>OX465440.1:16703418-18108654 GCA_950005045.1 Agrotis exclamationis
CAAAAATTCAAAGACATGTGACATCCACCAACCCGCACTGGGCCCGCGTGGTGGATTATGGCCCGCTCCCTCTCTCAGAGAGGAGGCCTGTGTCTCAGCAGTGGGAACATTTATAGGCTGATGATGATGATGATGCATTCAACGCGAATCATTTTTTTAAACGTTGCTCCACACTTGGAATTTCTCCTGTATCGTGGGTGCGTTTACAAACATATAAACTCACATACACAAACACCCAGACCCGGAACAACTACTCGTAGGTCATACAAATGTTTGCTTCGTGCGAGAATCGAACTCTAGACAAGCAGCGCAGCAGTTCAACCGCTCAGCCACTGTGCTGACCGTGCCGCCAAATAAAAACTAGGAAACCAAACTGAAAGAATATGGACCAAATGACTGACTTAATGCATCGAACAAAAAAAGAATCATCAAAATCGGTTCACCCAGTCGTAAGTTATGAGCTTATGAGGTAACAAACACAAAAACAAATACAGTCGAATTATGAACCTCCTCCTTTTTTTGAAGTCTGTTAGAAACACAGAAATCATGTGATAAGGAGTATTTAGTTAACAATATGTGTTCTTTATAAGAATCGAACCAGCATCGGCATTTAAGCATCTACCCATTCCACTCGTCATTCTAATTCATCATCTACCTAGGCTTTTCCCAACTAAATTGTGGTTGGCTTCCAGTCGAACCATGCAGATGCAGCTGAATATCAGTATTTTACATGGAACGACTGTCCATCGGACCTCCATAACCCAATAACTGTGTAATTCAATACCCCATGGTAAGACTGGTTGTCAGACTTCAGAGCATCTGACTAATAGGTAACGACTGTCAAAGATGTACAAATGACAGTCGGGACCAACGGCTTTGATTGCTTTCCGAGGCACGGAGGAAACTCGCGGCTTAACCCGGAAGATTGGCTTGTGCGGCTGTAATGATTTAGCCAAGCCTCATCCTCGTCATTCTTATTCACTACCGATCATTTCTTTACATCATCAAATCGCCATAAACAGAAACTTATTCAACCTCCAAAGGTTCCCCTTCACAAGGAAACCCGACCCCCCTCTAAAAGCGTGCGCTATAAATGTTTATATAGCCATCCAATGCTGGTCGTGCGTCGCTAATGGCTGCTCCCTTGAGGTGTAGCCGAGTAATCGATACCGCTAGACCGTTAATGGATTGGGTAGCCGCGCCTATGGACGGTGATTTTTTGATATTATGATATTTTGGTTTGAAGTTGTTGGAAGGCGGTTTTTGGATGTCCAGGAATTTTTGGTTGTACCTACTGCTAACTTGCCAATTCGATCCAATCCCAAAATATATGTCTCTGGTATTAGATTTATAAAAAATCTAGATTCTGTTTTACCTGTTATTACCTGTCCCCTTGTCTGTAATTAAATCTTGCAAGTTGATCCACTTCCCGGTTTCCAATGGAGCTGAAAATTTACACGTATGTATATCAACGTACACAAATACTTTATAACGTACGTAACGTAACGTAACAATGCAATATTATGATGAAATGGAGTTGATCTGATGTTGGAGCTGGAAGGTGGCCATATGAATTCCTGTAATGAAACGCCGCAAACCCATCGAATTTAGACTTGTTTGATGCGTCTTGACGAGTAGACCAGGTACTTTGTCTATCGTAAAAGCTTGTTTTTAAAAAGAACATAGGTTTTTCTAGCAAGCGCAGCGTAGGATGTCCACCAACGAGATGGACAGACGACCTTATAAAGGTCGCCGGAAGACGCTGGATGCAGGTCGCTTCCAACCGGTATATGTGGAGATCTAAAGGGGAGGCCTATGTTCAGCAGTGAACGTCCTATGGCTGAGATGATGATGATAGGTTTTTAAATCACTAATTAATTTCTCCATTATTTTTTTCATCCTTCAGTAACAATTGCAAAACTGAGATAAACAAAACATTCCAAAGAGTAAATAAGAACAGATTCTCCTGTCTACTAACACACAAAACACTAGTGATTTATTAATTAACTCTCTCTTTTCAATCCACTCATCCCTCGTCCCCTCTGTCAGTTCCTAGTCCCCTCTGTCAGTCCCTAGTCCCGGAGGAGACTAAACTTTGATGTCCGCAAACGATGCGCCCAGGGACCGCTGTTTGTAATGCTATGGTATTAGATAAATATCATTATTAGTTTATTACGCACATGGCCGAATTTTGGATTATTATTTGCGGTTTTTGTGTTATTGAAAAGATAATCGCATTTTGTTTTATTTTACAAGGGTCTGCCTCCGTCTTCAATACCCATTAAAAAAAAAAAAATTGTATTCAAGACCCAGAAATAGGTGATATTTGACCTTTTGACCTCATTTGTAACGATTTTAATTCCGACAACATGAGGTTCAAATTGACTAGTTTTGGAGTTACCGAACTTTTAAGATTTTTCCAAAAATTTCCACCTCTCCCTCAATAAGTGCTTATTAATAGAAATATGCGACGGTCACTCCTTTGAATTCATACTTTTCTGATAGAATATGAACCACTGAACCTAATGAATACAAGTTTGTTACAAAACTAATCATATCTTGGGAAATTAAGTGCCGTAAAGTTCCTGTATTGAAGTTTTCTTAAAACTTTCCAAAAAAAGTTGTTAGCATTTTTGATACTCATGTAAAAAATGTTAGCAATTTTTTTCTTCAGTTTTAAGTGATTTCTGATCAAGAGGGTTCAAAAACGATCTTAAAATGATGATATTTGTTCGCAGCTAGATTTTGATGTCCGCAAATGATATGCTCTGAGACCGCTACTGTTTGTAATGCTATGGTATAAGATAGGTTAACATTTGCGATTTTCCCCTGTTATATTTATGAATTATTTAAAAATAATCGCTTATTCTTTATCTTGACATGTTGTCCTTAAACTTTGGCTATTCTTAGACTTTTTGACACTCGATCTTCGGTTTCTTCACGTGGTTTCTGGTGGTCATTCTTTTACTTAAAACAGTAACTCATTTACTTTCGCCTTGTTGATATTTTTTTAAGACTATCTGACCCGGCAAACTTCGTACCGCCTCACCTTTTAAACCTTCCCTGGACTTCCACAAGTAATTCAAGACCAAAATCAGCCAAATCGGTCCAGCCGTTCTCGAGTTTTAGCGAGACTAACGAACAGCAATTGATTTTTAACCGACTTCAAAAAAAGGAGGAGGTTCTCAATTCGTCGGAATCTTTTTTTTTTTTTTTTTATGTCTGTTCCCCGATTTCTCGAAGACGCCTGGACCGATTTGGATTTTTTTTCTTTTGTTTGAAAGGGTATACTTTCCAATTGGTCCCATGATCATCAGGTCAGGATCTGATGATGGAATCCCAGGGAAATCGAGGGCAACCTTCAAATTTTATAGGCACATAGTACCATTTTCATATATTTTCTAAAGCTGTTCAAGTATTTGCATCTGATAATCATCATCTCAGGTGGATGAGCTGATGATGGAAGGTACAACTCCTCAACGGCTTGGAGTAGGCATCGACTGATTTAGTTTGTGTTCGCATATCTCTGGAACTACAAGTCCGATTTAAGTAATTCTTTTTTTGTTGACTAAGTATTGTTTAACTTACGGAATACTGCAAGTTTCATCAAAATCGGTTCAGTAGTTTTTGAGATAGGGAATTTTATTAGCTTATTGTGCACTTGAGAGAGAATGATTTATTTGACAAGAATTTGAGTTGAATATTTAAACTAAAAAGAGTAAAATAAAAACTTTTTCAAAAAAAATGTAACCGCCTTCAAAAACAACCACAAAAAAGGGTAAAATAACCTACAAAATAACTTATAATAAATTTTTGAAGGCGGTTACATTTTTTTATATAATAGGAGACTAGCTGACCCGGCAAACTTCGTAACGCCTCACCTTTTAAACCTTCCCTGGACTTTCAAGAATAATTCAAAACCATAATTAGCCAAGTCGGTCCAGCCGTTCTCGAGTTTTACGAGACTAACGAACAGAAATTGATTTTTATATATAAGAAGAAGAAGATAGAGAAGTTCCACCGAATAGGTTCTACCAAACGTCCATTCTAAAAGCTTCCCTCAACTTCAGTACACCACCATTACTCCAGAAACAAATCCACGAACCGTGACTAAAACACCCAAGTAAACGAAGGATGACCCTCAGACCAGCCACCGTTGAATCCGTGCGGTAAGTGCAGAGGTCACGCGACTTGTGATTGAGTTACACAGTCTTCCCAGATGTACCCTGGTCACGCGATGGAAGTTTGAGGGTACATAATAAAAGAGTGGTCAGACTGAGATTGCAAGGAAAGTTGGTAAGTGAATCTGGTGGAGGTTCGGCGTGATTGAGGTGGATTTGTTGGATGGAGTTGTCTAACAGGATTCATACTTACCAGTACGTTTTTTTAGACTTTGCCTTCCGCTAGGATTTTTTTCCTGTGTTGTAGGTGCGTTCACAAACATTGCACTACTTCCAATTGTAGAAAAAAATCCATTTTGAGAATAAGGCTTTTTAAGAATTGTACATTTTGAGAACAAGGCTTTTAGAGAATTTGCCATTTTGAGAAATTGTCCTTTTGCGAATTGGTTGCCATTTTGAGAAAAAGGCTATTTGCGCCTAAACCATATGATCAAATCAAATCAAATCAATTTATTGGTGTGACTTTTGGTACATTTTACATGAGATCTTAAAAAATAAATTAGTTCACAAAAATCTACCTTAAAGGTGTACACACTCTTTTAACTTATAATTAGAAATATCAGTAAAGGACTCCAATAAAATTAAATAATAACAACAAAACACGACATAACTTAAGATAGAGAATAATAGTAGGTAATAATAAAGCAAGCAAAAAAAAAATTAAACAATAAAATTAATACATGTAAATAAAAATAATGTCAGAATTAAATACAATGTTAAAATTAAATAAAATATCAAAAAATTAAATACTATGTCAAAATTAAAAACAATGTCAAAATTAAAAACAATGTCAAAATTAAAAACAATGTCAAAATTAAAAACAATGTCAAAATTAAAAACAATGTGAAAATTAAATTATTGGCAATGTCGAATAATTAAAATTTATCATTAAGAAATTCGTCTATGTAGTAATAACATTTTTCAATTAATAGATGCCTTAATTTGTTTTTAAATTGAGTAGTATTTAAGTCCTTAATTTTATTTGGTATTTTATTAAATATTTTTGGGGCCATGCAAAGTATGCTTCTGTGCATCAAGGCGGTCTTAGATGGTCGAACGCATAGCTCGTGCCTATATTCTTGTCGAATAGTTTTATAGCGATGTTCAGGTGCTTTTCTAAATAGGTGCATGTTCTTTTTAACAAATAGAGCAGTCTCAAATATATATAAGCAAGGTAATGTCATTATTTTTAATAATACAAAATAAGGTTTGCAGCTATCAGTTACTTTGAGGCCAGTTATAGCTCTTATACACCTTTTTAGGGTTCCGTAGCCAAATGGCAAAAACGGAACCCTTATAGATTCGTCATGTCTGTCTGTCTGTCTGTCTGTCTGTCCGTGTATGTCACAGCCACTTTTTGTCGAAAGTATAAAAGCTATCCTGTTGAAACTTGGTAGAAAGATGTATTATGTGAACCGCATTAGGATTTTCACACAAAAATCAAAACAAAACAAATTTTGGGGGTGCCCCCCATACTTAGAATTGAAACTCAAAAAAAAAATTTTCACCAAACCCATACGTGTGGGGTATCTATGAATAGGTCTTTAAAAATGATATTGAGGTTACTAGCATCATTTTTTTCTAAACTAAACAGTTTGCGCGAGAGACACTTCCAAAGTGGTAAAAAGTGTGTCCCCCCCCCCGTAACTTCTAAAATAAGAGAATGATAAAACTAAAAAAAATATATAATGTAGACCTCAACCAAAACTACCAACTAAAATTGGTTTGGATGAGATACAGTTAGCAGTTTTTGAGAAATAGTACATTTTCAAAAACCGCAAATATAACTTTGCCATTCATACAAATACTATGAAAAACAAAGTTATTTTTATTGTTTGTGTATATTACTTACTAATCTCAATATAATTATATCTCTAATCTATGTTTGCTGCTACGGAACCCTTCATAGGCGAGTCCAACTCGCACTTGGCCGGTTTTTTGTGATTTGAACAGCATGTCCCTATTGCAAGAGTTACCCCAAAATATGACTCCGTAGCGCAGCATAGAATCGACATATCCATAGTAAGCAGTGACTACCGCTGCTTGATTGACTATTTTCTTTA
Organism: Agrotis exclamationis; assembly: GCA_950005045.1. Classification (NCBI taxonomy): domain Eukaryota; kingdom Metazoa; phylum Arthropoda; class Insecta; order Lepidoptera; family Noctuidae; genus Agrotis; species Agrotis exclamationis. The sequence continues at coordinate 16,709,663 of OX465440.1, forward strand.
GTTTATACAAAACAAAAGCAAACTTACTATTTTTTTTTAATTAATATTGATGTATGTTCTTTCCAATTAAGTTGATTGTCGATAGTTAAACCTAAAAATTTTGTATTTGCAACTTCTTCAATTTTTTCATTATTAAAGCTTACATTTAGTTCTGAATAAGTTACTCTTTGACGAAAATTCATAATTTTTGTTTTCTTTAAATTTATGATTAAGTTATTATGTTCTAACCAGTTTACGGCTTGTTGTAATGCATTCATTATGTCAACTTCAAAGTCATTATTTTTGTCAAGCTTAACAATTATAGTACTGTCGTCGGCAAACAATGTCATAGGATACGGTATATTCTGGGGAAAATCATTTATATATATAACAAATAATGGAGGCCCTAGCACACTGCCTTGGGGCACTCCTTGAGATATTTTTCTTTCTTTAGAAGTGTATTGTATTTGTATGATCTACAGCGATCATACAAATATTTGTTCCGTGCGGAAATCGACATTGAATCAGCAGTCGAACGCTCAACCACTGCGCCAAACGTCTCGTCAAAATCAGCTTTATATCCATTAAAAGTATTTTAAGTTTTTCAGCATGTTGCCAATAAGATATTGAACCGGCTAGACTCTGCTCTTCATCTAGCGTAGAAATGTCCTCTATTTACATTAAACACATTTACGTCATTATTCGTTTAATTGTTGTCTTTGTCAACAGGATGCCTTCGGCGAAGGAGGTTGGCCATTGGAGTTCAGAGCTGCTGTTGCCAGATTGCTGTCACAACATGCACCAAATGATAAGGAGGCACCAAGGACCACTATATTGCGTAAGTAGAATACATCGTTAACTTAACAACACCTTTGATCGTCTGCCACAAGTAACGTAGATATGGAAAGAGTTAGAAACTCTTGCTACAACAGGGTACATATATTTCCGCTTTTCAATTTTACGCCTTTGGCCTGAACGTAACTGCATAATTTTGAAATGAAACTAGCTTTAAACTCGAAAATCATATCCGTTTGTGTGTGTATATGTGCACAGATTGGTTCTTATAACACGAATGCCCAAAAAGAGTGTTATTTAGTGTTTGTTGGTGGTAAAATCATAAGAGTTCTCAAAGTTCTGTACTGGGTAGCGTGTCAGGGACGTACTTTCTAAAAATACACTGTGTTCTTTCAGTTGCCCTTTGTGTTCCAAAATCATTGTTACTTTTACAGACGGTCCCGCGACTCTCGTAAGCGTTTGGCCATAAAAGCTTATTTATAGGCCCCGTCACTTTTGCTTTTGATAGTAAAGTTGTATGTTTGTCATCAGGTCTCAGCAATCAACGCCTGGATCAAACCCTCTCAGAGACCATGGTGTTGGATCTCATTGTTCTAGTCGGATACGTGGTGGTCAATAATCCACAACTGCAGGTGAGTTCTATGCTTGTCTACACTACGTTATCTAGATCAAAATCAAATCATTTATTTCAAGTAGACCAGGCACTTTCGAATTGTCAAAAGACAAAAGTAAAATAAAATAGTTTAAAATTAGTTACGGTGCTACAGTCCCAGTCACAAGACATAAAAACTGAAAGTACTGTAGGTGGCCATTCCAAAAAAGCGTAGATGTCAATGGAGAAGAACGGGCAAGAAACTCCATGGACACTCTTTTTCAATCGCCAAAAAGATTGATAATACTAGATTGGTCATAATCACTTTCGACTGGCTCTTGAAGTATTTTAATTGTAGTCTTTTCTTGTCGTCTTAGTAAAGTTTTTAGAAGACAGTCCGGATCACTTTTAAGTATAAGTCGACAACCAGTTTAGGCAGAATTATTCTCAAAGCAAAAGGCGAAAGATGAACGCGTCGAATCAAAAGAAGTATCAATGCGTTAACGTGAACGGTTTCTGTCTAGAATGCTATTAACAGCACCTTAAAAATATTACTATTCGGGCACCACAATATTTTACTACAATTAATAGTGGCAGTGCGGTAATTGTTTCAACTGTTTTTTTTTTTTCAATGTATACATTTATAGACTACTATCAAGATATTCTAATGTCTAACGTCTTAAGTACAAGTTCTATGTCCGGCCGTTAACTCCTCGATTCCCATGCGGGTGGCACCTGCACTTAACACGTGTTTCCACCCCATCGGTTGCTTATTAGTATGTTGACATGGTCTGCTAAATTGATTCTTTGGTCATCCTTTATTTTTTTATGGTAAATAGGTTCTTAAGATATTTTCAATGATAACATTTGGGTGGGAAGTATTAATTACAAAATAAGTGACGGTTTTTTAATGTTTTTTGTAGTTGATTTGATGAGACTTTTTACTTCTAATCTAATCTTATTAATTATGTAGGTTTGTGTAAGCATTTCTATTATCTTTGACGCGAAATATTAAACAACAGGACAAACACAGATATAAGAATATTTCTAAATCTTTCATTTAATATGTCACATCAGAAATTGGTTTTTCGATCTAACTTAAACTTTCGACACTATCACTCACTTAGATTCACCCAAACTTTGTTTCCAGAGTCATTATTAACGTACTCGGCTCCTTTTAAATTATTCTACGGACTCATTACATCACTTTTACCGCTTTTTACCGGTCCCTAGTTCTCACGGACACAGGTGTCCGTTCAACATCGGACACACTTGTTCAAGGAAGTGTTCTAGGTCCATTACTAAAATTTATGCGAGGCTTTTTTTTTACTTGGGCTGGCATTTTGTTAGAGAACAAAGCTGTTTATATCGCACAGGTGGTAGGTCTATTTTGGAACAGATGAATATGAATTTGAGATTAAGTAATAAATGATACGCTTTTTGCTAGTCAATGCTTTTTAACTGATTGAATAATGGTTCTATGTTTGCTTTTTCTGATATGGTTAATTAGGACCATTGTAAAAACTTGTTGATCTACTGCATTTTCTTTCAATTTTAGGTTGTCAAGTTATACTCAAATCTTGTTAAGATTTATGATAAAAATGCAAATTTTGATATGTTAAATTAATAAGTGGTAAATTAAGTGATTCGTAGTCATTTTATTATCAAACGTAAAGCTTCACGTCAAACTACGTGAAGTAATAAACTATAAGGCTAAAGTAATAAAATTAGCTCGTCTAATAACAAATGTTCATAAATTAAAAATTAAGAAGGAAGGACTCAGGTGCCAGCTCGAGTCTCATTTGTTCTGGCAAGTGCCCTTCGTCCATTACCGTACACTTTGTACTGGTGTCACCATTACTATAAATTGTTGATGTTGTTCCATTATTGTTTTCATGGCTTTTTGTCTTTTAGAGGGATGTTTGCTTATTTAAAACAATGTGTTTTGTATAGTACATACGATCAAATTATTTCCATTACGTCTAAAAGTTTGATGTGAATCTGTCTCTTAAAGAATACTGTTTTAATTGTAATAATTCAATAAATAAGTATTACGGAAGGTAAAGCACAAAAAAATTCTTACATATCAAATTGCAAAACTACTGTTTGATTCACATCTTATACTTTTTCCCCAAGGAGTTTAAACAGAAACATGTCTCAATCCTTATATACTCCTTTGGTCGACCAGCGCCACAAATCCGACCGAGGTTGCTAAAAGGAGCCCGTGAATGTATCAGGAGACTTCTGAGCTTTTGGAAGAAGCTACGTTGGCTCACATATTCAACCGCATGTGGAACGCCTTTAGAGTGTAGATACGGAAAAGGGATCTTATAACAATACGAGTAGAATACTCATTTGCTTCGTTAGCTTTCAAACATGCACCTAACCTTTCTGAAGAACCATATACACTTCTTTCTATCAATATCCAATCACGGTCCTTCCTTAGGAGACAATCTGCGACGGCTGGGGCGTGATCAAGACTCTCTGCACTCTGCCTGCCAACTGGCTGGTGTCGAAGACTCATAGCCACTGCCTGTTACCAACATTGGTGGCGTTGGCCGAACTACCATCTGCGGCCGCTGCTATTGCTACTGAACTTAGTATGACTGTAAGTACTTGTTTATTACTTTAAGTATTTTAATTTTTGGAAATTTTAGGTAGATTTAATCCACGTGATAGTAACTTAGGTTTCCAATGAAGAGGTTAGTATATTTTTGCACGGGGTGGTAAAGTTTAACGGTGACATTTTGTTTGTGTCATTGTGTTGCAGAAATTGCTCTTAATTAGAATTACGTTCCTAAAAATTCGTAGCATGCGGTATACTCGTAGTTACTTTGCCAAATCTTGTAAGACCCTCAAAACGTCAACATAAACCGCTTAAACAAATGATTTGATTGATTCTGACTAAAATCTAGTGACTTTGTCCCCAAATAACATACAAAACTGTAATCCTACACATAAATATTTATGCTGTAGTTTAACCAACCATTGATCTAATTCTAAACATCTGCAAAAACCAAGAACTTGTAACAAACAACGAACAAGACCAAGTCTTAAATAATTTCCTTAACAACTATATAGCAGGCACTCCTAGTAATAGCGAATGGCAAGACCCCAATTTGTACGACTGAATATTTGATGGAATTACACTTGTTCGCAACTCGGACACAGCTGCACTTCCTACTTTATTAACTGAAATAACTTTTAGTATGGAGGATGATACAGAAGGGACACAATAGAAAGTAGACGGATGTATATTGCCTAGTGCTTGGCAAAATTCACTTGAAAAGTATCAACTACACAATGAATGTTTGAAGTAAATGTACATGCGTGAACTAAATGTGCATACCTCTTTTACTCTCTGGCTGATCGTGTTTTAAAATTGCTGAACATGGTCTACCAAGATATTTTTATTTTACTCTCTAATACTCACTTAAACAATGTAACTAAAGCTTATTTCTATAAATACTCGTTCAGCCGACAGAAGCTCTTACTACATTTTTATTAAAATCAATCGAATCTCTTTAACAGTCTACTAGCTGATTCACTTGACTTTGATCGCATGAATCAGTCGTCAGAATTTCGTTCTATGGCACTTAGCAATTGTGCAACTTTCTATCAGTGATTTTTTAAAAATTAAACGTGTCGTTACTGCGACTTAGTGCTATTTTGTTAGTTTCTTCTCCAAAAGCTTAGATTTTCGAATTGTTTCAATGGCTACATGGAATGATCCTTCTGTACCTATCTCTATAACCCGTAAAGTAGAAACAGGTGTCAACAAGCTTTACGACTCGTCCCCAATACACCGCTGTATGTTAATATTTCCAATGATTATGATGATCATCATCGTGTCATTAGCTTGTTCCGCCATTCAAGTTCGCTTTTGACGGCATCGTCAACTTTATTATTTATTCATCTTTTATCTGTTCAATTTTAATTACCGTCCCTTTTTGCATTTACTGCTTACTATCTTTTAACCGTGGCTTCTCTCGCTTGTAGGTTGTCGTTTATACTATCGGAACCGGCCAGCTTCTCTGCTCACTTCTAAATAACTTTAACCTTATCCCGTTATGGGGTCGACGCAACATTTACTTCATTTTCTCTTTTATCTAGATTAAAATTCTAAATACTATTTCCAGTTAATTTTTGTGTCAAATTTTATCGAAATCTATTAAACTTTGGTAATGTATGGTCAGACAAAGTTACTTTCGCATTAATAATTATGTATAGTGTTTTAATTGAATTTATTTGAATATGATTTCGACAAAAGTTCTTTCTCCGTTTTTCTCTCATATCGATCGTTTACTGAACCATCGAAAGGCGGAATTTTAAAATTGATTTTTGTCAGTAGGTTGAAGTTTTAAGCTTGAGGAACTAATTAAAAAAAATTTAATCAAGTATATGAAGACTAATTATAATTATATCTACTTAGTATTAAAAGAATATAATTCTTGCCACCCCTTAACAGACTGCCAACGTCGATATAAAAGGTCATAAAGTAATCGAAGACCACATTGAATAAAGATGTACACTCAATGAATCTATTTCTCCAACAGATGCTAGACGAATACATGAAAAGCCCGGACGCACAAAAAGTGAAACTGGTACAAGTGATCAAACAAGGACGCGTGAAGAAAGGTAAGAATAAGGACAAGTAGACTGAAACGAGATTGATTTAAATATAAGTCGAGCACATACAGGAAAGGACACACATTGACATGACAAAATAACCAATTACTGACTACAAACATTTAACCAAAATGAAAAGATACAACTAAAAGCTGAAGATATTAAGGATAGTGCACATGACAGCAAGCAAGGCAATATAAAAATTCCTTCTACAACATAACACTCATATAAACCGAACATCGATGATGCTTTCAAAATTTACGATTCTGTGGGCAATTTCAATAGGTCCTAGTATATCTCCCTGCGTAAGCTTGAAATACGACGAGCCTGCTCTTTGCCAGCCTTCTAGTCTAACAATTGCTGTTAGACTAAAAGACTAACTACAAATTAAGTGTAGCTTTGGAGAACAAAGTATTGCAGCTAGTTATATGCACTAGCCCTAAGTCGGCTGTTCTATTGAGAATCTCAATTCCAAATTGTTTAAAGGTGCAACTTGCCGAATGCAACTCAAAAAAAAAAACAAACTTAATTGTCAAGGAGTCAGACAGGTCTTACAGGCTAGCTGATGTTGAACTATCGATCGATAGAGACGTGTCAAAGCATGGTTTGGAATGGCAGGCATAGTCTTGCATATAACATACAACCAATAATTTTCCCGTTGATTTCATGACATGTTCCTATTGGTAGAAAAATCAATCCCAAACCATTGGTTGACTTCCAATACCAGTTGTCAGTCACCATACTGGAGCCATTATGAAAGGTTGATTTATTCGGAAATAGTTGCATCTTTTGCGAATCATGTAGATTGCAACATGGATTTAAAAGGACGTGGTAAAATGGAGACTCGATGTTCATTGCACAGTCCCTTCACAGATTACCTCTAATTTGTGTCACTGTCAATATAAAAGTGAACTTTACCAACGATACAATAAGTATTGCTATGTTACTAGCAAGTCTGTTTAATTCACATTGGTCTTTATGCTCATTAAAATAAACTCGCTGTTGCAACAGGCAGTATTGTATTGAACTGGCTTTTGACATCTTGACAACCTATTCACGTTCATTTACATCCATGTCGGACAGTATTGACTGATTAAGTTCTTCAGCCACTAGAACGGACCATAATGGACCCACAGCGCGTCAGAATATTTATTGCTTCTGTATTTTATTTTTGTAATGAGTCCATAAAAGTAAGCAAAGCAGAGAATAGTGAATAGTTTTTTTTAACAATAATGAACTTTACCTAAATCACAACTAAAATAAAATCAAAATTAGCTTGCACGAGATAAAAGTCCAAATCACTTACAAATCTGTCTAAATTACTATGGTTTTTATTTCTGTCAAAATAAAGTTGCTAATAGGTTGTTGCTGTGATGAAGGCTAGAGTTTTTTTTCATTCAAAGTTTCTATGACGCTGTGGCTTACACGGTCACTGTATGTTACGTTCTACTGGGTGAAGACCTTTAAAAGAAGGCCTAAGTTAATATTAGATTTTTTGATGTTGATGTTTCTCTCATATAACTATATCAATCATAATATGGTGATGTAGCGGTTTTGCTAATCAATAGAGATTTTGATTTGAAATTGTGATTACGATTTGTACGTTTTTGTTAAGATTTTAATTGCGTATTTGATTCTGCATGATGTTTAAGTTTTTGATGTTCTACTAAATTATTGATGACAATAATTATCAAACATAAATTGAGTACACGAGATCTAAAATACCACGTACTCTTAGCATCTGGAGATTCATAACAATATTCATGACATGAATCTCTACCAAAAAGCTCATTCTGCTGGTTCATAAGTCTCAGGTCAAAGATGTTAGAAGTCCACTAAATATTGGGTATATTTTGGTTATGGATCCATATCTTAAAATCTGTACTTTAAGTCTGTCTATCGATAACACCAAAAAGGAGATTTATGATAAATATCATCTCAGTCTAATTTCAATTGTTTTGTTGTTTAAATTGATCTTTGATTTGAATGATTATTACGTACTTATTCTACAGTTATATCATCGTCATATTGCTTCTCATCCATTCAGGGTAATTGTACTCCCTATTGTGCCATTCACGTGTGTGCCAATTCTTTCTCATTCATATGCTTCACTTTAATTAATTCCATCCATTATATCGTCTTGTAGTTTTTCTATATGATTACATGTTTGATCGGTAATACAGTTGACTACTTTGTTAAAGTGATGTATTTCGGATTTTCTTCAGTTTTCATTTACAATATTTTTCTTTGAACATTTAGTTCGTTGGTGTTTCTTTACCGCTCCTTACAGCATTTTCGAATTAATTGTATTTAAATAATTAAACTGTATTTCAGATTTTGTTCCCTTATTTCGTAAGACATTCCTAAGTATTCATTTCATTCCATTCATTTCTTTTTCAACGCACAATTTTTGGAATTAAGCTCAATTTCCAATCGTTTCATTATAATTATTAAGTCTAAATTAAAATACATTTTAAAACGAACTAGTCACATACTTTGTAATTCGCAGTATTTTAGAGTTTTACCTCGATTGATTAGCATTACCAATAAATCTTGTAGTAGCACAGTCGTTAAAGGCAAACCCCATCCTGTAGTGAAAAAAAAATGTTAGTCGGCTTTACTAAAACATTATAGAAACTTGGTACATATAATAATATGTGAAGAATCGTAATTTTTAATAGTTGCTGCTTTGGTTTAGAACTTGCTTCAAAATGTGTCATTATAGCAACCTAGAGTAGGCCCAGAATTCTGCTACAAGTTTAAGTCTTCAGTTGCTTTCATCAATTCCTGTGCACGTGCAGACACCTTGAATTTCAGGACATGAAATGAATCTCCCTTTGTTTTAGAACCCAATACATACAACAACGCCATAGTCACCTCAAATAAAATTACATCTCTAGCTGAGCTTTTCCTTACTTTGGCCAACTTGGGTCCAGAAAGTTTTAAGAGTTCCAAGTTAGCCAAGGCAACTCATTTCTCGGTGGGAGATAAAAATGAATGGCTTGGGCTATGGGTAGGGATGCAATGTCTTGTCATAGCATAAGTGTTTTCTTAGACCGTTTGCCAGTTAATCAAGGCAGTCTTGCCTTTGTGGAACGAGGATGTTATTGGTGTATAGGAAACCATTATGGCTGTACCACAAAAGCCATTTATGATATTTCTGGTGGTACTATTCCAACGACGCAACCACTCGGCGAACGGGGTGATGGTGAAATTGGTGGAATTTTTGCAATTAGTGTATCAGTGAAATACTTCAACCCTTTCCACATCAATGCTCGCACGCGTTTGGTAGCAACAAATCAGGAAGGTTACATTAACAGAGTACACATTTAATATCTTAGAGCTACTTTCACATATTAATATTCGTATTTAAAAGTTTCTCTAGTGTTTCAGTAAATGCTTTAGAAGACCATTATTAAATGTAGTAGTTGATAATAATATATTGTACACTTTTTGATGTGAGTCTATTTATCTATTTTTCTATGGTTGTAGACTAGAACTAGACAGAAAGAAAATGTATTTCAACTAACTTTGTTACGCATTGGATTTTATAAGATGTGGTTTTCAATCGTGGACGTCGTTCATAGAAATATACCTCTTCTTACTTCATTTTAAATGCATTTAGTTTTAAATTCATTATGGTTAGTGATGTTACTTAATTATGCAAAAAAATATTGTGCTAATTTAACGTTTTATGCTAGTCAATGTCTGGGTTTGCTCCAGTCTCTTTTAATGCTTTAATATAATTATGAAAGTAGTTCATAAATGACTGAGCTCTCTTAGTTGATCTTAATTTTTCTTTTATAATTACGTAATGACCTATACATTGTTAAATATTGTTATTACCAGAGTTTCTTTACCTTGCCTGAATTATCTCTTTTTCCCATCACAGTTTGATTTCATAAGATCTGAACTACAATGCAAGATCTCTTTTCCAATGTTAAAGTTAAATTATGTTTTTTCTTAGTGTAACAACTTTCGTCGTTATATTTTTGTTTCTATGTAAATGATTTTCTGTGCGCCCACGATTTATAACCACACTTTACTATAGAAAATTATGCTCTGTAAAATTTTCTTCATAGGAAAGAGTTAAAGTAATGTGTGTGCTAACAGAGTGCCTTGCGGGACTCTTCTAGAATGTTCGCAAACAAGGTATTTTAACGAATCGAGTATTATATACGATTCAAATACTGTGATATAGAAACGAACGGAATTTATTCCTTCGAGAAAAAAAAATGTTTTGTAAATGAAAACGGTGGAAAGTTAATGTCAATGCTATCAAATGCTTATGTCAGTTCGACATCTAATGTTTTTTTTTTCTATTTTCCCGACTTTTATTTTTGTGATAAATTTATTTTATTAACAGCCCGTTTGCATGAGTTATGATGATTAAAATTTACTTAACACTAATCATTGTCCATTCGTGAACTAACATAAAAATCCTTGATGTTAAAATTGTAATATTTATCTCGTCTCTTGTGGGAACAGTTTATCAATATTGGTGTTAGGTGCCATAATGTTACCGCCTGTAAAAAGGTATTAATTGATCACCAAAAATCCACAGTTTTTCATGTTAAAATCAGGGCAAATGTATCATTATGGTACTTGTAGATTTAAGTCAATCAATTCATTAATTAGTAGTGTATATGTGTCTAATATATTCTGAACGCAAGAGACGGGTCTTATCTTGAAATTTTCATATCCAAATGCAGACGGGTGCGAAACTGTGATTTTATATATATTTAAAATTTATTTTTATCACTTGCAAATGTAATATATGATTTTTTGTATGTTTAGTTAGCTACTCGTGTTTAGTCTAATGTACTTTATCTGTGATTCCTTTTGTTTAGCGTAACTTTCGTGTAACTCAATGTCTACGTGGAAATAAATATTTGTGTAACAATGGATTCGTGTTTTCTTTAACTAATGCGCTTTAGGTTCCTATGATTGGATTCTCCGACCATAAAATCTCGTGTCATGGTGTTTGTCTTCCGAAACGGCTCGATTTTTAATGTTTTCTTTTTTGAATTTGGTAGGTATGAGAATATATATAGTTCGTAAAATAATTATAACACTCCTACCCCCACATCCCCCACTTATTTTGAATAATATGTATTATTTGACGCCCAGAGAAACGGATACGGGGTTTGCAAGTGACTATGGATTTCATAGATTCGAAGGTAAGTTGCGATATTATAACTCAGTGACTTTGTCGCTTCATCTTCTTTAGGAAGTATCTTCATCATTCCTTTGGCGAAATAATAAAGCGACATCGACGAAAAGGATTACACTGAACCTACACCAACAACCAATAAAAATAAATTTATCTAAAAATAAAATCCATTTGAAACAGACGCGATATGAAATTTATTTTTAACACCAATCTGTGAATGAGATGCATTTGTTTTGATCGTAAACTACGAGTATTAAATTGTGTTCCCCTGAAAGCTTTTTATATTTATCCTGAAGATTTATTTAAAGGTATTGCAAAAGAAGAACGCTATCTTATTGTGATCCTTGTTTTCATAACCATAAATTTGAATTTTCTTTTGATGGCTATGTAGGTCTGGTATAACCATTGCAAATCATAAAGCATGTCGTATTGTGAGTCTTATGTCGATTCTCATAAAGTTTAAACTGCAATGTTTAACGTGAGCTCGTCAAATACAGCAACTGTAACAACGAATGGGGACGTCAAGAGTGGTATTGAATATTCTACTTTCATTGCTGAGCCTAAAGTTGCAATTTCAACAGCGTGATCAATGTATACTTACAGCATTTTGAGCATCAATACGTTTTTTAAAATGGTTGATGAGTGATTGACTCATCATAAAGTGCTTTATCCTTTTTTGGGTGGCCAGGATTTGAGATAGGATGTTTTTTGGTAGTTTCCGTGTTTTTAACCGACTTCAAAAAAAGGAGGAGGTTCTCAATTCGTCGGAATCTTTTTTTTTTTTTTTTTTATGTATGTTCCCCGATTTCTCGAAGACGCCTGGACCGATTTGGAAAATTTTTCTTTTGTTTGAAAGGGTATACTTTCCAATTGGTCCCATGATCATCAGATCAGGATCTGATGATGGAATCCTAGGGAAATCGAGGGCAACCTTCAAATTTTATAGGCACATAGTACCATTTTCATATATTTTCTAAATCTATTCAAGTATTTGCATCTGATAATCATCATCTCAGGTGGATGAGCTGATGATGGAAGGTACAACTCCTCAACGGCTTGGAGTAGGCATCGACTGATTTAGTTTGTGTTCGCATCTCTGGAACTACAAGTCCGATTTAAGTAATTCTTTTTTTGTTGTACTAAGTATTGTTTAACTTACGGAATACTGCAAGTTTCATAAAAATCGGTTCAGTAGTTTTTGAGATAGGGAATTTTATTAGCATATTGTGCACTTGAGCGATGTTGTTACCGGTGCTACGGATTACAAAATTTTAGTGCACATACATGGAAGAGAATGATTTATTTGACAAGAATTTGAGTTGAATATTTAAACTAAAAAGAGTAAAATAAAAAACTTTTTCAAAAAAAATGTAACCGCCTTCAAAAACAACCACAAAAAAGGGTAAAATAACCTACAAAATAACTTTTCTTTCAGAAGTCGGTGGCAAAAAAAAACAATGAAATGAAAAAAAAATAAAGGCACCGACTTCTGAAAGAAAAGTTATTTTGTAGGTTATTTTACCCTTTTTTGTGGTTGTTTTTGAAGGCGGTTACATTTTTTTTGAAAAAGTTTTTTTATATTGTGTTGTCCATTACTTTGTAAACATCCTTAATCTATGGATGATTTAATGGCCAAGAAAGTTGTTGATGATAGATAAATAAATATTTAAAAAGTAACAACTAATTCAGATATGTATTTAGATGTTATTTCAATTTCCTTGGGATGCAAAGGGCAACTAATAGAAGGAGCAAGGAGTAAGAGTCTGACATCTCTTTCCGCTCCACATAGAGCGGGAGGAATCACATGGTTTTTCATTTCATGAGAAGCTAACGGTGCATCCACACCGCAGTTACTTTTTGTAGCTCAACGTTTCCAAATGTTACTCGGTAACACCCACCAACAAAATGTTATTTAATGTTACTAAGTGTTGCCGTGTTACTGTAAGTCGAGTAACGTTGCTCGACAATCGGTAAAAATGTTACCCCCTGCATCCACACCGCAGTAACAAAATGCAACATGGTAACATTCGGTAACTTTTGTGGCTCCGTATCTTCGTATCTTCGTCATCTGTGATAGCCTAAGATATATTAATGTAACATCTTAAGATAAAATATTATAGTATCTTAGCCGTGTGTGATGTGCTTTATTTAGGTATTGCAATGTTGAGGTAACATTATCTAACAATGTTACCGATTGTCGAGCAACGTTACTCGACTTACAGTAACACGGCAACACTTGGTAACTTTTTGTTGTCGGATGTTACTGCGGTGTGGATGCACGGGTAAGACAAAAAAAACAAATACTTAGTAACAAGGAGCCACAAAAGTTACCGAATATTACCGTGTTGCCTTTTGTTGCTCCACAAATGTTACCGGGCGGTGTGGATGCACCGTTAGAAAAAAACATTATATCACGATCAACTTTATTATAGACACTAGACATTTAATTACCACAAATCTACTTTACATTCACTTCTCTTCAACCCCACTGATTTCTTATAATTCTTTTTCCAATCCCAAATCTGCATTAAGAAAAGAACTTCGCTCCCCATTACAGTATTATGCATACATGACTACCCAACAATGAAGATATAGTAATCTAAATTGTTAGAAAAATGATGCAGGATCAATTGTATGGAAAAATACTTCCGATTGCAAAGGGGGCTGGGGTTTTGTTCCGTTATTATTGCCACTTTTGTGTATGATTATGCGATTATTTATTATTGGGGGATCGTAGAATTTTGTGAATTACTTCTTCTTCTTTGCGTGTCGATGTACTTAAATTACATCCGACCAATACGTGGCTACCCGCACAGCTCTGTCATTTGCCTCGTTCAAATCCTGGAAGGTGCAGGTGGTTGGGCAGGATGGGCACGAAAGGAGGTGGGACATATCCTGTACAGAGGCTCCGCACTGGCATTGTGTTTGGGATGAGTCTAGTATACCCCATTTGACCAGATTATTTTTACAGCGGCCAACCTGGGCTCGCAATCGATTGAGAGATTTCCAGATCGGCCACTGCAGTTCAGAACCAGGAGGGAGGTGCTCTGCTGGATTATGGAAGTGAGGAGGGGTGGGGTTACTTACTCTCAACGGTTCGCATCTGTCATCTGAGGCATCATCTCATTTGTGGATTACAATTTTAGGTCATGCATTTCTAGTCTCTGGTGTATGACGGCCTTCTCCCTCTGAAAGAGGAGGCCTGTTTCCCAGCAATGGGAAACATTAGAAGCTTATAATGAGCGAAGTCGCGAGCAACAGATAACACCATGCATGTTAGGACATTCCATAACCGACATGTTCCAAAACTGAAAAAAAAACGCAGAGACTAAAACAAAAATAAGTAACCTTTGGCATCGTTACGTTACTTTTTACAAATTAAGCACTCTATTTTCTTATTATTCAACTTGTTTATTGTCATAAATATACAGATGTGGTGTTACTTAAGTTTCAGGTTTCACATCAAACAACAAGTGTACTGTAAAAAGGACCTAAAGTATTCTTCGATGATTTCTAAATTTAGAAATTCTAAACCCAAGGACAAAAACATTTCGACTATATTTATAAACACAATTTTACCAGTCTACATTCTCTATAGAGGAGCAAGGCCACTTTTCACGCGCAGCGGCAGGAGATACAAAAATACATAGAGTGGCTCTTAGATAGATATATTGTTAATGGAACTCTTATTATTGTTTATTTTTGTTGGAAATGTGTTATTGCTTATAGTGACTGTGATGGATTTGATTGTAAAAAGTATGCGTAGGTAAGTTGAATATTCGGAAATGTATTTTTAGGAAGAAGATTCCCAGAAGAGTTTCCGTCCGCCAGGCAAAATGCCTCAATAGTAACCACGAAGTTTAGATTTGCCTGGTTGATGGCTAAAGGTTTTATTTATTTAAATTAGGCATAACAACAGCTTCCAACTCTTATCTAAGTAATTTACAAGGTTACTTGAGTAGCCAATAACAGTTATCCACGGTAGATAGTTTTCACATGGGTTTCAAACATAACTGGTTAAGGCGCTGCCCATAGCGAACATTCTGTAAATGACTAGTTTTTCGTCGCAAAGTTAGCCAAAAGTGGCCTAAAACTACGAAAAAAAATTTTTCTTCTCGAAATTCTCAATTTTTTCAGCGGTAACCATTATATTTTTTGTAACTATAACAGAAGAAATTTCATATACTAAAGACATATCTATTTTTTTTTGAACTCAGACCTGTAAATGGTTTAAATATTAAGCTAAAACTGCAAAATTTCTTACATTTTTTCTTACAATTTGCCCCCGCGCGCAGCTGCTTCACCCCCGCGACTACCTTTGCTACATAGAGCTTGGGTAGGTACCTGCAGCGCCTTAATTGTTTATACTATTGGTATTTGTAGATCTCTAAAGTACTGGGTGTTTATGTATGTGAGTTCTATGTTTGTAAACGCACCCATGACACAGGAGAAATTCCTAATGTGGGGCAAAGTTAAAAAAAAAAAAACAAATCCAAACGACATTAAGGAGCGACACGAAGTAGGCTTACTCAGCTAAACTCCCCTGAGAAAATGGGCGTTATATTTTACATCCAGAAACCTTAAAAAAAATCCTCTCTCTTCAGATTTAAAATCTTTAGACCAAACCCTCTCCATTCCTTCCTATAGTCATCCATTAGCGGCTCGATTGACGTCGGTATCGCCTCATAATAAACTAGTAGTAGAACAACTCACGAGTCCGCCGCACGACTGTGAAAGCTAAAAACTGTTCATGAGGGAACTGATCACGAGTTGCTATTATAGCCAGATAGTTGGGGTTGGTAAAATAAACCTTGAAAGAAAGAAAATAAGTTTATTTGGGAAGCCTTTTTTATCGTGGTAAAATCATCAAATGATTCCTCCCATCCAGGGCAGGGCAGGAGGGATTGTCAGTCTTGTACTGACTAAAATCCACGGTGTCCTTCAATAGCCCTTTCCATTCTGGAGTCACGATACCTGCTTTGGCCCTCTAAAGGGGGGCCCCTTCATAATGCTGACACTCTTTGAGGCGCGCATGGAATACAATGCGCCGTCGAGCCTGGCATGGTCCACGGTCGGACAGTGAGTGGTCCATTACTCGGCGCCCACATGCCCGCGCCTGCGGTGCCCGGAGATCGTCTTGCGAGGTCCGTCGTCGCCGTGGGCGTCAACACTGGGGCTGGGGTGAAGGGAAGACGCTGTCCTCTCCCTCTTGCGGCCCGCCTCCTCCTTGATAGCTGGGGTTGGTAAAATTAATACCTTGAAAGAAAGAAAATAAGTTTATTTGGCAAGCCTTAAACTCACAATGTCGTCACGAGGATACAATAGAAATAAGGAAGCAATGGGCAGGCCACATCGCTCGTAGATCTGATAACCGATGTGGAAGAAAAGACCACGGACCCGAAGACACAGCGTAGGCAGGCGACCACTAGGTGGACCGACGACATCGTAAGAGTCGCGGGCAACCTAGTTCAAGTGGCGAATTGTCGTTCGGCGTGGCTGTCTAAGCGGGAGGCCTATGTTCAGCAGTGGACGTCTTCCGGCTGATGATGATGATAAATTCTAAACCAATCCTTCAAACCACATGCTTAGACCTTGACAACCAATTCCTATATGTTGCTAAGGGTGTGGCAGTTGCTGGGCGTTCGACAGCTGCGCAGCCTGTTGCGGGTTCGATCCCCCCACGGAACAAATATTTGTATGATCTACAAGTAGTTGTTCCGGGTCTGGGTGTTTGTGAATGTGAGTTTATATGTTTGTAAACTCATCCACGACGAGTTTTAACCTTTTAACCGCCCGACTTCATATCAATTGTCATGCCCCCAGCGCCAGGCACAGTTAAAAAAAAAGTTCGAAAAACAAATTACGGAACAATACTCAAAGCACATTATTATGAATTGTGGTATTTTAAGTCGGATATACAGGGTGGAATTTTATAATGCCACCTGGAGGGAAAGTACTCTTAATACTGCAGATAGAAAATTTTACTCAAAGGAAACATTCCTTTATTTTTGAATAGAAAGCAAACTGCATTCCACCCTGTATATCCGACTCTGGAGAAATGGGGGCCCATTTCGCCATTTCCAAAATATTTGTCGGATGTGTCCGACGTTGGCAGTTAAAAGGTTAAAATAAAAAATAGGGTAGGTATACATACAATTTTAGACTAACAACTTCAATGGATACTCATGAATTTTCTATCAACACACTTAACTAACACCACAAAATAATCTTCAAACAAACACGGTTCGTTAGTTTTATACAGTTCTAGAGATAGCGCCGAACAAAATGTACTGATAAGTTATCAGTTAGTTATAGGTGGCTTCGAGGCCTTTACGCTCATGTAAATTATTGTAATCTTTACAGTGTAAAAGGCGATGTATTACATTGTATATGGGTGTTAGGTTGTAATTGGTACAAAATAATTTAAGCTGGAAATTTTATGGTTAAATTTGTCTATCGATACGTCCTACATTCTTGGAGTTCGGTGGTCTCTGATAACGGATTTTGTTTCTTATGGACATGCTACGATTCCACAAAAATAGTGTGTGGCACATTTATTTTGTTCACGCACTTCAGTAGTGCGCGTACAGTTAGCCTATGCGTAATTTTGCCAAGGCTGTGCGTAATTTTTATTCGCGCACAGTGGGATTTCCCAAAAGATGGTGTAGATTTGCAGGATACCGTAAAAAGTGGCATGACCTGGTGGAGGCCTATGTTTAAGGACAACTTGACTAAAAACAAGCTAAATGAAGTTGGTTTACAGGTATTTCACGCCAAATAACCAGTAGCTTCATTGGTGTAGGTAAAGTTACGAGCATTTGAACACTTTTGACACAAACACGACTGGCCTGTTGGCCTAGTGGTTAGTGACCCTGACTGCTATGCCGGAGGTCGTGGGTTCGATTCCCACCCAGGACAAATGTTTGTGTGATGAGCACGATCATTTGTTCTGTGTCTGGGTGTAATTTATCTATAATATGTATATATTTAGAAATATATAAGTATGTTTATCAGTTGTCTAGTACCCATAACACAAGCTCTGCTTAGCTTGGGACTAGATGGCGTTGTGTGATAGTTGTGGAATATTATTATTATTGTCATTTATTCATTCATTCACCTTACTATATACATTTTTAAATATTTTTACAAAAACAAGAATTTAAAAAAACATTTAAAAATATAAATAATAGTGGCCCACCGGTATCGGGAACAGGGTCCAAGTTACCGGCGGTCAGGGCTCCAAAGAAAGGAACCTCCTGACAATGCGCGCCGTGTCCAGAAGAACTGCTCTCTGAATCAGGCCCTTGATCCAGCTGCCTAACGAGAGCCTCCTGAGATGTTGGTCGAGGCTCTTGGCAATTAAGCCATGGGCCGACACGACTATCGGCACAATGATCGCTGAATCCACATCCCACATATCGACAACCTCGCGAGCCAAATCAATATACTTAATTTGCTTATCTTTTTCAGCTTTCACGAGGTTCTCGTCATGCGGGACGGTTATGTCAACAATCATTGTGCGCCGCTCTGATCGATCCACCACCACTATATCAGGTCTATTGGCTACAATAGTCCTGTCAGTGATGATGGATTGATCCCAGTACAGTGTGATATTGCCACTTTCAAGAACTGGGTCGGGCTCATACCTGTAGTACGGCACTTCCGATTCCACAAGACTGTATTTCAGAGCAAGCTGCTGATGGATTATCCTGGCTACAAGGTTATGTCTATGCAAGTATTCTCCGTTAGCCAGACGAGAACACCCGGAAATAATGTGACGGATTGATTCGCCAGGACGGTGGCATGCCCGACAAATGTCAACCGTGCCATCCTTCACAATAAATCTCCGGTAGTTATTTGTCATCATAACTTCATCCATAATTGCACAGACAAAACCCTCGGTTTCACCAAAGAGGTCCCCGGATCGTAGCCAGGCCACGGACGCTGACAAATCTACATCAGGTCCATGTAGAGCCCGGAAAAAGCGTCCGTGAAGCTCCTTGCTCTGCCATACCTCCATGCGGTCATTAGTGTCAAGTACCGCAGGTTTGTGCCAGTTCTCTTTAGCCAAGGAGAGCGGGGTGAGGACCTTGTCCACCGCCACTACATCTCGATGCATTCCCACGTCGGCTTTTAGGAAATATTCCCTGAGATTGCATATCTCGCGGTTGTGGAGAGTCTTAGCGTTTAGAAAACCTCGACCTCCACATTTTCGCGGGATATACAATCTCATAACCGAAGACCGTGGGTGATGCATTCGATATGCAGTCAGCAATGTACGGACCCTCCTATCCAGGGCATCGAGTTCTGTTTGAGTCCATTTGAGTATGCCAAAAGAGTACATCAATACTGGCATGACCCAGCCGTTGAAGGCGCGCACCTTATTACCACCTGACAAAAGGCTATTAAATACTTTTTTCAGGCGGCCAAAGAAACGCTCCTTCAACGCTTGCTTCATGTCAGCAACATTGATACCCAACGCTTCGGACATACCCAAATACTTATAGGTTTCGGTTGCTGAGAGGGGTCTAAGGTTTATGGAATTCGTGAGTTGGGTGCTCACAGATTCCACAATCCCTCCTCGCTTTACATGCATGACCGCACATTTGTCCACACCAAATTCCATCCTGATGGCGCTACTGAAGGTTTCAGTTACCTTCAGTAGCTTCATCAGTTGCAAATTGTTGGGGGCAAAGAGTTTGAGGTCATCCATGTAAAGGAGATGAGATATAACCTGACCACCTCTCTTCAACCGATAGCCTAGACCTGAATCCTCCAGCAGTGTGCTAAGAGGATTCAGGGCCAAGCAGAACCAAAGTGGACTCAAACTATCACCCTGGAAAATACCTCGCTCTATCCTTATCGGTTCGCTAGTTCTCTGGATATTCCGACATCCTGGATAGCGAAGGACTGTCTTCCATTGCCTCATACACGACATCAGGAAAGTGCATAGAGTTGTATCAACTTTATACAATTCCAGCACTCTCATGAGCCATGTATGTGGCACCGAGTCATAGGCCTTCTTATAGTCTATCCAACATGTCGACAGATCCTTTCGAGAACGGCGAACCTGTTGGCTAATGGCCATATCAATGAGGAGCAGCTCCTTAGTACCGCGGGACCCGTTCCTACATCCATTTTGAGAAGCAGACATGATAGAATTTTCATCAATGTGTTTACTAATTTTAGCTCTCAAAATGGATGTAAGAACTTTATATAAAGTTGGCAGACACGTTATCGGTCTATAATTTTTGGGTTCCGCAGTACTACCTGATTTGTGGAGCAGGTGGGTTATTCCTGTCGTCAGGAATTCGGGTAGCGATCCAGACTCTAAGGCTGACTGGAACAAAGCCGCCAGGCGAACGTGCGATCTTTTGAACCACTTGATCCAAAAGTTGTGCAGTCCGTCCGGCCCTGGAGATTTCCAGTTCGGTAACGGACGGACTGCACGTGCTACGTCTTCGGGGCTTATCAAAATGGTCCCCATTTCTATTATAGAATCGCACGCTCGCTCGACGTCTCCGGTCCATTCACCTTCAGTATGGCTGACAGGTACCGACCAGATACTACGCCAAAATGAGCACATGGCGTCATCATCTGGCAGATCTCCGTCAGCCACACCTTGGTCTGGTCGCTCCCAAGACCTGTAAACCCACCTTTCATCTCTTTGGAACGTACGATTCAGAGCATACCGTTCCACACGCCGCCTATACCTACGTATACGGTTTGCCCATGCATACACTTTCTGTTTCAAGAAGTCGATGCGCTCTGTGATACGGGAATAGTAATCCCGAGGATTAATATCAGTCCCCGAGAACGCCCGTCTCACAAAGCGCATCACTCTAGGGCGAGTGTTGCCCTCCCTGAAACAGATGAGTTTGCCGATGAGTGTTCTGGCCCCATTGATACGTCTTTCAATCCTGTGTTGCCATACCGGTATGGCTGGTTTAGGTCGTGTAGCTCTGTCAACCGAAATTTTTACGTGAGCTACACGACATGCCGCTACAGCCGCACAATACAGGATTGAATGAGCATCAGCAAGGTCTTCGCAGTTATCAAAATAGTTTGACAACTGCGAATCCAGAACAGCCACCAGCATCCTGTTTCTGTTATGCATGGGCAAGCGAGGTAACCGTGGTCTAATTTCAGGCGACATGAAACGATACTCTTGAATCGCACCCTCCAAAGCACTCCTCATTTCCTCACTGCACTGGATACTTACATTAGTAACCATGTCATTGCTCACTACGTCGTCAGCGTGAATGGGTATTTGGTTGGACTGTGGTGCAACCACAGCCTGTGGCGGCGGGGCAATGACATGATTCCTCTGCATTTCAATTCGCAAGCGATCAAGTACAGAGTCGTCCAACATACGGTTACGTTGAATGACCCGCACCTGATCCGACAGTCGTTGTGTCGACACGTTGACAGCTGGCTCAAGTACCTGAAACAGAGAAAGCATCCGAACACGGTACGCGGTCAGGTTGTTTCCTCCCTCTGTAGCCCCATAGTATGAGCGCATGACGTTCTCATTGATGGATTGAGTCCATCGCATGCGCTGCACACTTCCGCCGGGAGCTGGGACCCTATCAGAGGCCGATGGGCCTCGAGGTCCGAAGCATTCCGGTGGCCGGCGTCCTCCCCGTCGGCGCGCAGGTGGTGGTGTCGTTGGCGGGGAGAAATACTCGTCGCTGGAGCTCGACGCAACTGCCACGGCCGGTGTCACAGCGTTCACGCTGGGGCTGGATTCCGGCGGCGGCGAGGCGGAGCTGAGCGACGAGCCCGGAGATGGTGGTTGTGTGGTGAAGTTTCTGGCTCGGCTTCTAGTTAGCATAGGTCAATATGTAGGTGACACATTTTATGTACGAGTAGGTATGTTTCCCATTTTATATTGGAGTCCGGTTTTTTATTATCATTGTTATATTTTTCATTTTGCACATTATTTAATATAATAACTGTTTGAAATCGAGTAAAGATGAAGGGAATATAATTTTAAAATAAATTTGGTGAAAAAATATGTCTGTCACTTTGACACTCGAGCCACATATTATTATTACTTTTAGCTTGCAAACGGATTTTTCTTTCTTTAAATCAGCAAAGAGGATAATGTATATTTACTAGCAAACCCGGTGAACTCCGTTTCGCCACCAGATGGCTTCGTTTTATGTAACATTTCGTTTGGTGATTAAAAGAAGAAGAAATTTTTTTTTTCCTCAATTTTCTTTGCTATAAACCTCACGGAGCCCGAGACCTTTCCAACGAATGCAAAATCGTGGAAATCGGTTCGTACGTTCTGGAGTTATAGCGTCAGGAAGGAAAACCCGACTTATTTTTCCCACGTTTTTATACACTCACTTTTCTTGTTCCCACGTTTTTTTTGTTTATTTGTTTGTTTGTTTGTTTGTTTGTCGTTCCGGTTGGACTTTTGCAACTCAATTTTGAGGCTCTTCCCGATAAGCTAACAGGCTGAAATTTTGTACAAGCTTTGAGTTCTGATGACAATACATGACTAGCTAAGAAACGTCATAACAAATCCAATATGGCGGCCTCCCCAAGATGGCGGACTGGCTGTTTGAAACCCACCCCCATGATATGGGTATCAAATGAAAGGGTTTGCTGTCAGGAATACGAAAAAAATAGTCACGGGACTTAAATCCAATATGGCGGACGTCCAAGATGGCAGACAGGCTATTTGAAATGCACCCCTGTGATATGGATATCAAATGAAAGGGTTTGCTATCAGGAGTACGAAAAAAATAGTCACGTGACTTAAATCCAATATGGCGGACGTCCAAGATGGTGGACTGGCTGTTTGAAATCCACCCCCGTGATATGGGTATCAAATGAAAGGGTTTGCTGTCAGGTATACGAAAAAAATAGTCATGTGGCTTATGCTACGCTAGGCTATTAATCCAATATGGCGGACGTCCAAGATGGCGGACAGGCTTTGAGGCACTTCCCGATAAGCTAGCAGGCTGAAATTTTCAGGGTAGCTTCAAACCCGATGAACAATGATAAAAATAATAAAATAATTAATAGATTTAAAAAATCTAAAAACCCACGTTTTTAAATGTCCTAAAAAGAAGAAAATAACCCTACGGGGCTGAGAGAGGGGCCACTCAAAACGTGGGGGCGTATCTTTGCAAGTTACACCTACGATCTCACGTTATGTAAATATATCCCATAAATAATCCCTTATATAACATACGCCCCCACGTTTTGAGTGGCCCCTCTCTCAGCCCCGTAGGGTTATTTTCTTCTTTTTAGGACATTTAAAAACGTGGGTTTTTAGATTTTTTAAATCTATTAATTTTATATAGTAGATTTCTAATAAAGTAAAACTAAAACAATGCATCACATCTCTGAGTTATGCGCAAGCTTTTAGCGGCGCGTGCACAGAACGAGAGTGATTCCGGCAGTTGTAGCGTTTGATGTGCCGCTTGATTTTATATTGGTAAGATGATATTCGTTATAGTGCATGCCATTAGCGGAATGTGGATTTATGGAGTTTTCTTAGTGATCAAAACATAGCCAAGATTTACAAAGGCACGTTTTGAAGAAAAAAGATATTCAAATACCCACTTACACGACATTTCTCATCAATATTCTTCACATTTTTGGGACAAGCATCTGCTACTTGAAGGAAACCTGGTTGGTTCTACCACATGAGCCCGAAGGCCGAACTTGATATAATCATACAGGAAAGTTGTCCACGTTGACGCAATAAACACTAATCCTGACTAACTACGTACATAATTTGTAAAATCGAATAATTATGTTTGTTTGTAACGCTTATAAGCTTAACTTCCGGAGTACTTTTTTTAACACATCGCCACTAGGAATTTGTTCTCGTGTCGTGGGTACGTTTACAAACATATAAACTCACATACACAAACACCCAGACCCAGAACAACTACTTGTAGATCATAGAAATGCTTATTTCGTACGGGGATCAAATCCACGACACACTGTGCAGTCGATCGTTGAACCACTGCGCCAACTTAAAGAAACGGTAACTTATAAGCTATGTTCAGCAGTGGACGTCTTCCGGCTTATGATGAACTTATAAGCATTTCATATTCTAAGTTAACTAAACTAGGCGACTCGCTGTGCGATCATTGACTATGCCCGGGTCGACGGCGCGTCGTGTTCCAATAGCGGCTCAAAGAGCTGTCAGCAACATGACGGGACTCCCTTAGAGCGCCAAAGCCTGCCGGGGTCGCGGACTATTAGGTAACCGTGGCTCCGGGACGTAATGAGCTATTGAAGGACACCGTGGATTTTAGTCAGTACAAGTCTGACAGACCCTGCCTTCCTGCCCGGGGTGGGAGGATTCATTCTGACTCAACTGACTTAAATAATTCCCCATACAAGTCATACAACCATAACATTTTTATAATCACCCATACGTCTAAAAGATGAAGAGATTACACACCCCACGATGTTACCAATGATTTTATTACTGTATCATCTAATTACCTATATATAATGTAGATCCTTATCAGTCACACATATGGCGTGCCCGATCTAGGGTAGTGATAACAGGACCAGTAGCAAAGACCTCTGTTTGCTATCTGGTGCAAGGGAGAGGGAGGTCATGTGAAATTGGTGGGGTTGTGACCAGTTTTGTAGATCTGATAGAATTGGGTGACGACAAAGAAGATAGAGTTCCAGTTAATTTGGTTGTGTGGAATCTAGTTTAGTAAGAAAATCACATAAGGTGTGTTTTTGATGATATAAATCGTAATTTTCGCGATAAAAAAAGTTCTTTTATAATATTTTATAAATATTAAACGCATTGAGGCATGAGTAGCGAATTTTAAAGATTTTCTTTGGAAAGAAAAATTCGAACCAGTCGCGGGTTCAAATCCTGCACGAGGTTTTTTTAAGTCGCCCCACACTATAGGAATTTCTCCTTTATCGTGGTTGCGTCTATAAACTTTTAAACACACAAACATTCAATATTTTCTATCATTTCAGAATATTTGAATTCAATTTTTTTTCAGGGTTAAGATGTTTTCGTATTAAGTGTACTCGGTAATATATTTTTATATAGAGGTTTTTTTTAGATAGAGGCGCAACGGCCGCCGTTCTCACCGTCCGCATGACGCAGGTCCTCATCGGACACGGGTGTTTTGGGAGGTTCCTGTATCGGATTGGGCGGGAAGAAACGCCTGGGTATCACCATTGTAAGGATTGCACGGAGGAAACGTTGGAGCGTCTTTTTTTTACGTGGTAAAATCATCAATTGAGTCCTTTCACCCAGGGCAGGACGGGAGGGACTGTCAGACTTGTACTGATGTACTGCTTGGTCAAGCACCGCCGAGTTCTTACCGAGGCGATAGACGCGGCGACCTCTCATTAGGGTTGCCATCTCGAAAATTTGGAAACCAGGACAAGACGCGTGAAAACCCTGGATTTTAGAGTCCAGAACCCGGACATGAGTCGAAGTGCGCACCGTGGCAACTGCGTCGGGAGGGATGGGGGGACGGTGAAGTGTGCGTGTATCGCGGGCGGCCCAAGAATTATTTTTTTAAACCCGGACTACGAATGAAGCCCCCCCCGGACGCTCCCCGGATGCAAAACTAGGACAATTCCGGTGAAATCCGGACGTATGGCAACCCTACCTGTTCATTGGTTTAGAAAGGCCTCATCTTCGCCTATGGGTTACATTGAGACCACAAGTGAACTCATTTTCAAATAAAAAATCCAATATTTCGAACCATCACGCCATCCCCCGCGAGGTGATCAGCGACTCCGCGATGAGTCAGTCATTACATTCAATTTGAACCCCACGGCAAGTCAAATAGATTACTGTACGATTATGCGTGTGTCGGACACCCCTCTATAATTAACTAAATGTATGTGCAGTGGACGGTACAGGACGATGTTTTGAAGGTATTTTAATGAGCAACACCGACTGAAATGAGTTAAGTCTGTCTTGCACTTGATTCATCAGGCTTTCTGATTCATCCAGAGACAATCAAAGAGTTATTAATTTCATAATCATCATTATCATAAACTAGCTACTTCCCCGCAGTTTTACCCCGCTGCTCGGCTCCCATTGGCCGTAGAGTGATGGCATATAGCGTATAGTCTTCCTCGATATATGGGCTAGTCAACATAAAAAGAATTTTTGAATTCGATCCAGTTGTTCCTGAGATTCATTCAATCGCGTTTTCGTTGAATACAACATCGGCATCATACATCAAGCCCATTTCTGTATCAACTTTCATCGCATAATATCTTTTGACTAGCATTTACCTAATTTATCAACCTATTTTATTAGTAAAAAAATTGGAGTATTTTTTTGACGATTTTTTAAAGTAAAATTCAGCTACAATTTTCCAAGCGTTCCCCACTACACGTCAGCCTCATTTATTTGCTCTCTACATCTCAACTATCCTATGAGATTGTCACATCCACGCATATGGAGAGAACCAAGAACATAGGTAAACAGTTGACGATCGACAGTAACGCAAACATAGTTACTATGTCTCTGGAAGAAGGTATAATGTAGCAGGTATAAAAGGCAAACCTATTTTTTATTCAAGGAATATTGTTCAGAGCTTTTATGTATTAGCTCACCAAATTGTGTCTGTAATAATAAAAAAAAACTTGAGAGGTGTCAAGGGACACCCGGATGGAACGAAGTTACTGTATACACTCAACAAAAATAATCGTCGCGACACCACACTGTTCAATGCGAAATAGAAAGACGAAACAAAAATATCTGGCTTGCTTTCTATAAGAGAGAGAGAGAGACAGAGAGACAGAGAAACAATGCGCACGCCGCACGGCTTACAATAGTTTACTATAGCAAAAAGTGTCGTTACAACTTTTCGTCTTAATTTTTCCGTCTACCTCCTTTCGCAACGAGCGATAAGGAACTTCGTTCCAAAAAAAATAATCGACCTAAGCAGGGTCGAGGAAGCCCCACTTCGCGGAGCTTCTATTTCTGTTTGCAGGGTTTAAAGCAACCTAACCAAACCGAACCTCGGGATGTCTCTGAAATCTTGCAAATGTGGGTTTTAGACATGGTCAGAATTTGTCCATTTTGGTATACAAAAACAATTATTGATGAGTATTTAAATTGTAGCCAATACATATATTCTGGACGAGGCGAGGAGACAAAATGAAAATTGTAATTCAGCTGCATTCTGTAAGACTATTTTTAACAAAACTTAACATTATCACAAAAAACATACCTTTTCCACCGACTTCAAAAACGAAGGAGGTTAATTATCAATTCGACTTTTTTTTACAATATAGTAAGGCTAAGAATAACTAAAATTAACACAACACTCTCTGAACTGGAAATCGAATTCCTCATCTCAGAAACCACAACAGCATATACCCCAGCTCCCCAACACAGTGTTTGACAGATGCTAGCAAAACAAACATCATCAGTAAACAGTAACGCTACACGTCGCACAGTATCGAGTGTTACTGTGTACAGATAAACACAACACCCTGTAGCGAGCTGGACGGCGGTAATGGGTGAGACACACGGACGGGAAGGATGGGTGACTTGTTGGCTGAGGTGAGGGTTATGTGATTCATTAGGTGCGTCCACACAGAGCGAGCAGCCTCGCGAGGTATTTTCCGCACGAGGAAACTGCCTCGCGAGGCTGCTCGCTCTGTGTGGACGCGTCTATTGTTTCTCGACCGAGACACGAAACAAAATACGCGAGCAAAACAAAAGCCGGCACTTGATGGCTCGGGCGCTCCGTCGTCGCTCACCCACGGCAGCGGGCGCGCTTGTCTCGTCCGAGACACGTCCACACTAACCGAGCTGCTTCGCGCGGCAAATGCTTCGCGAGGCCACAGCGAGGCTGCTCGCTCTGTGTGGACGCACGCACCTATTTAAAACAGATATTAATTTAAAACAGATTTGCAGAACAGCAATAAGAAAATGTGACATCATTAATTATGTATTCACCATCGAATTTTATAAATTCTTCGTTCCAGATTGAGAGAAAATAATGGAGTCCCGTTCTTAAAAGCCGAACTTTATCTGGGTCTCGCTTACCTTATTCAGACAACCTCGCGAACCTGCCGAAAATTTAAAAACGACATTTTTTAGGTATGAACTATCATTGAAACAGAAAATGTTGAAAAACCGTATTGACGCTACAAAACAAAACGTGCAACCTGCAAAACAAAGCTCCCCAATCTGTTTACCATACTTACACACCAAGAAATTTCCGAGTAAAGTCTCATATTGCAAGTAACTATTTTAAAGTTACACAGAAAATCATTTCAACCACTCGAATCACCCCTTACTCGCCATCCCTCAACCCCGTGTGTCACACAGCACACCTGGCGTCAGTGTCCTCCCCTGGACAATCACAATTATATGAAGATTAACTTCTGCGCGTCACTACGAACATTATGACTATTAGGTGTGGCGTGATTACCGCTTGTTAGTTAGTTACTTTTTGATGGTTTATGATATGGATGGGAGCAGGAAATTGGAAAGAGAAAAAACAAGTTCTGTTATCAACATTTTGGCGGAAATTTGGTTTCTGGGTTCATCTAAGAAATGTCCAAACAGTAGCCGTGACTCTGAAACGTAAAGGGCTACTGTAAGAACATCACCCTGTTCCGATTTTAGTCAGTACGAGTCTGAAAGTTCTTTACGCTCTACTCAAGGCGGGAGGACTTATTTGAAGAATTTACCTCTGCGTTCTGAAGGAACAGGGTCAACTTTTAGTCAGCAAGAGTTTAGCAAGATTTTCCAAATTGTTAAGCTATTGCATAGCTTTTATCGCGGGCTCTGAGCGCGGCGCGGCGACCGAATCAAAAAAAAAACCAGAAACCTAACGAAAATACCTGACACCACGCATCGTCTAACATCGTTTCAGTTCGGGAGACTTCGGCAATCATAAAAATATCCTTCATAAAAACAATTTAGGTACTTTTTCTTACTGATTCTAAACGGCCAGCTACAAAAGGAGTTTTCACAATGAAACCTACTTATAAAATACTCCTACAACAAAGAAGTTCTTTATTACAGTAGTGCACCACAAACATTTAAATAAATTATATTCTCGTTAAAATATATACGCGGTAGGCGATTTATTCTTTTAAAATAAAAAAAAATGTTATGCAATATCTTCACCGCGGCAGTCTCCGAGTGCCACATGTATTTGTTTTATTAATGACAGAGTTTGGAGGTAATAAACATAAATAAAGCCAAGCAATAGTGCGAATGGACCGCGACATGTCGCCCCGCGCGATTAATCGCGTGTGTCTGCAGGAGGCTTAACACTTCTATTTTTGGTCAAATACACAAGAATTGAAATCCTCCTCCTTTTCTGAAGTTGTTCAAATCAGGAAAGACTTTCACTGCTGTATAAAGGTTTCCTCCAAGTGTGACGATTTTGCCTAGCCGGTCTTCAACTACGTTGGAATCATGATTTCTGCTTTTTTAAGGTGTCAAAATCATCCGTGGGTGGAGCGAAATGGGCTCTCAAACTCGGTGGTAACCAGGGCCGCGAAAAGGACTTCAGTTGTCAGACTTTGTAACAATTGTCAAAATGTAGAAATGACAGCCAGGACAAACAAATGAACGTTTCAATTCAAAAATTCTACACTGAAATGTCTTAAACATTTTAAACAAAGACATACGAAAAGAAAAACATTACCTACATAATAATTAATCCCGAAAAATTCACACAATCCAAGAGTGCGTTACGCCGGTCCCTCACAGGGGGTACTCTCTCAGAGGGAGAGGGAAAGAGGGCGGTAAAAGCATATTTATGTTAGTTCCTGATTGACGATGATGGCTTCCCCTTGGTTAGAGACGGTGCGGGGACGAAGTGGCGAATTTTAGAATTTTGTCGAACAGAAAGAAAAAAAGAAAGAAAATAAATACGTTGTGTCACGAGTCACAAGAGCATACAATATAATAAAATCGTGGAGATAAAAACAAACGCATGCTATTGTAACTTGTATGACTTATACAGCAAGAAAATACAGTCTGTACAAAACGTACGACAAAAAGAATTTACTAATTAATCAATCAGATGTACCGGTGATGATGATAGGTACAGTTCAATCAGTATTCGTTAAGAATGAACATAATTTTAGCCTCACCTAACGCGCAAAACTGAATGGGTCCTTATTTTACGCCTTATTTTTTTGCCTTAATTTGTACCACGAATCACCGGGTCTTTATCCAACTTTGCAGAGGTGGGTTTCCTTTCCAACCAGATGCAGCTGAACACCAATATTTTACATGAATCGCCTGCCTATCTGAGCCCTACAACGGTGTACAGACCCCTACAGTGGTGCACGTCAACTGCGCTTCTCCCTGTTGTAATGTCACTTTGTGCCTATTGGCCTTGTTTAGTTCTGTCTCCTGCTTGACATGGAGGGAAGTGGAAACGTTTTTTCCTACTCCTCCACTATTCTTTTCTGATTAATTTCGTTGCAGGATCCAAGACAGGTTAATTCATTCTCCGGGACATGTCGAGCTTCATTGTCTCGGCGCTTTTCTGGTGGATGCCACTGTTCATTCTGGATTTCAGGAATTGCAGTGGTATGGGAATAGAGTGGTGGGTTTGTCTCAATAAGAAAATGACCCCTACAACTTAGATAGACATCCTCAAAACAAAATATTCGTCGTATACAAGCCGCACCGGACTCACTTAACGCACTCGACACTCCGCAGATTTTCTACTGGGGACATAATGGCAACATTTTACATCTGCACTGTATGAGAATGAGTGTATGACTGTATGAATATCACCGTACTTACTTAGGAAAATAATATCAAAGTATGTATGAGATAGTTGTTCGGTTTTATTTTTTCTTTTTAGCGTGGTAAAATCATCAAATGAGTCCTCCCACCCAGGGCAGGGCAGGAGGGACTGTCAGACTTGTACTGACTAAAATCTACGGTGTCCTTCAATAGCCCTTTACGTTCCGGGGTCACGGTAGCTCGTTAGTCCCACCACCCTGGCAGGCTTTGGTGATAGTTGTTCGGTGGAATAAAAATATTTTAGGAGAAACAGACGCAGTCAGATTACTGATTTGCCTTATAGGCGCGAACCACATAGAAAAGACGTAAGACGCAGACGGAGCGGAGACATATGTCTCTTCGACGTCTCTTTCATACAAAATGTATAGAAGCGTCGCGAACGTGAACACACAGAAGAGACGCGTCGCGGGCGCGACTCTCATACATTTTCGCCCGTCCGCGACGCGTCCTGGTCTTACGTCTTTTCTATGTGGCCCGCGCCTTAGGGCGGGAGGTAACTATAACACCTGCCGGCGCCGCAGGACTGTTCTTAAAGGACATCGTGGTCCTAGAACGCAAAGGACAACTGAAGGAAACCGGGTGGATTTTTTTCTCAGTTCACTTCACCAATAGCCACGGAAAAAAGTGGCCCTAAAAACTGCCGGGGTCGCAGAACAGGGTGGGTTTTTTGTTTTTAAGAGCCTCATCGTCTCTTTCCCTCTATCTATCCAAGGCTGCTAAAAGGCCCCTTAGCAGAATAGTTTAATTTACCAACAGAATTCATATTCATCATTTTAAAACGAAATTCACATCAAATAACATACAATATTTTACTATAAAGTCGTGCAACGAACAGTAAAGGGTTGAATCGTAACCAGGCAATTAGCTAATGGCGATCTAATCCGCCAGTGAAGGGTTAACGTTGACAAAACAACGGGCAAATTATTTAGATTGCTATTTTATACCCTACAGCTATACTTTAGTAATGACTGTTAATTTCAATGATCTGTGTTTCAAAGAGAAACTTTGTGTACCTAGGTGTACCTATATTAATTCGTACCATTCTGCTGTGTGCCGGTTCTGTGAAGCGCAGATCTTTAAAGGTAAAAGAAAATGTACTCTAATATTCTAATAATGACAAAGTTGTAACAGAGAGGTATTCAACCTCTTCTGTTCCCTCAACCTCTTTACTTTAAAATCTATTTATTGTTTTAATAATTTTTAAAAATTCATATTTCGAATTTTCATTCTGTCTTTCATTCATCTTCAGTTATTTTCTGGATTACAATTTTTACCACAGCTCCGGCTGCTCGTTCTACAGTGTTGTTTTATTTTCATTGTATCTATACATATAATAAATCTGTAGAAGGGTAAATTCTGTACATTGAAAATATTGAAAAAATAAATAGCGGGGGGTTTTGCTGGATCGATACCAAACCCAAATATGTGATTAAAAAAATTTTTGTCTGTCTGTGTGTCTGTATGTGCAGGCATCACGTGAAAACTAACGGTTCGATTTCGATGAAACTTGGTATAATTATACCTTATTATCCTGGGCATAAAATAGGATACTTTTTATCCTGGAAAAATACGTAGAAAAAAATCTTATTTTTCAGTTTTATTCATAGACGTTGTTCTGTAGAACCGCGAACACACGTTGCATTACCCGCAGTGGATTCAGCGCCGTAACCTGTAGCGCCGAAAGTCGGATTTGGCTTGAACCGTTTGCGGCACACGCGGGCCACGCCTGCCCCGACTCCTATAAAAGGAGCCGCGTTCCGCGCCGCGCGATGCATATAAATTCTGAATTTTGATGCGAGCGGACGTGTCCAGTGTGGCGAGCGGACGTCCGTGGAATTAATATTGTATGCGTGTCATTTTAAACCGTGCTTTTCAGCGCGACCTTTTTGATTACTGTTCCGATCAGTTATTTGTAAATACAAGGTCGGAATTACTATGAAAAAAATACTTACTACAGAACGCGAGCTGAACAGCAGTAGCTCAATAGAGGGATCTCCTTAATTATTATAGGCTTAGCCGTATTTGGGTCCAATAGATATTTATAAGATGTCATTGTCAGAGTTACTCAAAATGGAGAAATAAACCATCCACGCGAAGACCGACATCCGCGCGGACGGAGTCGCGGGCGGAAGCTAGTTTTAAATAAATAAATTATAAACTCCGTTATGATTTTTATAAGTGCTACCAAGTACGACAGCTCCAAATCGAGCACATACCGCACCAACAGTACCGAGTTCGCCATCCACTGCGGCTCCAGCAACCTTTCCAGTTTTCTCTCGGAGGACGATGTCACCGTGGGCGACATCACGGTGCGCGACATGTTCCCTGGACCCATGGTCGGCCTCGCCTTCATGGCCGCCAATTTCGACGGCATCCTCGGCATATCGTAGCAGCATCTTGATGGACGGCGTGAGATCCGTGTCCTACCAGAAGGTGGCGCTAACGCCTCAAAGCTAAGGACTAAATCGTTGCTAATTTAAACATTCTTGATTGAAAAATGTACCACTTCTCATCACCTGCCTAGCCTTTTCCCAACTACATTTAGGTCGGCTTCCAGTCGAACCAGAAGCAGCTGAATATCAGTATTTTACATGGAGCGACTGCCTATCGGACCTCCACAACCCAGTAACTGGTTAATACGATATCCCATGGTAAGACTGGTTGTCAGACTTTAGAGCTTCTGACTAACAGTAACGACTATCAAAGGTCTACAAATGACAGCTGGGACCAACGGTTTTACGGGCTTTCCGAGACACATAAAGTGACACCAAGAAGAAAAGGTAAATAAATGTCTCTAAAACCCATTATTATGAACAATAGTAATTCCTCTCATCATTATTACCTTTCCACTGTCACCATAGATCATCAATCGACCTCACAACTCTAATGCATGACAAATACATAATAACATGAGGTTATAGATCAAACAATATGGCCGTGTGACCCCGTGTGTCGATAATGAGGGAGCATCATTAATATTATGTCACGATTGATTGATTTGGTATTTCGACACTGTTGTCGCTCGTTCTTTTTATGTACTTATTTTACTTTTTATTTTTGTCTAAACTTTTTTACTCAATTAAAATTAACAGTGGTGGCCTGTGATAATTATATCAGCCCCGACCTATGAGTTGTAGGTCGTGGGTTCAAACCCAGCCAGGTGCATTACTTTGTGTAATTTATTTTGTCACCTCTGCTCTCAAAACGGTGAAGGAAAACATCGTGAGGAAACCGGAATGTCCTAGAACCAAAACTTCGAAGACATGTGATATCCACCAACACGCACTGGGCCCGCGTGGTATCCGCCACGCGGGCCCAGTGCGTGTATGGCCCACTCCCTCTCACAGAGAGGAGGCCTGTTTCCCAGCAGTGGCAACATTTAAAGGCTGATGATGATGATGAGAGCACGATTCGTATACCTACACCATTGAAGAATAGAAACATTTCTTTTCTATGTTTCAAACAGTAGGTACCTACCGTGCTTAAAACGATACAAATTTTTCTACTTTGTCATTTTGTCTTTTCTTTCAATCGAACAAGAACCTTGTTAAAGACTTTTCTATCTTTCGTGAACCTGGAACGTAAAAGGGCAATCGAAGGAAAATGGTAGATTTTAGTCAGTACGAGTCTACTGGGTGGAGTGAAAGAACTGTTTCTTTCACTCCACCCAGAGATCCAGGAGTTCTAAATTATTTTACCACCTAAAAAATGTTTCGTAATTTTTTTTAAACTTTAACATTTTTTTCCCAAAAAATTTTTTTTTAATCCAGCTGTTTTTTATACAAGTCTCATCCAATCACTTACCGCACCAGTCTCCAGCTCGTCACAATACTAATCTCCGTCTACACGCGTCACTGCCGACCCACTCACACTCAAGCGTGATAGTGTCAATATAAATACCACCCCGTGTTAATATCGAGTAGTGGATGGAAGCTGGTCTGACTTTCATTTGTTTTTTTATGCGTATATTTTTGTTTTAGTAGGTCGAGAGAAACGTAAACATAGAATAGCTTATTCAATTCAATAATGTATTGGTACACTGGCTAAATAAAGAAGAAAGAGTGGTGGTAAGTGGTATCGCCCCCGACAACGACCATTTATATCTAGACTCATAATCACAGGCGACCGATGTCTGTCAACACATTAGGCAAAAAAGTCTTAATTTCGTATTAGTTTCGACCACTCCTGTGAGTCCCCTCGTCGCACTGACCTTGAGTTAGCCAATCAGAACGCAGTACCCCGTCCCCCTCGCTTACGTCGTACCTCAGCGACTTGGCAGAAAATTTTCGTTAGTCAGATCGTGCATGAGGCGTCTAGATATAAATGGTCGTTGGCCACCGACTTAGTAATAGTAGTATTCCTCATGACCGATTACGGCCACGGCGGCCAATCTCAACGGAGATTAGCCAAGTGCGCGAGACATAATTATTATAGCACACAAGACAAATGTGTGCGAAGACACAGGTACACTCTCTGTACCTTTACTCTCATAGGGGAACAGTGTATAAGACGGGGACACGAGGTATGATGGGAAATAATATAATATTCCACAACTATCACACAACGCCATCTAGTCCCAAGCTAAGCAGAGCTTGTGTTATGGGTACTAGACAACTGATAAACATACTTATATATTTCTAAATACATACATATTATAGATAAATTACACCCAGACACAGAACAAATGATCGTGCTCATCACACAAACATTTCACCACACACATAAGACAAACTTAACACAAAACTAACGTAGCACAAGCGCCAACAGGACGCCATTTGCGTCTGGCCGCTTGCAAATGACGTCCTGATGGCGCTTGCTCTACGTTAGTGTTGTTAAGTATGCCTAAAGAGTGTATATCCCCATTGTACCTCGCGATTATTAACGTCCCCGTCTTATACACTGTTTCCCTAATTCCGATAGGACGGCAATCCAAAAAGACCGGAGAGAGATCAGGCGCAGTACTAACGGCTTAACGTGCTTTCCGAGCCACGGGAGTATCATACCGCCAACTTTCAAACTCCGGGCTGCTAGCTACTGAGAAATTCTTTTTAAAAATGGCACTTTTAGTCGCAGTGGTAGACGCCCACGGCGTCGGACGTCGCGGGACGATCTCCGGACACCGTAGGCGCGCGCATGCGGGCGACGAGTAATTAATGGGCAACAGACGGGGCCCCCCTCTAGAGGGCCAAAGCCTGCCGGGGTCGCGGGACTCATTCCATTACCGTGACCCTGGAACGTAAAGGGCTAATGAAGGACACCGTGGATTTTAGTCAGTACAAGTCTGACAGTCCCTCCCGCCCTGCCCTGGGCGGGAGGACTCATTTGATGATTTTACCACGATAAAAAAAAAGACCAGGAACCCACAGGATGCCAGATTTTTAAATTGCTTAACTCTACAACAAAATCGCAAAATAACTCCACAGGAACTCAACAAAACGTGACATTTTCGTCTAATATGTACTCCAAAAAATAAAAAAATAACCGTTCATTTGCCATTGTCTCTTAGTCAGCAATCACCTTGATTGCTGCCGAGGACAATGTGGGGCAGTGAGCGGAATACCGTGAGGATACCAATCATAATGGAGAATGATTGCTGCG
The DNA here is from genome assembly GCA_950005045.1 of Agrotis exclamationis. NCBI lineage: Eukaryota > Metazoa > Arthropoda > Insecta > Lepidoptera > Noctuidae > Agrotis > Agrotis exclamationis. The sequence goes on from OX465440.1 coordinate 16,746,197, forward strand.
ATATTTTTTTGTGATTAGTACGAATGGGTCGTGATTTGTGTCAGGGAATGTTGGTTTTTAATGACACCGTTTTATGGATGAATTAAGGACTTTTTTATTTAGTATTTAGTGAAGGAAACCCCACGGGCATAGATTTTGTAAAGTAAGTAGATCAGTGTAGAACAGTATTCACGATTTTAGACTAAAAGTGCGACTTTCTGTCTAAGACCCACAAATTATATGGGATGCTAAGACAGGAAACCTCCACGTGCGCCCGTGGACTGAAGTTCCCTCTCGGATACGTCCGGGGGAAAGACCAGTTTTTCGGGCCGGTGCACCCTGGGATGCGGGCAAAAACTCTTCCTTAGGCACTGTGTGCCTTAGGGGTCTCTTTGCCCGTATGCGAATAGCCTGTCGTGTGGACGCTCCAACGCGTGTCCCTCTGATTAGCAGAGGGCACAGCGGCGGAGCGGGCTTGCAGACGGTGAGTAATGGGTAGCTCGCCGTCCGACCAAGGACCAAGCTCGGGTCGGTGGCGCGTCGTGTCGTGTTTCGCGCGTGCCTTCGGGGAGTTGTCAGCAAACTGACAGGGCCTCTTATGGGGCCAAATGCTTGCTGGGGTCGCGGGTTTTTCTTAACACAGGATACCGTGGCCCCGGAACGTAAAGGGGATGCCCTTTACGTTCCGGAAGGAACACGGGTGGATTTTAGTCAGTAAGAGTCTGACAGTCCCTTCCGCCCCACCCAGGGCGGGAGGACTCATTTGATGATTTTACCACCTAAAAAAAGACCCAAATTGAATTGAGTATCAGCTCTTCTTTTTTGAAGTCGATTAAAAAGCTCAAATACAGCTCTCATTGTATGGAGACAAAATTAAAAAATTGAAGAAGTAGCAAAGGATATGAGGTCTACTCCTAAACCAATCAACAAAAAAAAAACATATCGTGCTTCTTGCCAAAATTTACACCTAATTACCAGCCCACCCCATCACGTTAACATGATGCTACTAATTATCACGAAGCGACAGTTGCTGGTCAATGGCGCGTGCATGCTATCACGCTACCATATGGCACTGGGGTCAGCAGGGAAATGCTTATGGGGTAGTAGTTATGTTGTTTTTTTATGATTAGGATGGTAATGACTGGTGATTGGTATTGGTCGTGTGTTCGCTAGATTAATTGACGGTACGATTGGTGTAGTAAGCTGCGCTCCATGTCGCGGGTTCGATCCCCGCACGCAACAAATATTTGACTACAAGTTGACTACAAGAGTAGTTGTTCAGGGTCTGGGAGTGTATTATGTTTGTAGACGCACGGTCCACGATACAGTCTCAAACTCGCCGGCCGCATGCACGCGCGTACGGTGACCGAAAACGTCTCACGACGTCCGTTGCCATGGGCGTCTCCCAAGGCGGCTGGAACGTGAGGTGGAAGCTGTGCTCCCTCTCACGCGTCCCGCCTCCTCCTTCGCTAGAATAAATGCTCCGCAGAAGGAGGTGACCGCTTCCCATTCCGTCTCGCCCCGCAGCATGGCCTCGACCAATGCCGGACGCGAGAGGTCGCTGCCTATCGCCTCCGTGATGACACGGCGGCGGTTGTCTGCCCAAGCGGGGCAGATCTGCACCGTATGCTCCACCGCATCCTCCAGCACGGTCGCGGGACTGTCTCATCAGGTAACGGTGACCCTGCAATGTAAAGGGCTATTGAAGGATCACTGTGGATTTTCGTCAGTACAAGTCTGACAGTCCCTCCCGTCCTGCCCTGGGTAGGAGGACTCATTTGATGATTATTCCACGATAAAAAAAAGGTTACAGGTAGACTGTGGTTCCGTTGCCCGGGTGGAGGGTTAGGTGGTAGATCCCATCCACTCCAAATCCATCTTCATCCATCTTATATTCGTCATATCTCTTATCCAACACAATCTTCACACCTAAATATAAAAAGCTCAGACAAAAGCGAACAAGAAGATATTTCGAGGGTATTTTCCTCAAGTTTAGCGCTATATGTATAGCTTGTAGCGATGTACAGCGCTGTGTAGCATCGATGCAGCGCTTTTAATCCTCTTAATGGAAGCGGGGTTGAAGAGGGCACAGGAAAATCCATAGAGACGGTAAGTTTAATATTCTAGGTTGAAAATATTTTGCATTTATCCTTTCGACATCTTCCCGCCGATCACCCTCCTGAATCTGAGAGGCTGAAATTTTTGACTATATGGACATGCCAGTTTCTTTACGATGCCGATGGTTTCCTTCACTGTTGTAAGAGCAGTGTTGATAACATAAAATACCCAAAGTAATACGTACGGCTGTGTTTGGACCCACAACTTACATTAGGCATGTAGACAGAATAAATAAATTGTAAATTTAATTACATACTCCGTCAGTTAAAGTTTAAAAAAATAATGGATACGTATTTTGGCTGGGCTTAATTCCAATTTGTAAAGTATTTGGCAAAACGCCGTGCGTGCCAGAGTAGTGCTGGAGGAATGACCACCATATTTATATAGATGGCGCATTGCCGTCTTGTAGTTCGAAGATGGAAAGGGGCAGGCAGAATCAAGTTGTGCAGTTCCCCACACTAGGATTTTCTTTCTGTATCTTGGGTACGTTTACAAACATACAAACTCACATACACAAATGCTCACACCCGGAACAACTACTTGTAGATCATACAAATATTTGTTCCGTGCAGAGCTTTTGTCGACTCCACCGCCTCCTCTGCTCTCGTCAAGTGGCGTGCCCCATGTTTTTGTTTCGGTAGCTCGGCGGGCGCTGTTAGCCGGCGCTGGCGACACTTACCGCTCTTCACGTTACCAACAGAATATTTTTATGTTTCGTCTACTAAGGAATAATTGTTTAGAAGTATTTGGTTTGTTGTTAGTAGATCTATTTTCGGTTCTAGGTTAATTCATCATCCGTAAGTTGTACTACTGCAAGTAGGTAGGTATTGCTTGTTCTGATTCTAACTTCGTGGAATCATATCATGTTATGATATTTAAGTACATATGAAATGAGACCTATACGCCCAATTCTATCTCTATCCTATCAAGAAGGTCGCGGGACTTATCTCATTACCGTGACCCCGGGACATAACGGGCTATTGAAGGATACCGTGGATTTTAGTCAGTACAAGTCTGACAGTCCCTCCCGCCCTGCCCGGGGTGGGAGGACTCATTTGATGATTTTACCACGCTAAAAAAAAAAAAATCCTATCAAGAAAGGCACGCACCGTTCTTAAACGACTGAAGAATAGAAATGTATTGCTCTTGATCTCAATTCAGCCCCAGAAGTAAAGATAAGGCCTCAGGTGGAGTCCATTCCGCTCCACCCTCGGCGCGAGGACTCATTTGATGATTTTATCACGGTAAAAAAAAAAAACAAAATTCTTAAGATGGCCTTAGTCATCGAAATGTTATTTTTCTTCAAACTTTTTATGTACAGACGCTAGCACATCGAGCTACCCGAATCTGTAAAATTTTACCAATCAGACGTTCCACTACTGTGATAAGCAAGGATATTGTGATAAGGTTGATAAATCTTTTGAATAAATTTGACAGATTTAGGTAGGTTGATGTAATGGCGACTACAACTTTCAAGATGACGTAATATTTTCTACAGTCATTGCAATAGTCGATTCAAATCAACAAAACATTGATTTGTTACCTATAAAAAATTCCAGCATTTATTAAAGTATCAATTATCTGTCCTCGCTAAAATAAAAATTTCTCTATCGCTCTAAGGTTTGCTGTAAGAAAACCCAATTCTGGGTTAAGCCTCCTGCAGACACACGCGAGCGCGGGGCGACGATTCGCAGTATTTTTAGAGTGGAAATTAGCTTGGCTCGTTGTCGCAGCGCGATTAATCGCGTGTGTCTGCAGGAGGCTTTAAGCTCGCCTTTGTACATAATTTACCCTTTTGTGAAATGTTATTTTTAGTTATATGTGTACAATAAAGAATAATAATAATGTGCTCATAAGTCTAAACAGGCAGAAAGAAACGAGTCCAAACTACGATGTAGTTGCGCCTTTTCATAACAGAGTTCCTATAGCGAGCTTCCAACTCCATCATCAGCGACTGATCAAGAGTTCTGACCGCCCTAGGCTAATATAGGTGGACGCGCCCCCGCCAGGTGTGTTACGGACGCACAGCGTTTTGTGAAGCCCGATTTTCGGACATCCCATTTTTATTGCAAAACTTGACAGAAATGATGATTTAAATGCAAGATCTCGTATCCCCATTTAGCTACCAAGTCTAATTTTTGAGTGGTCCGTAAATGAACCTCGCACCAGCCAGATCGAGATTTATGCTCGTTTTCGGTTTTTAGTATTTCTTAATTTTCTTGAAAATTCCGCCGTTTCGGGAAAAGTTATCTATGCAGAAATAATTCTATTTACTTCCCCAATACACCGCATGATTATAACATCCCAAATCCATGAAACTCGGCAGTTATTCCAATTTAACTATTTTTGTTAGGTTTGTCAATTTTTTAATCCTAATTTTGAGGATCAATTTTTTCGTAAAAGTAAAAGTTCTGTTGACAAAATAACAAATAACGTGAAACAGATTACTGAATAAAAATCTGCGATTTTGACAGCCCTAACAACGTAAAATCCGGATAAAACTTAAAATCGTTATGGTTTCCAAATTACATGAAATTGGGATGTCATAATCATGTTGTGCATTAGGGAAGTAAATAGAATTATTTCTGTACCTATAGATAACTTTTCCCGAAACGGCGGAGTTTTCGAGAAGAAGAAAAACTAAAAACCGAAATACCCGTATAAATCTCGATATAACAATGGAGCGAGGTTCATTTACGGACTAAATTACTCGGCATAAAAAGCGCCATCAATGTATCTAACATCATTATTGCGTATCACGCTTAGTTTAAGCGTAATTAATTTTTTTCTTATTATCCAGATGGAAAAATAAAGATTCAAAAAAATATATAACTCAGAAACTAGACTTAGTAGCTAAATGGGGAAACGAAATCTTGCATTTAAGGCGCGGGCCACATAGAAAAGACGTAAGACGCAGACTGGGCGGAGACATAATTATGTCTCTTCGGCGTCTCTTTCATACAAAATGTATAGAAGAGTCGCGACATGAAACATACAGAAGAGACGTGTCGCGGGCGCGACTCTCATACATTTTCGCCCGTCCGCGACGCGTCCTCGTCTTACGTCTTTTCTATGTGGCCCGCGCCTTAGTGATCATTTCTGTCAGGTTTTTCAATAAAAACGGGATGTCCGAAAATCGGGCTTCATAAAACACTGTTGGACGCCCTAAAAAGTAGTAACTGAGTAGAGTAGTAGTGTGAAAATTTTAACGTGGTTCATACTACCTATAAAAGTTTTCAGATCGATCTGCAAGCGAAACTAACGTTATTTTTTGATCTGCATGACATTCAACCTTAGGGTGGCAAACCATTTTTTAAGCTGACCGTACATAAAGGCAAAGTACCTCACGCATTATAAGACCAAAATCATGACAAGTGACTGCAGGTGTTTGTTGAACGCGCGCTTATTAAAATTTCAAAATTTATTGTTACAATCAGGGACTCTCAAGCGCATTTCGTTTTAATGTTTTGTCTCTGTCTAGTTGAAATATGTAGGGTAGATGCAATGATGCTTGATTAGTGCATGCGAAAACACGATTTCAGCGCCCCCCCGATCCTCGCACCCTAGGCTGCAGCCTAATTAGCCTAAGGGTTAATCAGGCCCTGTCCATCATCAGATCAGCTCCATGTCATCATAATAACATTGCATTGTCACGCAATATACATATACGTGCAAAACTTCAGCTCAATAGAAAAGCGGGAATTATATCCAAAACTTGCATGATTTGACTACAAACAACGGGGCAAGTGAAAATAAATAAAAACTTATAAAAACCACACTCCCCTCATAATTAATCGAAATAATGTTTGTATCGTCTAAACTCATTTCAAAAACAATCCCAATTGGAGAGCAGTTGAAATGCTAATACATTGCGTCAGTGGCGCCCTCTGCAGCGGATATGAACGCCAATTTGAATGCTATTACTTCCGGCGCCAGTGTTTGACCTCTTCACTTCATATTGGGAGGCTGACTTTAAAGATATTGGATTCTAAACCTCATTTGAATTAGTTTGCGATGTGCTTAAAGTTTTGATATTGGGAACTGAATTGGATTGGGTATGCTATGTTTTTTTCAAAAGGTGCTGTTTTATACGTACTTGAAAATTTACTTGTAACAGAACATCGAGCATTCGCCGTTTTTAATGTTGTAGAACTCAACAACGTACAGAGCCAAACATCCCTCGTGGGCATGCGGACGGAGAGTAATGGGCGACTCGCTGTCCGACCATGGACCATGCCCGGATCGACGGCGCGTTGTGTTCCACGCGCGCCTCAAAGAGTTGTCAACACATCATTGTATCATTGGAAGCCTGCCGGGGTCGCAGGACTAACGAACTACCGTGACCCCGGAACGTATAGGCCTATTGAAGGACACCGTGGATTTTAGTCAGTACAAGTCTGACAGTCCCTCCCGTCCTGCCCTGGGTGGGAGGACTCATTCGATGATTTTACCACCGTATAAAAAAAGAAAACGAAAATAACTGTGACTTTAACAGTTGCCCATTCCAAAGCATAGATTCTAACCTAAGTTCACAACAACACTTGACTCCTCTACGTCATGCCGCTCCACTATCAGGCACTAGGCGGCTCGCATCAAAGCGCGTCTGCCAGATAACAAAGTCTCCGCTCTCGAGGACTACATAAATACGTTCAAGTATTTTTAGCTACCGGCCGCGAGTGGCTGTTTTGTAGTATGATGGTTATTTTATGGTTTTGTGGCAGGAGTTAATGTAATTTATGGTTGTTTTTTGGGATTTATGAGGTTATAGTAAGACTTGGTGGTTCATGGTGTCAGTGGTTTTCTGTAATTTATGGGAACAGTCGTATCACAAACGTTGGATTCTCAAAATTTTATAAAGGTAAGGAATACCTACTTCTCCAAAACACGACCCCGCGAGATAAAGTTACTTTGTCTCACTCAGTGAGCAAAATTGCATTTTGCTCACTGATTTCAGGCAGCAAAACCTACATGTTGGAGCTACTGAAGTGAAATAGTTATTTGTGCAACTAAAGAGCAAAGTTTTATTTCATTTTTTTTTTAAATTATAAAAATGCCAGAGTGACATTCGAAATCTGAAAATTTCAAAATCAATATTGATCTAGATGAAAAGAGGAGGAGGTAGCATAACTACTCTGTTACAACATTATGCTACATCAGCGAGAAAAATAATTCATAAACAAAACATAAGAAAATCTTGAAGCTGCAGTAAGGAATATTTTTCTTACAGACAGGACACACCTTTGCCATTAACTAGAAATAATAGTTCTACGATAGGAGCCAATCTTTCAGCATCACTGAAAATTGACTGCAGTTTAGAAATTACAACTTACACAGAAAAACAAACAAAATTAATGCAACAATAACTCAGTCTTGTAGAAAAACATTGACCAAAACAAACAAATCAGAAAGCCACTTTAAATCCAAAAATATTCCTTAAAAGCCACCAGGTATTATTTATTTGAAGCAATATTTCAATGTTTTAAAAGCTTAATGTGAGCCGACGAGAGATCTACTCAGAAAATTACGCGTGTCGATAAATTTATAAACTATAAACATTTTAGGACTTTTTCGCTGCGCACGCGACGCTTGGCGGACCAATGGGAGCGCGCGGTGGAGTTACAAAGCGAGGGGGGCGTGGTCTAAGGTATGTTGATCGGGTTCAAGATTATATGGTGCTAAGTCATGTTTTCTGGGAAGCAGTTCTGTCAAAATATTGAGGGTTCCGTGTGAGGTGAAGGGCCTTTTGGCCTTGTAGTGTGGTTGTTATTTTTTTGATAGAATTCGAATAGTTTAAATTATAACAGAATACAACCATTTAAACGACGAATGGTACTGGGTTGAAAAGAGGCTATAAAAGAAAAGAGGTTAAATGTGTATGTTTGTATTTCATTTTATTTTACTTGTAAGTTAATACACCGGAGACTACTGTATTGTCTTTTCTTCTCGAAACATCGCGGTTTGTCAACTTTATGAATTAACCTGAAGAAAATATTTATTGGCTACCTGTCCTGTAGTAAAGATTAAAACAAAAAAGGATAGGAAAAGAAAATTGGAAAGGCAACCAACTCAATAAAAAAGTCATTCTCTTGACTTACTTTTTATAAACGGAACCCATATTCAGTTCAGTCTTAGAAGAGAATCTAAATGCAACTGTATATTTCATGATGTAGAGTCTGAAATCGAATGAAGACAAGTTTCGGAGCCGTTTTACTATATTGTATGAATAATATTTCCAATCGACAAGTTATATTATCATTGTGTCTTCGTTTTCTTGAAGACAAAATTGGTCTCATTTATAAATTGGCCATTTTAGACCATTATGTTTGAAGGTAGTGTCCAAAAATATCTGTTTGGGACATAAAGTAGACTGGGAAGGATATAAAATGAGTAAGTAATGTGTTATTTTGTAACTTTATTAAGGCTAAAATATTTTTTTGTAAAATTTTACTAAAATCCACGGTGATCCTTCTATGGCCCTTTACGTTCCTGCGAAAAAACTGACAACTGGGTTCGAAATTCAAATGTAAGTATGAGCGTAAGATTTTAGTAAGTTTTTCATTTACCATACACTCATACTGGTACTACTAGCCAACATCATCCCACTGCTGGGCAAACGCGGAGACGCGCTAGTGACTTAAGAAGCAAGTAAAAACTGTACTTGCTTGTATCAGCAATTTTAAAAGTTACATTTTCAATTTTTTCAGGCATTGTGGGTAGTAGTAGAGAAAAACTAAACTTAAAACTACTTGAAAATTTAAAAAAAGGCCTAAGGAATAATGTTTGTGTTGTAAATAGGATGCACCGCATGTCAAAAGAAATTGCCAGAACGTTGTCTACGAAGGTATAAAACGAGTCTTACAACATGCCAAAACAACTTACTTCGAAGCTACTGTATATTTAATCTCATAATTTAACAATATCAAACGTGTATCTTCGCTAAAACACGCTAAGTACGTCCAAACAGCTTGATAGATCTGACCTTTGCGTTAAAACCTTTGTTACAAACCTTATCTTTACTTTTAACAAATTCAACCCACGTTATAAAAGCAACTGTAGGGCTAAAACTAATTACAACATTCATTTGTTTCACATAAAAAAAAGAAAGTAAGGAAACGTTTAAAAACTTTATCATCTGTCAAATCTGACGTTTCGGCGGCGGCCATTGTGGTAGCATTACTGGCCAATAGCGGCGCTTTGAATTTGGAATGTTTTCTTTTTCGAATTCAACTGTCTATTGTTTTCGTGTTGTATTTTTTTGATGATCTCAGGTGTTGGAATATTCGGAATAGTTCGACTGATGCATTTTTTTAATGTTTTGCATAATTATTACATTCAACCTTTTTTTTTCCTTTCGTTTTCCCCGTGTTCGTAATTAAAAAATAACAGGGGTAAGACCGCGGGTATAATTTGCTAGTTACATTATTATTTTAGATTGCTGCCCCTTCCTGAGCCCATGTCTGGCTACGCCCATGAATGGACCCTTTCAGAACTACGACCATGCTTCTTGGTTACCATTGTAGCTGTGGGCCCCGAGCAAGAATATTAACCCTGAGACTGCTAGAGACCTGGTAAACTAAGGAAAAGATTGTACTACGCCATGGATGAACATTGAAAGAAGTTGAAGAATGTGGCCTTAGGCCTTTGACCTTAGGATGTTGGGGCAAATATGAAATATGACCGAGTCGCGTCCAAGGACAGAGAGCAGTGTTTGCAACGAAATTTTCTATAAGTAGTGTTGTAAAAAAAAAAAAGAAATTGACTTTTTTCCGTGGTAAAATCATCAAATAAGTCCTCCCACCCGGGGCAGGACGGCAGTAACTGTCAGACTTGTACTGACTAAAAATTCACGGTGTACTTCAATAGCCCTTTACAATCCGGGGTCACGGTTACCCGATAGTCCCGCGACCCCGGCAGGCTTTGGCCCTCTAAGGGCCCCCCTGTCATGTCCCAAAGTTTTTTTTCTAAAGTGCCACTTTTACTATTACACTGCAAGTTTTAGACCCCATAAAAATTACTTGCTGTCTTAAAATCTACCCTCTTAATGACGAAACATCAAAGAATAGATACATTTTCCCATTGAGCCAATTTCATCGAAAATCACTACTATTACATCGAAAATTGGTCAATATTTTTACTAAAATAAAAAAAAAGTAAGAAAAGAACCTCTTTTCACATTTTGATGTTTCAAAATTAGCCATTGGAACGAAAATAGGTCTAATTTAGAGTTGAAATGTATTGTGAGGGTTAAAAGCTTTTTATGCCGTCTCACCCTTCAGAGGAAATGTGGGGCCAATTTTAAAACGTGGGTACAGTTGGGTACATAAGTAACTGTTTTGACTTGTAGCGTTTCTCAAGATTGAACTTATGTTGCTGTTTAAAAATAAAATAAATATATGGGAAAATTTGACAGTTTTCCATATAGAAAGAAGTAGGTAAAGGGTAAAGAAATGGTCCATTAATTTCTACCTCGATCTTTTAATGTACTATTGAAGAATGAGAATGTATTCATTTGGCTTAATACGCCTGCTTTTTTTGGGTTACGAGCTTTTATTACATACGTACATACTATATTTAAATACTTTTAAAATAAACAGATTTACTGTAATTATTTAAATAATTTAAAAAATCTTGCTAGAAACAAAAAGTTAACTTTTGTAGAAATATTGTAACTGCAGTTATTGAAGTAAACCACACAAAAGTTACAAGCAATTTTACCAAATAAAATGGGCCTGCCTATTTATTAAAAACACTACTAGAAAATAAGTACTCTAACTCATACACTTATCTGAATACTGCATCAAAATCGTTTTTGCCAAACGCGATAAAATCGCGAACAAACATACAGGTCGAACTGTGAACCTCCTTTTTTTTAAGTTGGTTTAAAATAAGTCTCTTAAACATAAGTATATTGTAAGGTACCACAAAAATAACCCCAAAATAAAAAGCAGTTCTTAAAAATACTCTTACAAAAACTTAAACCAATATTTTGGTCCGACTGTACATCCTTACCCTTGATGTAACCGACAATATTTTGACAGGCGATTTTTGGGGTACCTCACCGTCAAGTTAAAAGCTTTTTTTGAGAAACGGCGGCAAAAACATACACACTACGATTTTGCATAACGTTGAGTTGCAAGATATTTTAGCTGATAGAGGAAATTGGCCCTTGACTGGTTAAATGGCCCTTAAATTAGGGTACTTCGCATGATATGGAATATTTTTGTGGTTTTAAAGAGTCATGTTTTCTTGTGTATAGGACATGGTATAAGCGGGGCATTTAAACCTTTTTTTTTTGAGTGGTAAAATTATTAAGGCTGGCCGCCTACACACGTTTTCCGTATCCGATTTCCGTTTTCCGTATTCGGAAACCTGACATATTTCATAAAAAGTGTTCTAAAAACATGACTGCACATATTTCATAGTTCATACAAAGTGTTCTACGTGGCGCACACGTTCGTTCGTGTGTTTTTCAAATGAAAAAAAAACTACGTTCGTTTCGTAACTCAGCCGCGCTTGGGTGTCACCACTGCGAAGATCGCCCGGAGGACACAGTAGAGCATACGGTGCAGAACTGCACCGCAGAGCACCGCCGTGTCCTCACGGCAGCGACATTGGTTAAGGTCATGCTGCGGGGCGAGATGGAGTGGGAAGCGGTCGCCTCCTTCTGCGAAGCAGTCATGCTCGCGAAGGAGGAGGTGGGCCGCGTGAGGGAGAGGACAATGTTCTCCCTCCGCCCCACCCGCGGTGGTGGACGCCCATGGCGACGGACGTCGCAAGACGATCTCAGGCCACCGTAGGCGCGGGCATGCGGGCGGCGAGTAAAGGGCAACTCGCTGTCCGACCATGGACTATGCCCGGGTCGACGGCGCGTTGTGTTCCACGCGCGCCCCAAAGAGCGTCAGCATGATGACGGGGCCCCCCTCTAGAGGGCCAAAGCCTGCCGGGGTCGCGGGACTTATCTCATTACCGTGACCCTGGAACGTAAAGGGCTAATGAAGGACACCGTGGATTTTAGTCAGTACAAGTCTGACAGTCCCTCCCGCCCTGCCCTGGGTGGGAGGACTCATTTGAAGATTTTACCACGCTAAAAAAAAGAAGCTACCTTTCCATGAGAGGATTTTTGTGAGCTATAATCCACAACACGGATTTTCAGTGATTGTAAAGACTAGACATCGATCCGATGAGATTTCTCTTTCCATTCCACACCTTTGGGTTACTAACTGATAACCAAACTGAATAATTTCGATTTTATCATCATTATGGAAACGTTGATTCAACTTAGATTACAAGAAAAAAGTTTATTCACACAATAAGACAGTCGGGAAACATTTAAAACTTTATCATCTGTCAAATCTGACAGTTCGTCGGCCATTGTTGAAGCATTACTGGCCAATGGCGGCACCCGCTTTGAATTTAGAATGTTTTCTTTTTCAAATTCAACTGGCTATTGTTTTCGTTCAGTATCTTTTTAATCGTCTATTTTTTTATTGACCAGCCAGTTTTAGCAGGTTATTTATAGTTTTAGTTATTTTGAGTACTGGGTGACCCAGTTGGATGAAAATGAATGTAATGTTTACTTATGTAAATTGTAGTGATTTATTTTGCAGTGTCATGGTTAATAGTAATTTTTAGAGTAGTGGAAAACCGGCAAATATTTTATCTTTATTTCTCATATTGTATGTGAATGTTTCTCATCATAATCTATATTTTGCTAATCCTCAGACAAGAAAGAGCAAAAGGCTAGCCTCTATTAAATATCTAAACTAACTTACTTTAATATTTTTTAAAACTCCAGACAAAGAAAAGAAAGATTATATTAATTGTAATTCATATTATGATTATTTTAATGTGGACCTCCAGAGAATCACAGTATTATTTTAGTAAGCCAACCGATTTTCGGGTTCCTGCATTCTCCGCTACGTCATTCCTCTGGTCTCCACCTACTCGATAACATTTCCTTGCCCGTGTTATAAATTTTCTTTCCCAAGAAAAATTTTTGACAATCCTACCCCAATTATTTTTCACTTCCAAATCACCATGGAAATTGAACGAGCTATATGAACTGATCCTGAACTCGGTGTAGCTCATCGAAGATCGTGAGAACTCAATTACAAAGCATATTGTGATACTACCCTTGCTTTGGAGTCGATACGATGGAAAAGGTGCTCTACTTTTTTTTATCGTGGTAAAATAAACAAATTAGTCCTCCCACCCATGCAGGGCAGGAGGGATTGTCAGACTTGTACTGACTAAAATCCACGGGGTCCTTCAATAGCCCTTTATGTTCCAGGGTCACGGTAATTCGGTGTTCTACTTGGGAAAAATCTTGTTGGAATTCAGGAATTCTTATTCGATTTTCTAATATGATATGCCCAGGAATATCCAGAATGGTTTTCTATTTAGTACGGTAGTTTTTAATTATACTTTTAAGAGATCTAGATTTATAATACTAATAGCTGTTGCCAGCGGTTTCAGCCACTACAACACGGAAATTATGCCACAAGAACATAAAATTGGGATAAAAACTACCCTTTGTATTAATACAGGTCTTATACTATCTGCGGACCAAATATCATCTAAATCGGTTCAGTAGTTTTTGCGTGAAAGAGTAACCAATATCCCAACATACAAAAACATTCTGTAAAAACTAGCCAAAGTCTCGATAGAGCTGCTTGTTTATGTCTAAAACGTGAAATCTAGACAAAGTCGTGCCAAGTCTAAGGTTCCTTACTGCGATTGCAGCTCCATCGAGTTTTGGCTAGTTTTTACAGAATGTTTTTGGCGGGTTTCACTTCTTTTTGTAGAAACGTGTGGTTACGCTGCGCAGAAAGAACGGTTAGGTCTTTTATCTATAACTTCATGTCATTGAACGACTAAGTTGATTGGCTGTGAAAGGTCCTATCCCCATCCTTTTTCCGCACATATCTTCTCGCTTTAGTACGAGAGAGACCGCTTAAAAAGCGGCCGCAGTTGACACTCGAAGCCAATCGGTTACTCACGACACGCACCTAACATCCGAGCGATCCAAGTTGCCTGCAGTCGACAGCCGCCCCTCACCCGCGAGGACGTCTCCGGAGAATTAAGGTATTGTGCATCCTTCCTTTTATTACGTTTTGCATTCTGTCTTGTGTTCCCGGCAGAACGTAATTTCCATGTTTTTCTTCACAGCCAATTAGCAATTAGCAAAATTAGCATAACCCGCGCTTCCATTTGGTCCTTCGAGCCGGATAGTTATTGAAATCAGTGATAACCATTCGCCATTCGTAGTCGGAAAAAATACTCGTATTCTAATTAGTTTTGTACCAAACACTTGTCTCGCCGACAGGTGTGGGTATATCGTTAAATTCTCGGTAAAACCGTTGTAGATTTGTAACACCAGCTAGTAATCGTTACTATAGCTGGTTATTTCGCTTAATCCCGCATTATTTTAAAATATTACCGTTGAATTACCGCTTCGCGCTCAATCACCGACGCATTATTGTAAAAATAAATACCCACTTAGGTAAATTATTCGCTCACATCGCTTTCACAACGTATTTCGTTTGTTACATATTTATTTAATTATCGTTTAAGAGTAATATCTGTAGGCGCCATCTAGCAACCTTCTAATAACGATAATCAAATGGAAGCGCGGGTTATGCTAATTTTGCTAATTGCTAATTGGCTGTGAAGAAAAACATGGAAATTACGTTCTGCCGGGAACACAAGACAGAATGCAAAACGTAATAAAAGGAAGGATGCACAATACCTTAATTCTCCGGAGACGTCCTCGCGGGTGAGGGGCGGCTGTCGACTGCAGGCAACTTGGATCGCTCGGATGTTAGGTGCGTGTCGTGAGTAACCGATTGGCTTCGAGTGTCAACTGCGGCCGCTTTTTAAGCGGTCTCTCTCGTACTAAAGCGAGAAGATATGTGCGGAAAAAGGATGGGGATAGGACCTTTCACAGCCAATCAACTTAGTCGTTCAATGACATGAAGTTATAGATAAAAGACCTAACCGTTCTTTCTGCGCAGCGTAACCATTCCCCCCGGGCTTGAAGGGATGCCTTCAAGAGTTGAAGGCGAAATTCGTGAAATTAAACTACAATTTAAACTATTATCTATACGTAAATATCAATGAAATCAAATAATTAATTACTAATGCTAACCTAACCTTGGATGACGAGAGCCGAATTTATTGGTTAGGCAATGGGCAAAGACGAACGACGGGACGCAAGTAGGATCCAGTCAATATCTTAACTCGGGCGATGCGAGTGACTCCTGTGGAGTCAGGAAAAACTTCTTCCACGACACCCAAAGGCCAGTGAAGTGGGGGCGAATTATCTACTATGAGAATCACAACCGTACCGACAGTGACTGGATCGATCGGCGTGTTCCATTTACGACGCGATTGTAAAGTGTGAAGATATCCGCTTCTCCAGCGCTTCCGAAACGATTGTACTAATTGGTCTAACAATTTATGTCTCGAAACAATTGTTCTCTCGTCTATCTCCTCGGCAGGCAAGTATTTTAAAGGGGTGAGATTCAGAAAGTGCGCTGGAGTCAAAGCTAGTGGTTCTGAAGGATCACTAGAGAGTGTCCTACAAAGAGGTCTAGTATTCATTACTGATTCGACTTGAGTAAGAACGGTATTTAACTCTTCAAACGAAAGGATGGTATCACCTATTACACGGTATAAGTGAATCTTTAAACTTCTAATATTAGCCTCCCAATTACCGCCGAAATGACTAGCAGTCGGGACATTAAGTGACCAATTTATGCGATTTTCAGCTAACATGTGACCAAATTCGGTGTTGTGATATTTCGAACAAAGGAAGTCGTGAAGTTCCGAAAGTTTACGCTTAGCGCCAATGTAATTTGTCCCGTTCTCCGAGTATATCCTACTAACCGGGCCGCGCCTTGATAGGAATCGTTTGAAAGCACTCATAAAACTGACTGTACTAAGATCACCGGCTAGTTCGATATGTACCGCGCGTGTAGTCATGCAGACGAACAGACACACGTATGCCTTGGTAGAACGAATGCCTCGGCCGCGAGACATGGTAACCTTGAAGGGACCAGCGTAGTCCGTGCCCGTGTGAACGAACGGTTTAGTTGATTGAACTACACGACAAGACCGATGATCTGCCATCTCAGGGAAACTTGGCTTGGGACGGAGACGAAAGCAGGGAAGACACTTATGAATCCTATTCCTAATTAAATTGCGTGCAGACAGTATCCAATACCTTTGACGTAATAGTGACATCAGCAGGTCGGGACCCGCGTAGCAATTCAATTTATGATGGTATTCGACAAGCAAATTCAGAATAGGATCTTTTCTTGGGAGTAGAATTGGGTATTTCGCTTCATAACCCAAATCTGAATTTCTTAAACGGCCTCCGACTCTAATGAGTCCGTCTTTGAGGAAAGGTTTCAAGTGCCGAAGAGAATGACTACAATCCTTGCCTTCTCTGAGTCTGGCAATCTCCTTTGAGAAATAGAAGCGTTGAATTTCACGTAGAATGAGTAGTTCAGCGAAATCGTAATCCGATGCTGACATGCGGTTATTAACCGGTAACAACTTAGCAAAACGACAAACGTAAATTACCACTCTAAGTAATTTACTCCAAGACGAGATACGATCGACTAAACAAAGAATAGGAGATCTTTGTTAGGTGCAGCGACTAACAACGAATTTTTCTTCTCTTCAGGTGCTTCAGACACTGAGGAGGGATTGAAAGGAGCGACAGGCCATTGTGAAATGTCCAAGTGAGCCCACGGGGGTCCCCTGAACCAAAGCGGATGGTCTATAATTTGTGAGGGTGTGAGTCCGCGTGAAAGACAATCTGCTGGATTGTCCGCACCGGACACGTGATATAAATTTTGCGGTGACAAATCGCTTTGTATTTTCGAAACTCTGTTGGCTACAAAGGTATTCCAACGATGGGGCGACGAATGTACCCAACAGAGCGCGACCGTCGAATCCGAAAATGCGAATATGTCACGGAAAACTATTCGGTTTTGACAAGCGACCACGACATTTCTTATTAGCTGGGATAACACAAGAATAGCACAGAGCTCAAGACGAGCGAGAGAAACTACATTTTTGGGAGAGACCTTAGACTTAGCTGTTATCAAATTGACTGTATTGCCATCGCTATTGTGGACGTGGAAATAAATCACTCCCCCGTATGCTTTCTCGCTAGCGTCCGCGAAAGCTAAGAGCGTGACCACACTATCAGCGACAATACCAACGTGGCGTGGGATTTTTATGTTGCAGAGCAAAGGAAGCTCTTCCCTAAAGCGAGTCCACAGCCTGACTATATCTTCAGGTGGTGTCTCATCCCAGTCGCAGTTGCATAGCCAAAGCTTCTTGATAAGAAGCTTGGCATGCAAGACGACAGGCGCGACAAATCCCATGACGTCCCATGTTTTAGCGATGCACGATAATATTGTACGCTTAGTACAAGTCTGAGTGGGAGTGTTTACTCTCATGGCGAAGTGATCTGACGTGGGCGACCAACACAAACCAAGTACTTTATGTTGGTCGGACCCGTCGAACTCCTTGTCAGCTGGCAGACGATGCGAAAGCGGGATAGAATTCAATACTACTTGTGAATTACTGGTCCACTTGACCAACTCGAATTGACCCGCCTTCATGAGACCAATCATCTCTGAAGCGGTAGAAATGCCCTGGGTTTCCGTGAGGACGGAATGGACAAAATCGTCCATGTACAATCCCGTGGCGACAATGGCTTTAGCCTGAGGGTACGAGTCACCCTCATCCTCCGCCAGCTGCTTAATAGTTCGCAGCGCGTGAAAGGGGCTAGATTTGAGTCCAAAAACGACACGATTGAACTCATAAACTTGCAAAGGTTCCTGCGGCGAAAAACGATACAAGATGCGTTGGAAACGCCGATCAGGTTCTCGGACTCCAATGCTGGGAAACATCTGACGAATGTCTGATGAAAGCGCGATCGAAAACAAACGAAAATTAACTATAATGTTAAACATATTCCCTTGTAGGTTCTGTCCACCATACAAGAGATCATTAAGCGAAACGCGGGTAGTAGTTTTACAACTACCATCGAGAACGACACGAAGTTTGGTTGTGACCTTATCATCTCGGATCACACCATGATGCGGAATGTAGTACGAAGGTTCCGAAGGATCAGGAATTGTAGGTGAAATATAGCCCTTCTCTAAATATTCTAGGATGACGTTGTCGTACGCGGCCTTTAAATTAGGAGAAGCTTGCATCTTCCTTTCCAAGCAGAGAAACCGGCGTTCACTTGCTTGACGTGAGTTGCCCAGGGATTCGACATCACCCTTGAAAGGCAAAGCGACTACGTATCGTCCGTCACTATTTCGAGTGGTAGTGCGGGCATAAAACTCCTCACATAATTTGTCATCTAGGCTGAGTACCGGGGGAACATTTACTTCTTCCAATTCCCAGAATTTCCGTATCGCTACGTCTAACGGCTCCGCGGTGCAACAATACGAAACGGTCGAATTGTCATCGATGAGAACCGGCGCCTTACCGACAATTACATAGCCGAGTACAGTTTGCAAGGCGATTGGAGACGCATGTGTAGGCTGACCTTGAACTCTGTTAGATAAGAGTAAGTGCGGGAAAGTCGAAGCACCGATCAATAATTGAATCGGATTTGAAGAAAAATATGTATCGTCTGCTAACTGTAAGTTTTTAAAATTATGCAAAAGCGAAACGTCAACCGTGGCAGTTGGCAAACGTTCAGTAATTTTATCTATTACGAATGACTCAATATTATAGTTTATATTACTCTTAAACGATTATTAGGGAAAAGAGATCGAATATTTTCTCGTATGCAACGTATTTGCGATAAATTGAAAAATATTGATTCGGAGGAATTCGATAAAGAATCGTTCTTGTGTGACTGTGAAACAATAGATTCGTTGCGTACTGATTTTGAATGTGCGCTGGACGATATAATCGCTCATGAACTAAAATTAAATCCTGATTATGTCGTCGACTATCAGGCACTTTCTTCATTCGAAGACTTACTGGGTAGGGTGAAGCGGGCAGAGAAAAAATTGCAGGTTCAGGCACCTAGTGAATGTAAGAAATCTCCTCGCTTGCCCCCGATTGAAATACCCGAATTTAATGGGGATATTAAAAATTGGCCTCTGTTCATCGCCAGTTTTCGAAATGCCGTGCATAATAATAGTTCGCTAACAGCATGCGAGAAATTATATTATTTGATTGGTAAATTAACGGGCCGCGCCTTGATAGGAATCGTTTGAAAGCACTCATAAAACTGACTGTACTAAGATCACCGGCTAGTTCGATATGTACCGCGCGTGTAGTCATGCAGACGAACAGACACACGTATGCCTTGGTAGAACGAATGCCTCGGCCGCGAGACATGGTAACCTTGAAGGGACCAGCGTAGTCCGTGCCCGTGTGAACGAACGGTTTAGTTGATTGAACTACACGACAAGACCGATGATCTGCCATCTCAGGGAAACTTGGCTTGGGACGGAGACGAAAGCAGGGAAGACACTTATGAATCCTATTCCTAATTAAATTGCGTGCAGACAGTATCCAATACCTTTGACGTAATAGTGACATCAGCAGGTCGGGACCCGCGTGGCAATTCAATTTATGATGGTATTCGACAAGCAAATTCAGAATAGGATCTTTTCTTGGGAGTAGAATTGGGTATTTCGCTTCATAACCCAAATCTGAATTTCTTATAGCAGTTTCCTGTGCGGTATTTAGTGGTCCATACTGTTTTCTCATCTGCCAACTGTCAACTCGTCGATTGTTCGTGCCTACTATGTTCTCGCAGGTGTACAGTAGAGCATAGTGATCATTGTCGGTTGCGAGTACGACGAGGTTCTGACTTCTGACTCCCGTAGCAGTATTCAAATTAACTTGTAAAACTCCGTTTTGGCCTGCAAGTGCAACAGCTGCTCCTGATATTGTACTCAGCTCTCCATTGATAACTTGTCTGTTCTCAACAGCGACGACACCGTTTTCAATGAGCGTGTAGTTGGCACGGTTACACTTGCCAGCCTGATTTGCTTGTGGGTATCTGGCTGTTTCATACCAGAATCCTTCAAAAGCGGCCGCGTTAAAGTTAGGATCGCCAGTCACAGATGGGCATTGTCCTGTCTCCTGGAAGGTACAAGCTCCTAAGGAGTGATCCCTCTTTATGTATGCATTTGCAGCATCTCGAAGCCAATCGGTTACTCACGACACGCACCTAACATCCGAGCGATCCAAGTTGCCTGCAGTCGACAGCCGCCCCTCACCCGCGAGGACGTCTCCGGAGAATTAAGGTATTGTGCATCCTTCCTTTTATTACGTTTTGCATTCTGTCTTGTGTTCCCGGCAGAACGTAATTTCCATGTTTTTCTTCACAGCCAATTAGCAATTAGCAAAATTAGCATAACCCGCGCTTCCAACGTGGGTGTATTGTTTTTGTTTTTTTTACCTTAGATTTTTGACATCAAATGAAGCAGCCCACCAAGTTGAATATTTTTTGTTAAGGCGGTATGTCGATCTCTAATAGTTTGGTTAGTTCTTATCAGGGTCACCAGTTAGGTACTCCAGATTTTCGATTATCCTAGTTTTTATAGTTTTCCCTTTATGTGGCCATTAAACTCTAACTCTGTACCAAATTTCAGCTCTCTGACTTTATGGGAAGTACTAGTTCTATTTTGATGATCATGAGTGAGTGAGTGTCGTAAATGCGAAACTTGGCTTTCGCTTAAGTTCGGTACTAAATGACTTCAAGACTTGAAATTTTTGATTTTAAGTATGTGATTATAGCTTACTGGATGACGAAAATTTCTACGTTCTGGTCTTATCCAGAGGTTCTCAAATAGGAGCCTGAAAATGCGGCAAAATGTTTCCAGTAAGGGATGGTACGGCAGTGTTTGCATCGCGCTCGTCTTGGCGACGACGAAGACGAGCGCCGATCCGTCCATTTAAATAAACTTTCACGTTTATGATATTCGTAGGATATGTTTAAACTGGTGCTCTGTATGACATTCAATATTTTAATAGTTCATATAAAATAAACTATTAATTCGTCATAGGTACAAAACTAATGCATTTAAACACAGATGCAGAGAGAGAGGTGATCATCGCTTTCGTTTTCCTAATTCAAATGTGTTTCGTTATTTGAATTTAATTTTGAAGAAAAAGCAGTATCTGGGTATAAACTCCAGCTCAGTATTAAAGTAGGTAGCTCTAAATTCAACAGTTTCAAATAGAGCATATTGCCCTCCATACTCCCCATATCGTATCGTCACCGTGTCGGATCGCGGACGTGGGAAATACCGCCGTAACGAATCGGACACGTGTCGCGACCGTCACGTTGTAATATACCTACTAATGAACTTTTATAGAGTGTCGAACAACAGAATTGTTAATAAACTGGAAAAGAATGGAAGTTTGATGTGAGAAAAATTTAATGATTATTTTGTTCGATCACTGTCGTAAGCGTATTTTATGTAGGTAAGTAGTTCAGACACTATGAAACTAGCCATAACTGAACCTTCGGTCCAGGAATTCTAATCTCTAAGCACGAAACCCGTGGTTTCGGCCTTAGTTACAGGCGTTGACGCCCCGTGACCTCAAGACCGAACTAAGAATGACAGATAGCTCCTTAGAGTCAGCACCTCATCTGTATAATAATTCTAATGGTGGTACTATTGTAGTGCTTTGATGTAATGACAACGACACTAGCACCGTGTCAAAACGACTACAGTCGAGGCGCGGTCTCTATGTTTTGTCCGTCCACAAACATTTTGACGTTATTTACGTTCGTGCATCCGTATCCCTGCCCGTATCTTCGTTAACTGAGTAAAACCCCTTCCCAGTTTCGGCCGAAACCAAAACCTTTTAAAAATTTATTTCATGACAACTTTTTAGACATTTTTTTACCACTTAGAAATTTAGCGTACCCGAAGAAAAAAAAAAGTGTGGCACTCAGGGACTGCCGCGGTAAAGCTATTGCATTTTTTATCAACTTATGCAATTATAATTATTTATTTATTATATTTATTACTGCTTTAATTAGGCTACGGTCAGCCACGTCAATCAAGTGAAACGTCAAGAAACGTTCTCCTCCCTCTTCCTCTCCCTCAATAAAAGCATGCTTTCGTGCTAGTAATGAGCACATCTATCCATACCCTTATGAGCACGTCTGTCGGTCTGTCCGTACCTTTATAATTGCCGAAGTCTTCCGAACTGAAACGACGTTAGACGACGGTGTCAGGTATTTTCCTTAGGTTTTTTCGTTAGATTTTTCGCGCCGCGCCGCGCTCAGAGCCTGCGATAAAAGCTATGCAATAGCTGAAAAGAAATAATTATAGTTCTCATTTATTATTCGTCCCGTATATTTGTTTTGTTTGGGTTTGCTCTTCACGTTTAATATTTTAAAATTTAAAATTTTCCCAAAAAAAAAACATTCTGTGCCTATTTAAGTTTCGTCAAGGATAGGTTTCGCCCCAGTCTCCATAACCCCATTGGTCAAGACTCAAGTCATATTGTAGTCAACACATTTGTTTCACACACTCAACACGAAACAATGGGCGGTAGTTTTTGTTGCACTACAGTGTACTGACAAGTGAATACTTTTAACTTGAGTAGGTAATTATATCGTACGTACAGTGTAGGAAGTAACTAGCTGTAGTTTTCACAGCAAGGTCAAATAAATAGGTCGTTAAATTGGCCAAGAGTTCACAAAAAATATAGTAAAAGATATGACACACAGCGCGTCTCGGGTTCGATCCCCGCTCGGAACAAATATTTGTATGACCTACAAGTAGTTGTTCCGGGTCTGGGTGTTTGTGTATGTAAGTTTCTATGTTTGTAAACGCACCCACGATACAGAAATAAATTCCTAGTTTATGGCAAAGTTTAAAAAAAAATGCTCCAGATCCTTGATCATCGACGCCAAGTTGCCAGCCTGTCGGGTTTTTTATCGGTTACATTTCGGTGAGTGTGTGATGGAACTGCACAAGTGCACAACTTGATTCCGCCTGGCCCTTACAACCATCGGATTACAAGACTTACGGCAATACGCCATAGATACATGGTGGACATCCCTCTGGTATGTACAAATCGATTTGCCGATACTTTTATTGTACGTACAGCTAAGGAGAGAAAAAAAAATGAAAATGAAAAAGCGTTTATTCAAAGTAAGAAACATAATTTACAAAAATATTACTTCTGCCAAACTGTAAAACAGTTTGTTGGCAGATGTAGCTCTCTTAAATAAAAAATAAGAAAAACCTTTGAATTCGTAATTCGTGTGAATTACAACAGTTACTAGGTAAGTAGTCTAAGTAGGCGTAGACGAACTAAAGTCACCGATATAGCCCACCGGATTAGCAAGCTGAAGTGGCAATGGGCAGGCCATATTGCTCGCAGAGCAGATGGCCGATGGGGTCGAAAAGTGCTAGAGTGGAGACCGCGGACGAGCAAGCGCAGCGTAGGACGTCCACCAACGAGGTGGACAGACGACCTTGTAAAGGTCGCCGGAAGACGCTGGATGCAGGTCGCTTCCAACCGGTATATGTGGAGATCTAAAGGGGAGGCCTATGTTCAGCAGTGGACGTCCTATGGCTGAGATGATGAGTCTAAGTAGGACCATAAACTAAATCTAAGTATAGTATAGGAGGCCTTGACAAACTTTGTTGAGAAGAAACTTCACCATTTTGTTTTTGAAAGAAACTTTTGTAGTACAGCTACTTTCCAAATTGACTGTCATTAAATATTGTTGTGACTAAGCATTTTCTACATCTTTGCCCATAATAGTTAACAGTAGTAGGTACTATGAATCTTGTAATGATTTTTTCGTACCACTTGCTCAAAAAAGTGACATTCTATGCCACAAAAAGCGAACATAACAATAGTCATTTTTATTCTGTTAAAAACAGGGAAAGAAAATTGTACTGTACCCTTAGCACGAGTTTTCACTCTTTTACTTTACAGCGTTTTTCCAGTATTTACAGCGTTTCTTGTATGGAAAAATGGAACAGCGCCTCTGGTGTGCGAAGAAGGAACGAATTTTTTCCTTGAAAATTGTCAATTTGAAGTTGCCAAAGTTCCAGTTTACTTTACGTCTCAAATACTGAAAACTCGTGCTCAGGGTACTGAATTTCATTCATCCTCTAGGGGGAGAATGTGATTTAAATTTGGAATAATTACCGAACTACATCTATGTTTACACCATTGAGTTTGTATATAAAGCATTATAGGGGAACAGTGTATAAGACGGGGACGTTAATAATCGCGAGGTATAATGGGGACATACACTCTTTAAGCATACTTAACACAACACTAACGTAGAGAAAGCGCCATCAGGACGTCATTTGCAAGCGGCCAGACGCAAATGGCGTCCTGTTGGCGCTTGTGCTACGTTAGTTTTGTGTTAAGTTTGCCTTATGTGTGTGATTTCCCATCATACCTCGTGTCCCCGTCTTATACACTGTTCCCCTACATCTTTTTTGAAAAAGGAATACGCATTTATTATGCAGTTATGATTATTAAACAAAAAATACGAAAACAAACGAGGCCGTATGAGCTTGATGCCTTTGCTTTTCCGACAAAAAAATATTAGTCTACAAGTTTTTTTTTAAATTTATTTTAATCTTCATTATTTTTAATAAATGCTTATCTCATATTATTATTGTGTTAATTTTTTCGCAAATGGTACGAAAAGTAGAGTATTTTCCTCGGTGATAAAGCTGTCTTAGTCTTGGGTGAACTTAAATCCCTCGCTACACTCAGGACTAATCTTAAATCCTTCGCTTCGCTCGTGATTTAAGTTTTTAACACCCTCGCTACGATCGGAAGTAAACCTCGAGTCCTTCGTTACGCTCGCGATATAAATCGTCACCCGCGACAGAAGACACTGCTTTATCCCCTTGGTTAATAATCTACTATATTTCTTTCAATTCCTTGCCAGAGTCTACGAGTATATTTCCCGACAGCTATAACCTTGGGGTCTTCAAGTAAAGAGTGAACAGGTTACTTCTAGACAAGCGTGCTTCACCGTCGACCACATCTTCGCTTACCATCAGGCGAGATAGTGGTCAAATGGTACCCTATCCTAAAATGAAAAATCGTTACATTCATATTTTTGTCGGCCTCCTGGGCCCGTGTGGTTTACGGCCCACTCCCTCTCACAGAGAGGAGGCCTGTGTCCCAGCAGTGAGAACATTTATATGCTGATGACGTACCTTAAGAGGATAGTATACCGGCTGCCAATTAAAATAGGTATTCAGAAAAACTCGTGCTGTTGCTACCACACCTCCCCGACCCCCGATCGTGCGATAGAGAGCGTTGCAGCTCGCGACTGACTGTAAGTATTTTTTATATGAAATTTGTCTCTCGGGTGAAAACGTTTTTCACATACTAAATCACGACCAATCTCTTAGATTCTGGCGTCAATCGTTTCAGCATATTATATTCTAGGTTTGTAGGTTTTGCTGTTTTTCTAAAACTTCTTTATTTTTAAAATACAAAGGTTTTAGGTACTTCAATGAAGATTTTGTCATAAAAATAGTAACTCTTAAGCGCCTGTAACTTTCAAACCATTATAAATTTTGAAAAAATGAAAACCTATAAACCTAGTTTTTTACTGTGTCAGAAGCATTCTAAAAAATCATTGAGATAGGATAACACCTAGGGGCAGGAAAACGTTTTCTCTTTTAGTATGGACGAGCGCTCGGTAGACGATTGTCTTAAGTCCTTTCTTTGAGCCTCATCGTGTCGTTGTGGTTGAGCTCCTTGAGTCGAGCTACACGATAACTGACAAATGCTTGCACTGACTGGACACGTCCCATCAAATCGGTGTGGTTCTTTCCTTAAAAGATCATTCAGACACCTGCATGATCCTCGTATGACATGATCAATAATAATGTCTGGACTTTAAAAGAGACGATGACCTCTGAGTTTTTTTCGGATGTTTCTTCTCAGAGTAGTCAGGTACGAAACACCGGCCACATACTAGCTTTAAAAATATTATTTGACGTGTAAAACTGTTTTTAACAACCAACTTGCAAAATAAATTTCATTTATCATTAAAGCTGTGAACTAACTTTCACGACGTCATCATCGTCACGCCAAGACAAAGAACACATAGCTACAATCAGATATAATGACTCATCACGCTGTTCCTTCCTCAGTAGAGAATATACTACAGAGGTTACATTAACTTAGTTGTGAACCCCACCTTCACGAGAACATCTGAACAGTGGCGGACAAGTTTAATGGAACACCGCTGATGTTTTTTGGAACGAAGTTCCTTATCGCGCGTTACGAAAGGGGCTAGACGGAAAAAATTAAGGGAAAAATTGTCACGACACTTTTTACCGACTGCGCGACCCAAAGGAGGGTAACATTAATAACATTCACTTTCACAAAGATTTGGTCAAAATGAGTTAGTATTGGGATTTTTTACTAACTTTGACCAAACCTTTATGAAAGCGAATGCAGCGAATGTTTTGATCATTCTTATATGTAAAGTTATACTTGTTATTGTCGCGAATCATATTTTGATCAAGCTACTTCTTGTCACTGATAAGCAAATTGCAAAAAACACATGAAAATTTGAATTTCGCGGGCTACTACTGAGGAACCACCTTAAGTGTCATATTTTTCATCTGTCGAAGCTGTAAATGCTCCTAAAAATGAACCGCTGAAACACACTATGTTGATATGAATAGATCTATAGATTACACAACTACACATCCAATCAATATATTGACCCACTAACGCAACAATTCAACAGTGTTCCCGTAACATTGCACGCCAGTGTACGGAAGGGGCGCACCTCCAATTTCCCTAAAAGCATGGCGGGCGCCGGGCGAAGCGCTAGTGTAATAAATTGAATAATAACTATTATGTAGTTTGATGTATTGTTGCGTTCTGGTGCTATTACTATCTACCTAACAGTATGATGTAATTTTAGTGTCCCGACTTGTAAAGTATTTAATATAGCATCTTTGGTATGGGTTTGTTTCATCACCCCCGCTACCCCTGATCCGTCAACGGGGTAGATGAGCAAAATAGTTTCATCCACCCCGATACCCCTGATCCGTCAACGGGGTAGATGGGCAAAATAGTTTCATCGACCCCGCTGCCCCTGATCCGTCAACGGGGTAGATGAGCAAAATAGTTTCATCCACCCCGATACCCCTGATCCGTCAACGGGGTAGATGAGCAAAATAGTTTAATCGACCCCGCTAGAGTCGGCATAGGCACGGTAAAGCCTCCTGCAGACACACGCGATTAATCGCGCTGCGACAACGAGCCAAGCTAATTTCCACTCTAAAAATACTGAGAATGGACCGCGACATGTCGCCCCGCGCGATTAATCGCGTGTCTGCAGGAGGCTTTACGATGTAACCACGGTGTAGGTATTTTAATTTAATTGCCTTAATTTCTTCTTAGTAAGAATTTTGAGGCACCACGCTATTCTGGGTTCGGCACGGCCCACCCGGCCCCCCCTCTTTCTACGCCTATGAGTGGGACAGAATGTCTTAAAAATAACTTAGTGTCAGTGGATTACCCTCACTTAATTCCTATCTTAGTCAATTTTAAATGAATCATCATTTCAGCCTATTGCAGTCCACTGCTGGTCATAGGCCTCTCCCAGGGAGCACCATATCGTGCGATCTCCTGCTGCGTTCATCCAGCCACTGCCAGCTGCCTTCTTCAGGTCATCAGTTCATCTTACCGGGGGCGTCCCACCCTGCGTTTACCTACGCACGGTCTCCATTCGAGAACTTTCCTACTCCAAATTTCGTCTTTTCTGCGGCAGACATGACCAGCCCACTGCCACTTCAGCTTGCTACAGTTTTCAACAATATCTATAACTTTAGTCTTATGCCGTAAGACCTCATTCTGGATTTGTCCCCTTAAATGAATACTTAAATAAATTCTTATAAAAAAATTCTAAATTTTTGTAGTGGTATCCCTAGTACAAAATGATAATCCCCAAATTGAAAACTGCAAGACGGTAACCAAACATTATTAATGTAAATACCCAAAGAAAACAGGATTGTTGTATTAGTATATGTATAGCTGGGGTGTAGGGTGTCCAGGAGTTCAGTCAGCGTGGGGTGTCCACGTTATGGGTGCGTGTAATCTTGTCGGTGCATTTATAATCTTGTGTTGGTTTACTGTGTGGCCACCTAGGGCTGGACGGATTTGGTCGGCGTTTTTTTTCCTTGAAAGTTTTTTGGACTTGCATGATTTTACTTAGTTGCTTTTTTATTTATTTTTTAGGCAGAAATGATAGCCTCTGTCAATCTTTATTTCCTGTTCCTAGGCTAGGTTCCTTTAGATTTGTAAAACAGTCCCAGAAATCATTCATTTTCTGCTTTGAAATCGATAACCACAATCCTACTAATTTTGTTAATGCTATAAATATACCTATACTTAGTTTATTTGTGAGTACTAGGTATGTATGTTACGTTTTTACGACAAAACGACTGAACCGATTTTGAATTTCAGTACGGAGCAAGATAGAACCTTTGAGACGATCATAGACAATATGAAGGTGAAGGTGGACAAAGGCGCAGTCACCAGCTAGGAGCTAGGTATATCAAAGTCATATGAAAGTCAAAATAAAATCAGTTATTTCAATTAGGCCTTCAAAGAGACACTTTTGAACATCGATTATTAAAATTAGATTGATTCTAGACCTATTCGCAAGGGTAGGTTCGTATGGAGAAGAATGGGCAAGAAAATCCATATACAGTAAGTAATAATAAAGTCTAGATTTGTCAACCTAACTTATACATCACCACTTAAACATCGTTGATTTTAATTTCTTTCTTTATTTTCCTTCCTAATATTACTAAAAAAAAACCCTGCAGCGTCCGTCCCTGCCTCCTAATGCCAGTTCACAATCAATTTCCCTAATGCACGCTGCACATACAGTGTATTGCAGTTTTTCCACGCCGCCGCGCCGTAGACCACAGAGCGCGGCGTAGATGCAACTCTGTGTAGAACTCATTGGTGGAATGTATTAGTGGCTGGATGGTGTGAGGGAAGAGAGAACCAGTAATGTAAAGATGCAAGGCCAAATTAACTAATCATCGGCACGGTTCGCATAGTAATCGACTGCTTCGATACATGCCTTTTATCCTGGTAAAATTATCAAATGACTCCTCCCACCCAGGCACCCAGGGCAGGGCGGGAGGGACTGTCAGAATTGTACTGACTGAAATCCACAGTGTCCTTCCATAGCCCTGTACGTTTCAGGGTCAAGGTTAAGTGATGACTGTGATAAGACAGTCCCGTGACCTCAGTAATGGAGGGACGCAACGCCAATTCAAACAATAAAGGCAGTTGGTGCAATAACCTTTTTTTTTTCGTGGTAAAATCATCAAATGAGTCCTCTCACCCCGGGCAAGGCGGGAGGGACTGTCAGACTTGTACTGACTAAAATCCACGGTGTCCTTCGGTAGCCCTTTTGTGTACCGGAGTCGCGGTATACGTATGTCCCGCGACCGTTGGTGCAATGACCTGGCGATCGACTGTTGTGCTAAGAGTCGCGGTTTCGATCCCGTACAGAACAAAATATCTGTTCTATCTACAAGTAGTTGTTCCGGGTCTGGCTGACTGTGTAAAATGAGAATTTAGATGTTTGAAAACACACCCACAATCCCACAGGAGAAATGCTTAAATGGGCCAAGTTTTTTAAAAAAGTCGATGAAAATCGTAAAATTTTAATCGATTGAAAATTTACTGTGTCAGAGAGTACTCGCAGAAGCCAATCCAGATTATTTATACTTAATTATAACTATAAGCTACTGCCAGCCAGTACGAATAACAAAATGTACTTATACACTTGACAAAACGCGTTATTTGAAATACTAGTTTCGAAAAAAGACCTATTTCGTAACAAAGTAGAAGTTCTATGAAAACGTTAAACTTTAATAATAAAAAAAAAACGCTTTTGAATTCTGTTATGTCATTATGTGTATTGATTGTTCATAACTGTACCTGGATGTTCCGAGTCGAGCGACTTGTATACATACTTCAGTTTATATATTATGTTTGTGAAAGCACATACGACACATTTTTTATTGCTTAGTTTTTAATTCATAACTAATCTGATCAGAAAGGTACAGATACATTTTCTAACAAGATTCTTGCTTCACTCTCACATTACCAACAATAATTCCTCCTAGTTCCACCGCACATATCATAATAAATCGGCTCAAACCGCTGACAGATCGGCGGCTAATCCGCGGGCAGGGGTTCGATCCCCGGCGCGGTCATAACTAATAGTCATACATATTTATCATTTTCAATAAGTAGCATTACAAACTATTAATGATATTAACCAATATGTTTAAATATTATAAGTAAAATAAATAAAGAATTTGATGCATTTGAGTACCTATTTAAGACCTCATAAAGTTAAAGTTTTTTTCTTTCAGAAGTCGGTGGCAAAAAAGTTTATGAATCTAAAAACAAACTTCACAAAGTAAAGATAATTTAAACTGTTTTATGGTGGTTTTTGAAGTCGATTTTTTTTAGTTTTTAGTTCATGCTTTTAAACTTAAAATACATTTTGCTCTTATGATACCAGTAAAGTTCGTCGTGAAATAGTACATCGTAAATAATTATTTTGATGATGATCAGTTAACCATGAAGACTACCTTATTGGTCTGTGATTGCTGAGTGTGGGGTCCCGGGTTCGATTCACGGGTTAGGCAAAGAGTTACTGGGTTTTTCCATTTGTAATTCCTCAGTAGCAGCCACACGGTGAACTGATTTGTGCACGGCTGAATCATCATCTAACTGAATTTAATCACAGCGACAGCATTTTATAACCTTTTGTTGTAGTTGCTGGGAGCTTCTTCATCATCAGCCTTCAATGTTCCCACTGTTGGGACACAGGCCTCCTCTCTGTGAGAGGGAGTGGGCCATAATACACCACGCGGGCACAGTGCGTGTTGGTAGATGTCACATGTCTTCGAATTGATGGTTCTAGAACATGCCGGTTTCCTCACGATGTTTTCCTTCACCGTTTTGAGGGCAGTGATGATGAAATAAATTACACAAAGTAATGCGCCCAGGCTGGGTTCAAACCCACGACCTACAACTCGTAAGTCGGGGCCGATACCACTGGGCCACCACTGCTCGTCGTGAAATAGTTCATCGTAAATAATTATTTTGATGATGATCAGAAAATCATGACTACCTTATTGGTCTGTGATTGCTGAGTGTGGGGTCCCGGGTTCGATTCACGGGTTAGGCAAAATGTTACTGGGTTTTTCATTTGTAATTCCTCAGTAGCAGCCACACGGTAAACGGATTTGTGCACGGCTGAATCATCACCTAACTGAATTTAATCACAGCGACAGCGTTTTATGACCTTTTGTTGTAGTTGCCGGGAGCTTCTTCATCATCACCCTTCAATGTTCCCACTTTTGGGACACAGGCCTCCTCTCTGTGAGAGGGAGTGGGCCATAATACACCACGCGGGCCCAGTGCGGGTTGGTAGATGTCACATGTCTTCGAATTGATGGTTCTAGGACATGCCGGTTTCCTCACGATGTTTTCCTTCATCGTTTTGAGAGCAGTGGTGATGAAATAAATTACACAAAGTAATGCGCCAGGCTGGGTTCAAACCCACGACCTACAACTCGTAAGTCGGGGCCGATACCACTGGGCCATCACAGCTCTACTACTTTAAGTTCATAATGTAACTTTTGCTTTTGAATGAAAATGAAAATTTCACTTTGGAATTCTACTATCAAAGATGCGGGTCCGGGCATTAATAACATGACGTATTTTCGGTTTTTTTACCCCTCTCTCTTTGGCGAGGTCGTAAGATTTTTTTTTTGATGATTTTCTCGCAACTTTACACTGTTATATACGCACCCTTATTCGACAACTGTTATTTTTACTAATAAAATTCCATAACCTCTCAACAGTTTCCCGAAAATGGCGACACGTTAGGATCATCCCCCACTTACCCTAAAAGGTTACCCCCTAAAACATCCCTTTTAAACAAAGATTTGATCCGGAACATCGATCATCCCTTACCAGGAAACGGAAGTATTCCCGGATAGATTTATCATCCAGAAAAAATACGCTTGTCAAGTATAACCGCCATTTCGGTAATGGCGGAAACTCCCGCCAATTTTAATTCAATATGGCGCCGGCGGGAAAGTGGAAATATTGTTTTATTTATGGTTTTTTTTTGTAAAATGTTTTGATTTTGCTACGATATATTATTGTACGGTGCTCTTATCTGTTTATAAAAATCGGTGTCTTCCTTTGAACAAAGTAAACTACTGAGTATTCAGAATTTCGTTGAACACATTTTAAACGTTTTATGAGAAAATACCGGGACAGTTTTTTTTTTGCTTAGAGGATTTTTTAAACAAGCATTCATCATCAATTTGATTGATTTTCATAAGTATCTATCTATTTCTTCACCATACGGAACTTGAAATAAAAATACTGATAAACTAATGCCAAACTTGTCCAAGATTTTGTGGCAACAAGGTACACGTATATTATAGGGCAAACGTATGATCTGATTCTGATCAACTTTTACTGTATTTAGTGCCATAGAGAATTAAAAACATAAACAGCCTTACTACAAAAACTTAAACATCTGTTGAACACTTGTCTAAAAAAAGTGTGACTGCAAAACGGATCTTATTTCAACAAGTCATAATCTGACATTTTTTTAGACAAGTGTTCAACAGACGTTTAAAAGTTTTTGTGGTACGACGGAAAGAATTGGCCTTTTATGACAATTTCAAACTCAAAGCATTTATTTCAATAATTTAGACTACAGGTTCTTTTGAATTGTCAAAAAAGTGGAACAAAGCTACAGTTCCACACACAAGATATAATAACTTGTGAAAGTAGGTACTGTAGGTGCCCATTCCAAAGCGTAGATCTATATGGAGAAAAATGGCAAGAAACTCCATGGACACTCTTTTCCAATAACCATAAGTATTGATATTATTATGTACTCTTTTTCACCCGATTGCTCCAGAAGGAGAGTTATTTCAACAGTGCCACAGGTCCTCCAAAACGATCACCAAAATTTCCAAAACGCACCCAAACAGAAACCGCTTCCCCACTCATCAGTAACATCAACAATAGCCCACATTAGGCCGCACGCGCCGACCGACGCCCGCGCCGCGTCCTCCATGCCGTGCCGACCCGTGCCGCGTGTCGCCCGTCCACTCATTACGGTGTTTTGTGTTGATTAGATTAATGTCCCGACCAGCTTTTAGGGTAGATATGAAAGGCAGGAATGTGGAGTATTCGATGGTGAAGAAAAAGATCACGGAGTTGGTGTAAATCATGTGTGTGATAGGGTTAAAGGTTTTGAGGTGATTAATCTAGGATAAGCTTTTGATGGGTGAGCTTGAGTGGTCTTGTATCCTTGCATAGGTGGTCTGTGGTTGGTTGTACGGTCAGGAATTTGAAGTATTTGAAGGTTCACACAATCAATACTTCAAGAAATATGGCGCCAACGAAGCTGGCCAAGAAAGAAATATCCACGAAAGACCACGAAAAATAAATTAAGATGGCGCGGTGAAAGAGATTCTAGTAGGGATAGACGAAGGCTGGAGTATTAAAACACGTAATCAGTGCCTAAAGATAGAAGGCGCCACCGAGTTTGACCCAGAATGGGGTGTCGGCCGATCAAGACCACGAGAAATGGCGTGGAAAAATAGATTCTGGTAAGAGTCGGCTATAAGAACACATAGACTAATATAGCAAGCACAAAAGGGAAGAGGTATATGAATATTTATGACGTAGACGTAACGAAAAGTATTTTTAAAATATACGAAAGTATCAATATGTTACATTGGATAAGGTTCATAAACTATCATGGTTGATTTATTGATTACCTTGACAGTGACCGTTAGGTCACTTATTGAATAATTGAAAACTAGTTGTATGTTTGAATCAACCAAATCGTATTTTAATCGATTTTAATAATTATAGAGAATAGACAATGTTGTTGGGACTGCCTTTGGAAGATTTAAATGTCTCTCGACGGCTATGATCTGATTTTTCTTTTTTGCTTAATTAGCTAAATCATTATTAACATCTGCCATATTTCCAAGAAATCTTTCAATAAACTTAAATCATTCAACCAAAAGACCAATATCCCCCCACCAATTTCACTAAAAACCATGACCCTCACTTTCAAACCCTAAAACTGACTTCGGAAGCGTCGAGGCGTGTTCCAAAAAGTTATTTTATTTCATTTTCTGATGACAATATGTGACCGCACGCGTTCGGTAATGTTTCCGTCACGGATGAGCAATTGGCTAATTGTATGGATGTTTTGTGTTTTTTTATTATTTATGTGAAAGATTTATTAATGTCGTCGTGGCGAGTGTAGGGTTAATTTTGGTGGAATTGTGTTTTGGAGTTTATGCTAATTACTATTTTTGGTAGTTACACGATAATAGAAATATATTCTAATATAAGTTTTAAGTGTAGTTGTTGCTTATTTAACTGATGCCGACGTAGCCCAAAAACTAATTAGTTTTTACAAGATTACGATTACTTTGGAGAAAAAGTAAAATGCTATTTTGTTAAGTTGGTAGTGATGGAACTTAGTTTGATTTTTTTCGGTTATTCCGTGTTGGGGCTCATAATGGTAAGTATAAAGATCCCTTTACCATCTATTGACTTGCGTGCCGTAGCAAACAGGTGCTCTCTTTTATGCCCTAAAACAAACCCTACCTTCAATAATTACTAAAAATACAAAAAGCAATCACTTCCCAGATTTTAGTGATAAACGAAACTAAACCTTGGACAATGAAGCGGAAGCGACCTAAGATTCACCCCTGCGGTACACCCTACCATTACACTACATTTTAATCAAAAAACCTACGGATGTGAAGCCCAAATAAACAGGGGAATACTTTCCCATAACGATAATGAAAACAACGGGAAAATATAACAAAAAAACATGATTTTTTGTATACTTTTAACGTGTGCGAGTTAATCAAACGCTGATCAGGAAATTGTTTGGACAAACAATTACTGTGATTGTCGCGGTGATTTTTGTGATGACTTTAGATAATTATTTTAGGGTGCGGCGTCGTGTCATCGGTTTGTTATGATTTTTGTGTGAAATCAACCTATTCTATAGTCTTCCTCACTTTCCCATATGTGTTGAATAAATACACCAGAAAATAGTTTATCTAGATATGAATAAATATTAACATAGAGAGAGCAGTGGTGGCCCAGTGGTATCGGCCTCGACTTACGAGTTGTAGGTCGTGGGTTCGAACCCCGTCAGGCGCATTACTTTGTGTAATTTATTTCAACATCACTGCTCTCAAAACGGTGAAGGAAAACATCGTGAGGAAACCGGCATGTCCTAGAACCAAAAATTCGAAGACATGTGACATCTACCAATCCGCACTGGGCCCGCGGGGTAGATTACGGCCCACTCCCTCTCACAGAGAAGAGGCCTGTGTCCCAGCAGTGGGAACATTTATAGGCTGATGATGATGATGATGATTAACATAGAATGTTGAAAATGGTTATCAGTACCCGTGATTTTGTAAGAGTGTGTAGTAGTACAGTATTTATTAAGATAAGTAACTCTACCGGACAGGTCCAGTTGACAAGGCCATCTTTGGAGGACGCATATTATTTATGTATGTCCAGCTAGGGTTGCCATGTCTAAAATTTGGAAACCAGGACAAGACGCGTGAATACCCCGGATTTTAGAGTCCAGAACCCGGACATGAGTAGAAGTGCGCACCGTGGCAACTGCGTCGGGAGGGGTGGGAGGCGGTGAAGGGTGCGTGTGTCGCGGGTGGCCCAAGACTTTAAATTCTTAAACCCGGACTACAAATGAAGCCCCCCCCAGACGCTCCCCGGATGCCCTCTAAACTAGGAAAAATCCGGGCCAGGATGGATGGCAACCCTATCAATCCAGCAGGGATGTTTTTCGGTTAATTAGAAGAAGATCGAGATTTTTCTGTTACAGGAAAATATTTAGATTCTAGGCCACAGTCCAAAATCTGAATTATACGAGTTCCACAGTTTACTTACTCATAAACCAGTTGTTAAAATAAACTTTGATATGATACGATATCCACTATAACATCAAATATGTTCACAATGAACTCTTTCTTACAAAACTATTTTAATTCAATAAAACTTTCAAAATAATTTGAATAATGAAACCGAATGAATCGTAATATAATGACGTGCTCACAATGAGCGCAATGAGCCGAGCTGAGCGAGCGTACGTGCATATGGCAAGTACTTCTTTATTATAGAGTTATGTGTCTTGATACTTTAAGCAGTATGGGTTATATTTTAGGAAAATCTCTATTTCGTGTAGGTACGTATAAATCCTTTTTAGAAATGTTTTGGTATTTTGGGTTTTTGTATTTTTTTAAAGCTGCTACTTTGCGGGACTGACGAAGAAGGACACCGCGGCCCTGGAACACGAAGGTCATGAAAAGGAACTAGGTTTATTTTTTAGTCAGTAAGAGTCTGACAGTCTCATAATAATATGCTTTATCTAGGATTTTATAGTTTTGGAAAAACTGCAATTTTCTTCAGCAGTGTCATTAAGCCATACGCCATTAGGTCCTAAGAAAAAGTTCGTATTTTATTTAAAAACAATTTATATTTAACAAGAAAATACTAAATTAAATTAATACTTTCACTGAATATCAAATTATGGCTTCAATCAATTACTGTCTTCAAAGATTTTCTTTTGTTGCGAATTTTCAAAGATTATGTTTCGTTCCAAAAGAAAATCTTTGAAAATTCGCTATAATGCGTTTAATATGTATTTATAAAATATTTATTACAGTCTTCTCAAAAGAAGTATGTAGTTTGGTATTTAGAGTCGAATGGATCAAAACCTCTTCGTCCCCATATACACACCCCGCTACAGTGAAGGGGTACATTTGACTGACAACTAAATGAATATTTTTTAACACATTTAAATATTAATTATATTATAATCCATTCAAAACATTATGTCCTAATTCGTGTAATATGCACTATTGTGCAAAATGTTGTGCATTTTGAGATTTATTCAAATTATTTTATAATAAAAAGAGGTGTAAGGGTGAAAACAAGTGCTTTGTTGTTAATCTATTTTATCTTTAAGAGTGAAGTTTTTTATGGAAAATAATGTATTTTATATTAATAAAAAAAAATGATCGCGACTCAGAATTGAGGGCCCAAGCCCAAGTAAAATAATTATTGGAACTCGACAATTACACAAATTCATAATAATGTTATAATTTTAATCAATGTTCAATTTTTTCAAGATTATTAGCTTAAAAGCAAAGAAATACGATAATTGAGATTAATACAATATAGAGCCTATTTAGAAAAATTTGACTCCATGTCGCAGCCACAGAGTCAAAAATACATAAAAATTTACATTGATCCAGTAGCTGGATCCAGCGTAATGATGGGCGGGAGAAGCCGCTGGCAAAAGCTAGTTATGAATATAAATGTTTATTGGAAAACAGTGCCAACTGTCCTATTTCCTATAAGCTGACAAGTGCTAACTTACTAATTGGTAAAGCTTCTTATTGGTATTTACTTCAATCCTGCGAATTCTATAAATAAAAATATAGATAACGCTGATACATCAACACAATGACTAGCTCACATTCATAACTAGATCAACAATCATTAATATCAATATATTGTTGAAATGTAACGTTTTTTAGCAATCTGTGCGCGCATATGCGATGATACTGCGGTTTTTTAAAGGGAGGGTTGGTGTTAGTAATGTTGAACGACGCTTTATTGGTATGGAATGTTGTGTAGATTGTAATGAACAGTGTGATTGGGTAGTCGGAAAAAATGATAAGGTATCAACATTAATTGGCGTAGAGTAAGATAGGTACCAGTGGAGCAGTGGTGGTGTCGGCTCCGACTTACGAGTTGTAAGGTCGTGAGTTCCAACCAAGCCAGGCGCATTACTTTGTGTAGTTTATTTCATCACCACTGCTCTCTCATGAGGAAACCGGCTTGTCTAAGAACCAAAAATTCGAAGACATGTGACATCTACCAATCCGCACTAGGTCCGCGTGGTGGATTATGGCCCACACCCTCTCACAAAGAGGAGGCCTGTGTCCCAGCAGTGGGAACATTATAGGCTGACGAAGATGATAATCAAGCTAGGAACCGCCAGTCGAAAGAAGACTGGAAAAATGAGAGCAGGAAGGTCTGCCTAAATAAAGAAGAAAATCAAATGATAAACTTCGATTGAATCTTCTACGAGTAGCTTGAATATATTGACATAGCCCAGCGAATTAGTATGTTAAAATCACAGTGGGCAGACCATATAGGGCGCAGAACTGATTGCCGATGGAGCCGTCAGGTTCTCGAATGGAGACCACGCACCGGCAAGCACAGCGTAGGACGTCCACCCACTAGGTGGGCAGACGATCTTATGAAGACCACAGGATCACGCTGGATGCAGGCCGCTTACAACCGGTCTTATTGGAAGTCTATAGGGAAGCCTGTGTTCAACAGTGGACATTCTACCGCTTGTATGATGATGATACCAATTGAGTATTGGAGACCTTGTACAAAATAGAAGAAGAAAATAATTCAAGACAACTGAGAAAGATAGAAATAAAAGAAGAGAGAGGACAGTGGTGGAAAGAAGAAATAAAGAGAGAACAAGAAATAATTCTAATCAGTTTCTTTTCGTTTCTTTTAAAATCATCTGCGTAGCCTTTTTCCAACTATGTTGGGTTCGGTATCCAGTGGAAACTGGTGCAGTTGAATATCAGTGTTTTACATCGAGTGACTGCCTTTCTGACCTCCACAACTGGGTAATACGATACTCCATGGTAAGACTGGTTGTCAGACTTTAGAGCTTCTGACTAACAGTAACGACTGTCAATGTTGTACAATTGAAAACCGTTCAGGCTTTACGTGCTTTCCAAGGCACGGAGGAAACTCGCTATGATTCCTAGGTGGTAAATCCACAGATCAACCTTGGCAAACGCGGTTTAACTTGGAATATTGGTCTGTGATGCTGTAACTATTTACCTAAGAGCTCCACCAGTACATTTCTTTTAATGTTATGTTCAAAAATTAGGACGTTAAAAAAACATAAATCATGGAATCAAGCAAACAGGAGCTTGTGCACAAAAGGCAATTAATAATATAATAATAATAATATTCCACAACTATCACACAACGCCATCTAGTCCCAAGCTAAGCAGAGCTTGTGTTATGGGTACTAGACACTGACAAACATACTTATATATTTCTAAATACATACATTTATTATAGATAAATTACACCCAGACACAGAACAAATGATCGTACTCATCACACAAACATTTGTCCTGGGTGGGAATCGAACCCACGACCCCCGGCATAGCAGTCAGGGTCACTAACCACTAGACCAACAGGCCAGTCAAATTATTAATTGGTTAACTAAACAACAAAAGATCATTAAAACTAACAACAGGATCTAGAATC
The DNA here is from genome assembly GCA_950005045.1 of Agrotis exclamationis. NCBI lineage: Eukaryota > Metazoa > Arthropoda > Insecta > Lepidoptera > Noctuidae > Agrotis > Agrotis exclamationis. The sequence goes on from OX465440.1 coordinate 16,785,779, forward strand.
CGCAACGAATCCGTCTTCTATTTTAAGGAGAACACTCAAGTACTTAAAAATCTTAAGTTTCCGGTTACGAAAAAACCAGGCTGCGATATTTTTTGTCTTCATGACATCTCTTGTCTAAAGTATGTCGGCGCTTCGGTAGACGTTGAAAAAACTGTCGCGCGTGTCTTGGAGATTTATGGTTCTTGGTTTGAAATGAGCTCTAAAGGGTCCATCTTGGGTATTTTGACTTTTTGACCATGTGTCTGTTTGAGTTGGGGTCTTCACTAATTTTAATTGAGCTGTTGATTTTTGAGGATTTTTTGGCACATGATCTGTGTCTACACATTTTGAGGAATGGTGAAATTGATTGATAGTTTTTTTGTTGATGATTGGTTTAGTTTTCGTTACCATAATAGTTTAATTTTCCCAAAAGACCAGTGGCGATTGGACTGCAGCACAGCGTGTTCGATTTCCACACGGAGCAAATATTTGTATGATCTACAAGTTATAGTTGTTCCGTTGTTTCGGGTCTGGGTGTTTGTGTATGTGAGTATATATGTTTGTAAACGTACCCACGATACGAGAGAAATTCTTAGTGGCAATGTTTAAAAAACAAAAAATAATACATGTGGCATTCGGAGACTGCCGCTGCCGCGGTGAAGCTATTGCATAACATATTTCTTTTTTTTTTTTAAAGAAAGAAATTATCGCCTACCGCGAATATTTAACGAGAATATCATTTATTTATGTAAAATGTTTGTGGTGCACTGCTATAATAAAGAACTTCTTTGTTGTAGTCGAATTTTATAAGTAGGTTTCATGTGAAAACTTCTTTTGTAGCTGGCCGTTTAGAATCAGTAAGAAAAGTAAATTGTTTTTATAACGGATATTTTTATGATTGCCGAAGTCTCACAAACTGAAACGACGTTATGTAGACAATGCGTGGTGTTAGGTATTTTCCTTAGGTTTTTTTCGTTAGGTTTTTGGGAATTTCTTGACTCGGTCGCCGCGCCGCCGCGCCCGCGCCGCGCTCAGAGTCCGCGATAAAAGCTATGCAATAGCTTAAAAAGAAAACTATAGGAAAAGAGTAATAAGAGTTACTGCCACCTGCTACTAAATAGCAGAAAAAAATACCGTTCCTTTATTCTAGAAAAAACAAAGCTTTTTCCTCCCCAACCTTATCATAATGGAAAGCCACACATCGAATGATAACGCAGTTTTATAGATGAGTGTACAAATACAGCGAACAAGTTTATCGGGCCGCGTAATTGTGGGCTTGTTATCTAAATAAAGCAAATATTGATGGAGCCACTACATTACCGATAGCTACCTAGTATTGAGGAGCGACATATGGCTTGCGTGTTCTGGCTTTTATGGCTATTGGAAGTTACCGCGAATTTCAAAACATTAAACGGTAGGGGAACAGTGTATAAGACGTGGACGCTAGGCATAATGGGGACATATACTCTTTAGACATACTTAACGCAACACTAACGTAGCGCAAGCGCCATCAGCGACAATTCGACAAATTTTCTGTTTTATAAAACTTAACAGGTGACATAATTGTCACGGTAGAAAATTCACAAATATGTCGGATTGTCGCGACAATTTAACATTTTTCTGATTCATAAAACTTTTTTAGCGACATGTGACATGTGACAATTTGTCGCGAAATACTTAGTTGACAATACCGCTTTATAAAACATAAAATTGTGACGACATATTGACATAATTATGTAGTTGTAGAATTGTTCGAAAATCTTGACAGGCGCGTTGGCTTCTGTCGCGGATTCATATTTTGGATTTTGAAGGTGTAAGAAAGTGTTTTTAGAGGTTTGTTATAAAAAAAAATGGTCCCAAAATAGAGCAGTGAGAGTAGTGATGATGAATACTTGGAAGGAATAGAAGAGAGTTTAATTTTCATCTTAAAACGAGTTTTAAGATGAAAATTATGCCAAGATTTCACCTGTCGATTTCTGACACATTTTAAGATACCTTTAAAAAACAGACCAAGCGCTTTTTACTTTTCTACAAATTTGTCATTTTTTGACATAAATGTCGAATTGTAAGCGGCCATTAACAAAATGGCGTCCTGTTGGCGCTTGCGCTACTTTAGTGTTGTGTTAAGTTTGCCTTAAGTATGTGATTTCCCATCCTACCTTGCGCCCCCGTCTTATACACTGTTCCCCTACCATCCCCTTTAGTTGAACACTTCTGCGTAAATCATTCATAACGAAGGTTTTTTATCTGTGGTATTATAAAGTACGACACAATTGCGTATTTTCACTCGTATGATTAGCTCTTGACCTGCGACTTTGTTCACGTTCGTTTATAATTTGAGGCCTAGAGTCCTGAGGGACCCTCCTAGAAGGCCAAAGCCTGCCGACGTCCCAGGACTGTCTTATCAGGTAACCGTGATCCCAGGAAAAGTAAAGGGCTATTGAAGGATACCGTGGATTTCAGTCAGCACAAGTGGACATTTCAAGATTCATTTGATGATTTTACAATGTAAAAGGCCGAGATACGGATCACGGACTCACGGATTTTAGCGACACTTTCAAATTAGAATAAATTTCAAAGAAACTAATCACTTAACATTTTAAACAGCAGCTTTCGAGCATAGTCCATAGTTTCTCACGACACGCTCAGTCAGTGCTTCTCATAAACTCAATCACAAGGGCACATGTTGTACCGAACAAAGATTCCTTACATTTGTCAAGTGCTTGAGTATGGACGACACTTGAATTACAGCAGCTACTGTAGTTACTTGTTGTGATTAAAAGAGTCATTAATTTATGAGTTTGATGTATTTTATTATTGCTACTCTCAAAAAAAACTTAAAAAAAAAAAATTAACCGCCTTCAAAAACAACCAAAAAAAAGGGTAAAATAACTTACAAAATAACTTTTCTTTCGGAAGTCGGTGGCTTTGTTTTTTTTATTTCTTTGTCTTTTATGCCACCGACTTCCGAAAGAAAAGTTATTTTTTAGGTTATTTTACCCTTTTTTGTGGTTGTTTTTGAAGGCGGTTAATTTTTTTAAAAAAAGTTCTTTTATTTTACTCTTTTTAGTTTAAATATTCAACCCAAATTCTTGTCAAATACATCATTTTCTTACATGTGCACTATAATTTGGTAATCCTTAGCACCGGTATTAACATCGCTCATGTACACAATAAGCTAATAAAATTCCCTATCAAAAACTACTGAACCGATTTTGATGAAACTTGCAGTGTTCCCTAAAGTGAACTATTCCTCGTATAATAAAAAAAGAATTTTGAAAATCGGTCCACAATTGGCGGAGTAATCGCGTAACAAACACTCAAAAAAGTAAAGATCATCACATCATCCATTAATAAAAATGCTCACAAAATAAAAAGTAGTGAACCAAATTGGATGAAATTTTTATGGGACCAAACTGCAAGTATACTGCATCGAACGAAAAAAGAATTACACTAATCGGATCAGAAACCTCGGAGTAATCGGTGTACATACATAAAAAAAAAAAAAAACATACCGACCGAATTGAGAACCTCCTCCTTTTTTTTGAAATCGGTTAAAAACATTGAATGATGATAACATAGCGAACAATTCGACAGTATTAAGTAATAGAACCGAGCAAAGTCATTTCACGCCATTCTGCATTGGGCATTTCATCAAGGATTACGGTCTTTTTTAACCGACTTCAAAAAAAGGAGGAGGTTTTCAATTCGGTCGGTATGTTTTTTTTTTTTTTTTCATAAAGAGATATTGGTTCATGATCGGACGGCCATCCGCATGCTCGCGCCTACGCGGTCGGCTGGGTCGTGTAGTGGACGCTGTCGTTTGTGAGGACATGGCGGTGCTCTGCCCAAGCAGGGCAATCCTGGACCGTATGCTCTTCCATGTCCTCTGGGCGATCCTCACAGTTCACTTAAGCCCTGGATCAAGGAAACTAGAAGACATGCCTTTGCCAAGCTATGGGATGACCGCGGTGGTGGACGCCCACGGCGACGGACGTCGCAAGACGATCTCCGGCCACCGTAGGCGCGGGCATGCGGGCGGCGAGTAAAGGGCAACTCGCAGCCCGACCATGGACCATGCCCGGGTCGACGGCGCGTTGTGTTCCACGCGCGCCTCAAAGAGCGTCAGCATGATGACGGGGCCCCCTCTCTAGAGGGCCAAAGCCTGCCGGGGTCGCGGGACTTATCTCATTACCGTGACCCCGGAACATCAAGGGCTATTGAAGGACACCGTGGATTTTAGTCAGTACAAGGCTGACAGTCCCTCCCGCCCTGCCCGGGGTGGGAGGACTCATTTGATGATTTTACCACGATAAAAATAAAAACTATGGGATGAATGTATCAGTATCAGTTGGACGGCATGGGTTAGCGCAGTAGGTAAGCCATTGACTACTACGCTGCATGGCGATTGTCGATTCCCTCTTTTATGGGACTATGTAACTTCTAAAAAAAAGTATGAGAAATTGTAAATAATTAATAGATTTAAAAAATCTAAAAACCCACGTTTTTAAATGTCCTAAAAAGAAGAAAATAACCCTACGGGGCTGAGAGAGGGGCCACTCAAAACGTTATATTATATAAGGGATTATTTATGGGATATATTTACATGACGTGAGATCGTAGGTGTAACTTGCAAAGATACGCCCCCACGTTTTGAGTGGCCCCTCTCTCAGCCCCGTAGGGTTATTTTCTTCTTTTTAGGACATTTAAAAACGTGGGTTTTTAGATTTTTTAAATCTATTAATTATTTACAATTTCTCATACTTTTTTTTAGAAGTTACATAGTCCCATAAAAGAGGGAATCGACAATCGCCATGCAGCGTAGTAGTCAATGGCTTACCTACTGCGCTAACCCATGCCGTCCAACTGATACTGATACATTCATCCCATAGTTTTTATTTTTATCGTGGTAAAATCATCAAATGAGTCCAAAAACGTGGGTTTTTAGATTTTTTAAATCTATTAATTATTTTATTATTTTTATCATTGTTCATCGGGTTTGAAGCTACCCTGAAAATTTCAGCCTGCTAGCTTATCGGGAAGTACCTCAAAGCCTGTCCGCCATCTTGGACGTCCGCCATATTGGATTAATAGCCTAGTCTAGCATAAGCCACATGACTATTTTTTTCGTATTCCTGACATCAAACCCTTTCATTTGATACCCATATCACGGGGGTGGATTTCAAACAGCCAGTCTACCATCTTGGACGTCCGCCATATTGGATTTAAGTCACGGGACTATTTTTTTCGTACTCCTGATAGCAAACCCTTTCATTTGATATCCATATCACAGGGGCATAGTATAAAGAGGGGAAGTAGGTTGTCTCCAGCCCAATCCGCGATATAATTGCCTACTGTCTCAGGGTTGTAACTTTTAGCTAAATTTTAATTCGGTGCCTATAAATTGGCAAAGGTCGGGAAGTTGTATTTATATCCATAAGAGGTTAGCTTTAATTATGTTACACGTTGTATGTTAGTCAGTTTTTTGTATTTTTAATCGGCATAATGTAGTATTTTTTTAAACATAAAGGACCGTTATTTATTTTTAATTTTAATTGATTCAAACATAAATAATGCAATAATATCTATTGAATCACACAATACGTTCTCCTGCGATTATCACACATTTTTCATTAATTTAGCGGTGCCGAAAATCCGTGACGCGCGAACCTCGTGCAATGTTAGCCCCGACTGGCGCACGCCGAAATGGGCCGAGATTTTGTTAAGTGTGCGTGTGGCGACGCATAGATACTATGGCGCACACATACAAGCCGCGCGCGGTGCGTTTGTATGAAGATAACTTACTTCCCGTCTTTATACTATGACAGGGGTGCATTTCAAATAGCCTGTCTGCCATCTTGATCGTCCGCCATATTGGATTTAAGTCCCGTGACTATTTTTTTCGTATTCCTGACAGCAAACCCTTTCATTTGATACCCATATCATGGGGGTGGGTTTCAAACAGCCAGTCCGCCATCTTGGGGAGGCCGCCATATTGGATTTGTTATGACGTTTCTTAGCTAGTCATGTATTGTCATCAGAACTCAAAGCGTGTACAAAATTTCAGCCTGCTAGCTTATCGGAAAGTGCCTCAAAATTGAGTTGCAAAAGTCCAACCGGAACGACAAACAAACAAACAAATAAACAAACAAACAAGAAAAGTGAGTGTATAAAAACGTGGGAAAATCGATCGTTTGGTCGGGCTGTCTAGCATAATTCCTGAAGCAAATTTAATTCTTTAGTGATGCAGATTGTAAATGTCCTCAGGCAAATCTCACATGATTTGATTGATCGATGTTGGTTCTAGACGTCAAGAGGAGATAATAAATTGGTGAAAGATTAGTTAGAAATGGTCGGTCAACCTGTCCTGTTCATTTGTAACGGTTGTTTTTAAGGCTTGGCTAGGCTTTTTTTTTAGGTGGTAAAATCATCAAATGAGTCCTCCCGCCCTGGGTGGGGCGGAAGGGACTGTCAGACTCTTACTGACTAAAATCCGCCCGTGTTCCTTCGGATGCCCTTTAAGTTCCGGGGCCACGGTATCCTGTGTTAAGAAAAACCCTCGACCCCAGCAGGCATTTGGCCCCATAAGGGGCCCCCTCAGTTTGCTGACAACTCCCCGAAGGCACGCGTGAAACACGACACGACGCGCCCCCGACCCGGGCTTGGTCCTTGGTCGGACGGCGAGCTACCCATTACTCACCGTCCGCAAGCCGGCTCCGCCGCTGTGCCCTCTGCTAATTAGAGGGACACGCGTTGGAGCGTCCACACGACACGAGTTTTTGCCCGCATCCCAGGGTGCACCGGCCCGAAAACCTGGTCTTCCCCCCGGACGTATCAGAGAGGGAACTCCAGTCCACGGGCGCACGTGGAGGTTTCCTGTCTTAGCACCCCAGGCTTGGCTAGGCTTGGGTCCTATTTCTTAGGGGTATTGGGTTTTAACCCACTACGCTGGCTCAGTATGGCAGATGTCACGTTTTTCCCTTTTTTTGACTAGGACTTTACTGTTTTAGAGAAGTTATAATGAAAAAAATAACACAAAATAATTCATCTGCTTGGGTTCGACACACCATTGGATCACTGCTTTTATATTCTCGAATTCAAAACTTACATGATAAAAAATCGAATAATCCCGAGATCGGGAATCAAACCCACCACAAAGCAAAATCACATAAACTAAGAATATCTCAGAAACATGTATCGGAACAAAAGCAAACATATTGGTAATAATAACCAAGTTATTATTGCACTTTACATACACCATAAAATATCTCTATTAAAATAATGACCAAATTCGCTTAGCAAATACCTACCTTCATATTTACAACACATATTAGTAAAAGAATAACCAACATATCATGCACTTACCAAACACTCTATCTCTACCAGAAATAAACTTGAAAATTGCTTGGCAAGTGCAACTTTAACCTGGTTTCATATATCAGTGTGATAAGAAAGGCCGCACATTACACGATAAGTGATAACGCTAGGCGCACACTTAGTCGGACGTTTTGTAAACATACCTTTATCTTTACGCTTCGATAGTACTTATCCGATTGCTCTGAGAGAGGTTATGATGGGTTTTTTAAATGCAGAAATGATTGGAGTAAATTGTTTGAGCGGGTCCAAGGTTTCCTAAAGTAATTTCTCCTGTATCGCGAATGCATTTACAAACTATTAAATTCGCGTACACAAATACCCAGACTCGGAATAACTAAATGTAGGTCATTCAAATATTTGTTCATCATTCATCATCATATCAGCCCGGGATCACCCACTGCTGGGTATCCGGCACTGAAAAAAATGCAGACTAACTAAGATACATTTTCTCTTAGTTGGCATCAAAATGTTTAGAATAATTATTTATTTTGTTACTTTATACAATATAGCTTAGTTGCCAGAACAAATTAATTTTATTTAAGTCGACAAATTTGCACATGAACAGTATATTCAAATTGCTTTGTTACATCATACATGCTTTGTTAGATTTTACTTCTTCACTTTTATAAATCAAATAATAATTTGAGTTCATGGTAACAAGCAACTTGTTAGCATTATATAAATTTATATCGTAGTTTTTAACAACGAACATGGTTGACTAGATAGCCTGCATAATTAAATCAAACAAGAGAAGTGGTCGCATCTAATAACGCTTTGTTATGTCAACAAAACGCGGCGGCCGGCCGCCGCGCCGCCGAACTGGTCAATCTTGTCATTGTCATCGTAAACGCGTACCTACACCTACCTACCGTGAGTTGCTTGCTGTTGTGGGATAATTTTCGAAAAATAAATAAGTATTTGCTTAACTAGTGAATGCTATAAATATGGACGAAGTGGCAGAATTATTAAAGACATGGGAACTGCTCGATCTCATCCCAAAATTTGCAGGTAAGATAAATCATACAGTAATCTATACCTACTACTTCACGGTATACCTATTAAAGCTATTCACCTAATATAAGTGCCTCTCTCATAAAAATTGAATTGGAAAATGGATTGTCAATAAATACTTTTTTTTAATTTCAGCACCTAAAGAAGAAGATAAAAATCTTGCAGCATTTTTGGCAATTCCCCATCTTTTAAACAAAAATCTTGTGCCTAGCTGCAGCTGGAAACCATCTAAGGCAGAAACGCGGGATGCTTTCATCAAACATTTAAGATCTGACGCTGAAATCGGTCAGTCTATTGAACTTCGGCTAAAAACGTTGGAGAATAAAGGGGCAACATCACAGCCTTACACAATAAAATTATTGTTGGTGAGTCATTAAACGAAATCAAAACATTAGGTACTGCTACTAATTATGGCAAACATTAGAATCTGATGAACATTTTTTCGCTTATACGAAGCTAAACAAAATATTGTCAAATTCCTTAATTCTTTTTCACATCCTATACCGTGCAATATAAATATTCTAAGCAATTCAAAAAAAATATGTAACTCTTAGATGCGCCTCATAATATAAGTGTTTTGTGTTATTAAGTGATTAATAAAGTTATAATAAAATATGGTTGTTTGATTGCTATACTATTTGTACCTATTTACTAAGTCTAAGCCGTTGTACTAAGCCGTTGTCATATGAACTACCTTTATTCGTCAATCCAAGTCGGTGTCTTTTGCACATCCACAACGTACCTACCTAACTTATTGTAATTTTTATTAACTACAATAAGTTACTTTGTGGATGTGCAACATACTTGCATTGACGAATACAGGTAGTTCATATGACAACGGCTCATGTCTACGACGAATATGAGGTTAGTTGAATTAATTAGTTCATCACCGTTACTTCATGCAAGATCTTAGTTGAAACAACATAAGATTGACGAATACAGGTAGTTCATATGACAACGGCTCATGTCTACGACGAATATGAGGTTAGTTGAATTAATTAGTTTATCACGGTTACTTCATGCAAGATCTTAGTTGAAACAACTTATGAACTTCATTGATTTTATAATGTTGCACAGACGTATCGTGCAAGATCTTAGTTGAATCTACAAGTTAAGTGTATTGATGTGACAATGTCTCATCCTTAAACTGGCCAACATTTGAGCTAAATTAAATAACTACCCGTAATTATAGCAATTCATTACTTAGTAGACGGAACTATGATAATTTAACAAAGTTCTCATAGCTGCAGAAGGCAAGATCTTGTTAGGCTCGTATGGAGTCATGATGCGTGATCACATTAAACAAGATGTTTATTAAAGCAAACAATTTTTTTTTCAGTGGGCGTAATGTTGAACCGACCAATTGGTCGGTTTTCAATTGTTTACAAAATGGCCACAGTTTGAGATGTATAGGCCGGACCTTTTGTTGTCATATCTCTCGGTTCTGTGCGTCTCTCATCTCGTCTCTCATTCATCAATGTTGAATTTATTATTATTATTATATTATTTATTACTAGTTAGAATTAGCTAAATATGTGTATAATAAGAAAACATTCAACATCAGGTATTCATTCACAATTATTCAACAAACATATAAAACCCCCGAACACAAAACACACATTCACACACAAAATCCATTCATACAACTAAAGCTGTTTCTTTCTCCTTACTTAAAATTTAAAAAATTCATTTTATTAGTTCTGTTTAAAGCTGTAACAAAACTTTACATTATATAAAATTGTCACTGGGAGGTAGCGAGGTAGCCCCAACACAAGTATTATTTTATAACTTTCTGGGGTTAACTCTTCATTTGTAATGCTGTATAGTGTAAGAGTTGCAATAAAAACATTTTTAATTTAATTTTAATTATAGGTTAACAATAAAATCACGGACATTTTATTCCACCACAAATCCATCCACCACAGATCATTATTTATAAACTCCTGAGCAGCAATTAAACAAAATCACGAGACAAAGCCTTCAACCTCAAGACAATAAAACTACCGCGCGACAGACAGACAGACGGACGACATTCCAACATGGCGACGCAGTTATCTGCCAAATAAATTTAGTCTGTGGTCCCGTACCCGGCCGTATCTATGTATAATAAAACTAAAGGTTTGTCCGTGAGATACCTATGTATAATATGTATAAATGCTGGATTGCTTGGTGATGAGGGTTGTATTTATACAACCACAAGCCTAGCTCACGGATACCGTAGGCGCGAGCGAGTAATGGGTGACTTGCCGTCCGATCATGGACCATGCCGGACTCGAGGGCGCGTCGTGTTCTACGCGCGCCTCTAAAAGCTGTCAGGGACTGTCTTCAGGTTACCATGACCTAGCTATTGAACTTTGCCTTAGCTTGGCCTACTTTTCGTACATTTTGCTGATCAATCAATTATTTGATTCGAGGCTTACTTAGTAATTTTGTGGCCAATGTAGTTTTTAGTGGATAATAATGCTGTTAAATAGAAGTCGCTTTAAATAACACTCATTTTTAACCTACTTCAAAAAAAAGTAGGTTCTCAGTTCGACCTGTATGTATGTATGTATGTTTGTCCGCGATAAACTCGCGTTCGGCTGAACCGATTTTGATGCGGTTTTCAGGAAAGTATTTGTTACATTTTGGGGAAGGTTTTAGTATATAACAATAATAGATATCTCGTGAAGTTGCCCGCATAGATCCGTTTTTGTTGCTTACGAGGATTGTAGATTTTCGAAGACGCCGATTTTATGAAGATTTTTGTTGAATATCTAAACTAAAAAGGGTAAAATAAAAAACTTTTTGAAAAAAAGGGAACCGACTTCAAAACCAAACACAAAAAAAAAACTGTCCCACCAATAAATGTTAATGGTTTTTTTTTTAAAGTCGATTTTATAGTTTCCGTAAGAACAGACAACTGTTTGTACTTACATCTTACCCAAAGAAGACTAAAGAACGCTAAGGCTAACGCAACCTTCTTAAAATTCTGTCCCAGTCTCCGAACTAAAAGACCCAACTGACCCAAACGCATAGCCACTCTAATCCCAAGAAAATCCTCAACATTCAACCATTACTGTCCAAATAAATAAAGATTACATAACAAACACATTGTCCACTGCTTCATTATTACAGAAAAAGTTCTATGACACTGATGAGTCTAGAATAAAAGAAGCAATGAATATAAAAAAATTAACGTTAGGCAACGCAGATGCTACTGTCACGTTTCCATTAGACAAGTATGACGTCTATATACAAGCAATTGGAAAAAACAATCTACAGTTCAAATTACCTACTTTGGTATAGAGATACGTGCATTTTTTCGAAAGTGCTTCAGGCACTCTGAAAACGTCCTCAATACTTCTTCAATTATCCTTGAACACAGAATTGTTACCTGGTTAAGCAAAAGTGGTTTTGAACAAAGCTAGAAGTTTTTAAAGATGCGATTTTTTTGGTCTCAGAAAAAGAGTTTGAGGCCTATAAAAACCTTCATGTCTCTAAAATTGAATATTTATATAGAGAGAAAATTAGTGAACCAGATCATTAAGTTGGTTTTTACACCTTATTGTAGCTTGTATGCCCGAGGCTTCAGTCGCTCTCTATCTCATTTTTCCCTCAATTTTTAGACCCATATCCGTTTTAAAGGTCCTATCCACCTCTACACCAAAATTAATCGAGATCAGTTAAGCCATTTAAGCATGAAAGCGTAAAAACAAATATACTTTGGCATTTGAAATACAAGAATAGATTATTAGAAATTAGGATTATAAAAAATCGTCCATGTGTACAATTTCCATTGCCTCATTAACATGGAAAACCTTCTTTAAGCCTAAAGTAAAACCGTCAACGTATATAAAAAATATTAGGATGTTGGTATTACCGTAGCCGCCATTATGATTTTCTGCTCCACCGAATTTAAACGCACATAGGAATTCCACACACGAATTAACAATAAAAAAAGAAGTAGAAGCAAAGGCGATTATCACTTACAGCCGCAGTGGCGGGTCGGGTGCGTAATCCTCTTTGGGTACGCACTGGGTTGGTGAAACGCTGTAGTTTGGATCACTTTTTTGACAGTGGCGTTGTAGCTAAGTAAGGAGTAGGTTTAAATGTTCCTATTTTTTTTTGTCGCAATGATAGGCAAAGGTCTCCTCCATAGCCTTTTACTCTTCTTTTTGTGCAGTTTTAACCGGTTTCAATTTTTTTTTATTAAACGCAAGAGCACTACGATTAAAAGCAAGAGCTCAATGAATAGCTAAAAACGCAAAACAGCTTCAGGACGCGCACAAGGATTGGCTTTGATTCATTTTATCTAAGTAGTTACTTACCATGGATTTCTCTAATACGTACGTTTACAAACTGCGACCAAAATCACTCAAACACAAATACATCGAACGTCAATGAAAAACGTCTCCACTGCCTGCGGTTGTATAGCAAGCTGTGTTATTTTTTTTTTGCGTTTTCGGCAATTTACTCAGTTGATGACATTTAATTAATCAAAAATTCATTTTATCTAAGTAGTTACTTACCATGGATTTCTCTAATCGTACGTTTACATTACAAACTGCGACCAAAATCACTCAAACACAAATACATCAGTCAATGAAAAACGTCTCCATCTCCACTGCCTGCGGTTGTATAGCAAGCTGTGTATTTTTTTTTGCATTTTCGGCAATTTACTCAGTTGATGACATTTAATTAATCACAAAACTACACTATTAATTTTTTTGTTTAACGCAGATTATTTTCTTACAAACCCTCTTAAGAAACGCTGCGTCCAAACAACCCAGTGCGTACAAAAGCGGCTACTGAACTAAAGAGCTTACGCCTCACTGAGTGCGACGCGACGCGCGACAGAATCTCCACAACTGAAGCATGACGTGATGATAGTATACGACAGTTCTCTGTCATGCGATACAATGTACCAGTTTTGTATGAAAATGTATGAGAAAGACAGTCTTTTGGATGAAAAAACGTCTTTTTGCGGACAAATAGGTGTCTTTTGAAGTATGTTATGTCTTTGTCCACAAAGCCGAGTGTAGGTGTGGTAGTTTCTGGCCGCTCCACAGTCGCATTTGAATCGGAGTTAATAAGAATAAAATCGACATAATATTTTTGTATTAAAATAAATAAAATTAAAATAGTACTTGAAAGATTCGCGAGATATTTAAAGAACGTCATTTATTTAGAAGATTTAAACATAGTTATCAAGATCATTTTCCAAATAAACTATGATCGGGCACGCCGCAATCACGGCGGTAAGACCCCTCTTTGAGGAGTGGCTGGATAGGAGTCACGGCTTCCTGACTTACCGAATGACGCAGGTCCTCACCGGATACGGGAGTTTCGGGAGGTGCCTGTGTCGGATAAGGAGAGAAGAAAGGCCTGGGTGTCACCACTGCGAGAATCGCCCGAAGGACACGGTGGAGCATACGGTGCAGGTCTGCCCCGCTTGGGCAGAGCACCGCCGTGTCCTCACGACGGCGATAGGCGGCAACCTCTTGCGCCCGGCATTGGTCGAGGCCATGCTCCGGGGCGAGAAGGAGTTGGAAGCGGTCGCCTCCTTCTGCGAAGCAGTCGTGCTAGCGAAGTAGGAGGTGGGCCGCGTGAGGGATAGGACAGCGTCCTCCCTTCACCCCAGCCGCAGTGGTAGACGCCCACGGCGACGGACGTCGCTAGACGATCTCAGGCCACCGTAGGCGTGGGCAATGGGCATGCGGGCGGCAAGTAATGGGCGACTCACTGTCCGACCATGGACCATGCCCGGGTCGACGGCGCGTTGTTTGTGTCAGCATAATGACGGGGCCCTCTAAAGGGACCCTCTAAAGGGGGGGCTTTAGAGGGCCAAAGTCTGCCGGGGTCGCGGGACTTACGAACCCCGGAACGTAAAGGGCTATTGAAGGACACCGTGAATTTTAGTACGAGTCTGACAGTCCCTCCTGCTCTGCTCTGGGTGGGAGGACTCATTTGATGATTTTAACACGATAATAAATACTATGATTTCAGTGTGCAGGGAGAAATATGTATGAGAAGCAATCTGACTGTCTCTCTATCCCCACCCTGGGTGGGTACACATTTACTTTATTTACTAAAATACTGATATTCAGCTCTATCCAGTACGATAACACCGAAAATAATACGTAGAAACAGCAATAATGGAATTGAATTCATTTCAGCGCGTTCATCAATTTTTTAGTAATGTGTATACGGTCGAGTACATCATGCAAAGCATAACAAACATTGTTGTAATTTTCAAACATATCTATTACCTTTTGAGTATTAGATGTCTCTTATAAACACACAGAAAAGGACAAAAACATTCACATAATATTTGTTTTTGCAAAATAAAAAAATTGGACATCGTATTCAAAATCTATTTAAAACTTAACAGACTACCGCCAAATGTAACAACAAAATGAGCAACAATAAACAATATTTTTTGTTCAACGCAACAAGAATATAAGGGCGGCAACAGATTTGCGGCTAATCGCATCAGCGGTGAGCGTTAAATCCGCACCTTTGAGCCGAGCCTAATGCGCGACGCGTACCGACTTCCAACTTAATACCTTCGGGGAAAATCGGTCGACCCGAAAATTGACGGAGATTTACGAAGTTTGACGTATGCTGGTTTGACAGCAGATTCCAAAGATGATTTTAGCTGAACAAGGATATTTTGGCACTTGACGTCATCGGAAAAATAACGGATCTCTCTTTGTTTAAATTACAAAACAATTTTACAAACATTTATCAACAGGGTTCTCCTGACAACGAAAATCCAAGTGCCTATGTCGTTTTTGAACTCTGATTCGTTGCCACCTCTTGCCATATTTCATTAAAAAAAAATAATTTCATGCCTAGAAAAAATAAATTGGAATGAAAGAGACAATAGTGTTTTAATTTTTTAATGATAAGGCCTACTCCAGAAACGATAGAGACGTTCTCAAGAAGTAATAGTGCTCTATGGATGGGTTACTTAAGTGGAAGAGCTCTTCCTCATATGAAAATTCTTCTGGCAAAAATTGCAAACAACGTTTAGATGGCAAGCCTCCATCTTGAATAGAGGAGAGTCTTCGTAACTACACTATTTTGCTAAGCCAGCCTCCATGGTCGCGGGACTTATCTCATTACCGTGACCCCGGGACATAACGGGCTATTGAAGGACACCGTGGATTTTAGTCAGTACAAGTCTGACAGTCCCTCCCGCCCTGCCCGGGGTGGGAGGACTCATTTGATGATTTTACCACGCTAAAAAAAAAAAAAAAAAAAGCCAGCCTCCATTCGATGAAGACCATTCAAAACTTTTGAACCGATATTTGACATAATTTCACGTCCCTAAAATCCTCTGCCAGTTGTTATACGTAGATATGAACCCTATTAGAATTAAGACAAGGCTCACTGTACTTACATCAAAATCAGCCACCACTCGCGAAAAGCGCAAATCACAAAGAGCTTTTCAATAAAAACTACAAATTACATCGATTTTAGAAAAAAAGCTTTCCAAAAAAAGTTTATAATATAAAATGACACAATAATGCGTCACCGACAAAGCAGTATGCGAAGATACCTTTGTCATCGAAAAAAAAAACTTTGAAACCTCTTTTGTCAAAATATGGGGCGAGTTTAACACTTCGATTGGCGCCATTAGAGGAGTGAGTGAGATGTTTGAGATTATCATTTAGATTTGAGATAGATATTGTGTCGTTTTTGTATTAAAATATTCGCCTTTGTGTAAAAGCTGCGTCATTTTATCTTTCTTTCGGATTTTGTTTTTGGTTGGCCAATTTTTGGAATTTATAAATTTCAAAATAGATAGTGCTCGTAGTAATTTTTAGGAAAAAACAAAACAAGAAAAACCTGTGCTGAGAGATATTATATTAATGTCTTCATCTTTTGCCTAACTTTTCCCAACTATGTTTGGGGTCAGCTTCCAGTCGAACCAGATGCAGCTGAATATCAGTATTTTACATGAAGCGACTACCTATCGTAACTTCACAACCCAGTAACTGGGTAATACGATACCCCATGGTAAGTCTGGTTGTCAGACCTATGAGCTTCTGACTAACAGTAACGACTGTCAAAGATCTACAAATGACAGCCGGGACCAACGGCTTTACGTGCTTTCCGAGGCACGGAGGAAATTCGCTATGACAGATGGTCACCTATCGACAGAACGACCTCGGCAAACGTGGCTTAACCTTAGATATCGACCCTTGCGTCTGTTATTATTTAGCCACGAGCTCCTCTTTTATTTTATTAATGTACAACTGAATGTTAGTTTCAGCGAACGAAAACATTACACAAGTCAATTAGAACTGTGAGCTTAATAATAAACCTGTTAATTTTAGAAACATGACCACTAAATTTGATCTTCTCCCGGGACTTGTATAAAAATATTGACTACTGTTGTTAACAAAATCGTTTAAAATAGACCGAACATTGTCTATCTAATTAACGTATTAGATATGTTAGAAAAGGAAGAATGGTTAAGAGAGAGGCACGCAATTTTTAAGTTGGTTCCGTAGTTTTTCAAATAGCATAAAACTTTCATGATATTGTGATTTGTTTGATTGACCCGCGAACATGATCCAGATCGTCACATCACCTCCGTCTCGCAGTGAATAAATAAATAAATATTAATATATTAATTTTATATATACATAGGTGCCTACGTTTTTATTCAAAAGCTCTAATATAAAATGTCAATACCCCGTTCTTGATATTTGATGATAAAAATGGTCTCTCAGACGTTAGAAAATAGCTGAATTAGCTGTTGTGCCCCCTATACACAAAGTCTATAATCGTCTGTATGGTAAAGACGATTATGGGCTATAATCGTCTCTAGGTTACGCCAATATAAATCTCAGTGCAAAAATCGTCAAAATCGGTTCTGCCGTTGTGACGTGAAAACGAGACATACCTACATACAAACAAACACACACTCGCATTTATAATTTATTAGCAGGAATTTTATTATTTTCGTTTCTTGTAAAGGGCTTTTCCATCTACTGACTACGGAACTCCAAACCGTTAAACATCTCTCTTAAGAAGGAGTACGTCAAACAGTTCTAATTGAATTAGTTCCTACTACAGACAATTAACGATGCACACACCTTCACATAAACACACACACACACACACACACCTCAAGTGTAGAGTTATTTCCGTTTTTACCCGACTACGGCAAAGCTAAAAGGAGGGTTATGATTTTGATCGGTATGTACTTATGTCTGTATGTATGTATGTTTGTCTGTTCCCTCATAACTTCTAAACTACTTATCATTACATGACAAATGAGATGTCGTTAGAAGCGTCTAAGTTGTCCGCTGGTTATAGGGTAGGTGACGTGTCACCACATCCAATATGGCGCCCTCTAGGGGATGTAAAGTAGTGATTTGAAAGTCACTCGCTACTTTGCTTTTATTATTATATCAAATAATATTAATGATATAACCCCAACATAGTGTAAATAAATAATAAATTAAAAATAACTAAAACACGACTACGAAAAAATCGCGCACTGAAAAGTATAAAACAAGAACAATATTCATTTGACCGATATTGTGCTAGCCGTGGTCGTATGCCACCTAGCCAATAAAGATTGTGTGATACAACCAGGTCCACCAATTGTTCCAGGTCTGGGTATTTTTTTTTTGTAATTTTGTAATTTTTAAAAGACGTTGCGCCACACTAAGAATTTCTCCTGTACGGGGTACGTTTAGAAACATATAAACTCACATACACAAACGCCCAGACCCGAAACAACCACTTGTAGATCATACAAATATTTTGTTTCGTGCGGGAATCGAACTCGCAAAACACACTGCGCTAACCGTGACGTCAATAACCAATAATATAACATCAATGAAATACTTCATCATCATCATCAGCCTAAAATGTTCCCACTGCTGGGACACAGGCCTCTTCTTTGTGAGAGGGAGTGGGCCGTAATCTACCACGCGAGCCCAGTGCGGATTGGTAGATGTCACATGTCTTCGAATTTTTGGTTCTAGGACATGCCGGTTTCCTCACGATGTTTTCCTTCACCGTTTTGAGAGCAGTGGTGTTGAAATAAATTACACAAAGTAATGCGCCTGACGGGGTTCGAACCCACGACCTACAACTCGTAAGTCGAGGCCGATACCACTGGGCCACCACTGCTCTCATGAAATACTTACAAACTCATAATTGGATAATTACCCAAATCGACCTTCACAATCAAACAACAGATCTTGAAAAAAATCGCAGCATCCGAACTAAGATGTCACCAACCAATTAGCATTATCACCACATTGGAATGTGCAGTATTTACGAGCAAAAAACTATTAGGGCGACCTCACATGAGCGGCGCCTGCGTCTACCCAAATATGTCACCGTAATAGTGTGATGTAATAGGAAGGACGGATAGATTAGAATAGAGAATAATTGTGACTTTGTGAAATAATGAAATAATAAATATGGCTCTGTAGTCTTCGATCATATAAAATCTGTAGTGCACTAAAAATTGATTAGGGAATGCAATTATTAAAATCGTAACACCGAATATAATTATAGTTTTAGATGTAAAAAAAAGTATTTGGGAACTTGCCAAACGCCTTTTTAGGGTTCCGTAGCCAAATGGCAAAAACGGAACCCTTATAGATTCCTCATGTCTGTCTGTCTGTCTGTCCGTCCGTATGTCACAGCCACTTTTTGTCGAAAGTATAAGAGTTATCCTGTTGAAACTTGGTAAGTAGATGTATTATGTGAACCGCATTAGGATTTTCACACAAAAATAAAAAAAAAAACAAATTTTGGGGTGCCCCTCATACTTAGAATAATTCTAAGTATGAGGGGCACCCCAAAATTTGTTTTATTTGAGTTTCAATTATTGAAACTTTTTTGAAAAAAAATTTTTTGAGTTTCAATTATTGAAACTCTAACATTTTTTTTGCACCAAACCCATACGTGTGGGGTATCTATGGATAGGTCTTTAAAATGATATTAAGGTTACTAATATCATTTTTTTCTAAACTGAACAGTTTGCACGAGAGACACTTCCAAAGTGGTAAAATGTGTGTGTGTCCCCCCCCCTGTAACTTCTAAAATAAGAGAATGATAAAACTAAAAAAATGTATAATGTAGACCTCAACAAAAACTTCCAACGAAAATTGGTTTGGATGAGATACAGTTGGCAGTTTTTGAGATATAGTACATTTTCAAAAACCGCAAATATAACTTTGCCATTCATACAAACACTATGAAAAACAAAGTTATTTTTATTGTTTATGTATATTACTTACTAATCTCAATATAATTATATCCCTAATCTATGCTTGCTACTACGGAACCCTTCATGGGCGAGTCCAACTTGCACTTGGCCGGTTTTTACACCTGAAATGGTTTCAACATCAAATTCAGGGTTTTAATTGCATTCCTATATCATTTTTAGTGCACTACATAGCCATATTTCGTATTTTCATACAGTAAATTTACCAAATTAATTAAAACTTGTGAATATTTGACAGCTATTTGCGACGTTGCCAACTTTCTGGTTACGCGCCCTTAACCCCTTTTGGCTCTACCGAAGTTGTGTAAGAAGAGACCAAGCAATGAATGTGACCTAAGAAAAGGCTATTTGAAACAAAATGACAATTGAGGATCTCTCCCAAACATCTCGAAGACAATAAAATGAATTAGCCGCAATCAATAAGACGTCGACGTCACTTCCGGCCGGTCAGCCGCTTCCGGACCGTTTCCGTTTCCTCCCCGTATCCGGTTCCGGTGGAAAAGTATCGAGAATGGGGAATATTAATTCTCTTTGTGTAAGAATGTTAATGTGTTTGTGTTGTGAAGTCATCTCGGGAATTGCTGTACTTATCGATTTTTGTGATTGCGATTTTGGGTTTTAGGGGAGAGTTTGTGAAGTGAAATAAGTGTGTTTATAGTTACCTGTAGTTCAATTTTGATTCAACATTTTATGATGAGAAATGTGATTCAAAATCAAAAAATTAAAAATAAGTTAAAATAAACAAAACGAGTAGGTAAAAATAAGTTATAATAAACAAAACATTAATATGTTACAATTATTGTTTAATGATTGTACTACATTAAAAAAATTATTTGTAACAATGTTAATTTAATTATTAGCTTGTTTAAATGTAGTTATTGTATGCCCTATGGGCGGGACATAGCTGATCAAAATTTTCAAATATTTAAGAACTGTACTATAAATACCTATGATCCACAATAAACTTTTGATTGATTGATTGATTGAAAACGGGATTATTCAAAATAATATTGGTAATCATGTTTTTCGAGCGTACTACGGCACTCGTGGCAATCGCAACTAAAAATCAGCGTCAGACACAAAAAAATTAACCGGCTGCCTACTGTGGGGCAACATATTTTTTTTAAAGGTTTTTTATTTTATTTTAATGCAAATAAATATATAAATAAATATATTTTCGGCCTTTTACTTCCTCATTTTTTTGCGCTACGTTTCCAATGAATAAATTATAAAAACACGGATAAATGAAATTTAAGCTAAGAATCTACTATTGCGCAATTCATACACTACGAGTATTTACATAAAAAAAAGATACTTAAAAACCCAACCAAGAATAGGAAAAGGAAATGCCAAAAATAACTTCTTTTTAAAAATCCATTCAGCCTAACATCTGCGTCAAGATAAGAAGTTATCTGTGGCACTATTTTATCTGTGCTTAACGACTTTTTGGCGCGAACTTTCGGCGCCATTTTTTTTGCGTCACCTCACACATCGTTGATGAAGAGATGTAGAAGAGTAATTAGGAGAAAATTGTTTTTTTTTTTTGTTAAAAAAGGAGATAATTTTTTGCAAAAGGTGTTTGTTGCCTTTTAGGCAGAATGAGAAGCTTCATCGTCTGCCTAGCCTTTTCCCAACTATAATGAGGTGGGCTTCCAGTCGAGCCAGATGCAGCTGAATATCAGTATTTTACATGGAGCGACTGCATATCGGACCTCCACAACCCAGTAACTGAGTAATACGATACCCCATGGTAAGACTGGATGTCAGACTTTAGAGCTTCTGACTAATAGTAATGGCTGTCAAAGATCTACAAATGACAGCCGGGATCAACGGCTTACGTGCTTTCCGAGGCACGGAGGAAACTCGCTATGACAGATGGTCACCCATCCATGGACCAAGCTCGGCAAGCGCGGCTTAACCCAGAGGATCGGCCTGTACGGCTGTAATTATTTAGACACGCGCTTGTTGGCCAAATAATGACCACTAAAAAGAACTACTCTAATGACATTCGCTGTCATTTTGACAGTTCTTATAACTTAATTAATTTTGGGTTACTCCGCGCCCCAACTGAAGTTTTTTTGATATAGCTGCGCTAGTTCAAAGACCTTATTTGAAGCCGCGCACGGGGTCTTTTTAACCAACTTCAAAAAAACTCTCAATTTGACCCGTATGTATGTAATATTTCCAAAATATTTCAGAGGTTTTTTTATAGGTAAAAAACTGGGCAAGTTTTTTACCTATAAAAAAACCTCTGAAATATTTTTTTTATTTTATTCAATTCATTATTCTTAGAGGGCCCAAGACTGCTGGGGTCGCGGGACTGTCTTATCAATATCATGTAACTATGGCCCCGGAACGTAAAGGGCTATTGAAGGACACCGTGGATTTAAGTTAGTACAAGTCTGACAGTCCCTGCCGTCCTGCCCTGGGCGGGAGGAATCATTTGTTGATGTTACCACGATAAAAAAGTGGGTATTTTTATGTCATAATATTCTCATACCTATTTCAATTTAAAAAAAAAAACATTAAAATCGGTCGAGCCGTTTCGGAGGAGTACAACTACAAACACCTATTTATCAATGTAGGTATATCTAAAAACATTTTGTTAAAGTCATAAATTGTTGTCACTTGTCACTCAGTAAAAATAGAATTTGAGTGTTAATGTGTCCTAAATATAAAATAGACTACTAAAAATAAATACAAATCTAAGACTACTAAAAATAAATCCTAACTAAAAATAAATCTCTTTCCTTAAATAAAATTAAATTTAAAATTGTGTGAGTTGTAAAACGCTCACAGTATGTAAGTGTGCTAAATATAAAATAATTTTAACTAAAAATAAATAGTTTCTTGACTAAAAACAAAATTTGATCGAACCAAAATTTAAAAAAAAAAGTATTTAAGCAGGAAAACAAGCATTTAGAAGTTATGATTCATTAGTGTTTAAGTTTATTAGAAATAATGTGCCAATATAACTTGGTAGGAATACAAATATTTGCTTGATTTATTAGCGGTTTAGGAAATATTTACAGTACTTATTAGTAATATAGCTGTGTTACACTAGCACTAGATATTTTCACCTAGTGTTTTAGATTTTTAAGCTATTGCATAGCTTTTATCGCGGGCTCTGAGCACGGCGCGGCGGGCGCTGCGACCGAATCAAAAAAAAATCCAAAAACCTAACGAAAATACCTGACACCACGCATCGTCTAACATCGTTTCAGTTCGGGAGACTTCGGCAATTATAAAAATATCCGTCATAAAAACAATTTACTTTTTCTCAGATTCTAAACGGCCAACTACAAAAGGAGTTTTCACAATGAAACTTACTTATAAAATTCTCCGACAACAAAGAAGTTCTTTAATACAGTAGTGCACCACAAACATTTTAAATAAAAATTTATTGCGATTTTATTCTCCTTAAAAAAAATATATGCAATAGCTTCACCGCCGCAGTCGGCAGTCTCCGAGTGCCACATGTATTTTTATTTTGATAAATGAAAACCGGTATGCTGATTTTGAATTACCTACCTGTACTTAAACAGAAGGGATAACTATTATTAACATTCAAAAAATAACTTATGGAAGACAATAGTCGGTATTATTTGTGACCTATTTCAACAATTCACACTGACGAACAGCTGTTGTCCGCCCTAGACTCATCCCCATCCAACACAGAAGCGAAACACGATCAATAAGTTGCACCTCCCATCTACCCACCCGAAGTCTATACATCTCTGCTTATTCCACAAAGAAACGTAAGCACAACGACGTATTTAAAATTCACAGAAACGCACAAGCAAAACACAAATAATACCTTTTACACACGGACCGGATCAAATAAAAATTGGCTCACGATTAATCAAAAACAAAACACGAAACACCAAAGATTAACATGGCAAGATTATAAAAAAAAAGTAAAAGAACAAAAAAAAACGAAATAACCAAGTCCACGGATCAAAATCATAAATCATGCTCATTATATCCGAACCGGATTATTTTTTACCGAATAAAATGTTCAAAAAAGCATCAAAAGGCTATAGGGAACGCCATTTTGTAAGGGCAACGTCGATTTGGGCGGGAAAATGGGAAGCTATCAGCCAATCACTGTGGCGGTTACCGATAGGCGTTCTGGAAACCCACCAATGGGAGGCGAGGACGGTCTGATCATGCGCTTTCGAGTCGATCCATAGAATTATAGATATAATACGGCAGTGTGGGCTTGGCCGGCGCGGTGACACGACGTGCGTGATAGCGAACATTTTTTTTTTGTAGAAATAAATATGTCGAAGTGCCTAACCGTAATTAGTGGAATTTTTATTTAAGCCTAAACAACATTTTTGGTGTATTCCGTTTGTGATAGAAACAATAGTGTAAAAATAAAAAAAAAAAACTTTAGCGTGTGTAACATAGACTTTTAAATAAAAAATACATTTATATTCATAAAGTGTGATGTCATTGCAGTAAATAAACAACTGGAACCAGTTTTTAAACCACACGACTCGGATAAAGTTAAAAAACAAAAGATTATTTGGTTAAAATTTGAAAAAATCCGGGTTTTTGTAAGGGACTTTTGGTTATAAAATATTAAAAGTGATCACCGGTGAAGATATAACTGCGTCAGTG
The DNA here is from genome assembly GCA_950005045.1 of Agrotis exclamationis. NCBI lineage: Eukaryota > Metazoa > Arthropoda > Insecta > Lepidoptera > Noctuidae > Agrotis > Agrotis exclamationis. The sequence goes on from OX465440.1 coordinate 16,810,020, forward strand.
ATGGTGATGGCCAGCGGGGGCGGTGGTGGACTGGTGCAGTCCCCACCCGATATGTTACATCACCATAATATCATGGACACATCATCACACGTTGAAATGATGCCCAGTGAGTCTCTTTTTTGTTCATTTGTTTATATTTTTACCTGATTAAAAAGGAGTAAATGATGTAGTGACGTCTGATAGGGGAGAATGAAAGAAAAAACCATGACGGTTCAAAAAAACAATGAAACACTTCGAGAAGAGGTAGGTAGTGCCCTTGCGCTTCGCTTGCCTCGTCTTGGCGGGGGCACTGCCGTGCCCCCAGATGTTGTGTTAACCCCAAAGTAGAATGGTTTAAATTAAAGTCACGAATTTGATGATGATATTTATATGAATATGTTTACTAACTAATTCAAAAATTTCTCTCAAATCGATCCGATAACTACGGACGCAGATCGGGACACCATAAAGATGAGACACTGAAATATTTGACAGTATGTGAAATCCACAGTCAGATAATAGTCAGTACTGGTCTTACGACACTTTATCGAAGATAAGACAGTTGACATATTTTAAAAAAGGACTAGATACTAATTTTGGCCTAACTTAAAAGCTCCAGGTGGAAACAAAAAAACTGCATAGGCCTTAAATGATTGAATACCCTGTAATGAAGATTTTTAGTACTAACTTACTATTGTCTATTTTACTAAAATAAATATAAAATGGGATAGCGCGCCTATAGAAATTTATAAAAATGTTTGCTTTTAAAAAATTTGGACAGTTTTTGCAATAAAATGCAAAGAAGAGACAAAATACATATGTTTATTCATATCATTCTGTCTCGAAAAAGTTCTGTTATTATAATTTATTTCGGAAAGATCGTATTTTAAATCGGTAGCTTGTAAATTTTTGATATTTTAGCGTTAAACATACCAAAAACATAATTCTAACCGGATCTTAATAAGTATGATACAAAATTCGTTTTGTTTTTATAATTAGCATCTTTTTATAGAATGTTATTTTTAGTATTTCAATCTGTAATTTATTATAGTCTGCGCTCTGGTTAGAAATTAAAAAAGAAAGAAAACAAACCAGTTGCAAATTTTTAACAGTGTCAATTTAAAAATAAATTTCACTTGCAGTCATGTAACGCCAGCCACTTTGATTGAACCGATTTTTATGAAACCTTTCGTACACATAGGTTCCCTATGACAATAACACATGATACTCAGTGGTTTCAAATAATTATGACGACAAAAATTTAAATTTTTGAAATCGCCACAATATGTTTTTATTTTTTTAAACCGATATGTTTAAAATTTCTTGTTTTATTTATTTTTATTTAGGAATTTAAATAAATATATGATTTGAAATTGACAGCAAAAAGAAAAGATCAAGAACCGCCAAGCGGTCTAACCTGTCAGTATTTTATAAAATTCTCAGCTCAGATGTGATAATGTAATTATTAGTCACCGTATGTGGCCTTCTTCACCCGGCTCCATACCGGTTCGTTTCCGATCAGGCTTTAAGAGAAAGGTGACAATTGTTCACAATTATCGTTAGGTACCCGGGAGTACTGACTTTGTCCCCGGTTTATTTTGACACTAGTCTGTCAGTATTTCTCAAATATCTTATGATGGGAAAGAAATGATTTTTTAAACTAGCAAATTTTTAAACTGGTGCTAAGATTGACTTGATTATGGATTTCTTAATTTATATGTAGGTATAATGTTTATTAAGTCCTTAAATTCTCCACAATTGCATCCCTCAAATATACTATTTTCGTTTGTTTTGCCCATTCTGATTTAACACTAACAATTTTCAAAATGCAAACCAATGATATTTTACTAAAATATCATTGATGCAAACGTAAGCATCTTCTCTCTGGTGATATACCTATTTATATGGATAGTTATAACAAAACAAATCAGATCATTAAAATGGAGGCCAATTAGTAGCTCAAAATATCCGGTTACTGTTTATTTGTGAAAAACAGATACAAATATAGACGTTACCCCTTTTGTTTTGACGAGCGTACTAACGAAGGTAATGAAATCCATAGCGTAGGCCGATATTTTTCGCACAAAAGTATATACCTAGTATATTTTTATTTAAGCTGTGAAACTTTACTAAAATTTATTTGTACTAAAAATATCCATTTTTTTTTTCTTTTATAAATAATAATGGATGTGTGTATGTCTACGTGTAATTTCAACATACGTCAGTACTGTGTTAATCAGGTTTCATAATTTTAAATTTGACTGCGGTACCCTAAAAATTCGTTGTCGCCCGTGTTCCAGTAAATCAATATTTTACAATCCAAGGCTCTTTGTTTTGCAAGATTATGTTCTGTGATCATTCTTTGCTCGCATTAACTTCAAGGTTGATCCTTCAAATTGAGAGCAAAATGTTTTGCAAGCTTTCAATCTAGTTTTAAAATGCAAATTTTTGAGGTTATGTCACATCAATTTCTTCGGTTCTTTTGTTATTAATATGTTTTTTTTTTCGTGGTAAAATCATCAAATGAGTCCTCCCAGCCCCGGGCAGGGCGGGAGGGACTGACAGACTTGTACTGACTAAAATCCACGGTGTCCTTCGGTAGCCCTTTTGCGTACCGGAGTCGCGGTGTACGTATGTCCCGCGACGTCATTAATATGTTTAATTATTACAATTTTTATTCGTTGTAGGTAGGTGTTGAGTTGCGAAAAATATATTTATAGATTTTTGATTAAAAAACAAGGTCAATAAAGTAAAATACGTAACTCTTTTGTCATAAATTAAACAAAATTATGTCCTTTTTTAATATTTAGGTCGTTAAACCTAAAAAGTCTAGACAATACAGATATCTTAAACAGCAAGAAAATACGACAAACGGGCGCACTTAAAAATAAATGATAAAATAACTTTGCTCACATTTTATACAAACTAAAATAAAATCGCACACACCGGGCACTAAAAAAAGTAAAATCGTCAAATAATAAATTTTACTTCGCATGCCGAAAATTTGACTGTACTCAGTTAATCAAATAATGGGGATTCCATCCAATCTTCGATAAAAAGGGGGAAGATTTATAAATCGCGGGGTCTTTGGGACCGACGCATTATTTTTGGCAGCGCAAGCGTAACTGCCCATTAGAGGGTTACGCACAAAATTTATGCGAAAGAAAGAATTTATTGAATATCTAGTAGTCAGGTGTACGGGTTTGGTTAGATTTTTTATATTCAATTTTATATTTCATTACTTTTTTTTCTAAAGAAATAATAGTATAAGTTGTTTGCTTCAAATTTTATTGAATTTGTAACAAACAAAAACATTTATAGTATTCATTATTAAATTATTCAATAGTTCCAGACTCTAAAGTCTCGTATTTAAAATATATATTTCTTTTTCATTTTTGCTTGTTACGTATTCTTAAAGCCACATATGCTTTTTTATTAGTTAGACTCAACTGAATACGCCATTATTTTACACAAAAGAATTTAAACAACCAATAATGATGCCACAAAAATACCTAGTTGGAATTTTATTACCGCCATTTTTCTTTTAAATGTTATTAATTAGTTCCACTAAATTATTTGCGTGTTTTGTTTGGCAAATTTTATTTTTTTAAATGTCAAACTAGGACATAAAAAATGTGAAACGAATTATTGCAATTAGCGTAATTAAAAGTTTCGAAAATATATTTTATTGTACAAAAAGTCGCGGTACTCGTAATTTGTAAAATTAAATTGATGAGTTTAATTTTAACTTTCAGCGTTAACTTATAGTGTCATTAAATTTTCTAAAGTTTAATTTTGTCTCTTTGTCGCATGACATAACCCTATTAAACTGGGGGTAAATGTTCACTTTTATTTCGTTTCATTTATTCTAACTCTAAAAACTATAGTATAGTCGTAAAATGGATTTTTAAAAAAACAAAACTAAGAATTTGAACAGATGAAATAACCGACATTACAAGTTGGTGAGTTTTTTAAATATATTTTTATGCCACATTTTGTAAAAGGGACATTTTGTGAAAGGTATATTTTGCGAAACGGGCATTTTGCGACAGAGCCGACCATTACCAACTTTCAACATTGAATATTGCACCGTTCCTTTGGATAAAATGTAAGTTCAATTCTTCTTCTTGATTGTCTAAGCCGAATTGAGAGTGTAGAGCATTCTTCTTCTTAGCGTGTCGATGACAATCAGTATTGAATCGGTCCAGAATTGGGCCACGAGTTTGGCGCTCTCCGAAACGTCCATCAGCTCTTGTAACGAACAGTAGGCAGGGTACGCAGGGCACGATATTAAGTGCCTCATTGTTTGTGGAGCAGCACCACACTTATACTCCAGAGCAGAGTTATCAATGTATTCAGAGCTTTTATCGAGCAGAGATTGCAAAAATGCATCTTCTGATCTTTCAAACAACACAATCTTGAAAACTATTTAAAAAAATCTCTTAAAATCATCTCAACCTCAATCATTTTCAAACAGGATAAGCATCATTGCAAAACCTTCATCCTACCTTACGTACAAGCAAAAAATTTAGCACAAATGCAACTTAAAATGTACCCAGTTAGTTAGCGGGTTGCTTCGAAAGTAAGAAAGGCTATAAAACCTTCGTTGTGCGCTAAACAGTAAATAAATTGAAGAAAGTTGGTACCTACCATGTTGGAAATGTCTGTTTTAACAAAACTATACATGTGGTTATTTCATATGCTTAGTGGTGTAAGTTGTTAGAAGCATTGGATAGACTGAAATGTACAAAGAATAATTTTATTAACTGTCTTCGACCTAAATATAAGTGAATAAATCAGGAAAGAATAATCCCACCAAAAACATTCTGTAAAAAACTAGCTAAAGTCTCGATAGAGTTGTTTATTTATCAAAAGTAATGAAATCCGGGGTGCTAAGACAGGAAACCTCCACGTGCACCCGTGGACTGGAGTTCCCTCTCGGATACGTCCGTGGGGAAGGCCAGTTTTTCGGGATGGTGCACCCTGGGATGCGGGCAAAATCTCTTCCTTAGGCACTGTGTGCCAAAGGGGTCTCTTTGCCCGTATGCGAATAGCCTGTCGTGTGGACGCTCCAACGCGTGTCCCTCTGATTAGCAATGGTACAAAACCTGGTGATCCATGACACCATTGCACCAATCTTGACTTGTACCCACCAACCAACGACCAAGTCACCCTGAAACGACCCTGAAACGTAAAGGGTTATTGAAGAATCACCATGGATTTTAGTCAGTACAAGTCTGACAGTCCCTCCCGCCTCGCCCTGGGTGGGAGGACTCATTTGATGATTTTACCACGAGTAAAAAAGGGTCACGACGTCTTTTTAAGACGGTTCTGCGGCTCCGCAGTTTAATCTATGTCAGACCTTTGCGAAACAACGTTATATGCATGTTTAGGAGTGGCATTGCTAGAGACAACTACACTATTATATTGCACCGGGTGTGGTCAATCTGTGGTCGTTACACCACACCCTATGCGTTGGCTTATTGTTGCAGTCATGAGTGACTTATATCTATGGAAATGTTATGCAATAGTCAATGCGTTGTGAGAAATAAAATTTCTGAAATCAACTAGGAAAACAAGTAGATAAGTCATATAAAAAAACTATGTTCTTTTTAAAAACTTATGATAGACAATGTACTCGTCATGACGAATCAAACGAGTCTAAACTCGATGGGTTTGCGGCGATTCATTACGGAGTTCCTATGGCCAGCTTCTAGCTCCATCATCAGATCAGCTCTATGTCATCATAATATTGCATTGTCACGCGATATACATATACGTGCAAAATTTCAGCTCAATCGGAAACCGGGAAGTGGATCAAATTTATCTTGCAAGATTTGATTACAGAGAACGGGGCAGGTGAAAATAAATAATAGCTTATAATGAAGTAGGCTTAAAATTATGTCTCTGTAGTTTTTGGTCTTATCAAACGATATTCAAGCAAAGACAAAATAGTCATGAAAAATATACTTATTTTCAAATTATAATCTATCTGTATGCTAATATTATAAAGCTAATCTCAGGAACTACTGTTTCGAATTGAAAAAATATTGTGTTGGATAGTGCATTTATTGAGTAAGGCTATAGGCTATTTAACACTATGTCCAATACGAACCAAGAAGCGAGAGTGAAAACGCGAGGGACAGATCGTGTATTTATATAAATTAAACTCGCTCAGGCTCAGAATGTCCACTTCCCAAAATGTCCACCGGTTGCAAAACGTCCATTTCCCAAAATGTCCACTTCCCAGAATGTCCATTTCCCAAAATGTCCACTTCCCTACGACAGTGCCTTCTAACTGCTACTACTTTAAACTGGGAATATGAGTACTAAATATTAAACTTTTTAATTTTACAGTTTTGAGATCGTCGACAAATGACAATCGCTTTGTAAAGTTTCGCAAATCTAAATAATAAAATTTATTTTATTAGTTTTGTTTAGCTGTAACAAAAACTTTACATTACCTATATAAAATTGTCACTGGGAGGTAGCGAGGTAGCCCCAAAACAGTATTATTTTATAACTTTCTGGGGTTAACTCTTCATTTGTAATGTGTAAGAGTTGCAATAAAACATTTTTTTTATTTTTTAAATCTGAAAGAGTTTGCAACAGTCGACATACATTAAATAAATTCATTCTCCGAGACTTCGTCGAGCTTCATTGTCTCGACGCTTTTCTGGTGGTCGCCACTATGAATTCTGGCTTTTAGGTTAGGCGCGCCCTACGAAAAAATAAATCGTTGCGAAAAAAATCGTCAATCTGTGAACAACAGAAATGTACTACAATCCCAGCACTGAAAATAAATCGTTTGTGAATTCATTTCGCAATATAAAAATTGCAACGATTAAATTTCGTAGTGCGCGCATAGCCTTAGGAGTTCCAGTTGTTTGGAAATAAAGTCGCAAAATTTTCCTGAGACTTAAACAAACAACAACAAAAATTGTATTTTGTATTATTTTGTTTAAATGATTACAAAATAAAACTCACAGTTTCGCACATCACGACATGGACATGTCATAAGTGTGTCAATTTAGTAGATTGCCTAATTCAGGCAAATTTTTAAATGATTGCAAATTGTCACGAAATCTAACAGTGTGTGATGTTTATCATATTTTTATGGATGTAAACCTAAAAAAAATACTATTTCATACAGTTTTGTGAAACCAAACTAAGTTTAAAAATAATCTTGTTAGCATAAATTACGAAGCTTAAAAATAAAATATATGATTGTTGATCACACTGAATACCTAGGCTGTTTAAATTCGTGTCACTGTGTTTGTGTTCGCATTCCTTCGAAAAGGCTCGACCGATTTTAATGAATTTTACATATTTTGTAGGTTTTGTTACCTTCTCATTTTTTTAAATAAAAATGTATGACGTCTAGCTAAGAAGGCACATTTTAGCTCGTATAGGAATAGTTACTCGTACAGTAAATTAATTGTTTCTTGAAACATTTCTAAGTCAACTGTGTCTTTATTTATTTGCTTAGTAAATGAGTAGGTTAGAAATGTATAAATATGACTTATAAAATTTTCCTTTTAGTGTTATTGCTAATATTTTTTCTCCATATTGATAGCACTTCTAGATATTTCAGCAAAAAATAATAGTTGCCAATCGGCATCAGGATCAAGCAGCTTGTAGCCTGGGATCTAAACTTCAAACTCTATTAAAATATTTACTATGCCTGAGGATTTACCTGCGTGCAGTTGATTTCATGGTGAGCATAGTGAGCAGTGGTGGCCCAATGGTATCGGACTCGACTTACGAGTTGTAGGTCGTGGGTTCGAACCCCGTCAGGCGCATTACTTTGTGTAATTTATTTTCAACACCACTGCTCTCAAAACGGTGAAGGAAAACATCGTGAGGAAACCGGCATGTCCTAGAACCAAAAATTCGAAGACATGTGACATCTACCAATCTGCACTGGGCCCGCGTGGTAGATTACGGCCCACTCCCTCTCAGAGAGGAGGCCTGTGTCCCAGCATTGGGAAAATTTATAGGCTGATGATGATGATGAGTTGATTTCATGACATCCAGGTTATAATCTATCCGTATCCATCTATCCATATTCGCGGGCATGCAGGCGGCGAGTAAAGGGCAACTCGCTGTCCGACCATGGACCATGCCCGGGTCAACGGCGCGTTGTGTTCCACGCGCGCCTCAAAGAGTGTCAGCATGATGACGGGGCCCCCCTCTAGAGGGCCAAAGCCTGCCGGGGTCGCGAGACTTATCTTATTACCGTGACCCCGGGACACGGATTTTAGTCAGTACGAGTCTGACTGACAGAGGACTCATTTGATGATTATACCACGCTAAAAAAAATCTATCCAAATTGAAATCCATTGAATCAGGCTTGCTTGAAATCAACACAAACTTTCCCAATTCCCTCTGGGAGCGTAGGTTCGAATCCTACCGGCTGCGAATAGAGTAAGATTTCAAAAATCGTTGGAAAAACGACCTACTACTAATATTTTCATTAGACATCAATATAGAAATCTGAAATCTACTTAACAAAAATTCTATTCCAAAAAGTATTTATCATTTTAAAGTCTCCCGATTTCGGTGGCACAAGAGTCCCGGTAAAATGGTACTTTTTTATGAGTTCGGAACCTAAAAGGTATCGCAGTAGACCACCAGTACGTTTTATGAGGGTGCGAAGACGGTAGCCTCGCACCTTTGGGATGTAAATACTTCTAACCCGTTTTCCAATGTTGACGACGATTGAAAAAAATATGACGGTGTCTCGTGACTTCGAGCGACTGATTTTTGACGTATGAAAATAATACATATTTTGTTGTGTTTTTACACTTTATCCCTGTTTGCCTGGTAATTTTAATAATATATAGATCGATGTTTTAATTGTGCCTATTAAATTGTCATTTATTTCTGAATATGCTAAGTCGATAAATAATACGACCTCCACAAACCAATAATTGGGTAATACATTACAGTAAGACTGGTTGTCAGACTTTCGAACTTGTGACTAAACCGTAACGACTCTCAAAGATCTACAAATGACAGCCGGGACCAACGGCTTTACGTGCTTTCCGAGGCACGGAGGAAACTCCCTAAATGGTCACCCATCCACAGAACAAACTCGGCAAGTGCTGCTGAGACTTGAAGATTGACCTGTGTGATTGTTATCATTTAGCCACGAGCTCCTATATTAATAAGTTATTATTGTTAACACAGTATAATTTTATTATTGTGCCGCGTCCTAGCTGAGTAGTATTGTTAGTATTATTTTGTATTTAAGAAAATTTAAGACCATGAAGGAGATTACGTGAACTGTATTGTTTTCCTTGAGAATTTGAAGGAACCAGCGCACAATAAGAAGTTGGAAGTAAGCGAGAGAGGCCTGTGTCCAACGGTGGTAATGTACAGATTTACTAACCTTTAAATAAATAATAATTAAAGAAAATAAATGCTAATAAAAGATGCCTTGAAAAATATATGGTAGTTAACAAAGGTTTTTTACTCTTACATTTTTTTCCAAGCCGTTTAGGTTACAAACAAGCTCATAAACTTGTTTAATACGAGTACGTATAATTATTAATAATATTTTTGCTTGGATTTTTTTAAGGAAATCTGGAAGGTGTATTTTAAGTTTTTACTTACACGCCTAAATTTTTTATTGAACTAAAATTAGATAGGAAATAACAAAGAACATATTTTGAATAAATTGATTGCTATTTATGTCAAATAAATCTATTTATTTGGATGACGTAAACTAAAATAAGCAAGTATAAAATTCTACGATTACAAAATGTCAAAGATTTAATAAATGATTGGGCGGCATTTAATTAAAAGTAGCCATCTTAATTCTTGTGTCATTAGAAATGTCGCATGCTTTGTTATTCCAAATAAATTTAGTAGTAATTAATTTTAGCTTCTAAAGTCCGTAGACACTTTATTTTTAATTAATCTACTGTTAGACATTTTTGCAAATGAAATTATGCGTCCATGATTTTGAAATTTTTATCTCAACTCTTCCTATCGCTGATGCGTCAGTTTTTTTTTAGTTTATCAGAGTAATGCCAAAGGAGGTCATGTTATTTTTCAGAACTCATTAGGTAGGTACGAGAGTAAATCATAGACAATATAAAAAATCATACTAATTTGAAGCGTTTGATTTTGATACCTAGCCTATGTTTATTAATTAAGACTACATTCAAATTAAGATTGTTTTAGAATATGTAATAAGAATGAACACACAAACGCTTGTGCATATTATTTATTACTTAACATTTAAAATCCTCAACAGAAACAGTAATTGTAGGTCATGAATAATTTAAACAACAATCCGCCATCTTTCAATAATAATTTGTATTCTAATATTGTAATTGACCATGTAAAACACAGACATACATATAAATACACGCGATACCTAACGATAGGAGCAGATGATTTAAATGCTGATGCTATCTTTCAAGATAAAACATTATATGTTTTTACATTTAAGATTAAAACAATCATGCATTTTGCTTTTGTGAGTGGTACTCTAGCTGTACTTATAGATATGCAAATCAATGCGTTTTGAGCACCAGACGTTTAGTTGTTATAATGTGACCATGACCCGCTAAGACGAAGACAATTTATATAGAGAATAAATTATTTATTAATTTTAATTCGGATGTGACTTTCAGCAGCTTTAAAGTCATAACTTTCTAGCGTTGTTTTCCTTCTTGTTAAAACCCTTTGATGAGATTTTTGGTGGATAAATAACAATCAATAACAGCTTAACCTTATTATCGTAATAAAAAACTAACCAAAAGACAAAATAGTTTATTTTATAGGCGAAAGAAAATTTTCCAATATTAGGCTTGTTGTAAAGCTTTCATCACTCAATTAACCAATTCAAAATTTTCGTCTACAAAAAAACAATTTGAATTTTACAACATTATTTTCGACTTGTACGTGACAAATGGAAAGGCGCGCGCGTGTCCGGCGTCTATGATGACCGCATTACGCGTTTACAGTCACTTTTATAAGGGACTGTATAGTGTTAATATGGGCTTAGCTTTAGTAGAGGGATGCCGAAAGGAAGCGTGTTGAATCCAGTTTGTTTTTTTTATGGGGGATGCCGCAAGGTACGGGTTTAGGACCAACACTGATTCAAAAAATATTCTTTTTAACCTGTCGATGGCAATATAAATTAAAAACCCCATTTTACGCGATGAAGTAGGTATGTTGAAAATTGGCCAAAAGGTTCAGGTTTTTTCATTATGAAGCTTTTCATCTGAAATTACTACATTATTATTTATCAAAGAATCGAGTGGTAAAGACTAATATTTTCTTTAGTAGAACTAAAACAAATTTAAAGTTAAACGTATCTCATTTAATTTCACTGATTGTTTCATAAGAAACATTAGTCCAGGAAGCTTCCTTATAAATTACAAACTGATGTTTTTCGCTATGTGTCTCACTGCAATGAATGATGCTAATAAAAACTACTGCTTTGCTGTAGTATTTTTAAAAGTTGATAAAGATCCTTATCATCCACCACTCCTTGTTCTGCCTACCCCTGAACAACCATACCGTGAAGCTACCAACTAACAGGGTAATACAACATGTGTTAAGTAGCACGGTTCGTTATCTAGAACAAATAGTTTAAGTTAACCAGTAGTTAAAGTTGAACTCGTGCAAATAACTGTTATCTGCAGTAATATAGTTAACATGTGTAGGATGTGTTTGTTTGTCTGTTTGTTTTTTAGGAAAACATATGGGAATGGAGTAACCATTTTAAAGTCCTAAGTTTTAGTCTTTTTTGGTACCTGTTGACTTTTTGTTTTTTGAAAAAAAAACTACTTTTAATAAGTATGTCGCAAAATCGTGTCGGATTCTCTCGACATGCAAATAAAAAATTGTGGTTGCTGGACCCTGTAATTTGCTTAAAGTTAACTTGCGTTTCGTATGACTAAGTTCTAAATAAGTTTTGCGCTCAGAAGTTACTTTAGTGAAAAATATTACCAAGAAAATGTGCCTACAACTCGGTATAACATTTGAAGTTTTGGCTATAACGTAGTACAAAATGTAGAACTTGAATGTAGAATTTAATATTCTGTTGGTAATCTTACTTTTTGAAGTACATTTAACTTTTAGACATCATCATTGGCAAACTACAGGTGTTCTTACTTAGAATGTAAATATTCTACTTTATCTAGACGACCCCTCCTCAACTTAACAACTCTCAAAACCGCACCGTCTAAAATATCAACAACTGCATGCAAATCAGTCTAGTAATTCTCGATGTTAAACAAATAGATGTTTATGATGCGTAAAAATGTAAATTTAGCACTAACTGCATACAGATCTGCTTGAACCTTAATGCTTATCTTATCCTATTCGCTTATATGCGTTCTTATCCATCTAGGGGTAGGTAAATTGCATATATTAACATTACATACGACCTGACGTTTACATATGTATGCGGCTAGAATTATTCTTGATTCAGGTTTTGCTATCTGATAGATTAGAATTCAGTGTTGGTTTGAGAAGAACTTTAAATGTTGAAATAAATTGTATTGCAGGATTTGTTGAAGTAAATGAGTAGTGAGAGGAAATTGTTAGTTGATAAAGAATTGTGATTGCATTTATGTAATTACACACACAACTAAACTCATCAGTACATTTGCCGTAATCCATTATGCGGTCAGAGAGCGGTTTAGTTGATCTTATATTTGTTTTCGAATTTTTTGCATTACAGGTAATGGGACGGACATTCTGCAAAAAGATTATAAATATTCAATAGGTCATGTATAATCTATGTCACATTTTACAGACAAGTAAGTTATTTTGAAGAACAAACAATTACGCAATTCAGTTTTGTTGTCTTAGACCATCCCATAGAAAAGCATAGAAGTATATTTAAAAATCATACTGTTGACTTCATTCATGATTTCAGAAGATTCTTTATCTTTATTTATCATCTGATCTATAGATCTAACAGGTGATAAACCCTCATTACCATTATCAACAATTTTAATTTCATTAAAAAATGTCTTTAATTCAACCCTATAACATCGGCGTTTAACAATTTTAATCACCGTACCGTTTCCGGTGATTCTTGATCAAAAGATACCGCTTAGCGCCTCCTAAATGACCACATTCGAATAACCACATTTCGGAAGTCCAAAAATGTTGAGATAATGATCAAAAGTACCCAATCGACGCCGCAAGGTTAATGTATTAGCTTCAAGTGGTCTTAAATTAGACTTCTCTTTTTTTGTTTGCTCTGATTTGAATTTTGGAACTGTAGCAGCGAGTGGGTTAGGTTTAAGAACTGGTTGTCCAGTTGACATGTCTTCGGAAAGTTTGATTTTGCTTTAGTTATTTATAAATAACCTTTTAGAATTTTATTAAAGAATGTTTTGGCATAGTTTAACTATAAATATACCCTTTTATAAGTCGTTGAATAACTACATTTCTTTGCGGTTACTAATCTATCGTGCAATAAAATTGCCTACAGTTCGTTTCTTTCGTCATTAAAGTTTAAATTTTCATTTGTTTGTTCATTTGACATTAATTTGTAAAGCTAATGACGTTAATTTTCTGACTGTTCTACAGTTATTATTTAATCGCCAATCTGTAAGATTTCATTGTTTTGTCCATAACGAATTAATTTGGAGTCGTCGCAGCATGACATCTTCTTCCATGCTTTTCTGTTACTCTTGTTTGACGTCTCCTTTCTTACCATATCATCCTTTACACAGTTCCTTTGTTCTTCCTCTACTGTTATCCATCAATCCACATTGGTCTGTCAGATTTGATTGATATAATTTCTGACCTATCACTTTCATTTTTAATCATTATCATAAGAGAAACAAGGTCGTTATTTCTACATGCAATATGTCTGTCTCATTTTCCTTGATATTGAATTCAATATCAATATGAATTCAATATGCACTTGATATTGCACAAAAACGTGCAACTAAATAATTTATTGTATTTCTTTCAGTGATTTCATTGTTTTATTCAGTTACAATGTTATGAGATTTTTTCCCATGAACTTTAAATGACTGGCCTATCAAGGAATCATGATTGGTGTTCATGAAAAGTCCTTTGTTTTAAATGAAAACAATGTTATCGTTATTAAAGCGCGGCTTGTACTCGTAATGATAGCTAATTGTAATAAATTAGTTTTCATTCTAGTAATAATCACTTTCCTTGTGAATTGTTTGGTTTAGTTAAATACAAAAAAAAATACGAATAGGCCTATTATTGTTCAGGAATTGTGAACCAATCCTAGAACTAAACTTTAGAAATCATCACCATGGAATCTCGTGATATCTAAGTAAACACCCATGCCTATTTAGAGTTATAAAGCATGTGTTTCAGTAGCAGAAAGAGTTTGTTACGAAAAATACAAGATTATTGCAACGTTACCTTAACACATAACTATTATGAATAGAATAGAATTAGCAATGTTATGAAACGTGTTATACATTAAAGTATATTTTGTCTATCTATCTGCACCCTTTGTTCCTATGCCTGTTCCTATTTCTTTACCATTTTCGAAAGTCAAGGATCAACCGGTTGACTTATACTGCGCCAGCTGGTACCATCTTCCAAAGTAGACATTCATTTGCGAAAGTAACACTTTCGATGACAAAAAAAGAATTAACGAAGCCCAAGTCATCACAGTACAAAAACCTTATGGTTTTTTACCAACAACTGAAGAGGCACTCTATGAACTTTAGAATTTCGGAAGTCACACAGAGGATCAGATAAGTGTTAGCTCCATAGATGTGCCGCGGGAACTATCGGCTAGTCATTGAGCGAGCGCTCGGGCCAGCGGCGCCTTTGATCTCACACGATCTTATCGGGAGAGTTCAAGTGTTGGAATAGTCACTACCTTCGTATTTTCGGAGTCGGTTTTAAGTCTTAAGCAAATTTTGTGAATGATGTTTGTGAATTGATTGCTTCTATTCAAGTTGTAGATTATTGAATCCGGTTTGTTAGAATAAATGTCTTAGTTGTAGATTTTTCTTATGTCAAAGATTTTCTTTGGAAAAAAAAATTCGAATCGCGCCCTCCTCCTCCGACGCTCTTTCCAACCGAGCTAACGGGGTTCTTACCTACTGCGTCGAATTCTTCATTCCATTTCTAACTCTTTCCTCTATATGAACTCTGTCTCATTTTTGAACAAAGTATAACCGTTTCTATATTGTTTTTATTTCTTTCTGCAATGACTTTCAACAGGATTTACCTGTAACTTTACGGTATATTTTTGTGTCTTCCATCATCATCCCTTTTGTCTCTTGATGTCCGATGCTAAATACTGCAAAAATGTGTTCTTTTTATATACCAATATGATTGCTTGAAACCAGCGCTTTTCCTTTGATATCTCTGTCAAGACTACTTGGTGGTTCATTATCATATATTTTATGGTCTCGTATTAAAATTAGTTCAGCAAACTCTTCCGAAGTACGTCTCTCGTTTAACCTACGTAGTAACGCAACTGTTTCTGCTTTCACTTTTATTTCCCTTAACTTCAAATCAATCCTGTCGTAACCCCACTTCACCGCCTCAAACCGGTTTTCATCAACCCACAAAAATATTAACCCTTTGAAAAGAGAAAATAATTACACAGCCAACCAAAACCGATACTATACGACTCAGGCGACGTTCCTTATCGAAGTGTCCCCATAAAAGTAACTCTGGCTAAAAAAAAAGAAGAAACAAAAAAAAGGTTTTATTCCGAACCGCGTTATCTAAGGATGGCGCCGGTGGCAAGAATTGGACCTTTTTTCGAAAGACCTTCTTTCGTAATTGACAGAATTTACGCAGGAGATAAGGAGGTGAACTGCGGGAGGGTAACATGGACCTTGGAATGTGTGGTCAGACCTGAAGGTAATAGGTATTTAGGTACGCTGGGGTAAATGAAAAAGGTTTGCATAATTTACGTTCAGAAACGCTTGCTCGAGCGGCTTCGTGTATGCGTAAATAAATACTTCTAATTTTAAAAATTAAAATGCTTACGTTAAGAATTATCCAACCTTTTTTAAACAATTAAAAAACAAGGTTATAATATTGTAAATGAGTGACTTTGTTTATTTGTAACGCTTTCACATCAAAACAAAATTTTGGTATAACGATAGATGGGTCATTGGAGATAAAAACTTGAAGAGGATGAAATGGAGGGAGGAATTGAAATCCTAGTATTATAAATGTGAAAACGGTGGTTCTCAATACGGTAAAGCAAAACATCGTGAGATAACCGACATGTCCTAGAACCAAAAATTCGAAGACATGTGACATCTACCAACCCGCATTGGGCCCGCGTGGTGGATTATGGTTCATGCCCTCTCACGGAGGCTTTGTTTACCAGCAGTGGGAACAATTATAGGCTGATGATGATGATGATTATAATGCGAAAGTAACTTTATTACCTTTTCACGTTTAAACCACTGAACCCATGATCCTGAACGTTATTAGGTGTACAGAGGCGGACATAGAGTATCTTTCAGCCCAAAAAGAAACTGTTCCCGCCCGGGAAATTACAACAATTTTAATTAATAAAGAAAATTAGTTATTAAAAATTATAATTGTGGTTTCTAATGTCGGCTGTCGAAAGAAAGTAATTTAATGGATTAGTGGTTATTCCCCTATTTTTAGGGTTCCGTAGCCAAATGGCAAAAACGGAACCCTTATATAGATTCGTCATGTCTGCCTGTCTGTCCGTCCGTCCGTATGTCACAGCCCCTTTTTATCGAAAGTATAAGAGCTATCCTGTTGAAACTTGGTAGGTAGATGTATTATGTGAACCGCATTAGGATTTTCACACAAAAATAAAAACAAAACAAATTTTGGGGGTGCCCCCCATACTTAAAATTGAAACTCAAAAATTTTTTTTTCACCAAACACATACGTGTGGGGTATCTATGGATAGGTCTTTAAAAATTATATTAAGGTTACTAATATTATTTTTTTCTAAACTGAACAGTTTGCACGAGAGACACTTCCAAAGTGGTAAAATGTGTCCCCCCCCCTGAAGAGAATGATAAAACTAAAAAAAATATGTAATGTAGACCTCAACAAAAACTTCCAACGAAAATTGGTTTAGATGAGATATAGTTAGCAGTTTTTAGGGTTCCGTAGCCAAATGGCAAAAACGGAACCCTTATAGATTCGTCATGTCTGTCTGTCCGTCCGTATGTCACAGCCACTTTTTGTCGAAAAGTATAAGAGCTATCCTGTTGAAACTTGGTAGGTAGATGTATTATGTGAACCGCATTAGGATTATCATACAAAAATAAAAACAAAACAAATTTTGGGGGTGCCCCCCATACTTAGAATTGAAACTCAATTTTTTTTTCACCAAACCCATACGTGTGGGGTATCTATGGATAGGTCTTTAAAAATGATATTGAGGTTACTAATATCATTTTTTTCTAAAGTGAACAGTTTGCACGAGAGACACTTCCAAAGTGGTAAAATGTGTGTCCCCCCCCCCTGTAACTTCTAAAATAAGAGAATGATAACACAAAAAAAATATATAATGTAGACCTCAACAAAAACTTCCAACGAAAATTGGTTTGGATGAGATACAATTAGCAGTTTTTGAAATACCTATAGTACATTTTCAAAAACCGCAAATATAACTTTGCCATTTATACAAACACTATAAAAAACAAAGTTATTTTTATTG
This sequence comes from Agrotis exclamationis, assembly GCA_950005045.1. NCBI lineage: Eukaryota > Metazoa > Arthropoda > Insecta > Lepidoptera > Noctuidae > Agrotis > Agrotis exclamationis. The sequence goes on from OX465440.1 coordinate 16,827,649, forward strand.
TTTATGTATATTACTTACTTATCTCAATATAATTATATCCCTAATCTATGCTTGCTACTACGGAACCCTTCATGGGCGAGTCCAACTCGCACTTGGCCGGTTTTTAAATATAAGTATTGGTGTTTCCTCTATTCGTAGAATAGTTCATAGTTCATAGGTAATTCTCCCGCTAGGAAAGTCCATAATATGTCACCCAATACATATATGTATAAAAATCAACATAAGAACATACGGGGTGAATGTGAAGCGTTCGGTATGCAAATAAATATTAACCTATTGATCGTTTTTTTGTAAATATTTAATTTATAAATTAAATAACAAACTTTAAATAAATTAAATATAGTCGAATTAATTTAAAAGAATGCCCTAAACTAACAAGAACAAAAAATAAAACACTTGTTTAAAACAATTTGAACTGTTTGTTTTATAAAATTTAAAAAAGCTATTTTTTTTTCAACCCTGCACTCAGCGCTGGTTTTCAGTTGGCACCACGCAGTGAAACACGGACGACGGTAGGCAAATAAATTATTTAAATAAAGTAAACAATGAAAAATGTGTGTAAGGAAAATTATTAAATACTTCAATACCTACGTCAATTTTATATCAGAACTTAACTTAATTATGTAAGACCCAAACATGATATTATAAATGAATTTATTTGTGTAATTTTAATTAGCTCGTGTAAAAACCCGATCGTTATGCCTACTTAGAAATAGTACAGGAAAACAAATAAGGAATATGTAAACAGTTTTAAATTATATATTTTGCCTAATGAGTCCCGCATTCGTTTTAAATTACACAATATTGATAACACAACGCAACGTTTTCGATGTTATTTTTACTTAGTATATAACTTGTACAATACTCGTATATTTCATATCTATTCTTATTAATTATAATAAAGCTGAAGAAGTTTTGTTTGGTTGAACACACGTGAGCACTTTAACTAAGGTTGGAAATGAAAAAAAAAGTGTTAAATAGTCCATTTATCGAGGAATGCTTTAGGCTAAATAAAATCCCGCTACGGCCTATAGGAGCCGAGCAGCAATCATCAATTGACAATCAGTATTTTTTTTTTGTTTAATTGAAACTGGAATACAACCAGTCTTATCATGGGGTATCGTATTACCCATTTACTGGGTTGTGGAGGTCCGATAGGCAGTCGCGTCGCTCCATGTAAAATACTGATATTCAGCTGCATCTGGTTCGACTGGCAGCCGACCACAATATATGTAGTTGGGAAAAGAAGTTGTAATACAGAGGTGTTCCTTACTTATTACCTCGCAAAAATATTTCAAAGAGGCCAACATAATGTTATGAACAACTTTATTAACCAAACAAAACCATAAATAATATAAGAAGTTAACCCTAAATTAACATCTCAGGTACACAATGACCAACAAAAGTTGACCACAACCACCGCAAAATTTCAAAATATTTCTGAAAAACCAATCTTAATGTCAATCTCAATTCGACAACACCCCGCCCGTTTGACAGCTGTCATATTAAGTTGACAACTGTGTTGCCGCCTTTTTTTAGGTTAAGGCTCCGTGTAATTATGAAGGTAAGGTTTTTTTCTGTTAAATAAGACGTCACTGTGAAATTGTTTGGTAGGTAGTCATTTTGTTAAATGATTTCTAATGTTTTTTTTTTATTGTCTTCGGGAAAAGCAGGTTTATATACGTACCCACCTACTTATTCGTTGTTTTGACTCTCAATGTATTGATGATTTTTAAATCCTTGCTTTTTTGTAGCTCATTTCAGACTAAATGAGCCAAAATTTCATCCAGATATTCATTGAGCTTGTCGGTAAGCAATTAGAGCCACACATCTTCAAAGTTAAGCCTCGCGTGCCGAGTTTGGTCTGTGGATGATTGACCATCGATCGTAGAGTTGGTCTTCTCGTCGTTTATAGATCTTTGACAGTCGTTACTGTTAGTCAGAAGCTCGAAATTCTGACAACCAGTCTTGCCAAGAGGTATCGTATACACCCAGTTACTGGGTTGCGAAGTTCAGATAGACAGTCGCTCCATGTAAAATACTGATATTCAGCTGATACTGAACACACATCATCATCATCATCATCCTGAGATGATGATGATGATGATGTGTGTTCAGTCATGTGGCTGACCATAAGACGTCCACTGCTGAACATAGGCCTTCCCTTTAGATCTCCACATATACCGGTTGGAAGCGACCTGCATCCAGCGTCTTCCGGCGACCTTTATAAGGTCGTCTGTCCATCTCGTTGATGGACGTCCTACGCTGCGCTTGCTAGTCCGCGGTATCCACTCTAGCACTTTTCGACCCCATCGGCCATCTGCTCTGCGAGCAATATGGCCTGCCCATTGCCACTTCAGCTTGCTAATCCGGTGGGCTATATTAGTTCGTCTACGGATCTCCTCATTTCGGATTCGATCTGAACACACAGCTGAACTGATATTAAGATGCAGCTGCATCTGGTTACAGAGGCCGACCCTAACATATTTGGGAAAAGGATAGTCCAATGATGATTCACATCAAATTTTAACTCTGTTAAGTAAAAACCGGCCAAGTACGAGTTGGACTCGCGTGAAGAGGGTTCCGTACGATTTATTTTTGACCTACCTATAATTTTAACCGCAAAGATGAATTGAAATTTACGAATAATTGAAGATTGGTACGCACAATATTGAGTGATTTACCATGTTATTTTAATATCATGGACTTCTTTTAGGTTTTTCTTAATCTATAATTAGAAAACTAATTTCTGATTTTTCTTCAAAATTTTAGGTTCAGTAGTTTCGGAGATAAGAATGGTCAATTTTCGTCTATTTTCTTGAATAACTTGGAAACTATTTATTTTAAAATTACAAAAAAAAATACATTGAAGACATTCTCAACAAGACCTTTCATTTGATATGTCACACGATGCAGTATTCATTTTTTTTTTGATTTTCCCCTTCCCCCCCGAAAATTACTTCCCTTATACAGATTTTATCTATTCACGTCAAACCTCTGTGCTTGGGTCACAGGAATTGATATGTGTACCAAATTTCAACTTAATCGGTCTAGTAGATTCGGAGATAACTGACTGTTAGCGACAGACAGACGGACACACGAGTGATCCTATAAGGGTTCCGTTTTTGTATTCGGACGTACGGAACCCTAAAAACCTTTTGATTTAAGCAGTAAATTATTGTGACAACAATCTGTGTGGTCGAACATAACTGGTATTTCTTCAAAATAGACTAAAACAGCTTAGACCGTTGATGATACAAGTCTAGATCAGTTTATGTCTAGATAAAGTGCTTGACTTTACACTTTGTAGCTAATTTTACGACTGCAATATGCTTACAAGCTTTTCTGCTTTGATTAAACCAGTTTTAAGGATTATAGTGCAGGTGTTTGCGAGTTGCTTAGACTAGAAATTATTATTATAATAGTAAATTATTGTTGTTGTATTGGTAGAGCTTAGCTCAATGGGGGTTATTAATAATAATAATAATAAACACACCTTTCGAGGCTCTCCTTAGGGGGTTGGATCAAGGGCCTGATTCAGAAGGCAGTACTCCTTGATACGGCTCGCATTGTGAGGAGGTTCCTGTCTCTGGAGCCCTAACCACCGGTAGCTTGGACCCCGCTCCCACACCGGTGGACCACTATTTTTTTATATTTTTAAATGTTTTTAATTTATGCGTTTTTTTGTATTTAATAATATTTAAAAATGTAAAATAATATGTAAAAAATGAATAAAGAGAATAATAATAAAAAAAACATTTCTCATTATTCTTTATTGTATACAACACAAATATAATTAAAATAACACTTCACATAAGGGTAAGTTTTTAAACATTGTATAGAAACACACAATCGAACTAAAAAAAAGATCTTCTGCAAAAAGACACGACATGCACAGATGTTATGTTTATAAAATACTATAAAAAATACTAAAAACATATTTAAATTATTGTTACTCACCTTTTAAACCGTTCGCCCCTGCTTTCCGTCACCATACTAAAACCCTCGATGATACCAATGATACCTTAGCTGGGTCTAAAGTTCTCATCAAGCTGAGTGAAATGAGCCCAAATACGATATAGCTGTTGTTAACTGTTGAGGAACTTTTGGGACTGACTTCACAACATAACAGGGATCTGGAGTCGATCTGATGATGGTGACGCCATCATGTTATCTTCTCCACATCTCTGCTATATAGTTATGTCCTCAGAACTACATATTTTAACTTTATTTCAACAGAATCGGTTCACAAAAGAAAATTCTGTAGAAAAATTGACAATTAATTCCTTTTTTTCTACCCTTGAAGGCCGATTTTAGTTTTGAAATTTAAATGGGACCAACTTTGAGATACACTCTTTCCAACAAAAAAAGAATTTTAGAAATCGGACCACGTTAGGAAATATTATGCGTAGTCAGTCATACATGAAAAAATACATGTCGAATTGAGAACCTTCTCCTTTTTCTTTTCGTTGGTTAAAAATGGATTCAAAACATTTTTTATTTAATTTTTGTTAAAAAGAAAACGAAAACAAAACAAAAAAAAGTCATTATGAGTCTGAAAGTCCCTTGATCCGGGTGGATTTTATTTTAAGATTATTAAAACCATTTAAAAACAAAATAAAAAATATCTTATAATTTCACTTACAATTATGATTTGCAAAATTCTAACCCTCAAACTCTCACTTGGTAACAATTTTTTTGTGCAAGGTGACAAAGGTTTTTTTTTGTGAAATTCCTTTAGTAGTGGGATGACGTGTCGGCAAAATATTTGCTGTTATCTTTACTAACGGGTACTGTTGGCGCCTTTTGGCAATGTCGTGATGTTTGTGTTAAGATGTGTCTGCTGGAATGAGTGAGCCTGAAGTTTTTTTTTTTTTTTTTAATTTGAAGCAATAAAATAGAATATAAGTACCTACTTTATTGAATAATAAAGCAATGTTATTAGTGACGCCTCGTGTGACCAGAGGGCTGGCATATTTCTTAGTCAAAGGATCAGCATTGCCATCCAACGTGGCAATGCTGCCAGCGTTCTGGGCACTTTCCCCATTGACAGCGATGTGGATGAGTTTTTTGACGCCCTATAATTGTTTTTTTTTTTATTATTATTTTAGTTTAGTTATTTTTGTAAATATTTTACTTTTAATTTTAGTTTTTAAATATAGTATGTTGTTAGTGGTTTTTTTTTTTCTTAATTCATTATTTTTCCATAATCTTAATATTTACATGTTTAAACAACAACAAGAACAAATAAAAATACGTGTAGCACTAGCTATGTAGCATTATAATAGTCAATGACACAACAAAACAAAGCCACCGACTTCCGAAAGAAAAGTTATTTTAAACTTTTTTGTATTTGTTTTGAAGTCGGTACTTTTTTTTAAAAAAGTTTTTATTTTACCCTTTTTAGTTTATTTATTACATATTCAACCCAAATTCTTGTAAAATACAAAATTTTCTTACATATGCACTAATCTTGTAATCCGTCACAATATAAAAAAAATCCATATCTCTAAAACTACTGAACCGATTTTGATGAAACTTGCAGTGTACCCTAAGTTGAACAATACCTAGAACAACAAAAAAAGAATTACTTAAATCGGACTTGTAGTTCCGGAGATATGCGTGCACAAACATAAAAACATACATACATACATACATACATACATACATACATACATACACTTATGAAATTTGGCACATTTGTTCAGACGCTGATATAGACTAACATATATGAAAACTGGGCAGTTCTGATAATATTACATACATACGGGTCGAATTGATAACCTCCCTCTCCCTAAATAAAAGCATGCTTTCGTGCTAGTAATGAGCACGTCTGTCCGTACCTTTATGAGCACGTCTGTCCGTAGGTACATAAAGGTTTATGTCTCCCGAACTGAAACAACGTTAGACCATGCGCGGTATCAGGTATTTTCCTTAGGTATTTTTCTCAGGTATTTTTCTTACGTATTTTCCTTAGGGTTTTTCCTTAGGTTTTTTCGTTAAGATTTTCACACCGCGCCGCGCTCAGGGCCTGCGATAAAAGCTATGCAATAGCGTAAAATCATTTAAAAATAAAATAGTTATTATTAGCTTTGTAATTTTATTATTTTGCAATAACTCCTTTTATTTATTTTTTTAATAAAAACGGATATTACAAGCGTTACTATTTGCTCAAAACCTTAGCAAAAATCTACCTAAGAAGAAATTTAGCAAAACAAACAAGAGTTTTTGTAAATCAACAACAAAACTGACCCTTTTTGAGACACAGATAAAATAATAAAGAAACTTTACACTCGCACGCAGGAATTTTTATATTTTCAGGTTGTTTGATTCTGACCCTTACTAGCTTAAATATACAGTTCAAATTCAATAACACCCCACACAAACACAATAGTCAAAAACTAATGCTATTGTCACCAGTAATTCGACACTATTTTACTACAACACCTGCTTTTGAAACCTTAATCTGAACTTTAAACCTTAGAGGATAAAACTCAAAATTAAACCATTAAAGATTAAAAAAAAAGGTTTAGAAGGCGCCACGGTTTTGTCGCCAACGTAATGTCGCGACGATGATATCCGGTGAGGAGAATAAAAAAAAAGAAAAAAAAAATTGGTTTTTTTTGACATTCGGTAGGGCACTGACCAAAGTTTTAAAATGTACGGGGTCCTTAATGATTTATTGAGGACTGCCGTGAACGTTTTTTTTTTATTCGGAAGTTCCGATTTCTGGGCGTTTTGTTGGCGCCTTTATTCTAGTATAGTTTCCACGTGCTGAGTGTCAAGAATTTTGTTTTTTCATGTTTTTCTTGTGGGATCCTAAATTTTGCTAGATATTTCTCAGTAGCAGTTTGGGGTTAGGATTTGTGGTCTGTAGATGGCAGAGGCTATCTTCGTATATTTTATTAATTTCAAAGTAACTACACACTAACACATAATGTACCACCTCAAAATGAATTATGTAAATATGATGTAAGGTTTTGTAATAAACTTGGCGTTCTAAAAAGAGTGTCCATGGAGTTTCTTGGCCGTTCTTCTTCATAGAGATCTACTCCTTGTAATGGGCATTTACGGTACTTCCACAGTTATTATGTCTTGTGATTGGGACTGTAGCACCGTAATTTTGTAGTGTTGACTTACTTTTTTTGTCTTTGATAATTCAAAAGTGCCTGTAGGTAACTGGCCTACTTGAATAAATGCTTTGATTTTGACTACCTTATTTTTTTCCGTTAGTTAAAAAATAATTGGATTCTCTCCTCAGGCTTAAAAGTGTTCGTTGAGAAAAGTTGAAATTGTTGGCTAACAGCGTCTATTAGACCTGTGTCTTTTATTATTCCCCTTCTCTAAATAATTGTCGCAACACGCGTGATACTTATGCGTGTAACTCGTGGCCAAACCATTAAGGCGACTAAATTCCCAAACAAAATTTATATTAAATCAAATACATTTGCCTCTCACATGAACTTTACCTATCACCCACGACCCCACGTCCACAGAAAGCTTGAAGGAATTTGTTTTAAATAAACACACGTAAATAAATATGATATTAATGGTATTTTATTTGCGAGCCATGTCGGGTGGTGTCATACAGTCAATAATAAAAACGTTATTGCTTGTTCTTCTGACGCTCTTGATTAGTGATTAGGTATTTAATTAAGACTAATTAATCTTTGTTGCTAGGTTTGAAATATGCATTAATTTTCTAGGCTTAAGCCCGGTAAGGATAAATTGTTGACAATGAACATTGATAGATACTTAATTCGAGTCTAAATGATCTTATTTAACCCTATGTTCCGACTCGCGTTTTTACGGGTTCGGTACGGGTCAAATGATGGCAAAAATGCGGTTTGATGAAATGTTATATCTAAACTTCGGTGTCCCAATTAAATAGTTACCTACCTACTGAGAACCCCTAGAAACCGTAAAACCGAACAGACTACGAATTGACGAAAATCATTTTAGTAGCAAAGGTTTTCCTTAAAATACTCTTTTCATCGGTATATAGCTTTAGGCTTTTGGGGGATGGGGCAAAATCCCATACATTGATGCCTATTCTTCCCTCCCTACCTTCAAAGATTTTCGGCTCTAATTGTTACTTAGCTCCTAAAGTCACGTATGATTTTCCAGTTTTATAGCTATTATAAGTATGTTAAATACATATATGATGATAATAAGTCCGTCATAAATGTAAATCGGGTCAGATTTTAGTATATTTTTTGTTCGTCTGCGTCCATTGTGTCATAAACCCTTTACAGTAGCTCCGGGGGCTGTCAAAAGTTTTTTCTTTTATGATTCGGTTAGAGACACACTGAGCATTGAGTAGTTTGTTATTAGAGTAATAATAATTTTAGTTTAGTGAGTGTTTATTTTTGTAGCTGTTTAAGATAAGAATTGCGTAATAGTTGTATTCAAAATTTAAAATTTTGTTTAAGTAAATATTACCATTTTTTACGTGGTAAATTTATCAAATGAGTCCTCCCACCCAGGGCAGGACAGGAGGGACTGTCAGACTTGTACTGACTAAAATCCATGGTGAACTTCAATAGCCCTTTACGTTTCGGGGTTACGGTAATTGCTAAGTCTCGCGACCCCGGTAGGCTTTGGCCCTCTAAGGGGGGCCCCGAAATATTACCATTTTGGAACTCATTTTGCCATAGTTTGATGTAACGGATTTTGGTTGTATTTACATTTTTAACCGACGAAAAAAAAAGGAGGAGGTTCTCAATTCGATATGTATATTTTTTTTTATTTTTTTTTTTATGTATGACCACGCATAACTTTTCCCAGCGTGGTCCGATTTCAAAAATTCTTTTTTTGTTGGAAAGAGTATATCTCAAAGTTGGTCCCATTTTAATTTCAAAACTAAAATCGGCCTCTAAGGGTAGAAAAAAAGGAATTGATTGTCAACTTTCCTACAGAATTTTCAGTTGTGAACCGATTCGTTTGAAATAAAGTTAACATATGTAGTTCTGAGGACATTACTATATAGCAGAGATGTGGAGAAGATAACATGATGGTGTCACCATCATCAGATCAACTCCAGATCCCTGTTATGTTGTGAAGTCAGTCCCAAGAGTTCCTCAACAGTTAACAACAGCTATATCGTGTTTGGACTCATTTCACTCAGCTTGATGAGAACTTTAGACCCAGCTGAGGTATCATTGTCATCGAGGGTCTGAGGATGGTGACGGAAAGCAGGGGCAAGAGGTCCTCAACAGTTAACAGCACCTATATCGTGTTTGGGCTCATTTCATTAGTCTTGATGAAAATTTTAGACCTAGCTGGAGTATAATTGTCATCGAGGGTCTGATGATGAGGACAGAAGGCAGTAGCAAGAGATCCTCAACAGTTAACAGCAACTATATCGTATTTGGGCTCATTTCATTCATCATGATAAGAACTTTAAACATAGTTGGGATTTGACAGTCGTTGACAGTCTGAGAGTGGAGTTTTTAGTTGCAAGTTACAGGTCCTCAACAGTTAATACTAATTACTGTGACGGTTACGTTGACAATGACAAAAGGGAAGACGGGTTTTTCCATGTGTTAAACACTCTAATCATGGTATACAACTAAAAAGCTAAAAATAATAACTTTTTAACAAAAAAATCAAACCGACGAAAGATTGAACTGAAAAGCTAAAAATAAATTTTGAGGCGGCGCCAAAGAAACAATCAACGAAAAGCAACCTAGCTACAATAAAATTATGCTTCGCTTCAAATAATTAATTTAGGTACATGTTTGTATGTTTGTTTGGCGCCGCCTCAAAATTTATTTTTAGCTTTTCAGTTCAATCTTTCGTCGGTTTGATTTTTTTGTTAAAAAGTTATTATATAAAACCTTGCTGATTTGTTAATATAAAAAATAACAACTTTCTACGAAACGAAACTTACTTTTATAGCAAACATCGATGAAGATAGAAACGTTTGGCGCTTTTTTGTAATTTCAAACTTTTTCTACCACTCTCATTCTCATTTCTGTGCCAACTTCCTTCTTAGCCCGATCAATCCATATCTCTGATTTGCCTCTCTTTTTACACAAAAAAATATTATTAGCAATCGATTCTTCGCGTGACCAGAGGGCTGGCCTATTTCTTGGTCAAAGAATTAGCATTGCCATCCAACGTGGTAATGCTGCCAGCGTTCTGGGCACTTATCCCGTTGACAGCGATGTGGATGAATTTTTTGATGCTTTTTGTTAGTTATAGGTATAGTAGTTATTATTAGGTTTGTTAATTTAGTTTTTTAATGCATGTTAATATTTGCAATAATAATTATACTAATAAAAAAACAACATTTTCCAATTATTAGCAATTATTCCCAGCGGATTCATTCACCACTCGGCTCCTATTGGTGATAGCTTGATGTTATATAGCCTATAGCCTTCCTCGATAAATGGACAATCCAACACAAAATTGAAACCCTTCGATTAATAATAGTACTAGATTCCCGATGAACGCTTCAAAAACGGCCCGAAAAATACCGCCTCAAACGGTTTTGTGACGGTATTTCGAATCCTTATTGTTTAGAATCTAAGTATCATTTTAGAATGACTACTTTTGTACTGATGACATTTTATCTTCAAGAAACATTTTTAAATTGTGAATATTAAACCTTTGTCGGAAAGAACTTAAATAAACACATTTTGCAATGGTAATTAAACTTTATTTTTGAGTGTTAAGGTTTATAATAGGTTGTTCATACTATTGAACATTTTTCTAAGAAATGTAGATGTTTACGTCTGTGCAATTGTGGCCACTTTTGCAACTCTTTTTCGTTCGTGATCCTTAATCTAGAGCTATTATTGATCGAAGTTGAAACCAGAAGTTTCTGAGATTAGCGCGAACAAAGTCTTCAGCTTTATAATATTAGTATAGATTTCTCATAATTTTCATTTCGTACTCAGTGTATCCCCTGCTTCACTTAATACCCTAGTGTGCTCATAATCCGACGTACGACGTTATAAAAAGTTTTTGTTGCAATGACGTCACATAACAAGTGCAGAAGACGACTGGAGCATTGGATCAGATTCAGAGGCGCCTCGTCTCATAACTAAATCAGATTTAAATACGAGAAGGATAAATGCGAGGTTTACGTTATTTTTTAGTCCTTGTGGAGTTATTTTTTCGTTTCAATTCGTCTAGTTGAACAAAAACATTTCGCCCACCTTAAGGAAAAAAATACATGTGACACTCGGAGACTGCAGCGGTGAAGCTATTGCATAACATTTTTTTTCCAAGATCGTTCCAAGATCACGATAACCTGATAAGAATGTCCCGCGACCCCGGCAGGCTTTGGGCTTCTAAGGGGCGCCCTTTTAGATTGCCTCGAACACAACGCACCGTCGACCTATCATCATCAGCCTTTAAATGTTCCCACTGCTGGGACACAGGCCTCTTCTCTGTGAGAGGGAGTGGGCCGTAATCCACCACGCGGGCCCAGTGCGGATTGGTAGATGTCACATGTCTTCGAATTTTTGGTTCTAGGACATGCCGGTTTCCTCACGATGTTTACCTTCACCGTTTTGAGAGCAGTGGTGTTGAAATAAATTACACAAAGTAATGCGCCTGACGGGGTTCGAACTGCAACCTACAACTCGTAAGTCGAAGCCGATACCACTGGACCACCACTGCTCACCGTCGACCTATGGGACCTTTTAATTTCATATTGACCGTTACTTCTAAATGTCACGCTAACCACAATACAAATCTTACGAAGATTCATCCCAAAAGAATGCGAGATAAGAATGTATCTTAAATCATTTTGTACTAATAAAGACAAGATTTTTTTACTTTTTTATTCGAATCCAAGATGGCGTCGCGATATGTGAATATAGACGTCAGGCGAACACACTGATTATTATCTGTGGTCTTAATTTTGTGGCCACGAAATAAGCGGAGAGAGTTTGTGATGCTTGTGAATCATCATCTGCCTAGCGTTTTCCTAACTATGTTGGAATATCAGTATTTTACATGGAGCGACTACCCATCTAAAATCCACAACCCACTAATTGGGAAATACGACTTCATCATCATCATCAGCGGGAAGACGTCCACTGCTGAACATAGGCCTCCCCCTTAGACCGCCACGCCGAACGACAATTCGCCACTTGCATCCATCGGTTGCCCGCGACCCTCACGATGTCGTCGGTCCACCTAGTGGGAGGCCTACCTACGCTGCGTCTTCCGGTCCGTGGTCGCCACTCGAGAACTTTTCTTCCCCATCGGTTGTCAGTTCTACGAGCGATGTGGCCTGCTCATTGCCACTTCAACTTGCAAATTTTATGAGATATGTATGTGAGCTATGACGACTTACCAAAGGGTAAACCTTATAGTAAGACTGGTTTTCAGACATTAAAATTTTTGACTAACAGTTACGACTGTCAAAAATCAACAAATGACAGCCGGAACCTCTTTATGATAGATGATCACCCATCCACAGAACAATCCTGTGTACTCACTTCTTTACTTGAAATATTATACTTATATCAGGCGTTTATCTAAACCGTTCAATTTTGATTAAATCCAAAATAATTTCCGACGCGGAAACAATCAATGACTAAAATAAACATAAAGTAACACAATTGTTTTCAACTTTAAAAAAAACGCTTCCGCTCATACATTCCACCATAACCACCTCTCCCCCGCTGTTCTCAAAGCCCCAAAGCAGCACAGTAGCGGTCTCTCACAGTCCTACTTACATCGTAACATCTTACACACTGTAATGACATTTCAATTGGTTCCCACGACGAGACTAATTTAATTACGTGGCTGCACTCGCTTCTCAGTGAGTCAATCAGAGGATGATTGACAGATACTTGTGAGGTACATTTGTTTTGTAATTAGAACTGATTTGAGATTTGCAAATGATTGTATGGTTAGGCATATATATAATTGCCAACGCGGAACTCGAGCTGTAAGAACTATAAGTACGGAGAATCCTTGTTAAATGTGAGTAAAACTGAGTTTGTTTGTTACGCTTTCATGCTTTACACACACGCAGAGAAATGTCTGGCTACCTATACGAGAACTTCTGGTTGCAACCGTGACAGCAAGACTCACTAGTTGACTTTACAACATTCCTAGTAATAAAACTAAGTCCTTGTTATCTCTACTACTTACTTTGTGTTTATTACTAGAAATACTGCTAGAAATGTTGTAAAGTCAACTAGTGAGTCTTGCTGTCACGGTTGCAACCAGAAGTTCTTGTATACATTTCTCTGCGTGCGGAGCTTCTTTGACTGCGCCTTAGTCTAGCCAATTGTGGTCCTGGTCTGACCATATTTACGCAACTCCAGGGTCTGCGCTCTGTGCTTAGACACCGTTGATAATTTGGAATACCCCTATTTTCGACACTGGCTTTTTACGGGGACCGATTTTGAGGAGACGGTTACAGACGTTCTTCGCATAAAACTTGGTGGCATAAAATGGGAAGGCGTCCAATGCTGAACCTTAGAGCGCCACGCCCCTCACTTGGATCCATCGTTTGTCACTCTCACGATGTCATCGGTCCACCTAGTGGGAGGCCTACCTACGCTGCGTCTTCCGGTCCGTGGTCGCCACTCGAGAACTTTTCTTCCCCATCGGTTGTCAGTTCTACGAGCGATGTGGCCAGCTCATTGCCACTTCAATTTGCGGGCTGTGTCGTTGACTCTGGTTCATGAATATACACGTTTCGGATTTTAACACCGAATGCAGTTCATTTATTTTTGATTCTGCCGGTTGTGGTTGTACAGTGTACACCTCTTTACTATACATATATTGTATTAATTACATTATTGAAGCGATAGGTCACTAACTCACTCATCACGAAATCTCAGAAACTGTAAGTGCTAGGAGTTTCAAACTTTGCAAGGGGTTTATTGTAGAAGGTAAGTCCTCAAGGATTAAAGGGATTTTGCGAAATTCGACCCCTAAGGGAGGTTCCCCAGGCGATGCGACGCATTTCGACCGATTCCAACTACAAGTGAAAATCAACCTTACCACTACGACATATGACATAAAACGTGCGGTTGTATATGGGTAAGTAAATGAAAAACAAAACACGCTCGCCACGAAGACGCCAAGTCAATCGAAATGCATCATTATGTCATAGTAGCAAGGACGATATTCATTTTTAGTTAGTAGAAATTGCAAACGAATCGCGTCTTGGGAAGCTTCCTAAAGCTATTGTCAAACAGACAGGCGAAGCGAACGCGAAGCGAATGCGATCCGAATGCGATCTGAATCCTGTCATATAGAAAAGCGAAAGCGTTCGGATAGTCTATGTGACAGGCTTCAAACAATTCCATACATTACAAAAAAATACTTCGCTTCGCGTTCGCATCGCCTGTCTGTTTGACAATAGTTTAAGGGCTTATAATATCTAATAGGTATATAAAATTCTCGTGTCACAGTTTTCGATGCCATACTCCTCCGAAACGGCTTGACCGATTTTGATGAAATTTTTTGTGCTTATCCGGTATCTATGAGAATCGACCAACATCTATTTTTCATCCCCCTAAATGTTAGGGGTAGTCCACCCCTAATTTTTTTTTAAATTAGCTATATGGCAAAACAACGGTTGCCGGGTCCAGCTAGTAATTATATAGTATGTTACACGAGGATGATAATAATGGTTCTTCCATACCCTAAAGACTTTTGACGGCCATCAAAGTCATATGCACTCCCAGTACAACTCAAATTAATAATGGAATCATTCAAGCTCAATTCCTAATACCACATTTAAACAACTTTCTTTCATAACACCTAACACTTATATTTTCAACGACCACTACCTTCTTTCTTCCCAACTTTAGTATAAATACTCAATCCATTAGATTTTTTAAAAATACACCCTTTTTTTACCGCGTTTAGTAAACAGTGTTACCGCGGCGTTCTTTGGCGGTAAAACGGAGTTACACGCGGTAAAAAAACGCTTATACGACGGGAATAAATATTGGACACTTGAGTCACGGTTGCTGGGTAAGCAGAAATGCTGGTTTTGAGGTATAAGGAGTGGTTTTGTCCATGATTTGTTGGGAAGATTTTGTTAAGAAGCAGATTTTAAGAAATTTGTACTACGTATTTTTAATCATGGTCGCAGGACTGACGAATTACTGTGACCTCGGAACTTAAAGGGCTATTGAAGGAGACCGTGGATTTTAGTCAGTACAAGTCTGAAAGTCCCTCCCGCCCTGCCGTGGGTGGGAGGACTCATTTGATGAACTGATAATTAGGTATGATGATTTGCCTCTTCAATGGCCTAATTAAAATTATGACTTTGACTTTGAACTGTAGGTATAAAAATTTGGGTATGACATAAAGTATACTTTGAACTATGTTAAACTCTGAAGCACATCTCTAACCGTTCTTAAACATCACCCAACCTTATCCACCTAGTTGCAACATCAAAAAATAAACAAATATTAAACTGGCAACACACTGTAAAATTAACATCGCAGCAAAACCTTACCAAAGGGAATAAAAACATTGAAATCCCGACTCTAATGACTGGCCAAACAATTTATCTTTACCTTAAAACTGCCATAAAGACCAGAGTCCTTTCACACTTCGTCCTTAACATAAAGATTTTGAATGTATAATTTGAATAAGTTGCAAGCTAAAATGACCCGTGGAGGAAACCCTGTTGATTTAACAAGATATTTGTAGAGGACGGAGGTTTAAAATTAGCAAGTCCTACCGCGGTAAAATTTAAAGACTTCTCTGTCTAATATGTTGGTCAAATACCTGGTCTTAATATGGTTGGTCTAAAGGACCATTGTCGTTGTGCGTGGAGGGTTAATATGGGCAGTTATCGGGTTAGGACTGGTTAGAAGGTGGATGGCGCCTGTGAGACGACGCGACATTAGTTAGAGTAATTCAATTTGATGGTGGGAACGAATTCCAGTTGACGGTACTAGAACTCCAGATTCGTTTTTATTTAGTTCAGGTAATAGTGGCTATTTGGATGACAGTACATACTGTTTTAATTCTAAGCATTGCTGAAATCGCAGTGTCCTAGTTATAAGGTATTAAAAAAATTGACAGGCATTAAAACATAAGACTTAATCTTTGTCTGAAAGGTTAATTCTAATGTCTCCTAATTCTTACACAACTTACTCAAAAATATCAGTAATTTATTTTTGCCGATTTGAACCTAATGTTTATTAATTAATTTAATTGTGACACAGGCTCTTCTAACTGATTTATTTAAGTTAATGTTTGACGATTCCTGTAAGTTTAAGTTTCATGATTTGTGTAAGTTTGACGATTTATTTAAGTTTAAGATTGATTTATTAAAGTTGTTAAAGGGATTTCTAACTTTCTGATATTCAGTTGCATTCGGTGCGACTGGAAGCCGACCCCAATATAGTTGGGACAAGGTTATGCAGTTGATAATTATGATGATAGCAGGTTTAACTAACTTATTTTAGGAATATCCTTTGAGACTTTTCTTAATTGTTTGATAGTAATTGAATTGGGTTATTATGTTTCAAATTTTTTATGGCTGGTGCAGTGCCTGAGTGATTGGACTGCTACGCTACGTATTGCCAGTTCAATTCCCGCACGGGACAAATATTTGTATGATCTACAAGTAGTTGTTCAGGGTTTTGGTGTTTCTGTATGTTAGTTTGTGTTTGTAAAAGCACCCACGACACAGGAGAAAAATTCCTAGTGTGGGGCAATTTTTTTTAGCTCAAAAAAAAAAGTCTCTGAGGAATTATAGTTCCGGCCATACCGGTCTATAACTAGTTACCTACAGCAACGTCATTTGTAGTACTTAAGTGTCAAAACGTGGTTTTACTTAGGACTTAGTTACTAATTGAAGCCGCGTGCGTAGAACGTAGTACGTAACGCGTTGACAATAATGATGACGAGTTATGTTGTGAGTTTCCATAGATAATAATTTCGGTGAATCGGCACAATGATCCTTTTAACCGACGAAAAAAAAGGAGGAGGTATGACTCCCATAACTTTTCTTAGCATAGTCCGATTTAAAAATCACCACAAAAGAGAAAGAGAAAGACCTCGCCGCCTCAAAATTTAAGACTGGTTGTCAGACTTTAGAGCTTCTGACTAATAGTAACGACTGTCAAAGATCTACAAATGACAGCCGGGAACAACAGCTTTACGTGCTTTCTGAGGCACGGAGGAAACTCGCTATGACAGATGGTCACCCACACACAGACCAACCTCGGCAAGCGCGGCTTAACCCGGAAGATCGGCCAGTGCGGCTGTAAGTATTTAGCCACGAGCTCGTCAGATTTAATGCAGTCCTATTGGCTAATATTTATTAGTTTCTCCGCTTCGCAGCTTCTCTTCACTCCGGCGGAAAGGCAACCTAAAATCCACCCATGGCCTTACCACGAGCTCTTAACGCGATCCAGTTTAGGCTGTGGGAAAGAGACAGAGATATGCAAGTCGTCTAGTGCCATCTCTTTCCTACAGAAACTCATGCTCCAAGAGTTCATGTTAGGCCACCTGTTCTTTCTTTTACCCTGTCCGTTCCAAGTCCATGAAACCCTGCTCCTCATTCCCTCCACAATAACACAGAAGTTCCTCACTGCTTCAATTATTTAACTCCAGCATCCGACCCTACCTGCCTTGCTCCTTACGGCCGTGTTGTGAAGATATCGCGGTGCGTGTTCGCGTCCTCTTTGAGTCGCCGCCGCTTTGCTGCGCCCGCGCCGCCTCCGATTCTGTTATTGAATGTAGGGTTGTCGGGGTCTTGTGGTTGAGTGTTTATTGGGGATTGGGAATTTGTTTGTTGGTTTAGATCGTAGAATTTCTAGATTCCTAGTAGACTAATGGAGAATTGAAGTCAAAAAAGTATGAAAAAATAACCCCTTCGTTCAATCTGTAAGTTATACGCCAAGGATTACCTACATTTAAATATGTGCGTAGCACTCATCAATCAACATCTATCTATCTATACATATAATAAATTTGTAGAAAAGTGGTGTCTGTACAATGTAAATACTTAAAAAAAGTAGTAGGGGTTGTTATTTTATCGATGCCGATCCCGAAATTGTAATTAATTTTTTTTATCTGTTTGTCTGTGCTTTTGTGCACGCTAATCTTTGGAATATCTGGACTGATTTGAATGATTTTTTTTTGTTGTATAGGTATTAAGTCCGATTAACATTAGGCTATAATTTATCTTGGGAACTTGAACATCTGATGCAGAATCACAACAGACCTGCTAAACTATAAGAGATACAAAAAGGGTGCTATAGCAATAAATGTTGCACGTGATGAGCATTTTCTGCTGAAAGAATAAATTTGAAGATCTGGAACACCTGATATGAAACTTCAAGAGCCCAGCTAAACTATAACAATATATAGGAATGACGTCTTTGTAAAGGTTGTACAACTTGATGAGAACTCTCTGTTGACGTATAAAAATTGAAGATCTGGAACACCTGATGTGGAACACCGAGAGCCCAGCTACACTACTGACATTTATACCGGAATGACGTCTTAGCAAGAGTTGTTCAACCTGATGAGCATTATCTATTTATTTATAAAAATTGAAGATCTGGAACACCTGATGTGGAACACCGAGAGCCCAGCTACACTACTGACATTTATACCGGAATGACGTCTTAGCAAGAGTTGTTCAACCTGATGAGCATTATCTATTTATTTATAAAAATTGAAGATCTGGAACAACTGATGTGGAAATCAAAGCTATCACTTATTTCACTGTATAAATATAAAATAACATAAGCTGGGAGTACCTCGACGCAGTGAAGGCGGCAACAGTTTAGGACTGATTTTCGATGACGATGAATAATTATGAATAACAATTTTACTCTACTGGCCAACCTCCCATTTTTTTTTATCCGGGCTCTTGGAATTGATTATCACACTTTTCAGATCTTGGATTTTGACGACCCCGTTGTCGCTGGCATAAGCAACAGGATCCGCGTACGAAGTCGCGGACTGAAGCTAGTTTATAATAAAGTAGCTTCACTAAAACGTTACTTTTTTTAAATCTTAGTTTGTTGATTTAAAATGTACGGTTTTTAATTTTACTAAAGTTACTTATCGTTTAATTATCGTTCTTTCTAAAAGAAGCCCATCATCAGCTAGAAGTTAAGCCAATGTTGGATATTGGTCTCAAATTAAAACAACCTCAATTCGAGGCTATTGTTTCACTTCTACCAGAAATCCTGCGACCGTCAACTTTCAACCCTGTAATAGGAGATCTAATTATTTGTTCACTTTGTACGTCAGAATCCTCATTTCCCCCTATTTTCTAGAGTGATAGTTTTCAACATAACATTATTGTACATAAAACAAACCAAAATCAAAAATCATTGCAGCCCCGTGTCACCCCTACCGCACGCGTCGCCGACCATATTATTGACACTATAAATTCTAACACACGCGTTTTTAAAACCAGCCTCCGACTCACACACACAAACACACACAGGACAAGATCAGGTGTGATCATACGATCACAAACACATGCACGTAAATGTACAGAATTGATTCAAGAAATATCGATGTTGTTCTCATTAGAGGTCACTGCGAAAAAAAAAAGACAAATTGTCATTTGCAATCTTTATGTTCAAGACATGCGGTGCTATTTTTTTCGGTTTAAAAGTTAGGACTATTTTTCTTGATTAGATAAGATAGGCAACCAAATGCTTAGAAATAGAAACTAAATTATATTCTGTAACTTCAAATCTAACAAGAATATCTCAGTGATAAATACCTTCAAATAATCTCTATTCCTTAGGGAAATTTCCTATACGTGGTCAACTTTCGCTAGCGTAACTTTTTCCATGAAAATCGTAACTTAATTTAGTAGGTAACATTTTCATTCAAGTAACTTTTTTGCAGTAAATGTTTTTATTTTTTAATTTGAACTTTAGATTTGATATTTTCTCTCGTAATACTTTTAAGCAGCTGGAACACATCACTGTAGAATAGGTGTGAGAAATAATATGCTTGATTCATCAGTAGATACCTACTTTTTTATACGAATGATTACTATCGATATTTAGATACTCTGATACACTTCCGGAACCCAACACACAAACACACCATAATTTATTGATACAGTATCGACAACTCACACACACACACAGACTCAAACACACACACACTCACACTAAAGAGTCGTCTTGTAACGTGACGTAATGACATCCGGATGTGATCAACGGTGATCAAATCGTTGATTTATTTGAACATGTTTGATTTGTTGTAGTAATGCTACCTGTGAATATTTGATCCGGGAGAGGTATAACGTACCTACCTAAGTAGCATTTATGTAATTAGCTTGTAATTCTCCCACTGTTCGGACACAGATTGTCTTTCTACCGGTGCATCCACACCGCCGGTAACATTTGTGGAGCAACAAAAGGCAACACGGCAACATTCGGTAACATTCGGTAGTTGTGGCTCCTTGTTACTATTTATTGATTGTTACTTACCCGTGCATCCACACCGCAGTAACATCCGACAACAAAAAGTTACTAAGTGTTGCCGTGCTACTGTAAATCGAGTAACGTTGCTCGACAATCGGTAACATTGTTAGATAATGGGGGTAACATTACCCCGATTACCGAATGTTGAGCAACGTTACTCGACTTACAGTAACACGTCAACCCTTAGTAACATTAAATAACACTTTGTTGGCTGATGTTACCGAGTAACATTTGGAAACGTTGAGCTACAAATGTTACTGGCGGTGTGGATGCACCGTACGAGAGGGCTGTAATGTAATCTATGTTAACTTAGTGCGGGTTAGTATAAGTCAAAACATACATACATGAAATCACGCCTTCTTCCCATGGGGATAGGCAGACACTACAGACCGCCTACGATCCTTACAAACTCCTTTCACCTCATCCACATTCATACATCTGTTCATACACGCACGCCAATTGCTAGTACTACACACCCGGCCTTTCTGAAGCACTTCACCAATAAGGTCAGTGTAGGTCTTCTTAAGGCGTGGTCCCGACGTTTTCACTCATCTCGGCCTATTAAATTATTTTTGTTAGTTGCCTTTCACTCATCCTCTCAACATGACCGAACTATCTCGACATACCCTTTTCAATTTTAAAAGTCAAGACGTACTGCTAACTTATCATCCATATTTAGTTGCCATTCCACCAAGGGCTTCCAATCTTCCTTTATAATGCGCACAGCAAAGGAGTGGAACTCTCTGCCTGCGTCTGTGTTTCCGAACACATACAACCCTAATCTCTTCAAAGATAGAGTGAACAGGCTTCTTCTGGGTAAGCTCGCTCCATCTCGTAGGCTTTGTCACCTTTGATTTGGACTAGAGTCAAGAGTAAACCCATGTAAAATAAGAAGTTTACCGCCTTTGACTTTTTGTGTTTTTTTTTTTATTGAAAACAATACACAATCGATAAGATTATGTTTTTAAATAAAATCAGAGCCCTTTACCCTGAGCACGAGTTTTCACTCTTTTACTTTACAGCGTCTTTTCAGTATTTACAGCGTTTCTTGTATGAAAAACTGGAACAGCGCCTCTGGTGTGCGAAGAAGGAACTAATTTTTTCCTTGAAAATTGTCAATTTGAAATTGTCAAAGTTCCAGTTTACTTTACGTCTCAAATACTGAAAATTCGTGCTAAGGGTACTGATCACGAGTTTTTACTAGTTTACTTTACAGCGTCTTCTCAGTTACGTCACAATAACTGAAAACTCATAATAAGGCCTCAGAGGCCTTATTATGAGTTTCTGCTGTAAAGTAAACTGGAACTTTGACATTGTCAAATTTCAACGAAAAAATTAGTTCCTTCTTCGCACACCAGAGGCGCTGCTCCATTTTTCCATATAAGAAACGCTGTAAATACAGTACCCTTAGCACGAGTTTTCAGTATTTGAGACGTAAAGTAAACTAAAACTTTGACAATTTCAAATTGACAATTTTCAAGGAAAAAATTAGTTCCTTCTTCGTACACCAGAGGCGCTGTTCCATTTTTCCATACAAGAAACGCTGTAAATACTGGAAAGACGCTGTAAAGTAAAATAGTGAAAACTCGTGATAAGGGCTCAGCCCGTTTTATGTTGTTGAGATGAGACCAAAAATATTGTAAGTAAATCAATGTACTTTATTAAGAAAAAAAATAAAATATCAATTAATAAATTAAGCAGATTTATGGTGGACTTTTATAACTACACCTTCTGCCCTATTACGACGCTTTAAAGGAAAGCTGAATATTCTTCACCATGTAATCGTAATTTAATTTGAAAATAACAACAAATTAGCTCAAAATTAACTATAATGTGTAGATTCTTATCTTTAAGGCTTATCATTGGCTTTATATTGTGGTTACTGCCACTGAGTATATAATCTAACAGAGGCAACACATCTTGCAATTCACTAGTGAATTTCAAGATGTGTTGCCTCTGTTAGATACCTGTCTGTGTGGTACCTAGGTACCACAGCGTTGGCAGGATTGTCAACCTAGGCTGGATTATTCTAGATGTTGAGGTGCTACAGTAATCTTCAGTTGGCAACAGGAATAAGCACCTCTTCATCTTCCTGTGATATGTTGCCTAGTCAAATCGTTTGAACAGCGTTGGGCGAGGCGTATTGTGCCTTGGCGGGGCCCTGTATAAAAATTTGTTTGGGGGCTCCCAAACAATTTTTTAACCTTAGCAGGGAAAAGTTTTTTTTTTTACTCAAGAAAAAAAATGCATTTCTCTGTATCTACCCCGAAATATAAACAAAAAAAATGGACAAAGGTCATCAAAAAAATTCAAGATGCGACTGATCAGTCCAGAGGTCGGAATCAGGTAGAGTTATATTAATACTTGCATCGAAATGTTGATATTAATATGGATCTTCCCGGGATTTTTAATAGACAATCTTGTGCTTAAAACAGTATTGAGTATTACATATAAATATAAATAATAATAATAAAAACACCAGAGATAGATTAGAATAAATAGTGTAAAAGTAAATAACTATTTTATTTAATAAATCATTAAGTTTTTATTAATTTTTGTTTACGCACGTTGGGGGCCCCTGTGGCCCGGGGGCCCCCTATAATTGATACGGCAGATACGGCGGTAGCTACGCCCCTGGCGTTGGCTCAGTTTCAATGGCTCCAAACCTAGCCAGGCGCATAACTTTATGCACATACTTAATTCATAGATTTCATTAAACTCCTCTCAAAATAGTGAAGGAAAACATTGTGAGGAAACCAGCACGTCCCATTATGCTTAATGGAAACTGATTTAGTGATAAGTTTAACACAAAAGATTAGGTATCGTAGTACTAAGGATATTGATCTAATATGATTCACGTAATAGATGCACAGGTAAATTTTAGGCCGCTTTCATATCAAATGTTTGTCAAGAGATGGCTGTGAGCGAGTCTTAGTTGGTATATCGCTTTTTGTGTATGTTAATATATAAGTTATTTTTTCTGAAACAGTTTTGTTCGTTCATATTAACCATGAACAGTATTACTACACTGGCGCACAAGGTTTTCGGACCATTTATAAGGCTCTGTCTGGGCTAATAGACATTTGCGTGCATGGTTCATGTAGTTAATTAATGCAGAATTTTAATTTATTGACTTTACCTAAGCTAACTTCATACTAAAACCATATGAATCCCTACGCAGGAAAAAATAATTAGAATTTAACTCATGTCTGTGTCGTTGTGCGAGTGCCAAAGTGTGGCCTCTGTCGCATTACCTACTCCATGCGCTGACCGATGGCTAAGATAACGACTTACCACAGTAAAACTGATCGTTATTCCTCCGCCAAAGCGTACAGCGTACTGTTAATTACTAATTAAGTTAATGGTTTCATTAAAATTTTATGCCCTTTTAATTTATGGAAGGTATTTTGGTAAATGAAGTGAGTAGCAGGAGAGACTATTTTTTTTTTGTTTGTTGAAGTTCGTTTTGCTTTTGACTGATGAATATTGTGAAGTGTTTCTTTTATCAAATACCTACTGAAGTAATTGTTTACTAATATTTGAAATAAGTAATCTAGAGGAAAGGAACTATTGTCAGGGTATTTTTTTTACCCTTTAACATTTACATTGCGGCGCGAATCGTTTTTTTTTTTGGAAAGAACAATTCGATTGGGGACAGAAATTATAGATGCGGCATTTTCCACTACACCGGACGTTTTACCAACTGAGGACATTACAATTATCGCGTCCGGTGTACTAAATCGGAAGGTGACAGATTCAAGACCTGTCCGCACTCGTTTTTCCACAAAAAAAATATGATTAGCGAATAAAAATAAGTAAAATTAGTTGGTAAAGCGTAGTATTTTTTTGTAACTTAATTTTTCGTCAATTTTCTTGATTTATTTAGAAACAGTTTAAATGAACTACAAAAAAAAATAAGATCGTCACGACAAGCCTTTTTAATTAGATAACGTTACTCGATATACTTATACGGCGCGTACTGCGTTAATATTTTTGTCACTTAAATACTTAACAGATATCTGAATTCAAGCCTCAAAATATCGAAAAATAAAATCAATCACATTTTTCAACCAATCAAACAAATTAATCTTGATCAAACAAACTCTTCACGTATGACTTCCCAAGGTGCATAACCTCGCACAAAAATAAAGAAGACTGGGCATTATCGGTCAGATCTGCGCATTGTGTGCGCGCACCGTGACGGACGAATGTATGCGATATGTTGCTATTAACTGCGTACATAGATCGTTAATTACTGTAAACGTTAAGGGCGCGTTTCCATTATACAAGTTGCATATTATACCAGTTACTTGTATAAGTACATATTTTATTTAATATTACACAAACATTTCAAAGATTTACAAAAGAAAAATTCTAACCGCGAGCAGAATTTTAACCTGCGACCTCCGGATTCAGTACCTACATCCGACGCACCTTGGAGGAATCCAAGTCCCGGTTCGAATTTTACTTTCCATTGAAAATACTTGTATAAAAGTTGCATAGGTATTATACAAGTTGCTTTGTATACAAGTTGTAAATTGTATGCAATTTGAACAAACCTGTTTTTTTTTTAGTTCAATTAATTTGTAAACTAATGTGACGTCATACTTGTATGCAAGACTTGCTTAATGGAACCGCACTTTGCTGTGGCAGGAAATTTATGTTTTTTTTTTAATTTTAGAAAAAGTGACTTTAAAAAATACCGACCGAATTGAGAACTTCCTCCTTTTTTTGAAGTCGGTTAAAAAGAGTTTTGTCTTTGTCCCTCATAGTTTTATTAAAGTTGAAATTATCGACTATTGTTGTGATGGAAAGTGCTTATAAATAAGGAAATTACGGAAAATAATATTACAACAAATGACAATTGGAAATAAATTCAATTGGCTTAGCTTAAAAATGTTCCTAATAAGTATAGGTAAACCTACGAGTACCTGTTTTGTAGTGTTGTAATGTTAGCAGATCTATAGCCTGAAAAGACGAGCTTCCGGGATTTTGGGACTGTACAAATAGGTTACCTGGAACGAAAAGGGAAACCGAAGAAATAGAGTGGTTGAAGAATCTGATAATCCATTCCATCAACGAGAAGACTCAATTGATAATTTGACAACTTACCCACCCACAAAAAACCATTGTTGAATCCTAATTTCATTTTCTAGTAAGACAAAAATGTACCAACTTAAAATTCGCAAAATTGATGTGGAATGCGGTGTGCAGTTAGGTATTCAATTTTAATAGCAGGTCAAAGACCCCTCTTTAACTAATAACATATTAATCTGTGGAAAATTCTCAAGCAACAGAAGCTTAAATCGCTACTATTATGCGCTTAATCTTTTACTAATAACCACCTGTGTCTATTCTCAACCATAAACTAACACCTACGCTCATAAAAATTATGCAAATCCAGAGACAAGAGACTAATCTAAGATCATGATTACTTAACCCGCCGCGTGCTGTCTATATTATCTACAGTCATAATGACTACAAAGCCATTGTGTTAAAAGCCATTTTATAATGTATTTTATTAGGTTTAGGTTATTTACTTAGAAATTATAAAAAAATAACGGATTTTTGTTTTTTATACAGCCAAAAGTGAATTTTGTTTTTTTTTAGTTATATAATCTTAACATAGGGTGCACAGACTTGGTCTTTGACTAACATCCAGAAGTCCAAACTCAAGGTTTGCCAGCGAGCAATGGAGCGCAGTATATTAGGTGTTAAAGTAAAAGTATTAGAGTGGAGACCACGGACTAGCAAGCGCAGCGTAGGACGTCCACCAACTAGATGGACAGACGACCTTATAAAGGTCGCCGGAAGACGCTGGATGCAGGTCGCTTCCAACCGGTATATGTGGAGATCTAAAGGGGAGGCCTATGTTCAGCAGTGGACGTCCTATGGCTGAGATGGTGATGATGATGATGATGATGAAAGTAAAAGTTGCGTTCCAAAACAAATAGGTATAGCTGACGTGGCTCAGAAGGCTGCCCAACTGAAATGGGACTGGGCAAGACATGACAGTCGCATGCCGAACAAACTGTCAGCCAAAATAGCTCAAAACTGGAGCCCTGAGACAGAAAGACGGGGTCGCGCGCGGCAGGCCGCGAAGGAGATGGCGGGACGAACTGGACAGGTTCCAAATTGGAAAGAGGACGCATGGGCTCGCGAGAAGTGGAAGGAGCCTTTGCCCAGGAGTGGGACAAAGAAGGCTATTAAAAAAAATCGTTGCAAACAAATGAGTGCTACCTTCATTTATTCTTGGTGCGTCCCGAAGCTTTGACACACATTCCAAAATTTCATGATTCGTCCCAAACAATATGCTTTTATTTTTGTCCCAAAATGTAATTTTTATTATGACATTCTTTACGCCTCGTCCCATTTATTGGTTCCAAAGGAATTTCTAACATTTCTTGATTACAACAATTAAGTTTTTATCTATAGTAGTATAATAAAATCATGATGAATATAAAAAAATCTTTATGAAAGGAAAATAAAACATTATCACAAAACAATAAAGTAGCACTTTAATAAAACAATAAAACGCGTGAAAGTATGAACGGTACTTTACACAAAGAAAATCAATCATTGATCAATCTTTGAATCAATTAAATTGAATTAATGCATTAATTGATTAACTGTAATCCAATTGTTATTACAACAGACGGTGTCGGTTCCGTCTCGAACAATAAAATCCTTTCAGTCGTAAAACTTAACACTGTAACTGCATCCGCATAATAAATATGATTGTTATTTTACTTCCATTCGAGATTTTTACATGTTTTTATTCTTGAGACTTAAAAACTCAGACGGTAGCAGTTTTTTTTTTTAGTTGGATTGTTTTATTGCATGCATCCCACTTAGTTTAAGAAAACTAGGTTACATTACACCAATTAAATAACTATAATAGCAATTGCCAGCGATTTGCTCGCAGTTTTAAGGTTATTAGGCTATAAACTATATGTGTAAGTACTTACTAAATTACATCTTTATAAATCCTTTCAGTAGTTTATGTGTAAGTTAAGTAAGTTTTTAGAGTAACGAAACATAAATCCTCATAAGCTTTCGCATTATATTTGTAATATTAGTTAGAAGCGTTTCACACTATGACATATTAACTACAATAAAAAAATGTGAAAAATAGACGTTTGCTCAAAATTTCCATACTTTATCAAAGTGACTATTAATTACCAAATGATTTATAATCTTCTCAATAATTGCAGTGTTTATTAATTAAAAATACATGAAATCAAACGTCATATACTTATTAAGAATTATGACTCTTTTGTGTGCTAATGAATCATAAATAATACATACGCTATAAAATCACTTTCAAACACGACAGTGTTTTAAGACTAAAATTATACGAAAAACGATAAATTTACTTTGAGCACAGAAAATAGACTAATTTTACCATAGATTTTAACATATGCCAGCAGAATTTGTGTGGTCTATACTCGATCAAACAGAATTAAACCTAAATAGAGCAGAATTTAAGTTTAAATTAATCAACATACACCTATCAATTCCAACTTGACAACTTACAATGTTGACTGCAATTTCTCGCGTGTAAGAGCAAGCGAGACGTTGCACAAGAAAGAGATGGATAGATTATCGCAGCTTAGGCGAGGGGCGGCGCTCTAAAGCCACGCCCACTTGTATCGATCGGCGCGAAGTATAATTTATTCATAATTTCTGTTATTATGTCCTCTTTCGAATAATATTGGTAGCCGCGGCGTGCGGAGGGTTAAAAGGTAATTTTGTACGAAAAAATAATGTATCAGGATGTATTTTGATTTGACAGATAAATAGGCACTACTTGATCAATTATTTACTTAGTAGCTATACATACATACATGTAAATAAATAGCTTTTACATGTGGTTTCGGTTGCCCCATATTACTGCCCCATTATTTTATGCAAAAAAGTATTAATCTCCAGGGTCTCATCAATGTATCGCGGAACTGTCTTAGAAGGACACCGCGGCCATGGAACGTAAAAGGCTTGTGAAGGGACACGGTAGTTTTTAGGCAGTTAGAGTCTAACGGGCGGGAATACTCATTAGATAAATATGTTCAGCGATTTCGGCGTCAAAGCTCGTGGCTAAATAGGTACCTAATTCCAGCCGCACAGGCCGATCTTCTGGGTTAAGCCGCGCTTGCCGAGGTTGGTCTATGGATGGGTGACCATCTGTCATAGAGAGTTTCCTTCTTGCCTCGGAGAACACTTAAAGCCGTTGGTCCCGGCTGTCATTTGTGGATCTTTGACAGTCGTTACTGTTAGTCAGAAGCTCTAAGTCTGGGTACTGTATTACCCAGTTACTGGGTTGTGGAGGTCCGATAGGCAGTCGCTCCATGTAAAATACTGATATTCAGCTGCATCTGGTTCGACTTGAAGCAGAGCACAATATAGTTGGGAAAAGGCTAGGTAGGTGATGATTTCGCCGTCAAAGCTTTACAAACAAACCCATTTTAATATTTATAAGAAAATATACTAGCACTTCACCCTCGACTTCGTTCGCGAGAATTTCATATATTCCTTTACTATGCCAGTTCCCGAGTAGTACACGAGGCTGCTTATCAGCAGAATAACGGAACCCATCATGGTGAAAGCTGAGAAAAAAATCTGCACAATGTCTGTATGAGGCCTAATACAGCTCTAACTCTTAATTGGGCACAAATTATTCAGCCTTAAGTTCACGTAGCTGTTAAGGAGCTGTGTAGCAGCAACTTAACATTATTATAAAGGGTAACGACAGTACTATGCGCTGAATATTGACTGACTTAGAGATCACAAGTTACTCTTTATTCAGTAATTTATATCAAATAAGTTTATTTGCTAAAAGGTAAAAGGTAAGACCTGCAAGAAAGTATGCAAATCTTAACAATAAAAAAAGAAAATATTGGAAACATATTTTGACAGGCCTGTTGGTCTAGTGGTTAGTGACCCTGACTGCTATGCCGGAGGTCGTGGGTTCGATTCCCACCCAGGACAAATGTTTGTGTGATGAGCACGATCATTTGTTCTGTGTCTGGGTGTAATTTATCTATAATATGTATGTATTTAGAAATATATAAGTATGTTTATCAGTGGTCTAGTACCCATAACACAAGCTCTGCTTAGCTTGGGACTAGATGGCGTTGTGTGATAGTTGTGGAATAAAAAAAAAAAATTATATCACATTATCAATGTCAAATTCCATCAACCTCACTAACCAACCTATTTCTTCCTCAGAAAAGCTCCGGCTCTCATTATGCGTGGGCTGCGGGGGTCAGATCCACGACCAGTACATCTTGAGGGTGGCGCCGGACCTGGAGTGGCACGCGGCCTGCCTCAAGTGCCAGGAGTGCCGGCAGTTCCTGGACGAATCCTGCACCTGCTTCGTCAGAGATGGGAAGACGTACTGCAAGAGAGATTATACTAGGTAAGGGTGAAATCACGCCTGAATTAGCTTGGCTAACTTGATAGTCACTGACCAGCAGTTGTCAACAGAACTTGGATGGCTTGACACCTCTATATTTTATCGACTGTTATGAGGCTAAGTTGAGGAGTGCCTCAAGAGCGTTTTAAAGCGAATAGTTGATTTTAGGAAACATTTACATTTATCAGTTTCATTGCAAATGCAAAAGCCAATACGAAATTTACCTTTTGACAGCTATTTGATGGTCACCAGAGCAAGTGATCATTATTTGAACTGTCAACACAAATACGCAATAGCCCCGCAGGTGTATTATAACTCACGGAGGCGACAACTTCTTGCTACCGATACAGGGGGTATATTTTCTAAGTTCGTGAACGAAGACACGTAGGTAAGGATACGGATATACGAACGTAAATAATGTCAAAATATTTGCAGACGGACTTCGGTCGGATGCCGCCACGAATGAAGGCCTTTTGACGCGGCGCTTGTGTCTATGACATTACATCAAAATGCATTAAAAAACGTTTTTACCACGAATTTCAGTGATCGATCGATTTCCACTAAGTACAGTCGCGTCGCACACGCTCTTGTGCTAGTTTGTGTTCAGGTATAGCGCTGACGCAGCAGCATACCGTTCGTTACCTCTAGCCGTGCGCGGTCGCCGCGATGACCCAGTTACCGAATGTATTGCACAACTATTTGTATAAACAAAGTGTTAAGGTGAAGTTGTAATTCTAATAATCATGGCTTCGTCATCTTCAATTAAAATCAAAACTGAAACAGAACATCTGTTATATAAATATTATACTGAAGAAAAGTTGGAACGCGAAAAGTTGCAAAGTTTGGTAAATGACCTCAAAAGTCAATTAGAACAACTTCAGCACCAGCTTAAAAACATCCAGGAGCAAAAAACTGCAGACCTGGGCAAGAAAAATGTTTCTACCGAGAAGCAAATGCCAATCGAGTATGAGACAGACGAAGAGGAACTAGCAAAGGAAACAGAGTGGGTACGACAGAAGAGCAGAAAAAAAAGGAAATTGAACTCATCATCACTGTCCTCACCACCTCAACAAGGAGCCGTTTCCAGCCAAATATCTAAAGAAACTGTTAAAATAAGAAAACAGCCCACACCGCCACCTATAGTTGTGGAAAATGTTAAGAACTACCAAGAGTTCTACGACCTTCTTTCAACTAATGTAACGAAAGACTCGTTCATCATGAAAATGATGAATGGAGAAAAAGTAAAAATTAACTCCATTAATGATGACTCATACAGATCCATCACCAAGCTGTTGTTACAGAATAACTGCTTTTGGTACTCGTATGAGAATAAACAAGACAGACCGATCAGGGTGATGGCAAAAAACCTTCATTCTTCCTGCCTGCCAAGTAGAATAGTCGAAGACCTGACAACTCAAGGATATAAAATAGAAGACGCGGTCAACAAACTGAGTTGGAAAAGCAAAGAGCCCCTAAGTATGTTTATGCTCTCATTCAAAAAAGATGAAGATATTAAGAAAATCTACGGAATCAAATCCATACTGGGCTGTAAAGTAGATATACAGCCGTTAAAAACATCAAAGTTAATTCCACAATGTAAAAGGTGTCAAGCATATGGCCACACACAGAAATACTGTTCCAAAGAACCCCGTTGTGTGAAGTGTACAGGCAAGCACCTAACCAGAGACTGCAATAAACCAGCAGAAGCAAAGCCAAAATGTGTTCACTGTGGTGAACCCCACCCGGCTAACTATAGAGGATGCATAGTAGCTAAAGAGCTACAAAATATTAAAGATAAAAATAGCAGAAAGAATGTGCCGATACCAAACTCTCAGGGTTCAAGTACAAACAAAAACAAAATACCTAGTGTCACCAACCTTGCTACTAAAAGTGTTTCGTATGCACAAATGACAAAAGGAATCCAATCTTTGCCACAGTCACATATGAAACCAATGAGCCCTAACATGGATGAAAAGATTAATACAATTATAAATCTTTTAACTACGTTCGACGAAAGGCTGAAAAAACTTGAAAGTAGCACTAAAGTAGCTACCAAACAAAAAAGCAATATATATGGCTAATTTACTTAGAATTATGGCATGGAATGCAAATGGACTGCTGAAACATCAGAATGAACTCACGGCAGTCCTAAATATGGAAAGTATTGATGTGTGCCTTATATCGGAGTCACATTTCACTAAAGAATCTCACATTCAAATTAAAGGGTATAAAGTATACCATGCATTGCATCCCAATAACACACCAAGAGGTGGTAGTGCTGTCATTATAAAAGAGAATATTTTTCACTATGAGGAACTCAAATATGAAAAAGAAGAAATACAAGCAGTGGCTGTCTGTGTCAAAACGAAATATTGTCTTGTCACCATTTCAGCCATATACTGTCCACCAAGGTATTCACTAAAAACAGAACAGTACATGACTTTTCTAAACGGTCTTGGAAACAGATTTATACTGGGAGGCGACTTTAATGCTAAACATACATTTTGGGGATCTAGATTGACAACAACCAAAGGAAGAGAGCTACTGTGCGCAATTGAAGAAACACAATGTAAAACTTTATCAACAGGTAAGCCCACTTATTGGCCTACTGACACAAAAAAGATTCCTGACCTCATAGACTTTTTTATATACAAAAATATATCACCGAATCTTCTCCGCATTAAAGAAGGTTTTGATATGAGCTCAGACCACTCACCTATAATACTTACTCTAAGTGAGACTTTCTTGCTGAAAGAAACCTTGCCCACATTGGTAAATAAGAACACTGATTGGGCAAGCTTCAAAATTGACTTGGACTCTGTAATAGATTTAAAAGTTCCACTAAAGAAACCTGAAGATCTGGATCGGGATATCAGACAGTTTATTACACAAATACAACAATGCGCCTGGAAAAACACGCCTACATTTAAAATTAAAAACAGACTTACCTACTATCCAGTAGAAATCACAAAACTCATAGCTGAAAAGAGGCGACAGAGACGAATATGGCAACAAACAAGATTTCCACAAGATAAAAGGATCTTGAACAAACTTACAAAACAACTAAGTAGTGCAATTCAGAAATTCAAAAATGAATCAATGAGCAGTTATCTAAAACAACTAAGTAGCTATCGCACGACAGATTACTCTCTGTGGAAAACTACAAAAAGTTTAAAAAAGCCAATTATGCATATTCCCCCTATCAAAGATACTAACGGGCAGTGGGCAATAAACAACGAGCAAAAAGCTATTACGTTTGCACAACATCTAGAACTTATTTTTAAGCCAAATAAAGAACATGAAGACAGTGCCTTGTTAGATGAAACATCAAATAATGATGAGCAAGAAATAAAATTCGTAACACCTAGAGAAGTATACAACGAAATCAAGCGTCTTAGCTTAAAGAAATCACCTGGCTACGATCTTATTACCGGAGAAGTTCTTAAAAACCTCCCACGTAAAGCCATCGTAAAACTTACGACTCTAATCAATGCAACGTTCAGGCTTAAGTATGTACCTGACCTGTGGAAAGTTGCCGAAGTTATAATGATACCAAAGCCTGGTAAACCACCTCACGAAACGACATCATATAGGCCGATCTCGCTGCTACCGATCATGTCAAAATTATTTGAAAAGCTTTTCCTGAAGCGGCTAAAACCCATCATAGAAGAAAGAAACTTGATTCCTGACTACCAATTTGGATTTAGGGAAAAACATTCGACAATAGACCAAGTACACAGGATTACCAACATTATTGAAACGGCTTTAGAAGAAAACAAAGTTTGCTCAACGGTCTTCCTGGACGTAGCGCAAGCATTCGATAAGGTATGGCACAAAGGGCTTATTAACAAACTTAGAAATATGCTCCCTAAACAGTTTGCTGACATCTTAGAGTCTTACCTATCACAGCGTATGTTTAGAGTAAGACAAGATGATGCACATTCAGAACTCAAGCCGATAAAAGCTGGAGTACCGCAAGGAAGTGTCCTAGGTCCCGTCTTGTACTTATTGTACACTTGCGATATTCCTGAGTTAGAAAACAATATCATTGCCACGTTTGCAGACGACACAGCTATAATGGCCACAGGTGTGACTCAAGAAGAAGCAGTCGAAAAACTTCAAACAGCCGTCAATATTATCTTTAACTGGACAAAAAAATGGCGTGTGAAACTTAATCAATCAAAATCTGTTCACATAGACTTCACAAACAAAAAGCCAAATTATCATCCGATAAACATAAACGATCATGTCATACCGTACGAAAATACAGCCAAATACTTAGGCATGACATTAGACGCAAAGCTTCGCTGGAAAGCTCATGTTAAAAAGAAACGCGACGAACTAGAGCTTCGCTACAAGTCGATGTACTGGCTGATAGGAAGACATTCTTCGCTGTCAGTACACAACAAAGTACTTTTATACAAACAAGTCCTGATGCCTGTATGGACTTATGGTATTCAGCTTTGGGGCTGTACCAAACAAAGTAATATCAAAATTATACAGCGTTTTCAAAACAAAGTACTCAGAGGAATCGTCAATGCGCCCTGGTACATTCGAAATGACGACATTCATCGGGACCTCAAAGTAGACCTCGTCATAGACATAATTAAAAAGAACGCTGAAGCTCATGAACGAAGGCTTCACCATCATGTGAACATCGAGGCTATCCAGCTCCTCGACAACACGGACATAGTGAGAAGGCTAAAAAGGACAAAACCTTTTGAGTTAATTTAGTGAAGTGTTAGTTTAATGTAGTGAAGTGAGTGCTACCCATAAAGAACACAAGAACAAAGTGTCTTCCCCTTAATAGAGACAATAAGAAAAGTGTTAATGGACACATTCTTAGGTTTACTGTCCCTAGCAAATTAAGTCAAAATTTTATTACTCATTAGCTTTAGTATTAAGCTAGATTGTATTTTTTATGATGTTACCGTATTAGGACACATCATACAACAAAAAAAAAAAAAAAAAAAAAAAAAAAACCACGAATTTCCCGCAGGCCATATGGTGGCGCGGTCTCTATACGTCAAATTGTAATGTCATTCATTCTCAGCTCTTGCTCGATGTCACGGGGCGAAATTACTATTTTTTGGTGAAAAGAATCTAATAACGGAGATTTTCTGAAGATCATTATTAACAGTCAATATGAATGTCCAAAGCTTTGGCAAAAACTCAGGTCCACACGCGCATATAAATATTTAATTATCTGACGTCAAATTGGAATCTGACTAACCCAATATTGATCTTAAATGAAGAGGACACGATTATTCTCACTCCAAACATAACAATCAAAACTTAAAAACACGACAAAGTCCGTTCTCATTACAGATCTAACAGCAATCACTAATTTCACATTCCTTAAAAAAATATCGAGAGAAAAAATACAAAAAAAAAACATTGGTAATCGAAAACCCGCTTATCCGGCCGGTGTAAACGGGAACAAACAGATATCGTGTTCCCGCCGCCCGCCGCGCTGTCAAAGTGACGTTTGTTTTGGCGCCAAAATACATAATGCTGAGTTGAGCTGCGTTTGTTTTCACTTCGGCACATCACAGTGAGATTTTACCAACGCGTTTTGCTGTTAGAAAACCTATATTCAGTTCAATTTTAGTCTTTATTTCTTCGGTGTTACAAACTTTGAGGTTATGAATTTTATTTTACCATTGGTACAACTTTGTTTGTATTAGTGTAATACTATATTTTAGCAGCGAGAAATGGAAGGGTGAAAAGATAAACATTAGAGGTTATTTTAGTGAATTTCATCTTTGGAGTCTGTGTGTACAAAGTGGCGCCCGACTTGTGATTGACGTAACGCTATTCTTTTTATAAACTAGAGTTTTAGGCATTTTGTAAACTTACTGTTGATTAACGGAAGAATTTATATTTTGAACTTCCATTCGCTAATGTAAAAGTCGGACAAGACTGTAGACGAAAACATCAAAACTTTTTTTCTTTTTTCCGAAATGCAATCAAAAGAAGAATGGCCGTTTTTATAAGGCTTTTAGTCCCAGTATCAATTATTATTCATTGCGCCCGCGACGCGTCTATGCTCTATGTTTTGCGTCGCGACGCTTCTACTTATACATTTTATATGAAAAGAACGCTGTAGAGGCAAAATGTCTCCGCCCCGTTCTGCGTCTTACGCCTTTTCTGATGGCCCGCGCCTTACAACCTACTATGTTATAAGTCCTTCAAACCTTGCGTTAATCTAAATCATTAATCAATTGTCTATGAAATCATAGACAGTTAATCTATGATTCTTAGAAAGTTATGCCTAAACATGTCGATGTTTAACTGTCAAACCGAAAACTGATAAGACAAGTTTACTAAACGGCGCTACCCGTTATTTAATTCTAAGAATTATGCTAATTTATCTATTCACTTATAGTTTTGTATCAAAAGATGCCGACCGTCTGTCTGTGAGTAGAGATAACTGGCAGTGATAATATTATTGTGTTAGTAATCATATCGGGACCGACATAGTTCTTTATAATCTACCGCTACATTGATAAATGTGTTTTGTGAAATTAGGCTGAAAATTAGGAATTTTGTAAGTTTAAATTAGCTAGAGACTACTCCTAAAATTCATTCACCACTTATAGTAATAGAGATTAAGAAAAAAAGTAAGTGGCACTCGGGGACTGCCGCGGTAAAGCTATATTGCATAGCATTTTTTATCAACTTATGCAATTAAAATTATTTATTTATTATATTTATTACTGTACTAATTAGGCTATGGTCAGCCACGTCAATCAAGTGAAACGTCAAGAAACGTTCTCCTCCCTCTCCCTCTCCCTCTCCTCCTTAAAAAAATAGCAGTAGGTTCAATATCAAGTTTAATGAACCGTACAGTTATAGGTAACACTGGTTATTATAGACACCTTAATGCTTTGAGCCAATAGTAGACCGTTTTTCTTATCGTGGTAAAATCATCAAATGAGTCCTCCCTCCCAGGGCGGGACGGGAGGGACTGTCAGACTTGTACTGACTAAAATTCACGGTGTTTCTTCAATAGTCCTTTATGTTCCAGGGTCACTGTACCTGATAAGACAGTACCGCGACCCCAGCAGGCTTTTGCCCTCTAAGGGGGGTCCCGTCAGGTTCATAGTAGATCGTTGAACTACGCTTAAGGATGCCCTAGTCGGCGGGACGAACTCGTTGGCGGGCGGGATTAAAATGCATGCTATTTCATCCAACATCACGTATCAATGAGATGGATGAGCAGTAAGAAGCTAGGGCACCTACGCACACATACTCCAACCTTTGACTGACTCATACATGCGTGATTTCATTGAAGAATGGACTACTGCAACTTTTCAAGAGACCTTCGGGAGTTGGGATATTATAATAAAACTACTAAACATATCTGTTCAAAATAAAATAATTTACATCTTTGAACAAATTATCTATCCCTGTATGGTAATTATTTTACAATTTACCCTCTTCTTTTGTTATTTATTTGCTCCCGAAGATGCGTTAAAATTAGTCTTAAAATAAGGAAGTTTCGACACCCATAACTCATAATAGATGTTTTTTTTTACTTTTTTGTTCCCATATAGGGCTAGATAACGATGAGATGAATGTGAATCATTGTTTATTCTGAATGTATACCGTCAAATGTTGGAGTAATCTCCAAACTACGTTTATATGGAAGAATGACCGACTAGCGTACCCTTAAGCAAAAGTCCTTTAAAAGATTCGATGAACGTTTCCTTTCCGATTTCAAATAGTAAATTCCACACACCACCCTTAATATTCCCAAAACATAACCCTGAAAACGTTATCCTTAAAAAGAAACCACAACAAATCAAAAATAACCACCGCACTTTATAATTAACCCTTTCAATACCAACCGCGGGACGGAAACGCAATGTTTACGTCAACGGTCGAAGCGACCGTCCATCAACACGCGGTAAATATAGGAAATGTACTGAAAATACCCTCTTTATGTCAAAATTTATACACCGTGTTCTTCACGTTATCCATAAACTTTAGCAAATACTTCTATGGCTTTTACAAATCAAATCCAACAAAGGAAGTAGTACTTAAAAAGGCTTCGTTACAAAGATATTTGTAATTTCATTTAATGAAATTTAATTGAGCTATGCAGTGAGAAAGTATCTTAATTTGAAATCTATCAAATACTATTTGCATTTCATTTGTTTCAGCCCGCCAAATGTTATGAATGACGTTGCCAATTCGGATAAAGAGGCGTGCATATCGGGTTATTTACGTCTAGGTATTTAGTTTGTATGAAAATTAACAAAAAATAAAAAATAAGAATTTATTAATGTGTCCATAATGAAAAATGCTTACTTCCGTGGTTTGAACATCTGGTCGAAGTTTATGTATATCGTCCAGAACACGGTGTATTGTTTGTAGAGAAGTGATCCATCATTTTAGAGGAAATGGGAAGAATTCGAAGTGTGTTTATTGGTTAAAGGGGATATCCTATGGGAAGTTGTGGCGTAAACATTTTAGGGTTACTGTGATTAAAATCGGAAAAGAAAATCAAGTTGTTTTATCAATCAGTGTGGTCTTACTTGTTACACGACTGTTCAAAAAAGGAGTGTTATGTAGGTATTATGGAATAGCCTAAAATGATAAAATACATAATATTTATTTGCATAAAAAATTGTGTAGAAGATGGTACCTACTAAATTAAATACAGTGTTTTAACAACAAATGGTAGCATAAATTACTTTTCACATTTCCACCGATAAAAAAAGGAAAGAGGTTTTCAATTCGAGACGTACATTTTGTGTAGATCACTTTCTTATATATTTTTTTTAATATTTTTATAACATGTATAAAGTATTCGGTTGTCTCTGAGAATAATTAAAAATACTCAAATAAAAGTAGGAGGCAAATAATTATTTGCAAAGTCATTAATAATGACTCATTATAATTCTTCCAAAATTATAATTTAGAAGAGTTAAACAATAACATGCTAAACATAAAAAGGCCTACGCCGTAGCAAAAGACCCTTGCTTTGCTACGCCGTAGCACAAGCACCTTTTTTATCGTGGTAAAATCATCAAATGAGTCCTCCCACCCAGAGCAGGGCGAGAGGGACTGTCAGACTTGTACTGACTAAAATCCACGGTGTCCTTCAACATCCCTTTACGTTCTGAGGTCACGGTAGCTCGTTAGTCCCGCGACCCTGGCAGGCTTTGGTTCTCTAAAGGGGCCCCGTTATGCTGGCAACAGCCAGTATTAGTATAAATTAGTAAGAAGTAAAATTACAAGGTATTCTAAATCCCCATTCATTACCAAAATCTACTAAAAACAAACAAAATTATCTCCCTAGTCAACTGAACCGCAGCTACCGCGCAAGCGTCAATTAGCGTAACATTACCCTGCGCGGGAGTGTCCGATTACTGTTTACACGCTATTTATGGACAACTGACATGTCTGTGACGGGTAGGCCGGAGAACAGGCTGTGTGGTCTAAGATATTCGTCATTCATAATTTTTGCCGACTATTTGACGTGATAAGATTCGTCACACATTCCCATTTGTCACTCCTGACTTTGTCACCACTGACTACAACTAGGAAAAAATCTTTTTTTTAAAAAGTACCGACTTCAAAACAAATACAAAAAAGTTTAAAATAACTTTTCTTTCGGAAGTCGGTGGCAATAGTCAATGACACAACAAAACAAAGCCACCGACTTCCGAAAGAAAAGTTATTTTAAACTTTTTTGTATTCGTTTTGAAGTCGGTACTTTTTTTAAAAAAAGTTTTTATTTTACCCTTTTTAGTTTATTTATTACATATTCAACCCAAATTCTTGTAAAATACAAAATTTTCTAACATATGCACTAATCTTGTAATCCGTCACAACATAAAAAAATCCATATCTCTAAAACTACTGAACCGATTTTGATGAAACTTGCAGTGTACCCTAAGTTGAACAATACTTAGTACAACAAAAAAAGAATTACTTAAATCGAACTTATAGTTCCGGAGATATGCGTGCACAAACATAAAAACATACATACATGCATACACTTATGAAATTTGGCACATTTGTTCAGACGCTGATATAGACTAACATATATGAAAACTGGGCAGTTCTGATAATATTACATACATACGGGTCGAATTGATAACCTCCTTTTTTTTTGAAGTCGGTAAAAACAACTGGAAAAAATTTACCTGCTACTTTGAACTTATGCTAGCCTAGTACTTTTTCTTGTTAACAAACAAGACAATTTCTGTTAACTTGAAGCACCGAAAACCAGAAATATTTGGAAGTAGATGGTTATCGTAGCACTATAGCGGTGGCGAGTGGTGTGCCTGTGTCCCAGCAGTGGGAACATTTATAGGCTGATGATGATGATAGCGGTGGCAACAATCTGTTAAAAAACCCGAATGTTTCTGGTTTGTCACAGTGGTGACAAATTGGAATAGGAGCACACAGGTGGTGCTTCGAATCGGCATAACTAAAGGAGCTGATTCAATACTGATCCATGGTGTTTACTTTATAATTCTTATAATGTCAGCGTTGCAATATGCAGTTTCATAGAAAATTAATACAAACGCGAAAAAATGTAGTATGCAAACAAAGACTAAAGAAGAAAACTGCTACGTTTTAATTAGTTATACGCATTAAACATATTTTTGAGGAAAGAAAAATTCAGCTGTGAGTGGAACTTGAACCCCCGGTCTTACCGATTAGGCTATCGCCACATCACATTTCGGGGCTTTCTTTCATTCTCTTGTTTGAAAGTTTTACGGTAACGTTGCGCCATTTCTCGGATCAATGTCCACGAGTGGAGGTGCGATAGCCTAATTGGTAAGGCGTCTGGAGTACTCCAGTAGACGCGGGTTCGAGTTTCACTCGCAGCTGATTTTTTCTTTCCTTTTGTCATTGTCATTTTGTTTTTTTTTTTTGCCTGTTATTTTCACTGCCTTAATTATCCACGTAACAAGGAAGAATCCAAAAATTTAGAATGTCCTAATTAAACTAACTATCGACTTAAAGGATCCATCTATAGAGATGATTATCGCTTGTATGTCTGATATCAGACGAAGATAATCTTGTTTACTATGATAACGTGATAAGACATGATAGTCTTGTGCCTAATTCATCATTGTCTGACACTCAAACATAATATCAATGGTGATAAAGATAATTTTGTTTTTTTTTTTTGAAAATGTGTCTGCGTCTTTTTGTCTGTTTGTTCTTTCATTTAGGTCCATAATTTTTTCTCAGTTTTTTTAACGTGGTAAAAAATCAAATAAAAAAACTTAAAAAAGAAACGATTTCAAAATCCACCACAAAAAACAAGGCTTTGTTTTTTAAACTTTTTTGCCACCGACTTCCGCAAGGAAAACCTAATTATGAATAAAAATAAAAAATACCGACCAAATATTGTTTTTTTTTTAAACTGTGCTCTTGGAATATCTTCTTCAGGAATTGCTCCTATGTCGTGGGTGCGTTTACAAAGAGAAACACACATACCTACACAAACACCCAGACAAACTAACGAAAATCTTCGATTTGTGCATTCCGACTCGCACTTGGACGGTATTATTTTTTTTTTATACTGTACGTTTGACCTACTACATCAAGTACAAAAAATTTGGTTAGTAATATTTATTTTTTTAGGTTAACTTTCAATAGAGACTTTTAATTTAACATTTATGTTATATTTAGAAGGCGCGTACGTATGAATAGGTTCTTTGTCTCAGAAATATAAACAAATTAATTTTTGCTGATGAGTTATTTCTAAGAAACTCAACACTGAAGGAACTCTTCTTCTTCTGCCTGGCC
Organism: Agrotis exclamationis; assembly: GCA_950005045.1. Lineage (NCBI taxonomy): Eukaryota > Metazoa > Arthropoda > Insecta > Lepidoptera > Noctuidae > Agrotis > Agrotis exclamationis. The sequence continues at coordinate 16,869,259 of OX465440.1, forward strand.
TTAATCCCATTTATTTGGGGTCAGCCCTTCTGGTCAATCTTCGCCAGGACGGTCTGTCCTGGGTCGTCTGAGATGTTAATTGTGTCTTCTTCAGATCTTTTTCAATAACTGACATCCATGTAAGGCGGGGTCTACCGCGTCTTCTGAGCGCGTCGTCTTCAACACTGAAGGAACTATTACAAAAAAAATATTATTGTACTAGTTCCTTTACCAATTTTGTCTAAGTATATTTCTTTACTTTCCACCATAAAAGCTTATTTTAATCTATAATATTACTCATTACAAGAAACCCTTACCAGAAATAAATAGACCTATCATAAAGTAATATCGAGTTGGTTTAAGAATATCCTTACTTAGTATATTATATTTTGTTTAGGTAATTTAACAAAATCTAAAACCAAACTAACCACAAAAGTATGACCGTCATAAAAGCTAATTCTTACTCATGTCATAAAGACCACTATCCAATTACTTAACAGAAAACCTTTTTTTCATTTTATTACTGGCCAATACCAAAAAAAAAACTAGATCGTTCTGCCAACGTAATAAAAAAAAACTAGATAGTCAAGGGTGCCAACGTAAAAAGCTAGTGGCGGTTCTATCTTTCAAATGGCAATGCTGCCAACCTAATACGTTTCTAACCTACGGAGTAAATATACCTGACCTGTATAGATATAGGCAATGCTTTTAGCGGGATTGCCGGGGGTGGAACCAACCCCTAAGTGCGGTCGATGACCCCTCCCAACGGGGTGGATTTTAAAAATACATCGTGCCCATCGTTTCTCAATCTATTTCAGGTTTTATAAGTTTGCTTTTTTTATTTTTATTGATGTTAATTCAATTTTGTTATGTCCTTAAATGTTAAATATAGATATATCACTATATTAGATATACTTTGATATTTAAATCTTAGGAAATAGAGTTTCATCGTAGCACTGTTATGTAGTGGTGGCAACAAATGGGAATGGGAATTTTACAGTGGTGACAAATGGGAATAGACGATTCATTAATTAACACTTAAGTTTTTTTTTACATCTTAGTTTCATTTTAAAGAAATTAAATTCCAATGGTTCGATTTAACTACAACACTTTTTTCTCCATGGAATTCTCGCCCACACATTCGGCCGAGTTTTCCACAACTATTCTTACTCCGTGTGGGGCCGCGGACCAGAGGCGAGTTAGGCCCTTTATACTTTTAGTAAAAACGTTTGGTACAGTCAGAGTGTTGCGCCGACCCCAAGTAAAATGGATAAGGGCAGGAAGAAGAAGAAGTTTGGTACAGTCAACTTCAGAGAAAACTCACCCCGTTTTGGTAGTGACATCTCTACTAAAGGGGGGGGGGGGGAGATTTCTCTGAAGCTTATCATACACAATTTGTGGTATTCCATTGCGTCAGGGTCACAGTTCGATACCCGCATTGATCAGAGTGGCCTTCGAGTGTTTTGTAGTTACGGGAAATAAAACTAAAGCGGGAAAAACTCATGATGATTCATTCAATAATAATACCCCGTATACTGAATGAATCATAATGAGTTCTTCAGTTACATAAGAACGGGTGTTTCTATTAGCATACATACATACATAAACTAGTTATGTATACAGAAACTACAGAATGCCACCAATAAAGACCCTTTTTTTACCGACTTCAAAAAAAAGGAGGTTATCAATTCGACCCGTATGTATGTAATATTATCAGAACTGCCCAGTTTTCATATATGTTAGTCTATATCAGCGTCTGAACAAATGTGCCAAATTTCATAAGTGTATGTATATATGTATGTATGTATGTATGTATGTTTTTATGTTTGTGCACGCATATCTCCGGAACTATAAGTTCGATTTAAGTAATTCTTTTTTGTTGTACTAGGTATTGTTCAACTTAGGGTACACTGCAAGTTTCATCAAAATCGGTTCAGTAGTTTTAGAGATATGGATTTTTTATGTTGTGACGGATTACAAGATTAGTGCATATGTAAGAAAATTTTATATGTTGTATTTTAAATTTTGTATGTTGAATATGTAATAAATAAACTAAAAAGGGTAAAATAAAAACTTTTTTAAAAAAAAGTACCGACTTCAAAACAAATACAAAAAAAAGTTTAAATAAAATAACTTTTCTTTCGGAAGTCGGTGGCTTTGTTTTGTTGTGTCATTGACTATTGCCACCGACTTCCGAAAGAAAAGTTATTTTAAACTTTTTTTTGTGTTTGTTTTTTTGTTGGTAAAATCATGAAATGAGTCCTCTCACCAAGTGTGGAGCGGAAGTGACTGTCAAACTCTTACTGACTTAAAATCCACTCTATTCCTTCAGTTGCCTTTTACGTTCCTGTGTCCCGGTTACCTTTATAGACGATCCTGTGTCCCCGGCAGGTGTTTCGCTCTATTGGGGCCCCGTCAGTTTGATGAAAACTTCTTGAGGCACATATGGAATATTACGCGCCTTCGACCCAGACCTAGGCCAGCCTGCAATCCTGCGCCTACGTTTGTCTGAAATCGCTATGTCCGACGCCCTGAGCGTCAGCGAAGGTCTTTAGTATCTGCGTCTTTCTGGATAGGTACTCCAGACGCTTTATCAATTATTACTAAGCTATAGCAGTTCTGCCCGACGAGGTAGAATTTTTCATCCCATTGTTAAACGTCTTTCCGAAATAGTACAATGTCATCCAAGGGGTGAAAGTGACTTATTTAGTCCCGCGACAGGGTTTGGCGCCCATAACGTAGTGAGGTCGCTAATAGTTCGAGGGACTAAAATAATAAGTATAATTATCCCGAGGTAACGGTAACGATTTGCAAAGTAAGCGTCAATACGTAAAATATTGAACTCTGAGTCTCTGCCTTTATAATTTTGTGGCTATCGATTGAGAAATATGAACAATAATTTGCTAAACAGCTCCAAGCTGCCGCTGATTACCCAATTTACGAGGCCACCGTTTAAAAATTCGACGTATTTCAAAAAATCAACCTTGTTTATTTAACCTTGAAAAATCAACCTTGTCTCCAGGTTATTCGGCACAAAATGCGACAAATGCGGCTCCTCCTTCAGCAAGAACGACTTCGTGATGCGAGCCAAGACGAAGATCTACCACATCGACTGCTTCCGATGTTGTGCCTGCGCTCGACAACTTATACCAGGTAAGTACTGTGTCAAACTGAACATCATTATCATTCATCATCAATGTCCTCTGTTCCATAACTCTTTATTAACCGACTTTGAAAAAAACCGGCCAAGTGCGAATTGGACTCGCCCATGAAGGGTTCCGTAGTAGCAAGCATAGATTAGGGATATAATTATATACCAAAATTTGTTTTGTTTTTATTTTTGTGTGAAAATCCTAATGCGGTTCACATAATACATGATCTACCTACCAAGTTTCAACAGGATAGCTCTTATACTTTCGACAAAAAGTGGCTGTGACATACGGACGGACAGACAAACAGACAGACAGACATGACGAATCTATAAGGGTTCCGTTTTTGCCATTTGGCTACGGAACGAGGGCCGAGGAACGAAGACGTTCCGAGGATTTTTTCCGATTTGGAAAAAATCTTCTTTATTTGAAGGTTCTTTATTTACAGGTGGTCCCATAGCGATATTTTGATTCTGCTAAAGTGGTCTTTTAATCCTTGAGAAAGTGGTCAAACCTAAGAAGTCACAATAAATGACATTACGAGTAACAAATATCCAGATATTGTAAACAGAAACAAAATGCCCTACATCGTCATTTATATTTTCCTCCTCCTATTCTTTCGTCACACAACCCATCAATCTTTTCATTTCTTTTTGAAACGGAATAAAAATAATTTAAATTTTTAAATATTTTTGTCACAGGTGATGAATTCGCGTTACGAGAAGGCGGAGCCCTATACTGTAGAGAAGACCATGACGTATTAGAAAAGGTTGGTTCTATTGATATGAAGTATCTGGTCTAATCAGGACTGATTTCTAACTAAGCTAATTTAATAAGTTCTGTCTTTTCTTCAAAATATTCTGTTATAACTTTTTCTAGACCTTCGTATCCTGCTTCTACATAGGTACGAAGTTTCAAAATCTGTTCATTCATTTCGAAAAATAAAGACTTGAAAGTTGGTTGCTAAAAAACACTTTCACATGTCAAGCAATATTTTCAAAGCTAGATGAGGCCAGTGTTTCATACCTGACTACTCTGAGAAGAAACAGCTGAAACAAACTCAGAGGTCACAGTCTCTTTTAAAGACCAGACATTATATTGGTCATGTCATACGAGGACCATGCAGGTGTCTGAGATGGTATTAGAAAGATTTGAGTGGACCTGTCCAGTCAACGCAATGGAATGTAGGAAAGTACTAGAAAGATTTGAGTGGACCTGTCCAGTCAACGCAATGGAATGTATGAAATGCCTTTCGTAACAGACTTGGGTGACAACTCATCCGAAACATATTTGCTCCGAGGCTTAAGAAAAACGGTGGCACCAACACCTCCTTCATGATCCTGTTCTCCTAGTACTTTCTGTTAAGATTCCAAATCGTGTTCTCATTTTCTGTAATTTTACAAAACCGTTTGTATCTATGTATATTTTCGGATGAAATGACCACATCAATATTAGCTATGCGACGACTCATCCGAACTTGCGGATGAGTCGACGACTTCAATTTTAAAAGGGTGTCGTTTTATCCTCAGGGCCTAAGTCTCAAAATACACGCTTATCCCACATCGTCATTTGATTTTAGGACATCGTCACCTTTCATCCGCTCCCGTTATATACCAGCGAACATGCTATGAATTTATCTAAAAACAGTGAAATTCGTTTGTCCAGAGCGCAACCGCCAGCAGCGCCACCAGTGGTAACGCGGAGAGTAACAACAACACGACACTTAGCAACAACAACTCACATCATCCTCATGAACTTGGCTCTATGTCTGGTAAGTTTAAGTCACTACTGGCTGGGAACAGTGTATAAGACGTGGACGCGAGGTATAATGGGGACACACTTAAAGCATACTTAACACAACACTAACGAAGCGCAAGCGTCATCAGGACGTCATTTGCAAGCGGCATGACGTCCTGTTGACGCTTGCACTACGTTAGTGTTGTGTTAAGTTTCCCTTTCCCATCATGCCCCGCGTCTCCGTCTTATACACTGTTCCCTTACTCTCATATTAGACTATCTGCGACCAGGGCCGTGTCTATTGGAGGCCGTTTATTGGAGGCCCTGGGCACCAGTATTATGGGGCATTACATCGCCTGATACGCCCTGTTTTCATCCTGTGATACTTTATCATAATAGCTTTTTTTTAATCTAATATTTAAAGGCAATCAAAATTTGCTATTTATGTACACACATAGCAAAAAAAAAATACTCAAAGAACAAGAAGATCGTCAAAATTATTAAAAGAAGTACTTAAAAACCTTAGAAGCGGCGCCAATACCCACCAAAAACTGGCTAATCTGCCACCTGCCAAATTCCTTTTCGGTTATTTACAATTCTTACAACACTAAGCTCAGATTTCGCCAAACATAAACCTTCTTGATAAATACCACTTTAGTATGTAAACCTAGTTTATCGGTCAAGTTTGAGTGCGTGTATACGGAACGTGTGACAAGTGAGAATCAAGTAGGGGAACAGTGTATAAGACGGGGCCGCGAGGTATGATAGGAAATCATACACTTAAGGCAAACTTAACACAATACTAACGTAGCACAAGCGCCAACAGGACGCCATTTGTTAATGGCTGCTTGCAAATGACGTCCTGATGGCGCTTGCGCTACGTTAGTGTTGTGTTAAGTATGCCTAAAGAGTGTATGCCCCCAATATACCTCGCGATTATTATCGTCCCTGTCTTACACACTGTTCCCCTACTATTAAGATTTAGTACTTAAGTTAACAGGATACTTACATAAGTAGGTACTGCTGGATTTTAAACATAATTATTAATCTGAGGTAGACACTAGAATTCTACAACAATATATATATTTTTTTATTCACAATAATTATATTATTCCATAAGACAAATACATAAATATAAAAATGCTAAATTAAAATAAAACTAAACTATTATTATTATAGTAGAGCATCGTAAAATTCATCCTCAACGCTGTCAGCTGGTAATGTGCCCAAGAGACTGGCGGCGTTGGCTCTTTGTATGGCTATGCTTAGCCTCTGACCAAGGTAAAAGCCAGCTCTTGAGTCACGGGAATTTATAATTAGTATATTAACTGAAATCTGAGTCTTTATTGATCTGCCTATTAAATTAATTGATGTAAAAACGTTTTTAATACTAAAAAACTAAGGGTCAGTTCAGACCGAGACGCGAAGCGACGCGACGATGCGTGAAGAGGCCTGTCATTTCACGCTGCGTCGCGCTACGCCTCGCGGCGCCGCGATGCGCCTCGCAGCGCCGCGAGACGCATCGCAACGTCGCGAGGCGCATCCAGAAGCCGCGCGGTGCAGCGGAACGTGTTTAGATTTTCCACGTGCTGCCGCCCCGCCCCGCGTCCTCCCGCAGTCCCATTTGCAAATGGCGGCCTCAGCTACATAGTCCAGGGGCTAGAGGTAGTTGAGTATGCAAAATTCGAGTGACAGCAACTATGACCGAATTCATAAGCATAACATTATTATGCGCTTTATCTGTCCCGCAAAAAGGTGATCTGATTTATCTATAAATTATTACGGAAATAATCATTAAAATGATTTTAAATCATGTACTCAATACATTCCGTTTACGATTAAGAGAAGAGGGCGAAAAAAAATGAACCAAAAAATTGACCGGCAAGTTCTACATTGTTATTCTTTGACCTTTTCTTAACTTAAATCGGTTGGCAAAATTCGTTACTCACAATAATGCATACTCAGTCACCTCTAGCTCCCGATTTTCACCTTGCATCGTGGAGCGGCCGCGAGCGGCGTCAAGCGGCGCCGCGATGCGCCGCGCTGCGTCGTGGGACCTTGAGAGGCGCAGCGCATCGCTGTGCATCTCAACGTATTCTAAATTCTCACAACGAAATGTGTATCTTTTGGTGTAGAAAATAAAGTCGTATTTTGAATGGCTCTTAAAAGTGTGCGCGCATCGTCGCGTCGCTTCGCGTCTCGGTCTGAACTGACCCTAAGGTGGAAATCATAATAATTATATAGGCGAAAGGAGTATGTAAAGATCGTTGCTGGTGATGTTCTGCGGTTTCTGTCTAAATGTGACGCTTGGGAAAACGCGTAGCATGCGGCTTGTCCCAAAGGCCGAGATGCCGCAAATAAATATGGACAGTAATGTAGGTAATGGGACGGATAGAAATAAGTATGTCCACTACAAGTTTTTCAGCTCCAATGGTAGAACCCTTTATCAGGGTAGATAATATTCCAATTAATAATATATTTTTACAACAGTTATAAGAAGCACATGTAAGATAACTGAATTTATTTTATAAAGAAGTATGAATGACATATGAATGAATGACAGAATGAAAATGCGAAATATGATTTTTTTTAAATTATTAAAACAATAAATAGATCTTAAAGTAAAGAGGTTGAGGCAACAGAAGAGGTTGAATACCTCTCTGTTACAAACGCTTGTGTTTATGTGATCTCTTGTCTTATACGAATAATAACAACGCAATTCAATGTACTTGTTTGTGTAATTTCACGCTATTTCCTTTTTTATGACCCAAATAATATTCTATCTATTCATTTGTGACCACGGAACTCCAAAAGGGTACACACACCTATATCCTCAAAATCCCAAAAAATCGTAAAACAAACACGTCAAACAGCGATAGCGCACGAAACCGACGCGAAACACTAGTCAACAATCTTTACATCAACCAATATTAGATCTACCATATCATATGAACACGCGATTACCTCACCTTATCGATATTATCGCTACAAATTCGAGTATCGATAATCGTTTCGCGATCATGCCGTGATTTATCGATAACACCTTTGAAGTACGCCGACAAAGGCACCGCCGCGTTTGATAATGCCGAACAGAGTTAGTCGCTTGTTATATTTATCGGTTAATTAAAAAATGTGTTAAATCTAGTTCGGTTTTTGAGATAGATAATCATGGTTTCATGGTACCTAGTTTTGGTGATAAAATTCCTTGTCTTTTTGTGTTTTTCAAATCACCTTTTTAGCAAATTATTCAGCCTTTAGCACACACTCAGTGTTGCTAATTTTCGGATTTCACAATGTCGCCTTTGAAGACCTACTGAGACTTAAATAATACTTAATAATACTCCCACACCCGATTTCGAGCAACTAATTAGTTACTTAGTTTACCATTTTTTGTAAATAATCGTTTTATTCACATTTTCCAACATCTGTAAAAGGTTTTATATGGATATCAATTTTAGATTATCTTTATAAACAAGAATTCAATAAGTACACACTACCTTTAAAAACTAAAAATAAAACTAAAATATTTACAAAAATAACTAAATTAAAACTAAAAATTTACATGGCGTCAAAAAATTCATCCACATCGCTGTAAATAATTAATAATAATAATAATAATAATGCTTTATTGAACAACGTAAGTACACAGATTCATTAAAGCCCTGCCTCCTGAACTAGGTTGTTAGCCTGTATCTCAGGAGACAGTTCCTTCCAGTTTACGTTTTACAAGGGGCTTACAGAGTTATAAAGTTCTAAAATAAAACAGAAATAGAGAACAATAGGAAAATAATAAAAAGAAACATGCAGAAATATAATAAAAAGGGCACTGGTTTTATTAACTGATTGAGAGCGCACGTGTGGTGTGGTGTAATTGTAGTGTATGTGAGTGAGTGTGAAGTTGTAGTGTGTGTATATATGTATGTGTGAATATGTTTTGTTTGCAATTTTACAGTCAGTTCAATTATTGAGTAAGAAAAGGCTTTCAGTTTGCTCATAGTCTAGCCCGGCCAGCCAGTCAATGATACTGTTTTTGAAGTCATGGTTGTTTAAACGTTGGATGTCTTTAATTTTTATTTTGTTGTAGAGACGAGGAGCTGTGGAGTTATAGTGTCGTTTAGCAATGAGGGATTTTACACGGGGTGTAGGACATATGAAGCGTCTTTTTGTTGTTGGCAAAAACTGTGGAACTGAAATGCGATGATATCTACGGAGCACCTGACTAACATAAAGTTTACGAACAGTCAGAACACGAGTGAGATAGTATACGTCGGTAGTGGGGTGGCGATATGGTAAGAACATAAGAACTTTAAGAACTGCGCGCTGTGCACGTTCTACTTCTATCATCGCTGTTTTCGCTGCAGCACCCCAGGAACAGATGCCATAATTCAGTATACACTCACATAATGCTTTGTAGGTTGATATCAGTAGGTTAGAAGAGGCAATCGTTCTTAGCTGCTTAAAAATGTATATCAACTTGCGAAGTCGTATACTAAGATTTGTTATGTGCTGGTTCCAATTTAAGTTCTCATCGACTGTAATGCCCAGGTATTTAATATTATTTGACCTAGTTAGTACGTCACATGAACATTGAGAACGTCCTTTCAGTTGTAGGTTGCATGGGAAAGTATGTATTTTAATACTGAACTCATTATCCTTAGGCTGAGCAGCACTAGTTTTAGTGAAGCATAGGTATTTGGTTTTCGTGGTGTTCAATGTTAGTAGGTTTTCCTCGAGCCACCTTGTAACCATCGCGAGACCATTCTCGGCCGTAGTCCGCACCTGTTCCCACGTGTGCCCGTGGAATAAAATGACAGTATCGTCTGCAAACATGGTCACCTCGGCATTACGCATAGGAAGCTCTGCAAGATTATTTATATAGGCCAAGAAGAGAGCTGGGCCAGTCGTGCTTCCCTGCGGAATTCCGAACGAGCACGTTGCAGCGTCACTTAGGTACTTTTCTACCCTTACTCGCTGCTCCCTACCCGCCAGATAATCCTGGAACCATTGGAGAACATGTCCTCTGACCCCAAGGCTTTGCAGCTTTGATATAAGTATAGGAATCGATACAGTATCAAAAGCTTTTTTTAGGTCGAGGAAGACACCGATTACTTTTTCTCCTGCGTCAACATGTTTGGTTATTGTCGATGTTAGTTTTAATAGGGCGTCCTGCGTCGATATTCCTTTTCGAAAACCGAATTGGCAGTCAGTTAATAACTTATTCTTCTCCAGGTAGTTGGTAAGTTTCTTCGTTACCAATTTTTCCAGAACTTTTGACAAACAAGAGAGCAGCGAGATGGGTCTATAGTTTGAGGGCGTCTGTTTGTCATCTGTCTTGTGTATCGGTGAGACTATCGCCGTTTTAAACAAGGTTGGGAAAGTTCCACTGCCCAGGCTAAGATTACACAGGTGGGTGATTGGTTCTACCAGTGCGTCCTTTGCCAACTTAATTAACCTGCTGGTGATGGCATCAAATCCCGGAGCACTATTTACTTTCAGAGAGGCGATGATGTTATCTATTTCTAGTGGATCTGTAGGTGTAAAGGTCATAGAGGTAGGGGCTTTGTTGGTTGCTTGCAGGTTAGCTAGTTCGGCTTCAGTTTTATTTATTTTACGAAGAGTGGTGTCGGCTAGCTCGCTACCAACGGATGTAAAGTATGCATTAACTTGGTTTAGCGACTTTGTTGGATTATGGTCAATACGTAGTAGTTCTTTTGACGTGTCATTATGTTTTTTTATATTACAAAAGTCTTTTATGATACTCCACGTTTGTTTGAGATTTTTATTACTCTTTTCGAGCTCTGTCTGGTAGTATTCTCTTTTTAGTGTTTTTACAATTTTATTACAAGAATTTCTATAATTTACGAATGTTTGGCGTAACTGTTCATTGTCCGGCTGCTCCCTTGATGCTTTATGAAGTTTGTCTCTTTTACGGATGGATCTAACAACGCCCGTGGTAATCCACGGTTTTAACGGGACTTTTTTTTTGGGTATGATTCTAGTTTTTGTACAGTCAGTCATAATAGTTTTGATCGTATTAGTCAGATAGACCGCGGCAGAATTAACGTCATTTAGCTTGTAAAAGTCTGTCCAGTCCACTTCGCGAAGCCTTAATTGCGCGGCAGTGTAATCCAAAATGGAGTTTACATTTGTAGGTTTATTCCTATATAATCCTGCATGCTTAACACACAGAAGAATGGGACTGTGATCTGTTAACTCTGGGAATACAATTGTTTGCCAGCGCTGCTTTGTTCTGATCATAAAGTGATCTATGCAATTATTAAGCCTTGTTGGTAATGTAATACCTTGTTGTAGGCCATGTGATGCCATAAGACATAAATAGTCACCCGCGTTACTATTCACCCCATCACATGGCAACGTATTTATATTAATATCCCCGGTAAAGATAATGTCTTTATTACGAATCTTATTAAGTATCTCATCCAGAGACGAAAGGTAAGGTTGGATATTCTTGTAGCAAGGTGGACGGTAGGAACAGATAATACTGTGACGGACAGTATCCAGTCGCAAACAGTTACCCTCCATCATCTCCGGTTCGCAAGCATCAACACTAATTTCCGTTCGAACATAGGCGACCACACCGTCGTTCTGGTTCAGATTGTTCTTAGTATAGTACATATTATATCCCTTTAAGTTGGGTGGTATGACCCCTTTTTTCGTCCAGCACTCAGTAAGAACTATAATATCCACCTTTACATCAAGTGATGTTACAAAGGCGAGCAGCAGGTCAAAGTTGCAGTTTATACTTCGCACGTTCACACATAAAATACACAGGGAATCCGAACCAGGGCAGTCGCGCAGAGCAAGTGAACATTGGGATGAGTCAATTAGTTTAGTGCAATCAGCATTACATGTGTTATCAAGGTCATTGATTACTGCAGAGCTAACGTTATCGAATTTTAATGTAAGTGTAATAAGGGAGCCAAGTACTTGACCATAACATAGTGTAATTAAATTAATTTAAGTTTTCCTGGTTTTCCTTTCATTTAATTTATCATGTTTGTTAGAGAGATTTCATCCTTATATTTGACCCTAACGATCGATGCAATAAAAGTACAGGGTATAATTTTTTCAGATTTTAGCCGGTTCGATTCCCGGGTGTGGGAGAAGAGAATTTTCGAAAATCTTTGAATGCAGTTTGCTTTCTATTCAAAAATAAAGGAATGTTTCCTTTGAGTAAAATTTTCTATCTGCAGTATTAAGAGTACTTTCCCTCCAGGTGGCATTACAAAATTCCACCCTGTATAATTTCCCATTGAACCCTTAGGGAAAACTATCCACCAATGAATTTTTAAAGTACCCCTTCCCACTGTCCATCTAAAAGCTAAACTAATTATGTCTAATTAGCAATGTACAAAGGTGTCACTGGCTATGCATAAGGATTACAGAGGTGTCAAATAGGGATCGGGGGACAGTGGCACTAATCCGGGGTCTTACTGACCCCCGTTAGATTGAAGTTGTCGGATAGATTATGTTATTGTGTGATTGTTTGTTTGTAGATTCGTGTGTGTGCATAATTTTTTGGTTGTTTGGTTGGGGGAAAGTGGTCTGTCCGTTTTTTGGGTGTGTGCGTAAATGGCGTTGTGGAATCCGAATGCGTTCATCAGTTGAATCGTTGATGACAAAAATGTTACCTTCAAAAAGTGCTGATAAATCAGCCTAATTTGAATAAATGGCTTTTGATTTTGATTTTTGATTTTGACTCCGTTTTGGCCATTATCAGCATTTGAGTAAAGATACTTTTCTTTAACACGAAAATCTAAAATAGAGCCTAAAACTAACTACCTTTTTTTATATTGGGACAAACCCACACTGTTCCCAAACCACTGCGACTCCTGAAAGTCAGAATCAACAGTGACAACCACCAGAAGCGCCGAGACAATGAAGCTCGACGTGTCCCGGAGAATGAATTTACCTGTCTTGGATCCTGAAACGAAATTAATCAGAAAAGAATAGTGGAGGAGTAGGAAAAATATGTTTCCACTTTATAGAGATTTGTATTGGAGTGCTATTCTGTCATGTCTTCCACACAGCTGAGACACTCATCATCATCATCTCAGCCATAGGACGTCCACTGCTGAACATAGGCCTCCCCTTTAGATCTCCACATATACCGGTTGGAAGCGACCTGCATCCAGCGTCTTCCGGCGACCTTTACAAGGTCGTCTGTCCACCTCGTTGGTGGACGTCCTACGCTGCGCTTGCTAGTCCGCGGTCTCCACTCTAGCACTTTTCGACCCCATCGGCCATCTGCTCTACGAGCAATATGGCCTGCCCATTGCCACTTCAGCTTGCTAATCCGGTGGGCTATATCGGTGACTTTAGTTCGTCTACGGATCTCCTCATTTCGGATTCGATCACGTAGAGAAACTCCGAGCATAGAGCTTTGAGATGAGGCCGATAGTGAAAGACCACGATTCGGTGCCGTAAGTCATTACTGGTAACACACATTGGTTGAAGACTTTCGTCTTGAGGCACTATGAGATCCGTTTCACTAGCTGTTGCCCATGGTTTCCCCGCTACAACCTGAAAATTATCCCACGAGAACATAAAATCATATCCTATGTGTTAATCCTAGTATGAAGGCACGGTTAGCGCAGTGGCTGCTGCGCTGTGTGTCGCGGGTTCGATCCCCGCACGGAACAAATATCTGTATGACCTACGAGTAGTTGTTCCAGGTCTGGGTGTTTGTGTATGTGAGTTTCTATGTTTGTAAACGCACCCACGATACAGGAAGAAATTCCTTGATTGAGCAAACGTTTAAAAAAATACTTACTTACATCTCCAACACAAAAACATACTCTATTCCCGTAGATTTATCAACTAAATTACTACTGATTTCTTCAAGAATATGATTATGTATTTCTTGTCTCTCGATGTCTCAGAAAATCTCGATTTCACTGTTTTTGAACATTTTTTTTACTAATTAATTCTTCTGCCAACAGACTCGGGCAGTGAATCAGGGTCGCACAAGAGCGGTCGCGCGCGCACCACGGCGGCCGCCGACGGCAAGCCCACACGTGTGCGCACCGTACTCAATGAGAAGCAGCTACATACACTTAGGTGAGACTGATTGGTTGGACATAGTATAAGGTAGCAGTTTCATAGCAATCAAATATTTTATCCACGAAAAACATGTATCACAAATACAAACAATAACAGAATACCACGATAATTTCCCTGTTTTTTCATGTTTTATTGCTTTTAGTAATATTAAACTACAGTTTTCAGGTTTAATTTGAATCGGTCATCTACATCTACATATATACATGTTGTGGTTTTTACAATTTCGCAATTTTGAGCTTTTGGTGGACTTATGAAAATTGTTGGCATATTTGAAAAAATACTGCATTAAGAACGTTAACCCTACCGATCACTCGTTTCCTTTAAATACACTCGAGAGCAATGAATCGAGAGCAATCCGGGTCACTTAAAGAATGTTAAAAATCTCGGAAAATAAAAATGATAGGTTAATGCAATAAATTGTATTTAATAGACAATGTAATACTCCTTAAATGAAAGTAAAAAAAATATGAGTCACCATACATTTTATTAACACAAAATTACATAAAGAAAAAAAATGCTGATCTCTCCTTAAAACAAAAATAGGAAACATGAATTTTTTGAACTTTATTACGATTTTCTTGAATTTTAATACTTCGTATTGCCTCCTCGTGCTTCCATTACCGCGTTTACGCGGTTTGTCATGCTGTACACCAAGTTCCTTATACGATTTTGGGGAATATTCTCCCATTCCTCTGTGAGAGCAATTTTGAGCTCACGAAGCGTGATTGGGGGAGGGTTTCGTTGTTTTACGCATCTGCCTAGCTCGTCCCAAGCATGCTCGATCGGGTTGATATCCGGGCTGCGCGCTGGCCACTCCATACGAGTAATGTTCATCTCTTGAAGGTAGTCATTCACAATCCTACCTGTATGAGGTCGGGCATTGTCATGCATAAATATAGCATCCTCACCTAAATTGACCATAAATGGACCAACGTGATCATTGAGGATTTCTTCCACATATCTTACGCTAGTTAAAGAGCCGTTTTCTATGATCACCAGCTCTGTGAGACTTTCAGAAGAAATTCCGGCCCACACAAGTACAGACCCACCACCGTAAGCTACTTTTTCTTCGATGCATGCTTGCTTGAATCTTTCCCCTGGTCTTCGATACACTCTGTGTCTTCCATCGTGCTTGTAGAGCAGAAATTTTGATTCGTCGGAGAACATAACTTTTGACCAATCTTCAATACTCCAATTTACGTGGCTCTGGGCATATCTTAGTCTTGAAATACGATGCCCACGCTCCAGTTTAGGGCCGTTTGCAGGTCTAAGGGGTTTTAAGTTAGATTCAGCAAGCCGACGTCTTACTGTCCATGCACTTGGGTTACTTCCTCCGAGGCGTCGAAACTGATTGGTGAGTTCTGTTCCTGTGAGAAAGCGATTTCGAAGCATGGTGTTCACCAAGTGTCAGTCTTCTCGTGCTGTGGTACACCTGGTTCTGCCCGTTCCTGGTCTGCGTAGGTTAGAACCAGTTTCTTCGTAACGTCGGAGAACTCTTTGTACTGTTGACAGCGACACACCGACAGTCCTGGCTGTATCGCGCTGACTCCGGCCGGTTTCCAGCATTGTAAGTATTCTGGTGCATTCTTCAGGCGTAAGCGACATAATTTCAGCTTGAATAATGAATATAGAGCACTATCAACATGGTTTATGTACCCACATAAATGACAGATTACAAACAAAAGCAAAACCAAATGCTGTGATTTCGTAGTTCCATCTTCGAAAGTGGCCCTTTTTCAAATTTGTTTTTTTATGATAAAACTTTACAATAACTAAGAAGTTTTAATACCTTCATTTAAGGAGTATTATATTGTCTATTAAATACAATTTATTGCATTAACCTAGCATTTTTAGTTTCGGAAAGTTTAGGATTATTTAAGTGACCCGGATTCATTGCTCTCGAGTGTATTAAGTATTAATTAATTATCTTTGGAAAATGTTAATGTTAACAAAAATATTGTCTTGTCTCTCAAAATTCTACTAAAGTCCACGCCACGACATCGAGTCAAGAATCCTTTTGACGCGGCACTAATGTCATTACATGAAATTGCATAAAAAAAATGTAGTAGGTACCAGAAATTTTCCGCATGATTCAGTCATGACGAGGACTCTACATACTTTTTAACTATCAAAAAGAAAATATGAAGCTGCATAGTACAGTTGCTACCTATTTTCGACAGACTGCTATGCCGGAGGTCGTGGTTTCGATTCCCACCCAGGACAAATGTTTGTGTGATGAGCACGATCATTTGTTCTGTGTCTGGGTGTAATTTATCTATAATATGTATGTATTTAGAAATATATGTATGTTTATCAGTTGTCTAGTACCCATAACACAAGCTCTGCTTAGCTTGGGACTAGATGGCGTTGTGTGAAAAAAAAAACCACAGAATAATACTCCATGGAGAAGAATGAAGAAGAAACTCCATTAATAACAATAGTTTCTTCTCCACAGAACCTGTTATGCTGCGAACCCTCGCCCTGACGCGCTGATGAAAGAACAGCTGGTCGAGATGACAGGACTAAGCCCCCGCGTAATCAGGGTCTGGTTCCAGAACAAACGCTGCAAGGATAAGAAGAAAACCATGCAGTTAAAGATGCAGATGCAGCAAGAGAAGGTGGGTTCTTAATGATTTTCTCTGCTAAATGAATTTCAACTTTGTGTTAGTTTACAATAAAATTGATGATATTAATCTTTGTATCCGAAGATCGAAGATACTGTTTTGGGAGTTCGTTTAGTAGAATTTCAAGTTTGCTTCAGTAAAACACAAAGTTGATTTTTATTTGGCAAGGAAAACCATATTAAAGCCTCGTTCATAAACACGCGTTACGTCAGGCCGACGCGTCACGCGTCCGGGCCGCCGGAAAAACAAAAATACGGCGATGTAATAGATCAGCGCAGCAACAATTGACGCTGTCAGCCCGCTACGCGTAACGCGTCGCTCTGACGCCCCGCCTATCCATGAACATGGCTTAAGAGTAAAACTAGTACCACAAATATTAAAAATAAAATCTTAATAAATGTAAAAAAGAAACAATAGCCCTAATAATAAAAAAACCATGGATCATATCCAGTGTCCCAACTTATCCAGTACACTTACTCACTGCCTGTCACTCAAAATTGAACTCTAAAAGTAACATACCAAACTCTCTATTCGAAGGTCCCTGGTTATCATCACGAGTACGACCCAGCGGTGGTGACCGCCTACCAGTGGTATCCCCATTGACATGTGTCCTATCTGTCGCCTGTGAGGGGAAATTCATAAATAAAAAGTGAGGATTCAGAAAATTGACGTTTTTACTCGCTAACTGAAAGGACAGGGTCCATTATAAATATGGACCGAAAACCCAGACCCGATTGGAACGAAATAGGTATCAGTTTCATAATAAAGCACAATTCTAGTGCGGTACTACAATTAGCAATGAGTCTGAAAGTTAAAGTATTGGAACGAAGTTCCTTATCGCGCGTTGCGAAAGGGGACTAGACGGAAAAAATTAAGACGAAAAGTTGTAACGACACTTTTTGCTATAGTAAGCTATTGTAAGCCGTGCGGCGTGCGCATGTTTCTCTTTCTGTCTCTCTCTCTCTTATAGAAAGCAAACCAGATATTTTCGTTTCATCTTTCTATTTCGCATTGAACAGCGTGGTGTCGCGACGACTATCTTTGTTGAGTGTATACAGTAACTTCGTTCCATCCGGGTGTCCCTTGACACCTCTTAAGTTTTTTATCTTTCAAGAACACTAACTTCTGACTGTCGATAATTTTTTATTCCCTGATCTCAAGTTATCATGGTCCAAATCGTCGCAAAATTAAAGCATTCGGGCCACAACGTTCAGAAATTCTGACACAATTCAAATTCTGTTCCTTAAAACGACGGCTGCTTCTAATTGGAGATCTCTAAGACTCAGATACCTAGACAAATTCGGTCGTTGTTTAGTTACAGAAAAAGATCGGAATCAATATAGCAACCGAGATTGATTATCAATTTCCAGAATTAGTCAGTCTCATATACATTTTTGACTAAGCATAATATGTATAGTCAGTCTACTATAGGATGCCCCTTTGTCTATAGACACAACGTTTAAATGAATAGGTAGCCCGTTTATACAACCAACCATTATTCAATCCCACGTCTATTCTCATAGTAGTCAACTACATACATCTGACGTCATAGTAGGGAAACAGTGTATAAGACGAGGACGCGAGGTATGATGGGAAATGACACACTGGCAAACTTAACACAACACAAACGTAGCGCAAGTGCAAACAGAACGCCATTTGTTAAGGGCGCATAACCAGAAAGTTGGCAACGTCGCAAATAGCTGTCAATTATTTACAAGTTTTGATTAATTTGGCAATATTACTGTATGGAAATAAGAAATATGGCTCTGTAGTGCACTGAAAGATTGATTAAGGAATGCAATCAAAACACTGAATTTGATGTTGTAACCGTTTCAGGTGTAAAAAAGGCATTTGGAAAGTTCCCGAATCCTTTTTTACATCTAAAACTATATATTCGGTGTAATGATATTAATTATTGCATTCCCTAATTAATCTTTTAGTAGACTACAGAGTATATTTCTTATTTCCATACAGTAACATTGCTAAATTAATTAAAACTTGTTTATATGTGACAACTATTTGCGACGGTGCCAACTTTCAGAATACCACTTGCAAATGACATCCTGATGGCGCTTGCGCTACGTTAGTATTGTGTTAAGTATGCCTAAAGAGTGTATATCCCCATTACACCTCGCGTCCCCGTCTACACTGTTCCCCTACCATAATCTCAATAGTCATCTTCATACAATCGATCCCAAAAGTAACAAATGAAACTCTCTATTGTCGAAGGTCCCAACTTATGCTTTGCCACAGGAAGGCCGGAGGCTTGGCTACATGTCGATGGGAGTTCCGCTGGTGGCCGGCTCCCCAGTGCGCCACGAGGCTGCGGGGTCACTAGCGCTGGAGGTCACGGCATACCAGCCCCCGTGGAAGGCGCTCTCGGACTTCGCCCTGCATGCTGATCTGGATAGGGCTCCGCAACATAGTGCCGCGTTTCAGCAGCTTGTTAATCAGGTTAGTATTACATTTTGGATGGTATAATATTTTTTTTGTGTGTCTAAATGAAGTATATGGTCAAAATTGAGATACAATTATTCGGTAATATACAAGTCACCGTAGTCAAAATCATCATCAGCCTGTTAATGTTCCCATTGCCGGGACACAGGCCTCCTCTCTGTGAGAGGGAGTGGGCCATAATCCACCACGCGGGCCCAGTGCGTATTGGCGGATGTTACATGTCTTCGATTTTTTGGTTCTAGGACATGCCGATTTCCTCACGATGTTTTTCTTCACCTTTTGAGAGTAGTGGTGATGAAATAAATTACACGAAGTAATGAGCCTGGCTGGACTCAAACTCACGACCTACAATTCGTAAGTCGGGGCCGATACCACTGGGCCACCACTGCTCTACTAGTTAAAATAGAAGTGGTCAATTACTTAGTGTAGGTGAAATCTAAATTGAGGAACTAATCAAATGTATTTAAGTTAATTTTGTTTTTCATTTCCTGTTGATGTTATAATGTTTAATTGGTAAATTGTAGTTCAATGCTCTGCTTGTTATCTAAAACCTTTTAATCATTTGGTGGTTTTATTGAACCTTGTCAAGCAAAACAATTATTATTTATTTATTTACTGAATTCAAATCACTACCCACAATCAATCAAAGTTTTAGTCATAACACCGTGGATTTTAGGCAGCACTAGAATGTGGAGCGCATAGGTTGCCTCCAATGCGGAATTTAGCGAAGTTTATTCTGTACAACAATTGCAGGCACTTAGTTTCTACATTTTGACAAAAAACATTGGTCCTGCAATTCCGTTAAAAAAAGTGTTTGTGGAGTTTCTTATCCATTCTTCTCCATAAATATCTACACTTTGGAATGGGCATCTACAGTACTTTCACAGTTATTATGTCTTGTGATTATATCACCATATTTTTTTTTGTCTTTTGACAATTCAAAAGTGCCTGTAACAGGCGTACTCGATTTTGATTTTGAAGCATAAAAGACCATCCCCCTTAAACCCGAGTCCTAACAGCAGAATTATGCGTAACGAAAGTATTGTGATTATTTCCAGATGCACGGCTATGACATACCGAACCTGCCACCACCACGAGCCCCCCACGGCGAGGACAACTACGTTACTTACCTAGAGAGTGACGATTCCCTTCCCCCCTCCCCCTAGTGCCGAGTGACGTAAAGGACCATTGTGTGGACATTTTTCTTGAAGATTGGGGAAAATTGGGACAAGGAAGTGTTAAGTGAACTCTTTTGTTAGATTTATTATCATCTGTCTCGACTTTTGTCCGTATTGGGGTCGGCTTTCAGTCTACCAAGATGGAGAATTTTACATGGAACCTATCTGACTTCCAAAACCCAGTAATTACTGTTTTTTTTAAAGTCGCTTTGCTGTTGTCTCTAGTCCAGGTCAAATGTGACTAAGAGAAAGCCTACGAGAGCTAGCTTACCCCGAAGAAGCCGTTCACTCTAACTTTGAAGGGATTCGGGTTGTATGTATTCGGGAACTTCGACACAGGTAGTGAGTTCCACTATTTTGATGTGCGCATTATGAAGGAAGATTGAATGCGCTTGGTGCAAATTGGTAGAACGGCAACTAAGTATGGATGATAAATTAGCAGTACGTCTAGAAGTTCGATGATAGAGTGAGACAGCTAAGGAGTGGAATTCCTTGCAAGTCTTCTTCTTGATAGCTACAACCTTGAGATCTTAAGTCACGAGTAAGGTTACTTCTAGGCAAATGTGCTTGACTGTCGACCATACATCTTCGGTTACCATCAGAGGCATTAGACAAGATAATGCTCACGCGAACATATCGATAAATCAAAAAGAAATTCCTTGGTGAAACTGGTAGTTGGGTCTGGTGTTTAGTCATCATAATGCCTATGATTTTCCCATTGCTGGGACGCTAGCCTGCGAGTGGGAAGGAGCTGTATTCCACCACGCGGACACAGTGCAAGTTGATAGATGTCAATGTGTCTTCGTTTTTGTTGTTTTGTTGGTATCATTGTGAATAAATGTGGAATTTCTGCGAATGCTTTCTTTAACAATAAACAGATAAGGGTGATATTGCCGTGGATGGTTTCAAGTTTTGGCTGTTTAGTGTACTATTTGTTGATGGATTTAGATAATTTTCAAGACAAAATTCTTATAAAAAGAAACCTATACAAATCAAAGCAATCATAAGTGATTAGGGACATTAAAAAACTTTGGTCAAAAATGTGTAGAAAAATAACTTGTATCAAGAGTTTTCATAAAATTCTTCTTTGTTTTTTAGCAAAATATTACTGCCAACTAATTATTTAAAGAAATAAAGCTTAATTAATACTTACTTAATTAGTTCATTGGGCCAGTGCAAGTGTCAGTTTTAAAATTACTTAACTGTCGAACTTTAACAGTTATGCCTTTCCGTCAACTTCAATATATAGTTTAACGTTGAATTTTTGGGCAGTAATAATTTACTTATTACTGCCCAAAAACAAACAATTAAAAACATATTGTAAAAAAGCTATATATTTACTATGATAATGTGATGTTTACCATTAGTTTGTATTATAATAAAAAATGTACTTATAGTTTTAATTTTTACCTCTGGGTATGTTTTTTTTTTATAATTTGTATCATGATCTGTTAGAGTTTTCAATGTAAATAAGTATCAATGTAAATAATAAATGTATAAATTATGTATATGTAATTATATTTACCTACTAAATACATAAGCGTGTAAACATAAGGCCTTCTTTATTGATGTAAAAAAAATAGTCACTTTTATACTATTATAATTTACGTAAACTTATATGTAATTTACATTAATGTGTCTGTCAGAATTATGTAAACAATATTTTTGTTTTTTTTTTTACATTTTTGTATCACATATTCTATAGAGTTGTATCGACATTTTTTCATTGTAAAAAAACGATTTTAATTGTTGTTACTCGATAGAAATTACCAGAAAGTTAATTTATTCGGTAGCTTATTACACTGTACTTAGATTGTGAGCATAATATTAATAAAAATATGGAGTACGTATTAAAAAATAGTTTTTTGGTTCATAAACCTTTTCCATTCTTGCTCCTATTTTTCTTTCCCTTTCCTTGCTATCAAAAATCTGATTGTTTCTATGATGATCATGTGATGAATCATTTGAAAGGACAGTCATTTTGGCGGGTCGTACCCAAAGATCCACGATTCTTTTGTTCTCTATTTCCCAACGGCTCCATGACAAATTATAATATTGTTTTGAATTTGCCTACATGAGTTCCCAACGGGTCCACGAGATTTATAAAAAGTACAGTCAGTAAGAACGATTTCATGTAAGAGAAAGAAAAATGTTCAGGGTTGTCTTTTCGACTGGTTTAAATGCTTGTGATAAAAACTAATGAAATGAGAATGGCCTCTTAATAATTACACCAGCTTCTATTATGTGATATTTTATAAAAGTATTATGTTTACATGAGTTCAAACAGGGTCGTTTGTTTTTAAATATAATTATTCTAGCAAGGTTTTCTGAAAAGCTTACCAGCAAAAGTACAGCTGGGGTAGCATAAGTTCAAGGAGGTATGTATTTGATTGAACACCTGCACTAGACTGTTCTTGATCTTTTACTTTATGACTATTAACAATTATTAAAAACTTATTACTTAAAATTAAAACCACCTTGAACTTATGCCAGCCTAGTACTTTTGCTGGTCAGTAACATTATTTCAGTTTCTAAGCTTATAACCAAACTTTTGTTGTTGACTGTACCAAACATTCTCATGGACCCGCTGGGAATAAAAATTTTAATTTTTTTAAATGTCGTGAACCCGTTGGGAACAAATGTATAAACGTTCAATTTCTGAGAACAATAGACTCATGGACCTGTTGGGAACGACCCATTTTGGCACAGTTGGCTGGCAATCGTGGTCCAGCGATCAACTACTGCAGTGCGTATCGCAAGTTTAATACCCGCATGGACCTGGACCAAATATTCTTGTATTACCTACAAGTAGGTAGTTGTTTCGGGTCTGTTTGTGTAGTTATGTGAGTTAAAAGTTTTTTAATAGAAATTTATTGTGTGGGGCAACGGTTTTTTTAACAAAAAACATTCCAAATGTAAAAATAAGAAAGAGCAAATTATTTTTGGTGCTTCTAAACCTTCTTTGTTGAGACTTAAATACATTAACAGTGTAAACTGGACATGCCAACAAGAATTTCATAGTTGTAATCAACGCCATCTAGTAATTATGTCCAAAACTAATATCATTGACAGCTACGTACTTGCTGGCGTTGCTCTCAAGTTCCTTTATAGATGGCGCGATATATGTTTCTGATTAACGCCATCTAGTAAAAGTTATTGGTATTTATCAAATTGAAGAATGGGCGAACATAATAAAATTATTATTGTGATTCTCTATCTCAGGAAAGATAAAGGTAGAACAGTTTCAACGAATAGCTTTTTTTTTTTCAATTTAAAAGCAGGTACTATTGCTCGAAGGCACTATGTATGCGCCGAAGGACCAAAAGAGTTTCGTTTGTTGACACTAGATGGCGCGAATAAAAATGAATCAGAAAATTACCACTGGAAACATTGATACTAATTTGACGGTAATTAATTTTGAAATTTCAGTTGTGTCCATTCAAAAATTGAAAGCCACTTAGGGTCAGTTCACACCGAGACGCGACGCAACGCGACGTGACACAACGATTACTGCAAATACACACATCAAAAGTGTCTAGGGATCAACATATATTTTTGCAATAACTTTTCTCCTGATTGATATTAATTAAAATTTTCTTTAAGGATTCATCAAATAAAGTGTTTTCGTTTGTCACAGTAACGATAAACCAAGTCACCTTTGCATTAATAAAGAAATTTGCCATTTTCCTAATAAAGGGATTTTTGACATTTGAACCACTAACACAAAAGTTCGAAAAAAAGACTGAAATAACAGTTTTCTTTAAAATTTTATTGGGTAACTTAAACAATTAATAATCCGTGTTTCTACCGCGAACACTAACAACACAAGAACATCGGTTTGGCATACTCAAAATGAGTTCATCCAAATCACGCTGTGGAATGGCCGCCCATGTTCGTTGCAACAACAAAAAAAGGTCTTCTTGCGACTGGATACCCTCCATATTCGGCAGAGCTCTTCTCTGTAGCATATCCCATGCATGCTCAATCGGATTCAAGTCTGGCGACTGAGCAGGCCAGGGCAGGACATTGATGTTAGCTGCGGCGAGAGTCTGTCTTACAACTCTTGCGGTGTGCGGTCGTGCATTATCATGCATTAACTGAAATAAGGGACCGATTTGCACTTGTAGAGGAACGATGACGTCTGATACAATCGTCTCAGCATAAATTTGAGCGTTGAGGTTGCCTCTGATCCAAATCAACTCAGTTCTTCCGCCGATCCAAATACCCGCCCATACCATGATGGTTCCACCACTATAAGGATGGACTTCCTGGCAGGATTTTAATCGCTGTTGGCGTCCAGGGGTTCTCCAGTGTCGTATACGTCTTGTATCCGGTCTCATACCGAAACGAGACTCATCAGAAAAGCACACGAAACGCCATTGTTCTTCTGCCCAATTTCTGTGTTCAAGAGCCCATTGATATCGAATCCTACGATTGTGCATTGCTATAGGTGGTACCCGTAGCGGTCTTCGGGAATGAAGGTTCACTTCATGCAAGCGGTTTCTGACTGTTTGGTCGCTAATTAAGTTCCCTGAAGAGTGATGAAGCCTCACGGCTAACATCATGGCGGTTATTGTTGGAGCTCTTCGAGTTAAGATTTGAATGTATCGGTCTTGTCTCCGTGTGGTGCAGCGATACCGTCCTCCATGGCGCTCAGCCACGGTACCAGTGCTTCGGTAACGTGTCCAAAGTCGACTGATAACACTCTGACTTGTATTCAGAGCTAAAGCCACAGTACGTTGCCGGGAACCAGCTTCTATCATTCCCACGGCTCTGAGCATTTCTTCCCTGCTTAAATGACGTCGCCGCTCCATAATAACGTTGGTTTTAATCAGTAGTAGGGAAACAGTAGCACTAATAATGTCTTCAATGCGTTGTATGTTTTTATAGGGAAAATATTGACAGCTGATTTTCATCTTTTACTCGAATTTGATTCACAGTTCCTGATTCAAATTATGAAATGCACCAAAAAGGATCCATATAAATTTATAAAATCATAAATTTATTACAAAGCCACATCTCAATCTCAAGAAATCCGCATAAAAATGCTTGATCCCTAGACACTTTTGATGTGTGTATGTATCTTTTCGAGTAGTAAATAAATGTGCGCGCAGCGTTACGTGTTGGTGTGAATTTACCCTTAGACTACTGAAAACAGTTTTCAAATGTACCGTAGAAACGGAATAAAACCAAGTGATTTTTATTCATTTTATTACACATACAGAAAATACAATTTTGGCACATTTCCTAAACAGAAAAGATGACATTTTAAAATTCATAAATCCTACTAGAACATCAGATATGGCAAGATATTATTTCTGTTACATTTATTACTTCTACAGTCAGTGTAGACATACATAGATAGATAGGCATATTGACAAGTAAGTCAACAAATCATTCTCTAAAAGGATTACTAATAATTTTAAATTTTGCTAGAAAGAAAAAGATGTACAGGAGTACTTGGTAAATAAGAAGAAACATATTTAAAACGTACAACCAAAAGAACCCGCCACATGATTCCTTCACTTCTACAATTTTTGAAACAATCTTTGACACCCGATTTCTGGAAGGAAAATTAACAAATCAGCATTTCAAAATCAAAATCAAAGCATTTATTTCAAATAAGCCAGTTACATGCACTTTTGAATTGTCAAAGACAAATGAAATATTATTAAAAACAAATTTTATGGTGCTGCAGTCCCAGTCACAAGACATAAAAACTGTGAAAGCACCGTAGATGCCCATTACAAGAAGTAGATCTCTATGGAGAAGAACGGGCAAGAAACTCCATAGACACTCTTTTTAGATCGCCAAAATTATTACAGAACCTTTGTTACATCATTCGTTTTGAGATGGTACATTCAAGTCGTTAAGTGATATACCCGCTATGATATAACTCCCTCTCCCGGTTCGCGCCGGAGACCGCGACAGGAGACCGAGACAAGAGACCGCGACAGGAGACCTTTAAGGTACCGGTTCGCGCGCGAGACCGCGACAGGAGACAGCGATAGGAGACCGCGACACTACTTTACATTAGGCAATGTATGAGCGGCAGTTCGCGAGCGAGACAGCGACAGGAGACAGATACGGTAGCAATCTCAGGTCGCGGTCGCCTGTCGCGATCTCCTGTCGCGGTCTCGCGCGCGAACCCCTTTACGTTTACGACCTCCCCGCTGTGAGCAGCTGTTATAAATGTTTGAAACACGACACGAGGCCTCACCAGTGGCGAATTCGCGTACTTACAAAGTAATTTATGTATTACGGTCAGTTCACACTGAAACGTGACGCAACGGACGCAGGTAGCTCTATTGAAATGTGCGCGCAGCGCCGCGTCTCGGTCTGAGCCGACCCGTAATCGCGCCGTCGCCCACCGCAACGTTCGCAACATAGACCAAAGTCGTGAGCGAGCCGTAGACTATCTATTTAATGTGTGTATCTATTTAATGAAAAAATAGAGACATATATAAAGACAGACCTTTGGAAAGCTATGCTAGTTTCGGCTTCTGAAACCATCTCTGTCACACGCTACCCATAAATGTGACGTCGTCGTTCGTTGTGAAAACCAAATAAGTTGATTACATTTTCATTACTTCATGTTTACTTTTGTTACGTCGATGATTTTAGTTACAGTCACTGAATGTAAGAAATTTTCAAAAAACTTAGTGATAAATGTAAAAGAAATTTACATTTAGAAATTGCTACTTGTAACTAGTATACAGGGTGACTTTTTTACCACCGTCCAAAATTTTTCTAGGCATTAGGTATCAATCACTAACACCATTTTTGAAAACAAATCGATACCATAAATTTTAATATTAAATCATTTTCTCATCGCTCTGCGTGGTCACCAAGCTTAACGTTAATAATACTACACTTCACAGCCGGCGCATGAAACGGGCAGAGCGAACCTCGCTTACCCCCCGCCCCGCCCCGCTACACCTGAGCGACACATCACAGCGCGGTGTCCAGATTCATCAACTTTTTATAGATAACATTGAGACGTGATATCTCAATATTTTTGTATTGAGTGATACAAAAAGAAAAAACACGTATTCAATGATTTTCGCCAAAGATTAATATATTAAAATTTGGATGGTGACTGAAAAATCACCCTGTATAAGGCTTGTTTTACACGTACAATAATCACACCGCAACGCAACGCCAAAAAGAGGTCTAACAGTGGTTACATGTGAATAGTTTCGCTTGAGTTTCTTGTAGAAAAGTTGTGGTGTCAGCAAAATGTGGGAGTTGTTTCTGTAATTGCGTTGTGGCCGGTCACCAGTAACGACGTGGTTGCGATGTGGTTATTATCATCCGCGCAGCCAAAAATGATGTTTTTCGTGATTATTCAATACATTCGTATGCACATGTGTGTGGTGTGTGAATGATACGTGTCAAACAACCCTAAATTAATTCTATTCTAGCCCAAATTCTCACCCGCGTATTATTTTACCTTGCTTCCCGGGATTTACCCTTTTCTGCCAACTCACATTCCACAGCGAAAGGACTTTGCATTTATTTGTCCTTTCCAACAAAAATTAAAGAGCCACATCCAATTCCATTCAGCAATTTTGGTATTACATGCAATCATGCAAACATACATTCATTTCTTAAAACTAGTGATATTGTAGACAATTATTATGATGATGATGAATGTAAAAGTGGATGATGATGATATCATAATGTACTTGAAAGAGCGTGATATGCACATCGATGCACAAACGTTCACCATGAATTTACGGAAAGGATGTTCTGAGTCTGGGTGTTTGTGTATGTGAGTTTCTATGTTTGTAAAAAACACCCATGATACAGGAAGAAATTCCTCATCATCATCATCATCATCAGCCTATAAATGCTCCCACTGTTGGCACACAGGCCTTCTCTCTGTGAAAGGGAGTGGGCCATAATCCACCACGCGGGCCCAGTGCGGATTGGTAGATGTCACATGTCTTCGAATTTTTGGTTCTAGGACATGCCGGTTTCATCACGATGTTTTCCTTCACCGTTTTGACAGCTGTGGTGTTGAAATAAATTACACAAAGTAATGCGCCTGACGGGATTCGCTCGTAAGTCGAGGCCGATACCACTGGACCACCACTGCTCTGCACTCTGCTCTGCTCAAGAAATTCCTAGTAAGGGGCATTGTACTTTTTTTTAATATTGTTTGATCAAATATTGCACTTTCGTAAGAAAAAGCTGTTGTTATTACAGCACAGTTCAAATGTTCGACCTTCCGGGTGGATATTCCGAAAAATTATTAACAGGTAAACCTGACACAACACTTTCAAAAGATATTCGCGGACAGACAAACAAAGGCCCTTCATCCACAACGCGACGCAATAGTCTCCGATACCTTACGACTTTGGTATCCATTGACGTGTGCCTGTGTACGAACCTCTATGGATTTGTAATGCGATAGTCGCCTGGATACCAAAGTTGTAAGGTGTCGCAAGCGCAGCGTAGGACGTCCACCAACGAGGTGGACAGACCACCTTATAAAGGTCGCCGGAAGACGCTGGATGCAGGTCGCTTCCAACCGGTATATGTGGAGATCTAAAGGGGAGGCCTATGTTCAGCAGTGGACGTCCTATGGCTGAGATGATGATGAAGGTGTCGGAGACTTGCGTCGCGTTTGTACGAAGGGGCTTTTATGTAAAGATGATAGCTTACTGGATGATGAAAATTTCTGCGTTCTGATCTTATCCAGAGGTTCTCAAACAGGGGCCTGAAAATGCGGCGAAATGGTTCCAGTAAAGGATGGTACGGCAGTGTTTGCTTCGCGCTCGTCTTGGCGGGGGCACTGCCGTGCCCTCCGATACACATACAAATGATACAGATACGAACATGCCTGTCACACGACAAGACACACAGTGCTGTATAATTCTTTTGGAGCTTGAAGGAAATTGACAGAAGATCACTGTTTGTAAGATAATTCTTAAAGATGTTTTGGAAATATGTACTAGATGGCGGCTTTAGAAGATTCTCATATGACACTACTCGTCCACGCGGACGAGCGGAGGTGTCGAAGCAAACCTATTGGATACGCGCTACGCGGAGACGCGGTGAGCGCTCTTCATCCGCGCGGATTGACGATGTAACACATCAAAAGTTAAGCAAAAACTCGGGCAAGTATCGATGTGTCTTTTTCAATGGATATAAAAGAAGTTTCTAAGTTTATGTTGGACATCACTGATGAACAAAATCGGTGATGGAAAAACATCGTGAGTAAATCTTGACTTCGATCAGAGGTTGGGCATATTTTCATACGAAAAAGCATTATTCGAGATTTCACATAAGCCATTATGACCGATGAGATCCGCTTCACCACCAAACCGCAAGGACGAGTAGTGTTGTTTGAGAATCGTTTAACTATCAAAAGAATCACACAGCATCACAAACAGAAGAGAAGAGAAGTACCTACTGAGCAATCGCATGTAGTTTATACAGCGCATCCTCAACCTGCTTACTAATGACGTAGAACCTCTGCTTCCCAGCAAACAGTTTCCTCATCTTCTGTCGAGCCTGATGCTGGGTGACACCAGGAAACTCTTTCTTGTAGAAACTCCACAACCAAGCTGTTAACTCAATACGTTCTTTCTGTATCTTCAATAGCCGAGTCTTCTTGATGCTCAGGTCGTTGTAGATTCTTTGTGTCTCAGAAGACGCGTTGTTTGGTAAGAAGAGGAGGTTCGGCAGCTTCGCTATGAAGTCGTCCTGCTTCTTGTCGTGTGGTGGAAGGGATTCTTCCAGCTGTTCTCGTAAGAAGGACATGTAATCCGGAGCGTTGCTCACCAGGTCACCTGGCATGTGGATGTGGATTTCTTCGATTGGTTCCTGGGATGGAGGTTCGTCTTCTCGAAGTCGCACCATTTTCTTGGA
The DNA here is from genome assembly GCA_950005045.1 of Agrotis exclamationis. Classification (NCBI taxonomy): domain Eukaryota; kingdom Metazoa; phylum Arthropoda; class Insecta; order Lepidoptera; family Noctuidae; genus Agrotis; species Agrotis exclamationis. The sequence continues at coordinate 16,899,346 of OX465440.1, forward strand.
ACTTCTCTTTCCTTGGATGTAGGAGGGATACCTGAAGCAATAAAAGCAAAATTAACAAAAAAACCGGCCAAGTGCGAGTCGGACTCGCGCACGAAGGGTTCCGTATCATAATATATATAAAAAAAAATTTGTTCTTATTTTTAGTATTTCTTGTTATAGCGGCAACAGAATTGCATCATCTGTAAAAATTTCAACTACCTAATCGTGGTTCATGAGATACAGCCTGGTGACAGACGGACGGACGGACAGGTAAGTCTCAGTAATAGGGTCCCGTTTGACCCTTTGGGTACGGAACCCTAAAAGCGTTATGTTATAATGGTTCCACAGATTCACCTAGGCAAGTGCAGCTTTACCTTTTTTTTTTTTTTTTTTTTAGAAATGCCCTTTACGTTCCGGGGCCACGGTATCCTGGATTAAGAAAAATCCGCGACCCCGGCAGGCATTTGGCCCCATAAGGGGCCCCGTCGGTGACGCGTGAAAGGTGACGCGTGAAACACGACGCGCCACCGACCCGGGCTTGGTCCTTGGTCGGACGGCGAGCATACCCATTACTCACCGTCCGCAAGCCCGCTCCGCCGCTGTGCCCTCTGCTGTTCAGAGGGACACGCGTTGGAGCGTCCACCCGACAGGCTATTTGCATACGGGCAAAGAAACCCCTTAGGCACACAGTGCCTAAGGAGAGTTTTTGCCCGCATCCCAGGGTGCACCGGCCCGAAAAACTGGTCTTCCCCCCGGACGTATCCGAGAGGGAACTCCAGTCCACGGGCGCACGTGGAGGTTTCCTGTCTTAGCACCCCAAGTGCAGCTTTACCTTGAAGAATAATTCGTGCTGCTGTTATTATTTAGTCACGAGTCATTAAATTAAATGATGACTGATATAGATACCTACGGGTAGGTCATGTTTTTTTTTGTGTGGTAAAATAATTAAGTGCGTCCGCGCGAAGCAGCTCGGTTAGTGTGGACGTGTCTCGGCCGAGGAAAGCGCGCGTGCTGCCGCGGGCGATCGACCGAGTGCCCGAGCCATCCAGTGTCGGCTTTTGTTTTGCTCGCGTATATGTATTGTTTCGTGCCTCGGTCGAAAAACGATAGGCACCTATTGAATGAGTAGTCCTGCCCTGGGCGGAGCGTAAGGGACTGTCAGACTCTTACTGAAAACTACTGAAAAGTCCACCCAGAGGACTTACTATGAACTGTTGACGCGATCCAGTTTAGGCTGTGGGAGATAGATGGCGCTAGACGACTTGTATAACTCTGTCTCTTTCCTACTGCCTAAACAGGATCGCGTTAAGAGCTCGTGGCAAGGCCCCTGTTCCTTCAGTTGCCCTATGCGTTACAGGGCCATGGTATCCCGCTTAGACAGTACCGCGACCCCGGCAGGCGTTTGGCTCTATGGGGTCCCGTCAGTATGCTGATAGATTCTTAAGTCGCGCATGGAGCACTACATGGTTTGATCCTTGATCAGACGGTGAGCTACCCATTACCTATCGCCCACAAGCCTACATCATCCAATACTTAGGATGTATCTTTATGTAAATACCTACATTGCATAGTTGCACGGTGTAATGCATTCAATCAATAATATTGCAACTCGCGCATGCGTCCCGCAGGTTTTAAAGCTGTGCCATCCGGGCTGTGTTTATTTGTTTATCTTACTGTACCTTCACGCTATTATAGAGAATATGAGGTGATCAGAAGCATTTGATACACCCACTTTTTTTTTTTTTTTTTTATCGTGGTAAAATCATCAAATGAGTCCTCCCACCCCGGGCAGGGCGGGAGGGACTGTCAGACTTGTACTGACTAAAATCCACGGTGTCCTTCGATAGCCCTTTATGTTCCGGGGTCACGGTAATGAGATAAGTCCCGCGACCCCGGTTGATACACCCACTTACCTCTAGCTTTCGTAATAGAAACGTGTTGTTTTATTTGCTTCAAAATCAAATATTTCTTTATTTATTTATTAACCGACTTCAAAAAGAGGGAAGAGGTTCTTAATTCGTCGGAATCTTTTTTTTTTATGTATGTTCCCCGATTTCTCGAAGACGCCTGGACCGATTTGGAAAATTTTTCTTTTGTTTGAAAGGGTATACTTCCCAAGTGGTCCCATGATCATCACGTCAGGATCTAATGATGGGATCCCAGGGAAATCGAGGGCGACCCTCAAATTTTATAGGCCCGCACATTTTATGAAGTAATTTAAGTACTTGTTTTTATTATTTTTAAACACAATTATATTTATTTATATTGTCAGCCCCCACCACTTCTCTCCGCGTTTGATAGTGACGCCAAAGCAATTAATAAATATAGCCTTTTGCTTGCTCATAAATGAGACGTCCTATTTGTTAGTGTTTAAAATCGGTCAAGTAGTTTTTGAGGTAATAAATTACAAACAAACTAAAAAAAAAATCAAGTATTTTCTTTTTATTATACTATGTAGTAGTTTATAATATAAACACGTTCTTATAATAGCTCATTCGCTTCGCTTATTATTGGTCATCGCGTTGCTAACATGTAGGTAGAAGCATAAGTAAGATAAAAAAAATTAGTAAAGAAACCTCCATAACCCAGTAACTGGATAATACTTATCGTATTACCCAGTTACTGGGTTGTGGAGGTTAAGATAATGATAAGACTGGTTTTCAGATTTTAACAAAACTTTTTATGCCAATATACTTGTTGAGGGCATGCGGGCGGCGAGTAAAGGGCAACTCGCTGCCCGACCATGGACCACGCCCGGGTCGACGGCGCGTTGTTTTCCACGCGCGCAGAGCGTCAGCATAATGACGGGGCCCCCCTCTAGAGGAACAAAGCCTGCCGGGGTCGCGGGACTTATCTCATTACCGTGACCCCGAAACATAAAGGGCTATTGAAGGACACCGTGGATTTTAGTCAGTACAAGTCTGACAGTAAAGGGGTGGGAGGACTCATTTGATGATTATACCACGTTAAAAAAAAATATACTTGTTGATATATCCAAAAAATACATCCATTAAACAAGACCAATGGGTTTATAAAAATATGACAAAACAGCACAGCAATAAAATAACACGAAAAAATCTTACCCAAATCACTGTATGCTAATATTTAAATACACGAACAAAACTTCAAAGCCACTTTATGACTGTTTTCTTTTTTTTTTTCAATTAATTGATACTTCCAATAAGTTCAACAGTTGATGTCAGACTGCCGGGCGTAGCTCAGTTTCAGGTCATCTACGTGGGTTTAAACCTAGCTACCTATTCACACAACTATCAATTTTATTCCCATACAAATTGAGTTGATTTCAGAATCACTCATGAATTTTCACAGTTACAGAGGTAGTTTCCCAGTTGAAGAAATATCAACTTTAGTACCACACGAATAAAGTTGATTTTAAAATAATGGATGGTGTAATGTTGAAGTTGCAGAGGAAATTCAGCTTTGTTTGTAAGACGAGAAAGTTGTTTTTTATAAAAGTTGTAAGAAACTTAACAATGGATGTGGTTGAGGTAGGGTAGGAATCAATAAATTTATACGAAAATAGATGGCCAGGACTTGATGGATAGTTAGTAATAATTTATTGCGTTTTAAAATGTTATGATTCTTTTACATTACATTAGAAGGTAAAAGTATGGAGTCACTAACAATTACGTGATTTAAATCGATTTAATATCAATATAAAATAAAAATAGTGTTATGTAGCACATTTATTACTACGAATACATTAATATGTCATTACTGTAGGACCTCGTTTAATCCGGAGAGGCAAAAACAAGACCCCTTGCTTGCAGATTATCGAGGCGTCCGGATTATAGTACGTATTGTTATATATTTAATGGCAATAAAAAAAGACAATTAGCTGAGTTTCTTTAATCATTGTTTTTAAGCTATTGCATAGCTTTTATCGCGGGCTCTGAGCCGAATCAAAAAATTTCCAAAAACCTCACGAAAAAACCTAAGGAAAATACCTGACACCACGCATCGTCTAACGTCGTTTCAGTTCGGGAGACTTCGGCAATCATTTGAAACACATAATTTAACGTTTAAACTATTTTCTTTGATGACTTTGGCTTATTCTTTGGACTTTGATTGTTTGCCTTCACGATTCCTATTGTTTATAGAAAAATTTAGTATCCAAGGGACTTGGGACACCCCGACACGGACAGCTTAGGTTCGAAGGTTCGTAAAGATTCGTATTAGGTTACTTTAAACCCTGTACGCAGAAATAGGAGCCCCGCGAAGCGGGACGCCATCGACCCAGCATGACAGGTAGTAATCAGTTATTTGACCTATGATAGGACACCCCGACACGGACAAGTTAGGTTATATTAAACCCTGTACGCAGAAAAAAGAGCCCCGCGAAGCGGGGCTCCGTTGAGCATTCATGGCAGGTGGCACTATTACTAGATACATTAGAGCTAGATAACTTACCAGGAAGAAAAAAAAATTAGACCAACTAAGTTTTATGTCTTTTGAGTGGATACAAAACGATTTTATACTCATTGATTGTTATGCTTATAAATATGTATTAGTCATTATAAAATTATATCAATCGTTTATTATATTAAGAAATCGTTATATCAAATAAAATTATATATTCAGTTGTTATCTCTTGTAAATATTAGAGATTTTGTAGTTATATCATATATTACTTACCCATGATAGGGTACCTGTCACCTTATTATCCGGCCGGATTACACCGATCACCGAACAAGCGGGAGTCCGGATTAACGAGGCCCTACTGTATTAGGAAAATTAGTCATGAATAAATTTCCAAACATTTGCATTTATGCTAAAAATCCGCGTAGCACCTGTCGTAGCGCTTGCTACGACTGCTACACCGTAGCAGGCCTACGTCGTAGCCCGTAGTATGCTGCGAACGTGCTACGGCTACGTTTTAAAAGATACGTTTATTTTGTTTTCAATTTATTCATGTTGTCAAGACCTTGTTACGATTACTATTAAAATCATGCCTGTGTTTCCCAGGAATTTAGAGTACAAAAAACCAGCATAAATAAGTAAACAACTGTAAATAAATTTGCTATAACTACCTATTATGCATTCATTATTTTTTCATTATAAATTATCTCGGAGTACAATCTGATGAAATTGGAATACAATACAAAATATACTTCTGTTAAAACTGAACCGAAAAGAAACATGAAAGACAAAACATTAACCCACATTAATTCCTACAGAAATAAACGATAAAAAAAGAAAGTTGATATCAAAGCAAAATTCCGTCTAATGTTATTTCTAGCAGTAATTTATCAATAATTTTCAATTTACTAGCTATTATCCCCGGCTTTGTTTTTGTGTCCATCGCATCCATCCATTTTCACAAACTTTCGCATTTTTAAGAAGAAAGATTTGAGAGATCTTAATTAATTATAGTTTTTAGTATTGAAAGAGGAAAACATATCTAATATATAAAATTCTCATATCACAGTTTTCGTTGCCATACTCCTCCGAAACGGCTTGACCGATTTTGATGAAATTTTTTGTGCTTATCCGGTATCTATGAGAATCGGCCAACATCTATTTTTCATCCCCCTAAATGTTAGGGGTAGTCCACCCCTAAATTTTAATTTTATTTTTTATACAAAATTTTTAATTTCTATTTTTTAAGGCAAAACAACGTTTGCCGGGTCAGCTAGTACCTACATAATTATATATTTGATTGTAGACTTACAAGAATCATACTTATGTCAATGGTTGTGAAAAACGCCAACTAGTAGCAGTCTTTGGAACTAACAAGATAACAAGTGCCAAGAGTGTACCTACCCTCAAATTGTACCTTCTCAGAGAATGAAAACAGCGCCATCTATATGTGACCCTTAGAACCAACAAAGCTTGGGTTTACCTTAGTTGGAGCAATATTAATTCTCATATTTTGAAGACAGATGGCGGTAAAAACTTTTGTTGACCTGACCTTTTAAAATTATAATCATCAATAATGAGTCCTCGAGCCCTGGATGGAGTGGAACGGACTGTGAGAATCGTACTGACTAAAATCCACGGTGTTCCTTCAACAGCCCTCTACGTTCCAGGGTCACGGTTACCTGAGATATTCCCGCAATCCCAGCAGACTTATAATAAATTATTTATCAAGTTTGTATTTTGTAAAACAATGTTATTTTTTCCGAGTTTCTAAAACTCACAAGCGATATTGAGATAGGACGCGGAAATTTTGGAAAGACGTAATTACTCTCATTCTGTGACTCTTTTATGAGCGATTTAAGAGACGCTTGCGTGTCCTCTCCTTCTCCCTACAGGTCTTCACCGGCCACGTCTATTTCAAAAGGTTCTTTTTCATGAGCCATGCGACTATTATTATCAGGCTCAGAACTACTCGCCTTGTGTAAATATCTATATTGCATAGTTGCAACGCATAATGCATTAAATCAATAACATTGGAACTCGCGCATGCGTCTCGCGGGCTGTGCCACAGTTCCTTTTTTGTCTCCCCCTTTAACCCCCTTCACCGCCTTAGCCGTCCGTGTAGTGATTTCCACACATCGTCATTATCATGGTATCTATATAGACAAAGTTATAACTCATATTTTCACCGGGCTTCGTAGTGTGACCTAGCAGACTACGGCTTGCTTTTTCTAACACTTTAAAACATCGTATGGAGAAAGAGATGGATATATTGCAGTCATTTGTTTTAAAGTGTACACTGTATATAAATGTATGTATGTTAAACTAGTAACTCTGTGGTTTTATCCTTATATGTGTGCAAGGCGCGGCTTGGTCCGGTGCCTGGGACGTAGTCCGCCAGTCTAGCTTTGTGCTTTTCAGAGCAAAGACGCTAACTTCATGGTCTTCATTGAAATATTTCATACAAAATTAAATAAAATATATTTTTGTTCAATTTCAAATAGCCGCAAGAAGTTAATGAAAATAAATTAAATGTGGTACCAGTTCTGCATTAAAACCCTGAGCCAAAAGGTAAGTTTTTTTGATAATTATTATATTTTCTTCTTTCCTTTTTTGATGCATGTTCGAAGTTTTTTTTTTACTATTTGTCCAGATTTTTTTTCGTTTTTACGAATCTACGTTGAACTACGTTCTTCTTCACAAGTAGATAACCCCTCCTCTTTATGCCATTATAATAATAATATGGCATAAAGAGGAGGGGAAAAACGGGTGTGAAGTGGGCGTGAATTTTTCTGATAAATTTGTCTGTAACTATGCGAATTTACGCGGACTGAGCCTTTATCACGAGTTTTCACTATTTTACTTTATACCGACTTTCCAGTATTTAACAGGGCTTCTTGTATGGAAAAATGGAACAGCGCCTCTGGTGTACGAAAAAAATGGAACAGCGCCTCTGGTGTAGGCATGAAGAAGGAACTATTTTTTTCCTTGAAATTAATGTCAAGGTTCCAGCTTGCTTTACGTCACAATAACTGAAAACTCATGATAAGACTTTTTTCAGTGACAATAGTGGACTCGGAAGCACATGCTTAAACCTTTGCATATCAGGTGTATTGTCGTCTTTAGAGTGTGGGAAAAAGATTTTAAATATTTATACATTTTTTTTGTTACAGTACACGCTGCCAGTTACTATGAAACTTTATTTTAGAACTGGTGCCATTAAAAGGCGGTGCTTAAGAATCGTAAGTACTTATCTATTATTTATCCGACTTCCTACTATTTTATATTATAAATGCGAAAGTGTGTTTGTTAACAGATTTTGATGAACTTTGGCACAGCGATATATGGGACTCTATAGCGAGTTTGTTTGTTGAGCCTCCTGCAGACACACGCGATTAATTGCGCTGCGACCACGAGCCAAGCTAATTTCCACTCTAAAAATACTGCGAATGGACCGTGACATGTCGCCCCGCGCGATTAATCGCGTGTGTCTGCAGGAGGCTTTGCGATTGTAGGGAGAAAAATGTTTGGGGGATGAGGGATGACGTGAAACGAAGGCTAGTTTTTGAGTCTGATTTTTTAATACCTCTTCAAAATGTCAGTGTGTCGTCATTTCATCAAATATATTGGGGTCGCTCCCATTCAAACCAGATGCAGCTGAATATCAGTATTTTACATGGAGCGACTGCCTATGGGACCTCCATAACCCAGTAACTGGGTAATAGATACCTCATGGTAAAACTGTTTGTCAGACTTTTAGAGCTTCTGACTAACAGTAACGACTGTCAAAGATCTACAAATGACAGCCGGGACCAACGGCTTTACGTGCTTTCCGAGGCACGGAGGATTCTCGCTATGACAGATGGTCACCATAGACCAGCCTCGGCAAGCTCGGCTTAACCCGAAAGATCGGCCTGTGCGGCTGTATATATTTAGCCACGAGCTTCCCAAAATGAATTGTGTGTGTACTAAAAATTCTCCATTATGTTTCAGCCGGATTCATTCCACCAGAACACACTTCGTGCTTCTAATCAAAATATTGATGAAAGTCGGTTTTCTTCGATGTTACTTCGCCACAATTGTGGTCGTGGTCAACATTATGTACAGTGCTTGTAAATAAAAGGTATGTTGTTCACCTTAGAGGTTTTAATAAGGCCATTTAGGCAGGCCTGTTGGTTTAGTGGTTAGTGACCCTGACTGCTATTCCGGAGGTCGTGGGTTCGATTCCCACCCAGGACAAATGTTTGTGTGATGAGCACGATCATTTGTCAGAACAAATGATCGTGCTCATCACACAAACATTTGTCCTGGGTGTCTGGGTGTAATTTATCTAAAATATTTTTGTATTTAGAAATATATAAGTGTGTTTATCAGTTGTCTAGTACCCATAACACAAGCTCTGCTTAGCTTAGGACTAGATGGCGTTGTGCGATAGTTGTGGAATATTATATTGTGGAATATTAATAAAACTTTTTCCAGTCTCGTGCTTTTATCTCATTTTCTTCTCCATCTAGGTACCTACAAATCCAGCCGCAGTGGTAGACGCCCATGGCGACGGACGTCGGCAGACGATCTCCGGCCACCGTAGGCGCGGGCATGCGGGTGGCGAGTAATGGGCGACTCGTTTTCCGACTATGGACCATGCCCTGGTCGACGGCGCGTTGTGTTCCACGCGCGCCTCAAAGAGTGTCAGCATCATTACATGGCTTTGGCCCTCTAGAGCGGGCCCCGTCATTACGGGGCCCCCTCTAGAGGGCCAAAGCCTGCCGGGGTCGCGGGTTATCTCATTACCGTGACCCTGGAACATAAAGGGCTATTGAAGGACACCGTGTATTTTAGTCAGTACGAGTCTGACAGTCCCTCCCACCCTGCCCTGTGTCATTTGATGATTTGATGATTTTACCACGATAAAAAAGTACCTACAGATAAGAAGGAATGCAATAGTATAGGGGAGAGTATTGCTCAGGAAAGGGTTAAAGTAGTTGAAAAAAAAATCTCTGACTCGTCATTACAGTAGTCACTCCTATATTCCAACCATATTATCTCAAAGCCGTTGATAATGTGAAAATTGTATTTTTCAGTCTTCTAACTCGAAACATTGACGAAGTTGGACGATATTCGAGTATTGAAAAATATGAAGGAACATAATTTGTTAGTAAACCAGCCAAAATGCTACCAGATAAAGGCTTCCACCGAGACACATCGAGTCTCTAAGATATATCTCGCCAAGCGAAAGGAAAAATACTTAGGTACGGCTGAAGAGGTAATTATAAAAAAAAATATCAATAATTTTCTATTGTTTTTTAATGGAAATTTTTATCAATTTTAAAATCACATTTATGGTTTGAATACTAAAACCTTTGCTAATTTAAAAATCTTTTTTTTTCAGATGAATCGAAAACCATGTAAATAAAGTATTAAACATACTTTAAACATTGATGAAGTTAGATAGGTCTTCAAGTATTTTAAAAAAATAAAGCGCCGTTGAGTTTTACTTGCTAAATCTGTGAGAGATGAATTGATGATGTTAAACAAAACCATGTAAATAAAGTATTAAATATACTTTAAACATTGATGAAGTTAGATAGGTCTTCAAGTTTTTTAAAAAATAAAGCGCCGTTGAGTTTTACTTGCTAAATCTGTGAGAGATGAATTGATGATGTTAAACAAAATATAATATGTTTTTGTTTTCTATTAAATCTGTGTTTTATTTAAAAAATCTCTTCCATATTTAAAAAAAAAAAGTCGCATATTTTATTGACCTATCTCTGCCTATCTCACCCTCCTTGTTTTTTGAAGCACTGAGTAAATATGTACATACAATAAATAAATAACATAGCTAGCCTTTTAGGCAACATAGTTATTTTTTAAGTCATCATCAGACTGTCAGACTTAAAAATATTGCACTACTGTTGTTCCAGTTGCGATGATCCGGCTCGAAGGACCAAATGTAGTACAAGCCGCTTTCTCATACAGTTGCGTTATTCTGTAACATTCACTTGACTCAATCATAATCAAAGCATTTATTTCAAATTGGCCATTACAGGCACTTTTGAATTGTCAAAAAACTAAAATTAATACTAGAATTTAAAATATTTATAGTGCTACAGTCCCAGTCACAAGACATAAAAACTGTGAAAGTACCGTAGATGCCCATTCCAAGAAGTAGATCTCTATGGAGAATGAAAAAGGTATATTGAATGCGTCAGTCCATGTCATATCTTATATCTAAATTATATAAAACTCAAAGGTGACTGATATTGTGATCTATCAACGCACAGCCCAAACCACTGGACGGATCGGGCTGAAATTTGGCATGTAGGTAGATACTATGACGTAGGCATCCGCTAAGAAAGGATTTTGATCAATTCTACCCCCAAGGGGAGAAAATAGGGGATGAAAGTTTGTAGGAAACTTTGTCAATTTTAAACCGATCCAGCTGAGACTTTGCATACACAAAGCTACTATGACGTAGGCATCCCCTAAGAAAACATTTTGATAAATTCCACCCCTAAGGGGATAAAATAGGGGATGAAAGTTTGTATAAATGTTCTTAGATTTTGGACGGATCGGGCTGAAATTTGGCACAATTTGGAGGTCTACCACCGTGTCAAATTTTAGCCCGATCCTTTCTTAGGGGATGCCTACGTCATAACATCTATATTATGATGTAGGCATCCCCTAAAAAGGATTTTGATAAATTCTACCCCTAAGGGGATAAAATAGGGGATGAAAGTTTGTATAAATCTTCTTAGATTTTCGATTGATTTCGCGAGCGAAGCCGCGGGCAAAAGCTAGTCCTCTATAAAGTTGTAATGTTAAATAAATAAAAAAAGAGTGGATGGTACAGACCGAGGGACGCATGCGCGAGTTTAAAAAGCTATTGATTCAAAGCATTACGATGTTTAACTTTGCAATTTAAATTGTTACATAAAGGTATCCTAGGTTTAAGAATCTCTTTTATGTCTATAGATTTCAGTACTAACATTGTTTTTGGCATGTACCTATGATTTTTTTAGGCTTAAAGTTGAAAAAGATTGTAGAGTTACTGTTGTTGTTCCGGTTACGAGAATCCGGCTCGAAGGAGCAAATGCAATACAAGCGGGGCTTACATATAACAATAGGCTAGTTGCCCAAAAAAATGTTTTTAGTCCGTCTTTTAGATTATTCAGAAATAAGGGACACGTATTTTTTTATTTGTAAATTAGACTAAAAATGACAAAGATATAGCCTATTAAAGGTACGTGTGACGTCACGCCGCGTCGCATTTTTTCGCGCGGGGTGACGTCACACGTATCTTTAATGGGCTATATCTTTGTTATTTTTTGTTTAATCGAAAAAAGAAAAAATACGTGCCCAATATTTTTTTATAATCTAAAATACGGACTAAATAGAATGTAATTATTTTGACCCTGGAAACTACCCTATTGTTGTGGAAATACACTGTCAGTTCCAAATCTTTTAAAAATGAAATATTCGCTTTGTATTCCATGGGACAGGCTAAAAGCAATCTCATATTCTATACAGTCGATAATGTTAATAAATAATATTTGAGATGCGCGGGACGCATGCGCGAGTTCCAAAGTTATTGATTCGATGCATTATGATGTGCATCTATGTAATAGTTGCAAGTACACACATCAAAAGTGTCTAGGGATCAAGCATTTTTATGCGGATTTCTTGAGATTGAGATGTGGCTTTGTAATAAATTTATGATTTTATAAATTTATATGGATCCTTTTTGGTGCATTTCATAATTTGAATCAGGAACTGTGAATCAAATTCGAGTAAAAGATGAAAATCAGCTGTCAATATTTTCCCTATAAAAACATACAACGCATTGAAGACATTATTAGTGCTACTGTTTCCCTACTACTGATTAAAACCAACGTTATTATGGAGCGGCGACGTCATTTAAGCAGGGAAGAAATGCTCAGAGCCGTGGGAATGATAGAAGCTGGTTCCCGGCAACGTACTGTGGCTTTAGCTCTGAATACAAGTCAGAGTGTTATCAGTCGACTTTGGACACGTTACCGAAGCACTGGTACCGTGGCTGAGCGCCATGGAGGACGGTATCGCTGCACCACACGGAGACATACATTCAAATCTTAACTCGAAGAGCTCCAACAATAACCGCCATGATGTTAGCCGTGAGGCTTCATCACTCTTCAGGGAACTTAATTAGCGACCAGTCAGAAACCGCTTGCATGAAGTGAACCTTCATTCCCGAAGACCGCTACGGATACCACCTATAGCAATGCACAATCGTAGGATTCGATATCAATGGGCTCTTGAACACAGAAATTGGGCAGAAGAACAATGGCGTTTCGTGTGCTTTTCTGATGAGTCTCGTTTCGGTATGAGACCGGATACAAGACGTATACGACACTGGAGGACCCCTGGACGCCAAAAGCGATTAAAATCCTGCCAGGAAGTCCATCCTTATAGTGGTGGAACCATCATGGTATGGGCGGGTATTTGGATCGGCGGAAGAACTGAGTTGATTTGGATCAGAGGCAACCTCAACGCTCAAATTTATGCTGAGACGATTGTATCAGACGTCATCGTTCCTCTACAAGTGCAAATCGGTCCCTTATTTCAGTTAATGCATGATAATGCACGACCGCACACCGCAAGAGTTGTAAGACAGACTCTCACCGCAGCTAACATCAATGTCCTGCCCTGGCCTGCTCAGTCGCCAGACTTGAATCCGATTGAGCATGCATGGGATATGCTACAGAGAAGAGCTCTGCCGAATATGGAGGGTATCCAGTCGCAAGAAGACCTTTTTTTGTTGTTGCAACGAACATGGGCGGCCATTCCACAGCGTGATTTGGATGAACTCATTTTGAGTATGCCAAACCGATGTTCTTGTGTTGTTAGTGTTCGCGGTAGAAACACGGATTATTAATTGTTTAAGTTACCCAATAAAATTTTAAAGAAAACTGTTATTTCAGTCTTTTTTTTCGAACTTTTGTGTTAGTGGTTCAAATGTCAAAAATCCCTTTATTAGGAAAATGGCAAATTTCTTTATTAATGCAAAGGTGACTTGGTTTATCGTTACTGTGACAAACGAAAACACTTTATTTGATGAATCCTTAAAGAAAATTTTAATTTATATCAATCAGGAGAAAAGTTATTGCAAAAATATATGTTGATCCCTAGACACTTTTGATGTGTGTATTTACATAAAGGTGTCTATTGATTGGAGAACAATGGACATTAGTCGCAGTTTTTTGCTATCAAGTAATCACATTCGAAAAAGAGAATAATGTGTATGAATGTTAATGGATGGAGAGGAAGAGGAAGGCCAAAGAAAAGATGGATGAATTCTAAGGAAATGATTATGAAAGAAAAAGGAGTAAATGATTCCGTGACTTCTGATAAGGGAGAATGGAAGAAGAAAACGTGTTGTGCCGACCACAAGTAAAATTAGATAAGAGCAGGAAGAGGATGGCATTTTTGCAGTAGTAAAATAAATTGTCCAAAAATTATTTTATTTTGTTTTAATAATGGCGTTCTATGGAACTGTGCTTATAGTCACAAAAGTTCGAGTGAGAGCTAGTTTTTAGAGAATAATTATTCCCTTTTCCGTCACGGCGGTCGAGATTATTTTACTGCCAAGACGGGCCAATGGGAGTTTCACATCAAAAACATGTTGTGCCTACCCCAAATACAGTAGGACAAAGGGGGCAGGCAATGATGACATGTATGTTTTTTGGTGATTAATGACTACAACCGTGAAAGAAGGCAGTTAGCTGTAGTGTACTTTTTCTAACTCGAGGGATTTGGGGTGCTAAGACAGGAAACCTCCACGTGCGCCCGTGGACTGGAGTTATCTCGGATACGTCCGGGGGGAAGACCAGTTTTTCGGGCCGGTGCGCCCTGGGATGCGGGCAAAAACTCTCCTTAGGCACTGTGTGCCTAAGGGGTTTCTTTGCCCGTATGCAAATAGCCTGTCGGGTGGACGCTCCAACGCGTGTCCCTCTGAACAGCAGAGGGCACAGCGACGGAGCGGGCTTGCGGACGGTGGGTAATCGGTATGCTCGCCGTCCGACCAAGGATCAAGCCCGGGTCGGTGGCGCGTCGTGTTTCACGCGTCACCGACGGGGCCCCTTATGGGGCCAAATGCCTGCCGGGGTCGCGGATTTTTCTTAATCCAGGATACCGTGGCCCCGGAACGTAAAGGGCATTTACAAGCAAGGCAAGGGCATAAGGGATTTTAGTCAGTAAGAGTCTGACAGTCCCTCCCGCCCCACCCAGGGCGGGAGGACTCATTTGATGATTTTGACACCCTAAAAAAAAAAAAAACTCGAGGGATTTACCTATGAAAGTAAGAGATGGAAAAACAATGCAGAATAGTAAAAGTAATTTATATTGTTCTACTGTGGCATAAGGAATGGTTATCACAGTAGCTGAATGATTAGCTGAATTTGTATTTTTATGGCCTTCAGATAATTGTTTCGGGTTTAGCTGTTTGTGTATGTGAATTTAAAATGTTTATAAACGCACCCACAACACATGAGAAATTCTGGTTTATAAAATAGGGGAACAGTGTATAAGACGGGGACACGAGGTATGATGGGAAATCACACACCTAGGGCAAACTTAACACAAAACTAACGTAGCACAAGCACCAACAGGACGCTATTTCCGTCTGGCCGCTTACAAATGACGACCTGATGGCGCTTGCTCTACGTTAGTGTTGTGTTAAGTATGCCTAAAGAGTGTATGTCCCCATTATACCTCGCGATTATTAACGTCCCCGTCTTATACACTGTTCCCCTAGCGTTTTCAGTCAGTCAAAAAAAAAATGAAAACCACGCCGTGATTATATTTATCGTGTAAACAGATCAGGGGTGAAACACCGGTCGTCGGGGCTTCTTAACTATAAAGGGGTGAGGATGTAGCCTACCCGGGGTGCAAGCTTACTGCGCAAACAGCAACACAGACAGGTGTGGTCCAGACACTTTGCGATCAATAAGTTACCTACAGATAGATGTGTAAACAGTGTCGGGCAGATGGTTCTCCCTTGTAGAACTCCACATTGAACTATGCAGAATACATCTAATAAATTATCAAGAAAGTTTTTTACTGAGGACTGAGACAAGTATACGGTGTTTTCTCAAGAAATAGGCAGTAGCAATAGGTATAATGTTCTCTATCATTCTTTTCAATAAGCAAGAGGCTTGTTGAATGTCATTAGCTAGACATTAAATGAAATTAGCCCGTACTGTCCCATTGCTGGGCAAAGGTCTCCGTCCATTCCTTTCTACAATCACTGCTGAGTGCCATTGCTAGCGTTATTAGTCCGGCTCTGACATGATCGGATTTCACACAATACTGAATGTTTTGAATTTGTGGGTGATAGACATATGAAAAGTCACAAGGGACATCTAATTATTGTTGGAATTGCAATGTTTGGTTCAGCGCATAAGGTTGAAAACTCGTCTCAACTCAACATTTCTTTCCACCGTTGATGTGTGTGCTGTATTGTTTCCGAGAGGGATCCATCATTTGATGAGAAACAGCAGACATGAAGGGTGGAACGTAATCTAAGTTAATTTTTTTTTGCGTCCGTTGCCTCTGTTTATGAAAAACTTTTCTAATTAATTTGGGAATCTAAATTAAATTTAAACTTGCCTACTTGTAGAAAATTGAACAACGTGTTGGTTTTGATTGTACACGTTTACAAACGGCACTTCAAGAAAAATAAGAATAAAATTCTTCACTTCACTTACTCTTTCTTATAAGGCTTAAGGTCCACCTTCTATTGGTCCACCCCGGGCAACAGCACCATAGACTACATGATCCTGCAGTGACAGCTGAACAATCCTACTGGCACTGGTAGGGCTCACCTGGGCCGTCTAGCTCGCGACCACCATTCTATTGGAGCTGGGCGCCTAACAGTTTTATTGTGTTCCGTCGCGCGTCAGTGTGCATGAGCTCCAGTTCTTTTTGGGTGAACTAGCTCATCTCTAGGACTCGTCTTTGCTTCTGGATTTGATAGTGAGAGAGTGGAGAAAATAACACAACAACAACCAATTCATTTTTTTTATTTATTTTAACTAGAGAGTTCTACCTTCTACAATAATATTAATTAACACAATTATCACACACATAATTATCTATGAATCTATGAATGAGTGTACGTCGACTTAACCGTCGTGTGTTTTTTAATAGTCTTCAATATCTGTAGTCAGATTTCTGTGATTATTTTTTTGTTCGATACAGTATACCTGCCATTTGGTCCCATTACAATTTAATTCGGTTTGGCTTATTTATGAGACTTTTTTTGATATTCTTATACCAACGAGGCAACCCTAAACACGTTTCTCACATGGTGTTTCCTTATTAGGCATTTGTTAGGGACCCCTTGCATGGGGTTGCCCGCAATACCCAACTTCTGATTCTTTACATTCTCTCCTACTTTAAAGATAAAGCGGCCATTTTTTTCTGCCCCTGGAATGACGCCGCCATTTTGTAAGAGACGCAGACCGCTGTATGGTAAAAGATGCGGAATGTTGACGGTTCTTAGAATACTTTGATGTCTAAGTTCCCTGTTTTCATCGTTTTAATTATCATGATTTGATGACACTTTTCAAACTTTTTTATTTATAATCTTAAAAGATTATTCGTACTTTGATGCCCAAAACCCTTTGTTGTTCATACAAGTATATTTAGTACTAGCTTCCGCCCGCGACTCCGTCCGCGCGGATGTCGGTCTTCGCGTGGATGGTTTATTTCTCCATTTTGAGTAACTCTGACAATGACATCTTATAAATAACTATTGGACCCAAATACGGCTAAGCCTATCTATACATATAATAAATCTGTAGAAGGGTCAATTCTGTACATTGAAAATATTGAAAAAATTAATAGCGGGGGGTGTTGCTGGATCGATACCAAACCCAAATATGTGATTAAAAAAAATTTTGTCTGTCTGTCTGTATATGCAGGCATCACGTGAAAACTAACGGTTCAATTTCGATGAAACTTGGTATAATTATACCTTATTATCCTGGGCATCAAATGGGATACTTTTTATCCTGGAAAAATACGTAGAAAAAAAAATCTTATTTTTCAGTTTTATTCATAGACGTTGTTCTGTAGAACCGCGATCACACGTTGCATTACCCGCAGTGGATTCAGCGCCGTAACCTGTAGCGCCGAAAGTCGGATTTGGCTTGAACCGTTTGCGGCACACGCGGGCCTCCCCGACTCCTATATAAGGAGCCGCGTTCCGCGCCGCGCGATGCATATAAATTCTGAATTTTGATGCGAGCGGACGTGTCCAGTGTGGCGAGCGGTCGTCCGTGGAATTAATATTGTAAGGATAAAAAGTATCCCATTTTATGCCCAGGATAATAAGGTATAATTATACCAAGTTTCATCGAAATCGAACCGTTAGTTTTCACGTGATGCCTGCATATACAGACAGACAGACAGACAAAATTTTTTTAATCACATATTTGGGTTTGGTATCGATCCAGCAACACCCCCCGCTATTTATTTTTTCAATATTTTCAATGTACAGAATTGACCCTTCTACAGATTTATTATATGTATAGATACCTACCTACTTATAGTCCACCTTTTTGGTAAACAAAGGATTACATTATTATGCATGTTTAATATGTGGACTTTTTCGTACTAGGTACCAATTTCGGGACAACTTGAGATTTTAGAAAAGCATTCATTAATTTTATAACATTTCTGGAACCCAACCACAACCGGGTTTCTTCAGGTTTGCGTTTTTACATTCCCTCTTACATTGGTTAGAAACTATCTCTGAAGCCTCAACAGTTCTATTGATACATTTCAGCTGAAACTTCAGGCTAACTCCACCTGAAAACAGAAAATATTCTATATTAGCTATTGCCAGCGACTTCGATAATACAAATAGCGCTTATAGATCACACAAATATTATATTTGTTCCGCACAGCAGTGCAGCTCTCATTGACTTATATTGTAAGGACAGGCCCAAACAAACAACGAAAATGACACCATATATTTGGCCCCCAGCTGTCAGTTCTGGGCCAAAGCAACTCAGTCAACTGACGTTACGTAAGCAATGTAGTTGACCGTAGTTCGTCTGATTGATCATAGATGGCGCTACTTTTTGGTTGTATGAAGAAGGTTTAGGCAAAATGTTCTGACGGGCATATCCTTCCTTTTGAAAAGCTGCCAATGACCAGCTATGCTATTCTCAATAAGAAATCGTGTCGCTGTATTCTACTATGTGCTATTCGATGCGACGACTTTGAGATTGTCCAATGGCGAAGCGCGAGCGCTCACCGTTCGCGCCGCACGATTGGATAGTGTCGCTGTCAGTAGCTTAAGCCGTTCACTGCCCACTCAACAAACATCAGTTTACCATCAACGCGATAGACAGCCCGTTGTGCAGGGGCTACCTGAACGCGGATGAAACGGCAACCCACGTAATCCTGGAATGCGAGGGCGTTGGTCGCTCCAAGAAGCCTGTGAACGTCCCAGGAGACTTCTGAGCTTCTGGAAGGAGCTGGGTTGGCTCATATAGCCAACCGTCCCACCTCACGCATAACGGACCACCTACGAGTACAAATGCGGAAAAGGGAGCCCCAGTAGCTTAGAGCAAAGCAAACTAGCAGTGCTAATCTTTATTAACACAGACTTGTGATCGCCAACGCTGACGCCACGCTGGGACTAAAGTTTACGATTCACTAAGCGACTGACAGCGACACTAGCGCTCACCGCTCACGCTGCGTGCTCGGACGATCTCAAGCCGCTTCGTCGAAGAACACATTGTAGAGTCCAACGTCTCCAACGATGAGATTTCTTATTAAAAAAAGTCCCAAAAATAAGAAAATAACCCTACGGGGCTGAGAGAGGGGCCACTCAAAACTTGGGGGACGTATATTATTTAAGGGATTATTTATGGGATATATTTACATGACGTGTATAGATCGTAGGTGTAACTTGCAAAGATATTCCCCCACGTTTTGAGTGGCCCCTCTCTCAGCCCCGTAGGGTTATTTTCTTATTTTTGGGACATTTAAAAACGTGGGTTTTTATATTTTTTAAATCTATTAATTATTTTATTATTTTTATCATTGTTCATCGGGTTTGAAGCTATCCTGAAAATTTCAGCCTACTAGCTTATCGGGAAGTGCCTCAAAGCCTGTCCGCCATCTTGGACGTCCGCCATATTGGATTTAAGTCACATGACTATTTTTTTCGTATTCCTGACAGCAAACCCTTTCATTTGATACCCATATCATGGGGATGGTTTTCAAACAGTCAGTCCGCCATCTTGGGGAGGCCGCCATATTGGATTTGTTATGAAGTTTCTTGGCCATGTATTGTCATCAGAACTCAAAGCGTGTACAAAATTTCAGCCTGCTAGCTTATCGGGAAGTGCCTCAAAATTGAGTTGCAAAAGTCCAACCGGAACGACAAACAAACTAACAAACAAATAAACAAACAAGAAAAGTGAGTGTATAAAAAAACGTGGGAAAATAAGTAACTTTCTGTTTTTACCCAGGGCAGGGCGGAAGGGGATTGGTACTTAAGATCAACAGCCATAAGGGACTGTCAGACTCGTACTGACTAAAATCCACGGTGTCCTTCAATAGCCCTTTACGTTACAGGGTCATGGTAATTCGTTAGTACCGCGAACCCCGCAGGCAAAAAAAAGTAACATACTCGTAGCTGAATCTGAATCGAGCCAACGACACAGACAGAAATCAATAGCGCCAAACGTTAAAACGATTATAAAAAAAACGGTTATAACAGCATTTTTTAGGGTTCCGTAGTCAACAAGGAACCCTTATAGTTTCGCCATGTCCGTCCGTCCGTCCGTCCGTCTGTCCGCAGCTTAGCTCAGAGACGCCCAGCACTAGAAAGCTGTAATTTGGTGTAAATATACGGATTTGTTGCGTCAAAAAAGTGGTAAAATAAAATCTAGTAAAATATTTTTTTAGGGTACCTCCTGTACACGTAAAGCGGGGATGTTTTTTTTTTTCTCGCGTACCCCTTAGTGTGGGGTATCATTAAATAGGCCTTTAAAAAATATTGGTAGTTTCCATCAACAATTTTTTGATAAAAAGATTCGTTTGTGAAATATTAAGCTTTAAAGTGCTAATTTTTGCCCTACTCGAGTGTCCCCCCCCTCTACCAGCTAAACGGTTATGTTTGGGGGTGTGAAAAAATTTACAATAGTAGTATATATAACGAAGTTTAAAAGAAAATTATCATGACTAAGTGGGCTTTACAAGTTTACGAGTAATAGTTGACCAACTTATAAAACGTACTGGGATAACATTTTCCTAAACAAAATGTATCGGAGAACAACTGCAAATGTAAGTTTGTCAACTTCATTTTTACAGCTATAATAGGTAGTGGAGTGGAGTGGAGTGCAGTGGAGTGGAGTGCAGTGCAGTGGAGTGGAGTGGAGTGGAGTGGAGTGGAGTGGAGCGGAGTGGAGTGGAGTGGAGTGGAGCGGAGTGGAGTGGAGTGGAGCGGAGTGGAGTGGAGTGGAGCGGAGCGGAATGGAGTGGAAGGAAGTGGAGCGGAGCGGAGCGGAGTGGAGTAGAGCGGAGTGGAGCGGAGTGGAGCGGAGTGGAGCGGAGTGGAGCGGAGTGGAGCGGAGTGGAGCGGAGTGGAGCGGAGTGGAGCGGAGTGGAGCGGAGTGGAGCGGAGTGGAGTGGAGTGGAGCGGAGTGGAGTGGGGTAGTGTGGGGTGGAGGGTCGAAAATCGCTTGAACCTTTTTAACAGGTTCATAGCGATTTTCGACGTGCCTTGACACCTCTCAAGTTTTTTTTTTTAATACGTCATAAATCGTAAACCTTTCAAAGTTGGAACCAACTACAAGAACTTTTATAGTATGTTATTACTTGCTGCTACGGAACCCTTTATGGGCGAGTCCGACTCGCTCTTGGCCGGTTTTTTTTTTGTTAATGTTAATGGCACCATTCACATCGAAACTTCACTGACAAAGGACAAAGCCGAGAGTCGACGGCTCCATACAAGTTTAGTACGCTTTGTTGCACTAAGGGGAGCCCACCTGGTTTTATACAATACTAGCTTTTTGAAATCGGTCCAATAGTTTCGGAGCCTATTCAATACAAACAAACAATGATGATGTCATTCTCAAGGTTGACGTTAAGAACGCCTTTAACTCTGTTAACAGGGACACTTTGTTGGCTGAGGCAAAAAAGGAATTACCCGAAATTTTCGGTTTTTTGTGGCAGTGCTACCGGCACCCTTCTAAATTATTATACAAAAATAATGTTTTGGAATCAGCAGTTGGATGCCAACAAGGTGACCCTCTCGGGCCTGTCATTTTCAGCCTAGCCATACATCCCATCATCCAAAAACTAAATTCTAAATTTAATGTTTGGTATTTAGATGACGGAACTCTAGGAGGTGACGTAGACACCGTTATTAATGACTTTGAATTCATCCAAAAGGAATTTAAATCAATCGGTCTGGACCTCAACCCATCCAAATGCGAAATTTTTCTTTCTCACATGACTGACAGACAGACAACTCTTGACAAATTCAATGCAATAGCTCCTCAAATCAAAATTTTAGATAAAAGTTCTCTAAACCTCCTAGGTTCCCCTATTTTCGAAGATAGTTTCTCATCATTCATCGACGAAAAAATTAATCATTTTAATGACATCTCAGATAGACTTTCCCAAATCAACTTACATTCAGCATTCACCCTTATTAGGTATTGTTGTTTTGGTCCAAATTTTATGTACTATCTCCGGTGTTCTCCTCTATGGAAGCATCAACACATTTTGGACAAAATTGACCAAATTATTCGTAATACTTTAACATCCATCAATACTTTAACGTCAACCAATTCTGTAGAGCGTGCTCGCCTGCTGGCTGTGGGCGAATGGGAGTCGGGTCTATGGCTTCAGGCACTACCGTCACTCAACATAGGTACCATGCTGAGTGACACTACTTTCCGGATCGCTACATGTCTGCGTTTGGGCGCTCCTTGCGGTGCTCCACATCGCTGTCAGTGTGGCGAAGCAGTCGACTGCCTCGGGCACCATGGCCTTTCCTGCAGCAAAAGTGCGGGTCGGTTAGCACGGCACGCCAGCTTAAATGACATTATCCGTCGTGCTCTTGTCATCGCCGGGGTGCCAGCTGTTTTAGAACCCAATGGCTTGTCACGCGACGATGGGAAGAGACCAGATGGGATGACTATAATGCCATGGAAGTTGGGTAGACCTTTGGTGTGGGATGCAACATGTGTCGACACCCTTGCGCCATCCCATCTTCGCGGTACGGCGTGCTGTGCTGGTGCGGCTGCTGCAAGTGCTGAAAACCTCAAACGGCGTAAATACAATGGCTTGACTAGCAGCTATGTATTTGAGCCGTTTGGGGTTGAAACACTAGGGCCATGGGGTCCGAGTGCTCACCAAGTTTTTAAAGAGCTTGCTAAACGAATAGTCGACTCTTCGCGTGACCAGAAGGCTGGCCTATTTCTTGGTCAAAGAATTAGCATTGCCATCGAACGTGGCAATGCTGCCAGCGTTCTGGGCACTTATCCCGTTAACAGCGATGTGGATGAATTTTTTGATGCTCTTTGTTAGGTAATTGGCATGGTTGTAGTAATTATTATTAGGCTTGTTAATTTAGTTTTTTAATGTACATAAATAACATTATAAATAAAGAGAACAAACAATCAAATCTTTCCGCTTTATAATGTTAGTGTAGAAAACGTATTTAATACATAAAGGTAGGTACATACAAACTTTTTTGTGTAATGAGTCCTCCCACCCCGGGCAGGGCGGGAGGGACTGTCAGACTTGTACTGACTAAAATCCACGGTGTCCTTCAATAGCCCTTTATGTTCCGGGGTCACGGTAATGGTATAAGTCCCGCGACCCCGGCAGGCTTTGGCCCTCTAGAGAGGGGGCCCCGTCATCATGCTGACGCTCTTTGAGGCGCGCGTGGAACACAACGCGCCGTCGACCCGGGCATGGTCCATGGTCGGGCTGCGAGTTGCCCTTTACTCGCCGCCCGCATGCCCGCGCCTACGGTGGCCGGAGATCGTCTTGCGACGTCCGACGCCGTGGGCGCCAACCACCGCGGGTGGGGCGGAGGGAGGACATTGCCCTCTCTCTCGCGCGGCCCGCCTCCTCCTTCGCGAGCATTACTGCTTCGCAGAAGGAGGCGACCGCTTCCCACTCCGTCTCGCCCCGCAGCATGGCCGCAACCAATGCCGGGCGCGAGAGGTCTCCGCCTATCGCCGCCGTGAGGACACGTCGGTGCTCTGCCCAAGCGGGGCAGTCTTGCACCGTATGCTCTACTGTGTCCTCCGGGCGATCTTCGCAGTGGTGACACCCAGGCGTTTCGTCCTTTCTCCTTAGACACAGGTACCTCCCGAAACTTCCGTGTCCGGTGAGGACCTGCGTCATGCGGTAGGTCAGGACGCCGTGACTCCTATCCAGCCACTCCTCAAAGAGGGGTCTTACCGCCGCGATTGCGGCGTGCCCGAGGTACATACAAACTTACCAATATTTGAGCGGCGTTTAATTCTGGTTCTTTTGTAATGATAATCTCTGTAGATGCTGACTGGTAGAGTAACCTGTAACAAGAAAGAAAATGAGGTCAAAACAAAGAAAAAAATGTAGGTATTACAGCCAGGTCACTAAAAAACATTTGAAGAGATTGGGGGATGAAGAAAAGGATGCAAAGTTCCTCGATACTCCATTAAAAAAGAAGTTATGGGAGCACAACGTTTTTATACATATAATCATATAATAATTATGTAGTTTTCATAAACTCCTCTACAGATATACCTATTAGTATGTGAAGCAACGTTTCAACTTTACTTTTTTTTTAATACAAGGACGAAGCGCGTTATGAAATTTTGCACAGTTAGTTGTTTCTGTTTTGTATATTAATTATGTTTCCGAATACATACAACTCTAATCTCTTCAAAGTTAGAATGAACAGGCTTCTTCTGGGTAAGCTCGCTCCATCGTCGACCTTGTCTTAGTCACTGCTGACCTAGACTAAGGTCAAGAGCAAACCCATTTTATATAACAAAACTGGCCAAGTGCGAGTTGGACTCGCGTGAAGAGGGTTCCGTACGATGTTACCTATCACGTTTTTTTAAATCTGACCCAAATTGGTACGCAAAATATTGAGTGATTTACCATGTTATTTTAATATCATGGACTTCTTATAGGTTTTCCTATAATGTATAAGTAGAAAACTAGTTTATGTATTTTTTTCAAAATTTTAGGTTCAGTAGTTTCGGAGATAAGGGGGGGGGAATGGTCAAACTTCGTCTAATTTTCTTGAATAACTTGGAAATAATTTATTTTAAAATTACAAAAAAAATACACTTAAGATTGTCACAACAAGACCTTTCATTTGATAAGTCACACGATGCAGTTTTCAATTATTATTTTTTTTAATTTTCCCCTTCCCCCCCCAAAAATTACCTCCCATATACATATATGGACTTCTTATAGATTTTCCTATAATCTAGAAGTCGAAAACTGACTTCTGTATTTTTTCAAAATTTTAGGTTCAGTAGTTTTGGAGATAAGGGGGGGGGGGGGGGGAAATGGTCAAGCTTCGTCTATTTTCTTGAATAACTTGGAGACTATTTATTTTAAAATTACAAAAAATACACTTACGATTGTCTCAACAAGACCTTTCATTTGATGATTTGTCACACGATGCAGTTATAATTTTTTTTTTCCCCTCCCCCCTAAAAATTACCTCCCATATACAGAATCTCTGTAGATGCTGACTGGTAGAGTAACCTGTAACAAGAAAGAAAATGAGGTCAAAACAAAGAAAAAAATGTAGGTATTACAGTCAGGTCACTAAAAAACATTTGAAGAGATTGGGGGATGAAGAACGAGATGCAAAGTTCCTCGATACTCCATTAAAAAAAAAGAAGTTATGGGAGCACAACGTTTTTATATATATAATCATATAATAATTATGTAGTTTTCATAAACTCCTCTACAGATATATTAGTATGTGAAGCAACGTTTCAACTTTACTTTTTTTTTTAATACAAGGACGAAGCGCGTTATGAAATTTTGCACAGTGAAAGTTGTTTCCGTTTTGTATATTAATTATGTTTCCGAATACATACAACCCTAATCTCTTCAAAGTTAGAATGAACAGGCTTCTTCTGGGTAAGCTCGCTTCATCGTCGACCTTGTCTTAGTCACTCCTGACCTAGACTAAGGTCAAGAGCAAACTCATTTTATATAAAAAAAAAATCTGGCCAAGTGCGAGTTGGACTCGCGTGAAGAGGGTTCCGTACGATGTTACCTATCACGTTTTTTTAAATCTGACCCAAATTGGTACGCAAAATATTGAGTGATTTACCATGTTATTTTAATAATTATCATGGACTTCTTAAAGGTTTTCCTATAATCCATAAGTAGAAAACTAATTTCTGTATTTTTTTCAAAATTTTAGGTTTAGGTTAGGGGGGGAATGGTCAATTTTCTTCTACTTTCTTGAATAACTTAGAAACTAAAATATTTTAAAATTACAAAAAAAATACATTTAAGATTGTCTCAACAAGACCTTTCATTTGATATGTCACACGATGCAGTTTTCAAATTATTATTTTTTTAATTTTCCCCTTCCCCCCCAAAAATTACCTCCCATATACAGATATGGACTTCTTATAGGTTTTCCTATAATCTATAAGCAGAAAACTAATTTATGTATTTTTTCAAAATTTTAGGTTCAGTAGTTTCGGAGATAAGGGGGGGGGGGGGAATGGTCAAATTTCGTCTATTTTCTTGAATAACTTGGAAACTATTTATTTAAAAATTACAAAAAAAAAATACACTTAAGATTGTCTCAACAAGACCTTTCATTTGATATGTCACACGATGCAGTTTTCATTTTTTTTTTTTAATTTTCCCCTTCCCCCCCAAAAATTACCTCCCATATACAGATATGGACTTCTTAAAGGTTTTCCTATAATCTATAAATAGAAAACAGACTTCTGTATTTTTTCAAAATTTTAGGTTCAGTAGTTTCGGAGATAAGGATTTTACGTTCAGTAGTTTCGGAGATAAGGGGGGGGGGGGAGAATGGTCAAATTTCGTCTATTTTCTTGAATAACTTGGAGACTATTTATTTTAAAATTACAAAAAAAAAATACACTTACTATTGTCTCAACAAGACCTTTCATTTGATGATTTGTCACACGATGCAGTTATAATTTTTTTTTTCCCCTCCCCCCTAAAAATTACCTCCCATATACAGAATCTCTGTAGATGCTGACTGGTAGAGTAACCTGTAACAAGAAAGAAAATGAGGTCAAAACAAAGAAAAAAATGTAGGTATTACAGTCAGGTCACTAAAAAACATTTGAAGAGATTGGGGGATGAAGAACGAGATGCAAAGTTCCTCGATACTCCATTAAAAAAAAAGAAGTTATGGGAGCACAACATTTTTATACATATAATCATATAATAATTATGTAGTTTTCATAAACTCCTCTACAGATATATTAGTATGTGAAGCAACGTTTCAACTTTACTTTTTTTTTAATACAAGGACGAAGCGCGTTATGAAATTTTTCACAGTTAAAGTTGTTTCCGTTTTGTACATTAATTATGTTTCCGAATACATACAACCCTAATCTCTTCAAAGTTAGAATGAACAGGCTTCTTCTGGGTAAGCTCGCTTCATCGTCGACCTTGTCTTAGTCACTCCTGACCTAGACTAAGGTCAAGAGCAAACCCGTTTTACATAAAAAAAAATCTGGCCAAGTGCGAGTTGGACTCGCGTGAAGAGGGTTCCGTACGATGTTACCTATCACGTTTTTTAAAATCTGACCCAAATTGGAATTCGAAGCGCGTTATGAAATTTTGCACCGTTAAAGTTGTTTCCGTTTTGTATAATAATTATGTTTCCGAATACATACAACCCTAATCTCTTCAAAGTTAGAATGAACAGGCTTCTTCTGGGTAAGCTCGCTGCATCGTTGATCTTGTCATAGTTACTCCTGACCTAGACTAAGGTCAAGAGCAAACCCATTTTATATAAAAAAACTGGCCAAGTGCGAGTTGGACTCGCGTGAAGAGGGTTCCGTACGATATTACCTATCACGTTTTTTTTTTAAATCTGACCCAAATTGGAACGCAAAATATTGAGTGATTTACCATGTTATTTTAATATCATGGACTTCTTATAGGTTTTCCTATAATCTATAAGTAGAAAACTAATTTCTGTATTTTTTTCAAAATTTTAGGTTCAGTAGTTTCGGAGATAAGGGGGGGAAATAGTCAATTTTCGTCTACTTTCTTGAATAACTTGGAAACTAAAATATTTTAAAATTACAAAAAAAAATACATTTAAGATTGTCTCAACTAGACCTTTCATTTGATATGTCAGACGATGCAGTTTTCAATTATTATTTTTTAATTTTCCCCTTCCCCCCCAAAAATTACCTCCCATATACAGATATGGACTTCTTATAGGTTTTCCTCTAATCTATAAGTAGAAAACTAATTTCTGTATTTTTTCAAAATTTTAGCTTCAGTAGTTTCGGAGATAAGGGGGGAATGGTCAAATTTCGTCTATTTTCTTGAATAACTTGGAGACTATTTATTTTAAAATTACAAAAAAAAACACTTACGATTATCTCAACAAGACCTTTCATTTGATATGTCACACGATGCAGTTATGAATTATTTTTTTAAATTTTTTCCCTTCCCCCCCACAAAAATTACCTCCCACATACAGATTTCATCTATTCACGTCACACCTCTGTGCTTGGATCACAGGAATTGATATGTGTAGGTATAAGCCGGAGCAATGAAGAAAGGATATGAAAATGGCGGCTTGTACTTGCGTTGACAGATAGTACAGTCAGCATAAAAGATTACAAGTTAAAGTTTTTTTCAAATTAAAAATAATATAAACAAGACTGGGTCACAATCATTTCTCAAATTTAACCTAACAATAAAACAAAATTCAACAACAATAACAAACAGGTAACAACGAAAAAAATAACAGAAAACTATAGCAAATATTCGTAAAAAGGATCACTGAGCGTGTCAAGACATCAAGACAATTTTTTTTTCTGCTTACGCTACGCGCGTGAGTGAGTATAGACGGCACTAGTGCGCGAGCGAGAGAACACGATAAGCGCCGCCATTTTAGAATCTTTTCTTCAATGCTCCAGGTTATGCCAAATTTCAACTCAATCGGTCTAGTAGATTCGGAGATAATTGACTGTAAGCGACAGACAGACGAACACACGAGTGATCCTAAAAGGGTTCCGTTTTTGTATTCGGACGTACGGAACCCTAAAAAAATTGGTATTTAAATCTATAACTCACAATTTAAAAAGAACAATATAAAACTAAAATATAATAAATCTATCTAAACTAAACCATTACAAAGCATCGAAAAATTCCTCCTGAACTCAATGTCCTCAACGCTGTCAGGTGGTAATAAGTTTAAGAGACCTGCTTTGCCCCTTTGTATGACAATGCTTAGACTCTGGCCAAGATAACAGCCAGCCCTTGGGTCACAGGAAGCGTTGAAGTTTGTACAAATAAATGATTACCTTGACTCTCATCTTCAGCACATTACAGCTCTGCAATCGCTTCATAAACAACTCTATAACGTCGATTCTCAATATGTCCTTCTCTATTTAACATTATTTTTTAATACACGAACATGTTGCTAGGTATATCAAGTTTTTCTTATAAAAAGACACAGTACACGTCTAACTTGTAGGGAACACAAAGCCAGACTGTTCCCCTACCCTCATCCCCTTTCTATTCCAGTTCCGCGGCCTGCTGTCATGCGCCCTAAGGGGGCTTGCTATTTCTACTAACTAAAAATGAAAATCGTCCTTGCTACTACGATTTAAAGATGCAATATGAATGACTTACGTCGTCGTGGCGAGCGCGTTTTGTTTTTCATCTACCCGTAGTTAACTGCACGTTTTATGTCATATGTCGTAGTGGTAAGGATGATTTTCACTTGCGCGTCATCATCAAGCTATTACAGATTTTCACACATAGGTACAGAAGCTGAGTACCACAGAGCAAAGGGTTTCATAGAGGAGTCATACTATAAATCATCATATTGACTTACCTTTTCGAGGCATTTCCCAACTAGGAATAGGATTCCAGTCTATGGAACAATTCATGAATACCGAGACGCGAGGCTGCGCGCACTTTTCAATCCTTCTATTTTTTTATTAGGTACTCGAAAAGATAGGTACACATTTAGACTACCTGTCCATAGGAGCGGAGCGAGGCTGCAGAGCGGAGAAACGGAGAAATATTAACCAATAAGATTGCACAACTGAAGAGGAGTGAAGATTTAGCGCAATCCTATTGGTAAATATTTCTCCGTTTCTCCACTCCGCAGCCTCGCTCCGCTCCAGTAGACAGGCAGCCTTACAGACGCTGCCTGCCACATGAGCGGAGCGGAGAAACGGAGATAGTTATTTATGATACTAGTGCGGTAAGTTGTTTTTTACAAACGAGTAGACTCGTCTCGGGCTTACCATAGTCACGTGTTTCGATTCCCGGGTGTGGGAGAAGAGAATTTTCGAAAATCTTTGAATGCAGTTTGCTTTCTATTCAAAAATAAAGGAATGTTTCCTTTGAGTAAAATTTTCTATCTGCAGTATTAAGAGTACTTTCCCCCCAGGTGGCATTACAAAATTCCACCTTGTATAATATCTGTTACTGGTGTCTTATCTACACGTTAGTAACTCTGTGGTCTATTAAATGGAGGGGTTGAACACGCACACTACGAAGTCCAGACGTACTCGTAATACGATCGATAACGTTGTCTGTAGATAATTGAGATGATGTTCGGATACATCTCTATTAGCAAATACTTGTATCGCCCCTGTTCTGGGTTCCGTAGCAAAATGGGATATGCAAAAACTAAACTCCCGCATTTTAAATATTATTTACTTAAAAATAAAAATAATTAAAGGCTTATTTTGTATCACTGAGCGTTCGACTCTCTCTTTCCCTATATACACTTATATTATAAAGAGGAAAGATTTGTATTTTGTGCGTTTTCGTTTGTACCTAATGTATAAACTCAAAAACTCCGGTAGTGTATTAATAATAACCTCCTCCTTTTGGAAGTCGGTTAAAAAGACAAACAAACTATACTTTAAACTGAAAAACATTTTTATTAGATAATAATATCGTTTTCAACACATTTGCTCGAAAAATGCGTTTACGAAGCCTGTATACATTGTTCGAAAGTTAAAAATTACGCACCATACAACGGAACGTGCGGTAAAATAGGTACTCTCACCTAAGTACCTATTTTACGGCACGCCCCGTTGTATAGCACCGTGCGTTTTCTTTACGGTTTTTTTTTTAATTTCCATTAAAAAAAAATAAGAACTCCACCAAAGAGTTTCACATTATGAGAATAAACAGCCTGACTGATCGAACCTCCTTGGAAGCGCTTTTGCTCAATACGTTGTCTCATTTTAATACTAAAGAGTAAATGAGACGAAAAATGTAGTTCTATTTTTCACCACGTGCATGTGGCGCCATTTGCAAATGCGCGCCATTTTCATATTAGAAACTTCTAAAAAAAGTTTGTTTAATTACATTATTGTACTGTTTTCTCGCAAATGTGTTGAAAAACATTGTATGACACACGTGCGGAAATTGGTATTTACAAACTCGTGACTATGGTAAGCCCTCGATTTCATCTCGGGCTTACATTCGTCTACTCGTTTGTAAAAACCAACTTACCGCACTAGTATCATAAATAACTATTACAATATTGTAACATTATGTGTTTATTTAGGTATCCCTTTTCGTCTCCTAAAACTGTTTGTCCGAAAATCATTATCCATAACACGTTTGCTATAAAATTCAGTAACCATAATGATCAAAAATTCTAAATATCGTTTTACATAATTATTTTCACTTCTAACGCTGTTCTGACATAATATCGAGTATCATAATACATAATTGAATCTCCTAATTTTGTATGAAATGAAGTCATATGTCCTAAGTATTGTATTAAGTACATAATGTGCATTATTCCGAACGTTCAATTAGGTGTAGTAAAATTGATATTTCATTAAATTGTTTAGGTTCCTTTAAACCCCTTCGACAGAAGTCGACCTCTTATTCGTTGAGCTCTTATCCTTGTTGGATGGTAATCAGTAACAAAATAAACAAAATGTTGAAACGATGATGACGACAACCCTAAAGCTTTTTTGGTCATTTCAATGTTATGGCATGTGATATTATGTGAAATAAGATCGGGTAAGTAATCATTCGGACAAATGATGATTAGGACAAAAAAAATATGGCACATTATATTAGGTATGGATAAAAAAGTTAGGTAACACAATAGAGAACCGTTTATTTACTTATCAACACTTTTTATGCAAAATCTTCATCGATGTCCATGTAAAGTGCGTGCTGATCCATCTGAAAATTAATTGTTTTTTTTTAATTAATAAATTATTTTCATAACATTACTTCCATAGCATTTCATAACATAAAACCTACCTTTTATTTATTAGCAAGAGTTGTCGTTGCATCCACAAAATGGCGAAGCAACATAGAGAATTCCAAAATTCATCAATATTTTTATTAGTAGCACATCCCTGGCGATATGGTGTATAGTACCCACCTGGAATATAAAGAGAATATAATTTTAAACACAAAAACAAACATATTATTCGCATTAACGCCTGCGTCGCGAATAGAAATGTAAAACCGGCCAAGTGCGAGTTGGACGCGCCCGTGAAGGATTCCGTAGTAGCAAACATAGATTAGTTATATTTGCGGTTTTTAAAAATGTACTATATCTCAAAAACTGCTAACTGTATCTCATCCAAACCAATTTTCGTTGGAAGTTTTTGTTGAGGTCTACATTATATATTTTTTTTTAGTTTTATCATTCTCTTATCACTGGACAAATAAACAAATTATCTTATCTTATCTTATCTTATTTTAGAAGTTACAGGGGGAGGGACACACATTTTACCACTTTGGAAGTGTCTCTCGTGCAAACTGTTCAGTTTAGAAAAAAATGATTTCAGTAACCTCAATGTATTTTTAAAGACCTATCCATAGATACCCCACACGTATGGGTTTGGTGAATTTTTTTTTGAGTTTCTAATTTAAGTATGGGGGGTACCCCCAAAATTTGTTTTGTTTTTATTTTTGTGTGAAAATCCTAATGCGGTTCACATAATACATCTACCTACCAAGTTTCAACAGGATAGCTCTTATACTTTCGACAAAAAGATGCTGTGACATACGGACGGACAGACAGACAGACAGACATGACGAATCTGTAAGGGTTCCGTTTTTGCCATTTGGCTACGGAACCCTAAAAAGGTGCATACCATTTGTAAACGCCGCCTAACAATTGCCCCAATTTTATGTTTATCGTCTATATGAGCTGGCGGCATGATCTGTAACAAGGAAAATACAATCTAAATATAAGATTTTTATAAATTTTATTATTATTTTGTATTAATTCGCAAGATTTATTTTTTCTCACACACAAATGCTGCCCAATTCTAGGAATTTCACCTGTGTTGCGGTGCTTTTATAATAATTACTTGTAGGTTATAAAAATATTTATATGTATAGGTCTATTACGCTGTCACGTAAAAAGAACGCTGGAAGAAAGTGGTGGGGATGTGTTTGCGCATGGGTACAGTCTCGTATGTGCCTATTGGATGTGGATTCTGCGCGGGAAGCAAAGCTCAACTGACGAACCAATAGCGCACATCCAAACATGCAGCGCGTGGCTCACACGCCCCGCGCCCTACCTCAAACCACCAAATAGACCGATAAATCGCCTATGCGCAGCTTGACCGCCAGCGTTCTTTTTACATGACGCGACCGTAAGTACGCAGGGTACGCGGATCGAACCCATGACACGCGGCGCAGCAGTCCGTCGCATAGCCACTATGCCAGTATTGTGTCATATATTCTAAATTCATATTTTATGCTAGAATCAAATCGCGAACGCAGTGTGGTGTGTTTTCAAGCCTTCGCTCCGCCAAAATATTTCTAGCATAATGCTAGTCATAAAGAGAATCCAAATAATCGCGAAAGCAAAAATATCGCTTCAATATCGCTCTTTATAATCTTGCGTCGGGGAATAATAATAATACAGCAGTATTGTGCCGATAAGAGCCTCGACCAACACCTGAGGAGGCTCTCGCTGGGTAGCTGGATCAAGAGCTTGATTCAGAAGGCAGTACTTCTGGACACGGCGTGTATTGTTAGGAGGTTCCTCTCTCAGGAGCCCTGACCACCGGTAGCCCGGACCCTGTTCCCGGTGCTGGTGAACTGCTATTTTTTTATATTTTTAAATGTTTTTTATTTCTTTTCTATAAAAATATTTTAAAAAAGTAATTTATAAGTAAAAAAAATGAATAAAGAAATAAAAAAAATTTAGTCAGTACAAGTCTGACAGTCCCTCCCTGCCCTGGGTGAGAGGACTCTTTTGATGATTTTACCACGCTAAAAAAAGTTAAAAAAAAAACAATTACCTCTTCGGCCGAAATAGAGCTGCGCTGGAATGACATTTATTGATAATTTATTTTCATTTAATCTGCTATAATATTTTTACTAAAATTGTAACAGGAGCACTTTTATGGAACTCTTTTAGAAAGAACACGTCTACGCTGCAGCAAGCAAAAAGCTAGACTAACGGATAGGGCAACGCTCTGGGCCCTGCACACTGGGATAAAATCACAAAGCTTTAATTAAATAAATCTACAAAATACAATAAACGACAAATGATTGAAACATATCTATCTCTTTCTTCCTCATAAAACATTTTGATAGTCAGAAAGAGGAAGCTGTAGTCTGCCGCAGATACATAGACGGATTATTTACTGAGGGTTGAAGACACACACTACAAAGTCCAGACAAATGTGTATGGAACTCACCCTATAATAAGCGGTCTTCATGGCCTAAGGTGATGCGGCTTGTGTCAATCAAAAACCGGCCAAGTGCGAGTTGGACTCGCCCGTGAAGGGTTCCGTAGTAGCAAGCATAGATTATGGATATAATTATATTGAGATTAGTAATTAATATACACAAACAATAAAAATAACTTTGTTTTTCATAGTGTTTGTATGAATGGCAAAGTTATATTTGCGGTTTTTGAAAATGTACTATATCTCATCCAAACCAATTTTCTTTGAAAGTTTTTGTTGAGGTCTACATTATATATTTTTTTTAGTTTTATCATTCTCTTACTTTAGAAGTTACAGGGAGGGGGGGAGGACACATTTTACCACTTTGGAAGTGTCTCTCGCTCAAACTGTTCGGTTTAGAAAAAAATGATATTAGTAACCTCAATATCATTTTTAAAGACCTATCCATAAATATTTTTTTGAGTTTCAATTCTATGGGGGGCACCCCCAAAATTTGTTTTGTTTTTATTTTTGTGTGAAATCCTAATGCGGTTCACATAATACATCTACCTACCATGTTTCAACAGGATAGCTCTTATACTTTCGACAAAAAGTGGCTGTGACATACGGACGGACAGACAGACAGACAGACAGACATGACGAATCTATAAGGGTTCCGTTTTTGCCATTTGGCTACGGAACCCTAAAAAGCTACGTGCGACACAAGTTTCCTGACGTGCGTGAGTGTTTCCTGCTTGAGGCTGTCGTTCAGTATACGCCGTGGGATCTAGAAGCGAAGGCCCAACGCTGGGGCTATTAATCTTTGCTGCCGATGCTGTTAAAAGAACTCCGTATTCTTTAGTCATTAGTCAGTACAGTCAGCATCAAAAGTCGATGACCACATTCAGATTCTCAAAATTACTGTACATTTATATCACCCATAAATCGCTCAACAAGATAGGCGCCAGTATTGAATGAACATCATTAAAGTTCAGTGTCACGTGATCAGTGATAGATCGACTTCCGCTAAGAACAGTCGCGTCGCACGCGCTCTTGTGCTAGTTTATGTTCAGGTATAGCGCTGACGCAGCAGCATACCGTTCGTTACTTCTAGCCGTGCGCGATCGCCGCGATGACCCAGTTACCGAATTTATTGCGCAACTATTTGTATAAACAAAGTGTTAAGGCGAAGTTATAATTCTAATAATCATGGCTTCGTCATCCTCAATTAAAATTAAAACTGAAACGGAACATCTGTTGTACAAATATTATACTGAAGAAAAATTGGAACGCGAAAAGTTGCAATGTTTGGTAAATGACCTCAAAAGTCAATTAGAACAACTTCAGCACCAGCTAAAAAACATCCAGGAGCAAAAAACTGCAGACCTGGACAAGAAAAATGTCACTACCGAGAAGCCAATGCCAATCGAGTATGAGACGGACGAAGAGGAACTAGCAAAGGAAACAGAGTGGGTACGACAGAAGAGCAGAAAAAAAAGGAAATTGAACTCATCATCACTGTCCTCACCACCTCAACAAGGACCCGATTCCAGCCAAAAACCTAAGGAAACTGTTAAAATAAAGAAACAGCCCACACCACCACCTATAGTTGTAGAAAATGTTAAGAACTACCAAGAGTTCTACGATCTTCTTTCAACTAATGTAACGAAAGACTCTTTTATTACAAAAATGATGAATGGAGAAAAAGTTAAAATTAACTCCTTTAATGATGACTCATACAGATCCATCACCAAGCTATTGTTACAGAATAACTGCTTTTGGTACTCGTATGAGAATAAACAAGACAGACCGATCAGGGTGATGGCAAAAAACCTTCATTCTTCCTGCCTGCCAAATAGAATAGTTGAAGACCTGACAACTCAAGGTTATAAAATAGAAGATGCGGTCAACAAACTGAGTTGGAAGAGCAAAGAGCCCCTCAGTATGTTTATGCTCTCATTCCAAAAGGATGAAGACATTAAGAAAATCTACGGAATTAAATCCATACTGGGCTGTAAAGTAGACATACAGCCATTAAAAACATCAAAGTTAATTCCACAATGCAAAAGGTGTCAAGCATATGGCCACACACAGAAATACTGTTCCAAAGAACCCCGGTGTGTGAAATGTACAGGTAAGCACCTAACCAGAGACTGCAATAAACCAGCAGAAGCAAAACCAAAATGTGTTCACTGTGGTGAGCCCCACCCGGCTAACTATAGGGGATGCATAGTAGCTAAAGAGCTACAAAACATTAAAGATAAAAATACTAGAAAGAATGTGCCGATACCAAACTCTCAGGGTCCAAGTACAAACAAAGAAAAAATACCTAGTGTCACCAAGCTTGCTACTAAAAGTGTTTCGTATGCACAAATGACAAAAGGAGTCCAATCTTTGCCACAGTCACAAATGAAAGCATTGAGCCCTAACATGGATGAAAAGATTAATACAATCATAAATCTTTTAACTACGTTCGACGAAAGGCTGAAAAAACTTGAAAGTAGCACTAAAGCAGCTACCAAACAAAAAAGCATTATACATGGCTAATCTACTTAGAATTATGGCATGGAATGCCAATGGACTGCTTAAACATCAGAATGAACTTACGGCAGTCCTAAATATGGAAAGTATTGATGTGTGCCTTATATCGGAGTCACACTTCACTAAAGAATCTCATATTAAAATTAAAGGGTATAAAGTATACCATGCGTTGCACCCAAATAACACATCAAGAGGTGGTAGTGCTGTCATTATAAAAGAGAATATTTTTCACTATGAAGAACTCTAATATGAAAAAGAAGAAATACAAGCTGTGGCTGTCTGTGTCAAAACGAAATATTGTCTTGTCACTATTTCAGCCATATACTGTCCACCTAGGTATCCACTAAAAACAGATCAGTACACGAATTTTCTAAACCGTCTTGGAAACAGATTTATATTGGGAGGCGACTTCAATGCTAAGAATACATTTTGGGGATCTAGACTGACAACAACCAAAGGAAGAGAGCTACTGTGCGCGATTGAAGAAACACAATGCAAAACATTGTCAACAGGTAAGCCCACTTATTGGCCTACTGACACAAAAAAGATTCCTGATCTCATAGACTTTTTTATTTACAAAAACTTATCACCTAATCTCCTCCGCATTAGAGAAGGATATGATATGAGCTCAGATCACTCGCCTATATTACTTACTCTAAGTGAGACTTTCGTGCTAAACGAAACCTACCCCACATTGGTAAATAAGAACACTGATTGGGCAAGCTTTAAAATAGACTTGGACTCTGTAATAGATTTAAAAGTTCCACTAAAGAAACCAGAAGATCTTGATCGGGATATCAGTCAGTTTATAACACAAATTCAACAATGCGCCTGGAAAAACACGCCTACCTTTAAGATAAAAAACAGAGTTACCTACTATCCAGCAGAAATCACAAAACTCATTGCTGAAAAGAGGCGGCAAAGACGAAGATGGCAACAAACAAGATTTCCACAAGATAAAAGAATTCTGAACCACCTTACAAAACAACTAAGTAGTGCAATTCAGAAATTCAAAAATGAATCAATGAGCAGTTATCTAAAACAACTAACTAGCAATCGCACGACAGATTACTCTCTGTGGAAATCTACAAAAAGTTTAAAAAAGCCAATTATGCATATTCCCCCTATCAAAGATACTAACGGACGGTGGGCAATAAGCAACGAACAAAAAGCTAATAGGTTTGCACAACATCTAGAACTCATTTTCAAGCCAAATAATGAACTCGAAGAAAGCGTCTTGTTAGATGAAACATCAAATAATGATGAGCAAGAAATAAAATTCGTAACACCTAGAGAAGTGTACAACGAAATCAAGCGTCTTAGACCAAAGAAATCACCTGGCTACGATCTTATTACCGGAGAAGTTCTTAAAAACCTCCCACGTAAGGCCATCGTAAAACTTACAACTCTTATCAATGCAGCGTTCAGGCTTAAGTCTGTACCTGCCTTGTGGAAAGTTGCCGAAGTTATAATGATACCAAAGCCTGGTAAACCACCTCACGAAACGACATCATATAGACCGATCTCACTGTTACCGATCATATCAAAATTATTTGAAAAACTTCTCTTGAAACGGCTAAAACCCATTATAGAAGAAAGAAACTTGATCCCTGACTACCAATTTGGATTTAGGGAAAAACATTCTACAATAGACCAAGTACACAGGATTACCAACATTATAGAAAAGGCTTTAGAAGAAAACAAAGTTTGCTCAACGGTCTTCCTCGACGTAGCGCAAGCATTCGATAAGGTATGGCACAAAGGCCTTATTAACAAACTAAAAAATATGCTCCCTAAACAGTTTGCTGACATCTTAGAGTCTTACCTATCACATCGTATGTTTAGAGTAAGACAAGATGATGCACATTCGGAACTTAAACCGATAAAAGCTGGAGTACCGCAAGGAAGTGTCCTAGGTCCGATATTGTACTTACTGTACACTTGCGATCTTCCTGAGTTAGAAAACAATACCATTGCCACATTTGCAGACGACACAGCTATAATGGCCACAGGTGTCACTCAAGAAGAAGCAGTGGAAAAAGTTCAAACAGCCGTCAATATCATCTTTGACTGGACAAAAAAATGGCGTGTGAAACTTAACGAATCAAAATCTGTTCACATAGACTTCACAAACAAAAAGCCAAATTATCATCCGATAAATATAAACGGTCATGTCATACCGTACGAAAATACAGCCAAATACTTAGGCATGACATTAGACGCAAAGCTTCGCTGGAAAGCTCATGTTAAAAAGAAACGCGACGAGCTAGAGCTTCGCTACAAGTCGATGTACTGGCTGATAGGAAGACATTCTTCGCTGTCAGTACATAACAAGATACTTTTGTACAAACAAGTCCTGATGCCTGTATGGACTTATGGTATCCAGCTTTGGGGCTGTACCAAACAAAGTAACATCAAAATTATACAGCGTTTTCAAAACAAAGTACTCAGAGGAATCGTCAATGCGCCCTGGTACATTCGAAATGACGACCTTCATCGGGACCTCAAAGTAGACCTCGTCACAGACATAATTAAAAAGAACGCTGAAGCTCATGAACGAAGGCTTCACCATCATGTGAACATCGAGGCTATCCAGCTCCTCGACAACACGGACATAGTGAGAAGACTAAAAAGGACAAAACCTTTTGAGTTAATTTAGTGAAGTGTTAGTGTAATGTAGTGAAGTGAATGCTACCCACAAAGAACACAAGAACAAAGTGTCTTCCCCTTAATAGAGACAATAAGAAAAGTGTTAATGGACACATTCTTAGGCTTAGTCTCCCTAGCAAATTAAGTTAAAATAGAATTACTCATTAGCTTTAGTACTAAGCTAGATTGTATTTTTTATGATGTAACCGTTTTGGGACACATCATATAACAAAAAAAAAAAAAAAAAAAAAAAATTAAAGTTCAAAATTCACTGAACACCGTTTTGTCAAAAATTGCTAATCGTTATAATATCCGAAAACACCTTATCATTCAGTTTTACAAAAGTTACTGAACAATATAAAATACTTGTTTTAGTTAGGTATCTAGTGTAATCACGACAGTGTCCAAAAATAACTTAACTTCATAAATAACAAAAGTGACTGAACAATATTATTATTATTATTATTATTTATTTAATTCAGACACAGTCCATATTTTTTACAATCACATGAAAATTAAAAACAAAGAGACAATAAAGTTAAACACAAGTAATTCCATCACAATAAATTAAACAACATTAAATTAAAATTAAATTTCACAATCATAATTAAATTAAAATGAAAATTAAAATCACAATCCAAATTATCAAAATTAAAATAAAAATTAAAATCAAATCAAAATTAAAATCAAAATCAAATTTAAATTCAAAATAAAAATTAAAATCATATTACATTAAATAAATTATTAAATTCAAAAAACTAAAATTAAAATTACATTGCAATGTCAAATAACACGAGGAGAGGCGCTAGCATGAAGCTGCATCCACCGCTGTATAAGGGGCAGATCCCACCGCTCGGACAACACTCTCAGGAGACCGTTGGGGCTGCTTCGTAGGCGATTTAATAATGAAGCGCTCCGCTTTCTTATGATTGCGTAAAAATCATCAATTCGTGCTTCAGCAAACATAGCTGAAGCACTACAAAACCTCGGCAACCCCAACAGTATCCTGAAAGCATTGTTGTACTGTACGCGCAGTGCGCTGTACGCCCGCTGCGTATAGTTGGCCCACAGGCTGCACGTGTAAAACGATTGACAGTATGCCTTGAACAAAGTCACTTTTACTGGCAGAGTACAACGTGCAAACCTGCGAGCCAACATATTACACCGGACAGACAGCGCCCTGCGCTCCCTCTCAATGTCCAGATTGTCAGACAAGTCATCAGAGACCCAGTGGCCCAGGTACTTGAAGTGTTGCACCCTTTTTAAAGGAATGCCGCAAAGAGTGACAGGAGGTACAGATGAGTAACATTTGGTACCGGCTTTGAAGACCATGAATTCACTCTTTTTAGCATTGTACCTGAGCCCATGGGACTCCGCATAAGTCTCACAAATGCGCACAAGCTTACGTAAGGCACTGATCGAAGGGCTCAGCAACACCATATCATCCGCGTAACTTATGTTGTTCATGCACACACCGTCTATGGAACATCCAATATTAGTGTTGCTGAGCACACCGATCAGCCGGTTCATATACAGGTTAAAAAGACGAGGCGAGGACAAACCCCCTTGCCTCACTCCGCATTCCAACCCGTACACGTCCGATTGCGCACCCATCCATTTAACAGTATTCTGCTGCTTACTATACCAGTACCGGAGCAAAGATACAATCTCACTTGGCATATCCGTTTCACATTGTAGCTTCTGCCACAGCTTGTCATAACACACACAATCGAATGCTCTGGAAAGATCTAAGAAGCATGCATATACTGGTGTGCTTCTATCTGTATAGTACTGAACAGTTTGCTTGAGACAGAGGATAGCACTCTCAGTTGACAACCCGGGTCTGAACCCAAACTGAGCATCATGTAAATGGAGGTGTTTTTCCAACTGTTGGTCAAGCAAACTGTCCAGCACCTTAGCTATGACAGTCGCAAGCGAGATTGGTCTGTAATTAGACAGATCCGATGAGTCACCTGTCTTATCTTTAACAATTGGTACTACGACTGTGCGCATCAAGTCCTCAGGTAAATAACTATGACTAATACACAAGTTAAATAAAAGTGCAAGGACTCTTGACAGGTGCACGCCCGCGTACTTCAAGTGCTCGATGCTAAGGCTATCGTGACCTGGAGACTTGCCTCTCACCATTCTCTTAATAATCTTGGCCACATCCTTGGCGGAGAATCTAATGTTCATATGTCCAGGGCGATCCTCAGCAGCGAGCACATGCGACGCGGGCCCGAGCGGTGACACTACACTAAAATGCCGTTGAAAGGCACAGGCTATGTCCCGCGGCTCATGCACACCACCGACACTCACCGGAGTGCCCGACCTTGGATTAAGTTTGTGCGTATTCTTCCAAAAATCACCAAAGCTCTTATTTGAATGATGTTCTGCAATGATGTCCATCTTAATCTGAGTTTCATTATTTTGACAGTACTTTAATTTATCTTTAAATACTTTCCTAGACTCACTCATATTCTCAAATTCATGACCAGATCTAGGACGTCCACACGATACCCATGTCCGAAAACAAAGCCTGGCCCTCCGGTGAGCGTCGCTAACATGTCTATTCCAGCCCGTAACATATTTAAAATTGCCGCGCTTAGGTACGATGCAGCTCATCTTAGCGGCCTCAGTCAAAATATTCACAACATCATTATACATCCTATCTATTATTATTCTATGGTTCTGATCACTACACATTCCATCAGCGCAACTACTTAACACAGGTGGGAAGTCAATCTGCTTAAGTTTTTCATTACAATACCTAGTATATTCATGGATCTGATTATTGTCCTTAAGTCCCCATTTGACACAATTAAAAGTATTTGGACTGGTTGCAACTTTAGGTTTTATAATATTAACATTACATTGAATCATTAACGGATAGTGATCAGACCAGTATGTGTCATACAGCACGCACACATCCACAACTGCTCGCCGCGCTGCACTTGTCACTAAGCAGTGATCAAGCCATCGCCGACACCCGTGCGCATCACTCACAAATGTGTAGGTGTCGCGAGGTAACCACTCAATGTCTAAACATGACCACGATTGTTCCGTACAAAAAGTCAGCAACTCATTAGAGAACAGCTCACCTGGGTGCGCGTTAAAGTCTCCGAGTATGAGAACTGACTCCACATCGCAACTCTCAATAATCGCGTTCAACTCACTAAGGCACTCTGTAAACTCGGCCAGGTTATCAACCGAGTCAGTAGGCATATACACTGACAGCACTAGCATAGAATATGAAATACTTGTTTTAGTTATCTAGTTGAATTCACGGCAACGGTCAAAATTAACATCATAAATGACAAAAGTCACTGAACATTACTTCGTTTCGGATACGTAGCGTGTAAACTTATAACTACTATCAAAAGTAGTTGAACTGCATATTAAAAAAAAATCTTTAGAGTTATAAATCCAATCGTGTCCTATCCAAACTAAATCATGTAAAAAAAAATTAAATGTATGTGAATTTCGAATTTACCTTTCCAAAATAATTTTGTTTTTATTTTCATAGTATCATTGAGAAATATTAGAAGTGGGTGTTTAAGCGGCAAGCACATTTTCCCACTTTATTTTTTTTTTTATTATACTCTCACTTTTCTTGTTTGTTTGTTTGTCGTTCCGGTTGGATTTTTGCAACTACATTTTGAGGCACTTCCCGATAAGCTAGCAGGCTGAAATTTTGCACACGCTGTGAATTTTGATGACAATACATGACAAGCTAAGAAACGTCATAACAAATCCAATATGGCGGCCTCCCCAAGATGGCGGACTGGCTGTTTGAAATCCACCCCCATGATATGGGTATCAAATAAAAGGGTTTGCTGTCAGAAATACGAAAAAAAATAGTGACGTGACTTAAATCCAATATGGCGGACGTCCAAGATGGCAGACAGGCTATTTGAAATGCGACCCTATGATATGGATATCAAATGAAAGAGTTTGCTCTCAGGAATACGAAAAAATA
Source organism: Agrotis exclamationis (assembly GCA_950005045.1). Classification (NCBI taxonomy): domain Eukaryota; kingdom Metazoa; phylum Arthropoda; class Insecta; order Lepidoptera; family Noctuidae; genus Agrotis; species Agrotis exclamationis. The sequence goes on from OX465440.1 coordinate 16,942,777, forward strand.
GTCACGTGACTTAAAACCAATATGGCGGACGTCCAAGATGGTGGACTGGCTGTTTGAAATCCACCCCCATGATATGGGTATCAAATGAAAGGTTTTGCTGTCAGGAATATGAAAAAAATAGTCCCGTGTCTTAAATCCAACATGGCGGACATCGAAGATGGTGGATTGGCTATTTGAAATGCACCCCCACGATATGGGTATTAAATGAAAGGGTTTGCTGAATGGGATACGAAAAACAATATCACGTGATCTAATCATCCAATCCAACATGGCGGCCGTCCCAAGTTGGCGGATAAGAAGTAAATTAAGTTTGAATATAAAAAAAAAATGTAACCGCCTTCAAAAACAACCACAAAAAAGGGTAAAATAACCTACAAAATAACTTTTCTTTCAGAAGTCGGTGCCTTTGTTTTTTTTTTTCATTTCATTGTTTTTTTGCCACCGACTTCTGAAAGGAAAGTTATTTTGTAGGTTATTTTACCCTTTTTTGTGGTTGTTTTTGAAGGCGGTTACATTTTTTTTGAAAAAGTTTTTTATTTTACTCTTTTTAGTTTAAATATTCAACTCAAATTCTTGTCAAATAAATCATTCTCTCTCAAGTGCACAATAAGCTAATAAAATTCCCTATCTCAAAAACTACTGAACCGATTTTGATGAAACTTGCAGTATTCCGTAAGTTAAACAATACTTAGTACAAAAAAAAAGAATTACTTAAATCGGACCTGTAGTTCCAGAGATATGCGAACACAAACTAAATCAGTCGATGCCTACTCCAAGCCGTTGAGGAGTTGTACCTTCCATCATCAGCTCATCCACCTGAGATGATGATTATCAGATGCAAATACTTGAACAGCTTTAGAAAATATTTGAAAATGGTACTATGTGCCTATAAAATTTGAAGGTTGCCCTCGATTTCCCTGGAATCCCATCATCAGATCCTGACCTGATGATCATGGGACCAATTGGAAAGTATACCCTTTCAAACAAAAGAAAAATTTTCCAAATCGGTCCAGGCGTCTTCGAGAAATCGGGGAACATACATAAAAAAAAAAAAAAAAAGATTCCGACGAATTGAGAACCTCCTCCTTTTTTTGAAGTCGGTTAAAAAGACTAAAAAGTATAATTATTTTTAGTGCATGCTAAAAGCGTGTTTTTCCCACGTTTTTGTTTGTTTGTTATGACGTTTCTTAGCTAGTCATGTATTGTCATCAAAATTCACAGCGTGTGCAAAATTTCAGCCTGCTAGCTTATCGGGAAGTGCCTCTTTGCATCACAAAAATCCAACCGGAACGACAAACAAGAAAAGTGAGAGTATAATAAAAAAAAAAATTAATAGATTTAAAAAATCTAAAAACCCACGTTTTTAAATGTCCTAAAAATAAGAAAATAATAAAGAGGGGCCACTCAAAACGTGGGGACGTATATTATTTAAGGGATTATTAATGGGATATATTTACATGACGTGTATAGATCGTGAGTGTAACTTGCAAAGATACGCCTCCACGTTTTGAGTGGCCCCTCTCTCAGCCCCGTAGGGTTATTTTCTTATTTTTAGGACATTTAAAAACGTGGGTTTTTAGATTTTTTAAATCTATTAATTATTTTATTATTTTTATCATTGTTCATCGGGTTTGAAGCTACCCTGAAAATTTCAGCCTGCTAGCTTATCGGGAAGTGCCTCAAAGCCTGTCCGCCATCTTGGACGTCCGCCATATTGGATTTAAGTCACATGACTATTTTTTTCGTATTCCTGACAGCAAACCCTTTCATTTGATACCCATATCATGGGGGTGGATTTCAAACAGCCAGTCTACCATCTTGGACGTCCGCCATATTGGATTTAAGTCACGTGACTATTTTTTCGTACTCCTGATAGCAAACCCTTTCATTTGATATCCATATCATAGGGTCGCATTTCAAATAGCCTGTCTGCCATCTTGGACGTCCGCCATATTGAATTTAAGTCACGTGACTATTTTTTCGTATTCCTGATAGCAAACCCTTTCATTTGATATCCATATCATAGGGTCGCATTTCAAATAGCCTGTCTGCCATCTTGGACGTCCGCCATATTGAATTTAAGTCACGTGACTATTTTTTCGTATTCCTGACAGCAAACCCTTTCATTTGATACCCATATCATGGGGGTGGGTTTCAAACAGCTAGTCCGCCATCTTGGGGAGGCCGCCATATTGGATTTGTTATGACGTTTCTTAGCTAGTCATGTATTGTCATCAGAATTCAAAGCGTGTACAAAATTTCAGCCTGCTAGCTTATCGGGAAGTGCCTCAAAATTGAGTTACAAAAGTCCAACCGGAACGACAAACAAATAAAGAAACAAGAAAAGTGAGTGTATAATAACCTGGGAAAAAAAATAAAAAATAAAAAAGTGGGAAAATGTGCTTGCCGCTTGAACACCCACTTCTAATATTTCTCAATGATACTATGAAAAAAAAAAAAACAATCAATTATTTTGGAAAGTTAAATTCGAAATTCACATCCTTTTAATTTTTTTTTACATGATTTAGTTTGGAAAGGACACGATTAGATTTATAACTCTAAAGATTTTTTAATATGCAGTTCAGCTACTTTTGATAGTAGTTATAAGTTTACACGGTATGTATCCGGAACAAAGTAATGTTCAGTGACTTTTGTCATTTATGATGTTAAGTTAATTTTGACCGTTGCCGTGAATTCAATTATATAACTAAAACAAGTATTTTATATTGTTCAGTCACTTTTGTTATTTATGAAGTTAAGTTATTTTTGGACATTGTCTTGATTACACTAGATACCTAACTAAAACAAGTATTTTATATATTGTTCAGTGACTTTTGTAAAACTGAATGTATTATAACGATCAGCAATTTTTGACAAAACGGTGTTCAGTGAATTTTGAACTTTAATGATGTTCATTCAATACTGACGCCTATCTTGTTGAGCGATTTATGGGTGATATAAATGTACAGTAATTTTGAAAATCTGAATGTGGTCATCGACTTTTGATGCTGACTGTACAAGCCTTTTATTGAATTTTGTTGTGTCATGTTAACCAGTTTATTCTACGGAGAAGCTTAAAAAATATAAGTTCATTGACTGAGTTTATAAAGCCTTTTTGAATTATGAAACGGGATATTTTACTATGCCTATCATACGTTCTAATATTTCGACACTGTAGTATGCGTCTGGTGCTGGGATCACGGATGCATTTATCCGTAGTAAGGCCATATAATTAAAACCACAGAACATATAAAGGAGGTTAGAAGGGCCTTGTGGGCGGGGCACGCGCGCCGCGGAGATGAGCAGACGCTCAATATCAACCGAAATTTACTTTACCGGCCTGCAATCGCGCTCTTGCTTTGACAGCGTACGTAAGCTCCGCAAAAAATGTTAAATTATGCCGTCTTGCGCTATTATAACGTGTCAGAAAAGAGGCCAAGTGTGTAGTTTAGCATGAGAAGGGATTTCTTTCCACCGGTAAGTCCAAAAACATTAAAATACATGTGATATTTGTAATTATAACATTGGCATTATGAAGTTTGTAGACAAAACCGAAATAATCGCAAGAAGACGAATAGTAATATATTGCTTGTATTATAGATGGATGCGTTTTGCACTACGTGAGCGATCGCGCAATGTATTACGTTCACTGCGAGAGTCCCGAGTGTCGAACCAAAGGTTCAATTCCACGAAATCTGGCACCTCGATAGTGCTGCACCAATTTGTAAACAGTGTCGATAATTACTATGATACAACTGATTATTATCGATAGTACACTTTATAACTAAAATAATATTATTTATTACGACCAATTATTATTAATGTAGATTTTGAGTGAGGTTTTTGTATTTTTTTTTTTGTATAAAAGTTTTATGTAATTTTTCAATTGAAACTGATATAAATGATTTTTATAATATGATTTAGGTTTCCAGATCCAGATATATGAAAACTGTGGATTGAGACAACTGGTAGAACTGATTTTCTCTAATGAACAAACAATAAATACGATAAATATTTGGTTCTGTATCAAAATAACTACATTCATTTCAACTACTCCTACTTCTGGGTGGTTTAAAAAAAACCACGAGTCTTTCAGACCCCGCCATCCCCTTCTCTAACCTAACCTGTCCGTGTCGGGGTGCATACACTCCTACCTAAATATCAGCTGAACAACTTTATGGTTTTGAACGAGAAGAAGACGGTCGACTTCAAGGGCACCCCGAGGTTCAGTTTGGTTAGGTTCCTTTAAACCGTGTAGACAGAAAAAAGGAGCTCGGAGCGAAGCGGGCTCCGTCGACCTTACTTCAAAAGCCTACTTCCTCCGCTTTAGAAAAAAAAACGAGTGCGTTTTATTTAGTAAACAAAATACTGTAGGCCAGTCGTCCCAGTGGCGTAGCGTGCCTTGGCGGGGCCCCGTATAAAAATTTGTTTGGGGGCCCCTTAGGTGGGTAAAGATTTATCACTCAAGAAAAAAAAAATCATTGGTTACACGCAAGCGTACGTCGGCTCTCGTAACCTTAGCGAATGCATAGAAAAACAGAAAAATATAATACCGAAATATAAACAAAAAATTGGACAAAGGTCATCAAAAAAATTTAAGATGCGACCGATCAGTCAGGTCGGAATTAGGTAGAGTTATTTTAATACTTGCATCGAAATGTTGATATTAATATGGATCTTCCCGGAATTTCAAATAGACAATGTCGTGCTTAAAACAGTATTACATATAAATAATAATAAAAACACCAGAGATAGATTAGACAAATAAATTAAAAGTAAATAACGCGTAAAAGTAAATAACTTTTTTATTTAATAAATCATTAAGTTGTTATTATTTTTTGTTTGCGCACGTTGGGGGCCCTGTGGCCCGGGGGCCCCGTATAATTGATACGGCAGATACGGCGGTAGCTACGCCCCTGAGTCGTCCATTAGATATTTCAAACGTAGTTAAAACAACCAATATCTTAAAAGAACAATAGATGAATCGTTCGTTAGTGCAATCAATTTTAGTTCAATCAAAACTTCGATCATATAAAACAACTAGATACACAATCAGCGACAAAAAACGTCCTCACCAAAAGAATGACCAAATCAGAGATCGGTCATCCTTTTGGTTTAGTACTGTTCTCGGAACGTAAACATGCCTCCGTGCTCGTTTAAAAAGTGCAAAAATCACTCTTCCAGGACCGAAAAAAGGATGTAATTTCATTTTTTCAGTAAGTACTAACATTACCAATATATAATAACTATCACTGTACTATAAATACTGATATTTCGTTAAGAAATCGCCGTAAAACATTTATTTTAAAATTGACGAAATTATCAGCCGGGTTTATACCTACATTGAAAAGACTTTTACTAAACGTACAGTTCGTAGTGTCGCATGGCTACTTTGATTTAGTCGGGTAACATGTGTTGATTTGAGTCGCGGTCGTAAAATTTAGTATGTTTTTATGACCGTTCTAAATCCGACTTAAACTCATTTGAATAAGGTTTAATTTCTTTTGGTATAATATGTTGGCCAGTTATGTTTCTTTCTGTTTTCTTTCTCTTTCTATTTTACGACCTACGTGAGGACAGTTTTTAGTTCGTATTTGTACGGGATTGTGTATCTAGTTGTTATTAATGATCGAAGAATCAAAATTATGTCAGTTGAACAGTAGTTGATGTGTGTTGAACTTACGTGAGTCAAACGTAGCTATATCGACAGTAGTTTAAATGAACGTAGTTATCTTGATATGGAACCAAATATTTCATGTTAAATCCTAATGTTTATAATAAAATTGGTTTTAAAATTGAGTTATGTATTTTTATTTGTTTCACTTTCATTGATTTGTTTCTATATTCGCATGAATAATGTTCACAACATGCATTACAGAAGTCCACATAGTCCACATTACTTGCAAAGTAAGAAGCAAGATTACATTCATTTTATCGATATCATCAATCGACCTTTTAGTCGCCCTAGCATACATGAGCTTTTACGCGTGTACGAGTGTACGTGAAACGCAGTGATTGCGTTAGTGTGACAACCAATAGCAAACTCACGATCTTAGTGCGTGTTGTTTATTTGTGTGCGTAATCCGCGTAGGAATTGGTCTCTTGCTTGTAGTTAAGTTAAAGAGTGGGAGACAAGCGGCGACACGCGTTCTGATACAAATCAGGAACTATTTCCTTTCTAACCTACTTTATCTGTTCTGTGATTAAAACAGTCAATAATACTAAATCAGTAGGAGCAACCTATCCTTGCAGCAGCAACATTTTTTGTTAGTAAATAATATTAGCATTCCATGGCACAAAAGCCCAGAAGGTATGACAGACATATTTTCTACAAACGTCATTTGATTCCGAACGAAGCCGCAAGCCGGTATTTTTGTGTCAGTGTCATTCTACCTTTCATTGGTTGAGTCGTGTTTATTTTATTTTATTGTAAATAATAAATAAAAACTTGAATTCAACATAAATTTTTTAATCGTGAGAATTAGTGAAAAATAAACAAAATGAGTGATCCCGACAAAATAAATACTTCGCCCCGAAACAGAATATCTGAGGTATGTTTTTGATTTTATTTTAATTTTGAATTATTTACCTGCTTCTAATAAATAGATTTCTGAGTAAACAAAGTGTTACTAATTAATCCTAGATTTATCTTTTACTCACTAAGTATTTAATTGTCTAAAATGTAATTTATAAATATAAGTTGTTACAGCCACTAAGTAAGTAAATGTTAAATTAGAACAAAAAAAATTTAAAAATCTGCTCTAGCATTATTAAAAAATTCCTCCAGTCTAATACGTTACACTGAGCTCAATAAAATTTTTGATTAGGTTTTCTCCTTAAAGATATATGACTTTGGAATGGCCAACTACAGTACTTTCACAGTTAAAATACCTTTTTTTTATAATTTTTACCTTGTGAGTGTACTGTAGCTTATTTTTAAAATTGTTTGAATAAAAAACCAGGTTTTAAAATAAAATAGATTGTTCAGTTCTTAAGTATATTTATTTAGGTGTTATTTTAATTCTATGAATCTCACAAAATTAAATGTAAAGGTTTTTACCTTGAATCTCAAACTGTGGCCATTTTTTTTCTTTGAAAAAAGTATCCAAAAACCGACCAATAGGTCGGTTCAACATTACGCCGGGTACATAATATATTAATGCACTTTAAAAGCACATACGTAAAAGAATTACGAGGCGTAATACTTCAGATAAAAAGATAGTTCAAATTCCATCTATTCCCTCGTAATCAAATTCTCCGTTATATTTCATTCTTCCTTGTTACCAATGATATGGTCTAATCTAAGGTATTACTTGCCAATAAATTTGCATGTTTTCTGGCACCGTAATCAGTCAATAAACGTTATAATTGCAGCTATAAAATTGGATATCAGAAACACAGTCAAAACTTATCATTTTATTGCATTGATAATGTTTCTGTATTAAATATCCAAGTTCAGGCAAAGTCGTAAGAAGAATTTTTTAAGGTGTAAATGAATAAAAAACAAACTGAGATTAATTCAAATATATTTTTGACCGCCTTACCACAAAAAGATAAACATCTGTTGAACACTTGTCTAAAAAAAGTGTAACTGCAAAATGACCCTTATCGATGTGAAATGTTGTTTTGATGTTGAATATATTTTTTTTTGTGGTTTCTGCCTATCCATATGGGAAAAAGGCGTAAGCTTATGTATGTATTTATGTTAAGAAATATTTGAGAATTTTAATGAGACGCACATGGTTTCATCGTCCTATAAATAATGTTTTAAGATACAATTTACAACATGATTATTGTGGCATATCTTTGTAGATAAACAGTGTTATCTCAATCAAAGACATCTTAATCTCAATACCTACTTTTTGAGATAGTTACTTAGCAGTTTCATGTTATTTTTAGACTTAATTTTTATATATTTTTTATGTTTCAAATTAAATTAATTGTAAGTTGAAGTTTGAAACGAAAATCTATTTTCAATTCGAACCTAAAACTCAATCGAATTTAAATTTTGTTTTTTTTTTATTTACTGACTGTACAGTCATGCTTGTTCAGAACATAACTTTAAAAAATAATAGGTCATTGAAATGACAATTTTAAAATTAGAACCAAATTGTGTAACGTTACGCTCCGTGTGAGGCGAGTATTGGATATCTTTCCTTGACCATTTCCTAGTATTTTTATCTTGAAAGAAAGTAAGAAATGGCATAACAAACTGCCCAGCAACACATTCATCTACTAGATTAGAAGAATTTATCTGACATTACCTTCAATAATCCAAAATATAGTAGATACTGACAATCATAGACTTTATCCAAGCGTAAATGGTCAGTACTAGCTCTTAGATATTTATGATCGATCGCCAAATTACAGATGCGTCGAAATTGAAGCGTTTGTAAATTAAAGAACGGAAAAGGCTCAGGATTGGTGTCTAAATAGTCTGTATTGTGCTGCTGTACCCACTACTTGCACCCTGAAAGCGTAAGAATGCCGCGGCGGTGGCGGCGTCATCGGGTACCTAATGAGACACGTTATGTTTTTAGTTTTCTTTTACAGTAGTTTTTTTTTTGCCCCATACTACACATACAATGCAGTTATTTTATAAGAAGATAATAAAGTACCTATTCATTTTTAGTAAGTAGTAGCTAAAACATCCATGGATCCATTTAGAAAGCTAAACCCTTCTAGAAATATCATTTCGTAAAATGACACAATCAAATATAACTAGTGTATATTACTTTATAGCGAAATAATTATTGTAGTAGTTGATACATTGAAAAAATGTAGAAAATTCATAAACGTGAATTTATGTACCTATGCATTCATTTAGATACCGCCTAGTATGTAAAAACGGGACTAAGATAAAGGCCTACGTTTGTAGCATTTTTATCAAATATAGCTCAGAAATTAGGACTGGGCTGGGACAACTGGGCTACTCGCAATTCTACAGCCCTTTATGCCTATATTGGCCTTGTTTTTTTCTGTCTCCTGCATGATATGGAAAGTGACAATTTTATTTTTCCTACTCCTTCGCTATTGTTTTCTGCTATATTATTTCGTTGCGGTATTCAAGAGAGAGTTAATTCTCTGGTAACTTCAATAGCTCGGTTCTCTTTTGCACGCGGAACATGACCAATTCTATCTTTCATGACCAATTTTTTCTTCTATCAAGAATAGGCAAATTCATTTCTGTTGGATTCGACGTTTCTTTTACGCACGCATGACTCGACACCAATACGTCTAAAGAAATATTTTTTTCTACAGACATCGCCGTGCCTAGCACAATAGAAATCTTTCTACGTTCTATCATTTTATCTATTCTTCGGTCGACAGAACCCGTTTCTACGGTGTTATGCTACGCGGGCTAGTTGATTCTGGCTTTCAAGAATTTTGTAAAAAGTTTCGCGGAAAAAAACATTATGAACTTGTTTTAACATGAAAGATCAAAAACTTTACTTCCGCTATCTAGAAATACCTACTTTAAAGAAATCTGATAGTAATAGAATAGGAAATGATAGCTGACATTCGTCAATAATTCTACGGAAAAATAGTAGAGTGTGACGCATGAAATTAATCAAGCCATAAATTCTAACTAAATAATTAGTGCCTAATAAATTGTCACTTCCTAATCCTAGATTATGTAGTGAAACAACAAAGAATTCGATTGAAACTATTGCTTCAAATCTATTATTAAAAATCATTCCTTTGATGATCAAAGGAATGATTTTTAATGATTTTAATATTTAGATTACTATATTCCGCTAGCTTAACGTTTTCAAGACATTTTGACGCTTATTTTTACTAGCACAGAAGTACATTTAGTTTGATTGGAATCAGATATCTTATTCTGGGATTATATTAATCCGTTGGATTAGAAATAAAGACTCATGAAAAACAATTCGAAGACAACTTTCTTTGAAAGAATAATTAGGAATTGGTCTTTCCTCAGGCAACGTTGAGGTCAATGTCTGTTTAGTCATATTGTGTAAAATTCCTTGAAGTTATTTTATCACTAGCCTTACACCACGGCTTTGCTCGCGTTACTGTATAATTTGACCACGACCTACCACCATTATTTTAGGACACTTACCACTAACCGTAGGTGCTGGCTTTAACAAAGGTAACTAAGTGTCAGTGAGCAGTGGTGACTTATGCCGGCCATACACGTAGCGGTATACCTAAACGGTATACCGGAACTGGAGGCTTGTGCAAGTATACCGGAGCGAGTGTGTGACAAAACTTGCACAAGTTTCCTGACTTGACTTGCACAAGTCTGGTAGGCAGATCAAAACTACGATCTGTATACCTGCGCAAACTAGTTTTTGCAAGTATGCATGAGCGTGTGTGTCGGAAGTCGCACTCGCGCCAGTGCCACAGGGAGCAATCTTCAAGGAAAATCTATGAACATGGTTGCAATACATGTAACTGACAACTACCTCTCTCCCTTTCCCCGTGCTTTCCCCTCGGCGTGCCCTAAAGGTCCAAACTTGCACCAAACCAACAATAGCCAAAACGTCATCATTTGTGGGTGTCACTTTAGATAGAACCGGTGGCATATTTCACAAAATACTTATTGCACAACACGACTTTTTCGGTTTGTCACAGGCGCAGAACTGAGACTGCACAGGCATACTTGAATCGTGTGTGGTCACTATGGATGTTAGGTATACCTGCACAAGCCCTGAAGGCTTGTGCAGGTATACCTAAAATCCATAGTAGGTTCCGGTATACCGTTCAGGTATACTGGTACCGTGTATGGCCGGCATTACGAGTTGTAGGACGTTGGTTCGAGCCCAGCCAGGGTCATTACTTTGTGTGATATATTTCAGCACCACTGCTCTCAAAACGGTGAAGGAAAACATCGTGAGGAAACCGTATTCTCTTAGAACCACAAATTCGAAGATATATGACATCCACGAGTACCAATCCGCACTGGGCCCGCGTGCGGTGGATTATGGTCCACTCCCTCTCACAAAGAGGAGGCCTGTGTCCCAGCAGTGGGAATTTAGGCTGATGATGATGAACTAAGTATTTATTTCAAAATATCAGTAAGATTAGCTATTGTTATTACACCTAACAATACACGCCTTTACTGTTATCGCGAACATTGCCCCACACTTGGAGGTTATTCAGTGATTCAACTGAAGATAATCCTAAGGATTATTGTTCAAAAGACAATCGATATTGTTCTGTTTTAAAATAACAACGGAGTTATGAGGCGGATTGTCTCTCATAATATAATTGATCGTTGTAAGAATGGACTTACATTTCTTCATTTTCAGGAACGTGGCTATCGTTGGCCAGTAAGGTTACAACAAATTTACTTTTAAATTTGTTGTTTTATTTTTCAAAATGAATGGCTTTGATTCCTTATAGGATTGATGTAAAAAAACCTTATGTTGCAGTTTTAATTTTCATCAAAATCGGTCTCGACAGTCCTTTTAGTAGTTTTTGCTATTCCTCATAGATTCTCATTTGGCCATCCATGCCCTATTGAAAATTCACAAATTGTGTATTGTGTTTGACTTGCAATATAGTACAATGTATGTAAAATTAGGAGAAAAATTACATGCATTTTCCCTATTAGGTATATTACTTTCTTTTACAACATTGATACTTATCTATTATAATTATTATTCAAGAAATTGCTCATACTTTTGTATCAATAAGATAAGGGGAAGACTAATGGCACCCATACATGGACTGCTCGGCTCGGGCAGTTCAAATTCGATTGCTGTACCTGTCATTCTTAACTATTCCAGCAGTTGATATCAACTGCTCTTGAAGCAATTCGACTGCTCCAGCTCCTTCTATGCATGTGTGTACAGACAACAGCAGGATAACCTACACGAATCTGACAAATTTTACCAATCGAACATTAACTTTCCACTATTAGGATAAGGTTGAAAATATATTAAAGAAATTTGACACATGATGTGCTGGCGTCTGTACATAGAAGACAGTTTTTGGATAGACGTCGACTTGTAAGATGATAACTAATGTTATAGTAGGAAAAATGAATTTTATTCCAATCGGAATCGGCCTTGTTGATCATACTCGTCGGTATATTTCAGGGACTATTGAAAATGACGGTGACGTTTTATGTACGCTGTCGCTTACAACATTGGTTACCATTGCCCTTGAGCAAATCCATGTTTGACTAAATCGCAGCCTCTATCTAACTCTAGTCTACCAAGGAATAGACAAAGTTATATTTATTCATATCGTCATTTTTATGAATGACCCTCGCGACTAGAGAATAGAAAAAATAATCTACATTTTAAATATCGCCGTGTTTAGTACGATTGAAATCTTTCTAATTTAATTCCCATTTTGTCTATTCCGCCGTCGACAATACCTGTTTCTACAGTGTCATGTTACGTGTCATCTTGTTCTCTACTATTCTATAACTATACTATCTCTTTCTAACTATCTACTATTACATTTCAGACACACACTCACGACTACAGAGGAGTGCCGACCATTGAATACGAGGACGACCGAGCAGAAAAGCCCTGGAAACGGGTTAACACATACATTATTACAAATTCATCACTTTTACTTCACTTTCATTGAAGCTCAACTAGTTGATTGTAACTACTTTGCACAATTAGTTGAATCAATATACTTCATTTTGCACAAGTTTCATTTAATTTATTTCACTTTTTATATTTGCACTAGTTGATTGTGTGTGAACTACCTACTACACTGCACGATGATTTGAATGCATTGACTGCACATTGCACAATTTTCATTTAATTTACTTCACTTTTCTTCCATTTTGTGCAAAATTCATTAATTTACTTTAACTTGCATTTTTCTATTTCACTTTGCACAAATGCATAGCTATTTCATTTACTATTCTACAAACACAAATTAGTGCTAATACAATCATTGTTCACCCACTTACATTTACCATTTCACAATAAATAACAGTATTAAATTCTACTAAATTTTCACAATAATCTTACCATACAAATCACCATAATGTATGGCCTTTTGGTATGTATCATTTCAGCATTTTCACCAAATACTTCTCCATATTACCTTTTAACATGTCTTACTAATTTCCATTCATAAATTCCTTTAATTCATTAACAAATAGATAAAACCAAGTGTCTTTCGATTTTCTATAATTATAATTTTTATCTTTCTAAGACTTTAATACTAAGATGGATTAATAAATCTTTTAATTCGAAATAATAGGTTATCTCTTATTAATCGTTCATGTGGATTGTGGATAATTAGACTTTAGATTGATTTGACTTTGTTTAGGTCACAAGGGCGTACCCTAGTGTAACCCGGTAGGTGACAAGGAGATAAATTATTTCTTTTTTATATAGGAAGCAGTAAAGAATAATCAAAGTAATTTTATTTTAACCTTGGATAATTAATAAAATTTTAGTAACACCAGGGATGGATTTAAATTATTTAGTGTTAAGGTTTATTTTATTTTAGAGACAGAGGGATGCTGTTGCAATCTTGCAATTTCCTTAAGATAGTGTTAGGTAGGTACAAGTCGCGAGAGAATCCAGGGGAGGAGACACTTTTTTTTTTTTTTTTTTTTTTTTTTTTTTTTTTTTTTTTTTTTTTTTTTTTTTAGCGTGGTAAAATCATCAAATGAGTCCTCCCACCCCGGGCAGGGCGGGAGGGACTGTCAGACTTGTACTGACTAAAATCCACGGTGTCCTTCAATAGCCTTTTATGTTCCGGGGTCACGGTAATGAGATAAGTCCCGCGACCAGGGGAGGAGACACTGGAAATTTTGTTTTTTCCTAGGAAAAATTATGATTATTATTTTCTGATTGAATTCGTGCGAATCGAAGATCCAATATCCTAACGCCGGGTCCAGACTGGTGTAACGTGTAATGTAATCCACGGCACACGAGCGTTATATGTAATACTCGTAGTCATACACCTAGAATTCGCGTTACATTACACGGTGGATTACATTACGCGTTACACCAGTCTGGACCCGTCATAAGTCCAGTTTCATTGCTTGTTGAAATGTTGTTTATGGCGCACATGAGTTGCGGTGGTTTAGAAATAGTATGGCCCCATGCCCTCCCCTGTCCCCCTGGACAATTTCATTCATCAAAGGATCTGTTATCAGATAGAATTTTATATGTATGTCTTATTCTAGGTTATCAGAAGAGGCCTCAGAAAGAATGGGAAACATATAAATGACCCTATCACTTCTGTAAGTTTAAAAGTTGAATAAAACTGGTGTTTTTTGGGAATTGTGACGTCTTTTGAAATGGGATAAGTGTTTTGGGTAAATGGGGTGAAAAAAAAAAAGAAATACAATGGTCGGTTTCTATATCGGCGCTAGCTTTAAAACCTGAAAAATGCTATCCGTCGTACCACAAGAAAGATAAACATCTGTTGAACACTTCTCTAAAAAACTTGTCAACGTCAAAACGACATTTCACGTTGATATAAAGGTAGTTTTGCAGTTACACTAGACAAGCGTTCAACAAATGTTCAACTTTTTGTGGTAAGGTGGTACATTATGTTTAGAGGTTAATTTGTAATATAAAGCTTTAAAATGTATTTAAATTGTTAGGTGTGTGGTTTACAGAACCCTAATTCGATAATATACCTACGTTTAAAAGTGTCTTTCCATTTTGCAAGGAACCTGACAAACCTTCCAAAAATCAAGAATGTAAATGGCATGCAATTATTTTTTCTTGTATTTAAGATACCTTGTAACTTGCAGGTAGCTTACCTATATTACTTGAATGTACTACTTACAAAGGAGGTGTTTTTTTTTCGGCCCAAACATGTACCGAGGTACAAATTACTATTAAAATTCCTTCCAATAATTAGTATTTTTAGCAGTATTTAAAATCCTTCAATAAGTACTAAATAGAAAAATAAATAAAAGTTTATGAAAAAACACTACCTCGCAACGTAACTGCGTTCAAAGAAACGTTTATGACAGCATTTACGGCTGTCAATCTGTTTCATCTGTCAAAATCACGTCAAAATATGATATCGGTGTTTCAATATTTAAACAGTAATAATTATGACAAATGGATATCAACAACAATAGAAAAAAAATCTATCGGCCTAGGTCTCGGGAGCCCTGGCTTTTGGCCGGTAGATAACCAAACGCAAAAAATAATACAAAATGTGAAATAAATGTATTTTTTTAATTCTTGTTCCCATGATTATTCACAAAAAAATGTGTACTAGAAATAAAAACTTATCTGTAATACATAAATAAATTCTATAAAGTACATTTTTGGATTTTCACACGTTTATAAAATGAAGTAACGAAACGCATCATCGGAGACGTAAATCATGACATTGCCAGATTGAAATTCTTGGGTTGCAAGTTTTAACATCTTTGATCGACGATTTCTGGTGGTACAAATGCGCGAATAAATTCAACATATTTTTATTCAAAATCTACGATTTTTTTCCTATAATTTCGTACTTTTGTTCCTGAGGTACACGGTTGGGCCATTATTGTAGGAAAAAAAAACATCTCCTTTAAGGAGCACCTTCACACTAGTCGCAAAAAAACAACAAAACGCGGTCAACCGCTACTAGTGTTACTGACTAGCGATTGTCCAGCATAGGCGCTCGACAAATGTATGCACAGCGCAGTCGTAGTTACCTCTGGAGTCAATTCAAAGGTGCGCTAACGCGGCGCAAACGTCACAGGCCCAGTGCGGCTTTTTTTATCGTGGTAAAATCATCAAATAAGTTCTCGCACCCAGGGCAGGGTGGGAGGGAATGTCAGACTCATACTGACTAAAATCCACGGTGTCCTTCAATAGCCCTTTATGTTCCAGGGTCACGGTAATGAGCTAAGTCCCGCGACCGGAGGAAAGGAGGCGCGGCTTGAGAAAACAATTTAATATAAACCTTATCTACCTTTATATACGGTCGCGCGCATTCTCTTGTGGTAGCTTGAGTGTCCGAATTTATTCTTATATTGACCGTATATCAAGGGAGTTAAGGTTTATATTAAATTGTTATCTTAAACTGCGCTCCGCTGCGCTTCCAGCGGTGTGCGCTGGGCCACACACGACGTTCCGATTCCGTGTTCCGTCTGCGCATACGTTTATGTAACGCCTATGGACAAACGCTAGTGTGAAGACGCTCTAAACAAAGAAAGTAAAAGTTTAAAATGAAGTTCACAATATTCGTTACTACAGAAACGTAGCAAAATAAAATTGCAAGTAGATAAATAAAGTAGGTGACCTAATTCATTTATCACAAAATCAACAATTAATAGAATACCTATCGTTCGTACAATCTTTGTTATTATCTATTAAACCGATGGATAAAATCACTACACTGAAGAATTCCTCGATAAAAATAGCTAACACCTGCAAAGATTTTTTTAAATAAAGAACTCATCATCTATTTTTATTCTAATTAATTTTATTAGAATTAGTTTCAGAGAGTACTCAATTAATTTAGAATACAATGTTCCATGTTGTAGGCCATTTATTTATCATAGTCTCTAATAAAATTATATTTTTGTAAAAAAATGCAGTTTTTAAATGTCAATATCGGCCCTTGGTTATTTAAATAAAATTAGCCTGTTTAACAATTTGTAAATTAACTCTGTATCTTATAAAAGGATACAATATAATATAATATTCCACAACTATCACACATACGATACGATAAGGAACCATGAAACGTTTCATTTTATATAAAAAATCATTAAAAATTCCAATTTGGCAATCACATGTTTCTAACAAAATCAAACTAACAATAATTTACTAAACTAACAAAAATACTAATCAATTCTCACTTATCACCCTTTTAGGAAACTATTATATTCGTAGTAGATTTATGTACTCCCTGGGGTCAATTTAAATATTGTACACAACTACAAAACAAGCTATACATAACCAGTTTATCTGATCCTCATTTCGTATGAATTTTCCCCACAGTGAAAGATCATCTTATACTGGTTTTCATAGCTTGATACCGTGTCTACATACTGCACATAATATATATTTCTTTTGCATGTGTTTTTTGTTAAATGTTAAGCTTTGTGATGTCTGTGTGAAAAGATTTGTTGAAAAGTAAATTAAGTGAAAAGAATTAGTTGTTGTGTGTTGTGGGAATGTGTGTTTCTCTATTTTATTGATTACAACGTCTTCTAGACGCAAGCGCAATTACTGATCATAACTTTTTATGGGTTCGATTCCCAGAGCGGTAAAAGTACTACGATTCATTTTTACTGGCTATCGGTGCATCCACACCGCCGGTAACGTTTGTGGAGCAACAAAAGGCAACACGGTAACATTCGGTAACTTTTGTGGCTCCTTGTTACTATTTGTTGATTGTTACTCATCAACACCGCAGTAACATCCGACAACAAATGTTGCCGTGTTACTGTATGTCGAGTAACGTTGCTCGACAATCGGCAACATTGTTAGATAATAGGGGTAACATTGTTACCGAATGTTGAGCAACGTTATTCGACTTACAGTAACACGTCAACACTTAGTAACATTAAATAACATTTTGTTGGCGGATGTTACCGAATGTTGAGCAACGTTACTCGACTTACAGTAACACGTCAACACTTAGTAACATTAAATAACATTTTGTTGGTTGATGTTACCGAGTAACATTTGGAAACGTTGAGCTACAAATGTTACCGGCGGTGTGGATGCATCGTATCGGACCTCCACAACCCAGTAACTAGGTAATACGATACCCCATAGTAAAACTGGTTGTCAGACTTTAGAGCTTCTGACTAACAGTAACGACTGTCATAGATCTACAAATGACAGCCGGGACCAACGGGTTTACGTGCTTTCCGAGGCCCGGTGGAAACTCGCTATGTCACCCATTTACAGACCGGCTGTTAATTATTTAGCCACGAGCTCCTTCAATAAGCTCCTTTTATCAAAAATCAATATTCCCTCTTAATAATTTCAGGTACCAAGTACAGTGATTATATTAGTACTAGGAGTGTACTTACTTTTGGGATATTTAACTCAGTTGGTGGAAGATAATTTGCCCGCTGTTGTGCGGGAAGCAGATGTGCCTAATGACGTGAGTATCTTTTTAAAACTACGCTAAAATTATAGAAGTAGGTAGGTAAAGTTAGTGAGTTAATTTACTTTTATTACATTTCAATCTTGTTAACTTTTTATAGAACCTTTTTTTTTTAAAGTCAGTTTTTTTAATCATAAAATCTGGCACAGGCACTGGTTAACTTGTACAATGTTAAATAGAGAAATGGTGGCTGAAATAGGAAGATCCTGTGGTACAATCGCTCACCAAATTGGTTATGATATTTCAATAGTAGTTTTTTAAGATAAGATCTCACTTGAGATATGTAGACTGTAGTTATTTGCAAGACAATTAAACACGAAAATAAAACAGCATGGAAAATTATTAAAAAGAATATTACATAAGGCTGTGTGATAAAAATAAAATAATAAAAGTTGTAAAAACAAAAACAAAACACATAACTAATGATAAGCTTACAATAAATATAAGTATTGGCATAATTTTCATTGGTATAATGAAAAATATACGGCATAACGACTACTGCGCCTATTATTTATGGTCATGAATATAGCTGGCATAATAAATGTGGAGCATCGGTTTACACGCAAAATAATATCAACCCTGGAATATTGTAATAAGGCATAATATAATCGATGGGCTTCCTAGTTTTCTCTGCAAGTTTCATGCTAAGACGGAAATTCCTTCCTTCTTTTGATATATTCTGTCTCCTTCATAGGATCCTTACACATTCAGTGAAGAATCGGCCCGCCGCTATTTAGACCGCATGGTGGGTGACGCGCCCCGCGTGTCTGGCACCGCGTACCACCTTACAATGACGAGGGACCTGAAGGCTATGCTGGATGATATAGCGGCTAAGGCCAGCCAGGTGGTTAGAACTGACTGGCAGATTGCTTCGGGTGAGTTTAAATTCTTTATCATAAAATTAATGTCAAAAGGCAAAACAACCCGTGAACGGGCTCTGTGCACGATGACAGCGCCTCTAACCACTGTATTCATCATCATCATCATCAGCCTTCAATGTTCCCACTGTTGGAATACAGGCCTCCTCTCTGTGAGAGGGAGTGGGCCATAATCCACCACGCGGGCCCAGTGCGGGTCGGTAGATGTCACATGTCTTCGAATTTGATGCTTCTAGGGCATGCCGGTTTCCTCACGATGTTTTCCTTCACCGTTTTGAGAGCAGTGGTGATGAAATAAATTACACAAAGTAATGCGCCAGGCTGGGTTCGAACCCACGATCTACAACTCGTAAGTCGGGGCCGATACCACTGGGCCACCAATGCTCCCACAGTATTGGGGACCATAAAATATTATTATGGCAATTCTTCCAAACTAGATATTTTGATAAAAAATTTCGGCTTGTTTTTCATTCAAAATTAAACAAAAACATCGCATTGACACCAACGTAATATCAGCTGGTATAGTAGTTTGGTACTTCTACAATAGATGGCGCCATTGTTTTCACAAGACGATAAATATGGAATGAAAAAGTTCGGCCTTGTCAACCACTTTTTTAGTGTGGTAAAATCATAAATGAGTCCTCCCACCTAGGGCAGACCGGGAGGGACTGTCAGACATTTATGTACTGACCACAGAAATATTAAAAACAGGAGAAGTGGCAAGGGGGCGTGTCGGTGAAGCCGTGGTGTTGAGCGTTTCGCTCAGTTATCACTTGTACTACTTTATTCTTGTTTTCCTATGTTACTCCGACTGTATTGTTTTTGCATTAAATACATTGCTCTTTTACAACCACCTCAGTCTATCACTGAGTGACTTGACAAGCAATGTAAAACTGACATAACGATACCTCACCAAGCCGTAATGTCGCATGGTGCGTCCGTTGTATTTGAGCGGGAGAGTCGTATCCGCCCCCGTGTCGCGACAACACACAATGATAATTGTTTGTGTGAGTAAATTATACGGAAAAAGTACGCTGTAGTGTAAAGAATTAGGTTTATATTTAAATGACTGAGTTATCGATGGCGCGTGTGTGCAATTGTTCGTAGTATTGTTTTGACAGAATTGTGTGCGCAATATTAGCGTTATGGAGGGGCAATTGTGGCTTCATCGGATTTCTATACATTTTGAATACCACGCCATATCTCCTTTAATATATCTATGGTACTGACCATAATCCACGGTGTCCTTCAATAGCCCTTTACGTTTCGAAGTCACGGTATTCGTTAGACCCGCGACCCCGGCAGTCAATTACCCTATTGGTTCAGGCTTGTAAAACTAACTTTTTTTGTGTTCCAGGTGATTACTTCCATGAATCGTCAAGTCCATTCTTCAATATGTATCAAAATACTTCCAATATAGTTGCTCTGTTAGAGGGAGAGAGTGGATTCCACGCTAACGGCACTATAGGAAGCTCTATATTGCTGAACTGCCACTACGATTCTGTACCTTTTGCTTTAGGTAAGAAGGTTCATTTTAAATTGTTAATATTCTAAAATTATATGATCCTATCGAAGACTCCGTACTTATCAGCGTCACTATTATTCTGTGCCTTATGCACTTGGAAATAGGGTTCATTTTTGCAAAATTTTGAGCCATTTCATGTTGGCGTTAAAGTAGCTAACTCTTAGCTAATTTTGAATTTATTTGAAATACTGATGAACAAGTCTGTGCTTCATGTCGCGGGTTCGATTCCCGCACGAAACAATTATTTGTATGACCTACAAGAAGTTGTACCGGGTCTGGGTGTTTGTGCGTGCAAGTATAAATGTTTGTAAACACATCCACGATACGAGATGTCTAGTGATTTTTTCCGTCTGTTTTTTTTTTTTTTAATATAAAATAACCTCTGGTAACGTTTAAAAATTTAAGTACCCAACATTTGTTTCTCCGTACAAATTAGTGAAAAATATTATGATAATTAATTGTTATTATTTTTTTATTTTACAGGAGCCTCAGACAACGTAGCATTTTGTGCAATACTAGCGGAAGCATTAACAAAACTATCTCGAAGCAAAACAAAGTTAAAACGAAATGTTATATTTTTATTCAATGGAGCTGAAGAAAATGGCTTACAGGTAACTAAACTTAAATCCTTAGAAATGTTTAAGAAAAATAAACTCAATGTTCAATATGATAAAGTTGAAATTTAATTCAGCCGCTATAACAACAAATACTAAAAAACAGAATTAAATAAATATTTACTGGAAATTATTTCTTTATTCAGTAGATTATGTAACAACAGCAATACAATCATTAATTAGAAAACAAAATATATAAATATATACGAGTATATGTATATTGTAATGTAAACCTATAACAGTTATACGCATTATAGTGACAAAAAAGTAACAACTTGTTTAATAAAAATAAACGATGGGTTGCATTCCGGGAGTGCCGGTAGAAGTGAAAACTTGAATATTAACGTTGTGAATTACAAATGTTTTGATATATGCTCGATAGATGGCGTTGCACGATTAAAATGCAAGCTATCGTTTGTTTCACTATCCGGTCACGTGTTCGTCCTACGAATTTGACGTGAGTTTAGCATTTTTTACCCACTAAAAATAAGTGTACAACACCGCTAAAGAAGTTTTCACTCCAAAAAAAATAGCAATTAGATTATAGGTATTATAAATTCTCCTTAGGACTAAATGAGTATGTGCTATGTTTGACACTGATATCTTATAACAAGAGTTCCCACAAACGTGATTTTTTTGCCGTTTTAATAAGTGGCAAACTACGGTGGTACGGAACCCTTCATGTGGAAGTCCGGCTCGCACTTGGCCAGTTTTTAGGTTTAGATGTCGGATGCACAGTTTTTTATTTTATTTGTTTTTAATAAAAATCACGAGTTAAAAACTCCGCAATAGTATATATTGATAAAATCTACAACGCTCATATTTTATGTGTACTAGATAAAAAATTATTACTTACTACTCGTACAATAAAACGTGAAAGCAATAAATATTTCATGATAATTATGTATGATATACATACAAATAATATATTATGTAAATCATTTTATATCCGGGTTGTAGGAGGCAATATTATTACTAACATCTGGCAGGCCCCTTAGAGGGCCAAAGCCTGCCGGGGTCGCGGGACTCTCTCATCACGAAACCGTGACCCTGGAACGTAATGGGCTATTGAAGGATCACCGTGTATTTTAGTCAGAACAAGTCTGACAGTCCCTCCCGTCCCGCCCTGGGTGGGAGGACTCATTTGATGATTTTACCACGATAACCCGGCTGCGTCATATTGCCGACAGTTCAGTAGAACATGACGCGCCATTGACCCGGGCAGGTCCATGATCGGACGGCGAGTCACCCATTACTATGTTGTAAAATTATAGTTGTGAAATAAAACCGACAGATTACTTAGTGTTTGTTGTGAAGCAGTGGTGGCCCAGTGGTATCGGTCCCGACTTATGTAGGTCGTGGGTTCGAACCCCGTCAGGCTCATTACTTTGTCTAATTTATTTCATCACCACTGCTCTTAAAACGGCGAAGGAAAACATCGTGAGAAAACCGGCATGTCCTAGAACCAAAAATTAGAAGACATGTGACATCTACCAACCCGCCTTGGGCCCGCGCGGTGGATTGTGGCCCACTCCCTCTCACAGAGCGGAGGCCTGTGTCCCAACCACAGAACAGATTATATGTTCTGTGGTCCCGACAGTGGGAATATTATATGCTGATGATGACACTTAGTGTTTGTAAACAAACACTAAGTGAAGTAAAGGGTGAGCTAAAGCTCACCCTTTCGAATAAAATACTATTAAAATTTATTAATTTCAGGCAAGTCATGCATTTCTACAGCACCCTTGGGCGAAGGGCGCCAAAGTTGTCATCAACTTAGACGCAGCGGGGATGAATGGGAAACCTACCATATTCCAAGTAAAGACTTTCTTTTATTTAAATATTTCATTCTTTAAACCTTTGCTTTTTTAAAGAAGAAGGAACCGATTGTAACTGGTTTTAAGGTTTTTTTTTGTGGTGTCCCGGTGTTATACGTGGCTATTACGTCATGCTCACTCAAATGTCTCGCTGATGGTGGCGCGTGTGTCGGATCATTTAGTTCCCTTCAAATTGGTTGAGCTGAGTTTCAGTTTGTTTTGAGTTTATTTACAAACATACACACACACAAAAATATAAATCTTTCCTCTTTATAATATTAGTGTAGATGAGAAGAAAAATACGATTTCTTCTTTATTAATGGAGAACTGTAAACCATATCTTTATGAATAAAAAAAATGTCTTTCCAGGTGACAGACCCTCGAGTGCTGAAAGCATATCACCGTACAGCTCCGAAGCCCAACGCTCAGGGTCTGGCTGAGTTCCTGTTCTCTTCGGGGATGATACCCTCCGACACTGACTTCAGGATATGGAGGGACTTTGGGGATATACATGGTGAGGACAGTTTATACAATGTTACTTTTCGAGTATTGCGTCGCGATCCTTTTTTTTTTTTTTTAGCGTGGTAAAATTATCAAATGAGTCCTCCCACCCAGGGCAGGGCGGAAGGGACTGTCAGACTTGTACTGACTAAAATCCACGGTGTCCTTCAGTAGCCCTTTGTGTTCCGGGGTCACGGTAATGAGATAAGTCCCGCGACCCCGGCAGGCTTTGGCCCTCTAGAGGGGGGCCCCGTCATCATGCTGACACTCTTTGGGGCGCGCGTGGAACACAAAGCGCCGTCGACCCGGGCATGGTCCATGGTCGGGTGGCGAGTTGCCCATTACTCGCCGCCCGCATGCCCGCGCCTACGGTGGCCGGAGATCGCCCCGCGACGTCCGACGCCGCGGGCGTCTACCACTGCGGCTGGGGCGGAGGGAGGACGCTGTCCTCTCTCTCTCGCGGCCCGCCTCCTCCTTCGCGAGCATAACTGCTTCGCAGAAGGAGGCGACCGCCTCCCACTCCGTCTCGCCCCGCAGCATGGCCAGCGTCGCGATCCTGAAGAAACTCCCCTTTTATCCCTTTTTGAAGAGCCCTATAGCCTCTAGGCCGCGGCGCGCCTTCGTGCACGGTGCCACCGTGCACGAAGTCGCGCCGCGGAGGATTAACGCGATTATAAAAAAAATATGTACAGATTGCAGAGCTGAATGTACTGTGAGACTGCCGTTTAAGAAACTACGATATCTCGTCAGATATTCATTAAAATCAAATGATGTCAAGAGCAGTTTTGTTTAAAATGAAATGCTTGTAATGATTAACATATTTATTTAGGTAAGGATTAATATTATGTTCATAAAAACATTGTCGCAAGAAATGTATTATTTTAAAATCAATTTTGATTTCCATCTAAAAGGTTATGGTGAGTTAACCTTAAAAGATAGACATATACTGTCGCGGACTTTATTTTAGAACGTTTCATGAGGAACAATTTCGTCATACATAATTTTTACGTAATGTAAACCGCTTACGCAGCGCACGCAATGAAAGCTCTCAATACGATTTTCCCGAATTTGCAACATTTTTCATTGCTGCTCTGCTCCTATTGATCATAGCGTGATGTTATATATCATATAGCCTTCCTCGATAAGTGGACTATCCAACACTAAAAGAATTATTCAATTCGAACCAGAAGTTCCTGAGATTAGCGCGTTTTTAACAGTTGGCAAAGCTGAATGTACTCGGAGATAATCCTACATTAATTCTACTTTTCACCACCATGAGCGCTGCAATCGAATAGTAGTACCCCCACCTAGTACTTCGCACCCAGCGAATACTGTACTATGCAGTTCAACTATGAAGAAGAGTTGTTGACGTCATGCATCACTTACTAACATTTGCACGCCTTCCAAAAATCAACTATCATATGAAAATACAATTTGTAACTAACAAGATAATAAAGATAATTTATACACAATTAAAAAACAATTTGCACAATGTATTTTATTGCTAAACGTTATTTTAAAGTGACAGTTGACAGATCAAGATCATAGACACTCTTTCTTAATTGGACCGCATAGTACAATCGACTTTGCATCATGACCTACCATAAGCTTGTTTGCTTACGGACGTTCAAATACAATAAGGTCGATAATTGTGTAAATATATACATTCCTATAGTAACGACCTTGATCTTTGGTATTTTGACGGTTTCAAACGATTTATTGGCAAAATGGGTCATGATTCAAAATTGGTTGTACAGTCAACAGCAAAAGTAGATGATCAAAATCAGAAATTCAGTAGGAATGAACGGAGTTCGCTTCAGAACTGTGTGGCGTCAAAGTGATTCAAAAGAATGTGATTGTAAATTATAAAACATTTACTACTAGTATTCATCTGCACAATTCTGACGCGAACTCCGTCCATTAGTATTGAATTTCTGATTTTGATGATCTACTTTTGCTGTTGACTGTACATAATTTCAAATTGTAAATCTCTGTTTCGATCGAATCCGAAATGAGGAGATCAGTAGACGAACTAAAGTCACCGATATAGCCCACCGGGTTAGCAAGCTGAAGTGGCAATGGGCAGGCCATATTGCTCGCAGAGCAGATGGTCGATGGGGTCGAAAAGTGCTAGAGTGGAGACCACGGACTAGCAAGCGCAGCGTAGGACGTCCACCAACGAGATGGACAGACGACCTTATAAAGGTCGCCGGAAGACGCTGGATGTAGGTCGCTTCCAACCGGTATATGTCGAGATCTAAAGGGGAGGCCTATGTTCAGCAGTGGACGTCCTATGGCTGAGATGATGATTATGATGAAATCTCTGTTTGTCTCCAGGTGTAGACATAGCGTTTGTGAAGTGGGCTCACGTGTACCACACTCGTAACGACAAGCCGGAGCTACTGCTGCCCGGAGTACTGCAGGGGGCGGGAGATATGATGCTGGGACTGATCAGGGAGACGGCCAATGTGGAGGATTTAGATGAACAGGTAGTTAACATACATATAGTACTGCAGGGGGCGGGAGATATGATGCTGGGACTGATCAGGGAGACGGCCAATGTGGAGGATTTAGATGAACAGGTAGTTAACATACATATAGTACTGCAGGGGGCGGGAGATATGATGCTGGGACTGATCAGGGAGACGGCCAATGTGGAGGATTTAGATGAACAGGTAGTTAACATACATATAGTACTGCAGGGGGCGGGAGATATGATGCTTGGACTGATCAGGGAGACGGCCAATGTGGAGGATTTAGATGAACAGGTAGTTAACATACATATAGTACTGCAGGGGGCGGGAGATATGATGCTGGGACTGATCAGGGAGACGGCCAATGTGGAGGATTTAGATGAACAGGTAGTTAACATATGACATGGTCCAAGTAAGAAGGAGAGCTTCTTATGACGTCACACATATCAAATCGTAATAATAATTTGTAGTTGTATAGGAACAGCAAAAAAGTTTCCAGGATAATCAAAACACCATTGTTATGTGTTTTTAAATTTATTATTTTTATTATATGTTTGGTGTAACGATAGTTTAGCTGTAATAAATAAAAATCCTTACGAATTATAAATATTTTGAAATTCAATTCTTCTGCTATCTTTATTTTTGTTAAAGCAATTTCTAAATTGCTGGTTCGAAGCGGCCCAGGAAAAAATGTCCTGGAACGAATTGGGCCTTTGCTCAGCAGTGGGACAGTACAGGCTAGAGAAAAAAAGCAATTTCTATGATTATTTTTGCCATTATTGTACCAATGAAAATGAATGCGATTTTAAATTTAGCGAAACGAAAAATAAAAATTGCACATTTCCGAGTAGGCAAACGCACCGAAATTAAACTAGGTTTTTTTACGTTACCGAAAAACGTTCAAACGAGGGAATAGAGGATTTCAGCTTGCAAGTGTGAGTTGCGATGGCCTAGTTCAGTAGTTCCCAAACTTATTTTTTTCGTGGACCACTCTCAAAATTTTACTGGTTTCGGTGGACCCCCTGCTGCTACATTTCTACCACATTCTTAAAGTCGCCAAAAAATAAAAATTGTGTCGCTTCTGAGTTCTGTCCCTATATTCCGATAATTTTATAACACTTTATTAATTAAAAGGATAGAATTACAAGAAAAAACTATTAAGGTAATATAGGTTCAGGTCATAATTTTAATTAATGGGAAGGATGTATTTGATGGAGTGTCAGCAAATGATCAATGTTTGGCTTTATTTTTGTGAGCAATAACCGCAAATCCCCCCGCTCTGTGATTTTTAATTTGCTTCTTTTTTTTTGTTAAGAGGTTTGTAACGGCACTAAAACTCCTTACGACAAGGTATGACGAGGGAAAAGCTATTAAAAATTTCCTTGCGATTTCCCACAGTCCAGGATATTTTTCGGGTATTTTTGCTTGCAGCCAAAATATTTGGTAGCCTTTTCTAAATTTCACCTTCAGCTCCTCATTGATGCTTAGCTCGAGCAGCTCCTCTTGTAATAAAACATTGGCCACTTCCGTTTGATCAAATGGATTTATGATCCATGGTGGTATATCCATCGTCAGCATATCTTCAAACCTGGTTATGAAGTCATCATGCAGGGCACTTAAATGTTGACTGTAGGTATGGATATCCTCATCAATACCTCCAACATCACCTCCGACAAGTTTGGAAAAGAGAATTCGCGCCGACTAATGTTTTGCTTCATATATTTCAATTAATGATCGAAGGTTATATCGAATACGCAAGTTTGGACAAGTAACAGTCGCTTGCCTTATTAAAATATTATCTGCTTAGTTAAGTACTTAAAACAATGTAGGTAGGCCCTTATATAAACTATGTTTACATTTTTGCTCCTTACTATCAAAATCAGATAAATTTTCGTGGACCCCCATTAACATCTTATGGACCCCCATTTTTTGTTCACGCCTACGTAGACCCCCAGCAAGTCTCCCGTGGACCCCTGGGGGTCCACCTGGACCACTTTGGGAATCACTGGCCTAGTTGGTAAGGCAAATAAGGGTAAGTAAGTACTTATCCCGAAGACGCGGGTTCGGATCCCACTTGCAACTTATTATTTTTGAACTACCTCACAATTTTTTAGAAACTTTGTTTTTTGGCAATATTCTAATGTGTATTTAGTTAGTATTAAGACTGCTTACTGTTTCATTATCCGGACAAACCTATTGAGGTTTTTTAAGATGTTAATTTATGTATTTTGTTTTTTTTTTCTTTAATGTGTATTAAAAAAATAAAAACTGAATTTTTTTTTCCTAAAAAATCATCTTTTTGATATATTTGTCATTGTCCACAGATAAAGCCGTCAGCAGCAGTGTACTACGATTACTTGAATGTATTCCTAGTGTCGTATTCATTCACCATATCATATGTAGTAGATGTGTTCATAGTACTGCTGGGATTGGGCAGCGTCGCTTACTACGTGTGGCTGGTCGGACCTAGTGAGTATTTTAAACTTTATTGCTATGGGATTAGAGTATGTTTTTGTTCCCGATTCATAGAATCGGATGCAGAAAGATCTCACTTATGGAAAAAAATTGTGAACTAAAATGAATAAGTAATAATAATTCTAACCTAATTTTTCGTTTAAAGTTTAAGTCTAACATAATATGTCAACTTAGCATGGGGTTCCCGAGTACATTTAACCTTTTTTAAGCGACTTCCAAAAGAAGGAGGTTCACAATTCGGATGTTTTTTTTATGTTTGTTCGGGCTAAACTCCGTCGCTTACCAACCGATTTGAAAAAATCTTTTTTTGTTGGAAAGTATATACTTCCCGAATGGTCCCATGAAAACTTTATCGAAATCGGACTAGCAATTTTGAAAAATCAACAAAAATTAACAAAATCCTAAAAAGTTATCAACATTGTCTACACCGATTACTCCGAGGTTTCTGATTGGATTTCGATGATTCTTTTTTTGTTCGATACAGTATATCTGCCATTTGGTCCCATAAAATTTTCATTTAATTTGGTTTAGCTGTTTTTATTTTTAGCTCATTGTATACATGGGCGATGTTATTACCGGTGCGAAGGATTACAAAATTCTAGTGCACATGTAAGAAAATTATGTATTTGACAAGAATATGGAGTTCAATATTTAAACTAAAAAAGCTAAAATAAAAAACTTAAAAAAAAATGTAACCGACTTCAAAAACAACCACAATAAAATGTTTAAAATAACCTATAAAATAACTTTTAACAGTTACATTTTTTTTTAAATGTGTCGGGGTACTTCGCGAGGTGTCGGTGTTTTTGAGGTGAAACACAGTTTATGGGAACCACTGTTTATTACTTCACACTCGAATGTTCTTAACGACTAAAATGTTATAAAATGTTGGATGAAATGTTTGAATACACCCGGCTAACGCGATAGACGAAAGTGCACTGAATATAATATAACTTCAATTATTCTAAGTAATATTTAAGTAGGTCAACGCGCTGCGCCGATATTGCAATCTAAGGTGTTCGGTAAAAACACCGAACATATTCCGGGGCACGAAAGATGGAGATGCTGAGATGAAACAATGTTATGTTAGTACCTTAATGAAATGATCATGGTTTAATGTTTACAAGGTGAACACAAGATAAATTTAATTGTTAGTTGATATAAAGTTAAAATGATGCTTTATCAAAAACTCTATCTTACTGTCTCTAATAGATTTCTAGATACTCTAGATACGTCATGTTTTCACTGTATTAACACTAACGACGTTCAACCCCGTTTTGTCGCGCACTCACACTATTCACATTCACATCACTAACACTTCTGGTAGGTTGAAGCTCCATGTCCGCCGTGATGTGAGCGCGGCGCGCTCGCCGCCGCAGCCACCTGTACAGCAGCGCTCCCGCCGCCAGCGCCAGCGCGCCGACCAGGATGTAGCTTACGGCATACTGATGGATGTCATGGATGGATAATACATCTCCTATTTCCACTTGGCTGTTTCTCATGTTCTCAATGCGTTTGTGAAGATTTTCTAATGCTATCTTCATTTCGCCTGAGTCTGTTTCGTCTTTATAGATTTGTAAAGGCATCGTGCTGTTAATTATAAAGTTAAGTTGATCCACTTCAGGTATAAAAATGTTTGGACTCATGTCAATTGTATTTTTCTCATGTCTCTGAATGTGTAGGGTAAAATCTGGACCCTTCAGCAGGCAACCTGGTTCCAAGTAAATTAGACCCGCTTTGCTGAGTTGTATTTTGATTATTTGTTCGCCGCAGATTATTTTGACGGCATAAATATCGCAGCAATGGTACAAGAAAAGAGATGGGTTTGTTAGCGGTGTAAATTTGTTTTCACATCTCGACCTTCGTACCTTGCACTTGCCTGTGTCTCGCTCGCGGTCACAGAAATTGTTCTCGTTGTTTAGGTGGTATATCGGCTTTTTCCAATCGCACAGGAATATGTCATCTTCTTGTTTGCAAAGGGAGAGTTCTTCCGACGAGATTGTTAAGTATGCGTCTCTTTTTAGATCTGTAGCGACGTATTCAGACGAAGGAATGAACTCTATCATGGTGTTATTCATCTGATGTGGTATCGGATGGATTTTGTACACTTTGTATCGATCTCTACTGATAAGTGGGAATGTTATTTGGAAGAGGAAGTATTTTTCAGTTACCCTTGCTTTAATGCTTATCAGTGAATATAACTTTCGGATGTCGTGTGGTTCGATGGGTAAAGTTAGATCTTCAGATAAATGCCCAGAGATAATGTTAAGTTCTTTCTGGAGTTGTTCTGGTGTAAGCAGATGAA
Organism: Agrotis exclamationis; assembly: GCA_950005045.1. NCBI lineage: Eukaryota > Metazoa > Arthropoda > Insecta > Lepidoptera > Noctuidae > Agrotis > Agrotis exclamationis. The sequence continues at coordinate 16,973,402 of OX465440.1, forward strand.
TGTTAACCTGTCCATGGTGGACGTTGGTAAGGATATCTAGTAAAATGTCTTGAGTTCTTTTCAAATTATTTAACAAATTACTGGCTGTTAACGCTGTCATGGTAAATTCTTGTAGTAAGGACATGTTGTTAATTTCTTGTTGTAATTTATTTGAGAAATTGTCTAACGTAATTAGGTGTTTATTGATAATTTTATGTTGTTTAGCCATAATTTCTTCGGTCCTTTTCAATAAGTTGTACTCGGACTCAACAATCGACGTCTGGTTCTTCCATAAACTCGCTAAATGTTTTTCGTTTTGTTGGATCATGTTGATGTCTCGACTGTACTTTTCCGCGAATTGTTCGTCCAATACGCCGAATAATGAATTCGCAATGTTTCCAACTACATTAATAAGTCCCCGTCGCCGTCTGGAGTGTCCACTTACGTGTTGCGTCATCAGAAGTTCATTATAATATTTCAGTTCATTACACTCATGGATCAGCTGAGGAACTATCATGTTACACTGTTCGCTGCCTGTTGTTTTGCATGTTTTATCCAGATACGTTGTAACTTTTTCAAATGCCTGCATGCCTTCCCAATACGGCGACATGTTATAAAATACAACTAGGGCCCAGCTATCTTTTACAAGGCTGATTTTTGATATCGGGTCAAAGTAAAGACATTGATTGTTATTTAATGTAGTTATATTGTAACTGCAGTTTGCAACGCTGCACAATGACATAAAAAAGGTCAGTGCCATGACGATATGTGATAATGTACCCGGTGTCACCTTTCTAATTCGTTTGTTATTATTCCGGGTTCTAGCGCTCTGTTTAGCTGACTTATCTGTTTCTGTTTTACTGTTATGTTTATCCTTAGTCTCTGTTTCTACTGGTAATAAAGAAAGTTTTACTACTGGTCGCTTTATGATGCCATTTTTTGTTTTCAGTGACACAACCCTGACATAGCCATCATTACCGGGATGTAGATCTATTACTCGGCCCATAATCCATCGTCCAGCAGGAATGTTATCTTCATGGACTACCACAATGTTGCCTAATTTTAAGTTTTCCTGAGGTTTAGACCACTTTTCTCTTGCTGTTAACTGGCTCAAATACTCATTCTTCCATTTTTGCCAAATCTGTTTAAAAATGTTAGTTGTTAAGTGCCACCTGGTTCTCGCATCCTCCTTTGTCTCGATCACTGTTAAGTCTGATCTCCCTGTTAAAAAATGTGCAGGTGATAAATAGTCTAAGTCTTCAATGTTTTCTGTAAGTGAACATAACGGTCTCGAGTTCAGACACGCTTCCAGTTGTGTCAGCACAGTGGTGAACTCTTCAAACGTCAATCGTTGCTCACCTACCACTCTTTTCAGGTGGAACTTCAGACTGCGGACAGCTCTTTTCCACAGCCCACCAGCGCTTGGCCAAGAAGGAGCATTGAAATGCCATTGTATGTTCATTTCAGCAATTTCTGCTAGGCAATTATCCCCGAAAACCTGTTGTAATTGGTTGTACTCCTCTTGTAGTAGCCTGTTACCTCCGATGAAATTTGTGCCTTGGTCACTATATAAATGATGTGGTGCTCCTCTCCGGGCTGACATTCTCCTTAGTGCAGCCAAAAATGCGGAACTGGTAAGGTCAGACACCAATTCCAGATGAACGGCTTTCGTGACCATGCATATGAATACGGCTACGTAGCCTTTCAGTGTTCTCACCCCCCTTCCCTTGTTTGCCTTGATGTTTACAAAACCTGTGTAGTCCACCCCAGTATGGTAGAACGGCGGAGCGGGGTTTGTTCTAGCTGCGGGAAGGTCACCCATCAATTGATACTGCTTCCTTGCTTCCTGTTTCCGGCAAGTCACACAATTTCTTAATTGTTTCTTAGTCGTACTGTATCCACTTGTGATCCAGTATTGTTGTCTGAGAGTAGCCAATGTTAGTCGAGGACCCCCATGGAATGTTAACTGATGAGCTTCTTCTATTAGCAACTCGGCCAGTCTACTTTTGTTAGGAATTATCATAGGATGTTTTCTTTCCTCGTTTATAATTGCATTTCTTAAACGTCCTCCCACTCGGAGAAAACCATTTTGGTCGACGAAAGGTTTTAAACTTAACAACTTGCTGTTTGATGCAACGTGACCGTTTTTGTTTAGCATTTCAATTTCTAATGTAAATGCTGTACTTTGCACTCGTTTTATAATAACTGATTTGGCTTTTCGTAATTCTAATAATGTTATGTACTTCGGTAAATGTTCACGTTGCGACTTTGGCGTCAATGCCCTCAGTACCCATGACAAGACACGTGCTATTTTTATAAAAGAGTTATGTTGTAGCAATAAATTATCTATTATGCTGTCACTGTTTATGTCTTGCACTATGTTAACTAATTTATTTGTTTTTCTTTCTTCCTCTGTTTGGTAGGTCGGTTGATTTTGATCTTTCGCTACGTCGTACGATGCTAGCCATGCCGGTCCGTTCCACCACAATGGATGCTGTAATAGTTGTGGAGCGGTTAAACCTCGACTAGCGCAGTCGGCAGGGTTGTCCCCCGATTTTACGTATCGCCAGCATTTTGTCGGCATTATCTGTTTGATAGCGTTGACTCTATTAGCTACAAAAGGTTTCCAACGTGCTGAGTCACCCTGTAGCCAACCTATGACCACCATTGAGTCACACCAGCCATAGATTTCTAGCGGACAACTAATGCCTTGTTTTATTTTGTCAATGAGCTTAGATAGTAGATAAGCCCCACAAAGTTCTAATCGTGGCAACGTAACACTCTTTTTGCTGGGTACAAGTTTTGATTTCGCTGCGACGATCACTGTTTTTTGTTGTTGTTTTGTTCGTGCATAAACCACACATGCGTATGCTTCGATGGACGCGTCGCAATAGCCATGTAGTTCGATGACGTCATTCTCGTTGCATAATATCCACCGTGGAACTTTACAATTGTTTATTTGATCAATTTCCGTTATCAGTTTAGTCCATTCATTATTTATGTCATCTGAAACTTCGTCATCCCACTGTAGGTCCTGTTTCCATAACTTTTGAAAAAGAAGTTTTAATTTCGTGGACAAGGGCGTTAGCCAACCTAGGGGGTCATATAATTTTGATATTTCGGATAATAAGCCCCTTTTGGTTGGTTTCGAGGTTGATTGAGAGAAGTTGCAACGGAATGTAAATTGGTCGTCTTTTGGGCTCCAGCACAAACCCAATGTTTTCAACATGTCATCGTTTTTGAAGCTATAAACGAGGTCTTGACTTGTTGATATGTTTTCCAATAATGCTTGACTGTTGGATGACCACTTTCGTAGATTGAAGCCGCCTAGTTTCAAAAGCTGTATTAAATCATTCATCGATTTTTTACCCTGTTCTATATTGTAGCACCCGTGTAATAGATCATCCATGTAAAAGCTGTTTTCCAGGACTTTGGCTGCTTTTGGAAATTTGCTTCGCTCATCCGCCGCTAACTGTTTTAAGGTCATTATTGCCAAGAACGGTGCGGCCTTTGTACCGTATGTTACCGTGGTCAATTGATACACTTTTATAGGTTGTTTTGATGACTCACGCCAAACGATTTTTTGTAGATGTTGGTCAACAGGATTAACTAAAATTTGACGATACATCTTTTCGATGTCTGCAGTGAAGGCAAAGGGATATTGTCTCCATTGAATTAGTAACGCCTGTAGATCTTTTTGTAGATTTGGGCCTTTTAGCATGACGTCATTCAAGCTATGTTTAGTGGACGTTTTGGCGGATGCGTTGAAAACTACGCGAAGCTTTGTTGTTGACGAATCTTCTCTTAGCACGCTATGGTGAGGTAAGAAGCATTCTAATGTTATCTCATCTGTTCTCTGTTCTGGTTTCATATGGTTCAACTCAGCATATTCATTCATGAATTCCTTGTATTTTTCGGCTACAGCTGGTTGTTTCTCTAACCGACGTTCCAAATTTTTTAGTTGGGCTATAGCCATAGGTTTAGAATCCCCCAATTGCTGTTTGCTTTCTTCTTTCAATGGAATTTTGACTTCGTAGCGACCCTCACTGTTTCTTGTTGTTGTTTTGGTGTAGAAGTCCATACATTCCTGATCTTCAGACGATAGGTTTGAAGGCTCGGAAATCTCCTCAACTTCCCAAAATTTTTGTATCTCCTCAATGTTATTCAGCACCACATTACAGTGATATGTTTTTACATTACCACATAGTAGCCATCCCAGCTGTGTTTGCTGAGCCATCGGCTGTTGGGCTCGTTCTCCTTTTATAATTCCACCTAGCATGATGTTAGCATAAATATCGGCCCCGAAAAGCAAGTCAACTGGTCGACTTTTGTAAAATTCCGGGTCCGCTAAATTAATGTTTTGTATGTAAGTCCAATTTGGCTTAGCGAATGTTTGGTTTGGTAGACTTTTGATAAGATCATTCATTATGAGGACCTCAGCTTCGAATTCAAAATTGTTGTAAGTAGAGGCGCACTCCAAGCTCATCATCCCCTTACATCTGTTTTCTTGTTGTCCTACTCCAAAGATAACACCTTTGCATCTTTGTCTTCGGATCCCTAACATCTGAGCCGCTCCCTCTGTTATTAAGGAAATCTGGGACCCTTGGTCGATCAAGGCGCGCATGGTTTGATAAGTTCCATCAACACCTTTGACCTTCACCAGAGCTGTTGCTAACAATATCTCTCCTTTTTCATCTTGAGAAGTATTCACGATGCCCGTCATTGGTTCATTGTTTTTTCCATTTAGTTTCGTGTTGTCAGCGTGCGCCAATTTCACAAATGCGTCATGGAGAATTGTGTTATGTTTATCTTGGCATTTTCGACATGTTAAAGTTGAATTGCATTGATTTCCATTATGACTAAATAGGCAATTTGTGCAAAGTTTTAATTTGTTCGCAGTTTTCAACCTTTGTTCATCACTCAATTTTAAATATGTTTTGCAATTATAAATGCCGTGTTGGTTATTACAAAGTGGACATTTTTTGTTGGAAACATGCATGGATTTCGCAACAGTTTTATTTCCGTTGCTTGCGATGTTGAAATTATTTTTCCTATTGTTAGGTGTTTGATGTTGATAATTGCTGTTTTGATGAGCAGTTTTCGGAGGCACACTGTCTTTTCGTCGAACCGTTTCCAGGGATGTAAATTTTGTTTCAAGAAATTCCAGGAACTCTGCGAGTACAGGAAGTTCTTTGGAATTCTTTAGCGACTCGATATAGTCGGTGTATGTTTCCGTGTCTAGTTTTTGACCTAAAACGTGTACGATCATCGGGTCCCACGATGTTATGTCAACTCCTAAGTTTTTGATGGCGTTAAGACATTCTAGTGTGGTGTCATGCATCCGCTTAATCTGTTGTAAAGATTGCTGTTGTATGTTTGGCAGGCCTAGCAAAATGTTCATATGAGACGAAAATATTAGTTTTTTGTTATCATACCGATGTGTGAGGATATTCCAGCATGTCAAATAATTATCAGTACTTATCGACAGATGTTGGATTAGTTTTTCGGCTTCTCCTCGAACCTTCCCCTTCAGATACTGCATCTTTTGACCGCTGGATAACGAGGGATTGTTGTGAATTACTTCCATAAACAGGTCTCTAAAGGATACCCATTGGTTGTAGTTCCCGTTAAAGTTCGGTATCTCCAGTTGAGGTGTTGATTTTTCTCTGTGTGCGACTGACCACATTTTTGTATTTATGGCCCTTTTCAGATAGTTGAATTTTTTCTCATACTTATCGTACATGTTGTTGTATTGATCATTATCTCCCTCTAGTTCGATCTCGATCTCCCAATGTAGCTGGTCGATAGCTGACCACCTAGCCTGTAGTGACCTCAATACGTCCTCAAATTCCCACTTATCTGAGATAGAGTCCACGTCGATGTTTGCTGTTGTACGTACAAAAGCTTTAAAATTTGCATACTGTTTCTTCAATAAATCGTCTAGCTTACTGTTCGGCTCCCTATTCACCTGAGATGGTCGGTCGCTCAGCTGCCTTGAGGCACTGGGTCCCGCGTCTTCAAATGTTTCCTCCTCTGCGCGCAAATTTGGTGTCGCCGGAGATCTTTCTCGAGCTGTTGCTTGCTCACCTGTTGAAAGGCTTCCTGTCTTCACGAAAAGAAGCTGATACTGTTGATTAATCAGCGCCTTAGTTGACTCATACGCCGTACTTGTTTTCTCAAACTCTCGGTCGATAAAATAAGGATCCGTCTTACCTACCTCTCTGTTAATTCGCTCATGATTCTTTTGGTAATCTTTCCAATATTGCTCCAAAGTAGTAAGCCTACGCTTAAAATAATCAATTGTTTTCCGGTCAGCACTATCTTTCTTCAAGTTAATGCCAAGTTTAATGATGCTATCGTAGATCATTGATTGCGTTTCAATGAGGTCCGACATTGTTGTAGGATGTTGAATACTGCAGCCCTTACTGACTAAAAATAAGGAAATTTATTACTTGTATTCTCCGCTGTTGGTACTCAGCTTGTGCTGCTGCTCCGCTGTTATCTCCGACCGCCTCACAACGTACACACACTGTTATTTGTTACGATAGTTCAGATCCCGTACACCGAAATTCCGAATTTTCGAAATTACGCGACGCGAGAGATCCGGCTGAAGGACCAAAAAAATTATGTCGGGGTACTTCGCGAGGTGTCGGTGTTTTTGAGGTGAAACACAGTTTATGGGAACCACTGTTTATTACTTCACACTCGAATGTTCTTAACGACTAAAATGTTATAAAATGTTGGATGAAATGTTTGAATACACCCGGCTAACGCGATAGACGAAAGTGCACTGAATATAATATAACTTCAATTATTCTAAGTAATATTTAATTAGGTCAACGCGCTGCGCCGATATTGCAATCTAAGGTGTTCGGTAAAAACACCGAACAAAATGGTTTTTTTACTATCGTAACATCTTCAAAATCCTCCCACCCAGGGCAGGACGGGAGGGACTGTCAGACTTGTACTGACTAAAATCCACAGTGTCCTTCAATAGCCCTTTATGTTCCAGGGTCACGGTTACCTGATGAGACAGTCCCGCGATCCCGGCAGGCTTAGACCCTCTAAGGGGGCCACCCTGTCAGCCTAAGGGGGGCTCCGTCAGACCTCTTTGGAGGGGTGATGTTATATTGTATCAACTCTCATTGTCAATACGATGTTTAATTCACTTCTATCGACCCTTTCATCACAATAAGCTTGATTTTATGTAATTCTAAATCATTACCTGCCTACCTTTTCCCAACTATATTGGGGTCGGCTTCCAGTCGAACCAGATGCAGCTGAATATCAGTACACTGAAAAAAAAAATCAGTAATACCAACCGATTTTTCGGTAATATTCACCGTTTTGGACAGTAAAAATAGAGCCTATTGTCCAAAGCAGTAAAACTAACTGAAAAAAAAAACAGTTGAGTTATAACAGTAGATTTTACTGTCGGTTACTTACAAGGAACTGTTTGTTTCAGTAGACTTTAATGTTCATACACTTGAAATAACTGTTTAGCTCTTTACGTTTCAGTAGACTTTAATGTTCATACAGTTGAAATAACTGTTTAGCTCTTTACGTTTCAGTAGACTTTAATGTTCATACACTTGAAATAACTGTTTAGCTCTTTACGTTTCAGTAGACTTTAATGTTCATACAGTTGAAATAACTGTTTAGCTCTTTACGTTTCAGTAGACTTTAATGTTCATACAGTTGAAATAACTGTTTAGCTCTTTACTGTTTTTGCCCATTTCGGTGCACTATCCGTAATCAATTATTTTAACGTATAAATAAGTTCCCGGAACCGTTTTTTTTTTTACTGTTCAAGAACAGTAGAAAGTCTCGTTTTATTTTTTTCAGTGTATTTTACATGGAGCGACTGTCTATCAGATCTCCATAACACAATAACTGGGTAATACGATACCCCATGGTAAGACTGGTTGTCAGACTTTAGAGCTTCTGACTAATAATAACGATTTTTTCTTAATTGGGACAAGCCCACCACACTATTCCCAAACCACTGCAATTCCTGAAAGCCAGAATCAACAGTGGCAACCACCAGAAAAGCGCCGAGACAATGAAGCTCGACGTGCACGAAATTAATCAGAAAAGAGGAGTAGGAAAAATATGTTTCCACTTCCCTCCATGCAAGCAGGAGACAGAACAAAGCAAGGCCAATAGGCACAAAGGGACATTACAACTGGAAGAAGCCCAGTTGCCTTGCACCACGGGTAAAAATGACTACTAATATTAATGGATCCTAAATTGTGAGCTGCTATATTTGATTCCAAAATTAAGTATGGCAAAAACGCTTGAACGCACGGAAGTTTGTTCGAGTTTCCACAAGGTCCGTATAATAAATGACTCCAGATGTAGTCTGAACAGTATCCAACATAATATTGCGTTCGATCTGCTAAAGAATACACATAATAATAACGACTGTCAAAGATATACAAATGACAGCCGGGACCAACGGCTTTACGTGCTTTCTGAGGCACGGAGGAAACTCGATATGAGAGATGGTCACCCAGTGTTTGATATGGAGCGACTGCCTATCGGACCTACATAAAATATGTAATTATAATATGAATTAATATAATTTCCAGGAATGTCGACAATCCAGAACCTTCTATTGACGGCGATGGGTCGTTTCGCGGCGGCAGCGGCTGGAATAATAGTAGTGGTGATATGCACACTACTCATGGTGGCTACCACTGTGCAGATGAGGTAAGTAAGAAAAAAAAAAAAGTTTATTGGAACACGCCACAAGTGCACACAGTATCACAAAAAAAAACCAGCCAAGTGCGATTTGGACTCGCCCATGAAGGGTTCCGTAGTAGCAAGCATAGATTAGGGATATAATTATATTGAGATTAGTAGGTAATATACACAAACAATAAACATATCATTTTGTTTTTCATAGTGTTTGTATGAATGGCAAAGTTTTATTTGCGGTTTTTGAAAATGTACTATATCTCTAAAACTGCTAACTGTATCTCATCCAAACCAATTTTCGTTGGAAGTTTTTGTTGAGGTCTACATTATATATTTTTTTTAGTTTTATCATTCTCTTATCTTAGAAGTTACAGGGGGGGGACACACATTTTAGTACTTGGAAAGTGTCTCTCGTGCAAACTGTTCAGTTTAGAAAAAAATGATACTAGTAACCTCAATATAATTTTTAAAGATCAATCCACAGATACCCCACACGTATGGGTTTGGTGAAAAAAAATTTTTGACTTCAATCAATCAATTCTAAGTATGGGGGGCACTCCCAAAATTTGTTTTATTTTTGTGTGAAAATCCTAATGCGGTTCACATAATACATCTACCTACCAAGTTTCAACAGAGCTCTTATACTTTCGACAAAAAGTGGCTGTGACATACGGACGGACAGACAGACAGACATGACGAATCTATAAGGGTTCCGTTTTTGCCATTTGGCACAAACGGAACCCTTATAGATTCGTCATGTCTCAAAGAACAACAAAGAAAAAGAACCTAAAACTAAACAATTTAGTATTGACTTGTTTTAAACTGCGGTTTCGGTCTGGTCACTTTAACAATATTTTGACGTGAAGATTTTTGAGAAAAGACTCGAACCCTTGTCTTCTGGATAAGTTCTCCAGACGCCTTACCAATTAGGCCATCGCAACCACTCCTTTTAAAGCTGTATCTTTCATTCCCTGTTTTCAATCTTCAATCTTCTCCTTTCTTCTTGTGGCTAAATAATTATAGCCGCACAGGCCGATCTTCCGGATTAAGCCGCGATTGCCAAGGTTGGTCTGTAGATGGGTGATCATCTGTCATATCGAGTTTCCTCCGTGCCTCGGAAAGCACGTAAAGCCGTTGGTCCCGGCTGTCATTTGTAGATCTTGTAACGTATGTGGGTGAGATGAAGAAAAAGACTCACCAACGTTAACAAGAAATTTATTTAGGTCGTGGTTCACAGCCGTCACTTGATAATTTATTGTTCCGCGAAAATAGGCGCACTAGTACTGCCCTGGCTATCGCGTAAGTGGAGCGACGCGACGCCGTGGAGTTGACCCTGAGGTGAGAGTGACCGCAGGGACGAGATGGTGGTTGCGCCGGCAGGTCTGGTGTGTGTGTCGCTTGGTGCAGTGAGCGCAGGTCTCGAACGTTCGGTAGGGTGAGTCAGAGCTGGACTCACGAACGTTGAAGATGGAGTTATTTAACTCCCAATCTTGTTCCCCTAAACCGGGGCGAACACTACACTTTATTTTATTTTAATTAAAATACTGAATACAAAAAATATTCTTTAAAAATCTGTTACGCAAGGTGTCACAAGATTCTAATAAAGAGAGACAGTGTAACAGCCGACAAAGTTTAATCGTAAATGAGCTCCGTTGACGTCTGTGCGAGCTTATTTATACTCATGAGCACATTAGGTACCTCACTTTTATTATCAGTCGGTTAACGCAGAACATCACGCAAGACTTACCACTCATTAGAGTGAGGCAAAATAATACAAGCACAGGACTACCCGCCTATACATGACTTTTAGTCTCGACGCGAAATAAATCAATTTTACGATACCCTCAAGTACGAGTTTTTTTCTGAGTCGGTTGACGAAGAACATTGCGTATGACTATAACACGAAAAGGAATGTGTAGACATTCCTTGCATTCCATTGTAACTATTTTGTTAAACGTTGACTAATGGTTTCATTATAGGTCAAAGGATAACGTTGATTATTCACAACGTTACAATACCCCCTCGCGCAGTCAAGGATTTTGTCTTCTATAATGACAAAATCCGCACGAAGAATTAGAGCTAACTATTGTTTTACCTATCAAAATCATCATTCATACCTCTCGCAATCATAACTAGCGGCAGCTATTGTATTCAGTGATACGAGAGATAGCTGTCGCACAATATAAAATATTTAGGTATCCTGTTGTCACTAACCTGATGCCTTACAATAGTTTTCTTTAAGGATGAAAGTTTACTAAACGAGAGAATAATGCAATCGTATGTATTGAGTTCAATAAAATATTACTATTTAACTATTTTTTTCCTTTAACCATCTACCGACCAATACTAATCCACCTACCAGTTTTTGATTTTAATGAAATTGAATCTAAATTTAGATGATAAAATCATGTTTTTGGTTTCGATTTATGGCTTATTTATGGAGTAATCGACCGCTCCTGCAAAGGGCTTATTTAAAGAGTTGCTACCGCTCTAAAGAACAAGTTATGTTTGTAAGACACAGTTGTGTTTTATGATTTATGGTTTATTTATGGAGTAATCGACCGCTCCTGCAAAGGGCTTATTTAAAGAGTGTAATCGACCGCTCCTGCAAGGGCTTATTTAAAGAGTTGCTACCGCTCTAAAGAAAAAAACACAACCGTGAAAAGAAAACACAACCATGTATAACATAACTGAAGTGATCAATGGGTTAGAGCCACGATCATTATAATAACCGTCGGTGTAGTCCCGAAAGGTTTAAAATATTTAATAAATAAAATATAATGAATGGTGTAGGCCATCATTATACAAAAGACCAAAAGTAAACAATAGAAAAGCAATGGTAGGTTGGATAGTTCGGTATAGTAGTATTAAAAATATTACGTTAAGATATACTGCTATATTTAAAATTTACGGGTATATTAATTTACGAATGTCAAAAATTTTTAGGTGAAGTTATAATGATTAAAGACTAACTAGAATGTCATAATGGAAATAATGGTCCATATTTAGCTATCCGTTTATGTAAGTACTGTACCGTTGCTGGTGATACGCCGCTAATGGCCACTACATACTCGAGTTCAGACTTATGAAGCGACATAAACTTAACTGGATAAGCCATGATTAAAACTTTTTTTAAAAGAGAGAAAAAAAAATAAGTGTAAGTGTGGGTAAGTGCCAAAAAAAAATAAAAAAAAAATTACAATGATAAAAAAATATTAACGGTTATTGTACTAAGACTCCGCCTGTTACAATTTAAATTTAAAAAACTACTAACGTTTTGGTTGAGAAATATCTAGAATAAACAAGCACAAAAAACAATTGCACAGAAATAAAAAATAAAATAACACACAAAATGAGTTAATGCAACCAATGTGTACGCTTTACAAAAGGTTAAGTTGTTAAAAACAATTACAATTGAAAACAAATTGAGAAAAAAAAAAATGACAGAATATTGACAGAATGAGGTAGTTTGCAATAATGTGTAGGTTAAACAAAAGTTAAGTTGTTTTAAAAAAAGTAATTACAATTGAAAACGATTTGAGAGGAAATTATAAATTGACAGAATATTGACAGAATGAGGTACTCTGCAATATTGTGTAGGTACTGTTTAAAAATAAAGTTAAGTTGCTGTTTCAAAATTATTACAGTTGAAATAATGAATTGAAAAAAATATTGGTATTGACAGAATGAGGTACTCTGCAATAACCAATAAAAAAAAATCAATTTAAGTACCTATATAAAAGAAAAGAAAGTAAAAATTCTTTTATAGGCAGACGAACCCAGGTGAAAAGGTTGTATATAATATGTGCCTGTAATAGAAACCCGGCACCCACACCCTACAACCGAAACATAAAATGCTATGCGGTTGAAATAAGTGTGGTTGTAGTACTTCCCCGGACGGGCCTTCACAAGGGCCCTACTACTATGACAAGTTTTTAAAATAAATAATAATATAAAGCAACAGAAAAAAAAACCGTTACTTTCTTTTTTAACAAAACAAAAAAAAATAATGCGTAGGGTAGGGTACACTTTGGCTGCGTTAAACCAAAAAAACGTTTTCACAAACACAAAAATAAAGAACACAAAACACACAAACACCAAAATATAACACTACCTCACAGAACAACAAAAAACCAAGCGACCTTTATAAAAAAAACCACGTTTTTGGGCGCCACTGTAACGTATGAGGGTGAGATGAAGAAAAAGACTCACCAACGTTAACAAGAAATTTATTTAGGTCGTGGTTCACAGCCGTCACTTGATAATTTATTGTTCCGCGAAAATAGGCGCACTAGTACTGCCCTGGCTATCGCGTAAGTGGAGCGACGCGACGCCGTGGAGTTGACCCTGAGGTGAGAGTGACCGCAGGGACGAGATGGTGGTTGCGCCGGCAGGTCTGGTGTGTGTGTCGCTTGGTGCAGTGAGCGCAGGTCTCGAACGTTCGGTAGGGTGAGTCAGAGCTGGACTCACGAACGTTGAAGATGGAGTTATTTAACTCCCAATCTTGTTCCCCTAAACCGGGGCGAACACTACACTTTATTTTATTTTAAGTAAAATACTGAATACAAAAAATATTCTTTAAAAATCTGTTACGCAAGGTGTCACAAGATTCTAATAAAGAGAGACAGTGTAACAGCCGACAAAGTTTAATCGTAAATGAGCTCCGTTGACGTCTGTGCGAGCTTATTTATACTCATGAGCACATTAGGTACCTCACTTTTATTATCAGTCGGTTAACGCAGAACATCACGCAAGACTTACCACTCATTAGAGTGAGGCAAAATAATACAAGCACAGGACTACCCGCCTATACATGACTTTTAGTCTCGACGCGAAATAAATCAATTTTACGATACCCTCAAGTACGAGTTTTTTTCTGAGTCGGTTGACGAAGAACATTGCGTATGACTATAACACGAAAAGGAATGTGTAGACATTCCTTGCATTCCATTGTAACTATTTTGTTAAACGTTGACTAATGGATTGATTATAGGTCAAAGGATAACGTTGATTATTCACAACGTTACAATCTTTGACAGTCGTTACTGTTAGTTAGAAGCACTAAAGTCTGACAACCAGTCTTACCATGGGGTATCGTATTACTAAGTTAATGGATTGTAGAGGTCCGATAGGCAGTCGCTCCATGTAAAATACTGATATCCAGCTGAATCTGGTTTGACTGGAAGCCGACCACCATATAGTAGTTGCAACGTGTAAAGCGTTATAAAATAAGGGAATGAAAGATTCAGCTTTAAAACGAATGGTTGCGATGGCCTCATTGGTAAGGCGTCTGGAGTACTTACCCAGAAGACTCTGATACGACTCCCACTCGTAGCTAAATTTTATTTCTTCAAAAAAAAAAACTACGAAATCGCGACGCAGGCGTTATTGCATATAAATGTATAAAAACTTAAGCCGTACAAGGTCGATATGTGATTTTGTGTGATATTTCAGATACCTAACACATCCATGGCTGGTGGTACCATTGTACTGGATACCATACTTGTTGGTCGCTGTGGGAACTGCACAGGCCTTCGATGCATGGACATTGAAAAGGGTAAGAATTTCACTATGCATTTCTTTATTTTTAACTAGCGACCCGCCCCGGCTCCGCACGTGTACTGAAACGCGCGTGCTTTCAAATCACTCTATCAATTTAAAAAAAACCAGCCAAGTGCGAGTTGGACTCGCCCATGAAGGGTACGGAACCCTTCATAGTAGCAAGCATAGATTAGGGATATAATTATATTGAGATAAGTAAGTAAAGTACACAAACAATAAAAATAACTTTGTTTTTCATAGTGTTTGTATGAATGGCAAAGTTATATTTGCGATTTTTGAAAATGTACTATATCTCAAAAACTGCTAAATGTATCTCATCCAAACCAATTTTCGTTGGAAGTTTTTGTTGAGGTCTACATTATATATTTTTTTTGAGTTTCAATTCTAAGTGTGGGGCACCCCCAAAATTTGTTTTGTTTCTATTTTTGTGTGAAAATCCTAATGCGGTTCACATAATACATCTACCTACCAAGTTTCAACAGGATAGCTCTTATACTTTCGACAAAAAGTGGCTGTGACATACGGACGGACAGACAGACATGACGAATCTATAAGGGTTCCGTTTTGCCATTTGGCTACGGAACCCTAAAAACGGCATCAAGGCACAAGGTCCGACCGCCGACGATGAACGAGAAACGAGTAGAACTATAAACTATAGAAGAGTTGGCGATCAGCGGGAAACGAGTGTGCAAGTGCGACGAGCAATTACTCGCGCCACTCGCCCGCGGTCGCTCAGTCCTCTACAACGTTATACGTGTTTACAAACAACTTTGTTTTATGATTAAGCGAGCAAGCATCGCTGAACGAGTATCACTGAGCGAGTTTATTTTTGAAAGCTCGTCGCTCAGTGGCAAAACTAGTGAAGGGAGTCGTCGCCGGCAGTGTGAACGGTCAGAGAGCAACTTTAAATATTTATGCATCTCTTTCGTTTACACGGAATGTTAAATCTGTTTTTTTTTAAATATCTGTAATTGAAATAAATAAATAAATGTACATTTATTGTGCGTTTCTTGAGAGAGAAAATCGCTCGTTTTCTCGCCGCCAGTCGGACCACTGCCAAAAATCCGTTGCGTAGTTTTATAAAGATCTAAGCATACATAGGTACAGACAGACACGGGAAGCGACTTTGTCTTATACTATGTAGTGTTAATGCATATAAAAGAAATGTGTTGTAGGTACTTTCACCAGGCATGCGGGCGGCGAGTAAAGAGCAACTCGCAGCCCGACCATGGACGCAGCCCGGGTCGACGGCGCGTTGTGTTCCACGCGCGTCTCAAAGAGTGTCAGCATGATGACGGGGCCCCCTCTAGAGGGCCAAAGCCTGCCGGGGTCGCGGGACTTATCTCATTACCGGGACCCCGGAATATAAAGGGCTATTGAAGGACACCGTGGATTTTAGTCAGTACAAGTCTGACAGTCCCTCCCGCCCTGCCCGGGGTGGGAGGACTCATTTGATGATTTTAACACGATAAAAAAAAGGTGCTTTCACCAGGTAAAATAAAGCGTCGTATTCATGGTAAACATTTGTTTAGCAACAGTTGATGAACGGCGAAAATGTTGCTGGAGACTTTGTTTAAATCAATATTGGTCGTACACATGCCAGTCAACGTTAAAATTTTGCTCGAAGAAGTAGTACATTATTTTATTATTGCTCCACATTACCGCCATGTTTATAAAGCATTCATACAATTTATATGAAAAAATGTTTTGCAAAAGACCAACTTCCGCCGCCCCGATCTTTTTCATCCAATACAATGATCTTTTTCTCCCATACATGAAACAAAGTGGAATGGCATTTAAAAAAATGCCCAATTCTACTCATTTTTGTGGACCACTCACACTTGACCAAAAAAAAAACGACGGGATGCACTCCGGGAGTGCCGGCAAAACTTGAATGTTAACGTTGTGCATCGAAACAGCAGGCGCAGGCATGCATTTTCGCCACGCCGTAGAAAGAGAGGGGGATACTTCCTCTCCTACGCCGCGCCGGCTGTCTACTCTCCATCCGTCTTACGAATTTTCGATCAGGTCACGTGTCCTGACGCGAGTTTAACATTTTTTACCCATAACAAAAAAAATGTACAACGCCGCTAAAGAAGTTTTCACTTCAAAAATAAATAAAAAAAATGCCAAAATAGCTGTGACGGACAAATAGGCAGCAACTAGAGTGATTCTAAAAGGGTTCCATTTTTTTATCCGAAACCCTAAGTGTCTAAACACACTATGCCGAAGTTACGCGACCGAAGTTCGGCGGCTGATTTCACGTTCCGACGTATTTGGCTGATATGACACACCATAAGTGCCGAACTTACGGCAGAAATTCAGCGCGGGCGGCTCCCTGCTGCTCCCCGCCCCCGGATCTTCGTCGGTAATCGAACCGAACTTCAGTCGCGTATAATGTGTGCTCACAGAATAAGTTGCCGCCGAACTTACGCCCGACTGAAGTTAGGCTGTACGCTATGACGCGACGTAATTTTGGCATAGTGTGTCGTCAGTAATTCAAATAGCATTGCAGGCGTAATTGTGCTGAACTTCGGTCGCGTAACTTGGGCATAGTGTGTTTAGACACTAAAAATAATAATGCTTGATGCTTAATTGCCTTGTCTATCGTTAAATTTTCGTCTTTCTTTATCCGCAGAACGGTCTAAGTCGCTCTCTCCGCTGCGTGCAAGCGATGTCATCAACTCGTCTGATACTTTCGCTCATCCTGCTCATCTTAGTCTGTGTTCCGCCGCTAACTCCGCTCCGCTACTTGTTCTCCGCTCCGCTGTTTATCATGAGCGTCACGTCGCTCATATCGCTCACGATGATCAAATATGTCGCTTTGAGAGGTAAGATCTATAAGAATTAACTTATTGTTACTGTTACTGTTAGCCTATTTCATCCCACTGCTGGGCAAAGGCCTCTCCCCATGATCTCCAGTTTTCTCGATCCAGGGCCAAAGTGGACCACTGGTCGTTGGTTTTATCCAGCTCATCCCGCCATCTTCTACGAGGTCTGCCGCGACGCCTTCTGGCTGTATCAGGGCTCCACAAAGTGGTTATTTTGGCACACCGCTCATTGGGCATGCGGCAGACGTGGCCGGCCCAGGCCCATTTTAGTGTAGCGGCCTTTCGACCAACGTCAGCAATTTGTGTTTTTGAGCGTAGTGTGATGTTGCGTACACGGTCTGTTAGTTTTAACTTATTGAAAAAATAAAAATAGTTTTTAGGTAAAGGCTACAATGTATATGCTCATCAATAATAAAATTCTTTTTGTATGCCTAAAATGGATAAATGCTCACCAAATCTAAAACTCGTTTTAGCAAGATTTTAGGGATACCCGACAAGTTTGGTTAGGTTATGTTCCTTTAAATCCTGCAAACTGAAATAGAAGCCCCGCTGAGCGGGTCTTCATCGACCCTGCCTAGGTTGATTTTTTTATTATTACTACACAAAATAAGTGATTTTATGATACACAATTTGGTGAGGTTTTATCCATTCTGGCAGGAATTTCGATATTTTTAACCGACTTCTAAAAAAGGAGGTTACTCAATTCGACCGTATGTAATGCTTTTTTTCTTTTTTTTATGTTTGTTCGCGCAGAACTTCGTCATTTATGAACCTATTTTGATGATTCTTTTTTGTTGGAAAGAAGATATTTCAGAGGTGGTCCCATTATAAGGAAATCAAGGTTTGATGATGGAAGACCAGAGAAATCGAGGGGAACTTTCAAAAATCGTAGGGTAGTGCGTTTTTAAGTTTTTTTATTAAGAATTTTAAAGCACTACAATTTAATAAACGTCTGGAGTTGTTCTGATGATGGAGCCGAGAGACAGTCGAGGGAACTCCTCAACGATTCACAGCAACTATCTTGTGTTTGAACTTGATTAATTTGTATTGATAAGAAGTTTACACCTAGATTAGGGGTCTGATTATGAAGACGAAGGACAGTTAAGGGAACTCCTCAACCGTTTACAGTAGCTACCTTGTGTTTGGACTTAATTCATTTATATTGATGAGAACTTTACACCAAGATGGGTTGTAACTGTCACTATGGGTCTGATGATGAAGACGAAGAACAGTTCAGGGAACTCCTTCACGGTTTACAGCAGCAACCTTATATTTGGACTTAATTTATTTAAATTGATGAGAACTTTGCACCCATATGGGTCATTATTCGATGCAGTATACCGCCCATTTGGTCCCATAAAAAATCATTTAGTTTCGTTCAGTAGTTTTTATTTTATGATCATTTTTAGCTTATTGTGTGCACGGGCGATGTTTATAACCGGTGCTAGGGATAATCAAATTCTAGTGCATATGTAAGAAAATTATGTATTTGTTTGACTAGAATTTGGGTTGAATATTTAAAGTAAAAATGTCACCGACTTCAAAAACGCGGCGTAAGATGCGGAGAACGCCTGGAAAATGACTTGCCCGGATTCAGATCGACCCGTGAACCCATCTTCCCAGAGGCAGTGGGATGAGCCGCTCTGCAGGTTGGTACGGTACAATCTTGTTAATACGTCAACCAATTCTGTAGAGCGTGCCCGCCTGCTGGCTGTGGGCGAATGGGAGTCGGGTCTATGGCTTCAGGCACTACCGTCACCCAACATAGGTACCATGCTGGGTGACGAAACCTTCCGGATCGCTACATGCCTGCGTCTGGGCGCTCCTTGCGGGGCTCCACATCGTTGTCAGTGTGGCGAAGGCGTCGACTGCCTCGGGCACCATGGCCTTTCATGCAGCAAGAGTGCAGGTCGGCTAGCACGGCACGCTAGTATAAATGACATTATCCGTCGTGCTCTTGTCACCGCCGGGGTGCCAGCCGTTTTAGAACCCAGTGGCTTGGCACGCGACGATGGGAAGAGACCAGATGGGATGACTATAATGCCTTGGAAGTTGGGTAGACCTTTGGTGTGGGATGCAACATGTGTCGACACCCTTGCGCCATCCCATCTTCCTGGTACTACATGCTGTGCTGGTGCGGCTGCTGCAAGTGCCGAAAACCTCAAACGGCGCAAATACAATGGCTTGACTTCTAGCTATGTGTTTGAGCCGTTTGGGGTTGAAACACTAGGGCCATGGGGTCCGAGTGCCCACCGAGTCTTCAAAGACATCGCCAAGCGTATAGTCGACGCCTCTCGTGACCAGAGGGCTGGCCTATTTCTCGGTCAAAGGATCAGCATTGCCATTCAACGCGGCAATGCTGCCAGCGTTCTGGGCACTTTCCCCATTGACAGCGATGTGGATGAATTTTTTGACGCCATGTAAATTTTTAATTTTAGTTATTTTTGTAAATATTTTAGTTTTATTTTTAATTGGATTATTAAATAAGTATGTAGTTCCCTTTAAAAAGTAATAAAAAAATTACAAAACTTCATATAACTATGACTAAAAAAAAAAAAAAAAATAAGACCGTTATTTAGAGTTTTGAAAAATAAGGGACACATAAATTTTTTCTTATGTAAAATCAATGAATATTTACCAAGATATAACACAACAAGACTCGAGAGTGGGGGCTCGTGACGTCAGAATTCAGTAAAAAATGTACTAAATTGTGACGTATTGGCAATTTTGAAAGCATCATATCTCCGTCAATTTTGGTTTGCGTAAAAAAAGAAAAAATACGGGTCAAATATTATTTGATAATCTAACTGACGGATTAATTAGTTTTTTTTTAGTCAAATAGCCTATTTAAAAATGTTTCTTGAAGATAAAATTTCATCAGTACAAAAGTAGTCATTCTAAAATGATACTTAAATTCTAAACAATAAGGATACGAAATACCGTCACAAAACCGTTTGTGACGGTATTTTTCGGGCCGTTTTTGAAGCGTTCATCGGGAATCTAGTACTATTATTGATCGAAGTTAAAATAAATTGTTTTAGTAATCGAGTCACAAATGCAATCTGGACATCAGGTGACCTACCATCACGTCTTAAAGCGTGAGTAGTTAGGCTGTGGGAAAAAGATAGAGCTATACAAGTCGTCTAGCGTCATCTCGCTCCCTGAGCTGAACCACTTTCGCTTTAAGAGTGTTATCGGTAAAAACTGTTAATTTACATAAAATTGGGGTTTTTTAAAAGTTAAATTACTACAAATTGGCACGAAATTATTAAAAACTAATTAGAGTACCGCATTAAGCATATCTTTATATTGTATTTGTATAGAATAAAAATTGAAAAACATGATTAAATATCAAAATTAAAGCTTATTTTGAACTCATATTTCTGAGATTATACGGGAAGACTGAATTTTGGAATGAAATTATGAATCAACAATGAGTCGTAGAAGTCTGGAAAAAATACGTGGAAAAAGGAAAGATACCGCTATTGTTATTGTATAGAATAAAAAAGTAATTTTAGTTCATAAAATAATTAAAAAAAAATTTAATCAACCTTTTCACAAAATAAAACATCATTTTTATTTAATATTAAGGCTGAAATAACTTTAAAAAAATACACTGTTTGTAAGTGGAGTTCAGGCAAACAAACATCAGTAAAAAAAATATATAAAGGTTTTTTAGCGACAATATAAAAATTTCAAAGTTGCTAATAAATTACGCAGCGCCGAGCTGTGTCGGCCAGTTCTATACAAATACAATATAAAGATATGCTTTATGTGGTACTAAAATTAGTTTTTAATCATTTCGTGCCAATTTGTAGTAATTTAACTTTAAAAAACCCCGATTTTATGTAAATTGTAATTTTTACCGATAACACTCTTAAGATGTCATGGTACGCCACCTGTACTTTAAAAAACATTAAATAAAAATATTGAAAATATTATAATCTATCTTTTTAATTTCCCCAGGCTGGCAACACCTCTTACTAGAGATCTCCCTCTCCCTCCCTTCCGTGATGTTCATGTTCTCCCTCTCCCTCCGCGTGAACGCTCAGATCCTCCCCATCATGAGCAGGTCCTCGGGAGACTCTCCTGACTACACGGTGGCGATGTTGAATGCGGGACTCGCTGTTATTGTGTCTTGTACTATTGTGAGTATCTTATTTCTAATGGATGGAAAATTTAGTATTTTGTTGGATTTTCAACTTTTAGCACTTTTGCTGCGAAAAAAAATGAAGGTTCCTATTTTTTTATTTGTCTTCAGCATAGGTCGAAATTAGGTAGAGTTATTTTGAAATGTTGATATTAATATGGATCTTCCCGGGATGTCTAACAGACAATCTCGTGTGGAAAACAGTATTAAAAATAAATAGTAATAATGTAATATTCCACAACTATCACACAACGCCATCTAGTCCCAAGCTAAGCAGAGCTTGTGTTATGGGTACTAGACAACTGATAAACATACTTATATATTTCTAAATATATAAATATTATTAATAATAAAAACATCAGAGATAGATTAGACAAATAAATTATTTGAAAGTAAATAACTTGTTAAGTAATAAATCACGGGATTTTTCTCATCTTTGAAAGTAATTCCAGAATTTCGGGCATATCCTCTTTATTCTTTCGATTCAATATCCTCTTTATTCAGCGTAAGTACATGAATAACTCTATCTAATTTCGACCCATAGTCCCTTAGTTGCGGTGTCACTGATGACCATAGTCATCAGTGACACCTAAGGGCAACTAAGGGACTTTACTCATGGCGCGACGCGATATCGAATTGCATCGATTGACGATATCGGTCAGATATCACACAAGCGTCCGGCCGAAGAAAATGTATGGACAATCGCTAGTGTTTGCTAATGGAGTTGCATGGATTGACGATATCGCTCACAGATCTGCTCGATACCGAATTGCATGTGGCAATGCATATGATTCTGTGTTCGAAATTTGATTTCGCAACTACTCGTCACTGGCGACATCTTTTGTCTTTTGTTTGCAGCGCCTTTATGTCGTAGTAGTAAGGTGGATTATCGTAGTTTACGGTAGAATTGCATCGCATCGCTCCATTAGTAAATACGTGAGACTTAAATCGGCAATCGACTCGATATCGCACGAATCGCGTCGCGTCGCATCGCGCCATGAGTAAAGTCCCTAAGAGTTCCAAAGGATAGCAGGGCATTGTTTCGAAGTTGGGACGATGATTTGACAAGATCAAAACTTCTTATTGAATAATTTACAAGTTTAGAATTTCAGTGCGAGCTCAACTCGCACTGTATTTTTGATACGAGACCTTATGTAATAATTCGTTCTTTATTAATAACGAATTATTACATAAGGTCTCGCAGTGATGCAGTGTAATATTTTACACTGCATCATTTGGTTCATTGTAGTTCGATTACCGGCCTTCTGTTATTTATTGGCTGTTAAAAATTTAGAATATGGTTCTTAAGAAACGTCAAAATAGAATTAGTTTTTTTTTTGTAATTTGTCTACTTTCTGTTGGAAGCGATTCTCCCTAGGGATGCAAAGCATAACTTTCAACCCGTTCCTCAGGTATGTTATGCCGTACTTTCAGAATATGAGTTATTAAAACATTTTTAACTATTGTTCCAGTCTGGTATGGAGTTGCTATTCTCTCGCCGTCGCCTGTGGATGGTGTTATCATTGTTGGGAGGTGTGTGTGTGGTACTGATGTTCATACCGTTCAACCCTTACGACGGTGAGGGACTCTCACTGCAGAGGCATTACTGGTTTGTGAGTATTATTTGTTATATATTTAATATATACAGGGTGTAAGAAGACACTTAACGAAGCCGAAAGCCACGTATTCTACCCATTATTTGGATCATTTTTTTCCTTTAGACCATACCTGGGACTCGAGATATTGAAGGTCAAAGTTGCATTTTTTAACGAAATCGAATTCTAAGTATTATTACAAAACTTTTTTCTTAACAAACATTACCTGAATTTTCGATTTTCCTAAATAAATTACGCATTTGAAGTTACGAACAGTAATGTACGTAAGAAATAAATGCAGAAACGCACGGCTTATGTTAGTGTGCGTTTGATTTACTTTCGATGGTCGATGACCCTCTTCTCTAGACTGGGATTTTCAACTTATTTTTTTTTTGATACTTAAAAATAAAAGTTGGTTCCCAGCGATAATTTTAGCGTAAAGCTACTTAGTTAGATGTACACTATGCGTAGTTAACGGCTTTGTGATGTGTCTTCTTACACCCTGTATACAGGGTGTAAGAAGACACTTTGGTTTTAAGACTATTTGGATCATTTATTTCGTTTAGACCATACCTGGGACTCCACGGGTTCTCGAGTTATTGAAGGTCAAAGTTGCATTTTTTTTAAACTTTTTTTTACGAAATCGGATTCTAAGTATTATTACAAAACTTTTTTCCAAACAAACATTACCTGAATTTTCGACTTTTCTAAAAAAATTACGCAGCCATGTCGATATGTTCTTATCACAGCGCGTTCCAGCATAGACGCGTTGTGAGCGTCAAGCCGCCCGCCTGGTCGCGGGACTTATCTCATTACCGTGACCCCGGAACATAAAGGGCTATTGAAGGACACCGTGGATTTTAGTCAGTACAAGTCTGACAGTCCCTCCCGCCCTGCCCGGGGGTGGGAGGACTCATTTGATGATTTTACCACGATAAAAAAAAAGCCGCCCGCCTACGCACACAACGACACGAAACCTGTTTGCTTTACATTGCGCGCAATAAATTTTTTATTTTTTTTTTATACCTAAAAATAAAAGTCTGTTCCTAGCGATAATTTTAGCGTAAAGCTACTTAGTTAGATGTACTATCGCCCAATGTATATACTTACCACCGTAAAGACTATTTCTGCTTGCAGAGTTATAACTTTCACTTCCTAGGCCCTTTGTTTTGACCATTCATCCTATTCATAAAAAAGGGTCATCCATTTCATAAAAAAGGTGGCCAGTTCACAGATGTGGGATACTGCGCACGCGATTTTGTTTTAAAAGTGAGCAGAGATTACGTTGTTCGATAGTACAGTATGCGTAGTTAACGGCTAGGTGATGTGTCTTATTACACCCTGTATATATATATATTTTTTAACTTTTCCCCACTTGCATGGGCATTCCCTTTGCCTACCAAAATGGGTGAAGAAACATGCGCCTCGGCTCGGGTAGACATTTGTCGGAATTCTTTGCAATGACAGCCTTTCCGCACTTGTAATGAAATAAATGCTACTTGCGTTTAAAGCGTTGTGAATTTGGTAGTACGATTCACTGCTGCGTTGAGTGTCGTGGGTTCATCCCATGCACGGAACAAATATTTGTACAACGTACAGGTAGTTGTTCCGGATCTATCTGAGTGTTTGTAGTGAGTTTCAACATTTATAAACGCACCAACGATACAGCAGAAAATTTTAGTATGGAGCAAAGTATTTCTTACAAAAAAATATGTAGCATGTGTTGGTTATTTAATCCTAAATTAATAGCAATAGCATCAATATCATACGCCTTCTGCTGTGAGTTCATATTCGATTTAGATATGTCTCGTGGCAAGTAATCAACTGAGGTTTTCGGATTCACGGCGACTCCACTCCACTCCACTCCATTCCAGTCCACTCCACTCCACTCCACCCTACTCCACACCACTCCATTCCATTCCATTCCATGGTAATAAACACATTACCCTCCTTTGCGTCGCGCAGTCGGGTAAAAAGTGTTGTGACAACTTTTTCCCTTAATTTTTTTTTCCGTCTAGCCCCCTTTCGCAATGCGCGATGAGGAACTTCGTTCCAAAAGACATTTTTATTTACTATTCAAACTACTCTTATAATAATTCAGTGCCAAATCAATAATCCAGCGTCTCACAATAATAATCTCCCTCTTTCACAGCACTCAGAACTAATATCCCACGACATAAACCAGAACGTGATATCCCGTACTTCAGGCGTCGTAGTCACCAAACACGATCCGTACTCTACACAACGTGTTATTCCGTCCATGTCGGCTGCGGGTTATAATGTGAATGCGAGGACGGATGTCAGTGGAGCGTGTGACACACAAGTGTTTTGTGGACTACCGCTGTTCCGCTCTGGATTTTCTAAGTATTTGTGAGTATTTCTTTTTCATCAACATCATCATTACCCTATAAATGTTCCCACTGCTGGGACACAGGCCTCTGTGAGAGGGAGT
Organism: Agrotis exclamationis; assembly: GCA_950005045.1. NCBI lineage: Eukaryota > Metazoa > Arthropoda > Insecta > Lepidoptera > Noctuidae > Agrotis > Agrotis exclamationis. The sequence goes on from OX465440.1 coordinate 16,998,671, forward strand.
GGGCCATAATCCACCACCCGGGCCCAGTGCGTGTTGATAGATGTCACATGACTTCGAATTTTTGGTTCTACGAGTAGTACATGCCGGTTTCCTCACGATGTTTTCCTTCACCGTTTTGAGAGCGGTGGTGATGAAATGAATGACACAAAGTAATGCGCCTGGCTGGATTCGAACCCACGACCTACAACTCGTAAGTCTGGGTCGATACGACTGGGCCACCACTGCTCTTTTTTAAATATTTGTAACGGTTTTATCATGGCTTCTATAGGAGTGATTCGATCTACACACGAAACAAATATTTGTATGATATACAAGTAGTTGTTCCGGGTCTGGGTGTTTGTGTATGTGAGTTTATATGTTTTTAAACGTAACCACGACACAGGAGAAATACCAAATGTGGGACAACGTTTTAAAAAAAAGCGAAAGTTTCAAAAGGATTGCTCAAATCAAACGGAATGAGACAAAGACAAGGACACACCAAGGCAGAATCGCATTACTCTTAGTTTTAATGAAATTACGTAATATTTTTCACTGATAAAAACATCATTCTTTATGAAAAATCATGTCAATAAACACAGTGAACCACTTCTTATATTTATTTCAATTTAATGTATTCCAGGAAAAGCGCCATGTTCGTATACACTGGTCCGCCGAAGCCATTTAACCCGCCCGCGTCCGTCAGATCAACACACACATGTTCGGGAGATGTTTGCAGATACCGATTTGATATTACTGGTAAGTTACTATGTATACTTATAGAAGTTCCAGTTCCTTAGGGACCGTCCATTAATCACGTGAGGTTCGAAATGGGGGGAGGGGGTCTATATAAAATCACGAAATATCACAAGGGGGGTGGGGGTTGTAGTAATATATCACGTGTATTTATTTTTTGGAGATACTTAACTGAAAAGCGGGCGGCGTTACGCTTACAATACACTTTTCTTGTTCACGTAAACGTTTTATAGCAAAAATAAAATTAGTTCGTTTTTTTGGCCAAACGCTTATTACATACACACTATTTAATGAATATTTAAAAATAGTTACAATTTTTTAAGGTACTAAAATTACACGTGATATAGGAAGGGGGGTGGGGTAGTCTTAAACCTCACCATGTATCACCAAGGGGGTGGGAGAGAGAAAAAAAAAAAAACATCACGTGATTAATGGACGGCCCCTTATTGGTTGGGCTCACTTCATCAAATGAGTCCTCCCGTCTAATACCGGCCACACACGTTCCAGTATACTTGCGCAAATCCAGACTTGCGCAAGTATACTGTAACGTGTGTGGGAAGATACTTGCATAAACTAACATTGTCACTGTCCTGTGTTAGTGCAAGTCTAGATTTGCACAAGTATACTGGTACCGTGTATTTAGATGGACCAGGAAGGGACTTTTATTTCTTGAGACAATCCCACCACACTATTCCCAAACCACCGCAACTCCTGAGAGCCAGAATTAACAGTGGCAATCATCAGAAAAGCGCCGAGACAATGAAGTTCGACGTGTCCCAGAGAATGAATTTACCTGTCTTGGATCCTGCACGAAATTAATCAGAAAAGAATAGTGGTGGAGTAGGAAAAATATGTTTCCACTTCCCTCCATGCAAGCAGGAGACAGAACAAAACAAGGCCAATAGGCACAAAGGGACATTACAACTAGGAGAAGCCCAGTTGCCTTGCATCACGGATATAAATGACTACTAATATTAATGGGCCCTAAATTGTGAGCTACGAGTACTTACTACATATATTTGATTCCAATAATAAGTAGTGTAAATGTGTAGTTAGTCAGGCACGACAATGAGTTAGGGCACTTAGGTACACCTCTCTACCTCCATCCCTCCTACCGACATCTAACTACTCTACCTCCTCCCCACAGCGGCTCACCACAACATGCTGACCCTCAGTCCTCACTCCAACATCACCATCACCGGCTGGTCACTACACAGTGAGGTGCGGGAGTGCTTCCAACAGGGAGGGAGGCCCGTGTACGTCATATATCACTCCGCGGCCACTTATAATGAGAGGGGCGTTGAGTTCACTATAGAAGTTGATCTTAAGGTGAGTAAACATGGAGTAAAATAGCGTTTTCCTTCCTCGCGTCACTCACCAGTGAGGTGCAGACATCCAGTTCGTCCCGCCATCTCCTTCGAGGTCTACCGCGGCCCCGCGTCGCTATTTCAGGGCATCAATCATGAGCTTTGTGTGCACACATCTCGTTCGTCATGCGGCAGACATGTCCTGCCCAGTCCCATATAAGTTGGGCAGCCTTTTGAGCCACGTCAATGATTTGTGTTTTGGAGCGCAGTGTAGTGTTTCGAACGTGATCTGTTGATTTCATCATCATCATCATCATCATCTCAGCCATAGGACGTCCACTGCTGAACATAGGCCTCCCCTTTAGATCTCCACATATACCGGTTGGAAGCGACCTGCATCCAGCGTCTTCCGGCGACCTTTACAAGGTCGTCTGTCCACCTCGTTGGTGGACGTCCTACGCTGCGCTTGCTAGTCCGCGGTCTCCACTCTAGCGCATCTGTTGATTTAACACCTAAGATACTGCGCTCTATTCCACATTGAGTTTGGACTTTTGGATGTTTGTCAAAGACCATAACCCACAATAACCATTTTTTATTCTTTACTTAAATAATGGCTTATTTACGAAAAAGCGATTTAAGCAATACAGCATTAATCCTTATCCAATTAAGTAAGTTAGTAATTGTGCATGAAATATAGATCAATATGGCCCTTTACAGCAAGTAATTTTCGAAGATATTACAGTTTCAAAATGCAGGGTAATAGCTGTTGCGGCGGTACGCTATAACATTTATTATATGTATATCAATCAATCAAATCATTTATTTCAAATAAGCCAGTTACAGGCACTTTTGAATTGTCAAAAGTAAAATAAAATAGTTTAAAAAATAGTTACGGTGCTACAGTCCCAGTCACAAGACATAAAAACTGTGAAAGTACTGTAGGTGCCCATTCCAAAGCGTAGATCTCATGGAGAAGAAAGGGCAAGAAACTCCATGGACACTCTTTTTCAATCGCCAAAATGATTACAGAACCTTTGTTACATCATTCAACTTGAGATGGTATAGATCCGGAACACCTGATGTGGAACTTCAAGAGCCCAGCTACACTATAACATATACAGGAATGACGTATTAGCAAGAGTTGTTCAGCCTGATGAGCACTATCTGTTGACGTATAAAAATTGAAGATCTGGAACACCTGATGTGGAACTTTAAGAGCCTAGCTACACTTTAATATATACAGGAATGACGTCTTAGCAAGAGTTGTTCAGCCTGATAAGCACTCTCTGTTTCCGTATAAAAATTGAAGATCTGGAACACCTGTGGAAATCAAAACTATCACTAATTTCTGTGTAATTATAAAATAACATAAGCTCCACGCAGTGAAGGCGGTAACAGTTTAGGACTGATTTTCGATGACGACGAATAAATATGAATAAAAATTACTAAAAAACTACGGACCAAAACTCCCATTAATTTTTTTACCCGGGCTCTTGGAATTGGGCATCAGACGTTTCAGATCTTCGATTTTGACGATATAATTATAAGAAACAGGATCCGCGTACGAAGTCGCAGGCAGAAGCTAGTTATACATATAGCTTTTACTAGCTACTTTGCCTGTTTCTAACAGTGTCAACATGGGTATCAAATGAAAAGGCTTAAAGAGTACATTTGAAATTCACTGGCTACTTTGCTTTTATTATTATATCAAATAAACCTAAAATAGTGTAAATAAAAAATAAGTTAAAATAACTAAAACTGTATTCTTGTTCTCACACACTACTGTCTACATTTCTTTCTTTTCACTCTTCCGTCGCAGGTCAACTGGTAGAAATTTCTTATGAAATAAGCAGTGCCTTTGTACTATTAAGATTACGTATGTCCTTATATTTTATATTGTGTGTACATAAATGATTAAATAAATAAAAAAATAAAATAAAACCTGACTACGAAAAAATCGCGCTCTGAAAACTGTAAAACAAGACCAATCCGTCTTACGGAATATTTTAAGTAATAGTCGTGTGCCACCTGCGGTTGTTTCACTCAATCTTTATTGGCTAAGTGGATTTTAGTTATTTTTATGCGAATTTGGCTTTTTGCACCTAAACCGCTGGTCGACTATCAACAGTTTCACGGTCACTTCTAACATTCGTGTGTATATCACGATTACTTCGCCATTCATTTCGTTTATTCACATAAAATTCCTTCCACACTTCTCGGTTGCTCTTTCTAACAACGAAATATATGCTCAGCAATAGCGGGTTAGAGCTATAGAAGAAATAATCAATAGAATAAAGTAATATTTTGTTATCTTTAAGTGTTGTGGTTGAAAAGTACTCTAAAATAACTACAGAAATCACTATGATGTCACTGAGTAAAAATATAAGTGTGGCGATGTATATGCGACGCCATATTTTTGTAGCTGTATGTGCGCCCGCCATTCTACTGCGAACAATTTTACATATAATTACGATGTACAGTATACAGTTTAATATCACAGGAATACCGAATAAAAACAAACAAGCAATGTAAATATATCCTGCTACTCTTACATGAATCACCTCATTATTATTAACATAAATAAGAATTAAAATGATGATCGTCAGTATTAAAGCCGCGCCCCACCCAAAGAGACTGCTTTTCAGATATCTTCTCCGGATATGTCCATTGAAAACTTTAACAATGTCTCCGTAGAACATGTCACATATAACGAGAGTCCAGAAACTCCTTGCATTCATGCTGTAGTAATTTGTTGCCCACTGTACATTAGCCCAGAGTGAATTGAATGGTGGCGACTCAATATTAGTAATGATAAGCACTACTACCACGACACTGGCATTTAAATTAAATATCGCGCATGGACCTGATTATGACGCATACAATTATTATTAAACACTAGCTGGGGAAGTATCCGTTTTGCTCAATAAACATCAAAATAATAAGAGAGAAAAAAATGTGTCGCTACTTGTACCTACATACGTATTTGTCAGCTCATAACTAACGTGACGTTTTACGAGGTTTTGTCTCTCTACATTTTATGTTTGTATTGATGTGATCTATCGATTAATGAATGGTTCACATGAGGCCGCCATTTTGAAATAAAATCAAAATGGCGGATGGAAACTGGTACAAAAGGCACAAAGCCCTTTCTAGAAGGTCGTTCTGTGTCTGCGTCATTGAGTGTCGCTAAATGATTAAAAAAAATAATAATAATAGGTAAGTAGGTTTGTATTGTTTCACTAAAATTACCGACTAGCGTATAACGTACACAGTTTTTGAGTATTTAAAAGGTTAACATAATAAATGCTATAAAAATATGTAGATGGTAATTAAATAACCCTGCACCAGAATATTTTGATAACATTTTACTAAAGAAAACAAAAGGTTTTCTTTAGTAAAATGTGCTTTAAAGCTTACGGTATAGAGACTATTATACAAAAAAAAAAGTTATCCTGAAATAATGAGGCGACTGCCCTCCAGCGCGTCTATGAGTGGCGCGTGGAGGCGCAGCGCCGGGGTGTATCCCCGCTGCCTCGAGAAGTCGAGGCGCGGCGGGAAGAGCTTCGGCGCGATCTCAGGGCAGTATGGAGGGGACGACTGTCGCTACCGACGGCCGGGCACGCCGCAATCGCGGCGGTAAGACCCCTCTTTGAGGAGTGGCTGGATAGGAGTCACGGCGTCCTGACCTACCGCATGACGCAGGTCCTCACCGGACACGGAAGTGAGGGAGGTTCCTGTGTCTGGTAAGGAAGGAAGAGACGCCTGGGTGTCACCACAGCGAAGATCGCCTGGAGGACACGGTGGAGCATACGGTGCAGGACTGCCCCGCTTGGGCAGAGCACCGTCGTGTCCTCACGGCGGCGATAGGTGGAGACCTCTCGCGCCCGGCATTGGTCGAGGCCATGCTGCGGGGCGAGACGGAGTGGGAAGCGGTCGCCTCCTTCTGCGAAGCAGTCATGCTCGTGAAGGAGGAGGCGGGCCGCGTGAGGGAGAGTACAGTGTCCTCCCTCCACCCCAGCCGCAGTGGTAGACGCCCACGGCGTCGGACGTCGGCAAACGATCTCCGGCCACCGTAGGCGCGGGCATGCGGGCGGCGAGTAAAGGGCAACTCGCCACCCGACCATGGACCATGCCCGGGTCGACGGCGCGTTGTGTTCCACGCGCACCTCAAAGAGTGTCAGCATGATGACGGGGCCCTCCTCTAGAGGGCCAAAGCCTGCCGGGGTCGCGGGACTTATCTCATTACCGTGACCCCGGAACACAAAGGGCTATTGAAGGACACCGTGGATTTTAGTCAGTACGAGTCTGACAGTCCCTCCCGCCCTGTCCGGGGTGGGAGGACTCATTTGATGATTTACAACGCAAAAAAAAAAAACCTGAAATATTAAAAAGTATATTCTATTTTACAAAATAACATTTATTATGAACAAACAATGTACAATAGGAATTACACGTGTAAATTTTTCTTCATAAGTAACAGAACTAATAACTTACTCGTAAATCATAAATAGCTAAAATCTACAACAGACGCAAATATAATACAACATTATAAATTAAATAAGACTAGAGTCGAGAGTTTGTTTAACTTGTTTTTTATTTATTTGACTTTGATAAATCTTAAATAAATAAAAAATTAGTTTTGGATTCCTTGCATATATCCTATTATATTGATACTACATGTTGCCAGCGGCTTTGCTCGCTACATCTCGAAATATATCCCACGGAAAGATAAAAACTATCCTATGTATTAATTCAGGTTATAAACGATTCATTTAATTGTAAGGAAAGGTTACTTAGGTACAATATACTAAAATAGTTTTAAATTACATATACATAACTAAATCTAAATATTTATAAAATATACTAAATTAAAACTAAAATAAAAACACAAAAAGGCACTCAGGCGTCAAAGAACTCCTCCGCATCGCTCACCCGGGAACGTGCCCAGAAGACTGGCAGCATTGCCACGTTGGATGGCAATGCTTATTCTTTGGCCAAAGAAAGAATCAAAAAAGGTCACGGTTATAAACAAATTAATAAAAATCTTTTTTTTTTTCATTTTTGAGTGTGTAATTCTTATAAATCTAAGAATTCTTCGCTTATCATGAAACAATTTAGTTAAACAGAGAAAATTAGATTTCTATGATTACGTAGAAAAAAAAATCAATTTGGATCATTTGCCATTTGGGGGAATTAGGCCTTTAGAGAATTTGCCATTTTGAGATCTTGTCTTTTTGCGACTAGGTTGCCATTTGGCGAATTTGGCTTTTTGCGCCTGAACAGCTAGTCGACTTTCAACAGTTTCACGGTCACTTCTAACGTTCACGTATATCACGATTACTTCGCCATTCATTTCGTTTATTTACATAAAATTCCTTCCACACTTCTCGGTTGCCCTTTCTAAAAACGAAATATATGGTCAGCAATAGCGGGTTAGAGATAGACAAGAAATAAAGTAAAAAATTGGAACAATAAACTAATATTATGTTACCTATAGGTGTTGTAATATAAAGGTAATATAAAATTAATACAGACATCATTATGACGTCACTGAGTAAAAATATAAGTGTGGCGATGTATATGCGACGCCATATTTTTGTATCTGTATGTGCGCTCGCTGTTCTACTACGAAAAATTTTGCATAGAATTATGATGTACAGTATACAGTTTAATATCACAGGAACATAGAGTGTCATATAAGGCAGTAAAAGAAAATTTACTGATTCAAAAACATCATTATGAACAGAAGCAAAAATAAATGTAGTTATTATTAAAGCCGCGATCGTCATTATTAAAGCCGCGCCCCACCCAAAGAGACTGCTTTTCAGATATCTTCTCCGGATATGTCCATTGAAAACTTTAACAAATTCTACGTAAAACATGTGACTTATAACGAGAGTCCAGAAACTCCTTGCATTTACGGTGTAGAGACTTGTTGCCAACAACACTCCATTAATCCAGAGCGAATCGATATTATTTGTGATAAGGACTACTGCCATGAAATTTGACAAGGCATTTGCTGTGATGGCGCTGATAAACACAAAGTTTCTATAGTTTCGAAACTTTTTTAGAAAGCACCATGATATAACTCCGTATATTATCACAAGTGTAATCAGCGCGAGCAGAACAGTGTCAATAAAAAATTCAATATCGATGAACAAATACAGATTAGGGAGTTGGTCTTCGTACAACTCCTCGACACTGTCTCTAGTTTCATTGAGGTGTAGTTTGGTATCGTTGACAGACATGATGAGAGATACTAGCACAGTTTAAATTCACTTTTCGTTCACAAGAATGTGTTTGTTAACATAAGTCCGTTGATGTACGTTGTATGCACTCCGAAGATGTCGCAATACTAAGACATTGTATTTCATTAGTCAAACCTGATAGTTTTTAAACATCGCGCATGGACCTGATTATGACGCATACAATTATGAAATACTAGCTGGCCCGGCAAACTTCGTTCCGCCTGTAACTAACGTCACTCAATCGTTTTACCTTCCTGGAACCCCTCCAATAACACTTAAACTTTATGGTATGGTATTAAAGATCAAATTGACTTTTAAGTTATTACGAATCTTTTGTATGTGGATATAGAAAAGTGTTATTTTAACTTTTTCAGGCAATTTTTAAATTTTTTCTCTCCGTAAGAATCGTCCTCGTACTCCAAGGAATATTAGGTATAAAAAAAGAATTAGCAAAATCGCTTTAGCTGCTCTCAAGATTTGCGCTTAGCAACACATTCAGTGATTCATTTTTATTATTAGATCCAAGCACTCCGCCCGCTACATTGTCCGCGACCATTTCGTATTTTTCCCTATAGTTTTCAATTGGGATGAAACATGTTTTTAATTAAATTGGTTGATAAATCTACATTTAAAGTTTCAAGTAAATAGGTTAGAAATTTAAATTCATTTTCATCCCATGTCATCCCGTTTTTAACATCAATTTACTAAATTCCTGTTCTTATTGCAAAGTTACTTTATTTAAGCAACGTTTGTCCTAAATTTGGTCTTTCTAGACCCAGTTGTTTCAGATGTTTGTTCTCGTCTGATATGGTTTTTGAAGAAAGATTTGAGTAAACCACTGGTTGCGTTGGTTTTGTCCAGCTCGTCCCGCCTTCTACAAGGTCTGTCAACTCATTGGGAATGCTTTAGCCCAGCGGCTTTTTGAGGAACGTGTGAGCAATTAGTGTCTTTTTTTAGGTTATCAAAACACTACTCCCGTCCTAGTTTGAGTGGAAGGGACATTCTGAATTTTGAAATTTGAAAATTGAAATTTTTAGCCATTTTTAAAATGATACCATAACCCTGGAATGCAAAGCTCATGGTATCATTTTGAGATAGTTTCGCGATCCTGGCAGGCGTTTGACCCTATGGGGGCCTCGTCAGCTTGCTGACAGCTCCTTGAGGCACGCGTGGTCCTTGATAGGACGACAAGCTATCATTACTTGCCACTCGTAAGCTCGCTCCTACAGTGACCGGAAATTGGCACGTGGTGTACCGTTCCCCCTTGCTCCACAGCATTGCCTGAAGCAGTGCCATGGTTTGTCACTTTGACACCTAGAATACTGCGCTAATCTTGAATTTGTACTTTAGTATGTATCAAAGACAATGTGTATGGAGCCGTAAGATTCTCGAATGGAGACCACGCATCGGCAAGCGCAGCGTAGGACGTCCACCCACTAGGTGGACAGACGATCTTATGAAGGCCACAGGATCACGTTGGATGCAAGCCGCTTACAACCGGTCCTATTGGAAGTCTATAGGGGAGGCCTATGGACGTCTTACGGCTGATATGATGATGGCTTTGTTAATTGGGTTAAATGGAAATGTTCCGTCAATATCGAACGAGGCTCATACTGGTTATGAGCCTCGTTCGATATTGACGGAACACTGAGATCAAAAGACAGTTACCTATTAATTGTTTCATTGGATCATCAGCCTATAAATGTTCCCACTGCTGGGACACAGGCATCCTCTTTGTGAGAGGGAGTGGGCCGTAATCTACCACGCGGGCCCAGTGCGGATTGGTAGATGTCACAAGTCTTCGAATTTTTGGTTCTAGGACATGCCGGTTTCCTCACGATGTTTTCCTTCACCGTTTTGAGAGCAGTGGTGTTGAAATAAATTACACAAAGTAATGCGCCTGACAGGGTTCGAACCCACGACCTACTACTCGTAAGTCGAGGCCGATACCACTGGGCCACCACTGCACAATTGTTTCATTGAGTTTCTTTTATTTTTGTGTCGTCTTGATTTTGAATATTTGATAATGATAACTTTTTAATCTTGATTTTTTATAATGTTAGTAAATTCGATAATTGACTTTTAATTACCCGACTACGGCAAAGCGGGAGGGTTATGATTTTGCCCGGCATGTATGTTTGTTTGTTCCCTCATAACTCCTAAACTACTTATGACAAATGAGATGTCGTTAGAAGCGTCTCAGTTTTCCGCTGGTTGTTGGGTAGGTGACGTGTCACCTCGGTGACGACGGTTTGAGGCACGTTTGGTGCAGTGGATGAGCTATTGAATTGCTGCGGTGTGTTTCGCGGGTTCGATCCATGACGTGTCACCAAATCCAATATTGAGCCCTTTAGAGGATGTTAAGTCGTAACCGAAAAAAAAATCGCACAGTATCGACATGGGTATCAAATTAAAGGGCTTGATGAGCGCATTTAAAATAAGTATACATCGAAGAATCGTTATCAGTGGGTCGCGATATCGGAAATAACACTCACAAAACCTTCGTTAACACTTTTAATTACTTGCTAACACACACTGAATACAAAATAATCAAGGATGTCCGAGATAATGGCTCGATTAAAAACTTAGGAACGCGGGAAGTTTATCGTGGATGACGTGGCGTGACCAAGATGTCTACACAGCTTGACGGACCGATTCAAAGTGTTCACTTCACTCAACTATCCGTCCAAGTGGCCTACCCCACACAGGTTTGCAAACATATCTGTCAACGTCAGTACCTGTCAACGTCGAATACCTGATTAAACTTTCGAATCGATATTCAACTCGACTATTCGCTCGGTGTTGCCATTACTCCACGCTAACCATCCCCAAGTGTAATAACTTAGCGTTCCTAAACGTTATCTGTCAATTCTAACTTCATAGTTCCTCCAATGAGAGATAAATGGCGTTATTCTAAATTAACACTAATCAATAAAGTTTCTAAATTGCCTTTCTGTTTTGATTTCACACTAACGATAATAGATGGCGTTATTCTAAATTAACAATAATCAGTAGAGATTCCAAATTGTGTTTTTGTTTTGATTCCACGGCACGATAATAGATGGCGTTATTCTAAATTATTGTGATTCTGTGTTGATCTGCGACATATACAGGATGATTTGTAATTCGATGCGGTCCTTGAAATGGGTTATACTAGACCTTATTTGCAACAATTTTAACCCCGACAACATGGGGTCTAAACTGACTGGTTTTGGAGATATTGAACTTTAAAGGTTTTTCGAAAAATTTCCACCTCTCCCTCATTAAGTGCTTATTGTTAGAAATTAACGATAGTCACCACTTAGAATTTATGCTTTTCTAATAGAATATGAACGACTGAATCTAGTGAATACAAGTTTGTTAAAAAAATAATCATATCTTGGGAAATTAAGTGTCATAAAGTTTCTGTTTTGAAGATTTCTGAAAACTTTCCTTGTCTTTCAAAGCATATTTTTCAAAATAAATGTATGACACTTGGTGTACAAATTACAGAGAAAACTTCCTTGTCTCATTACCTTTCTAAAATGGTGCCACAATATCCACTTTTAGTTAGTGTCTTACCAGAAAATTAGGGTTGTTACTGACAAAGTAGTAAATCAAAGAAAATCGGTTATAATGTTTTTTCGACCCAACATTTTTTTTCTGTGGTTTTTGTCCAAACTGCTATCTGATATTAGCTTTTTGAGTCAATGCGCTTAATTTTGGTCGATTGCATCAAGCAAAATCGGTCTTTATCTGGAGTATTTTTACCTATGGACCAGATAGTCAAACCATCAATTTTCTTTCATTTGAAACAGCTATATGAAACAAATGTACAATGACGGAATGTTTATAAGCTCTGGTTTCGCAAAAAAAAAAACTAAACTGGCGTGCATAAAAGTTGGGTCACCCTACTTGTAGGACAGGTAAAAATACTCCAGATAAAGACCGATTTTGCTTGATGCGATCGACCAAAATTAAGCGCATTAACTCAAAAAGCTAATATCAGATAGCAGTTTGGACAAAAACCACAGAAAAAAAATGTTGGGTCGAAAAAACATTAGAACCGATTGTCTTTGATTTACTACTTTGTTAGTAACAACCCTAATTTTCTGGTAAGACACTGACTAAAAGTGGATACTGTGGCACCATTTTAGAAAGGTGATGAGACAAGGAAGTTATTTCTGTAATTTGTACACCAAGTGTCATACATTTACTTTGAAAAATGTGCTTTGAAAGACAAGGAAAGTTTTCAGAAATCTTCAAAACAGAAAATTTATGACACTTAATTTGCCAAGATATGATTATTTTTATAACAAAATTGTATTCACTAGATTCAGTCGTTCATATTCTATCAGAAAAGCATAAATTCTAAGTGGTGACTATCGTTAATTTCTAACAATAAGCACTTAATGAGGGAGAGGTGGAAATTTTTCGAAAAATCTTTAAAGTTCGATATCTCTAAAACCAGTCAGTTTAGACCCCATGTTGTCGGGGTTAAAATTGTTGCAAATAAGGTCTAGTATAACCCATTTCAAGGACCGTATCGAATTACAAATCACCCTGTATATTTACATTATAAAAAGGCTTAATGAGTACATTTGAAATTCACTGGCTACTTTGCTTTTATTATTTTATTATATCAAATAAACCTAAAATAGTGTAAATAAAAAATAAGTTAAAATAACTGAAACCCGACTACAAAAAATCGCGCTCTGAAAACTGTAAAACAAGACCAATCCGTCTTACAGATTTTTTTAAGTAATAGCCGTGTGCCACCTGCGGTTGTTTCATTCAATATTTATTGGCTAAGTGTGTTTTAGTTATTTTTGTGCGAATTTGGCTTTTTGCGCCTAAACCGCTGGTCGACTGTCAACAGTTTCACGGTCACTTCTAACGTTCATGTGTATATCTCGATTACTTCGCCACTCATTTCGTTTATTCACATAAAATTCCTTCCACACTTCTCGGTTGCTCTTTCTAACAACGAAATATATGCTCAGCAATAGCGGGTTAGAGCTATAGAAGAGATAATCAATATAATAAAGTAATATTTTTTTATCTTTAAGTTTTGTGGCTAAGAAGTACTCTAAAATAACTACAGATATCATTATGACGTCACTGAGTAAAAATATAAGTGTGGCGATGTATATGCGACGCCATATTTTTGTAGCATTATGTGCGCTCGCCGTTCTACTACGAAAAGTGTTACATACAATTACGATGTACAGTACACAGTTTAATATTACAGGAACAGAGAGTAGAAACAAACAAGTATTTATAATATATTCTGCTTCTGTTATGTCAATCGCTTCATAAATAACTAAAATAATTAAAATGATGATCGTCAGTATTAAAGCCGCGCCCCATCCAAAGAGACTGCTTTTCAGATATCTTCTCCGGATATGTCCATTGAAAACTTTAACAATGTCTCCGTAGAACATGTCACATATAACGAGCGTCCAGAAATTCCTTGCATTCAAGGTGTAGTCATTTGTTGCCCGCAGTACATTAGCCCAAAGCGATTTGAATGGTGGCGACTCAATATTAGTTATGATAAGCACTACTACCACGACACTAGCATTTGCTGTGATGGCGCTGAGAAACACAAAGTTTCTATAGTTTCGAAACTTTTTTAGAAAGCACCATGATATAACTCCGTATATTATCACAAGTGTAATCAGCGCGAGCAGAACAGTGTCAATATAGTTCTTAATATCGACGTATAAATCCAGAGCACGTTGCTTCTTCCACTGGCGCTCGAAGAAATCTTCAACCTTGACACTAGTTTCATCAAGGTGTAGTTTGGTATCGTTGACAGACATGATGAGAGATACTAGCACAGTTTAAATTCACTTTTCGTTCACAAGAACGTGTTTTTTAACACAAGTCCGTTGATGTACGTTGTATGCACTCCGAAGATGTTGCAAAACTAAGAGGTCGTATTTCACTAGTCAAACCTGATAGTTTTTTCAATTTTTTTTTTCTCACCGTAAGATTGAACCATCCTCGTACTGGTTTATAAAAAGAATTTGCGAAATCGATTTAGCTGCTCTCGAGATATGCGCTTAGCAAAACATTCAGTGATTCATTTTAATTTTATTATTAGATACAAGTTGTTGCAGATGTTTGTTCTCGTCTGATATGGTGTTTGAAGAAAGATTTGAGTAAACCACTGGTTGCGTTGGTTCTATCCAGCTCGTCCCGCCTTCTACAAGGTCTCTCAACTCATTGGGAATGCTTTAGTCTAGCGGCTTTTTGAGGAACGTGTGAGCAAATAGTGTCTTTTTTTAGGTTATCATAACACTACTCTCGTCCTAGTTTGAGAGGAAGGGACTTTCTGGCTAAAAATTCACCTTGCTCCTTGAGCTTTGCATTCCAGGGTTATGGTATCATTTTGAGACAGTTCCGCGATCCTGGCAGGCGTTTGACCCTATGGGGGCCTCATCAGCTTGCTGACAGCTCCTTGAGGCACGCTTGGTCCTTGATCGGACGACAAGGTATTATTACTTGCCACTCGTAAGCTCGCTCCTACAGTGACCGGAAATCGGCACGTGACGTGCCGTTCCCCCTCGCTTCACAGCATTGCCTGAAACAGTGCCATGGTTTGTTACTTTGACACCTAGAATACTGCGCTAATCTTGAGTTTGTACTTTCTGTATGGATCATAGACCATGTCTATGGGGCCGTAAGGTTCTCGAATGGAGACCACACACCGGCAAGCGCAGCGTAGGACGTCCACCCACTAGGTGGACAGACGATCTTATGAAGGCCACAGGATCACGCTGGATACAGGCCGCTTACAACCGGTCCTATTGGAAGTCTAAAAGGGAGGCCTATGTTCAGCAGTGGACGTCTTACGGCTGATATGATGATAATAATGATGATGTCTATGTTTATTGAGTGAAATAGAAATGTTCCGTCAATATCGAACGAGGCTCGTAACCAGCTCTGAGTCTCGAGACAGTTATTGATTGTTTCATTGAGTTTCTTTTATTTTTGTGTCGTCTTGATTTTTAATATATTTGATAATGATACCTAACTTATTAATCTTGATTTTTATAATTTTAGTAAATTGGATAATTGACTTGTAATTACCCGACTACGGCAAAGCCGGAGGGTTATGATTTTGACCTGTATGTTTGTATGTTTGTTCCCTCATAACTCCTAAACTACTTATAATTACATGACAAATGAGGTGTCGTTAGAAGCGTCGCAGTTGTCCGCTGGTTGTTGGGTAGGTGACGTGTTACCACGGTGACGACGGTTTGAGGCACGTTTGGCGCAGTGGATGAGCAATTGGACTGCTGCGCTATGAGTTGCGGGTTCGATCCATGACGTGTCACCAAATCCAATATGGACCCCTTTAGGGGATGTTAAGTCGTAACTGAAAAAAAATCGCACAGTGTCGACATGGGTATCAAATTAAAGGGCTTGACGAGCGCATTTCTAATAAGTATATATTTACACTATAAAAAGGCTTAATGAGTACATTTGAAATTCACTGGCAACTTTGCTTTTATTATTATATCAAATAAACCTAAAACAATGTAAATAAAAAATAAGTTAAAATAACTAAAACCCGACTACGAAAAAATCGCGCTCTGAAAACTGTAAAACAAGACCAATCCGTCTTACAGAATTTTTTAAGTAATAGTCGTGTGCCACCTGCGGTTGTTTCACTCAATCTTTATTGGCTAAGTGGATTTTAGTTATTTTTGTGCGAATTTGGCTTTTTGCGCCTAAACCGCTGGTCGACTGTCAACAGTTCCACGGTCACTTCTAACGTTCATGTGTACGAGTATATCGCGATTACTTCGCCATTCATTTCGCTTATTCACATAAAATTCCTTCCACACTTCTCGGTTGCTCTTTCTAACAACGAAATATATGCTCAGCAATAGCGGGTTAGAGCTATAGAAGAAATAATCAATATAATAAAGTAATATTTTGTTATCTTTAAGTGTTGTGGTTGAAAAGTATTCTAAAATAACTACAGATATCACTATGATGTCACTGAGTAAAAATATAAGTGTGGCGATGTATATGCGACGCCATATTTTTGTAGCTGTATGTGTTCTATTTGTGTATGAAATAAAAGACAATCTTCACATTCCGACATCTTCTTTTATTCTTTTTCTGTCAGTGTTGCCACACCTTATATTAAAACTATAACCATATATAGAACATCCCCCCTTTTTATGATAGCTAGCAATAAACATTATTAGATAGGTACTATAATTTAAACTTAACACAATTACTTTTAAAGATTATGAGTTACAAACTTGTAGTAATCATCTTATTAATAAACATGATAATCTTTTAAATGTTGTGGTTTCCTAACTACTCTTCCTGACTTAGTGGAAATAGGAACTTCCGTGGTAACATTTTGTTCTTGAACGTTAGGAACAACATTATTATCATCCTGACTATTATCAATGACAGGCACATCACTATCCAGTACTTCTTTCTTAATAACTAACTCATTCTTGCTAGGATTAATATGCTTTTCATTCCTTCGAACTACATTGCCTTCTTCATTCATTACTTTATAAGACCTTGGTTTAACTTTTTCTAAAACTTTCCCCGGCAACCATGTTTTATTAGGCAAATTCTGTATAACAACATTCTCCCCTTTTTCAAATGATTTTTTAGATTTAGCTGTCCTATTATAATTCTGTGTATACTTTTCTTTAATTGTTTTCATTTTTTCTTTAACATCTATAGGTATTTTAGGCTTTAATTTATCAAATACACATGGTAATGTAGTTCTTAGGAGTCTTGACATGAGTAACTCAGAGGGACTGTACTCTAACCCTGCTACAGGTGTAGTTCTGTATGCTAACAAACCCATCGCAAAATCTGTACCATCTTCTTTACATTTTTTTAACAATGATTTTACAATTCCTACTGCTTTTTCAGACATACCGTTTGATTGTGGATATCTGGGACTGGAATGTATCAACTCAATATCATACTCTTTAGCAAACTTTTTAAATTCAAAACTGGAAAATGGCATATTATCGCTTACACAGAACTTTGGAATACCATGAATTGACATAATTAATTTAAACTGTTTAATCACATTGCTTGCAGTTTTCTCTTTTAAATATTTGACCTCTATCCACTTAGAGTAATAATCAATTAATACTAAATAATCCTTTCCTGAAAAGGTACAAATATCTACTCCAACCTTGTGAAATGGGATATCTGGAACCTCATGAGACATTAAAGGTTCTTTTGTGTTTGATGGTCTGAACTTTTCACAAGCTTTGCAGCCTAATACAAAGTTTTCTATGTCTACAGACATACCTGGCCAAAACAAAACCCTTCTAGCACGTTTTTTGCACTTTACAACACCAGCATGACCTTCATGAATACACTTTATCATATCTTGCCTTAAATGCTTAGGAACAACTATCCTATCCTTAAAATATATAATATTATTATTAACATGTATGTCATTTCTCAATTTATAAAAAACTTTTAACTCTTTGTTATGAAAACTTCTGTCATTACTTGGCCATCCATTACTATACCAGCTGAGCAGACTTTGCAAGTTTGCATCTCTCAAAGTTTCATTTTTTAAGATTTGTAGTTTATCTTTAGAAATAGGCAATTCTTTCTCCAAACCATACACTATTTCTGTATCAATGGTATGTACAATTTCTTGCAAAGTAGGCTCTTCCTGCTTGTTATTACAAAAGTTTCTTGACAAATAGTCAGCAATATACATCTGTGACCCCGGTATATATTTAATCTCAAAATTATATTTTAAAAGTTTAAGAACCATTCTTTGCAACCTGGCTGAAATTTTACTTATATCTTTTGACATAATTGCTATTAACGGTTTGTGGTCAGTTTCAATTAATATTTTGCGTCCATACACAAACTGATGATACTTTTCAACTGCCACACAGATTGCAAAGAGCTCTTTTTCTATAGGAGCCCATCTAGTCTGACACTCAGTGTATGCCCTTGAATAAAATGATATTGGTCTCCCCTCTTGCATTAAACATGCTCCCATACCATTTTTTGAGCTGTCTGTTTGTAAAACTACATTTCCTTTACTACTTAACATTGCTAATGTAGGTGCACAAGTTAATTTCTTTTTTATTTCACTAAAAGCCTGTGTTTGTGCTGATCCCCAGTTCCATTCTACATCTTTCCTTAACAAAACTCTCAGTGGATCTGTTGTTTTTGAATACTGTGGAATGAACTTGCTTAAGTAGTTACACATACCTAGAAATTTTTGTAGCTGTTTTACATTTTTTGGCTCTTCTAAATTAACTATTGCTTTTATATGATCTGGATTTACACTAATTCCTTCTTTATTTATTATCAACCCTACATACTTTACATGTTCCTGTCTATATTGTAATTTTGTGCTATTAAACTTAACATTGTACTTTCTGGCTCTATCCATCACTTTAGTTAGAATCCTATCATGTTCCTTTTCGTCTTTTCCTGCTACTATCAAGTCATCGTAATAGATCATAATTCCTTCTATGTCCCCAAATATCTTAGTGTTCATTTTTTGCATCACTTCAGGTGCTGACGATATACCAAAAGGCATTCTTTTAAATTTGTATCTACCAAAAGATGTTCCAAAAGTACAAAGATTTTTTTCATCCTCTAATTTTATTTGAAAGAATCCATCTTTCATGTCCAACACACTGAACACTTGTTTTCCTTGTAAATTATTATAAATCTCCTCTGGAGACGGAATCAAAAAGTTCTCTCTCAAGATATTAACATTTAACTCCTTTGGATCTAAACATAACCTAAGCGATCCATCAGGTTTTTCAACAATCACTAAGTTATTACACCATTCAGTTGGTCCCTCTATTTTTTCAATCACACCCCTTTTTTCATAATTATCTAAGGTTTCTTTCAACTTATTTTTAATTGCATGAGGAACTCGCCTTATTGGTTTAATTACAGGAACTGCATCTTCCTTTACCTTTATTTTATAAGTACCTATATCACCAAGACCTTTAAAAACATCCTTATATTGTTTTAAAAAACTTTCTTTGGTTGAATTGGACTGTGACAGACTTTCAATTCTTTTCACTAAGTTTAATTTAATACAATCAGGCAAGCCTATCACTGGCTGCACTGGCAAGTCAATAATATTAAATGTTAATAATTTACTTTCATTTTTGTAATAACAATCCAATTCAGCCTGTCCTACAGTGTTAATTTTCTCTCCATTATACACAATTAAACTTACATTTTTAGACCTTTTTAACACACAGTTATTATCTTTAATTTTATTATAAGTTTTTAAGGACAAAGTGTTGCAGTCCGCCCCAGTGTCAATTTTAAATTCTAACTCTTTTTCACACACCTTTATTTTAACCAACCACTGTTGTTTGACACTGTTATTAGTAAGGATACTTGACATGTAGAAGTTATTATCGCTGTCACTGCTTTCTTCTTCTTCTACGGCATGTACTTTCTTTCTTTCACTAAGCTTCTTCTCGTCCTGTTTCTTATTAAACCTGCACTGCTTTGCATAATGGTTGTACTTACTACACACTGCACACCTCCTACCGAAGGCAGGGCACTTTTTAGCCTCGTGATGTAGTCCACACTTGCTGCACAACTTGTTCCCTTCGCTTTTGCCTGTTTCTTTATCCCTGCGTTGGCTCCTCACTGTAGTTTTCCTAACTGCATCTATATTTTCCTTTGCCATACCACCTATTCCTTGTAGTTGTTTTCTTCCAGCTTCTGCGGCCCTACAGATAGTTACTGCACGGTCCAGGTCCAAGCTTTCTTCCCGAAGCAATCTTTCCTTTAAACTACTATCAGCAATACCAATAACCAACATTATTGCAACTAGCCTGTCTTCCATTTCACCTAGCTCACACTTTTTTCCTTGATTTTTCAACCTTGTCACAAAGTGGTCAATTGCTTCGCCATCCTGTTGCCTGTAGTTTAGGAACTCATATGTTTTGAGCACCAAGCTCTTTAATGGCTCTGCATACGCGTCTAAAGCTGTGAATAAGGTCTTCAGAGACAATTTGTCTTTCTCCTTAAGCGTGTTATAAACTTCCACAACTTCTTCACCTCCTGCATTGAGAAAGATGGCGATCTTGCGGTTTTCTCGCACTTTTTCTAAGCCTGCTGCTTCTATGTATATTTCGAAAAGTTGTTTATACTTTTTCCAATTTGCGTCTGCCCCACTAAGTTTTAGACCCTTTGGTGGTCGTAGCCCATCCACTGTGTGAACCGGCGGCGTCACTTCTTCGTCCGGCATATTGAATTTTGTTTTTCACCAAGATTTTCACTAAGATTTCTAGTTCTCCACAAAGGTTATCGTCACAATAGTTTCCTAACACTAAAGTTACTTGTTTTTACACTTTTTACTTAGTTTTACACCTGACACCATGTTCTATTTGTGTATGAAATAAAAGACAATCTTCACATTCCGACATCTTCTTTTATTCTTTTTCTGTCAGTGTTGCCACACCTTATATTAAAACTATAACCATATATAGAACAGTATGTGCGCCCGCCATTCTACTGCGAACAATTTTACATATAATTACGATGTACAGTATACAGTTTAATATCACAGGAATACCGAATACAAACAAACAAGCAATGTAAATATACCCTACTCTTACATGAATCACCTCATTATTATTAACATAAATAAGAATTAAAATGATGATCGTCAGTATTAAAGCCGCGCCCCACCCAAAGAGACTGCTTTTCAGATATCTTCTCCGGATATGTCCATTGAAAACTTTAACAATGTCTCTGTAGAACATGTCACATATAACGAGAGTCCAGAAACTCCTTGCATTCATGGTGTAGTAATTTGTTGCCCTAAGTACATTAGCCCAGAGCGAATTGAATGGTGGCGACTCAATATTAGTTATGATAAGCACTACTACCACGACACTGACATTTGCTGTGATGGCGCTGAGAAGCACAAAGTTTCTATAGTTTCGAAACTTTTTTAGAAAGCACCATGATATAACTCCGTATATTATCACAAGTGTAATCAGCGAGAGCAGAACCATGTCCATATAGTTCTTAATATCGACGTATAAATTCATAGCACGGTCCTTCTTCCCCTCGCGTTCGAAGTAATCTTCGACACTGTCACTAGTTTCATTGAGGTTTAGTTTGGTATCATTGACAGACATGATGAGAGATACTAGCACAGTTTAAATTCACTTTTCGTTCACAAGAACGTGTTTGTTAACACAATTCCGTTGATGTACGTTGTATGCACTCCGAAGATGTTGCAATACTGGAGGTCGTATTTCACTAGTCAAACCTGATAGTTTTTTAATTTTTTTTTTTTTCACCTTAAGTTTGTAACATCCTCGTACTGGTTTATAAAAAGAATTAGCGAAATCGGTTTAGCTGCTCTCGAGATATGCGCTTAGCAGGGGCGTAGCTACCGCCGTATCTGCCGTATCAATTATACGGGGCCCCCGGGCCACACGGGCCCCCAACGTGCGTAAACAAAAATTAATAAAAACTTAATGATTAAATTTGAATAAAAAAGTTATTTACTTTTACAAAATTTATTAATAAATTTCTAATCTATCCCTGGTGTTTTAATTATTATTATTCAAATGTAATACTGTTTTAAGCACGAGATTGTCTATTTGAAATCCTGGGAAGATCCATATTAATATCAACATTTTGATGCAAGTATTAAAATCATCATCATCATCTCAGCCATAGGACGCCACTGCTGAACATAGGCCTCCCCTTTAGATCTCCACATATAACGGTTGGAAGCGACCTGCGAGTATTAAAATAACTCTACCTAATTCCGACCTCTGGACTGATCAGTCGCATCTTGATTTTTTTTAAATTTCTTCGTAGATACAGAGAAATGCATTTTTTTCTTGAGTGATAAATCTTTACCCTACCTAAGGGGCCCCAAACAAATTTTTATACGGGGCCCCGCCAAGGCACGCTACGCCACTGGCGCTTAGCAAAACATTCAGTGATTCATTTTTATTTTATTATTAGATACAAGTTGTTTCAGATGTTTGTTCTCGTCTGATATGGTTTTTGAAAAAAGATTTGAGTAAACCACTGGTTGCGTTGGTTTTACCCAGCTCGTCCCGCCTTCTACAAGGTCTGTCAACTCATTGGGAATGCTTTAGCCTAGCGGCTGTTTGAGGAACGTGTGAGCAAATAGTGTCTTTTTTTAGGTTATCATAACACTACTCTCGTCCTAGTTTGAGTGGAAGGGACTTTCTGGCTAAAAATTTCTTGCTCCTTGAGCTTTGCATTCCAGGGTTATGGTATCATTTTGAGACAGTTCCGCGATCCTGGCAGGCGTTTGACCCTATGGGGGCCTCATCAGCTTGCTGACAGCTCCTTGAGGCACGCTTGGTCCTTAATCGGACGCCAAGCTATTATTACTTGCCACTCGTAAGCTCGCTCCTACAGTTACCGGAAATCGGCACGTGATGTACCTACCGTTCCCCCTCGCTTCACAGCATTGCCTGAAACAGTGCCATGGTTTGTCACTTTGACACCTAGAATACTGCGCTAATCTTGAGTTTGTACTTTAGTATGTATCAAAGACCATGTCTATGGAGCCGTAAGATTCTCGAATGGAGACCACGCACCGGCAAGCGCAGCGTAGGACGTCCACCCACAAGGTGGGCAGACGATCTTGGTCACAGGATCACGCTGGATGCAGGCCGCTTACAACCGGTCCTATTGGAAGTCTAAAGGGGAGGCCTATGTTCAGCAGTGGACGTCTTACGGCTGATATGATGATGATGATGTTTGTTCATTGAGTAAAATGGAAATGTTCCGTCAATATCGAACGAGGCTCATAACCAGCACTGAGTCTCACATCAAAAGACAGTTATTGATTGGTTCATTGAGTTTCTTTTATTTTTGTGTCGTCTTGATTTTTAATATTTGATAATGATAACTTTTTAATCTTGATTTTTATAATGTTAGTAAATTCGATAATTGACTTTTAATTACCCGACTACGACAAAGCCGGAGGGTTATGATTTTGACCGGTATGTATGTATGTTTGTTTGTTCCCTCATAACTTCTAAACTACTTATCATTACATGACAAATGAGGTGTCGTTAGAAGCATCTCAGTTGTCTGCTGGTTGTTGGGTAGGTGACGTGTAACCACGGCGACGACGGTTTGACAGCATGTTTGGCGCAGTGGATGAGCAATTGGACTGCTGAGCTGTGTGTCGCGGGTTCGATCCCCGCACGGAACAAATATTTGTATGATTTTGTTTGTGTATGTGAGTTATTTTATTTTTGTAAACGCACCCACGATACAGGATAAATTCCTAGTGTGGGGCAACGTTTTTTAAAAAAAACCAATATGGCGCCCTCTAGAGGATGTAAAGTCGTAACCGAAAAAAAAATTTGCTCAGTATCGACATGAGTAGCTGTGGTCGTGTGCCACCTGCGGTTGTTTCACACAATCTTTATTGGCTTAGTGGCATACGACCACGGCTATTACTTTAAAATGTCTGTAACACGGATTATTCTTGTTTTAGGTATACTTTTCAGTGTGCGATTTTTTCGTAGTCGGGTTTTAGTTATTTTTAACTTATTTTTTATTTTGTACCATTCAAAAGTGGCTGTAATTGGCCTAGTTGAAATAAAATTATTTGATTTTGATTTTTACGCGTCGCGTCTCGTTGTAAACTGGACTCATAAGAGACTCCGAAAAAGGAGATTCTCAAAACGTCCTAAAATTTGTTTTTCTTCATTATTAAAGTAACATTCATCTAACATAAAACCATATAAATTCCAGGTACCTCCCGCCCTTCAATCTCAACCAATGCTAGATCTGTCGCATCACTCCCACAAGATCCATCATCCGGAAGACTTTACAGCGGAATACAAGGGGATCCTGGACGTCATGCCGGATTACTTCAACGTGGCTAGCTTTCTTAGCTTTAGAAATGACTATGTGTTCTAGTATGAAAAAAATCAGCCTTCAACGTTTCCTTAATAGGCTAGTTGCCCTAAGAAATGTAATTACTAATTAGTCCGTCCGTCTTTTAGATTATTCAAAAATAAGGGACACGTATTTTTTTATTTGTAAATTAGACTAAAAATGACAAAGATATAGCCTATTAAAGTTACGTGTGACGTCACGCCGCGTGGCATTTTTTCGCGCGGGGCTATATCTTTGTTATTTTTTGTTTAATCGAAAAAAGAAAAAATACGTGTCCAATATTTTTTTATAATCCAAAATACGGAATAAATACAATGTAATTATTTTGACCCTGGAAACTACCCTATTCCCAGCCTTTTCCCAACTTTTTTGGGATCGACTCCCAGTCTTACCGTGTACAACTGACTGTGAGAGGAAAATTGTACTTTCACCAAATATTAGACCAAACTACTAAAGAAGAGACTAAAGAATACTTTCGGATCAAATCGGCGGTGCCTAGCGCCTTTGTATAACCAGGCCCTGTCCTGGCTTTAATGGATTTTCAACTTTATGTGCTTGGGTATAACGTTTGAGATCTAGTGAAGATTGCTTATCGTTTTCGATCATTCCTGTCGCTAACGCTCAGAAATCTTAAATAGATTTTCAACTTTAGGCGCTTGGCTATAAAGTTGAAAATCCATTGGGGAGTACCAATCGTTTGCGACTTGGCTAGGGGGGCAAAGTTTGTGTGAGTTTTAAAAATGGTAAAAAATAGTGATATCTTCTACTTATCTTTGTATTCATTGACATCCGAGTAAAGGTTGTAAAGTCTGTTATTGTTGCTCAATTTAACTCGATTGTGATTATGAATCACGTGTATATTTAATGTTAATAATTTATTTTTAAGTCATATTTGTTAAGTTATTTATAAGAATTGACCAGTGAATAAAATAATGTTTTTTGTAGAAATTACTTTCATTTCACAATCAACTCGTAATTCCTTTAAAAGATAAATAATTTACAAAAAAGTATATAAGAAGGGTTAGTTTCAAATGAAATACAAAATGTAAAAAATTAAGTCATTTATTTAAAAAATCAGTCTTTGGATGCTCAAAACATATTCCAAAGAATACATTTTAAGCTTTTGTAGTCCGCATCACAAAATAAATTCAACAAATAACATTAAAATATTCGTTCAAATTGTAAAAATGTTACAATTTTTGCAAGATATGTATATGTAAAAAACAAAACCTCACTTTAAAATTTCAAGATTTTTGATTTCTTTACAAAATATTTACAATTATTAGGTATATTTTTTATGATTTCTTATTTTTTTTTCACTCATTTTTCAAAATTATTTTTCGAGTGAATGGTACTGATTCTATAATATTCACTTACAAAAAAAAAGATAATTTATATTACAAAATCAGTATAATAATTTACTTCTTAAATCTAAAGTACAGGGTGAAACAATGATACAAAAAAGAAATTAAAACACTTGTCAACTATTTCTCCTCCAATATTTATTTCCTGAGATCGGTATAAAAGATTATCACATTATTTAGATGAAAACAAAAATGGTATTTTGTACAAAATAATTAAACAACGTTTCACATCTAGCGTAATTTTATTTGCTTTAATATAATAACAAAAGTGTCGCGTTGCGAAAAGAATTACTTTCGACAAGGCTGCCTTGAAACGAGTGCCTTTTTTTAAGGCGATCGACAAAAAAAGCCTTTTCTTAAAGACCTAAATTAAATGTATATTCTTGGTTTCAACTACATACCTAGTTGCTTCAATACTGGCCTACCAGTAGGCCCCCAGGTTATAAAGAAATATATCTACATATACATATTATAAAAGGTCGATTGAATATATCGTTTGACGTTTCAAAAATGAATGTTTTCAAGGCAGCCTCGATAAAAAAGTTTTTAACCTCTACAGATGACTAATAAAAATATTATATGTCACACCTTAATACTAGAATGACAAACTTAAGTTATACCTTCTTTTACATAATTATATAAAGAGAGAGTTATAATATGTAGATTTAAAGTAGATAATAGAAAAGAGCCTACTACTGGCAAATAGCTAAATTCGTTCGGGGACTGCCCTAGCGCTACCCACACATAGTTTTTTTTTTACCTGACTTTGGTAAAAGAGAACGAATGCAATTTGCTAAATTAGCGAATTCGGAGATTTATTTAAAGAAAAATCGAGTAACAATATAAAAAAACAAATGCTGTTCTTTAGTCTCGCTAAACTAAAAAACGACTCGACATAATTATTTGAGTAAAAATATGTCATTGTGTTTACATTTGTAAATAAAATTGCGATTAATAATGTAAACAAAAATTACTCCCGTGCTAAACCAGGGCAAATAACTAGTTTTGTTTTTTTTTTATAAACATTTAATTAAGTAGAACTGTTCGAAAAGACTTGCCATGTATATTTTTTTTTAATAAATGCAATAAAAAAATAATAGTATGAAGCACCTACTTCAACAAAATTTGCATATATTAAAAACTGGCAAACATTTTATACTACTACATATAGCAGTCTAAATGCTATAAAAGCAAATGTTTCTTATATTTTTATTTATGTTTAATTTAGACGATCAATTATGGACCTGGTTCTAAGTTGAAACAGTTTTTTTTCTAAGCTGTTTTTTTGCTTTGCTTTGTAATATTTTTTCCATCTAATATACATATAAAACGACCATACTGCTTCCGTTACAGTATGAATTAAAAGAAATCACCTTTAACAATGGTATTTCCCAAAATTTTTCATCAGGCCACATTATTTTTTAAAACTTGTCGAAACGGTCAAATCAACGATTATCAAGCAAATTCCTTGTTTTATTTATCCGCCTCATTATGCAAGTAAAATCCAGTTCTAGTCATTGTGCTTCATCCAAAAACAAACCTTGTGATTATAAAGTTAACATACATATTCCTTTAACCGAGTGTGAACAAGCGTATCATACGAATGAAAACATTAACTCCATGTAAATAAAAGTAATTCTACAATGAAGTGTAACTGAACGAAGTCTAAGTTAGCTCTACAGACCTAATAGATTTTTAGATAATTTAGACATTAATCCCGTGTTTAAGAAGCCACAGAAATAAACCACAAAAACAAAAATCTCCTAAAATATAATATAGTCATAATTACGTATAACTTACATACATACATACACTCACGCCTTCTTCCAATGAGAGTATAAAGTTGAATACTTTTCTGAACAGTGTTGATTTAAAAACGCGCAATTTCTAAATTATTGGTGTGTATATTAACACTATCGTTACTTAATGCAGTTTTACAACAAATAAATGAATATTTCGAGTTTTATGTAGACATCAGTTTTATTACGTTGAACAATGAACAATATAAGATACATAAAAGAAAACCTCATATTTAAAGTCGACAATAATTTGGTAGCAAATGACGACATAATTAGGTATTTTGATCAATATTTTAAACCAACGACCATTTATATCTAGACGCCTCATGCACGATCTGATTAACGAAAATTTTCTGCCAAGTCGCTGAGGTACGACGTAAGCGAGGGGGACGGGGTACTGCGTTCTGATTGGCTAACTCAAGGTCAGTTCGAAGAGGGGACTCACAGGAATGGTCGAAACTAATTCGAACTTAAGACTTTTTTACCTAATGTGTTGACAGACATGGGTCGCCTGTGATTAGGAGTCTAGAGATAAATGGTCGTTGTTTTAAACTGACATGGCCCTATCATTAGAATTTAAACCGGTATTTTTACCATGTTTATTATTCGTTTTGAGGTTCTATAATTCACTTTACAACAGTGACATATTACAGAAAATATTTCAAATGCAATTAAGCATAAACTATAGATTTCTTCTATACAAAAGTATCGAGCAAACTCCACCACATATATTTACAATTTATACTTTAAACAAAAATTTCTGACATCAATCGAAACGTACTGTAAATCAAACACTTTAAAAAAAATATTTAGAACATGAAAAGAAAATTTACTCAGTATCCGAAAATTTATTTAAATGCGTCTGTGGCATCTGGGTTACAAACTTTAAAATATAACTATATAATATTGTATTATTATGTAATCAATAAGAAGACAGTATATATCTGAAGTGTTAACATAGAGATGTATGTATTAGAAAAATAATAGAGTACATAGTTTGACTACCTATAATTTGAGTATATTTTTAGCTGTAGTAGTATTGTGAAACAATTTCTGATTATTCTAAAATTAAAACAACTTTTGTTACATATTACAATTTGGTTATACTTTTATGGTAAATAATTTGAATAAAAGCTTGACACCGGCAGAAAATATAGAAAAGAAAAGCTCTAAATACTTAATTAATTACTAACTAAACCACTAAGTACTATAAAAACATTTATGCTTTTAATAATAAAACAAAGTCTAAATAGTGTTGCACTTTCATTTAGGCATTAATTTATATGCTGTCTATGTTAGTGAAAACAGATTATTTCTTCAATTTGTAGAAATATTCTTTGTCTGAATAATGTCGACATTTTTGAACAATATTTCACGCGAAACTATAAATACAACTTTTTAAACAATTAAACTCTCGAACTAATCTAAATTAAACAGAATTTCACTATAAATAAATTCGATCTTAACTAAATTATACATGACATATACTTTCTTCAAATTTCGCTTAGGATTTAAATCGTTAGATTGTACCAACGTACTTAGGCCGAGTGAAAAACGTCTACACTGAGTAAAGTTACCAGACATTACCGTGTTTTTATGACGAATGCGAATCTCAGTCTAATTTAACGATTTATTAACGAGGTTGCAACCTAAGGATTTAAATCTTTGGCTAAAACACATTCTTTTCGCCGTGTCTTCACGTCATTTTTCGTGTATTCGCAAAGCTTGACGTCTGTTGACGTTAGTTGCGATGGAAAGGTTATTCCGTTTTTTATCAAAAGCAAAACTATTTATGTTTTTTTTTGCTATTTTTCTACACATTACATGTAACAGAACTTTAAAACTAATACTAATGTACAATATGTAAACATTTTAGGGCACCAACTTATAACTAAACTAAAATAATGTTACAGAACATAACTCATTCATAAGAGTCGACTTTCTAGATTATTTATTGATCACTGTATTTTAATACAAATCTAATGGAAATAGAGTACATATTTCAATGCATGTGTTCTTCCGAGACCTTTGTGGAAATCTGTACTTTATTTCAAAGATATAAGTATTAAAATACATTGAAAAATATAAAATCCACTGACGGCCGGTCGCCTTAACAGCAAAACATAATGTAATTACTTACATAACAATCGAACAGTCGTTTACACAAAAACTATTCAATTTTCAACCTTAACGGTGTCAAAAAACTGTCGAATTTGTAAACTAACTGATTAAAATACAGAAAAAAAAACTATTTTAACAGTAAAATTTGAGTTTTTAAAGTTACATTTCAACTGTTTTTAGATCAAAAACCATTGTCTAAATATTCACCGTCTTAGGCGCCATCTCCACGAGCGAGAGAATCGCGGCGATATTATCGTCGTGCCACGTATTTCCATATAGTCTCTCGCCGCGATAACATCGCCGTGTGGAGACGCGTTCATAAGATATGGAAATACGTAGCACGACGATAATATCGCCGCGATTCTCTCGCTCGTGGAGATGGCGCCTTAGTCTTCTAGGAATCTGGACAACTAGCAAGCTTCTAGCTTCTACTAACTAAAAATGAAAACCATCCTTGCTACTACGATATCTTGCTACTACGATATAATGATGCAATTCGACTGACTTACGTCGTCGTGTCGCGTGTTTTGTTTTTCATGTACTCGTAGATAACCGCACGTTTTATGTCATATGTCGTAGTGGTAAGGATGATTTTCACTTGTGGTTGAAATCGGTCGAGTTGCGTCGCATCGCTTCATTAGCATGGTCGCTAAGTAGGTATACTAGGTGACGCAAATCTCCCATACCTTACGACTTTAGTATCCATGGACGTGTGCTTGTATACGAACCTCTATGGATTTGTATTGCGATAGTCGCCTGGATACCAAAGTTGTAAGTTATCGGAGACTTTCGTCGCCTCGTGTAACGAAGGGGCTTAAAATACAGTATTGCATATTTTATAAAAGTGTGTTCGTGTATTAATTGTGTTCAACGCAATGTGACGGATAATCTGCTGGCGGCAACCATCTTGTTGTTAAATTTCTTCTTAAAATTCTCAGCTGCGATTGTCGTTTTGAAAGTAATCTTCGCTGATCTTTCTTCTTTGTCCAGTATTAAATTCTGGAACATGAATCCGTGGAGGTATTTGTTTCAATTTTTTTTTTTAGTTTACTTGCTAATTTTATTCTAGGGCTTAGAATTATAAAACTATGGTTAAGTTACAAAGCTGTCAAAAATAAGAAAAATGTTAAGTAATTTATACATGGCAATACACGATATAGGCGGAATACATAATGTTAAATGAGTATAGCATGTAATATACAAAAATATTAACATATTCCTGAAAAATAAAAATTCATATTTTATCTTACTGACTAGTACATATTAAATCTATTACAATCTTAAATTAAAACGATCACTTAACACTTTTCCTATTTTTATAAATAATACAATTTTAAGA
This sequence comes from Agrotis exclamationis, assembly GCA_950005045.1. Taxonomy (NCBI): domain Eukaryota; kingdom Metazoa; phylum Arthropoda; class Insecta; order Lepidoptera; family Noctuidae; genus Agrotis; species Agrotis exclamationis. The sequence goes on from OX465440.1 coordinate 17,029,490, forward strand.
CCTGTATAAAAATCATATAGAATTAAATAAAGATCAGGAAAAAATCTATTCAGTATAAACTTTCATACAATTTAGTGGAAAAATAATTATCTAACACATACAGAGTATTTTTAATCTACATAAATAAAAAGAAAATACTAAAAACACGGCCAAAATCAAAAATACAGATTTGATTGATGATCAGTCGCACAAATATGTAAATACAATATTAAAATTGTATTATTCATATAAAATATTACATTATCGTAATAAAGCACATGCAATTCATTTAAAATGCTTAAAATATAGAAAATTTCCTAATACATGATCAATTTTGTAACATATTTGTAGATCATGCGATAATGAACCTTGTAAACAAACACTTTTATTTGCTAAAATTTACACTTTTAACAATAAATTGAAAATGCAATAATATACGCATTACTTAAAATATATAACAAATACTGTCGTACCTTTAGGGTGATTCGAACAACCCGTAAAGTTTAAGTAAAAACGATAATTGAATACAAGGGGTATTTTTTATCATAAACATTATGTTTGTATACGCTTTTTCAACAGTATGCCAAAACATAATATGGTTGGCATAATATACTTCATATTAAATTTATATTACTAGCCCTCGCATCGAAGACATTAAAATTATCTTATTACTAAAATCAAAACAAAGCTAAAACTGTTATTGTCACAAATAAATTATATTGTATCACAGATTTGTGCTATGTAAATTTATAATAAATTTGTTTTAATGATAATTTTAGGTTTAAAAACTAGCATGTCACAATGATAGTATTAGCTTAGAGAAAGAATATACAGGCTTATTAATTTATTTTAGCATAAGAATAATTTTTCATTGTTTGGTTTCTTTGCAAAAAAAAATTAGTGATAAATTTTATTTATAATTTTGGCTGGAAATTATATATATATTAAAAATACCATCTAATAATCCACTATCCGTCCGCTTTGGCCCTTTGTCCAGCATTGTGGGCAATCAAGGCTAGCAGAATCAGTTTCTAATATAAACAAGAACTGTCTTGCAAATATAAATGTTAGTCTTTCTTCTTCTTCCTGCCCTTATCCCATTCTACTTGGGGTCGCCGCAACACGTTTTCTTCTTCCATTCTCCCTTATCAGACGTCACAGTATCATTTACTCCTTTTTCTTTCATATCATTCCTTAGACAATCCATCCATCTTTTCTTTGGCCTTCCTCTTCCTCTCCATCCATCAACATTCATACTCATCACGTTAGTAATTATTACAAAAGAGGATTTTTAAAGAAAAATTAATAAACCTGCATATAGTGTCTATTTATTAATATAATATTAAAAATCTACAGTGTATTTCTAGGTAAATATATGTACATATAAATATATATCACACATTAATATCACAGTGAGTTTGTAATCAATATCACAGGATAGGTGGTTCGAATGTACAATATAGAATAAAGGCACTTTAGTATTGTTTAAATTTAACGACTTTTTTATTATATGTATTTATGAAATAATATCTTTAGTTTCGTCTACGTGATTTACTGTATAATGTTTATTTGTTTCATTTTTAACCTACGCCATAAATAAAATCTTATATTTATAAATGGGATATTTAATAAATTATTGTTTTATGTATAATGTAATCAAAAATAAGTTTTTTTTTCAAACAATTTCGTTCTTTTTGTTTTGTTGGTAACACTAGTAATTAAAGAATATAATTAGGTAACACCGGATAATTCACCCTATTTCACATACTGCAATGTTTGTCTCATACCACGGGTAAAACTAAAAAACTAACTGTATTACGCATAATATGAAGTTTCATCTCCCTAGTCTTTTCCCAACTATATTGTGGTCGGCTTCCAGTCGAACCAGATGCAGCTGAATATCAGTATTTTACATGGAGCCTCTGCCTATCGGACCTCCACAACTCAGTAACTGGGTAATACGATAATCCATGGTAAGACTGGTTGTGAGACTTTTAGAGCTTCTGACTAACAGTAACGACTGTCAAAGATCTACAAATGCAGCCGGGACCAACGGCTTTACGTGTCTTCCAAGGCACGGAATACGGAATGACCGAATGACGTTTATCTCATTTAAAATATGGTAAAAACAATAAAACAATTTCAGTGTTTCCTATATTTTTCTTCATCACCTAAGACCGAGACTACCATTGGCATTGTACGAGAAAGTTAAGCAGGTTAGACCAATCAGAGTTGTCGTGAAGAAGTTACATTCTTGTTGTCTACTTGATTTAATTAATTACGATCTAACAAAGAACACAAGGTCTGAAAATAGAAAAAGGGACTTATTTTGTTTTACAATTGAGCTGTAAAGAACCACTCAACATGTTCGTCTTATCATTAAATAATGATGATATCAACGAAATCTATGGCTATAGGGTGTACAATAATTGAAATACACACCCAGCAAGCGTAGCATGACCAAATGATATCTCTATTCTACCAAGAATAGACCAAGTTATTTTATCGTTATTTCTGTTTTTTGCACAAGTAGTTAGTAGACACGATTGCCTGAACGCGGATGAAACGGCAACCCACGTAATCCTGGAATGCGAGGGCGTTGCTAACCAACGGGCACAAAACCTTGGCACTCCAAGGTCGCTCCAAGAAGCCTGTGAACGTCCCACGAGACTTCTGAGCTTCTGGAAGGAGCTGGGTTGGCTCATATAGCCAACCGTCCCACCTCACGCATAACGGACCACCTACGAGTCCAAATGCGGAAAAGGGAGCCCTTAACAATAGACACGATTGGTACACCATTGAAGAATAGAAACATTTCTATATTTTAAAGATTGCCATGCTTAAAACGGTAAAAATCTCTGTACGTTCTGTCATTTTGTCTATTCTACCGTCGACTAAACCCGTTTCTACGGCGCCATAGCTACGCGTGCAGAAATCCTAAACTCGTTTCCTAATGCAAGAGATGCCAAGTATATGGGCATACTCATAAATACTGCAGAAAAGAGCCAAAACTGAATATAAAATGCACTTTTAAATAGGGCATTGTAAATTTATACATAGGTTTAAGAGGCATCTCTCAAAGATTTTAAATATAAGCATCATTATTATTTCAGTATTGCCCTGTAAGCTTGAATAGGAAAAAGATAATCGCAACATTTTTGACTGTATACAGGGTGTAATTAAACACATTACAAAGCCGTTAACTACGCATACTGTACATCTAACTAAGTAGCTTTACGCTAAAATTATCGCTGGGAACCGACTTTTATTTTTAGGTATAAAAAAAATAATAATAATTTTATTGCGCGCAATGAAAAGCAAACAGGTTTCGTGTCGTTGTGTGCGTAGGCGGGCGGCTTGACGCACACAAGCGCGCCTATGCTGGAACGCGCTGTGATAAGAAAGTATCGACGTGCGTGCGTAATTTTTTTAGAAAAATTGAAAATTCAGGTAATATTTGTTTGGAAAAAAGTTTTGTAATAAAACTTAGAATTCGATTTCGTAAAAAAAAAGTTTTAAAAAAATGCAACTTTGACCTTCAATATCTCGAGAACCCGTTGAGTCCCAGGTATGGTCTAAAGGAAAAAAAATATCCAAATAATGGGTAGAATACGTGGCTTTCGGCTTCGTTAAGTGTCTTCTTACACCCGGTATATATAGTATTTTTTACTTACTTTTGCCTAGAAGTATTTTTACTTACTTGTGACTAGAAGCATTTTTTTATAAATTATAACTTCTATATCATAATTTTGATTCTCTTTCTTGTCATGCTTCATTATATTATTATAGCATGTGATAGAAGCGGAAAAATTCTAGAAATCTTCCATTTACTTTTCAAATCGACATCAACATTGAATTCAAAACGCCATCTATCTAAAAACCAGCCATTCGAACCAACTATGAAAAGGAAAAAAAAACAATTCAAATAATAAAACAATCCTAAAATACTAATTACCTGTACATCATTGCCAGCGAGAGTCTTCAACCTCGTATCAGTCATTCCATGAGGTAAGTTAGCCACCGTAGCAATATTCCCCGAATCTTCTAACAACGTATCCTCATCAATTTCCGAGTCGCTTTCAAACTGAATTTGTGGTTCATCTTTTTTTATAACAATTCTATTATTCTCTGTTCCTATAGCGGTTCTTACTGCCCGGCTAAAAATACCCGGGTTCGGTTTTGTCGGGTCGGTTTTGACCTCGATTCTGGAGAAAACTGATGATGCTGATTTCTCTTTTGGGGCTTTCCTTTGTAGTATAACGCGTCTGTTTGTGAATGAGCCTTTTTTCTCGGCTTCTTCTTTTGCTTTTTCGGCTTGCTGGAGAAAAATATAATCAATATTACAATAGATGGCGTAATGTCATCGCAAAACAACGACCATTTATATCTAGACGCCTCATTCACGATCTGACTAACGAAAATTATTCTGGCAAGTCCCTGAGGTACGACGTAAGCGAGGGGGACGGGGTACTGCGTTCTGATTGGCTAACTCAAGGTCAGTGCGACGAGGGGACTCACAGGAGTGGTCGAGTCACGACGGTTATAAGACTTTTTTACCTAATGTGTTGACAGACATCGGTCGCCTGTGATTAGGAGTCTAGATATAAATGGCCGTTGTCGCAAAACGTTCAAACAAGGGAATGAAAAATTCGGCCTCGACGAGCAGTGTTGCGATGACCTATTTAGTTAGGCGTTCTGGAATATTTACCCGGAAAAACGCAGGTTCGAGTAAGTTCGATTTTTCTTTCCTCAAAAAAAGATAACGATACCTAAGCGACGCAGGCGCTAATGCGTTCATAATATTTAAAACTTAAATATGACATTACTTGTTGTGTGGTTCATTAAATGATAAATGATATTTATTTTGCAAGTTGGTTGTTAAAAAACACTTTTAGACGTCATATAATATTTTTAAACTAGATGAGGCCGGTGTTTCGTACCTGACTACTCTGAGAAGAAATAGCCGAAACAAACTCAGAGGGCACAGTCTCTTTTAGAGTCCAGATATTATACTGTTAAAGCCATGCGAAGACAATGCAGGTGTCTGAAATGGTCTTTTAAAGAAATTGTGTGTGTCATTGTGTGTGGTCAATCATAGCATAATATTAAATCTATATCATTTTTAAACGAGTTTTTTCTCACTAACGGCGAGTCACACATCACTCGCCGTCCGCATAAAAAAAAACCCATTGTTTTTTTTTATCGTGGTAAAATCATCAAATGACTCCTCCCACCCAGAGCAAAGCGAAAGGGACTGTCAGACTTGTACTGACTAAAATCCACGGTGATCCCACAATAGCCCTTTACGTTCCACGGTCACGTTTTCCTGATGAGACAGTCCCGCGACCCCGGCAGGCTTTGTTCCTCAAAGGGGGTCCGTCAGATTACTGACAGCTCTTTGAGTCGCGCGTGGAACACGACGCACCGTCGACCCGGGCTGCGTCCATGATCGGACGGCGTGTCACTAGTTACTCACCGTCCGCATACCTAATAAAACCTATTAGTTTCAACCCAACAGCACACACTATACCTATTATTTATACAGTTAAAATCTCGTTTTACTCTTCTAATTAACCTTATTTAAGTGCGTGAATTATTTTGTTTTTCCTGCTTCGTTTAAGTTTCTGTAACTGTTACTCTTTCAAACTACTTTTGTAAAATTCTCCTCATACAGGCCTCGGCTTAGTTTAGGCACCAGTCTCCCACAAATAAAATATTTATCCTGTACATTTGTCAACAAACTAAGCTGTACCAATTGTTTTTATTTGTGGAAGAGAAATAAACTATTACCGTCGTACCACAAAAACTTTTAAACGTTTGTTGAACACTTGTCTAAAAAAATGTCAGATTATGTCGTTGAATTGAAATAAGGTCCGTTTTGCAGTCACACTTTTTTTAGACAAGTGTTCAACAGATGTTTAAGTTTTTGTAGTAAGGCTGTTATTATTATTATTTAATTGACATACCTCTTTCTCATACGTTATCCTCTGCCTGGATTTCACAGTCATGTCCAGTTTTGATTTTACCTGAAAACAAAAACATATATATTTATAGGAGTAATAAAACTGAGATAATTTAAGATATGAAAAGCAGGTTGTATTTGTGTGATAATAAAAAGGTTAAATTACTGTTTATAATTACCTTTGGTTTTTTAAGTTCGACGGGAGGTTCTGTATCTTCCGCTACAGTCGAACTAGTGACGACTGCTCGACGCGGAGGGGATTTCTCTGTAATGGAAACAAAATGGTAAGAATATGATTAACTTGCAATGTATTGTACACTCACCACAATAATATGGAGGTTGGTAGCGATTTAAACCTCTACTGCTCTTTGACTGAGTGTTTTTAAACCTCTACTGCTCTTTGACTGAGTGTTTTTAAACCTCTACTGCTCTTTGGCTGATTGTTTTAAAGCCTCTACTGCTCTTTGACTGAGTGTTTTTAAACCTCTACTGCTCTTTGACTGAGTGTTTTTAAACCTCTACTGCTCTTTGACTGAGTGTTTTAAAGCCTCTACTGCTCTTTGACTGAGTGTTTTTAAACCTCTACTGCTCTTTGACTGAGTGTTTTAAAGCCTCTACTGCTCTTTGACTGAGTGTTTTTAAGCCTCTACTGCTCTTTGACTGAGTGTTTTTAAGCCTCTACTGCTCATTGACTGAGTGTTTTTTTATTCTTTCTTCCTTATTACTATATGATATTATCACCTATATTACACAGACAGACAGACAGACCCGGGAACAAATAACTTTGGGTCATTAAAATATTTGTTCCGAAACACTGCGCTAACCGTGGAGTAAAAACCTTTGGAAGTAATTTTGAAAACAATATTTTTTTATTACGGTTTAAATTATTATTTTCGCTTTCATTCTATTAACAAAAGAAACTGACTAAAATACATACTGGGTGTAAGGGACAGCCCTCCGCAAACTTTCAGGGTTTGCTCAGCAGACGAAATTGAACAATCTTCCACAATTTTTTTTTTTCAGGAAATGAAACAAAAATCAGCCTCTCCATACAAACTGTCCAATCAAGTTTATAATTTTCTATGGTGAGACTGTTTTTTTTTTTTCATTTCCTGAAAAAAATCATTTTGGAAGATTGTTCAGTTTCGTCTACTGAGCAAGCCCTGAAAGTTTTAAAGCCCAGTATATGCATATTGGATTCAATTCAATACATACCACATAATATTGTAAATGCGAAAAAATTGTTTCATTGATTCTATATCATATGATTCGCTATCAAAAACGGCTGAAGCGATTTTTATAAATTTTAAAACAAATCTTCTTGGTAAATTATAAACGATGACACGCTTCCTTACCTTTCTTCTTAACCTTCCCCTCTTCTCTGTCTTCTGTGAAGACTATTTTCTGTCTCTGTTGCTTCTTGTGTTCGCTGGAACTCTTGGGAGGTAACTTTGATCGGAGGTCCACTTGAGGCTTGGACTTGGGCGGGTCCGGTCTGGAACAGGTGAAAATTATTATTTATGCAGTTCTACTATGAAGGAAATTGTCAATGACCTTCACCTGTAAAATGTCACTTGAAGATAACGTTTAGCAATAAAATACTTCGAGCAAATTAATGTTTAACAGTGTATAATATTACCATGAGAAGGAGAGGAGCTCGTGGCTACATAATTACAGCCGCACAGGTCAATCTTCCGGGTTAAATTACGCGCCGAGGTTGTTCTGTGGATGGATGACCATCTGTCATAGCGAGTTTCCTCCGTGCCTCGGAAAGCACGTAAAGCAGTTGGTCCCGGCTGTCATTTGTAGATCTTTGACAGTCGTTACTGTTAGTCAGAAGCTCTAAAGTCAGACAACCAGTCTTACCATAGGGTATCGTATTACCCAGTTACTGAGTTGTGGAGGTCCGATAGACAGTCGCTCCATGTAAAATACTGATATTCAGCTGCATCTGGTTCGACTGGAAGCCGACGGACTTAACCCGGAAGATCAGCCTGTATCGCTGTTATTATTAAGCCACAAGAAAAAATGCTTTTAGTTTCATAACGATAGTGTACTCACTTCTTAGTCTTCTCCTTAAACCGTCCACTGTCATCATCATCTGACAATATCCCGTCGATGTCTCCCAGTATGAGATCCAGGTCATCATCACTTTCCGTCCTCCCTGGGAGGGGGGGAGTGAGGGCTCGCGGAGGGGAGGGAGGAGGCACGTGAGGGGGGGTGAGGTTCTCTGTGGGAAAGAAAAAGATATTAATTTAATTTGCCAAAAGAGAATGTCGCACTATAAAAGTTCGAAACAGCGAGTGAAACAACAGCGGGACTCCGCGAGGCTCCGAATTTACCATAACATCACGCCTATAATGACAGCCCAGGGCAGAGAAAAATTCGACGAATCCGACGAAAAATTCCAACACGGGGGTGTCCAGAATCATGTCCTGGACCCATGGTATCCGTTTGTGCGTCGATGTCTCTTACACCCTGTATATAAAAAAAATACAGTTGATTGGAGAAACTCACCACAAGTAGAATTAACTTCCACCTTCTCCTCTTTAACCGGTGACCGATCTCTTACTTCCTTCGCAACTTTCGCTTCTACCCTCACTTTCTCCACCTTCTCCGTTTTCTCTGTCTTCTCCATTTTTTCTGGAGAAGTCCTCGTAGTATCAGGCTTGGTGTGCTGTACCTCTGTACTGGAGGGAGTCACAGAGGGCTGGGAGGGAGCGGGGGGAGGGATGGAGGTCTGAGGAGGCTTCAGTAGAGCTTCTTTCTCTTTGTCTTGTGTTTCACGTTCTCTGTAACAAAGAGTTGATATAAAGATGCGCTCTTGTGACTTACCATGACGCGACGTCATAAAGCCAGAGTAGTTTCTGTTTAATGTCGTATGAACGAGTTATTCTAACTGAACGAATTAGGCTGCGTTTCCACCAGAGATGTGCGATGGAAATGTGTCGTGCGAGGATGTCTAGCTGTGCTGTGAAAATGTGTGGGCGTTTCCACCAAAGCTGTGCGATGAAAATGTGCCTACGAGGATGTGTAGCGGAGCTGTGAAAATGCGCATTAGTGTGTGGTGCGAGGATGCGTTGCGAAGCTGTGAAATGTGTCGACTGTTGTTTGTAATTGTTAAATATAAAAGTATCTTCTTTTTCCAATTATCCATAATATCTATTTTGCGCATTTCTATGCACAAAATAGATATTATGCATATCAAACTCCGTCTATGAACTGGCTGGTACAGTATACTCAAACCTCGCAACACATCCTTCTCAACACACATCCCTCACCTGTATTGTATGCGCAAAAATCTATCTCCGCTGAGCCGTATCCACCAGAGCTGTGTTGACCGAGGCGAGGTAAATGAAGCGATTCTATAGGTTCTTTGCAAACACATCCCTCGCTACGCATTCTCGCACATCTCCGGTTGGAAACGCAGCCTTATTCGGAAATAACTTTAATACTCATTAAAATAAAGTCGATATTCGTTGTACAAATAAATCCGAACATTAAACTACTCACTTGTCCTGTAGCTGTTTGTGCAGTGCGACGGCAGTCTTCCTCCTCCTCACCTCTTTAGCTCGCAGCACTCTCTCACGGAGGTACTCTTGTTCACGTAGTCTACGCTTGTATTCACTGTCCTGTGGACGTGGAAGTTATGGTATCGGAGATGAATTATTATAATTATTATATTTTATCACATCTTTATAAAATAGCTATTTTCTTCACAAACAGGCACTAAAATGGCAATCGGGACAATCTCTAGTGTCAATGTGGATATTGTCCATTAAAATTAGTGTGTAAGTCATTATACAGGGTGGAATTTTGTAATGCCACCTGGAGGGAAAGTACTCTTAATACTGCAGATAGAAAATTTTACTCAAAGGAAACATTCCTTTATTTTTGAATAGAAAGCAAACTGCATTCAAAGATTCCAAGAGAATGGAGCCCATTTTGAGCAACTAATTAGTTATTTTACCATTTTTTGTAAATAATTAAATTAATTTAAGATTCCCTGGTTTTCCTTTCATTTAATTTATCATGTTTATTAGAGAAATTTCATCCTTATAATTGACCCTAACGATCGATGCAATAAAAGTACAGGGTATATTTTTTTCAGATTTTGGCCGGTTCGATTCCCGGGTGTGGGAGAGGAGAATTTTCGAAAATCTTTGAATGCAGTTTGCTTTCTATTCAAAAATAAAGGAATGTTTCCTTTGAGTAAAATTTTCTATCTGCAATATTAAGAGTACTTTCCCTCCAGGTGGCATTACAAAATTCCACCCTGTATTTGGACTTCACAATTATGGATGTAAGGAACAGGGTAATAAGTTCCTTGATATTTCTTGATACTCCATTGGAGGATTTTCTTATCAGAAATTGTGTTTTTTTTTTTTTTTTGAAATGTGTTCATAAAAAAAATGTGGCGACTTTAGTGTTCAGAAGTAAGGATTGGGACATTGTATATTATATCATAGTAGCAAGGACGATTTTCATTTTTAACCGACTTCAAAAAAAAAAGTAGGTTCTCAGTTCGACCTGTATGTATGTATGTATGTTTGTCCGCGATTATCTCGCGTTTGGCTGAACCGATTTTGATGCGGTTTTCAGGAAAGTGTTCATTACATTCTGGAGAAGGTTTTAGTATATACCACTAATGGATATCCCGTGACGTTGCCCACGTGGATCCGTTTTGCTTACTTGAATTGTAGATTTTCAGTGACCATTGCATGTTTGTCCGCGATTATCTCGCGTTCGGCTGAACCGATTTTGATGCGGTTTTCAGGAAAGTATTTGTAACATTTTGGAGAAGGTTTTAGTATATAACAATAATAGATATCTTGTGAAGTTGCCCGCATAGATCCGTTTTTGTTGCTTACTAGGATTGTAGATTTTCAAAGATGCCGATTATTATGAAGGTTTTTGTTGAATATCTAAACTAAAAAGGGTAAAATAAAAAACTTTTTTGAAAAAAAGGGAACCGACTTCAAAACCAAACACAAAAAAGTGTAAAATAACTTTTCTTTCGGAAGTCGGTGGCCTGCATAGTCAGTGAAATAAAAAACAAAGCCACCGACTTCCGAAAGAAAAGTTATTTTACACTTTTTTGTGTTTGGTTTTGAAGTCGGTTCCCTTTTTTTCAAAAAAGTTTTTTATTTTACCCTTTTTTTAGTTAGTAGAAATTGCACATCGCATGAATTGCGTCATGAGTACACAATACGTGGTGAGGCGTGTAAATAGCCTGCACCTTTGTGAAAGATGTGAGAAAAATTGAAATAAGAACCTATGTAAAAGTGTAATGGCGGACCTCAAAAATAGACTAATTTTTCCATTGGTGAATCCTCGAGAAACCAATACCAAATATTATTATTAGCAGCAAAACAGGCCCACGTACCTTGACAATCCAGAGATCCCACTCAGACCCAGGGAGATGGTCAGCCTCGTTCATGCGCGCGTGATGGCTTGTAGGTATAGCTGCCGGCCGGCGAGCAAAATCTTCTTAAATCCACCGGTGGAATGGTTAAAACTCCAAAAATAAACACTGCACTATAAGTTCTCAATGAATAGCAAATGCAGGTCCATTTATTTTACAAGTATATTCAAGAATTCACCAAAAACGGAATTTTTAAAAGCGGAGCACAGGACACACAGTGTCTTTTCTTATGGCGACGGGAACAGAGCTAGTCTCACTCATGCCATCTATGGTCATGTTGCGAAAAACTCAAGAAAGTTTCGATACGAGGGCGTTGCTGATGCAAAATGTATTTGTCCGAGGATTCATCAATAGACAACTTAAAATATTTAATTTGAACTACTAACATATTATATTATGTGGAAAAATCCTAAAATATTATTATTTTATTTTGTATTGAAAAAACATTGACGCTTCACCATGCTCGGGGGCTTTGGAAGGACGCAAGTACTTTCAAAAGGAAAAGTGAAAAATTATAAGTATTTACTGACCTACATTTTGATCAAAGAAAATCTAAGTTTTATGACTGAATGCGAGAAACAAACGATATAAGTTATTTAATGTATTTCCTAAACCTTAAAGACTACGAGTATTATATAAGAGTTAATGTTTATTGCGTTGGAATAGGATATAATTTAGCGACGGCACGTTTAAAATTACCGAACTTCGTCTTTACCATTGCAACACGACTGACATTATCCGTGCCTTTATAAACTTCAGTTATAACTCCTAATGGCCAACTTAGAGGAGCTGAATTGTCCTGTCCCACAAGTACGACAGTTCCAACTTCTACGGGTTTGTCAGGAGTTGCCCATTTTTGTCTGACTTGCAGCGTATGCAGATACTCTAGGTGCCATTTCTTCCAGAAGGATTGGACCATACCATCTAACAACTGTTTGCGCTGCGACAAATTAATGCGCTGACCAGACAAATCGGCTGCCGGCAAGTACTGCAATGGAGTCGACATTAAAAAGTGAGCGGGAGTAATAACTTCGGGATGGGGATCGGAAGACAAAACGCTCAGAGGGCGCGAGTTCATAATGCACTCTATTTGAATGAGTACAGTTTGTAACTCCTCATAAGTGAGAAGCTGACTTCCGATCACGCGATAAAGGTGCGTTTTTAACGTTTTAACATTCGTTTCCCACATGGCGCCAAAATGTGGGGAGCGAGGTGGGATCATTTTCCACATTATGCGGCGTGTTGACAACTCATGTAAAAGAGATGAATTGAAACTTGAATTTATTAAGAATCTATAAAGTTCATCTAGTTGGGCCTTAGCGCCAACGAAATTTGTAGCATTGTCCGAATAGAGACAAGATACTGGCCCTCGACGCGAGATAAAACGTTTAAACGCGGCTAAAAAGGCATCAGAGGTTAAATCAGCGACCAACTCTACATGGACGGCTTTGGTTACTAAGCACACGAATAAACAGATATACGCCTTCTGGGCGTGTTGGCCTCTGCGACGAGTGAGGGTTATGCGGATGGGACCAGCATAATCCACTCCAGTGTGGACAAACGCCTTTGCTTCCGATACTCGGTATTCAGGTAGGTCTGCCATCATTGGAATGGGATGCGTCGGATTTACCCGAAAACATGTGTTGCATTGTCGCAACTTGGACCTAATGACAGTCCTGGCATCTAGTATCCAAAATCGCTGTCTTAGAATAGACATGAGTAGTCCCGGTCCAGTGTGACAATTCATCACATGGTAATGACGAATTACTAGGTCCACAATATGATCATGTTTAGGAAGTAAAAAAGGATGCTTAGCGTCAAATGGAAGATGAGACTTCGAAAGCCTTCCGCCGATGCGTAATATTCCCTCTTCATCTAGAAAGACAGCTAAACTTTGTAGTTTCTTTGGAAGCAATTTCCCAGATTTGATGAGCTTAATGTCGTTTGCAAAATGAACAGATTGCACAGCACAGACTATCGCTCGTTCCGCAGCTGACAAGCCCTGAATAGAACGAGGTTCACAATGAACCTTTGGTCTAGCGAATTTCAATATATAGGAAACAATGCGCAACAATTTATCCCATGATGAGGTACGTTGAGCAAGTTGATATAGAAGAGGTTGTTCTACTTGCGTGGTCACTGTTAAGACATTTGCCTTGTGCTCGGGAAGTTCCCCACAATTAATAGGAGAGAACGGTTTGACGGGCCAATCCTCAGGAGCACAACGAAGCCAAGAGGGGCCGTTCCACCAAAGTTCATGTGACACTAATTGAGAAGGAAGAATCCCACGAGACAGACAGTCGCTTGGATTCTCAACACCTGCCACATGGTAAAAATGTTGAGAACCCAAGTTCTCCTGACATTGAGCGACTCTATTGCTGACAAAGACTGACCAGCGGTGCGGAGGAGAATGTATCCAAGATAAGGCTATCGTGGAATCCGAAAAGGCGTAAATTCCTGCAATAGGAATACGTAAAGCGTAAGTATCACGAACAGTTTTTACTAATTTTGACATGAGCACGGCGGCACATAGCTCCAGACGTGCAAGAGTTGTAACCTTGGTAGGTGAAACCTTTGATTTCGCACAAAGTAAGCGGACTATGACACCGGATGGACCAGTAGAGTGTATATAAATCACACATCCGTACCCACCCATACTAGCATCAGCAAACGCGACTATACGAACGGAACAATCATCGGTAACGCCCACGTGGCGTGGTATGCGTAATGTATCCAGCAATGGAAACTCTTGCATGAGAATGGAAAAACGTTTAAAAATGTCGTCAGGAGCGGGATCATCCCAACCAATATTGCTCAGCCATAACTCTTTGATGAGCAACTTGGCATAAAATATCACGGGGGCGACCAAACCGAGAACATCAAATAAGCGTGCGACTATCGAGAGTATATTTCTCTTAGTACATTTCTCAGCTACTTGTGCGGAAGTGAAGAAGAAATTATCCTGAGAAGGTTCCCACGAAAGGCCGAGAACCTTAGACACATCACTCCCAGCGTGAAAATCAAGGGACTTGCGATGCGAGTCGGGAAGACTGTTTAAAAGAACGGGTGAATTGCTACACCATTTAACAAGGTCAAAATCGCCCGATTTAAACATCTTTATAAGATCATGCGATAGCTGCATGGCGGTGTCTTCATTATTCACAGAATACACCAGATCGTCCATGTAGAGACTTGTCTCTGCTACTTTAGCAGCTTCGGGATAATGCGGACTGTCAGAGGCCAACTGTCGCACAGTGCGCATAGCTATGTAAGGACTCGACTTAAGCCCGAAAGGTAAGCGATTAAAAGCGAAAATTAACACAGGTTCGTTCTCATTGAATCGAAACAAAATGCGTAGGTATTTACGCTGGTCAACGGGTACACCAACGCGTAAATACATTTGTTTAATATCAGCATTTATAGCGATGGGAAATATTCTAAAATTTATTAAAAGAATAAACAAATCTGTTTGTAAATTTGGACCAATATGGAGTACATCATTTAAAGATAACCCTGTATGAGTTTTAGCACTAGCATCCAATACAATGCGCGGCATCGGTTTGTCTGGCCGAACGACAGCGTGATGAGGGATATAGTACCCGTCATCGGAAACGGCAGATTCGTCGACCTGACTTAAGTAACCGTTGTCCATATACTCTTTGATCACTGCGTTATAATTTTTCCGCAACATCGGCGATTGGCGGAATTTCCTTTCAAGAGCAATAAGTCGACGGTACGCGGCGGTGCGGGAGTTACCCAACTCGGCGGGATCCTTTCTGAAAGGTAACGCGACGGTATAACGTCCCACATCGTCTCGTGACACGGTCGAGGAAAAAATATTCTCACATTCGGTTTCCTCAGGAGAGAAAAAACGTTTATTATCCACTTCTTCCAATTCCCAAAACTTTTGTAATAAATCATTGAGAGCCAATGCTGTGAAAGAAGAGTTAGGTAAATTTAAATTATCACTATTATGCGGAAAATCACCCATAAAGATATACCCGAATGTGGTCAATAAAGCAGGTGGGGCGCGTGAACCAAGATCGACCCTATTCCCCAAGAAAATGTACGGAAACAGCTGAGCGCCCAACACTAGGTCAATATCCCCTGGAATATTCCAGCTTAAATCTGCGAGCGGAAGCGCGTGGAAGTCTATATGGCTATCCCACTTAACATGGTGCGATGGTAGCTGGTCCGTAATGCACTCAACTACGAACGCGTGAATAGTATATTTTTGATCCGGATATACGCGAGACTCGATATCTAAATGTACGTAACCTATTATCGGTCGCGATACAGAACCAACTCCTTTAACAAAAGAATTACTCAAAGGAATTATCAGTAAATTAAGTTTTCTACAACAGGCTGTAGTTATCAAATTATTCTGCGACCCATTATCAATTAAGCACCTCACTAATGTTTTGTGACCCGCACTGTCATTTTTAGCTCGCGCATAAACCTGAGCTGTCGATAACAGCACTATCGCCTTAGCTTTCGCTGCATCAGCTGCCAACAACACGGCCGAGCTGTGATCCGAAGACACTGGCGTCACATCACACGAATCAGACGCAATCACCCGTGCGGAAATATCGACCTTATCGCACTGAACGTAAGAGCGCGGCACCAAAGACGTACCGGGGTTCGAAAGGAGCGAGGGAGGCGGGGAGGACAGCGGCGCGGGAGGCGACGCCACGACTACATTGCAATTCGTCATTTTAACATCAGCTGTTTGCGGTTTATTTTCTTTCTCAAAGTGTAATAGTGTATGATGGCGTTTTTTACATAAGTCACAGACTGAAGTTGACTTGCAGTTACTTAAACCGTGCAATGTGCTTAGACAATTCGCGCACCCACGTTTGGATTTAATAAACTCGAACCTTGTTCTAGGAGTCAACGCGGATTTAAACTTAGCGCAGTTATACAAATGAACATGAGCGTTATCATTACAATAAGCGCAGCATGGAACCGCGATCGCGGGTAAACAAGCGGACGAGTCAGCTGACTCGCTCACAACAAACGCTTTTGTCTGTGTGCGTGACTCGCGAGGAGCGGAAGCGGGGTTTCTACTAAAGTTTCTCGCGTTAGAATGATACAAATTCGAGCGTGCTAATATCTTTGCCTGGTCTTGAACGAAGCTTATCAATAATTTCGTTGTGGGAATTTCAACATCTCGAATGGTAAGTTCAAACGATTGAGTAGTCTGTGCATCGATTTTTCTCATTGCGCAGTGCAAAAGAATAAAATCAGCAAGATCCGTAATCCCAAGTTGTTTCAAGGCAGAAATAGACGCACTAAATGTTTCTATGAAAGAATCGAGACTATTAGCGTTATATGAACAACTTTTTAAATCCAATATGTTATTTAAATAATGCGTACCTAGTGAGCGCTTCTCTTGATATTTTTTAACTAAACTATCCCATAAAAACTTGTAAGTATCACCCGTAGGCACAATTCCAGCGGTAACCTTCAATGCGTTGTGTGTAAGCCTACCTACCAAGTACTGCACACGCTGCGAATCAGTCAGCTGATCATTATCATGGATATTTGACTTAAACGACTCGTAGAAAACCGGCCAATTCTCAGTTTTCCCGTCGAAAGATGGCAGCGCGATAGGAGGCAACTTTATTTTAAGCGGTTCAAAAAGAGTCTTTGAGTCACTACTGGGTGTTGGTGGCGATTGATTACTGTTTATTTTATTCCTAACACGTTTAATATGAATATACAAATCTTCAAAGGATTCTAAACAAGCGTAGTCGGCACTTGAACCAGGTTTTAAACTAATGTTTATTTGATTAATTTGATCGACAAAAGATTCAAATTTATCTCGAATGTCATCAATTGTCTCTGACTCAGTCATAAAACTCTCATTTTTCCTCGAATCGAACGACGATATATTTCTTGATAAATCATACAATCGATTAATGCGTTTAAATAACAATCCTTTCTTTTCATGAAGAATAGTTAATAAATCTTCCGGCTTCAGTTGTTTATCCGTCATTTTGTTAATTATTAAACGAAGACAATAACAGAATAAATACCTACCAGGCGGTTTGCAATAATAACGCACCTACCAACTATGAGTACCTAGGTATCTATCTAATTATTACTTAATACGCACAAAGCCGAGATGAGTTGGTGACTACCTACTTATTTACTTCAGAACAAAGCGAATTTTTAAATGCGGATACCTACATAGAATGAACTTTTACCAATAAATACGTAATGTAGTTCTATGTAAGCTAATAAATAATTGAACAGATTTACCAACAAATACGTAAAATCTATTGTCAATTTATTAAGCTGCGTTAAACAGGCAATTTACCGAAAGTTTACGTAAATAAATACCTATTGTGGGTTATTGAACCTATATGATTTTTACCAAACAAATACGCAAAAAATATAGCTGTACTGGATATTTATCCGGTATCGAAGGACCAATAAATATGGTGAGGCGTGTAAATAGCCTGCACCTTTGTGAAAGATGTGAGAAAAATTGAAATAAGAACCTATGTAAAAGTGTAATGGCGGACCTCAAAAATAGACTAATTTTTCCATTGGTGAATCCTCGAGAAACCAATACCAAATATTATTATTAGCAGCAAAACAGGCCCACGTACCTTGACAATCCAGAGATCCCACTCAGACCCAGGGAGATGGTCAGCCTCGTTCATGCGCGCGTGATGGCTTGTAGGTATAGCTGCCGGCCGGCGAGCAAAATCTTCTTAAATCCACCGGTGGAATGGTTAAAACTCCAAAAATAAACACTGCACTATAAGTTCTCAATGAATAGCAAATGCAGGTCCATTTATTTTACAAGTATATTCAAGAATTCACCAAAAACGGAATTTTTAAAAGCGGAGCACAGGACACACAGTGTCTTTTCTTATGGCGACGGGAACAGAGCTAGTCTCACTCATGCCATCTATGGTCATGTTGCGAAAAACTCAAGAAAGTTTCGATACGAGGGCGTTGCTGATGCAAAATGTATTTGTCCGAGGATTCATCAATAGACAACTTAAAATATTTAATTTGAACTACTAACATATTATATTATGTGGAAAAATCCTAAAATATTATTATTTTATTTTGTATTGAAAAAACATTGACGCTTCACCAATACGTATTTAATGAATCTTCATGTAACTATTTATTAAACTTTATATTAGGACAAAATTTAGTTTAGTAACGGTCAGTTCACACCGAGACGCGACGCGCTGGGTTGTGACAGGTGTATCTTTTCGTGTAGGAAATAGAGTTAGATTTTGAATGGCTCTATTTATATCACGTCTCGGTCTGAGCCGACCGTAATTCAAATAAATTTCATCGTCATACCATCGTATCATTTACCTCGTCAGTATGTCTGGTGACCTCAGGTCGTGTTCGTCGTTCAGGACTGCGACGAGGAGATACTGAGCGACGAGCGGGGGGGGATGGAGAACGCATTCTGTGGGGAAAACGTAATTAATTTTTCATTACTCATACTCTGAAAGTAGGTCATTAAATGTCTGATTAGCCGTTTGAAAGTTATCCATTGCCGCCCTAGGGAAAATCGCTTTCAACTGACAGCTGCCAAATTTAAGAAAAAAAAAACTAGTTGTATTTTGACATTTCTATTGAATCATGTTCAAACTTTTTATACAGCCACTAAATTACAGAGCGATTTAAAATTAAAATAACATAAAGTTAAGTATTAAGAATATAAATAATGACTTTAAAATAATTTAGTTTCAACTATTTCTCTAAAATATCACAGATTTCGTCAAAATCGTTGTCATTTTTTAAAATAATGAACATGAAAATCCTGGACGACCACAGCATAAAAAAAAAAAACAAAATATGCGGCAAAGTAACAATCCGATCTACACTAATTTTTTCTTTAGCTATTAATTTATGTTGTTAATTTTACTTTCCTCTTAGTCATAATGAAAAGCATAGTGTTTGTTTTTGTCCCTCGAACTATTGGCGTTAGTGGCGCCTCACTACGTTACGGGCGCCAAACCCCGTCTCGGGACGTAAATAAGTAACTTTCACGCCTTGGATAACAATGTACTATTAGACCCTATGACATGGAAATAAGGTTGAGATATAGCTATAGACAGTTTCCTATACAGAAGGTATAGAAAACTGTCATTAAAATATTTAAGACTTATTACAAGAAACATACAAGAAATACGACGTCTCAAAAAATTTATTTGCCATTCACACTTAAATATTAATTTTATCAAATCTGTAACATTTTGCTTTTAACTGTAAGACATCGTCGTTCCTGCCGAGGTCGCGGGACCATCTTATCAGGTAACTGTGGCCCCGGAATGTAAAGGGCTATTGAAGGACACCGTGCAAGTCTGACAGTCCCTCCCGTCCTGCCCTGGGTGGGAGGACTCATTAGATATACCAAAAAAACTTCGTCGTTAATTCTCAACAAGAATATGACAGGTAAATTCGACTCTCTCTAACTCCAGCAAGTAATTCTCTTTCTCTATATATCTCAGTTGTCACTCACCTCCTCCTCAGCCCCGCTCTGTTGGCATTGATGAACTCCTCCTGTCGTCTCAGCAGATCATCGTCGTCGTTGGTTCTCCGAGGAGGGTTCGCCAGCTCATTCTCTATCTCTATTGTTGTGTTTTCTATGTATCTGAAACAATAAATAAGAATAAAGTTAATACATCATTATCTTAACAATTCCAGATACAATAGACTAAAAAAATCTAATTAATCCGTCAGTTAGATTATCAAATAATATTTGAACCGTATTTTTTCTTTTTTTACGCAAACCAAAATTGACGGATATAATGATGCTTTCAAAATTGCCAATACGTCACAATTTAGTACATTTTTTACTGAATTCTGACGTCACGAGCCCCCACTCTCGAGTCTTGATGTGTTATATCTTGGTAAATATTCATTGATTTTATATAAGAAAAATTATTTATCCGTTATTTTTCAAAACTCTAAATAACGGACTTATTAGATTTATAATTTATTGGTACTGTCAAATAGCCTATTTATACTTGATACGGCCAATCCTGGCGGGGTCGCGGGACTGTTTAAACAGGTGAGGCTATTGAATTTTAGTCAGTACAAGTCTGACAGTCCCTTCTGCCCTGCCCTGGGTGGGAGGACTCATTTGATGATTTTACCACGATAAAACAAAGGCCAGCCGCCCGCGAGCTCCTTTTTTGCAGTTCGTTACTGTTTTATACTCTAAAGACCCCGACCCCGGCAGGCTCCGGCCCTCTATGGGACTTTACCCATAAACGCGATGCGATTGCAATTCGACCGATTCCAACTACAAGTGAAAGTCAACCTTCCTACTACGATATAATGATGTAATTCGATTAACATGACGTCGACGTCGCGATCGTGTTTTGTTTTTCATCTACCCGTATACAACAGCGCATTTTATGTCATAATTATGCCGTAGTGGTAAGGTTGATTTTCACTTGTAGTTGGAATCGGTCAAATAGCGTCGCATCGCACAATGAGTAGTCCCTTATAAACTATTCCTACCTGTCAAATATTTGATGTTCGTCCCGATGACGTTCAGAAATCAATTCTGCAATTATCTTTCAGCTTTTTTTGTTTATTGATATTTTAGCCTTGATGATCGAAAACTTTCTAGAAAGAGACACTAACCTCTGTGGTGATCGTCTGGTATACTTCCTGACAGCAGCACGTGCTAGAGCACTTCTTTGTTCAGCTATGAACCGTTCTGCTGCGTCGTCTATATCCTTCACTGGACCTGCACAAATATAATGAGGTTAGATGAAGATATGAACATATGTTACATTGAGTTCAGTTTCTATTGAAACTAATGAAGGTATAGTATGATTCTTTTTTTTTTCATTTAACAAATCTTTCTTGAAGCCAAATAAAGTTTTCGCCAGCTCCAAGAAACACAGAATAACTTTTGAACAACCCATTTACGGTCTAATAAAAATGACATTAATTATTAACAATTTGTAAACAGGCTCAAGGTCAAAGCATTAATTTCAACTATGGCTTGTTACACAGGGCCGTTTGAATGATCAAAAAAAATTAAACAGAAGACATATTAACTATGAAAGTACCGTCGAAATACAGACGCCAGTAGGTCAACATAACATCCTAAAGTTTAAAATTTTCTCAATCGAACATAAACCTTCTAACCTTTAGTGATAAAGTTGAAAATGTATTTAAAACATTTGACAGATTGGGATAGCCAATCTATAATTTCTTTAAAAGATTTTATGTTTATGTGCTGGCGTCTATACGGATACTACTGAAATGATTGACCATAAACAGTTGAAATATACAGAATAACTTAAGTTTTTACATTCACAAGCATACACTAATTCTAAAAGCTACATTCACAACTTCACAAGTATACAATAACTAGTTAGTGCATTGTGAACTAAAAAATAAATTTTAATAAAAATTAAACTAAAGAATCAGGCCAAGACTTTGTACTGGAAATTTTATATATTTTTTAAAACAAAAATCAAGACATTTATTAAAACTAGGTTATAATCAGGGAGTTTTAGATGGCAAAAGATAGGTCTTGCATGCATTTCAAATGCATTCTTTTTTTATAAAGCCTAAGTAACGAAAATTAACCGAGAATGAAAACTTGGGACCAGTAAGTATAAAAAAATCACAAAAAAAAACCATTTTATTTTTGCTAATAAACGAAGCGTTGTTACTTTGAAAAAATATTTAGAAAAAAAGTGTTTCGTGAAATTAGTCACAAATTGTATTTGTGTGATGCGATTCACTTGTGCAAGTGTAGTACAAATACACAACAGTGATAAAGTTACAACCATAATTTATTAATCGACACACGTTACAGTATACTTGCGCAAATCGACACTAGCACAAGTAAATCGATACGTGTATAAATATACATAATTATATTAAACTATCACAAACAACTAAGTGTATGTATATATCGGCACTAAAATCTACTGTTGCTACAAAACCATGCAGAGTACACAACAAATAAGCTAGAATTACCGAATTTGTTCTCTATGGTAGGACTGAGCGGCGGCGACTTTTGTATTCGTGTCGGTATGTAGGCTGGCAACCCTATCGACAGTACTTACGTTTAACATTATCACCATAGGTCGGAATTAGGTAGTTATTCATGTACTTACACTGATTTCTTACAACGAAAGAATAAAGTGGATATGCCCCAAATCCCGGAATTACTTTTGAAGAGCAGAGAAATCCCGTGATTTATTAAATAACAAAGGTATTAACTTTAACAAAATTTATGTCTAATCTGTCTCTGTTATTATTTATTTGTAATACTGTTTTCTACACGAGATTGTATATTAGAAATCCCGGGAAGATCCATAGTAATATCAACATTTCGATGCAAGTACTAAAATAACTCTACCTAATTCCGACCTCTGATTATCACAAATTAAAGATAATAGGGTAGTTTTCTGCATAAATAAATTGAAAATATGTCTAGTCCGTCAGTGTATTAAAAATATTAACACGTTTTTGTTTTTCTTTTTTTAAAGCAATCAGTATTGACAAAGATAAGATTCGAAATTCGGAAGTGGGGGCTTGTGGCGTCATAACGCTTGTAAATTATATCGTTAAATGACGAATTTGATTTTTAGAAACGTTGTTTCTTCGTCAATTTAGGTTTAAAGAAAAAATACGTGTCACATATTTTTTGATAGCCTATTTTTAGGAAAAATATATTTTTTGAGTAAAACAGCCTATTTCGAAGAAAGTATACTTAGCGTACTTTCGAAGGTCATACTTTGAAGTTCTTATTCTAGCACTAGCATTCTTATTTTAGTTCGAGCATTTATGGAGATTCTAAATCAATTAGGCTAACAACCATAGCGAAGTTCTGTCTAATATTTAGAACATAACATATTATAGAAGTTTTCAAAATGCACAAAACATTTTTCTGTACTATGTTGGACGTTATTTTTTGCAAAATTGAATGCCATCCCACATCATTTAACAGATTTTCTTACTGTAATATTAGGTTGGGGAAAAAGTCTTTTCGCATTATAGTATGTATGAACTTGTAATAAAATCTCTTTGGCTATACTATTTGTATCTGGCTGGTTTTGGTATCATTGAAAGTTTAAATTTTAAAGAACATAATTCCAAATTCAAATTAGGAAAATGTGTGATTTTCATTTGTTTTTCGTACCATCAAGATGAGTGAATCTAATGAAGAAATTCGATACATTTTAAAATTTTACTACAAAAAAGGTAAAAATGCAACGCAAGCCGCGAAACAAATTTGCGATGTTTATGGACCTAGTGTAGTGTCTGTGAGAGTAGCACAAATTTGTTTTAAGCGTTTTCAATCCGGAAATTTTGATGTCAAAGATGCACGTCGCTCTGGTCGCCCTATTACGGATAAAATGGATGCCATTTTTGGAAAAGTGGAGCAAGATCGGCATACCAGTAGTTACGACGTAGCTGAAGAACTGGAAATTGACCACAAAACAGTTTTGGCGCATTTGAAAAAAACTGGGTACACAAAAAAGCTCGACATTTGGGTACCTCACGAGCTCACTGAAAGAAACCTAATGAACCGTGTACTCATTTGTGATTCTTTATTACGACGTAATGAAACCGAACCATTTTTGAAGAAGCTGATAACTGGTGATGAAAAGTGGATCACGTATGACAAGAACGTGCGAAAAAGGTCGTGGTCAAAGGCCGGTCAGGCTTCACAGACTGTGGCGAAACCCGGGTTAACTCGCAACAAGGTGATGCTGTGTGTGTGGTGGGATTGGAAGGGCATTATTCATTATGAGCTGTTACCACCAGGCAGGACCATCGATTCTGAACTCTACTGCGAACAACTGATGAGATTAAAGCAAGAAGTTGAAAGAAAGCGGCCGGAATTAATCAACAGAAGGGGTGTGGTTTTTCATCATGATAACGCTAGACCTCACACATCTTTAGCCACCCAACAAAAATTAAGAGAGTTTGGCTGGGAGGTGTTAATGCATCCGCCGTATAGTCCTGACCTTGCACCTTCAGATTTCCACCTGTTTCGGTCTCTTCAGAATTCTTTAGGCAGTGTCAGGTTAACATCACGAGAGGACTGCCAAAACCACTTGTCGCGGTATTTTGACCAGAAGTCCCAAAATTTCTATAGCAATGGGATCATGTCCCTACCTACAAGATGGCAAAAAGTTATCGAACAAAATGGTACCTACATACTTTAGTTAAATGTAAATAAACTTTATTAAAAAATGTTTTGAATTTTCTTAAAAAATGCGAAGAAACTTTTTCCCCAACCTATTATAACGATGTGTTGCCAATGGCAATTTTTTTTTTTTTGATGACAAAAAAGATATAGGGGGTTTCTACCATTTTAAGTAAATATTTCGACATTGGCAACACACAGTAAAGAAGATAACCTAAAAACTACCCAACAGCATAAAAACACAATATTTACCTTCAACAGGCGGCTGAAAATTCCCTTTAAAATGTGGATTGATCAACACTTTCTTCCCAGCCAATCCTCCGGGAGGCAAATTAGCTGGTAGAGGAACCGGTAACATCCTCACTTCCGGTTCCCTCCCTCCCTCTTTCCCTCCTTTCTCCATACTCGGCCCCGGTAGAGGCAAAGCCTGCCTTATTGTAACTTGAGGCACATGACTAGAGTTAGGCACAATCTCCCTCATTGGAGGAGCAAACTGCCTAGGAGGGAAATTAGGCCTGAAGAACACTGGCCTAGGCTCGAAATTTGGCCTCATTTGGAACTGGGGACGCTCCTCCATATGTGGTCTGTATTGGAAGCGAGGGGAGATGAAAGGGGGACGTTCCATGGGGGGGCGGAACATTGGCATATCTTGGAGGGGGCGTTCAGGGGAGATTTCAGGGCCCATTTGAGGGATGTTGGGGTGATCCATTCGTATGTCGGGTCTGATTTCTGGTCGCATGTCTGGTGGGAAGTCAGGCCTGTTTTGTGGTGGACTTGGCCGAAGTTGTGGAGGTGGGAATGATGGACGCTGTTGTTGGTTGAAGTTGCCCTGAAATAAAAATAAAATCATTATTTATTAGAAAATTTTTTCGCAACTTTTCATAAAATCGCTCGAACCGGTGTCTGGGTGGCAGATTTTTTAAGCGATGCCTGCAGATGTATACCCCAGATTTATAAAGGTTATTTTTAGTATCGTTTTTCTGGGTTTCCTCATTATTTCTGTTTTTTTTTAAGGATTTTCTATATTTGAACCTAGGTCGCAAGCTCCAGAATGCCGGAATACCGGAATTGAAATACTGAATATCGAAACCCAATTCCGGAATTGAAAAAGGGTCCGATATTCATGTTTTATCTGAGCAGAGTTCGGTCAACTAGGTGATGAGACCACAAAAGACAAAGGTTTAGTACAATATCAAAGTGTACATACCCGATGCATATTATTCCGTCTGTAAGGATGCGACTGGTGCGAGAACCTCTGCATGAACTGAGGGTTCCGCCACGATGTCCGTCCTCGTCCAAACCCGCCGCGCGGTATCACCACCTTGTCTGTAACAACAGAAAATATCATATTTATAGCCACATATTGCTTCCGTCATTAATGTTTAAGTCATTTGTAATAGAGGGCGAGCCTTCTGCCATCAACCCAACACAAACCCCATTTTACAAAATAAAACCCAGTAGCACTATGGAATCGAACATTGGAGATATAGGTATTTTACTCAAAATGAAATTTATAAGTCCGAAAGATATATTAGCAAAAAAATATTTGACCCCAATTTTTCCTTTTGTTACATTAACCTTGTCGCTTCTAAAAACCACAAAACGTCACTCGGTTGGTAAAATTTTACAGGCATTATGACGTCACAAGCCCCCACTCCCGAATTTCGAAACGTTTTATTTTCGTCAATTTACTCGTACATTAATTTAAAAAAAATAAAAAAGGTACGTGTTTTTTTTTGGAACGAAGTTCCTTATCGCGCGTTGCGAAAGGGGGCTAGACGGAAAAAATTAAGGGAAAATGTTGGCACGACACTTTTTGCTAAAGTAAGCCGTGCGGCGTGCGCATGTTTCTCTGTCTGTCCCTCTCTCTCTTATAGAAAGCAAGCCAGATATTTTCGTTTCATCTTTCTATTTCGCATTGAACAGTGTGGTGTCGCGGCGATTATTTTTGTTGAGTATATACAGTAACTTCGTTCCATCCGGGTGTCCCTTGACACCTCTCAAGTATTTTTTTTCAAAACTCTATTGGATGGACTAAACATATTTCAAATTATTTATGCAGTAAACTACTTACCCTATTGTATATACTTCTAGTATTCTAACTACTCAAAACAACTGTCAAAGATCTACGAATCACAGCTAAGAACACGTTTTATGGGATTTCTGGAGCCTGCAGGCATCATACAGCATACATTAAGCTCCTTGATATGAGTCGAGCTACAATTGTAATAAAATAGATATTCTTTGTATAACGGAGCACTGGCTCAAAAGTCACCAGTTCATGTTTAATTTTAGCAATCACCAGGTTGGTAGTTCATTCAGCAGAGTGAATGCTATACATGGCGGCGCATTAATCCTAGTAAATAATCAGCTCAAATTTAAAGACCGTAAGGATATTGTTAGCCTCTCCGTTGAACGGACAGTTGAAATAGCCTGTATAGAATTGGAGCAGTTTATTATATTAAGCGTGTACAGACCTCCCTCAGGGTTGTATGACTGTTTTGAGAGGGTCATGGATGAAGTGCTGCACAGAATTAGTAATTCAAAAAAGGCTATTATAACTTGTGGTGATTTTAATATTAATTTGTTAGAAAATTCTGTGCTAAGTACTAAAATCTTAAGCCTGTTCCGGTCATACAATCTTGAAAATAAATTTTTGGAGCCCACTAGAATAACCCCTACTAGTTCAACTTGCCTAGATAATATATATACTGATGTCAAAGAAATTCATAAAGCAATTATTAACCTAATAGATTCTGATCATTGCGGGCAACTTATTACTATTGAAAATGTTAACAAAAAAGTAATTAAACAAGATATCATAGTTAACCCAAAAACCAAAAGTAGATTGGAAACTTTTAAAAATAAACTTTTGCATAAATTATCTCTTTTGTCAACTAATGATGACCCGAATCAACATTTTAACGATTTTTTCAGTATGTACTGCAAACAATTTGATACTACATTTGTTCCCAAAACAATCTCTGTTAATAGTAAAGCTTCGTTTAATGACTGGGCAACCATTGGTATTCATAGCGGTGAGCTGTATGAAGAGAGGGCCCATATTAATACTGTGGAATTTAATTCATATGTTAAAAAATATTCTAAATTGTTTAAAAAAGTATGTTGTGTAGCAAAGGCTCGATACCTGAGTTCTAAAATTAAAAACAGTAGTAATGTAATTAGAACGACATGGAAAATTATAAATAGCGAAACGGGAAAGTCGTGCAGGACAGATAGTGAGTTCAGCCTTGCCATTGGTGATAGTATTTTAAATTCAGACACTCAAGTTGCCACAGCCTTTGAGAGATTTTTCGCCGACATTCCTGTATCGACTACTAAATCATTAAACTCGTCACCTGCTGCTGCAGAGTCTTTACTAAAGGATAATGTTCCTGCTTGCGATTCCGATTTTCATTTTCAATATGTTACTTGTAAAGATGTAATCAAAATTTTTCACACCTTAAATATTAAGAAGACCGCTGACCTATGGGGTCACTCAGTAGACGTTGCTAAGTCAATTATACATATTGTAGCTCCTACCCTCGCTTCTATTTTTAATGATTGTATTGACAGTGGAGAGTTTCCTGATCTAATGAAATATAGTAAAATAATACCACTATTCAAATCTGGTAGTACATCAGACCCTACTAATTACAGACCTATTTCAGTACTACCTACTTTTAGTAAAATTTTTGAAAAGCTTATTTTAGTTCAACTGCAGAGTTTTTTTGACAAACATAAATTATTGCATAATAAACAGTTCGGTTTTACAAGGGGTCGTTCAACAACTGATGCCGGTGTTGAACTTTTAGGACACATTTATGATGCATGGGAAGACAAATGCGATGCTTTGGGTATTTTTTGCGATTTGTCCAAGGCTTTCGATTGCGTTCTTCACGAAACATTGATCAGGAAACTGCACCACTACGGTATCCGGAACGCCTCTTTGGATCTTCTTACCTCTTATTTGAGTGATAGGATTCAAAGAGTGGACGTCAACGGAAAAAGATCCCCCGGATCTGTTGTAAAAATGGGGGTACCCCAGGGCTCAATTCTTGGCCCATTTTTGTTTCTCATTTATATAAATGATTTGCCTTACTTAATAAAAGACAATCATAACATAGTGTTGTTTGCAGACGATACTTCACTTTTATTTAAACTCAAACGTCAGCAGATCGTTACTGATGATGTTAATAGAGCTCTTGCAAAAATAGTGAATTGGTTCGAATGTAATAATCTTCTTCTAAATGAGAAAAAAACGAAATGTATTAAATTTACGATACCTCATGTTAAACAAGTAGAAACTGTTATACGGATAAAGGATCAAGAATTAAAACCGGAAGATACCTCAGTCTTTTTAGGCATAACTTTAGATAATAAACTTCAGTGGGGCCCCCATATAGAAAAATTGGCAAAAAAACTTAGTTCTGCAGCATTCGCCGTTAGAAAAATCCGCGACTTAACTGATTTAGAGACAGCGCGTTTAGTTTACTTTAGTTACTTCCACAGTGTGATGTCGTATGGTATTCTTTTATGGGGAAATGCCGCCGATATTCAAACAGTTTTTGTATTGCAAAAAAGGGCAATTCGTTCTATTTATAAATTGAGTCCCAGAAGCTCCCTCAGAGAAAAGTTTAAGGAGATTAATATATTGACTGTGCCGTCTCAATTTATTTATGAAAATCTTTTGTACGCACATAAAAATATTAATCTTTTTAAAAAATATAGCGATATTCATAATATTAATACGAGGAATAAAGATAAATTTATTGTACCAGCAACTCGGCTCAAAAAAATAGGGATTTCGTTTAGATGTCAATGTATACGTTTCTATAATAAGCTTCCCGGCCCTATTCAAATGCTAAGTATTAATAAGTTCAAATCGTATATAAAACGTAATTTGTCCAAGAAAGCTTACTATCATATTAATCATTATTTAGAGGATAAAAAGGCATGGGAATAAGCTGCTCCAATTAAATTCACTCAATATTTTCTTTTATTTTCTTTTCTTTTATACTATTTTTTATTATTATTATTATTTACTTATTTTTGACATATTTTTTTTTTGTTTTTTATACACACTGACATTTTATTTTTACTCATTTTATTTTTATTTTGACATGTTTTGTTTTTATTTGACATTTTATATTTACTTCTCTTTTTTTTTTTTTGTCTTGACATGATTACTTTGTAATTTATTTATATTTTTACACATTTTGACATTTTCTATGTCATTTGTTTTTTTATGTTTTTATTTTATTTATTTTGTTGACATGAATTACTTTGTAATTTTAATTTTGTCTTTTTTTTATTTGTGTTTTTTCTAACTTGTGAATATGAGAACATATGTGGGTTACATTTTATTCTATTTTTTTATTATTTTCTTGCAGTTAATTTTATTGTCTGACAGTTTGAGTTATTGATGCGGCCTACCCAAATGTCCTTTCTTTGGTACTGTTCGTCGTTTCGTTGAGCTCCTTGTGATATGAGTTGAGCTACACGGTAACTGACACATGCTTGCACTGACTGGACAGGTCCACTCAAATCTGTGTGGTTCTTTCTTCAAAAGGCCACCTCAGACACCTGCATGGTTCTCATATAATTTGATAAATACAAAATTGTCTGGACTTTAAAAGAGACTGTGACCTCTGAGTTTGTTTCGGATGTTTCTTCTCAGAGTAGTCAGTTACGAAACACCGGCCTCATCTAGTGTAAAATAGTGTCTTTTTGACGTGTAAAAGAGTTTGCCAAAACCAATTTACTGAATAAATATCATTTATCATTTATCATTTACACGATAACTGACAAATGCTTGCACTGACTGGACAGGTCCACTCAAATCTATGTAAAAGACCATCTCAGACACCGGTCCTCATATGGCTTGAACAGTATAATATCTGGACTTCAACAGAGACAGTGACCTCTGAGTTTGTTTTGGATGTTTCTTCTCAGAGTAGTCAGGTATGAAACACCCGCCTCATCTAGCTTTAAAATATTATTTCACAAAGTGCTTTTTTAACAACCGTGCGAAATAGATATCATTACAAAATTTCAAGTCCCTCCTTATTTATCAGCCTTTCTGAATGAATGCTCTGGTCATTTACCACTTTGGCAATTCATTGCTTAACTTTGACAACAAATTGATGAGACTGCTAATATTTCGACACTAGTAAATAATAACCACTAAGATAAGTGTTATTTCTGTTATTGTATAAGTAATATTTACCTAACGTATCCGGTATATCCCTGACTTGAGGAAACCTCTGTGCTCCTGGCGGTCGCTCAGATATGAAACGTTCACGAGGACCTCCTAAATCACCATCTGTTGACAAATGTACGGATTAGAATGGCTAATATACTGAAAGAAAATAGACATTTTGAAGAAAAAGTATTAAAATAATAACTTACTCTGAATTTGTGCATTCATATCAGTTGGGACGATCTGTGGTGATTCTATTGGGGATGCGGGCTGTAAAACATACAAAGGAATTATTAGGTATTTTATTAAAATTTAACAAAAGATAGGGAAGTTTAGATACTCTACTACTAAATAAACAGACATTTTCTTCCATGTTTAGGAAGACAAGGTAGAGATACTTTGTTTTCAAGTGAAAAATTATTCCTCCTTCCTTAGGTGAAGCAGACTATTTGTCTCCTGTCGTGCATTTACAAACATATTAAACTCACATGCACAGACACTCAGACCGGGAACAGATACCGTACCCTTATTGCAAAAACCGATTATCTGCATTTTTTACCAATTTTTAGTTAACCTTTTAACCGCGCGGCTAAATATCAGTTGCCGTGCCCCTAGCGCGCGGCTATAAATCGTCCTTTCCTCTTCTCCTCTCTTTCTGCTCCTTTTAAGCTCCGATTTGTTAAATATCATGGTGTACAATAAAAGGTATACTATCAGTCTATGTACATAAATAGAGAGATATAGAATAGATGCAATAAAAAAGAAGAAAACAACAAAAAAATCGTGAATATTCTCTGTCGCATAAATACGACACGGGCGGTAGGGGCACGGAAATATTTGTCGCATATATGCGACTCGCGCGGTTAAAAGGTTAAATATGTATAGATATCGAATCCTCAAGTCACGACGAAGCTACAGGTAAAACCCATTATCACTGGAATTTTTATGCAGATAATCAGTTTTTGCAATATGGGTACGACATGTAGATCATACAAATATTTGCTCTGTGCGGGAAATGAAGCTGTGACATGCATTGCAGCAGTTGCCAACCCTTGGCATGATTAAAACAAGTTATTTTAAAACACCTGTTTTAAACAGTGTTTTTTATTACATGTTCTAAGTACTTTTCATGGCGGATGAATGCATGTAAAATGAAAATAAATTAATATTCAGGAGTCTTAATAGCGTGACATTAAATCATTAGAGTTGATGCCCTCTGCTATGTCACATTTTTTAAACTTTTATTGGCATTGTAATGAAATAATGGTTCAAAAAAAACACAGTTTTTTTTTCCATTCAAAAATTTTTGTTTATTACAAACAGCGAATTTGAAAAGATCTAGTCTAGAAATGAAACGTAATTGATTTACAAGTTAAGACATCAACCCATAATCAAATTAGTTTGAAAAAATGACCGACACTAAAAAAAAAACACTTGTTTAAAACAATTTGAACAGTTTGTTTTATAAAATTTAAAAAAAACTGTTTTTTTTCCAACCTTGGCTCAAACACTGCATAAACTACGTTTTTGAAAAATATTTCTCTTTTCTTTACCCTATGCTGACTCATTGCCAGGCAAATGCCTCCCCTAACACTTTCTAGGAGAGTGTAAAATCGAAAAATGTGCAAATTCTGAATAGAACTTACTATAGCGGGTGGCACGGCATGCTCCTCATACACTGGTGGTTCATATGGCGCGTATGTAGGAAGTTCTTGTGGTATTGGTGCATTGGGTATTTCTACAGATATATTGGGCACCACACATTCCGCTTCTGCCATACTCTGGTAAGATATTTGTGGCTGGAAACAAATGTATTGGTTAATTTGTGAGTAATGCAAGAGAGGTGAGTAAAAAGGTAATATATAACAAAGAAGGTATAACAAAGAAGAACACTTTTCATAATCATTAGTCTGAAGATGTCCACTGCTGAACAAAGGCCCCCTCAGACCTCCACACCGAACAAACACTTTTGGTTGACCGTAACTAACAATATAGCAAATGTGATTCTTCATGCAGTTACAGCTTAACAAAAAACCAATAGATTTGCCAAAATACAAACATTGAAATGTCCCCATAATATAATTTGTAATGAAGAAACTAGCCAAATTGAATTAATGCCCTTACTACCACAGCATTGGTATTAATACTTTGTTATCTATGACTATCCGAGCTCCATTGTCTCTACACTTTCCTGAAAAGGTGGAATAGGGTCCAAAAGGCCACAACTTAAGAAAGGAAAAGTCAATTACAAACAAATGTGGATCATTGAACACTGAGACACAATATTACACAATGTTATTGAATTCTTACAACTTTATGCACTAATAGCGCACAAGTTGCTAGGAAAATTAAGTGTTTGGTCAGTCATCAAGACATATACATACCTGATTATACTCCATAACATGACTGGTATACTCTGGTGGCCCCAAATCAAGGGACTCTCTGTAACCCGAACCGATTGACGTAGGGACATTTTGCGGACCAGCGCTCTCGTAGTCATCAGCCAAGAGCTGTTCCTCCTCCTCATTACCAAGGTTATAATCCGCAAGGCTCTGGTCTCCCAAATCATCACCTAACAAGTCTTCACTGTAATAAAAATAGATATTTTATCGATCACGCTTGTGGAACACATGTCAAGAATTAGTGACGCAAAATACACGACGCAAATACACGCGTTTAAAACTTTTTGTTGCAACGAAAACACTTAGATAGTTTGTTAATTATTGTTAAACACGCATTTGTGGGCGTATCATTAAATTTAAACATAAATATTAAACAAAAATTTGCTAAAAATACTAACTTGTCCGACATGTTGACAATAATAAGTAGCGTTTATCTTGTCTATGGAATCCGAGCAAGCCACTCGTTCAGAAATCGCTTTGAGGACCACATAGCAGAGAGTGAAACTATGGTGAAACTAGACTAGAGAGCCATGAAAGGAGGCCTCCGGGTTTTTTTTTGCATTTTTATAATAATATAATAGAGACACTAGAGCCAGGTCAAAAGGACTTCAGTGCGAACCCTACACGCTGCACCCTCCATAAAAGAGCTTCACACAGAGCATCCGTATTCGGATAGATATTACAAAGCTACGTATATAAGTACAAGTACATAATAAGTGAAATGGTAAAATCATAGATGTAATTATTATAACTATGGGTAAAATGTATCATCCCTTCAGTACAGCTACCATCACCATCACCTGTGGCTGTCTGCCCTTTTCCCAACTAAGATGTATGTTGAAGTCGGCTTCAGTAATTTGCATAGAGCTAAGTACCTACTGCATATGACCTCCACAACCCAATAACTGGGTAATGATGATGACGATGTAAAACTGCATTTAAATATTCGGTCCGGGTTGCCGTTGGGATAAACCAAGAGCAACCCGGATCTCAAGATCTAAATCTCTTTCACTTCCTACACATACTTAATGATATTTTTTTATCATTACAAACCGGATAAATGATAATAATAATTATCGTATCGCATCAAGGAAGTATAACGAGTTACCACTCCAGTCAGCTTCGACAGGCATGACGAATGATGACTAGGAACACGGCGATACAATAGGTATATTTTGAGAGCACGGGAATCTGACCCAGAACAAGTTGCGCAGCAACCCGTCGCCCAACCACTGCGCACTAAGCTAGCTGCACTAACAGATCTGCCATGCTACAAACATTGTTATTTATAAGGTTCCGTACGTACGAAGAGCAGTGGTGGCACATTGGTATCGGCCTCGATTTACGAGTTGTAGGTCGTGGATTCGAACCCCGTCAGGCGCATTACTTTGTGTAATTTATTTTCAACACCACTGCTCTCAAAACGGTGAAGGAAAACAACGTGAGGAAACCGGCATGTCCTAGAACCAAAAATTCGAAGACATGTGACATCTACCAATCCGCACTGGGCCTGCGTGGTAGATTACGGCCCACTCCCTTTCACAGAGAGGAGGCCTGTGTCCCAGCAGTGGGAACATTTATAGGCTGATGATGATGATGATGTACGTACGATTGAAAAAACGGAACCCTTAATAATAAAAAATCACTCGTGTTACGTCCGTCTCTGTCCGCTTTTCTTTTCGAATGAAGTCTTAGTTCGATTTATAGATCTCAGCCAATATACCATTAAAGGTAGGGTACCATTAAAACTGAACCCACGTACGCAACGTATGCAACGCGTTATTAAATCTAAACGGTTGAATTTGTATGCCTAGAAACACACTTATCAGTGATAGTATTGCGTATGATAAGTGTGTTTCTAGGCATACAAATTCAACCGTTTAGATTTAATAACGCGTTGCATACGTTGCGTTGCGTATTGTAAAATCCAGGGTCGTCAATCCGTCATTAACTTAATAGACTAAGACAGGGCCCCATCTTGCCGTCCCTAAATGGGATACTTTTAAAGGCCCACTAGGAAAGACGGCCCTGGAAATATATACTAAGTCTGGTCTAAATAGCAGGCTGTAGTTACGCTGATCCTTTTCAGTGTTTCCTATAAAACATGGGTTTCACAAGAAAAAGTAAAAACAGAAAAACTATTTTAGATTTTTATTTTAGCGTGTATGTTTTGTCTTTCATACATCTATAAATAGAGAATTTTTGTAATACTTTGTCTAATGTCATTTAATTTAATACAAATAATAATTTATTTACTTAATAATAATATCTAGGTTCCTGAATATATTTTCTGGAAACTTTAGGTTTCATCGTTTTGATTAAAAATATTGAGAAGAACATTGCGAACAACTGAAACAAAAAAAAAAAACATTAAGTAATTTATAAATTAACTAGTGCACTTAAGGGTCCCCTAAAGAAGTAGGTTCGTTCTGCTGGTCGGTACTCAACCAGGTAAAACTTGTATGTATTACTGTTACCGGAAATGTATGATATCTAGGAATTGTCAGGCCTGGATATACGTTTTTTTCGAACCGGGGCAGAACTTGATAGTAGCGCTTCCTCTTCAGCAGTTCAAATTAATTGTCATAAAAATCTAAAAAGAAATTGTTACGAGGCCAAATTGATATTTGTTCTATTTGACAAGAGTCGAGACTAGACTACATGAGCAGTCGATTTTTCGTCTTCTAGAAATGCTGACTTGCTCGTCCTATCTACTGTCCCGCTAAGCTCAAGTAGTTTCCAGAGCGATTATCGTACAATTTAAGGCGCTGACAATAGCTAATGTACCTCTCGCTCGCACGTTTCGACATTTTGAAAGATATAAAATCACTGATCCCATTTTTGAAAAATTGCAATCAACTATTTTTTGTGCAATCACATTGCACAGTTTAGTAAATAAAAAACATTTTAATCGATACAAGTTTACCTACTCAAAAATTTGCTTAAGTACTAAAACTAGTAAAGCAAACTTTTGAGTAGGTAAACTTGTATCGATTAAAATGTTTTTTTTTACTAAACTGTGCAATGTGATTGCACAAAAAATAGTTAATTGCAATTTTTCGAAAATGGGATCTGTGATTTTATATCTTTCAAAATGTCGAAACGTGCGAGCGAGAGGTACATTAGCTATTGTCAGCGCCTTAAGTGTACTTATTTTTTCTTTGTAGAATGCTTCAAGCAAGCATTTTTATGATTTTGGCGCCCCCAGATGCTGACACCCGGGCATGAGCCCCGCCTGCCCCTCCCTAGATCCGCCACTGGGGGAATTGTATTCAACTCCTAGGAAATGTATACAATTCGAAGCGAATTATAAGTACCTATCAAATCAAAATCAAATATTTTTATTCAAATTAAGATTACTAAAATAACAATATAAGGCTCTGAATTAATGATAGTACTACAAAATTCAATGCCTGTACTAGGTTAAACCTGTATCACAGGCGTAGTGTTCTTAAATTACTACATGGATACTTTTAACAATATTTAACATTAGAGAATTATTAGAACATTAAAACAATTGTTTAGTTTATTTATTACATATAGGTAACTATAACTTACTTAAAGTCTATTATTACTTTAGATTAGAACAAAATAATAAACAATTTACACAACATTACAAAATATAACTAGGTACAATCTATGCCAATTACCTACACCTAAATTACGAAATTGCTTAGTCAATTAAAAATTACAAAGAACATCATCATGACATTATTGTGGCGGTCGATAAATTTGCACATACAGAATACAGAAACAAAATCACGGTACGCGTAGTATCTACTGTTGAGTCAGCAACTAACGAAACGAATGTAAAATGTTTGAGTATGACGTATTAGGTGCCTTCATAATCGATGGAATTGATGTATCTGATCTCTGCTATTTTCCGAGCAGGACATTCTGCGTCTCCCGTTTTATGGTCACTTGGTTTTTTAAACCGTAAACAAGTCGCGCACTTCGGAGTGTTACCTTTCTTCTCGCACTCGGACATCATGTGACCTGTTTCGCCACAGTAACCACACGTAGAGTTTACCTCTTTACAAAATTTAGCTGCATGACCGTACTGTTGGCATTTATAACACCTCGTTACTAAAGTGAAATCCCTGATCGGGCAGGACGACCAATTTATAAAGACTCGTAACTGTGGCATTAGCGTTTTACGTATATTGGCCGAAACTTCAATAACATAATTACAGGTCGGGGCGTTTCTCTTCCCAGATTTGTGACTTAGTTTGGTCGAGGCTAAGAACGATTCTAAAGTCATCTCTGGTAACTTGTCTGCTAGATTTTGCTCGAAAATACACTTAAAGACCTCATTTTCGGTCAATGAAGATGGGACACCCACAACCACGATGCGGGGTTTGCGCTTGTTGGGTTCATCGGTGATTAGTCCGGATGTAGAGATCTGAACTGCGTTCTTCAATTTATTAGCATCGTCTTGAGTCTCGGTGCTAATAATTACGCCTCCATTTTTTGTTTTCCTTACTCCTCGTACTTGTTGCTATGTATAGTATATAAATAATTAATAATAAATGTTTAAGACAAGTGTTTTTTTAACGTGTTCAGGTATATGGACTATTTCCGCGTGCAGGGTTCAAAGGAACCTAACCAAACCGAACCTCAGGCTGCCCAAGAGTTGTTGGGGCCTTTGAAAGGAGACGTCAAAGGGGCAACCTGAGGTACGGATTGGTTAGGTTTCACACATTTCTGGGCGATTCTGTATGTAAAGTTTATATGTTTGTAAAAGTACCCACGACTCGAGAAAATTCCTAGTGAGGGCCAACGTTAAAAAAAATCTATACATTTCCTGGGAATTGTTTACAATGACGGATTACATACATTTCCGTTAAGATAAATAAACCGGCAAATCTGACAACACAATTAATGTTTCAGATTAAACTAAACCTAAATATTTACTTTGTTTAATATATTTACCTCAAAAACGATAACGATTATCAATCCAATTCCAAGAAATTTTCCAACTGTTTTGAAAACATCTGTGATCATAGTTGTGCAGCCGGTAGGATAAGATTCTTCTATGGAACACATTGTTATATTTCCGTATTCGCCTAAATCTGTATCCGATAGATTTAAAGTTGTGGGTAGATTTGCTAGGTCTACTGGTATATTTTTTTGTTGTGTATTCGTCGGTAGATCGTCTATTGTTAGATTGTCCAGCGGCGGTAGACTGTCGATCGGGAACGTGTTGTTCCCACTTTGCGGGCAACACGTTGGTGCTGTGAGATTGTAGTCGTTTACATATGCTTCTGGTCCCGTTGTCCCGCAGCATTTTAACTGTAGAAAATTATATAAATGTAAAAAAAACTTCCAATAAAAAAATATAATTTAGCATGGTAGATGGCATCTAAATACAATATTGATTGGACTGTAATGTCAACGTGTTTGTGTAGTAGTTTGACACTGATTACATAGATAACGCTATGTCACCGAAAGACGATTGGAATGAAACATTCGACCATGCTGGGAAGGACTGCGATAGCCCAGCCTAGCCGAAAGTTCGATTCATGCTCCAGTCTAATTTTTAACCGACTTCAAAAAAAGGAGGAGGTTCTCAATTCGTCGGAATCTTTTTTTTTTTTTTTTTTTTTTTATGTATGTTCCCCGATTTCTCGAAGACGCCTGGACCGATTTGGAATTTTTTTCTTTTGTTTGAAAGGGTACACTTTCCAATTGGTCCCATGATCATCAGGTCAGGATCTGATGATGGAATCCCAGGGAAATCGAGGGCAACCTTGAAATTTTATAGGCACATAGTACCATTTTCATATATTTTCTAAAGCTGTTTAAGTATTTGCATCTGATAATCATCATCTCAGGTGGAGGAGCTGATGATGGAAGGTACAACTCCTCAACGGCTTGGAGTAGGCATCGACAGATTTAGTTTGAGTTCGCATATCTCTGGAACTACAAGTCCGATTTAAGTAATTCTAATTTTTATTGTACTAAGTATTGTTTAACTTACGGAATACTGCAAGTTTCATCAAAATCGGTTCAGTAGTTTTTGAGATAGGGAATTTTATTAGCTTATTGTGCACTTGAGAGAGAATGATTTATTTGACAAGAATTTGAGTTGAATATTTAAACTAAAAAGAGTAAAATAAAAAACTTTTTCAAAAAAATGTAACCGCCTTCAAAAACAACCACAAAAAAGGGTAAAATAACCTACAAAATAACTTTTCTTTCAGAAGTCGGTGGCAAAAAAACAATGAAATGAAAAAAAAAACAAAGGCACCGACTTCTGAAAGAAAAGTTATTTTGTAGGTTATTTTACCCTTTTTTGTGGTTGTTTTTGAAGGCGGTTACATTTTTTTTGAAAAAGTTTTTTCTTTCCACTGATCTGAAGCTTTCCACGAAAATTCTTTAAAAAATATTTACTACTTATTTAATAAGTAAGTTTGAAGTTCATTTAGAGTTTGAGAATTTGTGCAAGCGAACCAAACTATTTGTATTTATACAATCTAATAGACTATTTGTGACGTTTCAGATCAATTTTGAAAGCAGAGAATGTTCAACTTTAATTGTTTATCATGAAGGAAACTTGTCCGCCCTCGGGCAATGCGATTTGTGACGTCACTTTCGTCATGCGAAACTTTGCGTCTCTGACCCTGACCAATTTGACTTTGCGTCAAAATGTCATGTTTCGCATCAGCTTTGGAGTATGACTCCTCGTGTTTAAAACGGATAGAGCCTCATTCTAATCTTGCTAAGATTCAAAATCAAATGTTATCCGCTAGAATCTTTAGTGATATGAATGCAATGACACTGTTGACATTAATTAGTGGTAAATTGATAATTGATAATCGACGGCGATAAAACCTGCCCAATGTTTTTAAATTCTTATGTCTGACAGATGCAATCAAACAGGAACTTTACAGAAACGCGAACGTCACCGGTCGGGAATCAATTGAAAAAATTCGATTCTTCTTTGAAAAATTCGGTGTCTCGGTTAGTAAGAGAAGAGCGTCTGATGACTGATGACTTGCGCTTTCTACAGAAAATCTTTTAAATATTAGACATACTTACTGCGTATTCAATAAAGTGGAATGTCGCATTCTGATAAGGATCTTCAGACATAAACAGATCATTTACAGTGTTCTCCACTGTTTGTGTTAGGACATTTAGCTTCACGAACAGAAGAATAGTTATTACTATCTTGGCTGCAGCTAATAAGCCCATAAAAGAAGCGTACTGAAATTATAAAAAAATAATTATTAATATCACACATTATCGTAGCTAAATAATTACAGCTGCACAGGCCGATCTGTCATATTGTTTAGAATATGTATTAGTTTATAGTTATTGTTTTATATCTATATGTGTATTGTGTTTTATGGGCCTTTAGATGCCTGAAATAAAGGATAAAATAAAATAAATAGCGAGTTTCCTCCGCACCTCGGAAAGCACGTAAAGCTAAATTGGTCCCGCCTGTCGTTTGTAGATCTTTGACAGTCGTTACTGTTAGTCAGAAGCTCATATTAAGTCTGACAACCAGTCTTATTCACAGATAGTCAGTCGCTCCATGTAAAATACTGATATTCAGCTACATCTGGTTCGACTGGCTAGGCAGATGATGATGTATTCATCATCATCATCATCATCATCAGCCGGAAGACGTCCACTCCTGAACATAGGCCTCCCCCTTAGACCGCCACGCCGAACGACAATTCGCCACTTGCTGATATATTAATATCATACAATTTCGCCGAACGACAATTCGCCACTTGCTGATATATTAATATCAAACAATTTATAATAGCACGCTGTGTCGTGGGTTCGATCCACCCACGGAAAAAACATTTGTGTGCATACGTTTTTTTAAGAAAGTAAAAAAATACTTACAGTTATAAGCAGGCATTTTGTTTCAGTAATGGCCCCACAGCATCCACAGAAAGCAATCAAGAAGATGACAGATCCCAAACCAATAATAACATACGGGATGAAATCCAAATCTAATTGATAATCTGCTGGTAATTGTTCTGCAATTTCAGTTGGCAATTGATCTGAAACTTGCGTCAATGACTTCAATTGGAAGATCAGGACAACCCCTCCTGCGATAACCAATAAGCTGATGAGCTGAAAAAGACAACGTTACCATTATTTATTAATCTAAACACGCCCGGATGTATTTCAGCAGGGTGGGATTAGGTGGCAAGGGCCCGGGGCACTAGCCACAGGCCCAAGTTAATTCTGTTCAGAAATTTTCAAAGTAGTTTCAGGGACAGCCTGCTCAGGTTCAACCACTTCTGGATATTTTCTATTTCATTTATAATAAATTGTATCAAATCAAATCAATTTTTTTTTTTTTCTCACCACAATATACATCAATCATTTGACATTGTTCAGATTCCACAAAGATACAAAATTCAGGTAAGTATATATTGTGGGAGACTGGCGCCTAAGCTAGGCTCGTGGCCTGTGTTTCAGGACACCAGGATCCCACCCCTTTACATTTTCATTATAATAATTATGTATCTTTAAGCGCGCTGACAGTATATAGGTTGATCATACGACATTTTGTAGTTACGATTTACATAATATAATTTATTTCAACGATGAATAAAAACATTTTTTGTATTTTTAGTAGTAGAATGTTAGTAGATGTATAGTATTGGTGTGTGTGTGTGTGTGTGTGTGTGTGTGTGTGTGTGTGTGTGTGTGTGTGCGTGAGTGTGTGGGTGTGGGAGTGTGTGAAATTGTGAGTTTAGGTCTGTGCTAGAAGGGTTTCAGTATCATTATAGTTTAATTTGAGTAGCCAGTCAATTATCTTTTCTTTGCATTTATTCTTTGTAAGACTAAAGATATGTAACTGCTTATGAGTTTTATTATACAGGTAGCCACCCAGATAGCAGAAGAACCGCCTTGCAAAAACAGTTTTATAACGTAGATGATGGCGCTTCACAGGGTCATAACGTCTTTTCCCTCTGGACAGTGTTGGATTATAAAGCAAGAGACCATGTTGTTTCAACAGAACGTGCAATATAAATAGTTGACGGACCGTAAGGACTTGCTTTTCTTTGTATAATTGTTCGGTGGGATAGCGATAAGGACGAAAAGACGACACCTTCAGTATAGCTCTTTGGGCTCTTTCAATTTCTATTAGAGTAGTTTTTGGGGCACCGCCCCATGTGGTGATGCAGTAACAGATTATAGATTGAGCCAAGGTATAGTACACTGATTTCATAATGTTATTATCGACTACATGTCTCAGCGTTTTGAACACGTATATAAGTTTCCG
The DNA here is from genome assembly GCA_950005045.1 of Agrotis exclamationis. NCBI lineage: Eukaryota > Metazoa > Arthropoda > Insecta > Lepidoptera > Noctuidae > Agrotis > Agrotis exclamationis. The sequence continues at coordinate 17,071,887 of OX465440.1, forward strand.
TAATCTGTTACTAAGAGTGGTTATGTGGTCTTGAAATCTTAGATTTTTGTCGATTGTTATTCCCAGGTATTTTACACTTTCAGCCTTGGTGAGTGGTTCGCAATTACACGTACAGGTGATTGGGTTTTTGCAAGAGTGAGCTACAATAGTATGACCTAATGTTTGGGAGGATGCATTGTTTTTTATGGAAAAAGCTAGGTATTTGGTTTTGGTTGTATTGAGGGTCAACAGATTTTCGCGTAACCAACTGGATACCCTATCAAAGCCTCCCTGTGCATGCCTATAAACGTCTTCCCATGAAGTCGCGCTGAACAAGAGGGCAGTGTCATCAGCAAAGCTTATGATTTTTCCATTGGGGATAGTGAGCGTACCCAGATCATTGATATAGATGAGGAAAAGCGAAGGTCCGAGGACACTACCTTGAGGCGTGCCGTAGCCGCTAATTATTTGTTCATCACTGATGAATTCATCTATTTTTACCCTCTGGGTACGCTCACTCAGGTAGTCTTTAAAGAGGTCAAGTGGAATATGGATAATAAATTGTATGAAATTAATCAACGATTTTTCTAATCTAGTTTATATTTAGGTCAAAAGACCTGGGCCCCTGAACCTACCGATAGCCTGTCTTGCCGTAATCCCCACAAGCCAGGGCCGTAGCGGGCACACACACGGGCCCCGGCTGACAAACAACACCTGGTGGCCTACCACGAGCTCTTAACGCGATCCAATTTACGCCCAGGGTACGAGATGGCGCTAGACGACTTGTATAGCTCTGTCTCTTTCCCACTGGAACTACAATGGCTTTAAGATGTCGCATGGTAGGCCAACTGGACTACAGTCCGCGCCACAATTCAAGCCCTTTTGACTCGGTGCTAATATTAATGTCATACATCAATAAAGCATTAAAAACATTGATCAATGATTACAAAATGTAGTACTTTGAATTCCGCAGGTCATGAGTGGTAGCGGCACTTTCCACACAAAATAAAATAACATAAATAAGTAGGCAGTATATAAGTAGGGTCCTAATTTTTTCTTCTACTAATTCGTCTGAATCATATTGCATATTTTCAGATAAACCTTGTGAACGTACTCGTATCTAATCTGTTTTCTGCAAATAATTTTATTATCGTGATAGCCAGTTCAATACAATCTCTCTTTTAATTGCATTCACCGGTGATTCCCTCCACGTATGTAATGCCATCGCTCCACATATTAGAGGCCTCTCTAGTCACTCTCTAACTGTATGTACAGACGCTACCAATCGAACATTATCCTTCCACTATTGTGATAAGGTTGAAAATCTATTAAAGTTTGACAGATTGAGGTAGGTTGACCTGCTAGCGTTTGTATTAGATATGTGACAAGATTAACGGTGAAGGTGTCATGGTGTCATTTTGTGACGTCATGCACACTTTTCTAACACTCTCATGTAAATATATAAACAATATTCGTATGAAAATAACATAAACGTAAAGATAAAGATAAAATAATAATAACAATAACTACTTACTTTGTGCAAATTGTTTTTTTATTAAACGTAATAATTGCCGTCACACCCCACAGGGCGTTGCAAGGGAAGATATGTTTGCCCCCAAAAGCTATTTAATAACAATAAATGACCAAATATGCTATCTAAGACCGAAGGCTAAAATTTCGAACAAAAGATACCTACATTAAAAATAATGTAATATTTTTGGTCTAAGTCCAACATTTTCAGCCCAATCAATTTAAATCTGAACTTTAGTTTATTCCGTTTTCTAGTTAATCTTATCACTTTTTCAAACAAAACAAAATTTCAAAACAATACACAAAAATGGAGATTTGTTAAAAAAAAATGAAATGAATACTAACCAGGAATATTAAATTAACGAAGAACAAAACAAACTTCATAAGACACCGACACATTTTTCAAACGGTTTTAAACACTTGGTTGCACTACACGTATCAGAAACTATTGCATGCCTGTGTTTCAGGATTTTCATTGCTTTTTATAAGCTTTTAACTATTCATAAAAGCATCAAGTGTTTCAGTATCTCTAAGTGGACTGATATCGCGGGGCTAACCAGCGTATATTTATTACCACTTAGGATATCTCGCGCCCTCTATAGATTACAACAAAATAAGCAAACAGTTTTCCAGTTTCAGTATTCCTCGTATCAAAATGATATCAGTTTTTACACTATATCTTACTTTTATAATGCATTGTTTAAATGATTATCTTAACTCAAATCTAATGTTGATAATTAAAGTGTAGGTACCTAATTGTTATTTATATCGTATGATTAGGAATTGTGATTTGATATTTTTTTCGTTGTTATTGTCGAGAACATCCGTGATGCCCCAACTTACGGATTAAAAAAATGCAAGCTCCCGGTGGTTCTGCAAATCCCTTGAAGGAATCTTGTAAAACTTGAGGGTCTTATTTTTTTTTGATGTATTTATTCATGAAGGTGAATCATTTGGGTTTTGCTGGCTGTTTTATACCTTCTGGTCTTTACCGATTTCCAGTGAAGGAAATCAAGAATGCAGTATGTCGTAGAAACAAAAATTCCAAGTTTCCAAGACAATACGAGTATGTGTTTGTGATAATCGTTTACTTTCCAACCTGCCTGTCTAGATAATTGAATCCTACTACCGGTTTTTTAATGCTACGTAATGTGCCGCACCTTTCATAAAAAATAATAATTGACAACCTCATCATTATCATTCACGTGTTTAATTTTGATATCAATGACCAATTTTCTTTCAAAACGAAAAAAAAAATAGTCATTCTTCTTTCTTCAGACCGAAACCGAAATAGGTTTACCAAAACAAAGACATCGTCCGCTATCTTTAATAGGGCTTGGAGGCCCTAAGGAAATCCACACGGGGCCAATCGATAATTAAGCTTACAAGCTCACGGGAGCTTGGGGCCCTGAGCAAACGCCCGGAGTGCCCACAATAAAATACGGCCCTGTGTAAATGTCATTGTGAGTTATCCCTAACCCTGAAGATCCTTAGTCCTTTACCAAAAACAGTAGAAGCGCGACCCCATATTGTAAGTTCTGTCAGAAAAATCTGATGCTTGCCGAAAGGCATACCTACATTTTGTATTAGATGCCGCGCACTGTAAGAAAAATGCTGACGGATCTATGCACGCCGCCTGGTCGGACCATAGTTGCCGGATCATTTCTGTTAGTAAATGCCCGCCAGATGCACCCCGCATCTGGCGGGCATCAGATTTTTTCTAATATATTTCTTACAGTTTGCGCTTGCGCTTAATCGGATTTCCCCTTCTAATCTAACTGAAAACAGCTTATTACCAATATTATCACGTTTTACATCGAATTTGTTGTGATTCTCCGAAGTCATTCTGTATCATTAACCTCCAGCTCACGTGTTCTATTATTTACAACAAAGAGTAATAAAGATAATGTTCATTATCGTATAAACTTAGTGATAGTCTTAAGTGACATCACAAGAGGGGAATAACTAAGCAGTTACGAATCAATCCTACTTCCTAATCAAAACGTGAAAGTATGTTTGTAACTGGATCACTGAAAAACAGCTATGCTATTCTCTTTAAGAAATCACATCGCTGAACTGACTATTGAAGAATCCCCTGGATTTTTTTGAGATCCCGTCGTCAGATCCTGACTTGATTGTGACCCATCTGTGTAGTATACTCTTTAAAAAAAAACAGGGATCATACCTACCTACATAAAAAAAAAGATTCTGAAAAAATTGAGAACCTCAATAAAGACAGCTCGACCGATTTGGCATTTTTATTTTTTTGGAAAATCCGTTTGTCGTTTTCTTTGAGCCTAGCGAAATCGTCACGGGTCTCTTCAAAACATTGATTACTCATATTGTTAACAAGTTGTTGTTTTCATGTTAAGTGGAATAAATGTGGTTTTTCACAGGAAGTTATGATTAATTAAAAGATAACACGTACCTTTTATTTATAATAGTGTATCGTCATTTGTTTTATCACAGACTGACTGTATTTGCAATTTATGAAAAATGACTCATTTAGACGATGCAAGAACTCGCACGCGAGTTGCGTTACATTGCGGACTTTATAGATACAACAAATTCAGTTGATCAAACAAATATCGCAATGTAGTGAAATTCACATACAAGTTCTTGCTCCGTCTAAATGAGACTTAAGATCATTATCTATTTATGTCTTTAGGCTCTTTTTCAGGTTTTTGTCATTCCTATCCACTTTCTTCCGACCACATAATTTATCGGCTTCCCATAAATTCTGTTCCGTATGATCTCCACTCAGTGCAAGTCGTTTAATAAGACCGAATACTCATCTAACTGTGCAAATCTTTCGTGGAATGAAATAAATGTAGTGTCCAGAAGACAATTGAAAAATTCAACCTCAAATTTTTGAAGAGATATTATGTATTTCTGTATGGTCGGGGATTCTCAGTAAAATTAACTGCGTGCAGTGCGGTGCTCCGATTTAAACACTGCGTTCTATTCTAGTGTTGCACACACAACGATTTTTTCGCAAAATTTAAGGAATTTATGAGTAAGTAGGCCTGCGGGCGGCGCCTCTTTATATCCGGCGCCCTTGGCGGACGCCCAACCGCGCCCTACCCTAACGCCGCTACTGTCTCCACTCCAACACTCCATATTCTATGTTCCATTCAGTTCACGACATATTTTTGCCCCACCCATAGTGTGGGGTCATAACCTATTTTCTACTTTCTTTTTGTTATCCATATTGTTTAGTATTCTAATCATCTAGATCGGTCATGAGGTAAAGGTGCAAGAGATTTGCCATAACCGATATGAGCATTGTAGTATCCTGCAGGGCTCTTGTTTACATTTATCAGTTTCATTGCAAGTGCAAAAGCTAATACGAAATTTACCTTTTGACAGCTATTTGATGGTCACCACATATACACCGAGATACGCAATAGCCCCGCAGATCCCTGAATTATTAAAGGTTCAGTGTTAGCTGATAGCTATCCAAATAGACAAATTATAGACACGGCTCTACCACTTAATTCTAACTTCTGAAGTTTTGGTGTCCATGGCTCCAAACAAGCTCCAAATAATATGCCTGTCTGTACCAGTTTGAGTGATTCTTTGGCCTTGGGGTATGCAAAAGTTAACTTTTCATGCAGATAAAAATAAAAATATGCGTTCCTGAACGAAAGCCTGACTGTCACAAAAATATTTCCCGTCTGTCATTCTCATTCCTGTCAAATATGTCAAAAATTTGACAGGAAAGAACACGGTTCCGACTTGCGGCTTGCGGTCCTTGCGGTGCTTTGCATATTGTTTGCGTCGGCTTGTGTTCTCATTTAAATCATTTTCTTTCACGAATTATGGCTGAGTCGGATGGTGACATAGAGTTTCTGGATGAAGATGCGGATATCGTCCAACAATGTGTGCAAGCAGTCCCACTTCCAGTCCAAGTCCCACAGTTAGTACCTCGAGAACAGAAGCCAGCCCCTCTGTTAGTCGAACGCTTGCCGGCTGAAAGAAAACGTAAACGAAAGAAAGACGAAGATGATTCTGACTACGACCCCAATGATGACATTCTGCCGCCAAGTCCACCAAGTCCACCAAGTTCAAAAGGCAAGAAGAAAAAGCAGCAAGTTGTAAAAAAAGTTAAAACGTACCATAAAGACGCTGTTCCAAATTCAAAAGCTGGTCAGAGTTTAAAAGCAGGTTCTAATCAGGCTAAGAAACCAAAAACAGTGACATATTTTCCCCCTAGAGAGGTACCTTTGGATAGAAAACAGCATAACATAATGATCCCAGATTACGATGACCCATTGTGTTTGCCTGTGAGAGCTATTCAATCTGAAGAGTCTGATATAAAGAGGATGAATAACTGGAATAATGTGTGTTTGGAGCATTTCAAACATTGTGACAATTTGTTGAAACCAGAGAGAGGGGACACTCATAGTTCTACAAGAACGGTGGTGTTCCGGAATGTTGCTAATAAGCAAACAGGTTTGTTTTGTTTTTATTTGAAAAAAGAACATGCACACTAATAAATGTTAAAAAAATTGCACAGTAGATTCATCAATTACATTAATTATTATTTGGCCAGTTAATTAAGTATTTAAATAATTGTAAATAATAGAAACTTAATAGTTTCAGAAGTAAACTTAAAAAAAGAAAAAAACAAAACATCTTTTTTTGCGTAGAGAAAGTAACCTATATGCACCATAATGTTACTGCATTTGCCATTCATCTAGAGGAGGTTATTTATGTTTAGTCCTCAGTCTTGTCTGTTCTATTAACTCTAATTGCATACTTTAACTTGCTATATCCTCAATTCCTTACTACGTGCATCATTCTTCATTCCAGGAAAACCAGAAACCACAATTTGGAGTAAAACATGCGTAGAAACCGAGGATGGTGACAAGAAGTCTGAAATCTTCCAATGCGTTCTCCCTCGTTACAAGGAGAAGAAAGTATTAACTACGTTCAATCTCATCGCGAGGAAGCCTAAACCTTATCATGTGTCCGATGAGGTGATATTGAGTAAGGAAGAGGGTAAGGATGGAGAGGTTCTCGTTGTCTACAAGCCTAGAGAAGCATCGTCAGCTGTGTATAAACTGGTTGCTCCGAATGATAGGTAATTTATTTACATGTGTAATCTGTGTGAGTGGTTTGAGAGTCAGTATATTGGCTTGTCGTTTGGCTGATTGGTTTCCGTTTCAATTCCCGCACCTAACACACAACAAATATTGTAAATGTCTAATACGTAATTCTCAGTTTTGTTGTTTGTGAATGTGAGTTTAAGACCCGTATTACATTACAGAACGCACCTCAAAACTCAAGTATTACTTAAGACTAGTTTCAACCAATCAAATGCTTTGAATCTCAAGAAAGTCTTAAGTAATGCTTAAGTATTGACCGGTGTTCTGTAATGTTTGTAAACACTCCTACAATACCTTCTACCTCCTGTACTTCGGTGAGTGTGCCCAAGAACTCCACGACCTTATCCCATCAGCCCCCTTTTATCATCGCACATCTAGACGCACGGCAAATTACCATCTTTACCTCATTGCTATACTACCAATTCGCACTAAGCGTTTCCAAACGTCTTTTATAATGCGGACAGCGAAGGAGTGGAACTCTCTGCCTGCGTCTGTGTTTCCGAACACATACAACCCTAATCTCTTCAAAGTTAGAGTGAACAGGCTTTTCCTGGGTAAGCTCGCTCCATCGTCGACCTTGTCTTAGTCACTCCTGACCTAGACTAAGGTCAAGAGCAAACCCATCAATCATAAAAAAAAATAATACCCAAATTCCTAGTGAGGACCAACAATTATACCAAAAAAAATTGTGAGGATACTAGTTTTCCTTTTGATCTAGACATAAAAGTACCGTTGAAGAGTTATTAAAAGATACACATTTGCTCTCTGGGCATTTCTAGGGCCGAGCTCCTTATTAATTTAGGCTTCCAACTTTCATGCTTATAGACCCAGCAGTTTTAGCTGTGTGTTTATCAAACAGCCAGTCAGTTTCTTCTTTAAATATAGTTTAGATTTTTCTTCTCCAGAAAATCAACGGACCCTAAAGAAGATTCAGAAGATAAGGAAGATTTTGATGAAGACAAGATGTATATGAAAGAGGCAGTCTACTGCAAAATGTGTGCACCTTGTTTTCAGACATCTTGGAGAGGTGTTAAGAAGAATACTAAGAGTAAGTTACATTAATAAGGAATGATTCCCGGCCGCCGTGGGCGCGGGCATGCGGACGGCGAGTAATAGGCGACTCGCTGTCCGATCGTGGACGCATCCGCCATCCAAGGTCGACGGCGCACTTAGAGCGCCAAAAACCGTAACCCCGGGAACGTAAAAGGCTATTGAAGGACACAGTGGATTTTAGTCAGTACAAGTCTGACAGTCCCTCCTGCCCTGCCCTTTGTGGGAGGACTCATTTGATGATTTTACGACGCAAAAAAAAGTGCATGCAATGTTTCAATGATGTAATTTTTTTTTTTCAGAGAGCATTGCTTGTCCGATCTGCAGTCGTTCGTTCGTCACTGTATACAATTTGTTGGCGCATTTCAAGACGCATTCGTCAGAAGATATGAGGGGATACAAGAAAATTATATCTTCGATTCTGGCTGAGGTGAGTTACATTACTTGAACAATACAGGCTTTTCAGGAAACTGTACACATCGAATCATTTATCATTTATCATTTATCATTTATCATTTATCGTACAAAAACGAACTTAAAACTGTCCTCAAGTAGATTCGTAGAATAGAAAGAGAAAGAAAACAGAAAGAAACATAACTGGCCAACATATACCAAAACAAATTAAACCTTATTCGAATGAGTTAAAGTCGGATTTAGAACAGACATAAAAAACACATTAAATTTTACGACCGCGACTCGAATCAACACAAATGTTACCCAACTAAGTCAAGTAGCCATGCGACACTACCAACTGCACGTTTAGTAAAAGTCTTTTCAATTTAGGTGCTTTATAAACCCTGCTGATAATTTCGTCAATTTTAAAATAAATGTTTGACGGCGATTTCTTGACGAAATATCAGTATTTATATTACAGTGATAGTTATTATATATTGGCAAAATTAGTACTTACTGAAAAAAATGAAATTCCATCCTTTTTCTCGTCCTGGAAGAGTGATTTTTGCACTTTTTAAACGAGCGCGGAGCCATGTTTAGGTACGTTCCGAGCGTTAGAACAGTACTAAACGAAAAGATGGACCAATCTCTGATTTGGTCTTTCTTTTGGTGAGGACGTTTTTTGACGCTGAGTGTTTATCTAGTTGATTTTAAATTTTTAATGATCGAAGGTCTATATTCGGAAACACGTACACTTTTCCCCACAAAGAGTTTCAAAAATTTAGATTTATATACAACTTGCGGCCCGTCCCGGTTTCGCACGGGTGGCCTGTTACTCAGGGTCAATGTAAAGGGTTTAGCCGTCCTTCCATAGGCAAACTGCCCCCGATAGGAACCTATATCGTAACCTGTGTTATATTGTAGAGGGTACTAATAGTAGTTCATCGAATAGATATTAGCTCTATATTTTAGTTAATTGAGGAGCTATTTGAAAAAAAGTGTCCGGAGACGATTTTTTTTCAAAGTGATATTATCTTTGTTGATTTTAAAGCTAGAAAAATAAAACAAATTCCAGTGTTTATGGTACATTTTACAGTTTATTTATATTCATTTCGATGAGCCTAGCTTGAATAAAAATGTTTAAAAAATAAATTATTTTTTTATTGATTTCTGTCAGATCAAATTGAATTACCACTTTGAAAAAAATATGGATTTTGCTATTGTCTTGGTGAGATTAAGCACGCGATTCTTAACCTCTCATATTATTTTGATAACAAAATCTGTTTTTAGTGTTGTGGCTATTGTGTTGTATAAGTGTTGTGTTGTCTGGTTTGAATATATAGTTATAAGGTTAGTATTCTAAGCTTTTCGGCACTCATTTCCTAAGGAAATGAGTGCCGAAGAACCCCCTGATGGGGGTGGAGGGACACCTCCAGATATGGAGGTTGTGGAGTGTTCCCAAAACACTGATTACGCAAGACTCGACGTTAGGAAGCGCCCCGGAGCTCCTGAAATTTTTGTTGACGCGAAAAGAAATAAGCCGCCGTCTGACTCAATTCAGTCTGTATTTACTAAGCCAGGTTTTGAGAACGACTCTAAAATACTCTATAGCGAGAGTGACAGAGCACCCTTCACCGTATTTGTCTCTAGAGTGGAAACAGACCCTAAGCAAGGCCTTACCTTAAACTCTCTTAAGTTTGCCCAATTTATTTTCAATAAAGGTTTTAAAGGTGTTGTCCAAGGCAGTGTCAGGTCTTTGGGCCGTAACAGGATGTCTATTGACTTTATGACGTTCAGTGATGCCAACAACTTTGTTAACAATCCCATTCTAATGGAAAACAAACTCTCTGCAGTTATCCCACGCTTCCATGTAAGTCGCATGGGAGTTGTTAGGGATATTCCTACCGACTGGACACTGGAGGAGCTAGTGACTGGTATAGAAACCCCTCCTAATTGTGGAGAGGTCATTAGGGCTAGAAGACTTAATTTCAAAAACAAAAAAGAGGACTCGGTAACTTGGTCCCCATCCTCTACAGTAGTGCTAACTTTCTCTGGCCAGATTCTCCCAGAGAAAGTTTTCTGTTATAATGTCTCTCTTCCAGTCTCTATTTATCACCTCCCCACAATCCAATGCCGCAACTGCTTGCGATTTGGCCATATAGGCACTCAGTGTAGATCTAAGCCCCGTTGCTACCGTTGCGCTCAACCTCATCCTGGAGATAGCTGTAATGTTCCCGACTCACAGGTCTCATGTCTTTTGTGTGACAGTGGAAGCCATAAGGCCATTGATAATAAGTGCCCAGAACACTCAAGACAGAGGTCAATTAAAATGGTAATGTCTCAAGAAAACTTAAGCTACCGTGAGGCTTCAGTAAGGTTTCCCCGTCCCCGTAAATTACCATACTCTAATGTTACAGCAGGTCCCTCCCAATCTAAACTATCACAAGCTCTTCCTTCCGTAGACCTTCTCCTCTCGCCCCCTCTTAACACTCCTACTTCTTCTCCATATGCATCCCCTGCTAAAACCTCTTATACTAAAACGGTTTATCGTTCCCCAAGACCTAGACCAGAATTGGGCAAGTCCTACGATACCCAAGCCCATCGGTCGTTCACCTATACCCCTAATTCTTCTCAGCCTAATGGCTGTGCTCTAAATTCCTCTTATGTTGAAACCACTCCTCTTCCCACTCCTAATGACAATCTGATCGAGCTTCTGACTTGTTCCCTTATAAATATCTTGTCTAAATTTAGTGACGCAATACCGAACAATGTCGTTGTATTAGTTCAACAACTCCTCGAATCCTGAACTCGCCAAAATGGAAAAAATCCTTCAGTGGAATTGTAGATCAATTCGCACAAAAAAACATGATCTAATCTATCTCATAAATAGATATAAACCCGTTGTCTTTGCTGTGTCGGAGACATGGCTCAGGCCTGGTTCTCTTTTTAGGGTTCCTGGTTATTCGTGTCTTCGGGATGATAGAGATGACGGACGGGCGGGTTGCGCCCTATTGGTTAGCAGATCTATCACTTTTTCCCAGATTCCTCTGCCTCATCACGATCTTGGTCTACATGTAGTGGCCATTAGAGCCATGAATATATCTTATGTATCTGCCTACATTCCACATCCCAATGCTAATATTTTGTCTGAATTTAACTCTATCCTTTCTTCTGTTCCTGGTCCTTTGATTGTGTTAGGTGATTTTAATTGCCGTCACACCATTTGGGGCTCTCACTGTAATGACCCCTCTTCCAGCTTTTTGCTAGACCTTTTAGATGATCGCAACCTTTGTATCCTTAATGATGGATCTGCTACCCGTCGAGTTCCTCCTAACCATAATATAAGTGTTCCTGACCTTACTTTCTCCTCCCCTTCTTTAGTATCAACTCTTTCCTGGTCTGTTCTTCCTAATTCATATGGGAGTGATCATTTTCCTATCCTAATTTCTTTTCCAAGTTCTCACCCTCGTTCTACTCCCATCCAACCCCTACAAAAATATCGCTTACCCCAAGCTGACTGGCCTAAGTTCTTGTCCCATTTGGACGCAGAACTTCAGAATTTTCCCCAAATAAATTCATCGAACTCCCTAATCCTCTACAGTGATTTTGTTGAGTGTCTTTTGAGAGCAGCTGATTCGTCAATTCCTTTAAAAAACTCTGCCCGTCACCTAATACCTTCTCCACCTTGGTGGGATGCTGAATGTACTGAGGGCGTCCGTAAACGTAAAGAAGCAGAAAACTCCTTCTCTTCTAGTCTAGATATGCCTGCATATTTAAAGTTTAAAAAGATCTCTGCAACTACCTGTAGGTTATTGGCAAGAAAGAAAAGAGGTGGCTGGCTCAAATTTTGTGAGTCACTGTCTCCACGTTCTCCAGTTTCCCTTGTGTGGAAAAAAATTAAAATCTACCGTAGAGCTTGTGACAGTCAGTCTCCCGATGTTGCTACGAATGACTACAGAACCTGGTTGGATGACTTTATATCCAAATTAGCCCCCCCCTTTGTTCCTAACTCTGACTGCCTTCCCACTACAGTTCCTCCTCCTCCCACTTCCTCTGATAGATTTGATGACCTTTTCTCTTATTCAGAACTTATTTGTGCCTTAGATCATCTTCGGGATTCTGCTCCGGGTGTTGATGGAATACCCTACTCCTTTATTTCCAAATCTTCTTCTAACTCTAAATTAATCTTTCTAAACCTTATCAATTCCTTTTTCGTTACGGGCCAAGTTCCAGAATCCTGGAAAACCCAAATAATCATCCCAATTTTGAAACCTGGGAAAGACCCAAAAGATTCTACTTCCTATCGTCCTATTGCCCTCTCTTCTGTCTTGGCTAAAATTATGGAAAATCTCATCAAGAACCGGCTTGAATGGATCTTAGAAAGCAAAGGCATCTTATCCAATTCTCAGTTCGGTTTTCGAAGGGGTATGGGAACTCTAGATAGCCTAAGTGTCTTCACGTCTGATGTCCGTATTGCCTTTTCCAAAAATGAAAGCGTTCTTGGTGTTTTTCTAGACATAGCTTCAGCCTATGATAATGTCCAACTTCCAATACTCAGGCAAAAGCTGCTACAGCTGAGTATCCCTGTGAGGATGGTCAACATCATTTGTAATCTCCTTATGTCCCGTTCTATTTCTGTTCGTCATCAAAACAACCTCTCCCCATCCCGTCTAGTGTGGAAGGGCCTACCCCAAGGGTCGGTCTTAAGCCCCATCCTTTATAATGTATACACACACGATTTGGAGTCTTCAGTGAGTTGTTTCTGCAAAATCTTACAATATGCCGACGACATTGTTCTCTACTCTAGTTCAGCTTCTCTTTCAGATGCCTCATCTCGTTTAAATTCTGCTCTCTACTACTTAAACCAGTGGTTGACCGATCACGGCTTAAGTTTGTCAGTTCCCAAATGTAATGCAGTTGTCTTTTCTCGTAAGCGTAATATTCCCCCTATTAGCCTCTATGTTGATAATGAACCTATTTTGTTCGGTGACAAAGTAAAATTTCTTGGCCTCATTTTGGACTCAAAATTATCTGGTCTCTATCACCTGGACTACATCTTAAAGAAATGTGAAAGAGGGGTTAATGTCTTACGTGCCCTTTCTGGAGTCCGATGGGGAGCGCATCCAACTTCCCAGAGAATCCTCTATAACGCCATAGTTCGTAGTCACTTTGATTATGGAACCTTTTTGCTGGAACCATGCAATAAAATAGCCCTTGCCAAACTGGAAAAGATTCAATCCAAGTGCTTGCGTATTATCACTGGTGCTATGAAATGTTCACCTATTAATGCCCTTCAGGTAGAATGTTTGGATCCCCCCCTCCACTTACGTAGACAATACCTCTGTGACAGATTTTTTTATAAAGTCATCCAGAATAAATGTCATCCTCTCCTCCCTCTTCTTCGTACACTTTTTCAGTTAATCCCATCATCTCGTTATTGGTCTCATAAAAGTCCTCCACTGCTCGTTAACAGTTTCAGTAAATTAAATAATATGCACATTCCCTTAGTCCAGTTAAGCAAAAACCCCTTATTTGAAGTAAATTTTGATTCCTTAATCTTCAAACCAAAAATTATTTTTAACTTTGGTATATCCAAACTTGACCCTAATGCTAATGTCAAATTCAATAGGATTCTGGCGGAGGACTGGCATGATTGGCTGACACTATTTACAGATGCTTCTAAGCTATCAGATAATAGTAACGTCGGTTCAGCTGTGTGGATCCCAAAATACAAAATTATTCTTAATTTTCGTAGTTCTGCTTTTGGTTCTATATTCACAGGGGAAGCAATAGCTATTCTGGAAGCAGTCTCCTACATTGAATCACATGGACTCAACAAAAGCCTTATTCTCTCGGATTCTCTTAGCTGTTTACAGGATTTAATAAAATCACCTTTTCGCTCTCGTAACAATTCTCCCCTTATCCTAAAGATAAAACAACTCCTGTATAGATGCCATTGCTTAGGCATAGAGATTACATTGGCTTGGATCCCCAGCCACTCTGGAATTGTTGGTAATGAGAATGCGGATTCAATTGCCAAGTTAGCTACTCAGAATGGGATCGAATCTCATTCGTCTTGTTATCCCCGAGATCTGCATTGTCTTGTTAAACCCGATATGATGAAGAGTTGGAATGAGCTTTGGCAAAAAACTCGAATATTGAAGGGAAGATTTTATGGCTCTATCCAACCATTCATTCCATCTAAATGTTGGTTCAGCAAACTAAAATTTTCTAGTAAATTAGCCACCTCTGTCATAATCAGACTCCGACTTGGGTTTGTTTGCACACCAGTTTTTTTGGCCAAAATCCATGTGAGGGACTCTTCTTTGTGTGAATGCGGTCTGGAGGAGGGTACTCTGGAACACTTGTTTTTTTCCTGTCCTCGTTTAACCACCCCCCTTTACGACTTACTTCCTTCTGATATTCCCCGCCCAATTAACATTCCTTTTCTATTATCCTTAGCCCATACCCCTGCAGTTAAAATCCTTTATAAATTTATTAGCATTAATAAAATCCAGTTGTAGGCGATATTTATATATTTTGGTCTATTTGTTCAATGTTCTAACATTTATCTTGTGTTGTTTTACTTCTACTAACCAAAAATGTTTTGTCCTTGTTTAGCATGGGGCCCCATGGATGCCACCGCTACAAATACTGATCAATAGTTGTGTAACAGTTTACGATCTTAATTTATCATACCTTGACATTGGCAAAATCATCGTCACCGATGGAGCCATAACCTCAAAAATTGAATTGAATTGAAAAAAATATATAATAATTGTCTATACCTTGCTTAACAGCATGCCAAGTTTCATTCAAATCCATAAGGTGCAACATGTTGAATAAAAATAATGAAAGTAAGTGGACCACCTTATGACTACTTTGTTGACGCTTTCAAATTGTATTATATTTTAATAATCTTTAACAAAGCAGCGTTTTTACCGTATATAAAAAGTATATTAATAGCTGGTGGTGTCACTAGCCCATTACAATATTTTGTCGATCTGGTTTTAAGGTGAACGCACATTTATCCGAGCCGAACGCGTCGAACGAAACGAATTTTAGAATTCTGTATATGAAATCTAAAATTCGTTTCGTTCGATTTGGACGACTCGGCGCGGATAAGTGTGCGAGGTTTCATGAGATTTCATATACAGAATTCTAAAATTCGTTTCGTTCGACTCCTTCGACGCATTCGGCTCGTATAAGTGTGCGTCCACCTTTATAGTGACTAGATTATCAAAGTACCCGCGCGTTCATGTTCCGACATGATCACAGTGCATAGTCGTGGTACGCTTTCTCTGTTATTATTTGCGCAGTTTTACAAATTCCTAATTAAGTGACGTATTATGTTTGACCTAAAAATACATCGACTATGTCTGGGAAGTGTAATAATATTGTGGTTTCATATTGCGGAAGACTGGAAAAGGAAAGAAAACATTGCAAACCGAAGATGAATTAGTGTGTAAATACAACTTTCCTCAAATGAAGCTGCTTAAAGTTGGATATGTTCTGTGTCATAAATGTCGATTAATTCCGTATGCTAAATCACCGGCTACTGACGACCCACGCCCAAGACCTTCTCATAGAAATATAGAAACAGAACCACGTGATATTTTACAATTTAATTAAGTACTATTGGTATTTATTAAAGGCTAAGCTTAGCCATACAAAGAGGCAACGCCGCCAGTCTCTTGGGCACATTACCAGCTGACAACGTTGAGGATGAATTTTTCGATGCTATTTAATAGTTTAATTTAGAGGGTTTTATGTACAGTTTTTTGTTAAATATTAAGGTTTAATTCATTTTAAAGTTGAATTTATCTAATTAAATTAAAGTTAAAAGGGTCAACAAAGTAGTCATAATGTGGTCCACTTACTTTCATTATTTTTATTCAACATGTTGCACCTTATGGATTTGAATGAAACTTGGCATGCTGTTAGGCAAGGTATAGACAATTATTATATATTTTTTTCAAAGTGGTAATTCAATTTGATCTGACAGAAATCAATAAAAAAATAATTTATTTGCATTTTTTAAATATTTTTATTCAAGCTAGGCTCATCGAAATTAATATAAATAAACTGTAAAATGTACCATAAACACTGGAATTTGTTTTATTTTTCTAGCTTTAAAATCAACAAAGATATATCACTTTGAAAAAAAATCGTCTCCGGACACTTTTTTTCAAATAGCTCCTCAATTAACTAAAATATAGAGCTAATATCTATTCGATGAACTACTATTAGTACCCTCTACAATATAACACAGGTTACGATACAGGTTCCTATCGGGGGCAGTTTGCCTATGGAAGGACGGCTAAACCCTTTGTAATGGTGTTTTTTTTTTAAATTGCCCTGTTGTTTTTGAGTTTATTCATTACAAACACACACATAAACATACAAATCTTGCCTCTTTATAATATTACTTTAGATGTGAACACTGGCAAGGACTTGGGAAGAAGCTATTAAAGTTCTAATAAATTCTTGGGTTTTTGTGACTGCCCAAAAAGGATTGTTATGATTTTAAGGTTCCTGTATATTTGTAAGAATCTTTAGTCCGCCATATCTTCTGAATCGTTTTTCATGTGCTAACATTTTATTACCGACTTCAAAAAAAGGAGGTTATCAATTCGACCCGTATGTATGTAATATTATCAGAACTGCCCCGTTTTCATAAATGTTAGTCTATATCAGCATCTGAACAAATGTGCCAAATTTCATAAGTGTATGTATGTATGTATGTTTTTATGTTTGTGCACGCATATCTCCGGAACTACAAGTCCGATTTAAGTAATTCTTTTTGTTTTTGTTTTTTGTTGTACTAGGTATTGTTCAACTTAGGGTACACTGCAAATTTCATCAAAATCGGTTCAGTAGTTTTAGAGATATGGATTTTTTTATGTTGTGACGGATTACAAGATTACTGCATATGTAAGAAAATTTTGTATTTTACAAGAATTTGGGTTGAATATTTAATAAGTAAACTAAAAAGGGTAAAATAAAAACTTTTTCAAAAAAGTAACCGACTTCAAAAACAACAACAAAACAAAAAAGGGTGAAATAACCTAATTAATAACTTCTTTCGGAAGTCGGTGCGGAACTGCCCCGGACGGAAATAAAAAAATCAATTTTCTGTTTCGATTTTGGTTCACTTTTAAGACATGGCAGGCGTGTTTCTGGCCAAAAAAGGAGTGTTATGTGTTTACTAACTTAATTGTGTTGTTCTTTCCAGATCGTTGACTACCACTACAAATGCCGTGTTTGTCGCGAGCAGTTCATAAGTATCAAGAAGTTGAGGCAGCATCTATCTACACACCAAGGTAAAAAAATACAATTAAACCAGGTTTTCAATTGCGAAAATGTCCAAACGGGTAACCTATCCGTGAAGAACGTAAAGATCTATTGAAGGAACACCGTGGATTTTAGTCAGTACAAGTCTGACAGTCCATTCTGCTCAACACAGTGGGAGAGGACTTAATTGATGAAAAAACCCATTAAAAAAAACGGGTTTTATTAAATCACTAGCGACACGCCCTGGCTCCGCACGGGTGCAATCTCTACTATATTATGCATATTATAAACTTATATATATTATAAACCTTCTTGAATCCCTCTATCTATTAAAAACCGCATCAAAATCCGTTGCGTAGTTTTAAAGTAAGCGTCCACAGGTCCGCATCGTACATATCGGACGCATCGCATCAAACGGATTAATTAGACTGTATCGGCAGCGATCGGATTGCCGTCGCGAGTATCAGCAATCGGATTGCCGATGCCACCTTCATTTGGATTTTTTTAGTGATCGTACGTTCGGAAAGTGTTTGTGAGAAAGGAGGAAAGCGATGAAGAAGTCGTTATTGCTTGTTTATTAGCAGAAGAGGAATGCAAGAAAAAAAAAGAACAAATGGTTCAGTAAGCGTGCGGGGCGCGTCCACTGATCGGCATTCCGTATGACGTCATCGGTACGCATCGCATGTAGGCATTGCCGATGAGCCGTCCGTGCGGTGCGGATCAGTGGACGTTGTTGTATGCGTTTTAATACGAGGCAAACTAAAATCCGTTACGTACGATACGTCCGATACGTGCGATGCGGACCTGTGGACGCTTACCTTTAAAGATCTAAGCATACATAGTGACAGATAGACAGCGGGATTTTATACTATGTAGTGATATATCAGGCATCTTAATCATGAGAGTAAAGAGACTACAGAACATCACATCTACTTCGGTCTTTTCGCCTCGTCCACGTTCATACATCTGAGGCACCATCATGACTTCCAGTTTTTATGACGAAAACTGGAAATTTGACGTTAATTTGATAAACGTAGTACATTCTTCAAGTAGGTATGCTGTTAATGAAGTACAGATTTGTGATAATGCCTCATTTTAGGTCATACAAGCACTCCATTTCTTCTGGTGATGATGATGTTACCATTTCAGAATTTGAAGTCCCGTCAAAAAGACAGAAAGGGCTTTGTGCCTTTTGTACCAGTTTCTTATCCGCCATTTTGATTTTTTTTCAAAATGGCGGTCACGCATGAAACATTCATACATCGATAGATCACATCAATACAAACGTAAAATGTAACCGGCATAATCTCGTAAAGCGTCACGTTTCCGAGTTACGAGCTGTCAAACATGTGCAAATAGTGACACATTTATTCTTATTTTTTTAATATTTTGTTGTTTACTGATCAAAGGGGATACTTCCGCAATAAAATTAATTGAATATTAGGTTTTCCACGCATTTCAAATGCTTTTAGATAGGAGTATTTCGTTTAACGCAATTTCAGCATTTAAGCAGCGTCACGTTTCCGAGTTATGAGCTGTCAACAGCTCATAACTCGGAAACGTGATGGTTTACGAGATTTTGCCGCTAAATTTTATGTTTGTATTGATGTGATCTATCGATTTATGAAAGATTCATTCGTGACCGCCGTTTTGAAAAAAAAAAAAAACAAAATGGCGGATGGCACCTGGTACACGGCCCATACAAAAATGTGCAAACCCCTTTGCAGTAAACTCCGACACTCCACTTCAACTTCTATCTTTCTTTTTTAGATAGCCATGTTTTTCATTGCCAAAGTACTGACACATACTTTTTATAAGTATCTATTAACTATAATGTTATTATATTTTCAGGTAACGAGCTATTTACATGTGAAGTTGGCAACCACATGGCAAGATAGACATACAGAAGAATTGTGTAATAGATATATAAATAAATGGATTCGATACAACGAAATTGTTTCATTTTCACTTTTTTTAAGGGTTTATTTATATAGGTCAAATAACAAATCAGAATTTTTCAAAACAGAAAAAATGAAAGGGAATCGTCTGTCTGGTATGGACATGTGATGAGGAGGGATGAGACTCATGTGACTAAGAGAGTGATGAGTATGAATGTTGATGGATGGAGAGGAAGAGGAAAACCAAAGAAAAAAATAGATCGATTGTACAAGGAATGATAAGAACGAAAAAGGAGTAAATGATACTGTGACGTCTGATAAGGAAGAATGCAACGACCATTTATATCTAGACTCCTCATCACAGGCGACCGATGTCTGTCAACACATTAGGCAAAAAAGTCTTAAGTTCGTATTAGTTTCGACCACTCCTGTGAGTCCCCTCGTCGCACTGACCTTGAGTTAGCCAATCAGAACGCAGTACCCCGTCCCCCTCGCTTACGTCGTACCTCAGCGACTTGGCAGAAAATTTTTGTTAGATCGTGCATGAGGCGTCTAGATATAAATGGTCGTTGGAAGAATGGAAGAAAAGAACGTGTTGCGCCGAACACAAGTAAAATGGGATAAGGGCAGGAAGATGATGAAAACTACAAATCGTATCCATCAACCGATTGAGCTGAAATTTCACGCAGTTGATTGGGTTTTACATGAGAACCTCATCCTTTTTTTGACGTCTGTTAAAAATTCAAGATGACTTCGTTCTCCAAACTAGCGCCATCTATCCTCTATTATCGTAACAAATTTCAAAGCGTCGTAACACCATGTTGCAAAGGTTGACAAACCAATCCGCTAGATGGCGTTAACAGTTCTCACAGAAATATATTTTGAATACCTTTTACCTTCGTAACTTTTTTTATGTAGACCGTAAATAGCTTGTCCTTCGCTTGTTCATATTTAATTATTAAGGCGCTGTACCCAAGCTCTATGTAGCAAAGGTAGTCGCGGGGGTGAAGCGGCTGCGCGCGGGGGCAAATTGTAAGAAAAAATGTAAGAAATTTTGCAGTTTTGACTTAATATTTAAACAATTACAGGTCTGAGTTCAAAAAAAAATTGATATGTCTTTAGCATATGAAATTTCTTCTGTTATAGTTACAAAAAATATAATGGTTACCGCTGAAAAAATTGAGAATTTCGAGACGAAAAATTTTTTTTCGTGATCATATTGACAATTTTTTTTTCGTAGTTCTAGACCACTTTTGTGAATTGTTTTTGTTAAAGTCTTTACACATTTGACTATACACTGTATTCTGGCTTGTGGCATGTACAGATACGGCTAACTTTGCGACGAAAAACTAGTCGTTTACAGAGTGTTCGCTATGGGCAGCGCCTCTGATATGATGATGATGATGAAAGTTGTGGACCTGCTGTCCAACTCTACTAAGTCTACCTATATATTTGTTTCACCAGCTCAAAACCACCAACTTTTTTTGTTGTAGTCAAATGACCAAATGAGTTCTGAGCCCTGGTTGGAGCAGAAGAAACCTGCCACCATGGTGGATATCAATAACGCATCCGCAGCAACGTAGCATAGAACGTCTCTGGTGGAAAAGCAGCCTTAGTCTCACTCTTTTATTTGTTAACCGACTTCAAAAAAAAATAGGTTCTCAGTTCGACCTGTATCTATGTATGTTTGTATGTATGTATGTTTGTCCGCGATTATCTCGCGTTTGGCTGAACGGATTTTGATGCGGTTTTCAGGAAAGTGTTCGTTACATTCTGGGGAAGGTTTTAATATATAATATTAACAATAATGGATATCTCGTGAAGTTGCCCGCATAGATCCGTTTTTGTTACTTACTAGGATTGTAGATTTTCAAGACGCCGATTATATGAAGATTTTTGTTGAATATCTAAACTAAAAAGGGAAAAATAAAAAACTTTTTGAAAAAAAGGGAACCGACTTCAAAACCAAACACAAAAAACTGTAAAATAACTTTTCTTTCGGAAGTCGGTGACCATAGTCAATGAAATAAAAAAACAAAGCCACCGACTTCCGGAAAAAAAGCAATTTTACAGTTTTTTTATGTTTGGTTTTGAAGTCGGTTCCCTATTTTTTTTTAAGTTTAAAAAAAAATCTATTTCTGTCTGCCTCCCATCCATATCATGATCCGCGCACCCCTAAGCCTTAATCAATTTAGATTAATCAGCGGCGTATCACAAGTTAATTACTTTACCGGTCCACTTTGCCGATATCCGGCGTTCCTTCCTATGTCAAATGTAATTTTGTGCCCATCTACCAAACGCAGTTTAAAGTAAGTAAGTGCTAGTCTAGGCTTTTTTATGGATTTTAGAAAAGCTTTGAGTCTGGATATCCGACTAGCTTGGTGCACCACGGCTTTACCCACGTGAAGTTTGGTAATTGTGATTACGGGAACGTCATATCGTGAGAATTGGTGACCAATTGACCATGTACTTACTAATCTAGATCAGCCTTTCCCAAAGTCCCCTTGTGGGCGCTGCAGGCCTAAAGGGGGACGGTAAGAGACCCAGAAAAAAAAATAGGGACGTTGTGTAGAGGCTTCGGTCGCGATTTGTAATTTCATCTAGCTAGGAGGACTCTTAGACACCGACTGAGGTCTCGAGTCTCGGCTATAACTTGTGAACATCAACCAATATTAATTAAGAGATTGCTCAAACTTGGTTCTATATTTCTCTCCGCGTAGTTTTTTTGTTTTACAAAACGTTGCCTCAACACTAGGAATTTCTTCTTGTATCGTGGGTGTGTTTACGAACATAGAAACTCAC
Source organism: Agrotis exclamationis (assembly GCA_950005045.1). Lineage (NCBI taxonomy): Eukaryota > Metazoa > Arthropoda > Insecta > Lepidoptera > Noctuidae > Agrotis > Agrotis exclamationis. The sequence goes on from OX465440.1 coordinate 17,093,944, forward strand.
ATACCTACACAAACACCCAGACCCGGAACAATTATTTGTAGATCATACAATAAAAATATTTGTTCCGTAATACGGGGATCGAACCCGTGACACCCTGCGCAGCAGCCGATCGCTCACCCACTGCGCCAATCGTGTCGTCAAAGCCATGTTTGTCGTGTTTTATTCAATAAATAGAAGAAAAATCATGTCAATTGGTCGTCGCTCCGTTTCGAAATGAAAGTATAGACAAAGAAACAAATGAAAACGCAATAGACACACTTTCGCATTTTAATAGTTATTAGTATTCCTAGATAGGTAATTTTCGTAGATAATAGACCGCGAGCAATCATGTTTTAACAAGTAAATATAGCTCACAAAAATTAATTAATTTAATTTGAAGTAATAGTGGTTTTTCAGTAGCTAAAAAAAATGGAGGCACTAAAAATTAATTTATTCTCAAAGTGGGCGGGTATAACAAGTGTGTGGTAGACAAAATAAGTTTGGGAACCTCTGATCTAGATGATAAACTATTGTTTACCTACCAAACATAACACTTCACCCGCTAATAGGCTATTTGACAAAAAAAATCTAAGTAGTCCGTCAGTTAGATTATTAAATAATATTTGACCCGTATTTTTTCTTTTTTTACGCAAACCAAAATTGACGGAGATATGATGCTTTTAAAATTGCCAATACGTCACAATTATTCAGTACATTTTTTACTGAATTCTGACGTCACGAGCCCCCACTCTCGAGTCTTGATGTGTTATATCTTGGTAAATATTCATTGATTTTACATAAGAAAAAATATGTGTCCGTTATTTTTCAAAACTCTAAATAACGGACTTATTAGATTTATAATTTATTGATACTGTCAAATAGCCTATTCGTCCGCATGTGTTTCGATCTTTTCCTCTGTGAATTTCTACTGCTCGCCACCCTCATAATGAGATTCTTTTGGTAAATCTAAATAAAGATCTCCTATAATAGCACCTGCAATTCAACAAAACTCAAACAGCAGTCTAAAAATTACAAGTTTATCAAACAACACTTTCCGCACAACAACAACAGATTGCCAGCCCATTTTCAATTGATTAGAACAGAAAAAAAAATACACGATCAAAATCGAACCCTCGTCGATTTACAACTTGCTCCGTATCCTTCGTCCCCAAAGGATAAGCAGTCATCTTTATAGTACACATAGTAGGATTAAAATACAGTATTTCAACTGGTTTATAGACGTGGAAATTAATCTTGAATATCTCGGTAGCTAGTGGCCTTCCATGTCGTCTTAAAGCGAGAGTGAGAACGAGATGGCACTAGACGACTTGTATAGCTTTGTTTCTTTCCCACAGTGGAACTCCACCTGATTTTTGTATGTAACCAATCATCATCTGCCTGCCTTTTCCCAGCTATATTGGGGTCGGCTTCCAGTCGAACCAGATGCAGCTTTTTTTTTTTTTATATTTCCCTTCTCTTCCATCTGCAATCAGCCCTCAAGCTTTAATCAGATTGGTTGTTTCTTCTACTGTCAGTTCGAGGTTATTCACATCCTGCGATGCGTCACCTCGTTAATAGATTTAATATTGTTGGTTAGATTGATGCTAATCGTTCTCTTTTAAGTCTGTAGGTCGATTCTGAGGAATTTAGAAGAGTCACAGCGAGTTCATTTTTATGTCGTTGGAGTCTTTCCTTATAATTCTTGTAGGACTTATCTACAACTTCTTTAACAGTTGGGATTTGTAGGTACTCATGTACTTCAATGTTTTTTGTGAACCAAGGTGCATCACTTAAGGTTTTTAGTGCTTTATTTTGGAAGCGTTGTATTATTTCAACATTCGAGTGGCTTGCCGAACCCCAGAGCTCTATACCATATGTCCATACAGGTTTAAGGATGCATTTGTAGATCAGAAGTTTGTTTTCTAAGCTTAGTGATGACTGTCTGCCCATGAGCCAGTGAAAGTTTCGTAGCTTTATGTTAGCTTGATCCCTTTTGGTCTTTATGTGTTCACGCCAGGTAAGTCTTCTGTCGAGGTGCATACCTAGGTATTTGGCAGTACTTTTCTGCGGCAGGACGTCTTGACCGAGTTTCACTGGTGGGCAATCCCCTCTTCTTAGGGCGAAGGTAATATGGACAGACTTGGCAGCACTAGCCTTGATTCTCCACTTTTTCAGCCATGATCCAATCTTGTCCAGGTGTTCTTGGAGTTTTGTGGAGGCTCTAATGTGGTCTTTGTCACAAGATAGGACTGCGGTGTCATCAGCATAGGTTGCAGTAACAATTAGATTTGAGGTGGGTAGGTCAGCAGTGTAAACTGTATACAAAACAGGTCCTAGCACTGAACCCTGGGGTACTCCAGCTTCTATACGATAGAATGAAGATAGGCAGTCTTCGAATTTAACTTGAAACACACGATCCTCTAAGTAAGACCTCAGTAGCATGTATGCGGTGTGTGGTAGGCAAATTTTTAGTTTAGCTAAGAGCCCTTTATGCCATACTCGGTCAAATGCCTGTTGGATGTCAAGAAAAGCAGCTGAACAGTATTCTTTTTTTTCCAAAGATTGTCGGATTGTGTGGACCACTCTGTGTATTTGTTCTATGGTTCCATGGTGTGCTCGGAAACCAAATTGATGCTCTGGGATTGTCTTTTGTTCCTCAAGTATAGGTAACAGCCGTTGTAGCAATAATTTCTCGAATAGTTTTGACAAAAGTGGAAGAAGACTTATTGGTCTATACGAGGAAACTTCAGTGGGATCTTTTCCAGGTTTTGGTACCATATTGATGATTGAGACTTTCCAGATGAGAGGGAAATAATGTAGTCTCAATACAGCGTTGAATAGAATAGTTAGTAAGACAATTCCTTTTTTTGGTAGATGATTAAGCACTTCTGATGTAATCAGATCAAAACCTGGTGCCTTTTTCTTCTTTAGGTTTTGAATAGCTTTCCAGACTTCTGTTGGAGTACACAGTCGCAGCGGTAGGGACATTTGCTGATCACTGTCAAGGATTTCGTCAATTTCTTCTTCTGGATGCATGATGTCGGGTTTGTTCGGTTTGAATGCATCTTTTATGAATTCAGCGAATAACTCGGCTTTATCCGCAGGTTTTCTCGCCCATTCACCATTTGGCTGTCTTAATGGAGGCACGTGTTCTTGAGGCCGTTTTAGTGACTTAGTTATTTTCCATAGGGAATAGTCGTCTGCTTTGTGTGGTGATAAGGTCTTCAGTTTATCTTGCAGAGTAGCGTTATCATACTCTTTGAGCATTTTCTTTAATTCTTTTTGTGCTTTATTGAGGGCTCTTTTATCGTGTGCGTTCCTGCTTGTGTGCCATTGTCGCCTAAGTCTCCGTTTTGCAGCTATCGTTTCCCTTATTTTGAGTGTGTAATCCTGTGTTTGAGATTTGAATTTTATGCAAGGGGTGGACATCCAAGCGGCTCTCTGAATGAGATTGGTTGTATACCATGCTGCATTTTCTATGTCTTCCTCTGTTTTAAGGGGTATGTGCAAGTTGATGTTTTCATCTAGAAAGTTCTGGAATGAATCCCAGTCAGTTTTGCGATTGTAAAGCGTCTCAGGGGGTGTTTTATAAATAATTGTGGTGCTCAAAGTGCATATTACTGGTGTATGGTCGGAGTTGCCGTCCAAGCATGATTCGACTCTTGTGTACAGGCCTGACATGCCTTTGGTTACAAAAAAATCAATGAGGTCAGGTGTCTTGTTGGGATCAGATGGCCAGTGAGTGGGCTCTCGTGTAGTTAGAATACCGAGTGAATCAGCCCAGATGCAGCTGAATATCAGTATTTTACATGGAGCGACTGACATCGAACCTCCACAACCCAGTAACCAATTTCAAGTTTGTATCCAATCAACGATCGAATTTTGCAATTTTTATTCCCATCTTGGGGAAAGATGTAAATTATGGGAGCATGGATATGTTGTACCTAATAGTTGTAGATGTTAAGTAATAAGGAAAAATAGTAAGAAATTATGATTTAAACTAGAAGGAGCAAATGGTTGAAATTTTTGTACTCACAGACACATTATTATGTGAAGCTTATTATAAGGAACTTTAAAAAAACTCGTGAGTACCTAAAACCTAAGGCCAGTTTGTTTGATGAATTATTAAACTGACTATTGTTAAAATTACATTTAATTATTTTTTTTAACAAATGATCATAAAATGTATACAACATTATTTTTTGTTTATGCGAAACCCGATACACCTGTCTAATATTTTTGTGTAAAGAACCTATGTACAAAATTTTAAAACCGTACAGTGGCGTAGCGTGCTTTGGCGGGGCCCCGTATAAAAATTTGTTTGGGGGCCCCTTAGGTTGGGTCAAGATTTATCACTCAAGAAAAAAAAAACGCATTTTTCTGTATCGACGCCGAAATATAAACAAAAAAATGGACAAAAGTCATCAAAAAAATTCAAGATGCGACTGATCAGTCCAGAGGTCGGAATTAGGTAGAGTTATTTTAATACTTGCATCGAAATGTTGATATTTATATGGATCTTCCCGGGATTTCAAATAGACAATCTCGTGCTTAAAACAGTATTACATAAGTACATATCGACGGTAAAAAGGCAAAAGGGGTCAAGCGCCACATTTTGCGATCTTAACTTTTTTATTGACCCCAACTCCACTATTTTTTCTCTTTCGAATGGTCATAGTATCGTTTTTCTAGCAAGAAAAAAAGTCACTTGCACCAAAGAATTATTTGTACTGAATTGCCAAATCGATACTTACCAAAAGTGCTCAAGCGACACCGACTTTACCTTGCTTGGTTGAAGGACCATTTTGTATATTACGTTTTTGTATCGCCTTGTCATTTGGCATAATTTTAAAAACAATATTAGAAATAAATATGTCGTTTGTATCCATATTCCTTTTATTTGTTTAGTAATATTTTTTCACTTAACACTATTGATAAGAAAATGAAATACTATAACGTCGCTTACACCAATATAGTAAAGATTGTCAATTAAACATAATTGGCGCTTGGCCCCTTTCTTAAATAATTTTATTTTCATTACGTTGCATTTGATTCACTCAGTACGCGCGCCAGCGCTGTTGCAAGTGGGTGTATGTTTTGTGTGCGTGAAAGCAAGTTCACGCGTGTTTGAAACGCGAATGCAGTTTTTAACACAGATTAACATTTTATATAAAACATTGTCTGCAACTCCCGAAAACGTGAAATTGAGACGTATTTTAGACCGAATAATTGTTGATTTTTTATTTTATTAAGAACTAGCTTCTGCACGCGACTTCGTACGCGGATCCTGTTGCTTATGCCAGCGACAACGGAGTCGTCAAAATCGAAGATCTGAAACGTCTGATGTCCAATAGAGCCCGGGTAAATAATAAATGGGATCTGGCCAGTAGAGTCAGATTTTTAATGATATACCATCGTCATCGAAAATCAGTCCTAAAGTCTTACCGCCTTCACCGCGTGGAGGTACTCCCAGTTTATGTTATTTTATAATTAATTATACAGGGTGAATTGTTCAACTGGGCGTGGCCATCCACGCCTCGTAGTTTCGGAAATAGCCATCTATTTCCGAAACTATGAGGAATATCAAAAAACGTTGAAAGGAGTCTCGAGGCCGATTTTGATGTAAACTATTGTTGTGACTGTACTTGTTCAACTCAATAATTTCGTATTAATTGCTGAATACAGTGGGATTGTTGAGACGTCAAATCCAGTGAAACATTGAAAACAATGAAATTTTATAATTTCGAATTAATTATGGATCAGTAGAAGTAAAGTAACATATAAAATAGCAATTTCATAAAAATCTGTAATTTCCTTAAGTTTGCCTATATGATTACTTCCCAGAATTTGATCCTTATTAGCAACACTATCGAATATTTAATAATACGGGTGTGATTTTTTTTCCAAAATCAGCGGGTTCGATTCCTGGCCAGGATTATTAATTTTTCTAAAATCCAATGATGCAGTTTTAGTTTTCATCAGAATCGGCCTCGAGACTCCTTTCATCGTTTTTTGATATTCCTCATAGTTTCGGAAATAGCCATCCACGCCCAGTTAAAAAATTCATCCCGTATAGTGAAATTAGCTATAGCTTTGATTTCCACATCAGATGTTTCTGATCTTCGATTTTTATAAGTCAACAGGAAATGCCCATCAGACCGTTAAACGTCGACAAAAATAGTTATTGTGGGTTATCCCTAAGAGATAGACATATACCATCGCGGACTTTATTGTAGACCTTATTAAGGTGTATAATACTGTGGTACATCAGTTTGATCTATCTCGTAGGGTTCAGCCAGCGTTTGCAATATAAGCGCAAAAAAATAGTTTATTTACGACCTTACAAAACCTCTAAAATTATAAGAGTTTCTCTACGATATTATGCATGTATTATACAAAAACCTTCCTCTTGAACCACTCTATCTTTAAAAAAAAACCGCATCAAAAACTGTTGCGTAGTTTTAAAGATGTAAGCACACAGGGGGACAGGAAGCGGGAAGCGACTTTGCTTTATACTATGTAGTGATGATAGTTAAGCTGGGCTCTTGGAGTTCCACACCAGGTGTTCCAGATCTTCAAATTTATTCTCTCAGCAAAAAATGCTCATCACGTGGAACAATTTTTGCTATGGCACCATTTTTGTATCTCTTATAGTTTAGCAGTTCTGTTGCGGTTCTGCATCAGGTGTTCAAGTTTCCAAGATAAATTATAGCCTATATGTTAATTGGACTTAATACCTATACAACAAAAAATCATTCAAATCCGTCCAGTAGTTCCGAAGATTAGCGTGCACAAACACACAGACAAACAGACAAACCGACAAACAGACAAACAGACAAACAGACAAACAGACACACAGACAAAAAATAATTAATTACAATTTCGGGTTCGGCATCGATAAAATAACAACCCCTGCTACTTTTTTGTTATAAGTATATTTACATTGTAACAAATTTATTATATATATAATGTATACCAAATTATTGTGGTTTATTTACTCAAATAATGTGATAACATGCTGTTGTATGTACTAACAGTTAGGTAATTGCTGTTTTTTGGAGCCCAGTTTTGTTCCGTGTATTGTTTTAGTATAATAAATAATTCATAGTTCTATTACCTACCTGCTGTGCCAAATATAAAATAATACTTATTAAGATTATGGTAGCTTAAGCCAAAATCTGAATTAGTTCTATGATCTGTTGTGCCAAATAAAATAAAATATTACTTTATTAACATGAAGCTTAGGCCAAAATCTAAATATTCCAACATTAAATATTGTTACTTGACCCCTCGCAAATGCGATAAACATGGTAAAAACCTGGAGTCAAACGACATCTATCTTTGAAACTATTGATCTCAGGCTTATTTTGATGTAAAATTATTAAAGAACATTGTATTTTAGTAAACTTTTCTGAAGATTGTGATGTGATTCAATAAAGCAATAAAGAGATATTTTTTATTAAAACTTTCTTTTTATTCTCCTGAACAATATGATCTGTGGTGCTTGACCCCTTTTGCCTTTTACCCGTCGATATAAATAATAATAATAAAAACACCAGAGATAGATTAGACAAATAAATTGTGTAAAAGTACTTAAATAACTTTTTTATTTAATAAATCATTAAGTTTTTATTAATTTTTGTTTACGCACGTTGGGGGCCCTGTGGCCCGGGGGCCCCGTATAATTGATACGGCAGATACGGCGGTAGTTACGCCCCTGAAACCGTATCATAAAAAATTACAAAGTTATAAACTTGTATATTGGTTGACTTATAGACTTGGTTGTCCGTTCAAAAACATGCTCATTTCGCGGTACATCCCCGTAAACCGCGTCTCCTGTGTTATTCACTCGTGATAATAGTTTGGCAATAGGTACCTAACCGTACGGTGATTGTATTTTAATAAACTGGTAATAAAATTTAATTAAAATATTTTTGAAAAAAAAATATAACATGGTGTAAAAATTATTGTAATCGAATCAGTTACTGATTCTGAACAAATTATATTCAGGTTTCGCATATATACTAAAAATAATGTTGTATAATTAACAAATAGTTATTTCAATTACTGATCAAACAACTTACTAAATAAAAAGTTATATTTTAAATGTGCTAAGAAAAAGTTTAGTTGCCAACTCTTATGTCCTCGTATCTAGAAAAAAAAAATCAACTTGATTCACTGGCCACCTTAACACTGTGTCCCCCTCCCTTCTGTCAAAACTCGTGACGTCATACTGTCAAAATTTCTAACAAAATATCGAACCCTCGTGGCGTGGTCATTGACTCTTGTTTACGAGGAGGGATGAAAGTTCGTTGAACCCGCTTACGTCACACCATCTAATATTTTTTTTGGGGTGCCAATTTGAGGGTCCGATGAAATTACTGTTAGGAAATGTTTGATCTTATAGTTTTTGTGTAGATCGGATATTTTTCGGATAGTTGGTTATATTAGTTGACAGATTCGGGGGTTTTTTAACATGCGAAAATTAAAGGTCTCAAATGTGATAAAATCTGTCCTGGATTACCAAATATTTTACCTTTGCAAGTCTTTCCTCCCGGAGTGGGACGGGAGAGATTGCCAGATTCGTATTGACTAAAATCTACGGTGTTAGTTCAATAGCCCTTTATGTTCTGGGGTCATGGTATCCTGGTAAGATGTCTCGCGACCCCGGCTGGCTTTCCCACTTTATGGGGGCTTCGTCTATCAAAAATGGATGCTTAGGCTCCGTGCAATTCTCTCAAGGGACAATATTCGACTTCATAAATTTAAGTTTTAATATATTTGTAAATCCACCCACGAAACTTAGTGTAGGGCATATAAATGTAAAAAAAAAACATATAAAAAATCAAAGAAAAAAAACACAAGAAACAACCATTTCACTATACATACATACATACACCCATAACCCACCCCAGTACAATATTCATCAAGAACACGCACGCACAAAAGAATTCCTTCGCCAACATTGACACTGCATATCATTCAGGTCATAACATATCGATATCAAGTCGATCAACATTACGAAAGGGAACACGGCGAATATCGTCGCCACCCTATTGAAACAATACATTCAATAGGGAATTCGCTACAGAGGGTGACGGAGGGAACGCATCACATTTTTGTGACAGTGGATATTAAGATATTATCCCAGTATTTACCAAACAGTATTTCAACTAGGAACAAACTAGTGTACGCCCGCTGCGTTTCTCTCGCGAAGTTTTGTAATTACCTATACCACAGGAACGATACACCGTAATGTGTAAATCCACGTTATAAACTATCTATGTAGGTACTAAACGTCATCCAAATCTGTTTAGTAGTTTTTGTGTGAAGGAGTAACAAATGTATAGTTTTTGTGCAGAGAAGGAGTCACAAATATCCATCCCAACAAACTTTCACGTTTATAATATTAGTAGGATATAACCGACTACTCGGAAAGACATTTTGAGGTATTTCCCTTAGAGCAACGACGTTAACAGCAGCGATTGTGTATATATAAGAGCACCTACGGTAACTTAAGTCAAAGCTTGACCATCAAGAGATTACACATCGAGACATAGCATCAAGTTACGTCGACAATGTTGTTCCACAAAAGTTGCCAAGTTAGTTTACTGATTATCTTTATACTGTGACTGGAGTTTCGACTCGCGATTATTGAACCTTATATATTTGATGTGTCATCTTTTGAGGGTGTCGACGTATAAATCGATCGATGTGTGAGTTAAGGGCACTTGCCTAAAAAGATAGTTTCCTTGCTTGCACTCAGTGCGGATAATATGCCTCTTTGCGGTGCGTTTCTGCGCTTTCCGGTGCGTGGTCTCCATTCGAGAACCTTACAGCCCCATCGGCCATCAGTTCTGCGTGCTATGTGGCCAGCCCACTGCCATTTCAACCTGCTAATTCATTGGGCTATGTCGGCAACTTTAGTTCGTCTACGAATACCCTCGTTTCTGAGTCGATCGCGCAGAGAGACTCCGAGCATAGCCCTTTCCATCTTCATCGAATGTAGAGGGCATTTATAATGTCATCTCTCTATATCGTATCGTTTCACAGGGCAGGGTGGGAGGGACTGTCAGACTTGTACTGACTAAAATCCACAGTGTCCTTAATTAGCCCTTTACGTTCCAGGGTCACGGTAATGGAATGAGTCCCGCGACCCCGGCAGGTAGTACGGAACCTTAATAAAAAACACTACTAAAAAACTAAAATACATTTCACTGGATCCAACATCAAATTGGAAACAAATTCCCAACACACTCTACAAAGGTCATGAAAGGTACAAATAGATCACATTTGCTATCTCTGTCACAGGAATTGCATCCTGTGTGTTCCACCCCTAAGGGGAGAGGATAAACAGGGAGAGGGGGGGGGGGGCTATTTGCAAGTATGGAGTTTAATGATGTACTGATATTGAATACTGCTTGTCTTAGCTTGCTTGTTAAAAGTAATTGGTTGTCTAGCTTATTGCATGGCTGAGCCTTCCCTTGTTTATATATATTTTTTTTTTTATGTATGTTCCCCGATTTCTCGAAGACGCCTGGACCGATTTGGAATTTTTTTCTTTTGTTTGAAAGGGTATACTTTCCAATTGGTCCCATGATCATCAGGTCAGGATCTGATGATGAAATCCCAGGGAAATCGAGGGCAACCTTCAAATTTTATAGGCACATAGTACCATTTTCATATATTTTCTAAAGCTGTTCAAGTATTTGCATCTGATAATCATCATCTCAGGTGGATGAGCTGATGATGGAAGGTACAACTCCTCAACGGCTTGGAGTAGGCATCGACTGATTAAGTTTGTGTTCGCATATCTCTGGAACTACAAGTCCGATTTAAGTAATTCTTTTTTTGTTGTACTAAGTATTGTTCAACTTACAGAATACTGCAAGTTTCATCAAAATCGGTTCAGTAGTTTTTGAGATAGGGAATTTTATTAGCTTATTGTGCACTTGTGTAGGAATCGAGATCGTGTAATCGCTAATTGTTTTTGTTGAAGAGGTCGTTGTATAGTTAAAACGGTCGCACAAACCTTCATGGCTAAGATGCGTTAGCCAAAGTCAGATCGCAAGCATTCGAATGATGAGTAATGGGTAACTCGCCGTCCGTCATGGACCATGCCCCGGTCCAAGGTGCCGCTACCGCCATGGAGTAGGCAAATAAGAGTAGAAAAAAAGAATAGATGTGATAGAATAGAACCTAGAATACAGATAAGGATACAGAAGGTAGAAGAGAAGTAAAAGAAATTTGTTCAACAGCGATTATTATCATACGTATATAATTATATTATTTTTTGTGCGGCTTTCTGGACTTCTTCTATAATATAATGAAGAGCTGTTAGCGGTTTTGTAGATATAAGTAGCAATGGCCTCCCCGGTAACCTGGAAAAGAGAAAAAACAATAAATGAATTATCTGTTGGTGGCCCAGTGGTATCGGCTCCGACTTACGAGTTGTAGGTCGCCAGTTCAACCCCATCCAGGTGCATTACTTTGTGTAATTTTATCACAGTTGCTTTTAAAACGGTGAAGGAAAACATCGTGAGGAAACCGGCATGTCCTAGAACCATAAATTCGAAGACATGTGACATTTACCAACCCGTACTGGGTCTTCGGCCGTCTCACATCGAACACTGTGAACTTTTGAATTTATTTTGTTTTTAATTCAGAACCTAGTACACCAAAGATGAGGCGTTAACTCCTAGGATATGATGATTGTATGAACACAATAATAAATCATACATTTCATGTATGAAAACCTTCTGTACCTAAATAAAACTGCTTTCTGACTGATATGATATGAATCCTACACTTTCATTTACCAATCCAGAGAACCATGGGGTGCTAAGGCAGGAGAGGGAACTCGAGTCCACGGGCGCACGTGGAGGTTCCACGTGCGCCCGTGGACTCGAGTTCCCTCTCGGATACGTCCGGGGGGAAGACCAGTTTTTCGGGCCGGTGCACCCTGGGATGCGGGCAAAAACTCTTCTTTAATGCAAATAGCCTGTCGGGTGGACGCTCCGACGCGTGTCCCTCTGAATAGCAGAGGGCACAGCGGCGGAGCGGGCTTGCGGACGGTGAGTAATGGGTAAGCTCGCCGTCCGACCAAGGACCAAGCCCGGGTCGGTGGCGCGTCGTGTTTCACGCGTCACCGACGGGGCCCCTTATGGGGCCAAATGCCTGCCGGGGTCGCGGATTTTTCTTAATCCAGGATACCGTGGCCCCGGAACGTGAAGGGCATCCGAAGGAACACGGGTGGATTTTAGTCAGTAAGAGTCTGATAGTCCCTTCCGCCCCACGCAGGGCGGGAGGACTCATTTGATGATTTTGCCACCCAAAAAAAAAAATCCAGTGATCCATACAAACAATCATCAAAGACATGCCAACACGAACTTGTATATATGTACAACAACCAAGTAAATAAACACACAGCATATGCACACAATAACATCACTACCATGATGTCCACAACCAAACTATATACAAATCCTTCACGCACGCTCAAATTTCAATTAGTACCACCACTAATTGAAATCAGTGTCCAAGCGGCAGGTACGAGGGGGATAACGTCATACAAATAAACCCCCTTAGAACTCCCTTCACCCCCCAAAGGTGGGGTTGTCTGTCTGTCTGTGACCATAGCAACCCCCTAGGGTTATTATTAATTTTGACGAGAATGGTCTGATTGATCGGGGCATCAAATGCAGGACTCGTGTCGGATATATGCAAAGGGACGTTTCAATTTTAATGCTTTCGAAAGGAAATATGTATGGACTGTTTATTAGTGTGTCTTTGAGAGCACGAGTTTTCACTCTTTTACTTTACAGCGTCTTTCCAGTATTTACAGCGTTTCTTGTATGAAAAACTGGAACAGCGTTACTGTTTTTGAATTAAAAATTGGTAGTGATTGGTGGAGTTTGTTTCGAGCAGTGGTGGCCCAGTGGTATCGGCCCCGACTTACGAGTTGTAGGTCGTGGGTTCGAACCCAGCCAGGCGCATTACTTTGTGTAATTTATTTCATCACCACTGCTCTCAAAACGGTGAAGGAAAACATCGTAAGGAAACCGGCATGTCCTAGAACCAAAAATTCGAGGGACTTGTGACTTCCACCAACCCACCCTGGGCCCGCGTGGTGGATTATGGCCCACTCCCTCTCACAGAGAGGAAAGTTTGTTTCTGACTTTGATGATATTTAAACAGGGACGATTTCAAGACCTTGTCGCTTATTTTTCTTCTCGTAGCGTGTTTTCAGAGAAATTATTGTTTATAAAATACATAACCCTCTTCAAAATATTTCCTTATCTCCTTTTACAATTTTCAAGATCCACGCACCCAAAGGATACTAAATGATTTATTCAAATTAAACAATAGGACAGTAGCGAGTCAAGTCACGTTCTAAGTTCTTGCCATTTAGTAGAAAATCGCTAATTTCCTTGACTAATGAAAATCGGGATTTTTTTCAAATGTTTCTCAGGTTATCTAGAGTCTAATCAAGAAAAACATCTCCCTGCTGGTCGATGGAAATATTTGTCGATGGAATATCTGGAAATATTTGTTCCGTGCAGGAATCGAACCCTCGACACGCTGATGATCGCTCTGCTACTACGCCAACAGTGCCGCCTTCAAAAACAACCACAAAAAACTTTTTAAAAAAGTAACCGACTTAAAAAACAACAACAAAAAAACAAAAAAGGGTGAAATAACCTAATTAATAACTTCTTGCGGATGTCGGTGGCTTTATTTTTTATTTTATTGATTTTTAGCCACCGACTTCCGTAAATCTTCTTCTTCTTCTTCCTGCCCTTATCCCATTCTATTTGGGGTCGGCGCAACACGTTTTCTTCTTCCATTCTTCCCTATCAGACGTCACAGTATCATTTACTCCTTTTTCTTTCATATCATTCCTTAGACAATCCATCCATCTTTTCTTTGGCCTTCCTCGTCCTCTCCATCCATCAACATTCATACTCATCACTTTCTTAGTCACATGGGTGTCATCCCTCCTCATCACATGTCCATACCAAGATAGACGATTCCCTTTCATTTTTTCTGTAACAGGCGCCACTTTCAAACTTCCCCTTATAAACTCATTCCTTACTTTATCCATTCTTGTGACTCCACACATCCATCTCAACATCCTCATCTCCGCTACATGCAATCGTTTCTCATCCATCTTTTTCACAGCCCAGCATTCCGATCCAAACAATACGACAGGTCTAATCACGGATTTGTATATTTTCGCCTTTAACTTGAGGCCGACTTCCGTAAATAACCTACAAAAAAATAACTTTTCTTTCGGAAGTCGGTGGCAAAAAAGACAACGAAATAAAAAAATCAAAGCCACCGACTTCCGAAAGAAAAGTTATTTTGTATGTTATTTTACCCTTTTTGTGGTTGTTTTTGAAGTTTTTTATTATTCACATAGCCTCTTTGGGGACTTTTAAAACGTCGAAAAATTGTCACGGTTCGGGTTGGTTTGGTTTCCATGGAGAAGAACAGGCAAGAAACTACATGGTTACTCTTTCTATGTGCCAATGATGTGTTCAAAACTTTTTAAATAGTCGAACCTCTTTTGTGTTTCAACAGTTTGTCTAGTCATAACAAATATCTACTTATTCTATCTCATTTCCCAGTCTACCTTTACCCCTTCGCCCGCCATGACGTTGGCAGCTTATTATAGCCAACTTTATTAAATTCCACTCTGCCAAAGGGATTTTTGCCGGCGTTCATAGCACCCCTCGGCCGGTAGAGGGGTTGTTTTGATTGGGTTACAATGTTTTATGCTCTGTAAATTATTTATTAGTTTTTAAATTTTTAAATTTTTTTTTTCTTTGATAATTGCAGGATAATTATTCAAGCCAATTGTCTGTCTGTTTATTGACTAAACTTTAGTTTTAACGCACACACTGTTTAATTCTGGATTTTTTCATAACTGTGATTCTGGTTCTACACAACGTGTAACTCCAAATGCGCAAAACCTCTCGTGGGGTAACTCAGCTCACATTACAGAAAAAATTTTGTTGTAAAATTTTTGGTTTTTTCATACAAAATGAGAAATTGATCGGGCCCATCTGTATGAAAAATCATTAATTTTTTGCGAATTTCCAAAAGTCTTAGAACAAATATTATTCAGTAACATGGGCTGAGTTACCCCACGAGAGATTTAGCGCATTTGGATACACGTTGTATTTAAAGTAATAGAATGTAATTAATAGACTAAACTTTAAAAAAATGTTCCTAAACTTCTATCGATTGCAATTTTTTTTTAAATTAACTATGCCACTAGGAATTTCTCCTGTGTCGTGGGTGCATTTACAACTACAGTTTACAACCATATAAACCCAAAAACAATAAAAATAACTTTGTTTCATAGTGTTTGTATGAATGGCAAAGTTATATTTGTGGTTTTTAGGGTTCCGTAGTCAACAAGGAACCCTTATAGTTTTGCCATGTCCGTCCGTCCGTCCGTCCGTCCGTCCGTCCGTCCGTCCGTCCGTCCGTCTGTCCGCAGCTTAGCTCAGAGACGCCCAGCACTAGAAAGCTGTAATTTGGTGTAAATATACGGATTTGTTGCGTCAAAAAAGTGGTAAAATAATATCTCGTAAAATATTTTTTTTTAGGGTACCTCCTGTACACGTAAAGCGGGGATGTTTTTTTTTTTTTCTCGCGTACCCCTTTGTGTGGGGCATCATTAAATAGGCCTTTAAAAAATATTGGTAGTTTCCATCAACAATTTTTTGATAAAAAGATTCGTTTGTGAAATATTAAGCTTTAAAGTGCTAATTTTTGCCCTACTCGAGTGTCCCCCCCCTCTACCAGCTAAACGTTTATGTTTGGGGGTGTGAAAAAATTTACAATAGTAGTATATATAACGAAGTTTAAAAGAAAATTATCATGACTAAGTGGGCTTTACAAGTTTACGAGTAATAGTTGACCAACTTATAAAACGTACTGGGATAACATTTTCCTAAACAAAATGTATCGGAGAACAACTGCAAATGTAAGTTTGTCAACTTCATTTTTACAGCTATAATAGGTAGTGGAGTGGAGTGCAGTGGAGTGGAGTGCAGTGCAGTGGAGTGGAGTGGAGTGGAGTGGAGTGGAGTGGAGTGGAGTGGAGTGGAGTGGAGTGGAGCGGAGCGGAGTGGAGTGGAGTGGAGCGGAGTGGAGTGGAGTGGAGCGGAGTGGAGTGGAGTGGAGCGGAGTGGAGCGGAGTGGAGTGGAGTGGAGCGGAGCGGAGTGGAGTGGAAGGGAGTGGAGCGGAGCGGAGCGGAGTGGAGTAGAGCGGAGTGGAGCGGAGTGGAGCGGAGTGGAGCGGAGTGGAGCGGAGTGGAGCGGAGTGGAGCGGAGTGGAGCGGAGTGGAGCGGAGTGGAGCGGAGTGGAGCGGAGTGGAGCGGAGTGGAGCGGAGTGGAGCGGAGTGGAGCGGAGTGGAGCGGAGTGGAGCGGAGTGGAGCGGAGTGGAGCGGAGTGGAGCGAAGTGGAGCGGAGTGGAGTGGGGTAGTGTGGGGTGGAGGGTCGAAAATCGCTTGAACCTTTTTAACAGGTTCATAGCGATTTTCGACGTGCCTTGACACCTCTCAAGTTTTTTTTTTTAATACGTCATAAATCGTAAACCTTTCAAAGTTGGAACCAACTACAAGAACTTTTATAGTATGTTATTACTTGCTGCTACGGAACCCTTTATGGGCGAGTCCGACTCGCTCTTGGCCGGTTTTTGAAAATGTACTACATCTCAAAAACTGCTAACTGTATCTCATCCAAACCAATTTTCGTTGGAAGTTTTTGTTGAGGTCTACATTATACATTTTTTTAGTTTTATCATTTTCTTATTTTAGAAGTTACAGGGGACACACACACACACACACACACATTTTACCACTTTGGAAGTGTCTCTCGTGCAAACTGTTCAGTTTAGAAAAAAATGATATTAGTAACCTCAATATAATTTTTAAAGACCTATCCATAGATAACACGTACGGGTTTGGTGAAAAAAAAAAATTGAGTTTCATTTCTAAGTATGGGGGGCACCCCCAAAATTTGTTTTGTTTTTATTTTTTGTGTGAAAATCCTAATGCGGTTCACATAATACATCTACCTACCAAGTTTCAACAGGATAGCTCGTATACTTTCGACAAAAAAATGTAACCGCCTTCAAAAACAACCATAAAAAAAACCTACAAAATAACTTTTCTTTCGGAAGTCGGTGTCTTTGTTTTCTTTATTTCATTTTCTTTTTTTTGCCACCGACTTCCGAAAGAAAAGTTATTTTGTAGGTTTTTTTTATGGTTGTTTTTGAAGGCGGTTACATTTTTTTTTTAAAAAGTTTTTATTTTACTCTTTTTAGATTAAATATTCAACCCGAATTCTTGTCAAATACAACATGTGCACTAGAATTTTGTAATCCATAACACCGGTAATAACATCGCTCATGTACACAATAAGCTAATAAAATTCCCTATCTCAAAAACTACCGAACCGATTTTGATGAAACTTA
Source organism: Agrotis exclamationis (assembly GCA_950005045.1). NCBI lineage: Eukaryota > Metazoa > Arthropoda > Insecta > Lepidoptera > Noctuidae > Agrotis > Agrotis exclamationis. The sequence goes on from OX465440.1 coordinate 17,111,416, forward strand.
CAATATTCCCTAAGTTAAATGATACCCAGTACAACAAAAAAAGAATTACTTAAATCGGACTTGTAGTTCCAGAGATATGCGAACTCAAACTAAATCAGTCGATGCCTACTCCTTACTATTAAGGAGTTCTACCTTCCATCATCAGCTCAGCTACATGAAATTATGATTACCATACGCAAGTACTTAAATTACTTCATAAAATTTGCGAAAAACGGTGTGTCGGCCTATAAAATTCGAGGGTTGCCCTCGATTTCTCCAGGATCCAATCATCAGATCCCAACTTGGTGACTATGGGACCACCTCAGAAGTACCTCCTTTCGAACAAAAAAAGAATTTAAAAAATCGGTCCACAATTGGCGGAGTAATCGCGTAACAAATATACAAAAAAAAAAAAAAAACAAAAAAAAAAAAAACATACCGTCGAATTGATAACCTCCTCCTTTTTGAAGTCGGTTAAAAAGTGGCTGTGACATACGGACGGACAGACAGACAGACAGACAGACATGACGAATCTATAAGGGTTCCGTTTTTGCCATTTGGCTACGGAACCCTAAAATACACAAACGCCCACGCCCGGAACAACTACTTGTATATCATACAAATATTTGCGCCTTGCGGGAATCGAACCCGCGGCACGCAGCGCAGCAGTCCAATCCCGAAGCCACTGTGTCACCCGCGCCGTCAGTACCTATGTTTATAGTCACCTACCAAAATCAGCTGCGGCTAGTTACATAGTGATTTAAATACACTCGTGCGGTCACGCGTCGTTGCTTGCACTCGTGGGGGAGACAGCGTGAAATGTAGAGTAAGCATATGTCGTTGTACTAAGTGGCCGAAACGGACATAATTATACTAACTTTTTAATTTTATAAACTAGCGACCCGACCCTGGCTTTACCTTTTTTATCGTGTTAAAATCATCAAATGAGTCCTCCCGCCCAGGGCAGGGCGGGAGGGACTGTCAGACTTGTACTGACTAAAATCTACGGTGTCCTTCAATAGCCCTTTACGTTCCAGGGTCACGGTAATGGAATCAGTCTCGCGACCCCGGCAGGCTTTGGCCCTCTAAAGGGGACTGACACTCTTTGAGGCGCGTGCGAACACAACGCGCCGTGTCGACCCGGGTATCACAGTAAACTAATTGAGTTTTTAATTACTAAAGAAAAAAATATATAACAGAACCAATAGAAAAAAAAAAATTACTTGACAATTTAAAATGTCACTTACGGGATATCTTCCGTGATTAATTATCCCGTAAGTGACATTTTAAATTGTGAAAGAAACCGCGATACCCTAAAATAGTGTTTAATTTTACTTAACTTTATTTTCTTAAATAGTATTTTGGTCGGATGGAGGACCAAAGGGCGTCCGCACCCCTTCGGTCTTCCATCCTACTGACGCTACGCGGCGACTGTATCGCTACTGCAATTTGTATACTATAGCCTTACATAGGTCTAGTACAAACATACATAGACCTATTATATCGATAATCAGGTGAAATTGGATTTTCAGTTCTTGGTGATGTACCGAGAGTTGATAATCCAATGAAGTGCTTGAAGTTTCATGAAGTTGTAACAGAAAGTGTATCTCGTACATTAACTTTAACTGTTAAATAGAAAGCTGGATCATTACTGAATCTACAATTTATTCAATAAAATATAATTAACATCTTATAACTCTTTGCCGGTCTTGTCCAATAACTTTGAATGGCGATTTTTATAAAAAACCTTTCTGAAAAATAACTAGATGGCATTAAAAATAAGAACGCAAATCTAGTGCAAAATTTAAAAAAAAACTAGTTTCAGAAAACGTTGAATTTTTTTTCTAATTCCCTTTTCTTTTTGTAAAAAAAAAAAAAAAAAACTTTCCACGTCGGTAATTTCCGAAAGTTGTATTTAAATATTTTGTTGAGTACGTACAATTCTGATTATACACCGTGACTTTTTAGTCGTCTTACAAAAGTGGCCCACTTAATGTCCCCGACCTAAAATTCATCTAGGCGAGTTTAGTATTTTTTTTTAATCGTTAAAAATAATTTTTATTATTAATAAATAGGAACATTAGAAATATGAAAATGTTTACGTATCAAGCTGTAGAGTATACCTACCCAGCGCAATAGTCGGGCAGATCATTCCATCTCCATTTTCTATGAGACAAGGGTGTTTTTAACTACTCCTTGCGTCATAATAATGAATTAAAATTTTATTTATAAATTTATCAAATCTCTTAAATACCTATTTTTTTATTATAAACGTGTTCTAGTCATTGGATACATGAACTGGGCTGCCGTTGTAAGACGACTAAAAAGTCACGGTGTATAGCTTTTAAAAAGAAAGTGTTCGTAATCCGGATAGGATTACGAACACTTTCATTTTACTTTTTACGAACGTTTTGATATTTATGACAGGCCTGTTGGTCTAGTGGTTAGTGACCCTGACTGCTATACCGGAGGTCGTGGGTTCGATTTTCACCCCGGACACCCCGACTTACGGCGGGTGCAGTCGCAGGCAAAAGCTAGTTGTAAATACAATTACAAGCAATTTACAAGCCTTGTATGAACCTGAATTATGTCTTTGTAATTCAAAATGTATACCTACTTGCAGGGAGAAAAAAGACGAAAAAGTTATTTCTCCAAGGTTCGGTTTTCGACTTATATTTCGGCTAATAACTCCGAAACTTGACGCTTTAGGACAATTTATGTCCATAATAATTATTTTCTGTTTGTCTAAGGCACGGGCCACATAGAAAAGACGTAAGACGCAGACGGGGCGGAGACATATGTCTCTTCGGCGTCTCTTTCATACAAAATATATTGAAGCGTCGCGAACGTGAACCACAGAAGAGACGCGTCGCGGGCGCGACTCATACATTTTCGCCCGTCCGCGACTCGTCCTCGTCTTACGTTTTTTCTATGTGGCCCGCGCCTAGGTTTTCTCTATCCAAATACATTTAAACATTGCCATGCTTAAAACAGTTTTTACTTTTTTTTTTTTTATTCAAATGAATCATTTGTTTTGTTGACAAAAATTCGCATTATTTAATCTCACTTATTTAGTTTTAGTCGACCCGATGGAAACGGAGGGGCGTCCGTTCGCCGCTCCGTTTCCACGGGTGTGACTAGACATCGGTAGTACGCGAACGATTGAAGGAAATGAACTACTTCATATACATTCATTCAAACGTGTCTCTACTTCACTTAGTTCAGTCTTTCTTTGGCCCACTCGGATACTCGTACATGTTCGTGTAGGATGAAGTTCGGCTGACAAAGTAAGGAGCGATAACAGTGCTGTGGTTAGTCTAATCACCCTGATATGAACTTTATTTATAAAGGTATATCTTATTTCACTTACAACAGTATACGTAAACCAAAATAGAAGTACGTTAATGAAATATAATCTATTATTGTATCAACTGCAAAGTTAGGAACTCGTTCTGATTTGCTGAACTAAATGAAGTACTGAATTAAATGAGTGGACTACTTCGTTAGGTGAAAAGATATATTATATTTCATTCATTTCTTTTTGCTGACACATTTTGCGCATCTCTAGACTGACGCAAAACAGACCGTTCCTGCATTTTATAGACTGAGACCTATATTGTGATTTTTTTTTGTTTATTTTTTAAATTCAAATGTAATATTGTCGAATTTGGACTACTGGACAACTACTTACCTACTTTGTTTATCCCTATTTGGCATCGACGAGTCTGTAAACAAAAATTCGAATTATTTAATCTCTAAAAAATTCGAATTATTTAGTCTCTCAAAAATTCGAATGATCGTCTCCATTTATTGAGCTTTCAAAGTACTAGAGGACCCTATGGAGACGGAGCGCGCGTCCGTTCGCCGCTCCGTCTCCACGGGTTTGACGGAAAGCTGAACCGTTCGACGTGCCGTGCCGTGCCGTGCCATGCCGTGACGGCAGTTTATTATACGTGGACATATACATTTTTTTGTGTGTGACGTCTCGTAGTTCAATATAGATGTGTTTATGTGTTGCTTACGGCCAGTTGTGTTTGATTAATAGTTTAACTGAGTATTGTTCAATCACGTTGGTTGGTTTTTGGCTTTGGTTGGCGCAGTGGCAGAGCGATCCACTGTTGCGCATCATGTCGCGGGTTTGATCCCCGCAAGGAACAAATTTATTGAATCTGATTTGTAAAGCCATAATATTATCAGCACCGATACTGAAAATTTAATTTTCAATCACAGCCACACACAAAACTAGTAGTTAAAAAAGAGTAATCAAGTACCTACTCCATCAAAACTGTAATAACTCCGCATTCCACCTCACTACATCATTTTCACTCGTCAAAGAGTTTTAATAACTGTATGGTGGAGGCACCCAGCCCGCGGGGCCCCATAGGCCCTGCGTGGAGGTACAGGGGTCACTGTGAGGCGAAACCAGAGATTGAATCAATATTGGCAGCCTCCCCATGTAAGTACAGGTTTGCACAAAATGCACATTGAACCGGACATTTTGAAGTTTTTATAATCCATTTTTTATGAATAAACAATAAACATGAGATCTTAGCCGTCTTACTACAAACAGTTAAAAATCTGTTGAACACTTGTCTAAAAAAAGTGTAACTGCAAAACGACCCTTATATCAACCTCAAATGTCATTTCGAAGTTGACAGTTTTTTTAGTCAAGAGTTTAACCGCTGTTTAACTTTCTTGTAGAGAGAAATGCATCTGAAACGATTTCAACGTGTTTCAGATTTTCTCAAAGAACATAAACGTGTCGAGAGGTCTATTCCCGCATGGAACTGATATTTGTAAGATCTACAAGTTTTTATTCACAAATTTATTGTACACAAAAAAGAACTCATTTATAATTTTGAATACTGATGGCAAAACCGTTTTGCCATCGACAGTCTGTAGGGCTGTATCCTTTGATTGCGCTGGCCAGTCAATTAGTACGGTAGCCACATGAAACGTACCTTTAAAAGCTAACCGAGTACCTATATAATAACGTATGCAACGGGGATTATCGGCAGTACGGCTTTGGGCAGGTACCTAACCTATACAGGATGATTTTTTAGTCACCATCCAAATTTTGACATATTAATCTTTGGCGAAAATCATTGAATACGTGTTTTTTCTTTTTGTATCACTCAATACAAAAATATTGAGATATCACGTCACAAAGTTATCTATAAAAAGTTGACGAATCTGGACACCGCGCTGTGATGTGTCGCTCAGGTGTAGCGGGGCGGGGCGGGGGGTAAGCGGGGTGCGCTCTGCACGTTTCATGCGCCGGCAAGTGTAGTATTATTAACGTTTAGCTTGGTGACCACGCAGAGCGGATAATTCTAATGAGAAAATGATTAAATATGAAAATTTTATGTATCTTTTTTTTTCAAAAATGGGGTTAGTGATTGATACCTAATGCCTAGAAAAATTTTGGACGGTGATAAAAAAGTCTTCCTGTATATTATACAGAGTTTTTATGTTTTAAACAACCTTTTATCAATACATCGCGTCGTAGACGGAAGAATATTCTATTTTGTATGAAAAACACCTGTTCTTTTTTTCTTTCAGGGTTGTTTTCATAGTAAACGTTGTTTATAACCATAAAAATCTAGTCTTATATAATAAACTAGCGGCCCGTCCCAGCCTCGCACGGGTATATTAAGAACCGCTCGTCCGATTTTGTGCAAACTTCACATAAAGCATCTACTAAATAGTTCGAACAAAGCCTAAACATTTGGTTTGGATAAGTGAGCCCGTTCTTGAGTTATAATATTACAACGAAACGTGGCATTGATTTTTAGATATTAGATGTAAGTCCAAAGCCATGTCCAGAGGCCAGTGGTGTTCTCAGAGGCGGTTGCATTAACTATGACAACTGTAGAGGTTGGCCACATCCTGACACGTAAAAGAACTAAGGTTGAGGCTTTACTTGCTCCATAGGAAAACCCACTTTCTTTCGTTCTATGAATATCCCCTCCGAAAAAGAACAATAGTTTGTATGATTATTTGATTGACTAAAATTCTTGTTATAGGCCACAGTAACGAAATTTTCCGTTAAGGGCGCATAACCAAAAAGTTGGCAACGTCGTAAATAGCTGTCAAATATTTACAAGTTTTAATAAATTTGGTAAATTTACTGTATGAAAATAAGAAATATGGCTCTGTAGTGCACTAAAAAATTGATTAGGGAATGCAATAATTAATATCGTAACACCGAATATATAGTTTTAGATGTAAAAAAAGTATTTGTAAACTTTCCAAATGCTTTTTTTACACCTGAAACGGTTACAACATCAAATTCAGTGTTTTAATTGCATTTCTATATCAGTGTTCTAGTGCACTGCAGAGCGATATTTCTTATTTCCATACAGTAACATTGCTGAATTAATTAAAACTTGTTAATATTTGACAACTATTTGCGACGTTGCCAACTTTCAGAATAAGCGCTCTTAATATGGTCCTAGTGTTAAAGAATATAAACTACACCACTTTCCAAAAATATACCATCCTATATCACTATAACAGCATAAAGAATAAAGGCAACTCCACACTCCACTCTCAATGGAATCAGTCAGCAATTAGCAACAAAATGATACGTGAAACCTGCACACGAATTAAATCCATCGGCTTATGCAACCCCTTCGTGGGGTGCACGGATTAAAACGCACTGTTTTGATGTACCGACTTTAATAAAAAGGAGATGTAATTTTAATGTTTTTGAAAGTAACGTTAGTTACGTTACTTTGCGAGAAATTTATGAAAGTAACGTAACTGATTAGTTATGTACTTACGCCAGCAGGTCAATCGAATCAACTCGAATCTGTCAGATGTTACTAATCGAACATTCCTTCCATTATTGTGATAAGGTTGAAAATCTATTAAAGTATAAGTAAGTATGGAGTTTCTTGCCCATTCTTCTTCATACAACCTACCTTTGCGAATGGGTGTAGAATCAATCCCATCCCATCCCATTTCCTTAATTTTAATTATGCGACGTTTAAAAGTGCTTCTTTGATGGCCTAATTGAAATAAATGATTTGACTTTGACTTTGAAAGAAATTTGACAGATTGAGGTAGGTTGATGTGCTGGCGTCTGTACATACATACATACATAATACTCACGCCTTCTTCCCACGGGGGTAGGCAGAAACTACAGAGCATCACCTGCTACGATCCTTACAAACTCCTTTTGCCTCATCCACATTCATACATCTGGTCATACACGCACGCTTATTGCGAGTACTACACACCCGGCCTTTCTGAAGTACTGCACCAATAAGGTTAGTTAGTGATTAGTTATGTCTTTGAAGATAAAGTAACTGGAAGTCTGAAAGGGGCGTTGGTGATTGAAAACATACAGGGTGTAAGACACCCCCGTGTTGGAATTTTTCGTCGGTTTTTTCCTATTTTTTTATATTTTTATAAGTTTGTTTTTTTTTAATAGTGAGCCGCGCTTAAAGTACTACAGGTACTGTGGTACTGGACACAGTATTTAGGTATACGATGACCTTTTATTACAAACATCTAAGAAGACACCATTTCTAGTTTTATTTACATTGCGACTTTTAGAGAAAGTAGTGAATTAATTCCTTTTTTTTTAAATCTCATTGGGTTAGGTAAGAATAACGATTATGAACAGTCTAAAGTAAAAAAAAAATCCATTTTTTTTTTAAATTTAGAAAATTATGAAAAATCCGACGAAAAATTCCGACACGGGGGGGTCCAGAATCATGTCCTGGACCCATGGTATCCGTTTGTGCGTCGATGTCTCTTACACCCTGTATCCGGTGTAATGTGGAGGCGACCAATTGGTCGGCATTCAATTGTCAAAACAATTGTTATAAAAATGGCCACAGTTCATGATTTATTATGTGACCGTTGTCATGATATACGCATCTAATGTGGAAGAATTAGGACACTGTGATGAGGAAAGACCCTCAGAAAAAGAGAACGATATAATGCAAGTTGCCATGAACGTTTATAGAGACGAATGTTTCATAAGGTGTTGTGTTAACACTCTTTTTCTGGTCAACACTTTAGATTCGGCAAAATTCGAGGGCTCATTGTTTTAAATCTTCTGAAAACTGAGTTATCTGCATTCGTTTTCCTTTGTTTGCGTATCATAATTTATTGAATGACTTAAAAGATAAAATCGTGATAGAAAGACAACGTTGTTAAAGGCAATCCGTCTTACCACAAAATAAATAAACATCTGTTGGACACTTGTCTAAAAAAACTGTCAACGTCAAAACGACATTTCACGTTGATATAAGGGTCGTTTTGCAGAAACACTTGTTTTAGACAAGCGTTCAACAGATGTTTATCTTTTTGTGGTAAGGCTGAATATGTAGGTATATGAAAATAGTTCTAGCAGTTTCCAAAAAGTGATGATCACACCCATACATACACACATTTTTAATTAAGTATTTGTGACCTAGAGAAATATTATTGAAGTCACTAGGTTCTAGAAAAAACTAAGTAAGCATAACTACAGAGTGCAGAAGGAATTAGATTAAAAATAATGTGTTAGTAAAGATATATCGTCAAACTATAAACAAGTTAAACATCTGTTTGAATACTTGTCTTAAAAAACCGTCATCTACAAAACGGCATTTGACGTTGATATAACAATATAACAAGTTGATGTAACTGCAACACGACCCGTGTTGCAGTTACACTTTTTTTAGACAAATGTTCATCAGATGTTTAACTTTTTGTAGTAAGACGGTAATATTTAAACTGAATTCTATTATAAGTTGGGTACAAACATGCACTATGTTTCTATTCTAAAATCCATTTTATTGTCTACTACTATTTATTAATATTGTAATCTTCATTGCTAATACTAAATTAATAATAATAATATTCCACAACTATCACACAACGCCATCTAGTCCCAAGCTAAGCAGAGCTTGTGTTATGGGTACTAGACAACTGATAAACATACTTATATATTTCTAAATACATACATATTATAGATAAATTACACCCAGACACAGAACAAATGAGCGTGCTCATCACACAAACATTTGTCCTGGGTGGGAATCGAACCCACGACCTCCGGCATAGCAGTCAGGGTCACTAACCACTAGACCAACAGGCAAATTATAAAGAATGACCTAAATCTCTTACCACAAAAAAGTTAAACACCTGTTTAACACTTGTTTATAAAAACCGTCAATGTCAAGGCGAAATTCCACGTTGATATAAGGTTCGTTTTGCAGTTACACTATTTTTAGACCAGCTTTCAACAGATGTTAATCTTTTTGTGGTAAGACGGTTAAAGTAAGTAGAAGAAGAGATAAATTCTGAAACATCTCATCCAATTTTTCGTATTTCTGAGTGCTAAATTGTTGTCGCCTCGAAGCCGGACTTCCATACTTTTGCGTAAAATTAGTCGTTTTGATTATGTTTTCATTATTATTGATTTATTTGTTATAATCATACTTTATTATAACTATTCTTATTTAAATAGATTTAACGATTAAAAGTTGTGAATACGATTTATTAAGTATTTAAGATGGCAGCACTGGTGTCGCGCTGTTATTGGTCCGTTGTAAACTTCCGGTAATGGCGGGGCGACACGTCACTTAAATAATCTGAGAGACGAACTCGTGCAGTTGGTTGGCGAACGCAGAACAAGCAACATCTCTCTAACAGTTATAAAATAGTTTCGATTTAATTCAATTATAATTGTGAATGTGAATTAAAGTTAAAACCCAGTGCTGTGGTATTTGTGTTTAAACAGTGGCTCATTATTTAAATAAACATATATTGCTGTGTATTCGGTGTGTTTTGTGGTCATCCTTCTACATCAGAAGTGTGAAGTGAACCGCGCCCTCATGCCGCGAAGCCGCAAGCGTACTCGAGGGAGGAGTGCCTCAAAAATAAGTGTTTCAAGTAGCTCGTCATCAAGCTCGGGCTCGTATTCTTCGAGCAGCAGCAGCTCTGGCGGGCACAAGCACAGGAAAAAGAGACGCACCAGGCGTGCGTCTCCCGCAGTAAGCCAAAATGTTATTTTATCATCAGTGATTCCTGACTTTGACCCATTAATAGACGATATTGAAATGTGGATAAATGTGGTAGAAGCTAATGCTCGTGCTTTTTGTTGGTCGGATCGAGTCCTTCAATATCAAGCGTTGCAAAAATTGCGTAATACCGCCAAGACATGGTACGACTCGCTTCAAAAAAATAAAACTCGATGGACTACCTGGAAATGGAAAGATTGGCGAAATACATTATTAGATACATTCCAAGTTAAGCGTAATATGTACAGTTTGTTAAAAGATTTGGTCCAAACAAAACCTTTAGATGGCCAATCATTATACGAATTTTATTTTGTACAAAAAGGGAAAATTGATAAAATGAGGCTAGCCTTTTCTGATCAAGACATTATTTCGATAATCGTAGGATCAATTGGTGATAAAAATATTCTAACTGCAGCCGACGCTGGTAATTTTAAATATTGTGATGACTTGGCTTCATTTCTACACGGAAAAATTCATGTCGACCCGGAACAAAAGTCCATTCAGAAACAAAATAATGTACATAATAAAAATACAAATCGCTACATTAATTCAGATAGAAAGACAGATAATTCTTCTAATGGAGCAGTAGTGCATAGCTCAGTGTCAAACGCGGGTACAAATATTACATGTTTTCGTTGTGGTGAACCAGGTCATAAAAAGACCAGCTGCAGCCAGAAAGATAATGTCAAATGTAATTCGTGTGGCAGATTTGGTCATTTGGAACTTGCATGTAGGTCTAAACCTAAAATGAAACCTGAAAAAGATAGCGAAGTTAAATTAATTGTTGAACCTACACCTAAGGATAAATTTTATAAAGAAATTATGATTAATGGATGTAAACGACAGGCTTTTATAGATATGGGTAGTAGTTGTTCTCTAGTAACGTCCTCGTTAGCACGAGAGTTAAACTTAACTTTGTTCCAGTTAAATAAACCTATTGTATTGACTGGATTTAAAACTGATTCTTGCTCTGAGGTCACACATGGGGCACAAGTTGATATTATGGTCGATAATGCTATGCTTAGTGTAATTATATATATTTGTGATGAACTAGCGGGTTGCCCTATATTAATTGGAAGGAATTTCACCGAAGACAAAAAGATAATGTATGCACGTGTAGGAAATAGTCTTTCCTTTTGCCCCATAAACAACCACCACGTGGCCTTAATAGAATCATTTATGTTCAATACTGATTCTGAACACATCTCGGTTTTACATGAAATATTTTCTAGATACCCTCGGGTTGTTTCAAAAGATTTAAAATCATTAGGACAGACTTCATGTGTAGAATTGGATATAGAGGTGATAACTAATAAACCTGTATACCAAAGACCCTATCGTATGTCTGAATCTGAAAAGGCAGCGACTAGAGATATAATTGATGACCTTTTAAAAAACGGAATAATTCGCGAAAGTAATTCCGCATACGCTAGTCCGGTTCTATTAGTCGATAAACCATCAGGTGATAAACGTTTGTGCATTGATTATAGGTCTCTTAATAAAATTACAGTTAAAGAGAAATACCCAATGCCCATTGTAGAAGACCTTATAGACAAACTTAGAGGATGTAAATGGTACACATCTATTGACTTAAAAAGTGGGTACTACCAAATTTTAGTTAGTGAGAACTCTATTTCTAAAACCGCATTTATTACACCTGATGGCCATTATGAATTTAAAAGGATGCCGTTTGGTTTATGCAACGCCCCCTCTGTATTCCAAAGGTTAATGAACACCGTTTTAGGTAAACTACGCTTCGATAAAGTTATATGTTACATGGATGATTTATTAATTGCTACTGAAACGTTTGATGAAAATGCTAGACTGTTAGACGAAGTATTGAAAATATTGCAAAAAAATGGCTTGACAGTAAATTTAGAGAAATGTCACTTTTTCCAGAGTTCTGTTAGTTTTCTTGGATACGATATTTCAGAAAATGGTTTACGTCCAGGTAAAAAGAAATTAAAAGCAGTAGAAAATTATCCTGAGCCCAAAAATGTCCATCAAGTAAGACAATTTTTAGGTCTTATTAATTATTTTCGAAAATTTATAAAGAATTGCGCTCTTATAGCAAAACCTTTAACAAAGCTTTTGAAAAAAGATGCCCCATGGGAGTGGGGATCCGATCAAGTTTCGGCAGTTAATACATTAAAACACGAATTATTACTTAATGCATTACTTAATATTTATGACCCCAAATTACCCACTATTTTGTACACCGATGCTAGTCGTGATGGTGTAGGCTGCATATTAACACAAGTTACTGATTCTGGTGAAAAACCAATCCATTTTTATAGTCGACAGACCTCTAATGAGGAGAAAAAGTATCACTCTTTTGAACTGGAATTTTTAGCGATAATCGTTGCACTTCAAAAATTCCGTCACTATTTATTAGGGTCCACCTTTAAAATTTATACAGATTGCAATGCTGTTAAATACACAATTAATAAACAAGAAATTAATTCTAGAATTGGTAGGTGGGTTTTACTTACTCAAGAATTTACGTTTGAAATAATACATAAACCAGGGACTCAAATGCAACATGTGGACGCTTTGAGCCGGAATCCAGTCGATGCAAATTCCACCCCCATGTGCAATGAAAGCGTGTTGGCTATAACAGAAGCAGATTGGTTATTATCGGTCCAGTTGCAAGACCCAAATATTTGTGCTATTAGAGAAATATTACAGTCAGGTCAGGCCGAGCTTAATAAGAAAGTGTATAATGAGTATGAGTTATTAGGTAATAAGGTGTACCGTCGGACTGAATATGGTAGACGATGGGTTGTCCCTAAAAGATGTATTTGGCAAATAATAAGAGCTAATCATGACGAAATTGGCCATTTTGCCGTGGATAAGACAATTGAAAGAATAAAATCTTGTTATTGGTTTCCTAAAATTAAGAAAGTAGTATCCAAATATATTAAAAATTGCATTAACTGTATTTACTATAAAAATATCCACGGTAAAAAGGAAGGCAAACTGTTTCCGATACCTAAATATGCAAAACCCTTTCACACGCTTCACATAGACCACCTGGGTCCATTTGTAAAAACCACGCGTAAAAATTCCTACCTACTGGTTACTGTTGATTCTTTCACAAAATTTGTGTTTATATCTCCTGTTCGTAATACTAAAAGTCAAGTTGTTATAAGCGAATTGGACAAAATATTTAAAGTTTTTGGTAACCCGAGGCGTCTCATATGTGACGCTGGCAGTTCTTTTACATCCAAGCTATTCGTCAAGTACTGCCAGGATAAAAATATACGACATCATGTTATAGCGACTGCCGTTCCACGCTCAAACGGTCAAGTAGAACGGTTTAACCGTACTATTCTTGACGCGTTGAGAAGTATGGGTGCTAATACGAGCTATGACAAATGGGACACTCATATTACTAATATCCAACAAGGTATTAACAGTACCATTAATAAAACCACTTCAGCCATTCCTAGTGAAGTGTTTTTTGGATATCGACTCCAAACAGATGCTGACAAATATGTGCAAGAAGATCAAGCTATTGATGTTACATCGCTAAGAAATAATGTAAACAGCCGCATTCAGGCCAGTGCAGACAAACAGAAACAGGCTTTCGATTCCAAACGAAAAGAGGCTCACAAATACAATGTCAACGATTTGGTGGTCATAAAAATTCCCAGTCAATCCAATGACGGGCAGAGTACCAAGTTATTACCGCTTTTTAAAGGACCTTTCCAAGTGACTGAAGTATTGGGCCATGACCGCTACAAGGTAAAGGACATGCGTGGCGCTGAAAGAACAAGTAAAAGCTATGAGGGAACCACGTGTGCTGAAAATATGAAGCCTTGGATCCAGTTGGCAGATCTAGATGTTGATGGCTTGGAAATGGCCTAAGATGTTGTCAGGTATTTATTAAAAGTAAATGCTTTCAGTTATTTAAAGTTTATATTTACATTGTTTACTTGTATATGCTGTCTAGTGCATTTGCTTCAAACATATTTTTGGTATTTTGAGAGTGTTTGTCACAGTATTTATTCGTGTAAAATAAATCTGTGGTATTTGGGTTTGGGGTTTGTAGTGACATGCAACTAGGGTTGGCCAAAGGCATCGCCTAGGGTAAACTACAAGCTCCTTACATACCAATGACTGACCGCTGATGGAACAGTTATGAAAACAATGCTCTAGATCCAATAATATGTCATATTAACGGGTCTTTCTAATTGTGGTCTTTCTTCTGCTGGCCGTTGATGGAATAGTAGAAGTAGACGCTCAGTTGGATTGACAGTGCGTGGTACTTACAGCGTAATTGTATAATGCGGGGACTTATTGTTTGTACTCTGTTCTCAGCAATTGCACCAGACTGGGACGCTATCCGGGGACGGATGCGTGAGCAGGACGGCCGGATGTTGTCGCCTCGAAGCCGGACTTCCATACTTTTGCGTAAAATTAGTCGTTTTGATTATGTTTTCATTATTATTGATTTATTTGTTATAATCATACTTTATTATAACTATTCTTATTTAAATAGATTTAACGATTAAAAGTTGTGAATACGATTTATTAAGTATTTAAGATGGCAGCACTGGTGTCGCGCTGTTATTGGTCCGTTGTAAACTTCCGGTAATGGCGGGGCGACACGTCACTTAAATAATCTGAGAGACGAACTCGTGCAGTTGGTTGGCGAACGCAGAACAAGCAACATCTCTCTAACAGTTATAAAATAGTTTCGATTTAATTCAATTATAATTGTGAATGTGAATTAAAGTTAAAACCCAGTGCTGTGGTATTTGTGTTTAAACAGTGGCTCATTATTTAAATAAACATATATTGCTGTGTATTCGGTGTGTTTTGTGGTCATCCTTCTACAAAATAGGGTATACTTTTAACAACGTTAATATATGAATTCAGTAGTCGGCAAATGCTAGTACAGACTATAGAAAATGGAAAAAAATATTGCTTTGCATAATGTGCATACCTAACCTTACATACTATAAAATAAAATGAAAATAAATAATATGAATTCTACTAGAATAACTATTACTAAATAATAGTTATTTATGCAACTGTTGTATAATCAGGGGTATTAAAACACGAATGTGGGTTTATCACACGAGGCGTAACCGAGTGTGATAATAGTATCACATGAGTGTTTTAATACCTAATTATAACAGTTGCATACAAGACTTTATCTACAATCATGATGTGAATCCTCTATAAAAGATTCTCATACCATAGGGTGTTGTACAGTGTTGTAAGAACTATGTAAATTCAAGAAAAGTCTAATTGCGAAGCATGTAAAATAAACAAACCTTAATAAGTAAAAGAATTATTGTTCTTTTTTCAAAATTTTAGCGATCTGGTGGTTAAAATGTCATTGCATGAGAATGTTCTTTTTTTGAAATTCATAATATCACGCGTTTGAATGATATAATGATCATAATATCATTGAGTGTTTTAATGTTGGCAATAAGCTAATTGTTATAGGTTCTTTTATAGAGGATTAATAGCATGATAGTAGATAAAAGTACTTATATGATTTACACGGAGTTCGTTCCTTTATGACCGCTGATGAAGATGGTTCCTGGACAGCAGTTTTCTCCCTCAGCCTGAAGAAGTTCATGATGAAGTCTGAAGAAGTCTCTCATTAGCTGGTGGAGTAAAGTGTACGGAGGAGGCAGAGCGATTGTATCCTCCACCACCACCACCAGAGCATCAGAGAATCAAAGGTCTTAGTTGATTGTTACTGGCCCGCGCGGTTGAGCGGCACGCCGCGTGGAGAGGCGGAGTGCGCCGCATTTACACGCGGTTGAACGGAACGGATATCATACTTAAAGCAGTATAGGTTTAATTGTATGGCATGTTTTTCCGCTTTTCTTGCATGTGTGCATATGCATGAGGTGAGGGCGGGAGTGTGGGACTATATTCTGCATTCAAGCCTGGATTCTTGTCGCAGTATTAAAAGTAGATATTTTTAATAACTTTTAATTGATGGGATAAGTATTTATGTACTTTAACACTAGATCGTGTGGGATGAGTGTTATCTTGTGAGAATCGTTTTTTTTTATTTTTGTTACAATATCATTCAATCCCTTTATGTTATACTCGTAGGTTAGACTCAGTTCCACTTTCTGAGTTTTGTAGTTTCGATTCTACTGCGTAGGGGAACAGTGTATAAGACGAAGACGTTAATAATCGCGAGGTATAATGGGGACATACACTCTTTAGACATACTTAACACAACACTAACGTAGAGCAAGCGCCATCAGGACGTCATTTGCAAGCGGCCAGACGCAAATGGCGTCCTGTGCTACGTTAGTTTTGTGTTAAGTTTGCCTTAGGTGTGTGATTTCCCATCATACCTCGTGTCCCCGTCTTATACACTGTTCCCCTATCATGTTTATGAAGATCTGATAAAATTCAAACAGTAGCGGTTTACAGAAAAAAAGAAGTAAGTTTTAGCGTAGAAGTACATTTAGCGTGAAAAGTGCTTACATTTTGTGTTATTTCCAATTCACTTTTTCATGAACAATTATTGTTTTTAACAAACGCTAGTGCAGTGTTTCTCTTAATAAAATTTTGCATAAATCATATAAAATGTATCTATCAGTTCAAGGATTCTCTAGCTGATTAAAAAACTCTATTAAAGCTGTAAATTACAAGTATATAGTGTTTGTATGTATGATATGTGTACCTAATAATAGTTTTATCATTGTTTACTGTAAAATGTACCTTAAGAGCATGATATTAAAGGACACATGAGTCAGGATGAAAAGAAAAAAAAAACACTTCGTCTCGGGTTTTTTATATATTTAGAACAAGAAATGTATAGTTACAACCATCGAGGATATTAAATATCATATTGTAAAAACTATTGTATAAAGTGAAGAATGTGACATTTTTTCCATATTTTTTTTATTATAATTAATTCCAATAAATTAATTTTAATTATAGACACATAAATTACGTGAAAATATTAATTAAGAATTACGTAAAAACAGCCAAGTATCTACGGATGTAAATATATTGGTTATTAATGCTTACGTTAGGAATGAGTATTCTTTTTTTATTCAAAATCTTTCTAATCGTTATCGATTGAAAGATGGCGTGCAGAATTTTGCAAACGCTCGCTTTTTCCTTTTATTTATTTTTGGAGGAGAAAGATAGCGGCTTTGTAGAACTCTACACATAATCCTTACGACACTCTTATAAATTATCGGAAACAACATTTATGACTAAGGGCGACACTAAAACTGTCATGGACACTAAAATATATTAGCTGTCAAAATATTATTTTTTCGCTAAAGTTTTGACATTTTCATACATTTTTTAAAACTTTTTGGACTTTCAAAGACGCGTCTCTGAAAAGTCGAACTTCTATTTTCCAACTAATAATAGTAGGAACTTAGAACAAAAAAGTAGCTCCAGTTTCAGTATTTACCTTAGTCGCCTATTCTTGTGCAAATGATAATTTCTCACAAAAGCATTAAGGTAGAGGTAATTTATTAAACCGACACAATAATTATTATAGAAATACCTAATTTTTAGGTACAATATCAACTAAATCGGTTAATACCACCAACACATATAGACATCTACCTTCTTAATTTTATAATAATTCATAAAAAGACGAAAATGAAATTGTTTTAACATTGATTCTTAAACCGGAAGATCTTAAGTGTTTTTTTAAACTTTTTTTTGCATTTTATTACTTTTATAAAATACGTATTTGTATCAAAGTGACGTCAGCAAGAATAAGGAAAATGGCTGACAGAATTATTCATAATCTCATTTTTTTTTTATTATTATAAATATCATTGCTTTCATTGTCTAGTACACCTTAACTTTGAAGTTGGTAAAATACTTATTCAATACTTTTATTTTTTGAGATTCTTATCTTACGATGCATTTTTTTTTCTAAATTATTTCCTAGCCTTATTGAGTCTGGGGGAAGTCGGATTGATTTTACACATTAGAAAATACACACGAAGGGACCGAGGAAAGTGTTTAGCACCTTCCCGACCTAGCATGGTTATGGGAGTATGAATATTGACTAGGTATGCACTAAGTAGGAGTATCACAATCTACTCTGTATGACACTAAGTTCGTTCCCATCGCGTTGAAAATATTACAAAAGATAGTGATGTGACACTATTGCAAACCGAAATACAATCTATCGATAGTGAACACGATAAAATTAATCTAACTACAATGAAATGTACCAATAATACAACAGCAAGTTCTACTTATGAATACGAAATGGGAACCAACTGTGATCATGCAGCTTAAGAGGAATCAACACCGAAAACGAATACTAATAAATAGACAGTGAAATTGATATTACATGATATTACTTTTTATTTTAAATTCGAAACTATGGGTTATTAATATTTTTTTTATTCATAATTCGCTTACCCGAAGCAGGACCGATCCTTTGATGTTTATTTACATATTTATTGCAATCTGTTTTTTTACCCGACGGCGTATTGTCAAGCTAATTTCATCCTAATATGTTTGTAAATAAAACTTTTTATCTTACGTTAGGTTGATTTTATGTTACCTCTCGCTCCGGTTTTCACTGTCTATAACGATTATTCAGGGATAAAAACACATAGGGCTATTATAATCAGAATCGAATTAGATTATTTGAAAGGAATTTTATTCGAAACAAGTCGTACAACACTATGTGTTCGGAACATTTGTGACGATGATCATGCGTTATAGGGAAGCGATAGGCTGCTAGAATTAGCTGTATTTATAAAATTATCGATAGACATTAAACTATTAAGCTATACTACTAGAGAAACGGATCCAAAATACAAGGAAGTACAAGGTGAGCAAATGTAGTATTTTAATAATTTTATAAGAATACAGCTGTAGCAGCATACAAGTATCATTAGGTGTTGTGCATTGCGTTCTGAACTCTTACTAGCAATCTTGACATTTATGAAGTAATAGTAACACATTTAGTCGATGTCTCGAGTTTTCCACGACGTGAAAAATATTTCAATCGTTACGCTGTTTTATCGATAAGGGAGCTGTGTCGCAACACTAGACGCGGCGTTCATTATTAAATTGAGCATCGTTTTAGGCGCGTCGAGTATGGGGACACAGTTGTTTACTTTGAAATATTTTTACGTGCAGAAATATAAAACTTACGTATTTATGTACTATGGAAGATCATTTCTTCATTTTGTGACCTAACTATCGGAATCGCGTACATCTCGGCCACATTGATAATTATTTGTGCTCAGCCGAGTTTAAGGCCATTCCTCTACACGACAAGCTGTATAGAAAAACTCTATATGCTTTTATTCCCATCTCACTATTTCTTATCATAATTTTCACACTGGACAGTCAAACAGATCACGCAGTTTGGAGTATTTATTTTCAATTGATTTACTTATTAAATATGGGCATTAATATGTTTTTTGTACGCGAGATTGCATGATTCCAATCACAGAACAGAGAGGTATCAGGCTATGGACTAGCAACCTATATCTTATGTACTATCGCAATCTTAACGCTTTATTGCTGTATGTAGCGTCAAGCAGTGTCAGTGGTCGCGCTGAAGCCGCTTGAAGCTCAAATCCGTTCACGGACTGATCATAAAGATACATACATTACCTTATATTAAAAGTGGTGTTCAATGATTGATAGGAGAGATTTGGTAACAAGATGTTATGGCACTTTGATTCATTCATGTTAGGCAAAGCTTCTGCTTGCGATTGGGAAACTTTCATGAATATCGACACAATAGGAAATTAGGAAATGATGTGTGCCGATGAGTTTTTTGCGCGAGAAATAAACTCCCCATTAGTTCTCTGTTCTGTGATTTAACTTACGTTAATATTTTATTTTATTAAAGTACGACCAATCGTCACGTGTTTCTTTAACTTTATTTTTGCTAATTTCACAGCCTCATTGTCAATTAGCCTATGCGTATTAGAGTATTGTTTCTGTGTTGCCAATTAATTACGATTTTTTAATATTTTTAATAATATTTTATTATTTTTTTAATTTCATAAAAATGCATCAAAACACCTTTCAAAAAGTAGCCGTATGCTATTGATCAGATATCCCTTGACACTTAGTGGGGTTAGTTACTTAGCTTCGACGTTTTTATCCACAACCTATTTACCATAGCTTTGTAGACAACTTCGATGGTTCAAGTTTTAATTACTATTTATTTCCTGTCCATATTATGGTCACAATTCAGACTCAGTCGATTTTTATTGTACTTCTCTCGCGGTCCGTGACGATTTTTCATAAAATAGGTTTCTTTGGATGGCTCTAGCGATACCTAGAAAGGTTTTTAATATTATTTTTTTTTGCGTTTATAACACAGGACCTTTGACCAAAATATTGTTCTTTGCTTACAGTAATTAAAACACGAACCATGCTGAATTAGTAGAACGTTTTGCGAGTATGCCGCTTACATCTATGAAGATATGAATTACAGTATATTTTAAAATACATATAAAAATATTAAGTTAATTATGGTGTAGTTATTACCCGTGTGTTCTGTTTTATAAAATTCACAATTATTTTTATTGCTTTCCGCGTTACGTACTACGGGCATAGCCCTCTAAGCTATTGAGCACTATTATTAATTATTATTATTTTTTTTTTATAATTATTACCGAAAGAAGAGGGGCGCACAAAACATTCTACTAACTAGTCACGTAACACCTACCTAACGAACAATTTCACTCCAAAATATCATTTTTGCATTTTTATCATTCTGCAATCTCATTATTTCTTATTTATTATCTAAAAAGTCGATGAAATTTCAGTAAAATACTTTGGTGTTTTATGTTTCGATTCAATACGACGTATTAAGCTTTATTTTACGCAAATATTCGAGAAAACAAATTTTAAGAAGGATTTGTATAATTGTGTTTAACTGAATTATGAGATTTTTTTCCCAAACAAAGTCAGCACATCCATGCTCCCGACCTATAATAATTGCCCGATATATTTCCCTAATAAATAAATCAATCTAGGTTAACCTTATCGAAAAAAACATCAATTTTTATCGACGTTAATAAATAAACTGGTGATTATCACTTTTGTGTTCACCCGTACCATTCATGTCATGACTAGAGACGAGACTATTCGACGATAACTATATCGACATCGATAAAAACTAATATTTAGGAATATAATAATTATAAATTATACATTAAATAAGTTAAATGCACACTAAGTTTACACATAAAATACAATTACATAATTGCACATACACTAAATTAATGACAATAAATCTAAGACGAAAAAATTTATGACAAAATTATCATTAGGATTATTAATATCAACATTGATTATTAACTTCAACTATTCAAAATATCAAATATTTTTTTTATTATAATTTAATAATGATTCCTTTTGGAATATTATGACTAGAATAGTTGAAATTTTCATGCTGAATGAAAACAACACAAAACACAACAACTATTTTTAACCTAAGAGACAACTACATAGTATATAGATAATAAGTATGTAGCAAATCTTGTGCTTCACACGTCGACCATACAAATCCACATTTCTTAGCCAACCGTTAAAATTAACTCAAACAAAATCTGCATTTCAAAACGTCACTTCGGATTGACAGCTGTCAATGATGACAGGTGAAGTGACGTTCAGAAATGCATAGGTAACTCACAAATTTTATCTAAATCAATAATAGTACTCCTAATAAAAGTATTAAGACTAAAAAATGGAATGTAATCAAAGCATTTTAAGCTGTATCGAAATCAAGCAATTTTTTTTTGTAGATTTTATATTATTAAAATTAATGGAAAAAATTAGTGAATTCAATTCGCGCGTACTGAGTGCGGATAAACAAATAGTTTACAATAAATAGTACCTAAACAAAGTGGCGCGAACCCCACAGTACATGTTGATACTATGTCAATCAAACGCCTCTTCGAGTCATTTTTGACTTTTTTTAATAATATTTTTTTTTATTAAATTACTGCTATTAGTTATTGCACGTTTTACATTTATAATAAATATATAAATACTTGTAAATTTTATTTTCATCTTTTGGTATGTAATGAGTAGATACCTATTTATTTTAATATTTGAAATGTTACAAAACTGTTTTTTACATAATATTAAGTATATATTTTTTTACAAAAATCGTAGGGTCGTTAGGACGGCACGATATTTAAAATATCTATTCAAGTTCGATGTTTATTAATAGGTCTTTGTCGGGTTAAGTTTTATAGATCCTAGTGTGACGTGTTCTGACGCGGCAATACAGATTAGTTATTCATTTATTATTTTAAATTAAACAACTTTTTTTTCTATTTACAAATTTCGATTTAGACTAAGACAATTAAAGCCTAGGTCGAATAGACGCAGGTCCGCATCCATACATTATTATTATAGCAGGTACCGATCATATGTTTAGACATCGATTTTAATTTTATTTTTGGAACGATATCGTTAGACTAGAGTATGCACCATTGTTCCGCGAACGGACTCGTCCTCGCTACTAGGGGGGGCGGGGGTGGTTGGGAGGGAGGTTGTGGTCGCGACCCCCCCGGCCCCCGCGGGTCCGCGCTCGCGCCCCGCTCCCCGTCCTGTGCGCGCTCCCCAGAAATGGCTCGATCGATTTTCGCGTCTCCGCGTCGCGAACTCGGAACATCCGTCAAGTCCGGACGATTCGGCATCGCCCGTCGTATCAAGTGTAACACCACCATCGAAAATGTATCTCAAAAATTTTTCTAATACTAACTACTGCCAGGCCTTCCTACCTCGGACAGTCGCTTCCACCCGCTCTTGATCTTTAAAATTTTATCAAAACCTATCACAGTTTTTGATTAGTTTTTTTTTCATCCTTAATTTTAATATATGATTAAAATATACGTATAGATAATATATATTTTTTCTTTCCAATCTTTAACAATATAACACTATTTGACTTCGATTAGTTGTCCGCGAGTGCCGTCGACCCAGAATGTTAGTTTCGCGCTATTAGGTTAACGTTAACGTCATTTACTTTACCGGCCTTAACACGTAAATACGTACGTTAATGTAATTATTACGATATGATCGCATAAAAATTGGAGCATAGCATTTAGGCTATTATTGCTAAGATTATTTTATATTCGAAAACTATTTTCTCGATTTAAACCACAACCGTTCATAAGCGAAGTTTAATATCATTATTTTGTTATTGACTATTACCAATATGTATGTTTCGTGATCTGGCCAGATGGTCCACATCTGATGTGGAGTGTGCTTATCATATTATTGCGTGGTGGTGGCGACCCTTCGCTCAGCGCCATCTTATCCGGACCTGCGCACTGAGGCCGCGCCTCGACGCCATTTTGATTTCCTCAACACTTAACCCAATTTTGTGGCCGACTGTACCCGGCACAGAACAAAGGGTTACCACACGTTACAGTCAAAAACATTTCTCTAGGTTTACAATTATAAAAACGCCCGCCCGGCGTCCCCGGCGGGCCTCGGGAAGACAGTCTATAAAGTCAACTCCAATATTTAGGAATGTCACCTACGTCTATATTACATTAGACTCATGCTTATCAAGTATTTGGCATTTTATACGTCACCGTAAAAGTCTGAAGTCCACCACTTTAGCATAACACGGTGAAAACGTAATATTTTACATATAAGTATATAACACGACAAAATACTAAATTTTCACTGAAAGGTGACAAGCCTGTGTCCACTATATGTTCACCGGCACTGGTGTGTCGGGGCCACGGCTCTGTTGTAGAGGGCGCCGTGTGTGAGTATGTATGTGTATGTATGGGTGCGTCCTGCTGTGCCGTCCTAGCGTCCGGCTAGGCCGAATCTGGGGCGATCCCCTTAGATGGTCTTGATCTTATTAGTCTTGAAGCTGACCTGCAGCACTCGGTTGCCAAGAGTGTATCCGTTGAGCGACTGGATGGCGACGACTGCCTCGTCATAGTTGGTCATGGTGATGAAGCCGTAGCCCTTGCACTTGTTGGTCTGGAGGTCACGGATCACTTTGACGCTCTGGACCGCACCGAAGGGCCCGAACAGTTGCCAGAGAACGTTCTCCTCGGTCTCGGGAGCTAGGTTGTACACGAAGATGCACCACTCGGAGCCCACGGCGCCGGGCAGCACGCCGCCGAGCAGCTCGCCCGCCAGCGGGCTGTAGCGCTGCAGACCTTTATTGATCGCTAGGAGAGACTTGCCTGAGCTGAATCTGCCGAGCGGCGCCGGGAAGCGCAGCGCGGCCGGCAGGTACGCCGCCAGCGGCGCCAGCGCCTTGCCGTTGTTGCTCGGGTTGTTCGCGAACTTCACTGTAATTGGCTCTGTGGCTCCCTTCGGCACCGTCCCGTTCAACTCTTGTATAGCACGCTCCGCCTCCACGCGCTGGTCGAAGCGGATGAATCCGACTCCCTTGCTCAGTCCCTGCTCCCCACCAGTGAACGGTCTTCCGCCGGAGTTCTCGCACAGAATCCGCGACGTAATAATCCTGCCGTACGGGCTGAACAGGCGCTCCAGTTCAGCCTGAGTCATAGTCTTCGGTAGTCCGGAGACGTATAGGTTCGCTCCTTTGATGGCTTCGCTGCTGGGCCGCGCGTATGACACTTTGATCGTCTTGTTCTGAAGACGCAGGCCGTTGAGTGTGGCGATGGCCTTCTCCGCGTCTTCCGGGCGGTGGTAGTTGACGAAGGCATATCCGAGGCTCTGTCCGCCGCCGTGCAGGGCATGGTTGAGCGCGTCAGGGAAGGCCGCGCCCTTGTTGCGGATCAGCTTGCACGACTCTACCTCTCCGATGCTGGAGAACAGGCTCCTGATCTCCTCCTGCGTCATGGACTGGGGCAGGTAGTTAATAATCAGGTTCGTCTTCGACTCCTCGCCACCACCGTTTTGTTGTTCACCGTCGCCTTTCGACATGGTGGCGGCTTAAATCATAAACGGAAAAAACGAAAGAGGAACGAAAAAACGCGATAAAAATAAAGTGCACGTCCGTCGGGGTAGCGCGCGCGAACGTTAGTGAGGGGTGGCAGTGAGTGAGGCGCGCATGCACGCCACTATCGACCCGCCTTACATAACTGGGTTCGTTCACCCTCCCGTTGGTATAGTGTCCGAAAAAACCAGATCTACCCCGGGCGAATCGATCCGCGCCCGGGAACCACGGCCCCTACGTAACTGGGTTCCGTGCGGGGACAACGAACGAGCTTGTACCGGGGAAACGCTGGGAATTAGGTGGAAATTCACGAGGATTTATGATTGTGTCAACGTAACATTACAACCTTTTTATTACGTGTGATGAGAGCATCGTAATTTGTCAACGATTGAGTACGGTTGACGACAAAAAATTTCATCAACAGAACCCAAATGTGTCGACATAATTATTTTCGTACATATTACCTCACAATTACCTAATAAAAACTCTTTTCCTTGTTCGAAACTTTTCACAGGAATTCTATTTTTCCATTCAACAGAAACAGTCCTTTCTTTCTTCAAACAAATTGGTTTATTAAATAAATGATCTGTTGCTGGGAAATGCCAGTTGCGGTAATTTCCCTTATAGCTTTCCTGGAAGGGGGTGGAAAGGGTTGATTCGGGTTAATAAGCAGGTGGACTGACCTGTTATGGGGTTGTTGCATTGTTCGATGTGTTGTAATTGTTACCGTAATATTTTGAAGGAGGTGAACTTTATGTAAATGACGGAAGGTCGATTATTGTGACGCAGGTTGGGATAGGTTTATGATTTTGACTTGAGTTGTGTCCGTTCCTTTGTTATGATTATAAGAGTTTGTTATTGAGTAATGATAAAGCTGTGATAGTAACATTCCATGGATTATTTGTGTTAAATACTGATAATAGTAATTTAATTCATTTTGGCAGTTAAACGAAATTAATTCCGGTATTCAAAAATGCGGAAATTCAAGAATAATACTTAAAATTGTAATTTTTAATCTCTGCATTATTTCATAATTTATTTATATTGGAATGTAAGTTAAATTATTTCCAGTAATAGAGTTTTTTTTTTATATTTAATGATAGGTTAGAAGGGAAGAATAAAACGTGTTGCGCCGACCCTAAGTAAAGTGGGATAAGGGCAGGAAGATGATGATGATTATGAGATGATGATGATAGGTTCGCGTTGGAGATTTATCTCGCCTGATGGTCAACGATGAAGTGGTCGACGGTGAACCACGCTTGCCTAGAAGTTAAAGACGATAATATTGCGATACCGGTCACCATATTGCGGGCATGCGGAAGGCGAGTAATAGGCGACTCGCCGTCCGATCACGGACCATGTCCGGAGCGACGGACGGCGCTTCGTGTTCCACGCCCGCCTCAAAGAGCTGTCAGCAATATGACGGGGTCCCTCTTTAGAGGGCCGAACCCGCCGGGGTCGCGGGACTGTCTTATCAGGTAACCGTGGCCCTGCAGGCGTAGCATGGCGCCGTAATAGACAAAATGACAGAACGTAGAAATAATTTTAGCGTTATAAGCATGCAGCAAGTAAAAAATATAGAAAATAAACGTTCTTTTCTTCAATAGTGTACGCATGGTGTCATATTTGTGCTAAAAAACAGTCGTTTTGTTTAGAAATAACGATGAAATAACTTTGTCTTTTCTTCGTAGAATAGAGATAGAATCGCCATGCTACGCGTGCTGGAACGTAAAGGGCTATTGAAGAAACCGTGGATTTTAGTCAGTACAAGTCTGACAGTCCCTCTCGCCCTGCCCGGGGTGGGAGGACTCATTTGTTGATTTTACCACGTAAAATAAAAGGCTTCCCTGTTAATACAGGGTTATTTGAAAAATACCAACAACCTCTTAAGAGGTCGTTCCACTCATTATAATGAACAACTTTTACTATGGGACCAAACCCGAAATCACGAAAAAAAAATCAGCTGTTCCGTACTTTATGTTCGCAGAACTCGTCAAAATGTAGGGAACACCTGATTTTTTTTTCACGATTTCGGGTTTGGTCCCATAGTAAAAGTTGTTCATTATAATGAGTGGAATGACCTCTTAAGAGGTTGTTTGTGTTTTTGAAATAACCCTGTATATTCAACTTACTAATCACAATACAAAAATTGACAAAAGGTCATTTTGAAATCATAAAAATAAACTTCGTATCGTGGTTTATAAAGCGCGTCCTCGCGTGTTAAATTACCGTACGTTAAAATTAATTTATATGAGCCATAAAAAATAATTCCGGGTTGAAATATTTTACACATGACATAATTTATGACGGCATATTTTACTGAATTTATAAGGTCATTAATAAAGGTTGCTAGTTATATGAAGGAGCTCGTGGCTAAATACACATAATACGACAGGCCTGTTGGTCTAGTGGTTAGTAACCCTGACTGCTATGCCGGAGGTCGTGGGTTCGATTCCCACATTTGTGTGATGAGCACGATCATTTGTTCTGTGTCGGGTGTAATTTATCTATAATATTTATGTATTTAGAAATATATAAGTATGTATATCAGTTGTCTAGTACCCATAACACAAGCTCTGCTTAGCTTGGGACTAGATGGCGTTGTGTGATAGTTGTGGAATATTATTATTATTAAAAAATTACAGCCGTACAGGCCGAACTTCCTGTTTAAGCCGCGCTTACCGAGGTTGGTCTGTGGATGGGTGACTATCTGTCATAGGGAGTTTCCTCCGTGCCTCGGAAAGCACGTAAAGGCGTTGGTCTCGACTATCATTTGTAGATCTTTGACAGTCGTTACTGTTAGTCAGAAGCTCTAAAATCTGACAACCAGTCTTACCATGGGGTATCGTATTGCCCAGTTACTGGGTTGTGGAGATCTGATAGTCAGTCGCTCCATGTAAAATACTGATATTCAGCTGCATCTGGTTCGACTGGAAGCAGACCACAATAGAATAGAATAGAATAGAATAGAATAGAATAGAATAGAATAGAATAGAATAGAATAGAATAGAATAGAATAGAATAGAATAGAATAGAATAGAATAGAATAGAATAGAATAGAATAGAATAGAATAGAATAGAATAGAATAGAATAGAATAGAATAGAATAGAATAGAATAGAATAGAATAGAATAGAATAGAATAGAATAGAATAGAATAGAATAGAATAGAATAGAATAGAATAGAATAGAATAGAATAGAATAGAATAGAATAGAATAGAATAGAATAGAATAGAATAGAATAGAATAGAATAGAATAGAATAGAATAGAATAGAATAGAATAGAATAGAATAGAATAGAATAGAATAGAATAGAATAGAATAGAATAGAATAGAATAGAATAGAATAGAATAGAATAGAATAGAATAGAATAGAATAGAATAGAATAGAATAGAATAGAATAGAATAGAATAGAATAGAATAGAATAGAATAGAATAGAATAGAATAGAATAGAATAGAATAGAATAGAATATGCTTTATTGTACACCAAAATGAATACAAACTTACAAAATTTATAATTTTAAGGGTACAACGGCGGTCTTATCGCTAATAGCGATATCTTCCAGACAACCTTAGGATGAAAGTTGAGAAAAGACTAGGCAGGCGATGAGTTTTAGGATGAACAAAGATCCGAAACGGATAAAAGCAGGAGTGGATTACAGCACATTTGCTCTAGTAGAGAGAAGGCCCAGCAGAAGTGTCCCAGCTGTGAGAACATTATGCTGGAGAATTATTTATGATGATTATGTTATTCATATTTTTGCACAAATCCTTCTCTGAGTGTGAATTTCTACTATAGTTGGTGCCAGTTAAGATGTCAATAGCGGACATTGACCCCTACCTAATAAGTCCTCGTATAATGACATAAGATCAGAATTAGCATGTTTATAAAATACCGAATAAATTAGTAAGTATATTGTAAGGATATAAGTATCTAAGTATTCATAAGATATCAAAATGGTAAAAATATTTCACCTATACCTAAGATTTTATATTATTTTTATCTTTAAGACTTACAAGTAAACACTATCATATCACAGAAAAATGCTAATTCTGATCTTATGTCATTATACGAGGACTTATTAGGTAAAGTTCAATGTCCGCTATTAACATCTTAACTGGCACCAAATAAAGAAAGCTTAAATAAATTTTCAATTTTTTTTACTAATTTTACCTAAAAATTTTACTGTAACATTATTTTTATAGCATTATAAATCTTCCTATGTACCACTATTTTTACATTTAAAGTCTAAAGTAAATAAATATAAAATCACAATGAAGTCTCCATTATTACGCGTAGCTATTTGTAATCTCAATTCAGTAAAATTCTCGTAGCCTCGTAGCGCTACGGGGCGCATCGTAGCAGCTACGCCGTAGCATTTCCCCGGCCGCCCGTAGGCTGACAATCAAGGTTACAAACAAGGTTACAATTTTATATTTTAAACAGTTTGTAACTTTATTTGAATATATTTAAGTTAATTTTAAATGTTTATTTATTAATATAAATTAGTATAATGATGAATATCTGGTACAAGACTATCATCTGTATTTTTATCAAAATTAGGGATGGTCTCTTTTGTAATCTTTTCATGAATACAATTTTTGACTTCTTAACTTTAGTTAGGAGGTGAACATATCAAAATTACCGGGTTGGTGCGACAACCCTTGTCCATTTCCCGCAGGGGCCGGGTGCTGCTCCTGCGCGTCGCCTACGGGGTACGCCCTAGCCCTATCGCGCATCTCATGTTCTCTAGACATGTTGCTTAGGGTTTTGGCTTTGATTTTATAGCCGGCCGCCTGCCTGACACTAACCCTCTTTGGGAATGCGTTTGTTGGTGGTTTACCGGCCACCATTCGGGTGACCCAAGGTGCTTGATACCATGCACTGGGTCTTAAGGTCCATTAGTCGCCTTCTACGACACCCATTGGAAGATATGGGGTGGTACTATTCTTTATGTCCGGACACCACACGGCCAAGAGGTCCAGAACAGATTGGAGGTGTGGTGGCAAAGACTGGAGAACGTTGGCCTGAAATTGAGCAGAACCAAAACAGAGTATTTGTTTTGCGATTTTGGCGGTCTCTCCAGTCCTGTGCCCATTACTCTTGCAGGAACGCCCATACCAGTCTGTTCCGACTTTCGGTACCTCGGGTCGCTTGTCCAAGGAGACGGCGATGTAGACCGGGACATAACACACCGGATCAACTCGGGTTGGATGAAATGGCGACAGGTCACCGGAACAACTTGCGACCCACGGATGCCCCTCAAGTTAAAGGGGAAAATATACAAATCCGTGATTAGACCTGTCGTATTGTATGGATCGGAATGCTGGGCTGTGAAAAAGATGGATGAGAAACGATTGCATGTAGCGGAGATGAGGATGTTGAGATGGATGTGTGGAGTGACAAGAATGGATAAAGTAAGGAATGAGTTTATAAGGGGAAGTTTGAAAGTGGCGCCTGTTACAGAAAAAATGAAAGGGAATCGTCTATCTTGGTGTGGACATGTGATGAGGAGGGATGACACCCATGTGACTAAGAAAGTGATGAGTATGAATGTTGATGGATGGCGAGGAAGAGGAAGGCCAAAGAAAAGATGGATGGATTGTCTAAGGAATGATATGAAAGAAAAAGGAGTAAATGATGCTGTGACGTCTGATAGGGGAGAATGGAAGAAGAAAACGTGTTGCGCCGACCCCAAGTAGAGGGGGATAAGGGCAGGAAGAAGAAGAAGTTTTCGCGTTGCTTACGCGAATTAAAAACGTTTTAGAAACGTGTAGTACGGGATGTAAGTATTGCAAGGGTCGGCCGGTAGATAAAAATGAAAAAGTTCTTTCTTGCAGTAGAGATGTATAACAACTAACGTAACATAGGAATGATCGGGCACGCCGCAATCGCGGCGGTAAGACCCCTCTTTGAGGAGTGGCTGGAAAGACGTCACGGCGTCCTGACTTACCGCATGACGCAGGTCCTCACCGGACACGGAAGTTTCGGGAGGTTCCTGTGTCTGATAAGGAGGGAAGAGACGCCCGGGTGTCACCACTGCGAAGATCGCCCGGAGGACACGGTGGAGCATACGGTGCAGGACTGCCCCGCTTGGGCAGAGCACCGCCGTGTCCTCTCGGCGGCGATAGGCGGAGACCTCTCGCGCCCGGCATTGGTCGAGGCCATGCTGCGGGGCGAGACGGAGTGGGAAGCGGTCGCCTCCTTCTGCGAAGCAGTTATGCTCGTGAAGGAGGAGGCGAGCCGCGAGAGAGAGAGGGCAATGTCCTCCCTCCGCCCCACCCGCGGTGGTTGGCGCCCACGGCGTCGGACGTCGCAAGACGATCTCCGGCCACCGTAGGCGCGGGCATGCGGGCGGCGAGTAAAGGGCAACTCGCAGCCCGACCATGGACCATGCCCGGGTCGACGGCGCGTTGTGTTCCACGCGCGCCTCAAAGAGCGTCAGCATGATGACGGGGCCCCCTCTCTAGAGGGCCAAAGCCTGCCGGGGTCGCGGGACTTATACCATTACCGTGACCCCGGAACATAAAGGGCTATTGAAGGACACCGTGGATTTTAGTCAGTACAAGTCTGACAGTCCCTCCCGCCCTGCCCGGGGTAGGAGGACTCATTTGATGATTTTACCACGAAAAAAAAAAAAAAAAAAAAAAACATAGGAATGATTACAATATTTTCTAAATAATCACGAGATAACAGAGTGAGTGAACTGACTCGTGTGGAGGTTGGGCGTCGACTGTCCAGCAACTGACCCGTGTGCTGGTTGCGCGTGGACTGTCCCGTGTGAAGGTTGCGAGTCGACTGTCCAGCAACTGACCCGTGTGCTGGTTGCGCGTGGACTGTCCCGTGTGAAGGTTGCGAGTCGACTGTCCCGAGTGAAGGTTGCGTGTCGACTGTTCACTAAAAATACATTTTCCTCTTGCCCAGTCACTGGCGGCAAACTTCTTACAACTAACACTATAGTAAGCATTGTTACAAAATCACAATAAAAGATGCGCTCTGGGAAGCCCAACTTTATAAAAAATTAAAACATTACAGTCGGCATTTCGTTTATGGCACCAGGCCATAAATGTTATACTTCCGACAAACACACTTTCTTAATTGCTAACTCACAATGCAGTTTACAAAAACAACACACTGCAGCTGCGTGCAATAAAACATTAATAACCTTGCAGCTGTGTACGGCGTGGCCTGGAGAATAGTCTATTGTATCTATTACTTCAAAGCTTCTTAGCCGATAGATAATACCTAAAAAAATACAAAAGATTCGTCGTGCCAAAGCGTGAGAACTTACTGGCTACGTGCATCTTAAACTAAACAATTAAACTGAAGCTATATACAAAAATTATTTACATTGGAACCTACTTACTATCTAACTTTACATATTTACAATTTAATTACACGGTACCTACTTATGATCTAATTATAACATATTTACAATTTAATTAGACGTTGCCACATTAGTTGGTAACTTGGTAGGGACATATGTGGGGCGTTAAGCCGCCACAAAGTGAACATATCAAAAGTCCCCGCCTAGGGCCGGAGACTTTTCATATCGGGCGGGCCCTTGAGCTGAGTGGGGGTTTGATAATTGATGATAAAATGATAATTCATTTTTTGGTTTTTCGCTTATATCTCGGAAACCATGCGTCCTAGCGAGAGGTCTGTCTTAATGACCACAAGTAAAAATTATTGTTGCATTCGGTGTCGCCCTACTCATTATCTCTCTATACTCATTACTGGAGTCGCCCTACTCATGATAGACGTCGCCCTACTCATTATCGGCGTCGTCTTTCTCTTAGTCGGCGTTGCCTTACTCATTATAGGGGTCGCCCTACTCGTTATTGGTGTTGCCCTACTCAGTACAGGTGTCGCCCTACTCATTATTGGCGTCATCGTTATCAAATTCGTTGTCGTCGCACTCGTTACCTGTTGACATTCCCGCGACCCCAGAGCGAGAGGGCTAATTTGATGATTATAAAATCCTTAAAAACCGGCCAAGTGCGAGTTGGACTAGCCCATGAAGGGTTCCGTAGTAGCAAGCATAGATTAGGGATATAATTATATTGAGATTAGTAAGTAATATACACCAACAACAAAAATAACTTTGTTTTTCATAGTGTTTGTATGAATAGCAAAGTTATATTTGCGGTTTTTGAAAATGTACTATATCTCAAAAACTGCTAACTGTATCTCATCCAAACCAATTTTCGTTGGAAGTTTTTGTTGAGGTCTACATTATATTTTTTTTTTAGTTTTATCATTCTCTTGTTTGAGAAGTTACAGGGGGGGGGACACATTTTACCAATTTGGAAGTGTCTCTCGTGCAAACTGTTCAGTTTAGAAAAAAATGATAATAGTAACCTCAATATAATTTTTAAAGACCTATCCATAGATACCCCACACGTATAGGTTTGGTGAAAAAAATTTTTGAGTTTCAATTCTAAGTATGGGGGGCACCCCCAAAATTTGTTTTGTTTTTATTTCTGTGTGAAAATCCTAATGCGGTTCACATAATACATCTACCTACCAAGTTTCAACAGGATAGCTCTTATACTTTCGACAAAAAGTGGCTGTGACATACGGACGGACAAACAGACAGACAGACATGACGAATCTATAAGGGTTCCGTTTTTGCCATTTGGCTACGGAACCCTAAAAAGTACCGTAATTTCTGCTACAGTCACTAATTTCATTTTCCTATTATTGTAAAAAAAACACTATTTCCTACAAAAATAAGTAGATTAAAGTCGTTTCAACAATGGATCCATTTTTATTTATTGCAAAATAACCAAGCGTTGTCCGAGCGCCACTTTGTCTGCGCCGACCAGTTATTATGAATGTTCAATGTTCCATATAGCTTGGAATATTATGTAGAAGGGTAATTGTAGGAAAGTGAGGTTTTCCGGGAAAACATGTTTTAATATACGGTTAATTTTCATTGAGATAATTTTTTATTGTTAATGCATTTTTAACCGACTTCAAAAAAAGGAGGAGGTTCTCAATTCGTCGGAATCTTTTTTTTTTTTTTTTTTTTTTATGTATGTTCCCCGATTTCTCGAAGACGCCTGGACCGATTTGGAAAATTTTTATTTTGTTTGAAAGGGTATACTTCCCAAGTGGTCCCATGATCATCAGGTCAGGATCTGATGATGGGATCCCAGGGAAATCGAGGGCAACCTTCAAATTTTATAGGCACATAGTACCATTTTCATATATTTTCTAAAGCTGTTTAAGTATTTGCATCTGATAATCATCATCTCAGGTGGATGAGCTGATGATGGAAGGTACAAATCCTCAACGGCTTGGAGTAGGCGTCGACTGATTTAGTTTGTGTTCGCATATCTCCGGAACTACAAGTCCGATTTAAGTAATTCTTTTTTTGTTGTACTAAGTATTGTTTAACTTACGGAATACTGCAAGTTTCATCAAAATCGGTTCAGTAGTTTTTGAGATAGGGAATTTTATTAGTATATTCTGCACTTGAGCGATGTTGTTACCGGTGCTACGGATTACAAAATTTTAGTGCACATACATGTAAGAGAATGATTTATGGACAAGAATTTGAGTTGAATATTCAAACTAAAAAGAGTAAAATAAAAAACTTTTTCAAAAAAAATGTAACCGCCTTCAAAAACAACCACAAAAAAGGGTAAAATAACCTACAAAATAACTTTTCTTTCAGAAGTCGGTGGCAAAAAAGACAATGAAATGAAAAAAAAATAAAGGCACCGACTTCTGAAAGAAAAGTTATTTTGTAGGTTATTTTACCCTTTTTTGTGGTTGTTTTTGAAGGCGGTTACATTTTTTTTGAAAAAGTTTTTTTTTGAGAGCACAATCGTCTGGCTGCAATAGGCTAGTTGCCCTAAAAATGTAATTAGTCCCTCTTTTAGATTATTCAAAAACAAGGGACACGTATTTTTTTATTTGTAAATTAGACTAAAAATGACAAAGATATAGTCTATGTGACGTCACGCCGCGTGGCATTTTTTCGCGCGGGGTGACTTTAATGGGCTATATCTTTGTTATTTTTTGTTTAATCGAAAAAAGAAAAAATACGTGTCTAATATTTTTTTATAATCTAAAATACGGTCTAAATAGAATGTAATTATTTTGACCCTGGAAACTACCCTATTGCTGGCAATGTTGTTGGCAATTGTAATGCAGCCATACATTTTCGTTTAGACGCATCTTTAGGATAAGTCAAAGTTAATTCTTCAAAATTCTTACCACAAGATCAGAAGGGACCTCTATGGAGTAACTAATGTTCTAGCAAACATCTTTCTGCTTGTACCTTCGTCCATTCGCCGTAATGATACAAGGCTACACATTTAGAGCTAGGAGAATTGTTTAAGAGCTTCCAACGAACCTAACGAGCAACTAAAAGATAGAGTGCCATTAGTGCAACTACTCTAACTAGAGACTTGGCGAACTTTTAACTAGTTTAGTAGAGTTTAAAAAGAGAAATAATGAACAACCCAGTTGTTCATTATTTCTCTTTTTAAACTTCAGTTTTTTTGAGTAAGATGAGTAGGTAATTCTGAGTTTATTTCAATTATTTCGGTAGAGGAGTGGAATTCCCTGCCGGGGTCTGGGTACGTAACAAAAGATATTTTTGGATAGTCTAAACTGATGCACTAATAAGATTTTTTCAGTCAAATATACCGTCATCATCATCATCATCTCAGCCATAGGACGTCCACTGCTGAACATAGGGGAGGCCTTTAGATCTCCACATATACCGGTTGGAAGCGACCTGCATCCAGCGTCTTCCGGCGACCTTTATAAGGTCGTCTGTCCACCTCGTTGGTGGACGTCCTACGCTGCACTTGCTAGTCCGCGGTCTCCACTCTAGCACTTTTCGACCCCATCGGCCATCTGCTCTGCGAATAATATGGCCTGCCCATTGCCACTTCAGCTTGCTAATCCGGTGGGCTATATCGGTGACTTTAGTTCGTCTACGGATCTCCTCATTTCTGATTCGATCACGTAGAGAAACACCGAGCATAGCCCTCTCCATAGCTCGCTGAGCGACTTTGAGCTTTGAGATAGGCCGTAGGCCATCTATACATATAATAAATCTGTAGAAGGGTCAATTCTGTACATTGAAAATATTGAAAAAATAAATAGCGGGGGGTGTTGCTGGATCGATACCAAACCCAAATATGTGATTAAAAAAATTTTTGTCTGTCTGTCTGTATATGCAGGCATCGCGTGAAAACTAACGGTTCGATTTCGATGAAACTTGGTATAATTATACCTTATTATCCTGGGCATAAAATGGGATACTTTTTATCCTGGAAAAATACGTAGAAAAAATGCCTATTTTTCAGTTTTATTCATAGACGTTGTTCTGTAGAACCGCGAACACACGTTGCATTACCCGCAGTGGATTCAGCGCCGTAACCTGTAGCGCCGAAAGTCGGATTTGGCTTGAACCGCTTGCGGCACACGCGGGCCACGCCTCCCCGACTCCTATATAAGGAGCCGCGTTCCATATAAATTCTGAATTTTGATGCGAGCGGACGTGTCCAGTGTGGCGAGCGGTCGTCCGTGGAATTAATATTGTATGCGTGTAATTTTAAACCGTGCTTTTCAGCGCGACCTTTTTGATTACTGTTCCGATCAGTTATTTGTAAATACAAGGTCGGAATTACTATGAAAAAAATACTTACTACAGAACGCGAGCTCAACAGCAGTAGCTCAATAGAGGGATAATTAAGGAGATCTCCTTAATTATTATAGGCTTAGCCGTATTTGGGTCCAATAGATATTTATAAGATGTCATTGTCAGAGTTACTCAAAATGGAGAAATAAACCATCCACGCGAAGACCGACATCCGCGCGGACGGAGTCGCGGGCGGAAGCTAGTACTAAATAAAATTTGTTGAAAATGACTAATAATCGTGTTAAAAATTGATATTCTTCCAAATCTATAAAGCTATTGTCAAACAGACAGGCGAAGCGAAGCGTTTTTGTTTGTAATGTATGGAATTGTTTGAAGCCTGTCACATAGACTATCGGATCGCTTTCGCTTTTCTATATGACAGGATTCGGATCGCATTTGCTTCGCCTGTCCGTTTGAAAATAGCTTAACGGTTTCAAAAATAAATAGTGTTTCCTGGTTCTATTATTATCATAATTTTCACATATTATTATAGAAAATATTTTTTTTTGCAAGATAATGCCGCATCCATAATGTCTGTGGTTGTATTTTCCGCTTTTACAAGTAAAATAACTATGCAAAGTTTTCCCACCGAGCCTTAGGGCTGGCACGGTATGCGGAATATGAAATAATGAAATTATATTGTTTCTCTTTAAAACTTTTAGATGAAGTTTGTTGAAAAACTACTTTATTTATTTTGTAGCAGTAAAATATGAGTGAAAATATGTATTACTGAACTTTATTACTACTACTGTACTTTTACTCTGATAGAAACTTCTATTATACGAGGAGCTCGTGATGGCTAAATATGTATTTACAGCCACTCAAGCCAATCTTCCGGGTTAAGCCGAGCTTGCCGAAGTTGGTCTGTGGATGGGTGACCAACTCTCATAGCGAGTTTCCTCCGTGCCTCAGAAAGCACGTAAAGCCGTTGGTCCCGGCTGTCATTTGTAGATCTTTGACAGTTTTATTAGTCAGAAGCTCTCAAGTCTGATAACCAGTCTTACCATGGGGTATCGTATTACCAAGTTACTGGGTTGTGGAGATCTGATAGTCAGTCGCTCCATGTAAAATATTGATGTTCAGCTGTATCTGGTTCGACTGGAAGTCGACCACAATACATTTGGGAAAAGGCTAGGCAGATGAAGTTATTTAAAGACGATAGTAACAGTAACACCTTTCAGAGTCGACCCAGTACGCTTTAATCATGCAAATTCTTCACAATCCAAAAAATAAATAAAGCCATTCATTTCGTACATCCCTAAGTGCAAATAAAGGCCAATTTAAATGGTAATATTTTGGACCCGAGGCTCTTGGCTATCACAAAGCTTTATTATTCACCTTCACGCTAAAAACGGTGGGAGCCGAGTAGAGTTATCGCCTTTATGTGGTTTACGGGTAGGGGAAATTCTTTGTGGAAGGTGAATATATTTTGAGACGTTTTTTGTTGTGTGATGATTGAATTATTGTTGTTTAGAAAGCTGGTGGCATGATAATAAAAGAATTATGGAATATTATTTAAGGTTAAGCCGCATTTGTCCTGGCCGGGGCAGGGATTGGATATCTAATACTTACTTCTTACTTAATATCATAAATGCGAAAGTTGGTGAGAATGTCTGTGTAGTTTGTTACTACTTCAGAACAAAACTACTCAACGGATTTGGATGAAAGGTGCACAGATAGTTTGTAACTTGATTAACATTTAATTTTGGACTTTATCCGGCATTCTGTGCTTGTGGGATAATTTTCGAGACACACGTGGGCGAAGCCGCTGATAATAGTTAGTCATTTATAATATTAGATATTATACAGTGTGTCCGGACACGAACTAGCGATACTTGAAGGGGATATTAGATTATAGACTCATTTTCATCGACAAAATTGCTTTACAAAAATTCTTACTCCAACACCGCGCGAATGGCGGCCATTTTAAAGTCAAAGTCAAATCATTTATTTCAAATAGGCCATCAAAGAGGCACTTTTAAACGTCTAAATATTAAAATTAAGGAAATGGGATGGGATGGGATTGGATTGAATCTACACTCATTCGCAAAGGTAGGTTGTATGAAGAAGAATGGGCAAGAAACTCCATACTTACTTTTTAGTTTTATGATCGGTCGAATTGGGGTATGTACAATAAAATGCAAATATCTTTGAATCCAAGAGACCTACATACATGCAAATTACTTTATCCCCTCCAACGTCCCCTTGAAAAAATGAAACTTCCTTAAAAAAATCTCCGAATGTCCCGTGATCACTGTAATCGCCTCGACATTTTTTCATTTTTACTTATGATCCCCCGGGGGCTCATAAGGACGTTTGAGGGGATTCCCTTCCTTAACGCATGTACTTCCAATATCACTGCAGGTGTCGCATTCTTGGGGAGAGCTAAATCGTTTCAGTGTAAATTTATGAGCTGGCATTATTGACCACCATGTAATCAAACCCATCGAATCGCCCTTAAATTAAAATGATAAATTTTAATAGTAGTTCGATAGTTTGCATTTTTATAGTCCTCCTGAATGATTTCGGTCACGGCGGCCAATTTCAATGGAGGTTAGCCATCTGCGCGGGACATTTAACTTCAAAACTTCGGGCTGCTAGTAACTGAGAAATTCTTATAGAAAAACACAATAGCACTTTTGTCCGACCTGGGAATTGTAGCCAGGATCTCACGCTCAGCAGTCTTGCGACCACGAGACCAACGGAGCTGTTATTGGTTATTAAGAATTAGGTTAGAGGAAAGATTTAAAAAAAATATAAATGACTACCCACACTAGCATTGTTAAACATATACAGCAAGTATAATAACCTAGTTTTCAGCTGGTTTTAGCCTGTAATTCAGTTTACGATCGCGTGCATATAAACACAGATTCGGTTAAAGTTTTCATTACATAACCACAACGCTCTGACCTTATACACTACTTGAAGTTTCTGGGTGGGTGAAATTATTTCATGCTTTTACTAAACTGAAATAGAACGGGATTGAAATGCTCGTATTTATTTATTAGGTTTTGTCCGTTAAACTTTGCTCCGCACAGGAATTTCGTCGCGTCGGAACGTAGTCGCGGGCAACCGATGGATGCAAGTGGCGAATTGTCGTTCAGCGTGGCGGTCTAAGGGGGAGGCCTATGTTCAGCAGTGGACGACTTCCGGCTGATGATGATGATGATGACTTAAATAAATTACATGACCCCAAACACTACATGTGTTTGGGGTCATGTAATTTATTTAAGTCTTCGCGTGTCTGTCTTAACTTAAGTTCTGTTAAACTTTACTGACCTTTATTAATGTTTCTCGAAGCTTCTTATTCCGTGCTTTCTGACCTTTCACTCAAACTAATTTGACTTGGCTATAAAAATTTATATACGTAGTCAATTGTGTTTGCAGGAAAAAGTCGTAATTTATTTTAAAGAAATTGAAGAAACTCTTCAATAAATGACAGCAAATCATCGTAGATTGTTGCTTTCACATATCTATGCACCACTTTTTGCTGTTTCCTCTTGCCGCACTAACGCTGGAGTCCGGGCACCTCTTCGTCGGATGGCTAACAACTTCAACACTGATTTTGCAACACTGGACTTGTTCTCAACATCGGCTAGTAAGTTTAGAAGATCCTTGAGCCACATAATTAACCCACCTAAGTTGTAGCACGACATGTACTCATTAGAAGTGCCACTTATAACCACTATGTGTAAGCTATTATTAAGTATTTTTTTCCTTTTCTCTTTTTTGTGTTCTTTCTTTCTTTTTTTTTACCAGCCTTTTATTGTTTCGGTAGTGTTTTTGCAGTTCCAAGATAATATTACATTGTTAAAATGTGGATAACGTTGTGAGTTACACAAATGTCACTAACATTATGTAAAGTCTTTAAATTAAGAAACTTGTGTATCTGTTTGTTTTCCCAAAATAAATAAATAAATAAATAAATAAATAAAATGCATTGAAATCACACAATAATTTGTATGAATAACTTAAAATATCTTTTGTAAAAAATTGAAACCGACTTCTAAAAAAAAACACAAAGAAAGTGTAAAATAACTTTTCTTTCTTTCGTAAGTCGGTGTCTCAGTTACTTATTTCTTTATTTTTTTTTTCCTAACGACTTCCGAAAGAAAAGTTATGTTACATTTTTATGTTTTTTACAAGCTTTTATTTATCTTTACCTGACCCGTTGTCTGAAATCAAATCTTGAAAGTTATATTTGATCCGCTTCCCTGCTTCAGATTGAGCTGAAATTTTGCACGTATATGTATAACGCGTGATAATGCAATATTATGATGACTTGCAGCTGGAAGGTGGACATGCGAACTCTATTATGAAATGCCGTAAACCCATCGAGTAACACTCGTTTGATTCGTCTTGACGAGTACTTTATCCATCGTAATAATTTTTATAACAAAAAAGGCTTGTTTTTTTAAAACACATAGTTTTTAAATGACTAACTTGTTAGAAGTCGGTTTCATTTTGTTTACAAAAGGTTTTATTACCCCACACTCATCACGCTATCATTTATTCCTATTTCTTTTTCCTTAATGTCATTCCTCACACAAGGAATCAAGTACATGAATTCGTTTCCGAACACGTTTGTAGCGAGTGGCCGGGCACCGCAATCGATTGCCACCCACATCCCGCTATCCGATTGAATTGCGAATATGCACACGAGTGTAGATGATGTTAATACCTATCTGGTCTTATAAGATGACAATAAAATATATTTGTATCGAAGGTTAAAAGGTAATACACATAATAAGCGAGATGAATTTGATAACCACTTTTTTTTACCGACTTCAAAAAAAAGGAGGTTATCAATTCGACCCGTATGTATGTAACATTATCAGAACTGCCCCGTTTTCATATATGTTAGTCTATATCAGCGTCTGAACAAATGTGCCAAATTTCATAAGTGTATGTATGTTTTTATGTTTGTGCACGCATATCTCCGGAACTACAAGTTCGATTTAAGTAATTCTTTTTTGTTGTACTAGATATTGTTCAACTTAGGGTACATTGCAAGTTTCATCAAAATCGGTTCAGTAGTTTTAGAGATATGGATTTTTTTATGTTGTGACGGATTACAATATTAGTGCATTATTAATAACTTCTTTCGGAAGTCGGTGGCTAAAAATCAATGAAATAAAAAATAAAGCCACCGACATCCGAAAGAAGTTATTAATTAGGTTATTTCACCCTTTTTTGTTTTGTTGTTGTTTTTGAAGTCGGTTACTTTTTTGAAAAAGTTTTTGAGTTGATAAAATCATCGAATGAGTCCTCGCGCCCTAAGTGGCGCTGTCAGACCCTGTTCTATGTTTGTAAACGCACCCACAACACGGAGAAATTCGTAGAGTGTGGCAACGTTGCAAAAAAAAGAAAAAAATACATGTGGCACTCGGAGACTACCGCGGTGAAGCTATTGCATAACATTTTTATTTTATTTTAAAAGAATAAAATCGCCTACCGCGTATATTAAACGAGAATATAATTTATTTAAAACGTTTGTGTGTGGTGCACTCCTGTAATAAAGAACTTCTTTGTTGTAGGAGAATTTTATAAGTAGGTTTCATTGTGAAAACTACTTTTGTAGCTGGCCGTTTAGAATGAGTAAGAAAAAGTGAATTGTTTTTATGACGGATGTTTTAATGATTGCCGAAGTCTCCCGAACTGAAACGATGTTAGACGATGCGTGATGTCAGGTTTTTTCGTTAGGTGTTTGGAATTTTTTTAATTCGGTCGCCGCGCTCAGAGCCCGCGATGAAAGCTATGCAATAGCTTAAAAGAAGTGACTCACAACCAGTTACTGGGTATTATGATATGAATTGGTAAGACTGACTGACTTTTTAATAAATAATGGTCCTGATTTTGACTTTAATCAAGCCTAAAAGTTAATATGAGATCTAAGACCGATCTCACTGATAAGGAACTGGATTTCACTGCACTTACAAAACACAGTTTTAGATAAAATTATCAAATGCATCCTCCCACCCAGGGCAGGACAGGAGGGACTGTAAGACTTGTACTGACTAAAATCCACAGTGATCCTTCAATAGCTCTTTCCGTTCCAGGGTCACAGTTACCTGACGAGACAGTCCCGTGACCCCGGCAGGCTTTGGCCTTCTAAGAGAGACCCCGTCAGATTGCTGACAGCTCTTTGAGGCGCGCGGGGAATACGACACGCCGTCGACTCGGGCATGGTCCTTGATCGGACGTCGAGCCACCCATTAGTCGCTCCCCGTATGCCCCGATTACAGGGGCTTGTGGATCCCACAGAGAGGGCAGTAGTGGGATAATTTTATTCTGATCATCACAACAAATGATTGGCCTGTTGGTCTAGTGGTTAGTGACCCTGACTACTATGCCGGAGGTCGTGGGTTCGATTCCCACCCAGGACAAATGTTTGTGTGATGAGCACGATCATTTGTTCTGTGTCTGGGTGTAATTTATCTATAACATACGAGTATGTATGTATTTAGAAATATATAAGTATGTTTATCAGTTGTCTAGTACCCATAACACAAGCTCTGCTTAGCTTGGTACTAGATGGTGTTGTGTGATAGTTGTGGAATATTATTATTAAAAATATAACATAAAGCCATTTTGCTACCCAATTACGGCTAAAAGAAATATTCACAGCACAGAAAATATATGAGAAAATTGTCAAAGAAAAAGAGGAAGTTATATACTATGCTATGTACGGAGACACTCGCAAAAAACGATATCAAATCTCTCGCACCAGGCTCTAGAAAACCCGTATTTGTAATACTAAATGTATTTAACTTCACACAGTCCAAAACACACCTTAACTTCTATGAAACAAGTTATATTTTCCAACTCTCAAGTTGAACAGGAAATATTAGCTATTACTTTAACATATCAAAGTGAAATCAACTCTAACTCGAACATCTAAAGTTGATTTTGCAATGGTGATGAGTATGGCTTTATTCAATAAAGTTTGACTTGTATGCTAAGGAAGATTGAGCTGTATTTTGTAAGGGGTAAAGTGGGTATTTCAATGTTGATTAATGTAGGGTGGTAGATACGGGCTGTACATTTGCAGTGAAGTCTTGAGGGTGGCAATTTGTTTCCACTGTTCGTTCTATAAATAGGTTTGTCGGGTAAAGATTTACTTCCTGGAGTGTGAAAACAAGCTTTGAAAGGTAATACTATTTCAGTAGGAATTTAATTTTGGGTCTTGTAGCGTCGGCGTAGCAGACTGCTACGAAGGCGTAGCAGGCATAGGCTTTTGCTACGTCATAGCAACTGTGATGAATACTGCCGTCAATTCATTTATTGTTTTGACGTTTATTAATTTAGAACTTTAGAACAAATTATACAATTAGTTCTACATTATGCAAATTAAAAATAGAAGTTGGCAGTCTTCTGGGCATGTTCTCGGGTGATAGCGATGCGGAGGAGTATTTTGACGCTTAAGAGTCAGCTCAGACCGAGACGTGACGCTGCGCGCACATATCAATAGATCTATTCAAAATCTAACTCTATTTCCTACACGAAAAGATACACCTGTCACAACCCAAATTTTATTAGCGAC
The DNA here is from genome assembly GCA_950005045.1 of Agrotis exclamationis. Lineage (NCBI taxonomy): Eukaryota > Metazoa > Arthropoda > Insecta > Lepidoptera > Noctuidae > Agrotis > Agrotis exclamationis. The sequence continues at coordinate 17,155,518 of OX465440.1, forward strand.
TCAAAATCTAACTTTATTTACTACACGATAAGATACACATTTGCAGTATCGTTACGTCACGTCGCGCCGCGTCGCGTCTCGGTGTGAACTGACCGTAAGTGTCTTAATGCCTATTCTTTTAAAATAGTTTATTTAATTTCAGTTTTTATTTAGTATCTTTTGTAAATATTTGGTACGCAATATTTGTACATTTTTAGTTTTAGTTCTTTATACAGGCTGAATTTTCCAACTGGACGTGGATGACTATATCCGAAACTCTGAAGAATCTCAAAAAACGTTGAAAGGAGTCTCGAGTCCGATTTTGAAGAAAACTAAAACTGCATCATTGGATTTTAGAAAAATTAATAATCCTGGCCAGGAATCAAACCTGCTGATTTTGGAAAAAATCACACCCTATATTTTTACGCCATTTGTTAGTGTCGCTAATATAGGATCAAATTCTCTTGAGTAATGATCTATGTAACAGGCGACAGACGGATAGTCAGGCGGACGAACAGCTGAGTCATAGTAATAGGGTTCTATTTTACCCTTTGGATACGGAACCCTAAACACCACTTGTACGAGCTACGCTGTACATTGACCTTAGGTGTAGTTGGTACGTTATACTCAGTAATGCATTATCATCAATATTGTATAAGTGTGCATTTCTAACATAATAAATAATGATGTTAACTATTTATAATTTAGTAGCAATTAAACCTTTATACCAATCGGTTGTCTACTCATTCAACATAACAAACATCAACATCAACATAACAAATTCACTGTTGGGACTTACGCCCCAACATTTGGTCCTTCGAGCAACTAAGTGTTGTGTGATTTACATCTTTTACGATCGCGAATCGGTTGGACTGGTCTCTCACAAGCGAGTCGCCCCAGTAACCAATTGAGAAGGCGCATATCGTAGAGGGGAAAAGTTGCACAACACAAGGAAACCAGGAGTGTGGAACGAACGTCTACGCTCGCAACAGAAGAGTTCATCTTGAAGTCAACAAGAAAACAACAACATGTCGTCAGCTGATTTATACCAGAATCAGAACGAACTCTACGACAGCATAAAGAAGATCGGGATAAACATCAAGAAAGATGGTTGGGACAGAAAAAACCCCGACTATTTCAAACGCCGTATGGCAATGTTGGAAAATTTGTGGTCAGATTTCCAATTCAATCATGACCGATTGTCTACGGAAAAAAGTGTAAGTCATCCCTACTTTGCGAATGACTGCTATAGTGTAACGCTGCAGTGCTACAATGAAGTAAAGGAGCTTATTCTTCAACAACACCAACAACTCACGACTCTCGCTCGTTCACCAAGGGAGCAAGCAGTACAAACAAAAACACTGGGAGGCGCAACCCAACAAACAGGGGAAGGTACTTCCCATCAAACAAAACAGGAACAAGAAACCTTGAAGGGTGAGGCGGACGAACAACCTAGGCATGCCATTCAAGATAGAGAACCATCACCTCCTCCTCAGCAAGAACAACAAAACTGTGTGAAAAAGGATACGGGGTCCAACAGCAAGCTGGACGACATGATGCGCAAACAAACAGCAAATTTCAAAGCCTTCATGAGAGCAGTTGCAAACATACACGTGGAGTTTCTATCCGAAAAATGGGAATTTCAAGACGCTCTGCAAACACTACAGACGCGCTGGTCAGCAATTGACAACCTCCACTGGGAGATAGAGTGTGAAACCAACGGAGAGAAGATGGTAATGTACGAAGAGCGCTACACAAGGTATGAAAACCAGTTTTATGAACTGAAAAAGGCTTTGAATACAAAAATGTGGTCCGGCGCTCATCGTGAGAAAACAACACCGAAGTTAGAGATACCAGTCTTTCACGGTAACTACAACCAGTGGATCCCATTTAAAGACCTTTTCACAGAAGCAATACACAACAACAGTTCCCTTTCTCCTGCTCAGAAGATGCAGTTTCTGAAGAGTAAAGTGCAAGGAGAAGCAGAACGCTTGATTCAACACCTGCAGATAAGTTCGGATAATTACCTCGTGTGTTGGGATATCCTCAATCACCGATATAATAATGAAAAACTTATCTTCACATCGCACATCAACAGACTTTTCAATCTACCAAACATGCAACAACAATCAATGGCCCAAATAAAGAAAATCCATGACGTCAGCATAGAATGCTTACATGCGATAAGGAATTTAGGAGTGAATATTGACACTTGGGATCCAATTCTTGTACATATTTTAACTCAGAAATTAGACGCAGACACACATTCTGAGTACAATGACTCGCTGAAGAATTGCCGAAACCTACCAATTCTGAAAGATCTGTTAGATTTCCTAGAAGCGAAGTTTACATCGTTGGAAACATCACGTCGCAAACAAGAAAACATTCAAAAACCGAATACAACATCGAGTTCTCATCACAATCAAGCTAAAAAACAATACAGCAGTAATCAAGCAACTAGCAACAAGAGAATTACGAAATCTTTTCATGCGTCAACATATCGTTGCCCTCTTTGCGACGACGAACATGGCCTGTACAATTGTACAAAGTTTTTAGAAATGCCGAATCAAGTAAAACTTAGCACAGTAACAAAAATGAACCTTTGCGTAAATTGCCTGTTCAGCCACAACGGAAAAACATGTACGTCAACTCACCGATGTCGCAAGTGCGCTGGTCAACATAATACATTGCTACATGATGCATGTATTAAAAACAAAACAGAAAAACAAACAAGTTCTTCTCATGTATCAAAGGATGATGATACTTCGGAGATTTTACTAGCGACCGCAGTAGTAAACATAGAAACAGCTGATGGGACCCAAATCAAGTTGCGAGCTCTCATCGATCAAGGGTCTCAAATTTCTTTGGTCACGGAACATGCCGCTCAACTTCTCGGAGTCAAGCGCGAGAGATGCAAAGGACTCATCTTTGGAGTTGGACAGAAGGAAAACCACTGCAAAGGAATGACAACAATTACCTGCAGTTCTGTCTACAACGACTTCAAGTTCCAAACATCTGTCTACATTATGAACAACTTGATCAAGAACTTGCCCAATAAGACCTTCGCAAAACCATCCTGGTCCCACATACAAAACATCCATTTAGCCGACCCAGAGTTCTACAAGAGCCGTCAGGTGGATTTACTATTTGGAGCAGACATTTATTCGCAAATTATGCTAGGTGGAATAATAAAAGGCGATGACGTCACTCAACCCATCGCACAACAAACTCACCTAGGTTGGCTTTTATGCGGTACCGTCAAAACCTTTCACTGCAATGTGGTCATAAATAACCTGGAAGATATCAAACAGTTCTGGGAAACCGAAGACATCACGGATCAACCCAAACTATCGGTGGAAAATGAATCTTGCATTGAATTCTACAACAAAACTACGCAACGCTTGGAAAATGGGAAATATGAAGTCAGACTGCCTATGAAGAATGAATTTGAGAGCAAACTGGGATCATCAAAGCCAATGGCGATCGCTCAATTCAAAACATTAGAAAGAAAGTTGGAAAAACAAAAACATTTAGCCAAGGCGTATAAAGACTTCATGGCTGAATATATTGATCTAGGTCATATGAAGCAATCAACAGTCAGCAACAATACAAACGAGTGTTACCTACCTCACCACGGCGTGCAACGCGCTGAATCAACAACAACAAAGTACAGAGTGGTGTTCAATGCGTCAGCGAAAACATCAACAGGATGCAGTCTGAACGACCTCATGTACAAAGGTCCCAATCTACAACAGGACCTACAAACATTATTAATGAAATGGAGGCAATACAAATATGCGTTTACAGCGGACATTGAGAAAATGTTTCGTGCTATTTGGGTGGCCCCTGCAGACCAACAATTACAACAGATTGTGTGGCGGGAAGCTCTGGAAGAACCTATCCGCTCATATCAACTAACAACCGTAACATACGGTACCAAGGCAGCACCGTTCTTAGCCATGATGACGCTCAGGAGATTGGCGAATGATGAACGTGAACAGTTCCCTGAGGCAGCAAAAGTGCTGGAAGAATCATTCTACATGGATGACCTCGTGCATGGAACACATACAATCGAACAAGGAAAGAAATTAATAGCTGACCTAAAACAATTGTTAAAAAATGGAGGATTTAACCTGCGCAAATGGTCAGCAAACAATCAAGAACTTTTAGAAGATATCTCCGAACAACAAAACATCGACAAAATTGTCTTCAACTTCAAAACTGAAAATACATTGAAAACGTTAGGCTTGTGCTGGAACTCAAAGGAGGACAAATTCACCTTTCGTTGCACAATTTCGAACATAAACAAGAAACAAACCAAACGCAGCCTACTAGCCGAAATATCTAAACTATTTGACCCACTTGGCTGGCTGGCTCCCGTATCAACAAAATTGAAATTATTATTTCAAAAACTATGGGATGGAAACTTAAAATGGGACGACGAAGTGTCCGACGATATACATGCGGAGTGGTGCAAGATACAAGCGGACGTAAGCGCGATAAACGCTTGCGAAATACCTAGATGGCTTAACTGTGGGGAAAAGCAAACAATGGAGCTACATGGGTTTAGCGATGCCTCTCTTGATGCATACGCCTGTGTCATCTACGCACGGGTCCACTCATCAACAATACTTGTAGCCGCAAAGTCAAAGATAGTACCACACCGAAAAACAACAACATTACCTAGGCTGGAATTGAATGGAGCGCACCTTTTATCACAACTAATGCGCAAAGTCAAACAGTCATTGAATCAATATGAAGTACACGTCTACGGCTGGACTGACTCCATGGTGGTCCTGGGTTGGTTACAAGGAGACCCATCCCGCTGGAAAGCCTACGTGGAAAACAGAGTACGAAGTATTACTGACGTCATACCAAGATCGTCATGGAACTACGTCAAAACCAAAGAAAATCCCGCTGACGCAGCAAGCAGAGGCCAATACGCTAGTCAGCTGAAAGAAAACAAACTGTGGTGGCAAGGTCCTGGGTGGCTTTCAACATTTGAATTGAAGAACCTGGTCAAGAAGGTCTATACATCAAATCAAGATGTAAAAACAACGGCAAAGAAACAAGTTAATTCAGCCCAAAACAACACAGAAACAACCGACATTATTGAAAATTTATTGCAAAAACATAGCTCTATCAATCGTGTCATTCGAATAGTCGCATGGATACACAGAGCATTGAACTTAACACTTAGAACATTGAACCCAAAACATCGTGAATTACCAAGTTACCTTACGTTGCAAGAACTGAATAATGCAACTAAGGCGATTGTGAAACAAACCCAGCAAAAGGTATTTGTAACAGAAATGAGTGATTTACGTAAACATGGCAGAGTGGCATCAAATAGCAAGCTATTACCTCTCAGTCCTTACATTGATCAAGAAGGTTTGCTTCGAGTCGGCGGAAGATTAAACAACGCATCGCTAACTGACGAAATGAAGCACCCACTGATCATTCCTTACGACAGCCGGCTAACGCATTTGCTCATCGATCCAGCACACCAGATGACGTTCCATGGAGGACCGCAACTCACTTTGTCGCACCTTCGTCAAAAATACTGGATCATCGGCGGCGTGCGAGTCACGAAGATGCAAGTCAGAAGATGCGTAACGTGCCGAAAAATAAGTCCTACAAAACAACAACAAATCATGGGTGAACTGCCGAGCGCAAGAATAAACCCTGCCCCGCCATTCTACCATACAGGAGTGGACTACACGGGATTCGTCGATATCAAGATGAATAAGGGAAGAGGGGCTAAAACAACAAAAGGTTACATAGCCATATTTATTTGCATGGTGACAAAGGCAGTACACATTGAGTTGGTCTCCGATCTTACAAGCTCAGCATTTTTGGCAGCCTTACACAGAATGGCAGCAAGGAGAGGTGCCCCCCGCCATTTATACAGCGACAATGGCACTAACTTTGTCGGCGCCAATCGACTCTTAATGGAACAATACGGGGAAATAGAAAACACCTACAGGGATGAACAATTACAGAAGGAAGTTGCCGAAATGTTCATCCAGTGGCACTTCAACGCCCCGGCTTGGCCATCAGCAGGTGGGTTATGGGAGCGAGCCGTAAGAAGCTTGAAACACCACCTCAAACGAGTGGTGGGCGAACAACGGTTAACATTCGAAGAGTTCACCACAATATTAACAAAACTAGAAGCCTGTCTGAACTCCAGACCTCTGTGTACATTGAGTGAAAATGTGGAAGACCTGGACTGTTTAACTCCAGCGCACTTTCTAACAGGGAGATCAGGATTGACCGTAATCGAAACAAGAGAAGACGCCCGAACAAGATGGGATCTGACAAAAAGGATGTACACAGACATTTGGAAGAAGTGGAAAAATGAATATTTATGTCAACTCTTATCAAGAACAAAGTGGCAGAAGCCTCAGCATAACTTGAAGATTGGTGACTTGGTTGTGGTCCATGACGACCAGCGGCCTGCTGGAAAATGGTTAATGGGCAGAGTAACAGACCTACATGCAGGAGACGACGGATATGTTCGTGTCGTCACCCTGAAAACAAGAAACGGCACCATGAAGAGACCTATAACAAAGTTGTCTATTTTACCAATAGACGGCGAGGAAAACTTAAAACAATCCAAGACCGACAAAGAAAACAAAAATCAAACAAACGAGAATACAGCAAAACGTCAGCAAACTGCAGTTACAAGCAAAATCAACTTTATCGGATTAGTGATGACCCTGCTATACCTACTGAGTCCAGCAACTGCGGCAACAAATACAACAAACTTTAGCGAATTGCAACAAGGCTTATACTTCGATAAAACAAGCAATATGAAATTGATTCGCGACGAGTGGAAGATAGTTGTTTACTACGACGTCAAACCCTACTGGCATGGTACAGCAGTGTTCAACAAATTCAACGATCATCTTGAAAACATATGTTCAACTATAAAACAAAAAACTCAATGCGAAATAATTGCATTACAACTGCGTCACGCGTTCGGGGAACTCGAACACTACAATCATATGTTGCTGAATCCGCAAGGTCGGGTGAATATGAGAAGTAAACGCGGCCTTATCAACGGTGTCGGGTCGATCGCACGTTCCCTGTTCGGAGTATTGGATGACCAATTCGCCGAACAATACCAACGGGATATTGAACTCATCAAACAAAATGAAAAACATCTGGCTCTATTATCTAAAAATCAGACATCTATAATAGAAGCCGAAAATAATATACTTAGGAGATCGGAAGAAACCATTGAAAAACAATACAAGTTATTCAATCAACATCTGCTAAACCTAGACAAGATAACCAGCAACCTTCAGCATGAGATTGAGTCTCAAGAATTATCAATCGAGTTTGTGATGACCGCTATCTCTGCGAACAGCTTTATGGAACATCTAAGAAACGTACAAGAGATTCTGTTGGACACCGTAACAAACATTTACAATGGCAAAATGAACTTACACCTCATTGCGCCCGAACAACTAAAGGACGAACTGAACGTGATATCAAGTCAGCTGTCAAAGGATGTAGCACTTCCCATCACCAACATCCAAGAAGATCTGTTTCACTTGTATCATCTTCTACAAGTGAAGGCGAAAATGTCAGAAAGGTATCTCATCATTGAGGTACGGATGCCGTTAATTAGCCGAGAACACTATGAAGTTTACAACATCATACCTGTCCCAAAAAGACTCGGTGAAGAGATGGTCACCCTACTGCCCATTGCAGAAGTGCTAGCAATCAACATACATAAGGATTCTTATGTCCCAATGAGTGTAACTGACCTACACGAATGCATGCACCTCGACAGTACGACTCTGTTGTGCCACATGAAAACACCAGTATACCACATGAAGTCTGACGAGAGTCTCTGCAAGAGGAACAAAGGTGCACCTGACTGTAAAACCAAAAGGGAGACCTGTCGAAACATATGGTCGGCACTTAGCAACATAAACAGCTACCTATACTTTTATTGTCACGTTAGCAAAATACGCGTCATATGTGGGAATCAGATTTCAACTGAAACACTTAGCAACGCAGGTGTAATAACACTCGGAAGTGACTGCACTATTAACAGTGAGAACTTTACTGTTCATGCCCAAAGACAATCAATGGACACAATTAAGGCCCAAGTCGAGGAAATCACAATGGAAATTCCTCCAATCAATCGGATCATCAATCTTTCCGTACCAGTTTCAAAACTTGAACCAGACAGTGAGACATTTCTGGAGCACAGCACATTACTGCGAAGTCTGGGAAAACAAATAGAACAGATGAAAGCCGCAACATCAGAAGACATTCTGTCAGATCGAGCAACATACCATGATGTTCACCAATATGTTGTCTTATATATATTGACAGCAGCAGCAGCGATAGCAGGCGCGATATATGCCTATCACCGACTGAAGAAACATTGCAGGAATCAACAGAAACCTGAGGCACCACCTGTTCCCAATCCAGCACCTCGAAGGAGGTCGACTGCAAGCATCGTGGACAACGTTGTATTTGACGTCACAGACAACAGCGGTGTAGCGCACTTATCAAGTGCACGCACCCTGAACAAAGCAACGTCACCTTAGTATAGGACTTTAATGACATTCTTTCCTTTACATTTCATATTTTTAAACAATTTTATTTCACATTTTTTTGTAACATTTCTTTTTTTGATCTTATTTTTTACATTTAATTATTTTGAATTATATTCCTTTCCTTTCAATTTTATATTATAACACAACATTTTCAATTGTTACATTTTGTGAGGGGGCAATATGTACGAGCTACGCTGTACATTGACCTTAGGTGTAGTTGGTACGTTATACTCAGTAATGCATTATCATCAATATTGTATAAGTGTGCATTACTGAGTATAACGTACCAAAAATATAATATGTATATGTCAAAATTCACCACATTTAACACCAACATAATACCAAACCAAAATATCGATCCAAACATCCCGTACCGTCCAACAATGTTAACTAACTACCACCCCGTACATCACTACCTCCCCTTCCTTCACGCCTCCTCCTTACACCCTCCTTCCCCCTCCCTCATTCCTCTGCCATCGTATTCAGGTCATCGACATCAGCTGGTAAGACCGTATCACATTTAGCCCGGTAGTACAGTCAACTTGACTGTTTCAAGCTGAATTTACGTTTAAGTCGTTGGAATAAGGTTGAAATTTGTGGTTTGATTTTTGGAATTTAGTGTGGTTGATTGTATGTGTAGGATGTGAATTTAGTACGTTTTTTACGTATGTTTTTAAGGTGTCTTGTGTGATTTGTTGTTGAGTTTTTTAAGGTTCGGAATGTTTAAAATTGGTGTTGTTGTACATTTGCCACAAAGTAAATTCGCCACAAAGAAAAGTGTGTGAATTAGCCACAATTCTAATCTAATATATAAAATTCTCGTGTCACAGTATTCGTTGCCATACTCCTCCGAAACGGCTTGACCGATTTTGATGAAATTTTTTGTGCTTATCCGGTATCTATGAGAATCAGTCAACATCTATTTTTCATCCCCCTAAATGTCCACCCCTAATTTTTTTTTAATTATTTAAATGGCAAAACAACGTTTGCCGGGTCAGCTAGTTTATTAATAGTTTTCTTTCTTCATTGTGAAAACTCCTTTTGTAGCTGGCCATTTAGAATCAGTAAGAAAAAGTAAATTGTTTTTATGACGGATATTTTTATGATTGCCGAAGTCTCCCGAACTGAAACAATGTTAGACGATGCGTGGTGTCAGGTATTTTCGTTAGGTTTTTAGATTTTTTTTGATTCGGTCACCACGCTACGCCGCGCTCAGAGCCCGCGGGCATAGCTATTATCGCGATAAAAGCTATGCAATAGCTTAAAAAAAAACAAATTTTGGGGTTTCCCCATACTTAGAATAGAAACTCAAAAATTGCTTTTTTCACCAAACCTATACGTGTGGGGTATCTATGGTAGATCTTTAAAAATGATATTCAGGTTACTAATATTATGTTACTTGCTCCGCTATTTTATTATAATTTTAATCAAAGTACTTGCTGCTGCGGAACCCTTTATGGGCGATACTCGCACTTGGCCGTTGAAATCATCAAATGAGTCCTCCCGCCCTGGGTGGAACGGAAGGAATTGTTGGACTCGTGCTAACTAAAATACACGGTGTCCTTCAATAGCCCGTTACGTTCCGGGGTCACGGTTACCGGATAAGTCCCGCGAACTCGACTTGGACGTTACGTTCACTGACAGACCTTAATGTGGTTAGTATATTTAGGATAACCCCCCCCCCCCCATATTATAAGCATCAAATTTTAACGGTAGGTATCTTAAGTCAGCTAATAAACAACACTATTTTCATAAATTTAAAACTATAATAAAGACAAAGTTAATTAAAATAAATAGTAGATTTAATCATTTCACTTGTGTCGTAGTAATAACGTGGTGAGACTGCATGGCGCCGCGACTTCTGCTGTGGACGTAATTCTCGTCGTCGCTGCCTGAATTAAATTATGAAACCTACTTCTACAATCAAGTCATATTGACAGGCCTGTTGGTCTAGTGGTTAGTGATCCTGACTGCTATGCCGGAGGTCGATTCCCACCCAGTCAATGTTTGTTCTGTGTCTGGGTGTAATTTTTCTATAATAGTTGTGGAATATTATATTCTTAAAAATGAAAATTCATTTTACTCTTTCTCGTTCTTCTTTATTTCAGTCTTTTATTATATGAGCACAGATATTTTATAATATTGTTAATTCTAAGGGTACACACTTCGTGCATGCGGACGGCTAGTAATGGGCGACTCGCTGTCCGACCATGGACAATGCCCGGGTCGACGGCGCGTCGTGTTCCACGCGCGCCTCAAAGAGCTGTCAGCATAATGACGGGGCCTCCCTTAGAGGACGACTAACAGGTTCTAGGGACTAACGAGTAACCGTGGCCCCGGAACGTAAAGGACTATTGAAGGATCACCGTAGATTTTAGTCAGTACAAGTCTGACAGTCTTTCCAGTCCTGCCTTGGGTGGGAGGACTCATTTGATGACCGCCCCCATTGCTCTTGTAATCGTTCATACTCTCATAATAACTACAAGACAGCATGGCGCCTGCGACCTGTGACCTATGCTCTTGACGTAATACTCGTCTCTACTCGAAATATAGAGGCTACTTTCTTTGCTGCACTTAAAGAGATTTCAGACTCAGTTAATATCAACACTTTTACACGTCGTATTTTTATAAACTAGATGAAGCCGGTGTTTCGTACCCGACTACTCTGAGAAGAAACAGCCGAAACAAACTCAGAGGTCACATGCAGTCTCTTTTAAAGTCCAGACAATAAATTGGTAGTCATACGAGGGCCATGTAGGTTAATGTCTGAGATGATCTTTTTAAAAAAGAACCACACAGATTTGAGTGGACCTGTTCAGTCAGTGAAGCATTTGTCAGTTATCGTGAAGCTCGAATCAGAACTCAAGGAGCTCAACATACGGAAGGAGGCTATCAAAATAAACGATACAGTAAAATTGTGACAAAACTCAGCATTTTCTCACTGCTGGGACACATGCCTCCTCTCTGTGTAAGGGAGTGGGCTACAATCCACCACGCAACCCCAGTGTGGTTTCAGGTATGTGGATGGCGAGAAATGGATAACTCGCCGTCTGATCGAAGATCATGCGTGGGTCGAGACGACGCGCCGTGTTCCGCGCGCCCCTCAAAGAGCTGTCAGCAATCTAATGAGGAGGTCAAATCTACCGGGTTCGCGTCTCATCAGGGAATCGTGACCCTGGAACGTAAAAGGCTATTGAAGAGTCACTGTAGATTTTAGTCAGTACTAGTCTGACAGTCCCTCCCGTCCATGGAGGAAACATATTTTTCCTACTCCTCCACTATTCTTGTCTGCATAATTTCGTTGCAGGATTCAAGACAGGTAAATTCATTCTCCGGGACACGTCGAGCTTCATTGTCTTTTCTGGTGTTTGCCACTGGTGATTCTGGCTTTCAGGAGTTGCAGTGGTTTGGGAATAGAGTGGTTGGTTTGAGAATGGGCTCCTGAGGACTCGTTTGTTGATATTAACACAATAAAAAGAAAGCCCCAGTGTGGGTTGGTGATTGTCACATAAGTTGTATGTGCATGTATTATTACATTGGCGTGACAGGAATTATAGCCATTAAGGCTTGACGGTCACCCATTCAGAACATAACTCCGAAAAGCAATGCTTAACCTTGAAAATCTGTCTATACTCCAGTTATTATGCAGTAACGAGAGTAAAAGTGTAAACAGATAATAGTAAGACCTAGTTTTGTTAAATGCAAGGCTATCTAAATATGGAACGAGTGCATTCTTCCGCGATTGTGTACAAGTTCAATCTAATTTTATATTCAGGTCAGATAATCAGAATCTATTCAGATATTGTGAGAGTAGAACTATTTATAACTTGGATTACCTACTAGAGAAATAAGAAGTACTTTCAGGCTTTGGCCCTCTAAAAGGGGGGGGGGGACATTATTGGTACTTTAACTAATTAACAACTTTCGGATTATTACTAAGACTTCGCTGTGCGTATGTCACCAGATAAATCGTGATAGCTAGACAGTTTAAATTTTCAGAGATGTATTAATATTTCTGTTGCCGCTATAACAAGAAAAAAAAAACAAAATGTTATAAATATTTAAGAGGAGCCTATACAACAAACGTGATTTTTTGGTAGACTTTTATAGGTGTGCGAGTTCGAATCGCACTTGGTCGGTTTTTCCTCGGGCGTTTCGCTAATGCAACGCATCACCCAGCGGGACGCGTGGCAATGAAGTCCTTAATATGCGCTTGAATGTATTTAAACGTTACAGCTCATTGAAATTCGTGGACCAAGCGACGTCCACTCGTTGACCACGCGGCGTTCATTCGTTGACCGCGCGGGTCCACTGATGCGACGTTTATTGGTGATAACGCGGCGTCCACCCGCGGACCACCTGTCGACAATGAGTGAACGCCGTGCGGGGTGGCTCTAATGAGCCGTGTCCTATGGTAAGAAACTTAGTCGTTACAGAAAGTTATCAATACTTTGGCCAGATAATTAGAAAGGCCTATTCCTTTTAAAACCAATAAAAAAAAATATAAAACACTTAATTTAGTCACCTTTCATTTTACGTCCAATTAGTAATTTTAACTCCTCAACATGATTTTCACTTAATTCCAAAAACACGCGACCATACATCATCCAAAAACCCTTTTTAACAAAGCTTAAAAAAAAACTTTTTTTAAAAAAAGTACCGACTTCAAAATAAATACAAAAAAGTTTAAAATAACTTTTCTTTCGGAAGTCGGTGGCAATAGTCAATGACACAACAAAACAAAGCCACCGACTTCCGAAAGAAAAGTTATTTTAAACTTTTTTGTATTTATTTTGAAGTCGGTACTTTTTTTAAAAAAAGTTTTTATTTTACCCTTTTTAGTTTATTTATTACACATTCACCCCAAATTCTTGTAAAATACAAAATTTTCTTTCATATGCACTAATCTTGTAATCCGTCACAACAAAAAAAATCCATATCTCTAAAACTTCTAAACCGATTTTGATGAAACTTGCAGTGTACCCTAAGTTGAATAATACCTAGTACAACAAAAAAAGAATTACTTAAATCGAACTTATAGTTCCGGAGATATGCGTGCACAAACATAAAAACATACATACATACATACATACATACTTACATACATACATACATACACTTATGAAATTTGGCACATTTGTTCAGACGCTGATATAGACTAACATAATATGAAAACTGGGCAGTTCTGATAATATTACATACATACGGGTCGAATTGATATGCTCCTTTTTTTTGAAGTCGGTAAAAAAAAATTTAACCGCCTTCAAAAACAACCACAATAAAAACTTTTTTAAAAAAAGTACCGACTTCAAAACAAATACAAAAAACTTTTCTTTCGGAAGTCGGTGGCAATAGTCAATGACACAACAAAACAAAGCCACCGACTTCCGAAAGAAAAGTTTTTTGTATTTGTTTTGAAGTCGGTACTTTTTTTAAAAAAGTTTTTATTTTACCCCTTTTTTTAGTTTATTTATTACATATTCAACCTAAATTCTTGTAAAATACAAAATTTTTCTTACATATGTACTAATCTTGTAATCCGTCACAACATAAAAAAATCCATATCTCTAAAACTACTGAACCGATTTTGATGAAACTTGCAGTGTACCCTAAGTTGAACAATACCTAGTACAACAAAAAAAGAATTACTTAAATCGAACTTATAGTTCCGGAGATATGCGTGCACAAACATAAAAACATACATACATACATACATACATACATACATACATACACTTATGAAATTTGGCACATTTGTTCAGACGCTGATATAGACTAACATATGTGAAAACTGGGCAGTTCTGATAATATTACATACATACATACATACACTTATGAAATTTGGCACATTTGTTCAGACGCTGATATAGACTAACATATATGAAAACTGGGCAGTTCTGATAATATTACATACATACGGGTCGAATTGATAACCTCCTTTTTTTTGAAGTCGGTAAAAAACGACAAAAGCGTGTCACGTTACAAAAATCCGTCGCACGGGAATCGAACCTAAGCCGTCCATTAAGGGAACGGCACGCAATCCGTATTGTGAACTTAATGTACACGATTTTTATGACACAAAACGGAATAATTTAGTTGGACATGAAATGGGCCCTTCACCCTCTTTGCATAAAGCTGCGTAGAGTAGGTTTTGAGTTTAGAGGTAGCAACGGTCAATAATTTCGATGTAGGTACTGTTTTATTGTATCTTTAGCTTAGCTTAGCTATTCAGAGAGGTAAAGCTGTCAGTCTCTTGGGCACATTACCAGCTGACAGCGTTGAGGATGAATTTTTTGATGCTCTATAATAGTTTAGTTTCGTTTTATTTTAATTTAGTATTTTTATTTTATAGTTATTATGTTATAGTTTAATTAATTGTTCAATAATGAATACAATATAATTATCCTTTCGTTTTATCTTTTATGTTATCTAATATATAAAATTCTCGTGTCACAGTTTTCGATGCCATACTCCTCCGAAACGGCTTGACAGTTTTGATAATTTTTTTGTGCTTATTCGGTATCTATGAGAATCGGCCAACATCTATTTTTCATCCCCCTAAATGTTAGGGGTAGTCCACCCCTAATTTTTTTTTAAATTATTTATATGGCAAAACAACGTTTGCCGGGTCAGCTAGTTTTCATTATAAAATCTTAATTTTCGGCATGACGCCAAACTCATAGTAAACTTTAATGTGTAAAGTTTGTTTTTAAGAAGTAATCTCTGTAACTACTGAACTGATTTTAACCAGTAGAAAGCTTAATTATTCCTAAGTGACATTTTTGTGGAAAACCGCGGCGTCGAAGTCGCAGGCGCAGTGTCAATAAATTAAAAATTAAATAGAGAGACACTGAGACGAAAAGTAAGCTGTATTCCCGAGCGTATACAAACCGAATCTCTTCAAACTTAGAGTGAACAGTCTTTTTTCTGGTTAAGCTGTAAACACATCTAATTTTTTTTAATGTAGCCTTTCGTAGGATACACTTTTTACCAGTACAGTCGCGTTCATTAACATGTTGGCCCGTCTAGACTTCAAAAATATATGAACATCAAAATCATTCATAGTATTGTGGCAACTACAACCATAATTAAATTGTGATCAAGATTTAGATTCATTAATATGTGACTACTTTTTCTCGGTAACACGTATACAGCCAAAGGTACATTATTATATGAACAAGTTTAAGATCATTATTATCTGAACAGTGTAAGATTCACAATATGTAAGCACACATGAATACAATAATATCAAATCAAGTAAATGTAATTCAAATTCAACCTTATTACTTCTTTATAAAGACGATTTTACTAGCAATCTTAAAATTGCATGGTCAAAGAGTTTGCAACATTATTAAGGTATCACTGGCTAGTTTTCCTTCGAATGACGTTGTTTTTCTTTCATTAAAATGAAAAAAATCTGACGCACATGTCATTCATATAAAATTATACGAAAACCTGTGGCATTGAAATAAACTCCTAAAAACCATTCACGCGGAAAACAATTGAAATGCTGTCATTTCTTTATCAATGTAAACTGGATCTTATTTATTCTAGCAAATAATATACTTTCCTATGAATGTAGAGATAATTATGAAGCTTACCCTGCTCAGAAATTATTAAAGCTAATACAGTATAGATTATATTTTTTCAAAAAGGTAATCACTTATTATTGCCAGCAAATTATATATTATTGAACCGTTCACATGACGACATATGTTTGATCTATAGATTCTGTAGAATTTATTGAGCTTACCAACGCTCAAAATGTTTTGAATCATTGACATTGCCAACATATTATTGAACTCGACTGTACCAATAAATAAAATAAAAAATCTCAGTGGCACTGAAAAATATAATATCGGAATACTTTCAGTGAATTAAACAATCTGAACAATATATTTGTACTCTGGTAGTTGTACAACATGTGACACTACTCTGTGCTGTGAGAGCACGCGACTGACGCGAGTTTGACACAGATTACGTAGTATAGAGAAGGCTCTTGTTTGAGACTTTCTAGCCTTATATAGAATTATTCGTAAGATTTTTGGGCTAATATAATACTACAGGGGGATCAAATTGAAAAGCTAGATTTTTTCCGTCGTACCACAAAAACTTTTAAACGTCTGTTGAACACTTGTCTAAAAAAATGCCAGATTATGACGTTGAAATAAGGTCCGTTTTGCAGTCACACTTTTTACCAGCCTCTTCTATTCAACTGCTGAACAAAAGGTCTCCTCATATTCTGCCAATAGTTTTTAATTCTTTCTTGCTAGTCTCTCGAAATCTCACTCCTCACGCCAAGTTATTAAAATAAAACGAAAAACACAAAAAAAATACGTGTGGCACTCGGGGACTGCCGCGGTAAAGCTATTGCATAGCATTTTTTATCAACTTATGCAATTATAATTATTTATTTATTATATTTATTACTTTACTAATTAAGCTGCCACGTGGTCTGCCACGTCAATCAAGTGAAACGTCAAGAAACGTTCTCCTCCCTCTCCCTCTCCCTCAATAAAAGCATGCTTTCGTGCTAGTAATGAGCACGTCTGTCCATACCCTTATGAGCACGTCTGTCCGTACCTTTATAATTGCCGAAGTCTCCCGAACTGAAACGACGTTAGACGACGGTGTCAGGTATTTTCCTTAGGTTTTTGCGTTCGATTTTTCGCGCTGCGCCGCGCTCAGAGCCTGCGATAAAAGCTATGCAATAGCTTAAAAATCGAGCCATTATCTTATCTGATTCCTTCCTGCCTGAATCAGCCATTCAAATCTCAAAAAATGACTGCGTAATGTTATTACATGACGTGTATCAAATCCAATAAAAGCATTACCCTTTCACTAAAATACCGTGAAGAAACAAATCAAAATTCAATCCTAAATCAAAACATTATAAAGAAAAAAAAAAATCGCGGCATCTGTCATAAATTCGCGACAATAAATCGCACTCCATACTAATCGTTTGGTCATGCATGCAATTTAATTAGTTTCATCCTATCTTTCTTCTTTATTCCACTTATAGAAATACCCTATCCTCTTTCTCCCTTCCTCTTGTAACAAGCGTAGTTTTGGTTGTGTCATCTCGTTTACTCTCGTTGGTTTAGTTAGTTTTGTGGTATGTTGTCTCTGTCGCTCGTGTTGGTCAGATGTAGGCCGGGAGTCAGGATTACGAAATGTATTGTAAGAATAGTTTTGTTTGAAAGTAGTTTGATCTAGTTTTATCTGCAGCGGAACTAAAAACCGGCCAAGTGCGAGTCGGAGACGCGTGAGAAGGGTTGCGTTCCATTATCTAAAAAACGGCAAAAAAATTACTTTTGTTGCCCCCTTAATATTTATTCTCTTTTTTTGTATAATTATGTTGTTATAGCAGCAACCAAAATACATAATCTGTGAAAATTCTAGTTAATTAGATAAAGCCTGGTGGCAGATAGATAGACAGACAGAAAGATGGACATCAGATTCTTGGTGAATGTGCTTTTCTTGAAGGCTTCAAGATCACATCGCGTTCTATCTTTATATAGAGATCGCATGGGTTCAGATCGTATCGCCAGATCGATTCTCCGGAACAGATCACGCTCTGTGGGTAAACGCTTAATAGGATCCCGTTTTACTCTTTGATTATGGAACCCTTAAATGTGCGCCAAAGTAAATATCGCTTGATTATGGGGTAAGGCTGACAAAGTTCTTTCAGTTTTCATCTTTTAAAAAGTATGTCATAATATTCAAATGAATGTATCAGACTGGCATTATGTCTACCGTTTCACTCGTCTTTCTGTTGCAAAACAACCCTATACCTATCCATATATATAAAAATCAATTGCTGTTCGTTGGTCTAAAACTCGAGAACGGCTGGACCGATTTGGCTAATTTTAGTTATGAATTATTTTTGGAAGTCCAGGGAAGTTTTAAATTCAACGTGAATAATAGTCTATTAAATACATAGCGGTCATTTTAGTTCTAAAGGTTACTCTCTCTCTACCTTTTATACAAACGAACAAACATACACACATCAAAAGTGTCTAGGGATCAACATATATTTTTGCAATAACTTTTCTCCTGATTGATATTAATTAAAATTTTCTTTAAGGATTCATCAAATAAAGTGTTTTCGTTTGTCACAGTAACGATAAACCAAGTCACCTTTGCATTAATAAAGAAATTTGCCATTTTCCTAATAAAGGGATTTTTGACATTTGAACCACTAACACAAAAGTTCGAAAAAAAGACTGAAATAACAGTTTTCTTTAAAATTTTATTGGGTAACTTAAACAATTAATAATCCGTGTTTCTACCGCGAACACTAACAACACAAGAACATCGGTTTGGCATACTCAAAATGAGTTCATCCAAATCACGCTGTGGAATGGCCGCCCATGTTCGTTGCAACAACAAAAAAAGGTCTTCTTGCCACTGGATACCCTCCATATTCGGCAGAGCTCTTCTCTGTAGCATATCCCATGCATGCTCAATCGGATTCAAGTCTGGCGACTGAGCAGGCCAGGGCAGGACATTGATGTTAGCTGCGGCGAGAGTCTGTCTTACAACTCTTGCGGTGTGTGGTCGTGCATTATCATGCATTAACTGAAATAAGGGACCGATTTGCACTTGTAGAGGAACGATGACGTCTGATACAATCGTCTCAGCATAAATTTGAGCGTTGAGGTTGCCTCTGATCCAAATCAACTCAGTTCTTCCGCCGATCCAAATACCCGCCCATACCATGATGGTTCCACCACTATAAGGATGGACTTCCTGGCAGGATTTTAATCGCTGTTGGCGTCCAGGGGTTCTCCAGTGTCGTATACGTCTTGTATCCGGTCTCATACCGAAACGAGACTCATCAGAAAAGCACACGAAACGCCATTGTTCTTCTGCCCAATTTCTGTGTTCAAGAGCCCATTGATATCGAATCCTACGATTGTGCATTGCTATAGGTGGTACCCGTAGCGGTCTTCGGGAATGAAGGTTCACTTCATACAAGCGGTTTCTGACTGTTTGGTCGCTAATTAAGTTCCCTGAAGAGTGATGAAGCCTCACGGCTAACATCATGGCGGTTATTGTTGGAGCTCTTCGAGTTAAGATTTGAATGTATCGGTCTTGTCTCCGTGTGGTGCAGCGATACCGTCCTCCATGGCGCTCAGCCACGGTACCAGTGCTTCGGTAACGTGTCCAAAGTCGACTGATAACACTCTGACTTGTATTCAGAGCTAAAGCCACAGTACGTTGCCGGGAACCAGCTTCTATCATTCCCACGGCTCTGAGCATTTCTTCCCTGCTTAAATGACGTCGCCGCTCCATAATAACGTTGGTTTTAATCAGTAGTAGGGAAACAGTAGCACTAATAATGTCTTCAATGCGTTGTATGTTTTTATAGGGAAAATATTGACAGCTGATTTTCATCTTTTACTCGAATTTGATTCACAGTTCCTGATTCAAATTATGAAATGCACCAAAAAGGATCCATATAAATTTATAAAGTCATAAATTTATTACAAAGCCACATCTCAATCTCAAGAAATCCGCATAAAAATGCTTGATCCCTAGACACTTTTGATGTGTGTATATACAAATTTCACCTCTACAATATTAGTATAAACATTCATATGCATCACATTGCTACTTTCATTTCACGCGACAAAATACATTATTTATGAAGTGGGAACGTGCTTCGTAATGATAAATGGTTCACGTTTTGTCGGCGCACGCTTTTTGTGATAAGATACTGAATGTAATGTCTTTATGTTGCGTATTTTGTTGAGAAAATTTCGGGTAAGAAAGGAAATTGTGAAGTAAACAGTAATGAGATTTTTCTGAGGAATGTAGCATTTGTGTATTCAAAATTCCGAAGACACGGAAGCTCAGTACTGCGACCCCGGTACACAAAGGGCTACTGAAGGAGACCGTGGATTTTAGTCAATACAAGTCTGACAGTCCCTCCCGCCCTGCCCTGGGTGGGAGGGAGGGATTTGATGACTTTACCACGATAAAAAAAGGGGTGCCCGTCATATTGCTGACAGCTCTTTGGGGCGTGCGTGGAACATGACGCGCCGTCGACCCGGGTATGGTCCATGATCGGACATCGAGTCGTCCATTACTCGCCGTCCGTATGCCCGAGAAAATGTAGGGTAAGAAAGGAAATTGTGATGTAAAAAGTAATGAGTATTTTTCTGAGAGATGTAGCATTTGCGTATCTAAAACCGCATACAGGGTGGAATTTTGTAATGCCACCTGGAGGGAAAGTACTCTTAATACTGCAGATAGAAAATTTTACTCAAAGGAAACATTCCTTTATTTTTGAATAGAAAGCAAACTGTATTCAAAGATTTTCGCAAATTCTCTTCTCCCACACCCGGGAATCGAACCGGCTAAAATCTGAAAAATTATACCCTGTACATTTTTGTAAATAATTAAATTAACTTAACATTTTTTAACAAGAAAGCAATATTGGTCTGTTCATTTGTCGGCACGGTTAGCACTGTGGCGATTAGATTCTGCGCAGCGTGTCGCGGGTTCGTTGCCCGTTCAGAGCAAAATATATTTGTATGACCTACAAGTAGTTGTTCCGGGTCTGGGTGTTTGTGTATGTGAATTTTTATGTTTGTAAACGCACCCACGACTCAGGAGAAAATGCTAGATTGGGGCAACATTTTTTTTTAAAGAGCGTGCTTTATGTAAATAAATATGAAATGTGTAGAGCTAGTTTACGCATAAACAAAAGACGTCAATCATAGTGCTATTAGAGAGAGCTTTACATCTCGGGTGGCAACTGCAACATTCTTGGCAAGAGCATGCATTGTAAAGAGTTTTCAGTTATGTTGCCAACCGTCGTTTGTCTGAACACGCCCCTAATCGATAAATCAACCACAACTATCATAATCTGTGTCGAACACTACTTAATACGCAATTAAGTGGATGCCTAAGGAGTCTAAAGTTCAAAATTATGTTTTTTTTTTAATTTATATCTTTATTTGTTTTTTAAGAAGGTTTGCCAACGGCTTCTGTGTACAACAATTTTATAATTTTTGTACCACACAGTTATCAATATTTAAACAAATTAATTAGGTAAAACTTTATGATCATCCTGCATGCCTATTTGTATGTGAACTCGTGTTTGGACAAATAGATTATATCTTTATCTTTAGAATATCGTTGTAGTCTGTAGTGTGAATTCAGTTGACTTTTTTTTTAAATTTTGGTTGAGTATTGACAAAATCACAAACTGAACTTACATCTTGAATATTATTACATTTTCTAAGAGAAACTTAATTCTGCGCGGAAATTATTTGTAATTGACTTTCTATCTGCCTATTTGTGAGAATTAAAAACTACATGGCCTTAGAGATAGGTAGCTGATATTTTTATAACAGTTAGCAAATCTAATTCTTTCTTTTCCCATTCGATAATATGACATGAAAGATAACTTGACTAACTTGAAAAAAAAGAAGAGAAATCTGCTCTTTATGTTATCTTTTGCTCTTTATATTTTCTTTAGTTTACCTTAATTAATGTAAGTTAGTCACTAATGTACATTCATTTGTCTACTTAGTATAAATCTATGCATAAGCGCAACTTCATTACAATTTTATTAAAACGCTGACAAATAAAAGCACTATGGAGAACAAAAGCGTGCTTAAACAATAAATAAAAAAAAGCACAGCTCCCGGCCTTTTTACTTAGGGTTGTCTGCCTTAAATTAGCATTTAAAATAAGGGGTAGCCTGACAATTTTTACTGAGAACACCCGAGTCACATCCCTGAATGTTATTTCATTAGCGTTAGAGATCATATTTGTTTGAAATCCATGTTCGCAACTGCACGTTTAACTTGGGTACTT
Source organism: Agrotis exclamationis (assembly GCA_950005045.1). Classification (NCBI taxonomy): domain Eukaryota; kingdom Metazoa; phylum Arthropoda; class Insecta; order Lepidoptera; family Noctuidae; genus Agrotis; species Agrotis exclamationis. Next base: position 17,177,909 of record OX465440.1, read on the forward strand.
TCAAAAAATCTTTTAACTCTTGATATAAGAGTCATTTTCGTTTGGTTTGACGGTAAATAAAACAAGTTTTAGGGTCCCTTAGCATATGACAGTTGTTTTCAAGTGACCAGGAACCCATAAAAGATTTATGTAGGTCAGTGGAAAGAATAGATTGTGACGAGATAATATTGTTCACGTTTTTGACTCCATTTTTGTGACAGATCTTTTTTTTTATACAATGAGTGTCAGCCATTGTTAAATGAAATTCTGTTTTGTACGTATTTGCTTATGGGATTCTAAACATGGTAAACAAATGGATTAGACGGATGATAAATGTATGATTTTTTAATCTTAAAAATCTCGTTCAAACACATTAGTATAAATACGTATTGGATTTGTGTAAAAATACGTTACAGTTTGGACAGGTTTTCATCAATAGCCTTATAAATATTAACTTATTACCACTGTAAGGCAAAGACTATTTACTCATACAGTAAAACTACGAGCAATGATTACTTAATTTTTTTTTAATATCCTCTCTGTTCTATCCCTCTGCTGGGTAAAAGCTTCATTCAAACCCTTCCAGGCATTTTTTTGGTCATTTAGCCATATCCATTTTTTTTCTTTGTCCAGTATCAGTCATTTTGAATTTTAGAACTTGCCAATACTCCAACCCACGGTTTCATGCAATTGAAGCGCTCTAACCATTGAGTCACTCTTATCCTTGCTAACTCTTGACTCGTTAATCTGTTAATTATAAATTCTAATAATAATCCTCGAAGTTCTGTTTCATTAAATTCAACAATAAAATGGCACGAATTTCAAACCATTACAAAATAATAAATTAATTGTATTTGATTTTGATTAACAACATGATTTATTAATTGTTTTCAAATACATCATTGACTTCAAACGTTCATTTGTCAAAGTCGACTGAAGTATTGAAAACCGATTCCAATACAAAAGATACAAATAGAACAACTGTATGTAACAGATATATGCACTTTTGGCACCGTTCTCTTCCTTATGACTAGGAGCATGCACAAATTATGTATCAACACAACCGAAAATAGACTCAACAAAGCAAACTATAGAGTTGTAATTTGTGTGGTGAATTCTCTGTGACATTTAGTAATTTCACGTGGACATTTCTGACTAGCAATGCGGCCCAACATATCGGTCAGACAAAATCTGTATTTAGAAGCTCAGTCACTCCGATTTCCCTGTAAACGTTAGTCGTGAATATATCCGTATTGTGAAAATGAATAAAAAGGGGAAAAATAAAAAAGGGAAAGTGCCAAATCCTGTACCAGTGCAAGAAGAGAAAAGTGGTGATAAAGTTGAAGATTTGGGGAAAGGTGGTGATAAGATTGAAGATGTGGGGGTGACAGCCGGTGATAAAAAGGATGTAGTGGGGATAATTACTGACATTATTCCGAATTTAGAAGAAAAAGTTGAAAATCTCAAAGAAAAACGTGTGCCTGAAATTGTGAGTGAAGTTGTAACACCTGCTGCTGATATAAAAGATGAAGAAACTCCTAAAAAACCTAAACGTAACAGAGGGAAGAAGAAAAAAGGTAAAGATGATGATTTTGATGATGATGTCGAAGAAAAACCAAAAGAGACTATTATTCAGCCTTCTGTAGAAGCGAAAGTTGATATTCCAGAAATTGAAAGCAAAATGGACGATTTGCCGCAAATAACTCCAACAGCTCGTAAAAAGAAGAACAAAAAGAAGAATGCGGATCAAAAAGCTGAAGAAGTAACTTCACCCGATCAAGAACTTCCTAGTATTCCTATAGAACAAGAAAGTAAAGAAGAGATTAAAGAGTCAGTATCAGATGTTAAACAGGAGGTTTTGAAAACGGAAACAGCGGATCAAGAATTAAAACCTTCCAAAAAGAAGAATAAGAAGAAGAAGCGTACAGATTCGGAAAAATCTGATAAAGAGGAATTCTCTTGTACTTCTGCTTTTCAAATGTTACTTGACAAGGATGAGCCTGAAGTAAAAATAGAAGAGAAGATTGGCGAGCCTATTATCACCTTAGAAAGTATTAAGGCTGATGTTGAAACAAAATTAGAAAAGACTGAACAAGCTCTTCTAGTAAAGCCGATAGCAGAGAAAGCAGCAACTCCTACGAGAGAAATTGAAGAAATGACAGAAACACCTCTTCCTGACAGTAAAGGTAATAAAAAGAAAAATAAGAAAGACAAAAAACAAACTGCGAAACACGAAGAAATTCCCAAGCTAGATGAAGCAAAATCTGATCCAACTACCTCCTTGATAGACTTTGATACACCAACACAAAGAACTGTCGCAGAACCATCAAATGATGACCCAATAAGTAGTCATGAAGGTGAAGCTCAAGCGATTGCAATAACAGAATCACCCGAACCTCTTATAGAAGATTTGAGTCTAAAACCTAAAGCTAAAATTGCCAAACCTGTAGAAAAGAAGCGTAAAGGGAAGCATGAAATCTCTGAAAGCTTGCCGCATGATACCTTTCTTCCAGACTTTGCTAAAGTGGAAGATGATCCTTTTAAGGTAAAACTGGAAATTGTTGAAAATGAGCCAGTTGTACTAGACAAACCAATTGACGTTGATCCTCAGTCTGCACCGCTTGAAATTACTAGCGATATAACTGTAATGGCACCCGATGAAGACGAAAAACTAATTGCTGAAGAGTTTGAGTTGCTCGCGGAAAAAGCTATGGGCAAGAAACGGAAAAAGGGACCAAAAATGCCTAAAGCCCTTGACATAGGAATCCAAGAACTAAAATTGGAATCAGATGTAAAAGAAACTGATATAAAAGAACCTGCTAAGGAACAATTGGCAGTTATAACAGAGATATTGACTCCACAGACTGATCAACAAGAGTTCATAATAAAAAGTGAAAAATCTGATTTACCAACAGCAGTTAAGGAAATTAAGGAAGAAATTTCTAAATCAGTTACTCCCGATTTCCAAGGAAAGGTGTTATTAACACCTGAGGATACCGGTGAACAGAAAGAGTTTACTAAAACTGATTCGACTGATGATAAACAAAAGACTGAATCTAAATCTGGCAAAAAACGTAAAAAGTCACCAAAACCCCCAAGAAAGACTGAAGAGATCGCAAAAAAAGAGGAACGAGCAATAACACCAAAGCCAGAATTGGCAACTCAAGAAACTTCTAAATCGGAAGACATCACTCAACAAAGTCTGGCTGAGAAAGTAGATGCTTCAAATATCACAAGAATGTATGATATTGAAATAAGTAGTATAAGAGCATCGGAATCTGAAGGTTCTGCTTCTGATCTCGTACCCGATGTCACGTATCCTCGTGCTGCAAGTCAACAGACCCGTGATGATAATAATAACACTGTTATCAGAGAGATATTTCCTCCAGCAGAGCCTATAATAGACATACCTTTAATGCAAGAAAGAGCACCGTCTCCTAAGAAAATGGAAGAAAAGAAATCATCTCCCAAAGAAGAGAAAACCGATATAAAATCTAAAATGATGGAAGTGAACCAAGACATGGAAGAGTTAAGACTGTCAATTGAAAGGTCTTTAGCAGAACTGACGTCTATGGAAAAGAGTGAAGAAAAAATTGAGAAAGAGTACGAAGCAACTAGAAATAAGGCTAAAAATGTATCGAGCCTTTTATTTGGTACTGATGAATCTGCTGTAAAACAAATACCGGTCGTCAAAGAAAAGAGTAGAAGTAAGAGTCCTTTAGTGCAAGCTGCTGCTAGTATTCCCACGGTAAAAGTCAAAATGCCCGTTGACACTGAAGACAGTCAACAACAAAAACCCTTAGAAAAACCTAAACATGAAGAGAAAAAATCCAAAAAAGATAAACACAAGAAAACTCCTACAGAGGAGAAAAAGATAGAACTGCCCATTGCTGAAACTAAAGCCGTGGAACAATCATTGGTACCCGAAATCAAAACTATTGAAATGCCTCCTAAAACAGAAGATCGGCCAAAAACACCTGTTGAGAAATTACCTCCTAAAATAGAAGATCGGGCAAAAACACCTGTCGAGAAATTCCCAGACATTAACAAACCTTTGACTGAAGCGCAAAAAGTTATTGACAGTTTCATGCCCCCAATAGAACTACCACCAGATGACGAAACTCCTGAAATTGAAAAGAAAGACATTGAAAAATCAAAAGAACAGACTACAGAAACACCAGCCGATGTACCGCCAGTATGCCCAGCAAGGAAAGATAACAAAGGCAAAAATAAGAAAAAGAAAGGTAAACAAGATACTCAAACTACAACTGGTACCACACAAAGTCCAGCAACTACTGCTACTACACAATCAACGTCCACCCAAGAAACTAAGAAAGAAGAAAAATCTGAATCTAGAACTGAAACTAAATCTGAATCAAAAGGTAAAAGTCAAGGTACAGAAAAGGGAAAACAACAAGCAGGTAACGCTGATTCCGAAACGCAAGATGAACAACTTGACTATGAACCAATTGAAAATTTTGAAGACGCACTCACATCCAGCAATGATGACGTCAACATATCTTTCGAAATGATAGTCAAAGAAACACAAGAACAAAACAATCCAAAAATAAATATAATAGCACCAGATGAAGAGAAAACACCCGTTTCGCCGCCAAAAAACTTGCTAGGCCATCCCGATATTCCTGTACGATCGAATAGAAGAGACTTTAAAAAGGAAAAAGATAAATTACCGAATGAAATCACAGCTCGGGTCAAAATAAAAGATGCCGTAGAAGTTGAGAAGAAACATACTAAGAATACACAGACAAATAATAAGATGAAAGAGTTCACAAAGGATTACAAAATGGGTGACAATGATGATTTTGTTTACAAGTATAGTTTTAGGAAAGTTTTTCTGCAAAGTTCTTGCCACGTTTGCAAGAAGAGTTTGAGTGGGTCCCGCGTGCCATGTAGTTACTGCAACTTGTTGTTCTATTGTAGTAATAAGCATAAAGATGAGGATTGGCCACAACATCAGGCGTTGTGCTTTGCTGTTTCTACCATCGTCCATTTGAAAGGTGAGTCTATAGCCTTTGAAAATTAATGTTTTGCCTTAAATCCTGCCTTTTCTGGAGTTTGCATAGTTTGGATACCATTTAGTGTTATACCTAGAACGAGTTGGATTCTTAAACAGAACGACTGCCATTGTCCTATCATAGTTAGTTGACTGATTCTGTTAGCAAAACTATAATGCATTGGATTGAACACCTTGCTTCATCAACTCCTGATACCATCATCTGAGTGCTAGAGTAGAGTTACATTGCATCGGCGATAACGCTTTCAACAGCTAGTAAGTTTTTTCATATGCTGTGGAAAGTAGTTGCAGTAATCGTTTTCACATTTTTTGTTACACCATAATCTTGCTGCCTTTGACCCATTCTTGTGTTTATTCTTCCATTCTCTCCTATCACCATCCTATCATTAACTCGGTTTTCTTTTATATCATTCTTGGCATAGTGCAACCATTTTTTTTGTCTCTCACGTCCAAAAAACAACATTCACATTTAATAACTTCCACAAAATCTATCCATCTATTATTTGGCCTTCCTTTCCTTCGTTCACTCATCAACATTCAAATTTATCTAACTAAATAAATTTCACAGACCAAAAACACATATACGGCGACGCAAAGAACCTAACAGGCCATGACTACCGACTCATCAGAATGCAGATGATCGTGTCTTGTGAGAAGGTACTGAAGAGACGCTTGGTGCCCTGGGAGCAAGAGGCGCTGTTGTACCCGAGAGTCTGTGCCCATGTGCCGTGCAGGGAGTGGCGGCAGAGCAAGCTGAGTGACTGCCAGGGTTGTGGGCAGGTTAGTAGAAAGGCTGTAACTGTTTTTTCGCAGAATTTTTGCAGAGTTTTGTAGAAGATTCGGTAGAGACAGTATACGTAATTGACTTCTTTTATTCGGTAGCCTTCAATTTGTCCTACTGCTGGGCTATAGCTTTCCTTGACTTGACTTCTTCTTGCCTCATCTTTCTAGTTGTCACACTAGTATAGTATTTCTCATTTTGTTTCTTTATTAGATCGTATTCAAGATCAATTTCAGTTTTTCTCCTTCGTCTACTGTATCTTTTATTTTGTACAGGCCTGTTTTAGTAGTAGCAAGAAAATTACTAAAGTTTTTGGGTCAAGCTATCATAAGATATAACAAAAATGATCACAATTTATAGTTATAGTCCCTTACAAAAATAACACTGGACGCGTAGTCTCCAGATATTTTCAAATCAAGGCGGGCAGTCAAAACAAAAATTCATGTAGTTGCTCAAACAACAAAGCGCAGTAGTGTCATAGTTTCTACTAAGTTACGTTTCCAGTTAAAACTTTTTCTCCAGATATCCTTCTGCACGGACAACCCCGACCACTTCCCCAAGTCGCACTCCCGGTGGTGCAAGTCCTACTCACTGTATGAGAAGATGGTGTCCTACCAGCAGACCAAGGGCCGGCTGGAGCCGAAGATGCCGACCAAGGTACTGGTGGAATCAAGGCCGATACCGGAGAAGATTAATGAGGTGCTAGCGTCTATGTATGAGGAGAAGATTGGTAAGTGAGAGATATTTTTAAGATTTTAGGAACAGACAAGTGATAATTTTGGCCCATTCCTTTGTACTCGAAGCAACCTTTCTTGTCAATACTTCTCTGTTAACACGTCGTCTCAGCTGTTTTATCTCCTTTCTAGTCATTCGTGTGTCCGTCCGTTATGTCACAGCCACTTTTCATCGAAAGTATAAGAGGTATCCTATTGAAAAATGGTAAGTAGATGTATTATGTGAACCGCATTAGGATTTTCACACAAAAATAAAACAAAAACAAAGGGGTTTGAAGATTTTACTATGGAGCGTGGCATACCTACTGCCGCCATTTTGATTTTTTTTCAAAATCGCGGCCAGCCATGAAACCTTTATAAATCGATAGCTGACATCAATAACAACAAAAAATATTATGACACCAACCCTCGTAAAGTGTCCAGTTTCTGAGATAATAACCGTGAAAGTTGATCACGTGACATTCACAATTCTAAGCTAGTGTATGTGTTCGAATGTATCAAGATGTTAAAAATAATAACTTTTTGAACGTAATATGTATGTTGCATTATATCTGGATGTTATTTAAACATTATACGTCTGACATAATCTACTTTTTTAACTTAATAACTTATTTTTAGTAAAGTGTAATTCTCCCTCGTAAATTGTCCGGTTTCTGAGATATAAAGTGTTAAAGTTGACCACATTAATTCGGAATAACAAAGGTTAACATTTTTTTATAAAATATTTTAGTAATTGATAATCCTGGTCTGGGAGAAAAAGAAAAACGTAGAATGTGCCAGCTGCTTCACTTCCCGGGCAGACCGTACAAGTCGGTCGAGGGATAGGGCAAAATGTAAGATCCATAGCCCCTCAGCTTAAAACTCTTTCAATGGGCAGCAGCGTTGGAAGACTAATAAGCTGAAATAAATGCGCTCGCCAATCCGCCTGCCAAGCGTGGCGAGTATGGCAATAACCATCCAATGGAAAATCCTTGGGTGAGGCCTTAGTCCAGTAGTGGACTTTCTACGGCTGTTATGATGATGATATGCCTCATGATGTTTCTGCTTACTGTGGCCATCACAGCATTAATATCTGGATAGAAGCAATATGTTCTTCAATTTATGTCTGAAGTGTTTAAATATTATAATAAAAACATGACGCCTAAAATTGTTCGATAGGCAAAAAAATGTTCTTAAAACGCAAAAAACTCTTAAGGATTTTTAATTTTTCTATCCCTATTTGTGCCAGTATATTAGTAAGAGAGCCAGGTTTATGCAACCAATAGAAGACAATTGTCGCGAGTTAACGTCAGTTTATTACGTTATATGCTTAAAATTAGAAATTGTAGTAACCACAGAACCATCACACAATATAAATGTAACGAGTACTGTCAGTTTTATTTTAGACTGAATGTTTAAACCTGTCTCATGTATTACATTTACATTGTTTAACATTTATCGTATAACTATCGTATTGATAGTTAAATCATATGAAGATATTACATTTAAACAAGTGTAGGCGGTCTAAAAATAAGTTATTAAGTTCAAAAAGTAGATTATGTCAGACGTATAATGTTTAAATAGCATCCAGATATAATGCAACATACATATTACATTCAAAAAGTTATTATTTTTAACATCTTGATACATTCGAACACACACTAGCTTAGAATTGTGAATGTCACGTGATCAACTTTCACGGTTATTATATCAGAAACCGGACACTTTACGAGGGTTGGTGTCATAATATTTTTTGTTGTTATTGATGTCAGCTATCGATTTATAAAGGTTTCATGGCTGGCCGCGATTTTGAAAAAAAATCAAAATGGCGGCGGTAGGTATGCCACAAATCTTCAAACCCCTTTAGGGGTACCCTCCATACTTAGAATTGAAACTCAAAAATGGGGGTATCTATGGATAGGTCTTTAAAAATGATATTGAGGTTACTCAGATCATTTTTTTCTAAACTGAACAGTTTGCGCGAGAGACACTTCCAAAGTGGTAAAATGTGTGTCCCCCCTCTGTAACTAGTAAAATAAGAGAATGATAAAACTAAAAAAAATTATAATGTAGACCTCAACAAAAACTTCAACGAAAATTGGTTTGGATGACATATAGTTAGCAGTTTTTGAGATATAGTACATTTTCAAAAACCGCAAATATAACTTTGCTATTCATACAAACACTATGAAAAACAAAGTTATTTTTTATTGTTTGTGTATATTATTTACTAATCTCAATATAATTAAATCCCTTATCTATGCTTGCTACTACGGAACACTTCATGGGTGAGTCCAACTCGCACTTGGCCAGTTTTTTAATGTTTTTTTTTTTGAAATAATACTTTCATTTTTCCCGACGAAGCACACAAAACAAGCTTTCATATAATTTTGCGAGCCTAATATCATCCTTCAGCTTATCACAAGATAACTCGAACAAAAGGGAGAATGGCCAATTTCATTATGAGCAAAACTCTCAAATAACAGACAAAGGAGAAAGTACAGAAGGGGGTTGCTTAATAAAGTTTGATTAAATTATTCATTGTGAATGTAATGGGGGGCTCCCCCACGATATTGTTGACCTAGATTTTAGTATAATATGCTCGTCAGCTGGGGCGCTTGTAATTTAAAATATTGCAAATGTAACTGTCACAAATGCTTATCAGTTAAAATTGCTTTTGACTGGGACTTTTTGTGCCTCTTTAAAAAACATCGAGTTGTATAAGTAACCACCTGCCTAGAATTTTCCCAATTCTTTAGAAGTGGACTTTCAGTCATCTGTTCCTGTCAACTTTTACCTGAAAAGTTGGATAATTATGAAAATTTAATTAAAAAACCGCCGGAAGACGCTGGATGCAGGTCGCTTCCAACCGGTATATGTGGAGATCTAAAGGGGGCCTCCCCTTCCCCTATGTTCAGCAGTGGACGTGCTATGGCTGAGATGATGATGATGACGAATTAAAAAATAACCTAAAAACAAGTTAGTCATTTAAAAAAATATATTCTTTTTAAAAACAAGCTTTTATTGTTAAAAATACTTACCATAGACAAAGTACTCGTCATGACGAATCAAACGAGTCTAAACTCGATGGGTTTGCGTTTCATAACAAAGTTCCTATAGCCACCTTGTAGCTCCATCATCAGATCAGCTCCATGTCATCATAATATTGCATTGTCACACGATATACATATACGTGCAACATTTCAGCTCAATCGAAAACAGGGAAGTGGATCAAATTAAACTTGCAAGATTTGATTACAGACGGTACAGGTAAACGTAAATAAAAGCTTGTGAAATAAGATTTTTGAATTTTGACTGACGCCAGCGAAAAATAATTTTGACCGAAGGACAGTTATGACTATGACTGTAATACAAATACGACTAAGCAACCAATTAACCATACGTTGCAGAGTTGCTTGAAAACTGTGAGAGTGGAAATATGATTCGAATGAAATGAAACAAAGGGAGATGCCAAGGATTGACCAAATAATAATATACATGATGATACGTATAATTTGAATTTCTGTACTAATATTTTCTATCAATTGTAGCAAGTAATTGAGTACGTGAAATATTATGTTCTATCTCTGCAATCATTAACAGTCAATACAAACATTGGGATCGACAAGCATTGAGCCATTTTGGATTTGTTATCCGAAAAAAATATGTATAATATCAGTCTTTCTTCCGCTATTTTTAAAGGTGCATTCAAGATTTAATTGAGTGATTTAGTACACTGAAAACTTAATACATTCTGATATTCAAATATCATGTTTACTGAGTCTTTTTGGATTACTCAGCTTTTTAAATAGTCTTACGATAAGTCATGGAAATTAAAATACTTCCATCATAGCGAGTGACTCAAATTTCAGCTAATGGTTTTGTACTCATTCTTAAATAATTACCTACATGCAAGCGGGATGAATTACGAACAGTATGCAGTAAGACCTATAAACTGATTTATTGCTGCATATTTGTTAGTATTTCTAATAAATAATTTATTTGTAGATGCTACTGAGTTTGTGCAACATAATTAGATTTTGCCTCAGAAGTTTTTTACTAGCGGGCCATCCCGGGCAACGGCAAAACAGGCTATCTATAATTTTTTTTTATCGTGGTTCTATCATCAGATGAGTCCTCCCACCCACCACGGCGGGACGGGAGGAACTTTCAGACTTGTACTAACTAAAATCCACGGTCATCGTTCAATAGCCTTTTACGTTCTACGGTCACGGTTACCTAACGAGACAGTCCCGCGACCCCGACAGGCTTTGGCCCTCTAAGGAAGGGGCCCATCAGAGGCTATCTATAAACTGCGGCGGTAAGCCTCACCAGCTTCTTGGCTCGCGATCATTATCCTGACGAAGTCCTCCAAACGGTATTTAATGTGTTCTGTCGGTGCGCAGGAGTTATAGTTACATCTTGGTGAGCTCGCTTCATCTTCGGTCACATTTATGCTTTTGGGTTAGATTAAGGTCAACACCAAATCTATGAAAAAAAAAATATCGTCCCTGTTCAATAAAGAATCGTAGACTTTTAAAGTCTGCAACAATGCCTTTTTACCCATAAACTCTATCTTTGACCTTGAAATCAAGTTTCCTCAAGATAATTGCCTGCTTTTTTCTCGCAGATATCACTGACATTCAATATGCAGCGCTGACGCAGCTGGCAACGGCTCCTCTCACAGCTGCCTACTGCCACCAGCTCTGCAGGAGCAAGGCTGGTCCTCTCACCAATGGAGTTAATAAGGTGAGCTGTTAAAGACTTATTTCAGGACGATAAAAGCTGTTGACAAATGAATACAGGAATTTGTAAATTATGGAATCAATACTTTGCGTAAATCCATGACATTGAAATGTTAGGACATACTATCTAGTTTTAATTCCTCAAAGTAAAATAATGATGAAAGATGCAGGATGCAGTCCGCCCTCATGCAAATGCACATGCAGGATGCGGTCCCACCCTTCCGCCCTCATGCATTTGCACAATAGAAGTAAAAGTGAAGAACAATGAACATGCCATGTCACCAAACCTACGTGACATGTGTTTCTTCCCTACTCGGGACATCTTCAGTAGATGTTGATTCGGCAACTCGTCAGATACACACGTGTCGAGTCATATAATTATAATGTTTACTAAAACGAAGAAATTTCACGGTCGATCTTGTGGTTCCATTTCATTGAGCTACAAAAGTGCGTATTATTTATAGGATGATCTCCATTTCAGAAGTCCTCATTCACAATCCACGTAGTAGGAGCTGAGCTGCAATTCGAAGCAGATGCTCTCAACAAATGGGAGGTGTTCTTCCTCCACTTGAGACCAGACTTGCAGGAACTGAGGGTGGTGCTCATCAACTATAACTTGAACCCTTCCAACTTGCCGCTGGAATTGCTCGGGAAGATCAAGTAAGTTGGTTTTAAAACAAAGAATGAACCTGATGGGTTTTATTCAACTGAATATCTGTATTCTGCATAGAGTGCCTAGACAGGCAGTTATAATCCAGCTAGAACTGTGACCCCCTTTTGAATTTTAATTAGCGTGATAAAATCATCAATAAGTTCTCCCACCCAGGGCGGGACAGGAGGGACTGTCAGACTTGTACTCACTAAAACCCACGGTGTCCTTCAATAGCCCATTACGTTCCAGGGTCATGGTTACTTGATGAGACAGTCCCGCGAACCCAGCAGGCTTTAGGTCTCTAAGGGGGCCCCGTTCAGATTGCTGACAGTTCTTTCAGGCGCGCGTATAACACGATGCGCCGTCAACCTAGGCATAGTTCATGATTGGACGGCGAGTCACTCACGCCATCCGCAAGCCCACAATGTGAACCCCTTGGGTGACACATCAACCCATTTTCGTGACTCCTTTGGTATGACAGCCCTGCTCTACCCCTGAAGGTGGCGCAACGCCACAACTGGATGTCAGACTTTCGAGCCACTATCTGCCTGTACCGACTGTGAAAAAACTTTAATTGTCAGCTTATTGCCATTTCAATTATTATAGAACTTTAATTTGCTGTTGTTTAAATGTTTTATTTGACCAGGTTATGCGAGAACTGCCGCCAGAACAAACGTCGTGTGGTGTTCAGCTTCCAAGACAAGAGGACTTATGCCGATTACAAGTCCAGTGAAGATTATGTAGTTCCTGATATTGGTGAGAAAAAATGTTCCATTTCTCTTGTTCCTTTGAGGAATAGTCACATGGATACAAGTTGCTATTACTTTTACCCACATAGCACTTTTATAATGAGGCAAAGGGTTATATCTAGCTAGTGCATAGTTTGACGTGGTACACCTAGGTGAACCACGGGCAAAAATAGTTTCCCGTGGTACACCCAGGTGAACCACGGGCAAAAATAATTTACCGTGGTACACCCAGGTGAACCACGGGCAAAAATAATTTCCCGTGATACACCTAGGTGAACCAAGCGGGTGGACCACGGACAATAAACGGCAAATTATTCAAGAATTTTTCTAAATCTATATTATTATCTATGGCGGGATTGGTTGGACAAAATAGACGAAAAGTGATTCTTTTTAACTCTGGATCGAAAACGTCATGGTCAAAGGCCGCCTGCCGGGGTCGCGGAACTGTCTCATCAGATAACCTTGACCCTGAAACTTAAAGAGCTATTGAAGGATCACCGTGGATTTTAGTCAGTACAAGCCTGACAGTCCCTCCCGTCCAGCCCAGAGCTGGATGGGAGTAGTCATTTGATGATTTTACCACGTAAAAAAAACTCGGTCACATGCCTTTTCTCAGCAATGGGATATGCATGCTAGCAATATCAATATCAGATCTATCATGTAGTCATTCGAGAACTAATCATTATATCATTTCCAGTGTGTGCCTTCAACCCGAGCATTCAACGCTCCTCAGTCTACAACGGCAAGGACCCCTGGCCCTCCACCATCGACGCCATATTGAAGCTCAAAGTTCCCTTCATCATAACCGGTTACACCATCACCGAACTCCAAAAAGACTGCATCAGAATCAAGGAGTGTTCTGAAACAGGTTTTAATTTCATCACCGAACCTAAGTATAATAATTTTGCTAGTGTCAGACCTGATAGAAACTTTATCTCTGATGATGAAATGCCTCTGTTGTTCAAGAATTATTGTTACGCTATTATATCTGTATGATTCTTTTTCATCTATGTCATCCTTTTCCGACTGTGTTTTGTTCTAAATTTTAAAACTGAAATTGTCACTCACATTATCATTTGAACTTAAAACGGGACATCTACCATGTTTAACTTTTGTTTGAGCTACCGATATGTCGACACTGTTGCAAGTCGGATTCATCCGAAGTTCTAATGCATCTGGATCGGCTATCATAACCATCATCATCATCAGCCTATAAATGTTCCCACTGCTGGGACACAGGCCTCCTCTCTGTGAGAGGGAGTGGGCCGTAATCTACCACGCGGGCCCAGTGCGGATTGGTAGATGTCACATGTCTTCGAATTTTTGGTTCTAGGACATGCCGGTTTCCTCACGATGTTTTCCTTCACCGTTTTGAGAGCAGTGGTGTTGAAATTAATTACACAAAGTAATGCGCCTGACGGGGTTCGAACCCACGACCTACAACTCGTAAGTCGAGGCCGATACCACTGGGCCACCACTGCTCTTCATAATGCTGTCACTCAAATTGAATCAATGATCATCTTCTGTATAGCCTTTTCCAAACCATGTTTGATTCGGCTTCCAGTATAATCCAATACAGTATTTTATAATATGAAGCGACCTCCATAACCAGCTGACCAGTTAACACGTTACTTCTTTGTGATATTGTTTGTCAGACTTTCGGTCATCAGCCCATAACGATTATCTCTCTGTGTGTGTAGTTTTATGAAACTTATGTTTTATTTATCAATTGTTTCGTCAACTAGTTTATTGTCTCTAAGTTGAGTGTGTTCAGTAATGATTGTTGTATTAGTATAAGTTTGTATGTTACTTGATTTCACTTACTCTTTTTCATGTGTTTTGTTTATTTTTGTTCTGTTTGTTTCAGTTTTGTCTTAATAAAGTATGTGAATTGACAAGTTTTGTTTTATATTTTGTTAGTTTTAAGTTACACATGTCCTCCTTCATATTCACTTATTTGTCTTTCGATTTTTCTGGCACTGCCAAACATTTTTTCTTACATCATCTTTCAAAGTCCCTCTAAGACGTTATTGCCTTGATCTTATTTTTTTACTAGTAACCCAACATAGCTTTCGAAAGACAGAAGAAAGCCATCTAAAAGTTTAATTCCATTAATTTGTAAAGTCCTTGCAAGTTTTATTCTAAGTGTTTCAGATATGTGGACCAGTACTTACGGAAACATTAAACTGTCTGAACATTGTCTCCAACTGAAATAGGTTATCTATTTTAGTCCATAGCGTCACCGCACATTGTCGCTTATAGCATGTGCAACAAGCGCCAGAAATACTTCACGACAGATAATGTCAATCTAATGTCTTGCGATTGGGATACTTCGAAAAGAGAATGTATGGAAATGTTTTATCTTTGTTTCTGGCTATTTAAACAAGTTATTAGTAGTGCTGCCATTTTTTTTTCTTTGGGACAATCCCACCACACTATTCGCAAACCACTGCAACTCTTGAAAGCCAGAATCAACAGTGGCAACCACCAGAAAAGCGCCGAGACAATGAAGCTCGACGTGTCCCGGAGAATGAATTTACCTGTCTTGGATCCTGCAACGAAATTAATCAGAATAGAGGACGAGTAGGAATAATATATGTTTCCACTTCCCTCCATGTAAAGCAGCACACGGTGGTGCAAAGTGAAATTACCATTTTTTTTTTCTTCTTGGATATTTGTTATACTTTCACAGAAAACCCTTTTAAAAGATTTACATGCAATCTGACATAATATCAGAATAACAAAAACATTCGATGCTGATGTCTAAACAAAGAATAAATTCTTGGTAAAAAGCCTCAGTTCCGAACTCAATTTTTTCGCGATTTGGATTAAGCGACACGCGCGTTCTTCACTTAATTCATCACAAATGCTCCTAAACCGTGTGCCCCTTTGTCCACTAGGCGACGCAAGTTTCCAATACCTTACCTACGACCACCGATACCAAAGTCGTAATGTATCGGAGACTTGCGTCGCATTGTGTACGAACGGGCTAAAATTGATTGTCGAACAGAGAAGTATTTGCGTCAAGTGCCAGAAATACTTCACAACAACAGATTGTCAATTCAACGTCTTGGAGTACTCCGGAAGAAAAATGTATTGAAATAGTGTCATTGTTTCTGGCCAAGAATAGTGAGCACTCATCTCGTGGGTGTTATAAACAAAATATTGGCAGCAGTACAAAATACTGAACAAATTCTTAAATATCAGTTAATACAATCACCGTACGGTTAGGTACCTATTGTCAAACTATTATCAATGAGCGTACGACACTGGAAACGCGAGTAGCGCCGCAGGTGTACCGCGAACCGCCGCGAAATGAGCATGTTTTTGAATGGACAACCAGGTACGCCGAAACGTGGTCCATTACTGTAGGCCTCATTAGTAAGCTCAGTATAGTCCAACGAGCTATGGAGAGGGCTATGCTTGGAGCCTCTCTGCGCGATCGACTCAGAAATGAGGAGATTCGTAGACAAACTAAAGTTAGGCAGGCCATATAGCACGCAGAACTGATGGCCGATGGGGCCGTAAGGTTCTCGAATGGAGCCCACACACCGGCAAGCGCAGCGTAGGACGTCCACCCACTCGGTGGGCAGACGATCTTATGAAGACCACAGGATCACGCTGGATGCAGGCCGCTTACAACCGGTCCTATTGGAAGTCTATAGGGGAGGCCTATGTTCAGCAGTGGACGTCTTACGGCTGATATGATGATGATGATGATGAACCAGGTAACATAACAAGCTTACTTTGTGATTTTTCATAATGCAGTTTTGAGATTTTGTACAAACATCCTTTACACAAAAATACTAGACAGGTGTATCGGGTTTCGCATAAACAAAAAATAATTTTGTAGATGCGGACTGGCAAAAACCTGGATGGTTGACGATATTTGGGAGGAGGCTTATGTTCAGCAGTGGACGGCAATTAGTTGACTTGATGATGATTTTATAATTTTATAAAACCAGGCAAAATATATGTATATGAGAAGAACCGATAACCATGATGGTACAGTTAAAACTATATTATTGGAATGAGTTACCAAAGAATTGGTGTGAAAGAGCTTCTTGGAGCCTCATTTGTTCATTGATCTAATGGATGACGAAATAAAAGAAACAAAAAATACATTGAAAATATAACATTTATTTCCTTAAAACTAATTGATACTTAAATTGGCAATATTCACAAAATTATACTAAAACATATCACAGATAAAATGATTAGTCACAAATTATTTCTATAACACGATTTCAATAACCTATGTACTAGTTTACCTGCTAGACATAGAGCAATGACAGAAAGTAAGATAAATATAAACTATATTTATATACCTTCAGCATCTACTCGTACCAGAAAAGTGTGGAATGGATAAAGTAGTAAGGAATGAGTTTATAAGGGGAAGTATGAATGTGGCGCCTGTTACAGAAAAAATGAAAGGGAATCGTCTGTCTTGGTATGGACATGTGATGAGGAAGGGTGACACCCATGTGACTAAGAGAGTAATGAGTATGAATGTTGATGAATGGAGAGTTAGAGGAAGGCCAAAGAAAAGATGGATGGATTGTCTAAGGAATGATGTGACTGAAAAAGAAGTAAATGATACTGTGACGTCTGATAGGGGAGAATGGAAGAAAAAAACGTGTTGCGCCGACCACAAATAAATGGGATAGGGGAAGGACAGAAAAGTGTGGTGAAATTCTGTGTTTTGGATAGTCCATTTGTTGAGGATGGATATAGGCCATGTACATTGTACGTATATACCACACCCCGTGACCACACTTATCTGTTACATACTGCATAGTCACAATTCTACGGCTAGTAAGTTAAATTACCACGAGATACATAGTTTATTGGAATCGGCATTAAGTTAATGGCTAACGACTGGTAGTGACTTTAAAAACGTGATGTTTTTCTTGTTTTCTAGATGTGTATATTAAGCGATGCCTAACTAGGTAAGTTCGACAAACTGATGTGCGATTAACGCTTGTGCGACAAAAGTGTACTGCGACTCACTATATTTCGAATTCACTCTTAAACAATACACTGAATTTCGACATGACTTTAGTGCGACAAGAATATTATTTTATAATCAATAGTAAAATTACGTTATGCTGGTCAGGTCGACGAGCTCCAATTTCAGGTGGTTTAAAAAAAACTTGGTCAGTTTGCCAAAATTTCCGGGCTCGCTGCGCTCTCTCTTGAAACCTAAGTTCTCCGTGTCTTTTTCAACCATTACCTTCTTTGTCGCTCTATCAAGTTTCGAACTACCTTTACACAATCATTTGTCCTACAGTCGACATTCAATGTGTCGCACAAGCGTCAATCGCATATTCATTTGTCGAACTCCCATCCATCTTATATCTCATACATAAGACACTCTACTCTCTCTTAAGATATTATTTTTTGAAAATCTTAAAATATTATCGCGTTTAACCCTTCATTCTTTTAAGAATCAGTCTATCTTCATCTACCACAAATTAGTAATCAAAGTAAATTGCAATAAAATCACTCAAATACTTGAAGTAAGAGGCAAATTAAGTACGCTAAAGACAAATTAAGTATCTAACGTGTTGGGTTTTGACTAAAACAAAACGGCTACTGAGGTAACTAAATCTAAAATTACTACTAAAATTTTACAGAAAATAACAATTGATAGGCTACAATCTAGATTTTTATGTCTCGATATAACTGAGAAATTCATAACAGAAACGGTAATTATTTGCCTGGCCAGGGAAACTAAATTATAACCCTACGTTTAACAGTCGTGTTTGCATCTATGTATTAGATGAGACCAACATAAAGGTCACAGCAAGCACACATAAATTAAAACGTGTTTTCCCTGGAAGGGTAATTACAAAAATCTACTGCGATCCTTACACACAGCCCGGTCGATTTTCAGAATATATCTAGTCACCGGTTAAGAGTTCTAAACACTTCATCTAAATAAAGAACATCACAGTAAGCAATGACAATGACGAGTACAAAACAGTTTTTTAATCACAGTACAAGAAATATACCAACTTAACAAAAAAAAAAATCAATCGTTAGCCACCAACCTAACAACCGAACAAGAGACAGAGACACTTGGCGATAGAGTAGATATAGAACAGAGAACACGCGAGCGGCTTACTGGTGAAAGCTCTGGATACAGACCCCAACACCTAAACACAGATATGGATTAACACGAGTTCAACGAACTACCTGACAGCGGTGTTGAAACAAAAGAGCAAAGAGATAAATTGAAGAGAAAAGAGATTTCGATACAAGTGGGGAAAGTTATTTATTGCATTCGAGGCGAATTTGTCACCCGAGGCGCAGGCAACGATGATAAGGAGCCGAGAATAGCAATAACAAACAGGTGTATCGAAAGATGTTTTTCAAAATAAAATGAAAAACATTTTTAGCAATTAAATCTCTTCATCTAGATGTCAAGTGGACTCGAATCATTTAAATATAAGAATTACTGATAACCAAGTTAAGATATCAGTTAATCAGTAAGCTACATTGAGTATACAAGGTGCACAGTATGAAATATTGAGTTTCGTAACTCCATGGGTCGAATTCAATACCATTATACCAACCATGGAGTTTCTCGCTGGCTTTTCTCAATAGGTATGAAAAATATTATGGTTTTGACAAATTAATATTGCCACAAGGATAAAGTTAATAAATACTCTGTATCGTGATGGAACCGCTTATAAAGATAGATCATTGAAGCTATTTAAAGACATAAAAGAAACAGTACCCTTAGCACGAGTTTTCACTCTTTTACTTTACAGCGTCTTTCCAGTATTTACAGCGTTTCTTGTATGAAAAAATGGAACAGCGCCTCTGGTGTGCGAAGAAGGAACTAATTTTTTCCTTGAAAATAGTCAATTTGTCAAAGTTCCAGTTTACTTTACGTCTCAAATACTGAAAATTCGTGCTCAGGGTACAGATAACAAAAGTAACTTTAACACCAATAGTTGGTGTATCAGAAAAACATCAAGACATGACAAAAGTGCGTGTTACAATAATAGCAATAGAAAAATTAAAGTGCAGTAAGTTAAGTGTTATTGATAAAGAAATCAAAATGGCTGTTGGCAATCCTTAGATCGACAAGCAAGAGATTATTATTCTTTAACTAGAAGTTGATGAAGAAATTGACATTGTAGATAACAATCTATGGCTTTTCGATCTAGAATTGTAACGTAGTATCAACATGAAAGACAAAATGCATAAAACATAAATAGTTAAATTATTTAGTGGTTATTGAAAGAAACCAGATTGACAAACTCAAGTTTCCTTCTTCACAGTTGCATATTATTTAGTTGTGCAATTTATATGCAACAGTGTTACACACTCGTAGTTCTTTTGGCGAGTGAATGATAATATCAGGAGGGCGCTGTTGGTAAAGACATATACCGCTGTTTGCAGAAATGATTTTTTAAAACAAGATGTCGGTTTTAGTTACAATTTTAGCCACACGCCAAAACAACCATGCAGCAATATAGTTAACTGTACAAATTCATTCTCTGAGCAAATCATTTGGATTAGCGAAAAGTTAAACAATATTAAAGAAAATGTATTAGCAAAATTAAGTACAGCATTGGATGCAAATTAGGTTGTAAATTAAAATTAGTATGAACAACTTTCAACTACGTTCACTGTAGGTAATGTTTATCTTAGCAATGACGAATACGTTTGAAATATTCAAGTTATCATTAATGATTTTTTTATTGAAAAGAAGTCATTGAAAGATCTGTGAAACTTTTCCCAACTGTGTGAGGGTCGGCTTGCAGTCTAAACAGATGTAGCCATACCAGTAGTGTAGCCAGTAATACCATGGGAGTGAAAAATTGATACGAAAATAGAAGTCAGGTAGAATAGTACTTTGACAGATTTTGCTATGAAATTACATCATTAATTGTAGAGTTTTATTAAGAAAATGAAGATATTATAGCTTTATTTTGAGAACTTGTCACTGAACTGACTGCTTCAAGAATTTTCTGTTTGAATTTAGATTGCAAAAAAACTTTGTTGTAGAAGATAGTTGTTCAAAAACATAAAATTACAACAACGGTTAACAACAAACCTTAAATAACTGAAACAACAACCTGTTCTGTTAACACCGGTGCCAACGTTGTCCCACTATCACTTTTAGCATCAACTGAAGTACTATCTTCGACTACACTTGGTTTAACTGTGGTACTATAAGTACTATTATCGTCTACACTTGGTTCAACTGTGATAAATGGATCTTCAGTAGAACTATTCATTTCAGCACTAGGATTAGTTGTACTAGATTCTTCAGTCACCACAATGAAATCAGTTTCTATTGAATCTGAGTCTGTGCTGTTTTCTTCTAAACTGAAATCTTTATTTAGAATCTCTTCTTGACGAAAACTGAATGTATTTTCAGTTGTACTTATATCTTTTGTTTCTTCAGTACTTGTACTATTTTCTTCAGTTGACAAAAAATCATCTTCATCAGAGTCAATGGCATCAATATTTTCTATGACGAAGTTGATATTATCTATTTTAGTTGTACTTATAGTGTGAGTACTAGTTTCTGCATTATTTACATTGACTGTACTATTTTCTTCAATACTTTGATTAATAATAGCACTATCATCTCTGCTTATATCAATTATATTGATTTCATCAGTTCTTGCAGGTGTTGTATTAATGATTTCTTCAACTATTTTAGTTGTACTTGTTTTGTCAATACTTTTAGTAACTGTACTTAAATCAATATAGTCATCTGTATCATAATAATCTCCAGTTGTACGATCCCCTGTGGTTTCGTAATCATAAATGTCTTCTTCTGTGGTTGGCACTGAAATATAAGAGTTTTATTAATCAATAAGGATATTTTTTACAATAACGCGCTCTAGAGATCAATTTTATGTTCTAGATATGACAAGAAAAGCTCATAAAATTGAATTCCAAGTATGTCTGTAATTTTTCAATACATAATATTTGATGGAGACCAAAAAATGTTCACATAAGATAAACAGAAAGAAAGGCAGATAAGATAGTCAACCAATAATTTGATGGACTGCATTATGTATTAGAAATGTGTGATGATATCTAGAGTTAAGGACAATCATCAAAGTGATCAATTTTCAATTTCGGCATTCAATCTTGATGATGACCGCCTCATCCTTAAATGTAATCATCTTCTGATAAATGCGGGTCAATTTTAGCTAATGAAAAAACACATTCTAGAAACTCACCAGTAACAGCAATCCCACTATCATTCTTCTTAAAAGGATCCTCAGTAACTAAAACTACACGAGATTCATTGACCCCAGCATCTTCTTTCTCCTCAGTCCGTCTCACATTACTCTTATTATCACAACCATTGACACAGTAATTAGCTATCTGATGCAATATCATATCAACTAGAATACTTTCCTTTACATCTTTATGAGCTAATGTTTCTTTCTCTTTCTCTTCCTTCAACTCTTTATCTACCATTTCTTCAACATGTTGGGTATAGTTAACTGGTGGAATCCAGTTATATTCTGGATCAAATTTTGATGCGTTATTAGAATTATATACTTCATTGACTGCTTCATCCTGTTCATCAGCAACTCTAATGTTTCGTTTAGTATATTGGGCTATGGCAGGTCCTAGTATTTCAGTGACGTATTTCTTCAGGTTTTCACATTTGTCTAGTGTGTTGACGTCGTTGGAACTGCCCCAAATTATGAAGCCTGATGCGTTTGATTTGTAGAATGTGCGTAGTGCGACGTCTAAGTCGCTCTGTAATTGAAATTAATATTGCGTTAGTATGTTTTATTTCTCAGTCCAGATTTTGACTATTCTATCAAAATCGTTTACGATTTTCATAGTTGCTGTAACAGTAGTTGCTGTTAATTCAGTTAATATTCTCAACCAATTCTATATTTCAACAATCGAATACTTGCCTAAACAATAAACAAAATTCCATTTTATGATATAACCTTGGCCATATCAAAATAAATTGGAAAGGCCATCAGAGATTTATTTAATAATTTAAAGCAACATTTTATTTCTTTAAAGTTCCCCTCTCTTGTTTGTTTTTTAAAAATCATAAAAAGCGTCCTCCAACCCTTGTTGGAACAGAAGAGACTGTCAGACTCTTACAGACTAAAAATCAACTTGTTGAGATCAGTCATCGTGGTAGGTATCGTTCGAGTTGACAAATTAAAATCCTCGAATTGAACTTCTATAACTGAACGTTACCCCACACACTTTGTTTTTTTTAATTTTGCCCCACACTAGGAATTTTTCACAACTATCTGAAGATACTTCTCACCTCAGTAAAATACCCATTATCCCGGTAGTTGTACCAGAAGTAGGGCAGTATGGGCGCCCCCCCGCGCACCACCCGCGACGCCTCCCCCACGCGCCCGCGTATGAGGCTGGCCAGCTGGCTCGAAGACAAGTCGTTGGAGCTGTATACGGACGGGTAGAGGGCTGTGCTCTCTTGCCAGAGCCAGCTTGTACTGAAATTTTGAAACAAGAGACCGTGAGTTTTTTTGTGGTGGGTGTAATCCATCTCCTAGTGGTTCCTGGGTATCTGCAATCTGCAATGACGGTTGAGTGATGCCAATAGCGGTAGCTGGCCCCACCAGGGCTAATTGGCATGCGACTACCATACTTTTAAATATTTTTAGGTATTAACGCCTGCGTCGTCAACAGTAAAGCTTTTTTGAGGAAAGAAAAAAATATAAAAGAGACAGTTTTCCATACCCCCCTATCAAACCTTTTAGGAGAGAGCCCAGGTCGTTCATGGTCCTTCGAGCCGGATGTTGCAAAGGATAGAACAACAATAGGTGTCCTCCTACTGGTCGGAGAATCACCAACTTACATATTTTCATTTTAGGACGTCATCTGTTACAACTGATTTCATTGATTTGACTGTAACGTCAACGTGTCAGTTGTAGTAGTTTGACTACTCGACAATAGATGGCGTTAACGTCACCGTAAGAATTTATAAATGAAATGAAGAATTCGACGTTTGTGAGCATGACCGCGATAGCTCGGTTAGCAAGTGTCTGTTGTACAGAAATCAAAATCAAAGCATTTACAGGCACTTTTGAATTGTCAAAGACAAAAAAATATAATAAAATACTACAAAATAGTGGTGTTACAGTCCCAGTCTCAAGACATAATAACTGTGAAAGTACCGTAGATCTCCATTCCAAGGAGTTAGTGATGGGTTTTTATCCGAGTAAATACTCAAAATGGATGAATACTCAATAAATTTCCATTTTTACTCGAGTTTTTATCCGAAACAGTGGATAAATACTACTTACAGTGTAAGTTATATTGTTCATCGTAAATTTTGTTATTTTACAAGAAAAATGATTGGAATACATGAAAATCTGTAAATATAGATTTGTAACGTACTTTTTTAATCACTTTAATAATTACTATTACTATAAGTGTTGAAAAAAGCAGTAAATATTCCCGTTTTTTTTTCCAAATTCGTTTGTTTTTTTATAAATTTTCTAAAAAACTTTAAATAAAACATAATTTTCCATTTCTAATTCATTATAAAGTAGAACTGACGCGGACGCGCGTCCGCATTTTGTCTGATCAAATCTAACCGAGTCTAACTAGACTCGGTTAGATTTGATCAGACAAATTGCGGTCTGGCAGACAAACTAACTCCGATTCTGATTGAGTCTGACTCAGAGTCTGAATCTGACCGAGCTTAATTCCGAGTATGACTGAGTCTTACCGAGTCTAACGGAGACTTAACGAGCATGACTCCGAGTCTGACCAAGTCTGACCGAGTCTTACGGAGTCGTAGCTATTATGATTTCGAGTCTGACCGAGTGTGACTAAGTCCGACCGATTCATACTGAGTCTTAGCGAGTATGATTTCTGTCTTATCGAGTCTTACGGAGTCTTAATGAGTATGATTCCGAGTCTGAATGAGACTTACCGAGTCTGACCAAGTCTTACCGAGTCCGACCGTGTCTTATCGAGTCTTACGGAGTCTTAATGAGTATGATTCCGAGTCTGCCTGAGACTTACCGAGTCTGACCGAGTCTTACCGAGTCCGACCGAGTCTTATCGAGTCTTACGGAGTCTTAATGAGTGTGATTCCGAGTCTGACCGAGTCTTACCGAGTCTGACCGATTCTTACTGAGTCTGACCGAGTGTTACGGAGTCTTAACGAGTATGATTCCGAGTCTGACCGAGTTTTACCAAGTCTGACTCCGAGTCTGCCTAAGTCTGACCGATTCTTACTGAGTTTTATCGAGTCTTACCAGGTCAGACTGTGTCTTATCGAGTCTTACGGAGTCTTAATGAGTGTAATTCCGAGTCTGACCGAGTCTGACCGAGTCTTACCGAGTCTGACCGATTCTTACTGAGTCTTACCTAGTCTGACCGTGTCTAATCAATCGAGTCTTGCGGAGTCTTGACGAGTATGATTCCAAATCTGACCGAGTTCTACCAAGACTGACCGAATCTGATTGAGTCTGACCGATTCTTACTGAGTCTTAAAGATTCTGACCGAGTCCTACTGAGTCTGACCATGTATGACTGAATCTGACTGAGTCTAACCGAGTCTTACCGAGTCTGACCGAGTATGACTGAGTCTAAACGTATTCGACACCGAGTCTTACTCCGAGATTTGATCTATTGTTTCATATTAAACGGTTTACCTATTAAAAAACATGACAACAAAACTTGTTTCCAACCCTACCTAACAAAGGGCTTTGCCCTTGTTGACGTCATCTCAAGGCCTAATTGCCGGATCCGTGGCAAGACCTGTTCAACCCCTGCCCTCCAGTTACCAGTAGTGACTAGTCACGGTAAGTACGTCCTCCCCACGTCGTTAAAAAGAAAGAAAAAATATTTATTTTACAGTCAAACATGTCATTGGCGTAGCAGACAATGCCGAAACCATGAAGGATTGTACCACGTAGCGCTCGGTCAAGCCGAACAGTGTGCCAGGTCCCGAAGGCGACAGTGCACCATCTAGGTTTGAATTCAAAACTTCGTAATAGCGAAGCGCCTCCTTAATTTAACTCTAGGGCTAAGCTTGAAAGACGTTCGTCATGACGAGAGACACTGCCAAGATGTCCTCACCCCGAGCGATTACTTCCTCCGCCAAAGCCCTTTTTTTTAACGAGGATAAACTGTCAAATGAGTCGTCCAGACTTGTACTGACTAAAATTCACGGTGTTTCTTCAATAGCCATTTACGTTTCAAGGTCACTGTTACTTGTTTAGACAGTCTCGCGACCCCGACAGGCGTTTGGCCAACCATGGGGGCCTCGCCAGTCAGTCAAATCACTCACATGCACGTTTGGCAGAAGCCAAACAGGATATCTACAGATTCAAGTTACGCAAAGAAGATAAACTGCATATAAAATAAGGCCGAGTTAGGCTGCAGTGGGAAACACATTGCTTCTCCTTGACTGGAGAGACTTTTGAGACCTAATAATACAATAATGTCATTTTTGGAAAGCCCAAATAACAATACTTGTCATTGAATTTGTAAAAATAACCATTCTATACGCAAAAAATATAAATATCCATCATTTTGAGTAAATATCCGATAAAAACGAGAAAAAACGAGTATTTATCCGTTTTGGATAAATACTCGAGTATTTATCTTCTGAGTATTTATCCTCCGCCCATCACTACAAGGAGTAGATCTCTATGGAAAAGAACGGGCAAGAAACTCCACAGACACTCTTTTTAGATCGCCAAACTGTACGGTAGGTACCGAATTGGTGCGTTCAATGAATTTTGTTTTGTCTTTAATGGAAAGATCATATTATTATATTATAATTATTTGTTTCCTAACAAACTGTTTTTAGTTCTTTTTTTTGCTCTGATTAAGAAGTTATATTAAATTCAAAATCATTATTTGAACTCCGAGCCGAAAACACGCCGACATCGCGACAGTGCCCGACGGGGTGGTGTGACGTCACTATAATATCAATTTCTATACATCGATAGTACGTGTTCCAACTTTGAAATTGTTATTGTAGAAGCTATTTGACACATTTCTAAGAAAATTCTGTGATATAGTGACGTCACAACCGAGGCGAGCAATTGGGGCGCGTTTGTGTTCACGTCAATTTTGTTCGAATTTTATCACTTTTCTTTTTACAATGTTCTTATTTATTAATTATGTATTTTTTTTTTCTAAATTCAAATACCTAATTGAAGTTTCCATGTTCAAATCGCAGCAAGTTTTTTTTTCCGAAAAAACCGGAAACTTACCGATCATTCTCTTGAGGCACATTATCAGCACAGGTCTCCCACATATGGTTATTCGCCATGTTGAAGCAGTACGGGAACCCGTAGTAGCCCCACACGGCGAGGGGACGCATCTTCTTCGCAAGGGATACCGTAGCTTGCATGAACTCACGAGCAGCTTCTTCGAAACGACGTTTTGCCTGGAAAGAGAGAATTTGAGTTCGTTAGGTTTTAACTAGCTTTTGCTCGAGGCGTGGCTTCATCATCATCATCATCTCAGCCATAGGACGTCCACTGCTGAACATAAGCCTCCCCTTTAGATCTCCGCATATACCGGTTGGAAGCGACCTGCATCCAGCGTCTTCCGGCGACCTTTACAAGGTCGTCTGTCCACCTCGTTGGTGGACGTCCTACGCTGCGCTTGCTCGTCCGCGGTCTCCACTCTAGCACTTTTCGACCCCATCGACCATCTGCTCTGCGAGCAATATGGCCTGCCCATTGCCACTTCAGCTTGCTAATCCGGTGGGCTATATCGGTGACTTTATTTCGTCTACGGATCTCCTCATTTCGGATTCGATCACGTAGAGAAACACCGAGCATAGCCCTCTCCATAGCTAGTTGAGCGACTTTGAGCTTGCGTGATGTTAATTATCCCACGGAAGTTTTATATTATGAGAAATACACTATGTGGAAATCCAAGTTAAACCATATTTTTTTAGCATGTTATAATCATCAAATGAGTCCTGCCATCCAGGGCAGGGCAGGAGGGATTGTCAGAATTGTACGATATTTATTTAAATGCAAGGCATTTATACACTGTTTCATGTTAGTATTTACATATATGTAACTAAAACTTGAAAATAAAAATAAATTTAAAAATAAAAATATAAAACGAAATATTTACAACAAATTACTAAATTTAAACTAAAACTAAAATAAAATACCTAATTACACAAAAAAAAAAAACACAAAAAGGCAGAGACACTCAGGCGTCAAAGTACTCGTCCGCATCGCTGTCATCTGGAAACGTGCCGAGAAGACTGGCAGTATTGCCACGTTGGATAGCAATGCTTATTCTTTGACCAAAGAAAGAACTAGCCCTCTGGTCACGCGAAGTGTCGATTAGTCGGCGAGAAATTTCCTTAAAAAGGCAACGCGCATTCGGACCCCATGACCCGAGCGTTTTGACTTGTACTGACTATGAAGTCGGTAAATTCACGGTATCTTTCAATAGCCCTTTCATTCCGGCGTCACGGGTACTCGTTTGTCCCGCGACCTCGGAAGAATCTCTTATAAATAATACGTTGTCAACTTTCGCTAATGTATTTTTTTCTCAAGAGTTAATTGATTAAAAAGAAATTCGAGTAAATTTTTACAGGCATTTTGTTTTCAAATAACACCTGTCCGAAGCCTCCCCGGCTTCGCTGGTTCTGGCTATCCGAGTCGAGTCTTTTGATTAACTTCTGCTTTTTGCATTCCAGTCTGTCTGCTTCCTAAAATACTTGAATCAATTAAACACTACCATTTCCTGATTCTATATTAAGACATTCTAGACCAAACACAACTGGCGTAGACTTGAACAAACATAGTGCATATTTGTTTTATTGTAGGAACCGACTATTAACGCGGAACGAGTAACTAAGGTCACAGTTGTGACTAAGGAGCATTCCTATTTTCTATACGACGATTGTAAAGAAGACCACAGGATCGCTGAGATGATGATGATGCTGATGATGATATAATATCAAATCAACTGACGGCACAAATAACGGCCCGGTTGCGTAATGCCAAACTGTATACTGACCCAGACACCCATAGTCTGTACTGAACTACGTCGTGCTCGTTGAAATCACAAACAAATTGGATCAAAGTACATACGAGCTCAGAGCATTCTGAGATAGTATGCAGTTTGCTCGCTTGTATGTAAAGCAAACTGTGACACGCAAATATCGCGAGTATCGATTGATTATTATTTGTTACGGCCCCGGAAAAATATTTTTCGAGACATTAAATGAAGAAAAATGGCTCGACTGAGACCTGCTTCGCGGGGCCGCCACCTTGATAAGTAGTAATTCGTTATTTGACCTAGGAATGCAAGAGCGAGCGAAGCGAGCTCGGGACTTTGAGGCACCCCGGCACGGACAGGTTAGGTTAGAAGGGGATGGCGGGGTTTGGAAGACCCCGCCATCCCCTTCGTGACTGCTGCTGGACGTCTGGTCTCGTATGTATTTTGCTATTGTAAAGTAAAATGTATTTTGATTCAGACATTCTCTGAATAGGTATACAGTTTGCTCTTCAACAACAAAGGCAAACTGCGATCGAACTTAGAGCAACCCCGGTCTGGGTCAGCATACAGTTTGGCAATACGCGGCCCGGTTTGCGCAGTCGCTGAGCGATTGTCTGGTGCCCTGAGTCTCGCGAGTTCGATTTCCGCAGAAAATAAATATTTGTTTGATCTACAAGTTGTTGTTCCAGGTCTGCGTGTTTGGGTATATATGAGTTTGATTTTTTTTTAAACCGACCGACGATACGGGAGTTGTTCTAAATGCGGGGAAACGTTTTCGCAAGACCTCATTAATTCATTAAATATCAAACAATACGGCTTGTCTCGCAAACATAGGTAGGTACACGATTTTCTAGTTCGGAGCAAAATTTTATTCAAAAAAATATATAAATCAATCAAAATAGGTACCCCAATCAAAATAGCCAGGTGTAAGAGTCAATGACGGGGCCCCCTCTGTTAATGACGGGGCCCCCTCTGTAGAGGGCCAAAGCCTGCCGGGGTCGCGGGACTTATACCATTACCGTGACCCCGGAACATAAAGGGCTATTGAAGGACACCGTGGATTTTAGTCAGTACAAGTCTGACAGTCCCTCCCGCCCTGCCCGGGGTGGGAGGACTCATTTGATGATTTTACCACGATAAAAAAAAAAAAAAAAAAAAAAAAGGTGTAAGAGTCATATTTCTGGGAACTCTTAAATGTTACAGTACAGCATCTGCATCTGATATTATTAGATGGACACTTTGATATTGTGATCTCAATGATCGTTAGGAGATTGTGCAACGGGAATGAAATGTTAGTGTGGTGGTACACGGTCTGGTTTAATGATTGACACAAAAGAAAGTAGCGCATTAACGCAATGAACCATGAAATAGTGTCACAACATACAAACATTTTATTTGCAATTATGTGTAAACATTCGAACTACACTTGCTAGCAAGAGTATGGAATAACTTACATGGAGTAATGGCTGGGTGTAAAAAGAGAAGATAGGGTTCGAAAGCGACAAGAAGGCTGCCTGAGGCTAAAGTAGCTGGCCGTTTAAAATCAGTAAGAAAAAGTAAATTGTCTTTATGACGGATATTTTTACTGACTTCAAAAAAAAGGAGGTTATCAATTCGACCCGTATGTATGTAATATTATCAGAACTGCCCATTTTTCATATATGTTAGTCTATATCAGCGTCTGAACAAATGTGCCAAATTTCATAAGTGTATGTATGTATGTATGTTTTTATGTTTGTGCACGCATATCTCCGGAACTATAACTTCGATTTAAGTAATTCTTTTTTTGTTGTACTAGGTATTGTTCAACTTAGGGTACACTGCAAGTTTCATCAAAATCGGTTCAGTAGTTTTACAGATATGGATTTTTTTATGTTGTGACGGATTACAAGATTAGTGCATATGTAAGAAAATTTTGTATTTTACAAGAATTTGGGTTGAATATGTAATAAATAAACTAAAAAGGGTAAAATAAAAACTTTTTTTAAAAAGAGTACCGACTTCAAAACAAATAGGTACAAAAAAGTTTAAAATAACTTTTCTTTGTGGCTTTGTTTTGTTGTGTCATTGAATATTGCCACCGACTTCCGATAGAAAAGTTATTTTAAACTTTTTTGTACCTATTTGTTTTGAAGTCGGTACTTTTTTAAAAAAAAGTTTTTTTATGATTGCCGAAGTCTCCCGAACTGAAACGTCGTTAGACGAAACGTGGTGTTAGGTATTTTCCTTAGGTTTTTTTCGTTAGGTTTTGGGGAATTTATTGATTCGGTCGCCGCGCCACGCTCAGAGCCCGCGATAAAAGCTATGCAATAGCTTAAAAAATATATCCACATAAATACGTAATATTTCACTACATCTATTTAGATATCCATAGTTGGCACTTTCTGAACGTACTGCACATTTCTTTATCACATTGAAAGTGCCAACCATTACTCATTCAACATAGTAGAAAGATTGATAGATTAATAACCGTCTCCCCAACACTAAGCGCCCTAAATAACTAAAGCATTAGTTTGACGAGTGCATACCGACGTCTGATTGATAAATTACAATCATACAATGTTTGTATGTAGTTTTGTATGTATATTTGTATGAAGCAATCTGAAGTATTTAGTAGAGGAGCTTACTTGTACGATAGCAGGAGTTTTTGATAAAAAATTGAGGCTTGTAAGCGGTTAGAAGACATGATATCGTGGTTTGCAGAACTGCGCAAAAAAGCAATCCAAGGGTGGGAACAGGGTATGATGACGGAACCCCCTCTAGAGGGCCAAAACCTGCCGGGGTCGCGGGACTCCGTGACCCCGTGACCCCGGAACATAAAGGGCTATTGAAAGACACCGTGGATTTTAGTCAGTACCTACCAGTCTGAAAGTCCCTCTCGCCTTGCCCTGGGTGGGAGGACTTATTTGATGATTATACCACGCTTAAAAAACCGGCCAAGTGCGAGTTGGACTCGCCCATGAAGGGTTCCGTAGCAGCAAGCATAGATTAGAGATATAATTATATTGAGATTAGTAAGTAATATACACAAACAATAAAAATAACTTTGTTTTTCATAGTATTTGTATGAATGGCAAAGTTATATTTGCGGTTTTTGAAAATATACTATATCTCAAAAACTGCTAACTGTATCTCATCCAAACCAATTTTCGTTGGTAGTTTTGGTTGAGGTCTACATTATATATTTTTTTTAGTTTTATCATTCTCTTATTTTAGAAGTTACGGGGGGGGGGACACACTTTTTACCACTTTGGAAGTGTCTCTCGCGCAAACTGTTCAGTTTAGAAAAAAATGATGTTAGTAACCTCAATATCATTTTTAAAGACCTATTCATAGATACCCCACACGTATGGGTTTGGTGAAAAATTTTTTTTTGAGTTTCAATTCTAAGTATGGGGGGCACCCCCAAAATTTGTTTTGTTTTGATTTTTGTGTGAAAATCCTAATGCGGTTCACATAATACATCTTTCTACCAAGTTTCAACAGGATAGCTCTTATACTTTCGACAAAAAGTGGCTGTGACATACACGGACAGACAGACAGACATGACGAATCTATAAGGGTTCCGTTTTTGCCATTTGGCTACGGAACCCTAAAAAAGGGTGAGAACAGGGTGGACTTTTAAAAACTTGGAGGAGTAGTAGGACAGTAGAAATAGTGGTAGTGGACATTAGAAGGACTCATTTGGTGATTTTACCACCTCAAAGATTCGGACATCTTGTGAATCTTTTATGGCTTGACTAGCTTATAGGTACCCGAGGTGTTGCACGGTGTTCCAAGAACCCCTCTTATCGGACATTTCTAGCTAAGCTTAACAAGTGATGCATTTCAATATTATAAATACCAGATAAAAACTCTCAAGTGACAATTCTTGGTAGTGTTGGAGAAATCTGATTACAAAATAAAATTAGTATTTATTAAAGTTAATTGAGTTAAAGGAACGCATTACTTTCTAAGCTACGCCAAAAATGTCTGATCCGAGGGATCTTTGGAACACTGTGATGAATTATCGAGCAGCAAAGTTACACTACAAGACGGAGTTATAATTTTTCTATGTTCTCAGCTAACGTTTAAAAATTACGCAGGTTTCGTAACTAAACTACACGCCGACCCTGGCTGCATTAATCAAATACTCCACACGCATACAAAATCCCTTAATAAACAAGACAGCCAACAATTAACAGCTACCGAACAAACAATTATGAACGAAGTTGTTTAATCAAACACGACCACAGTGTAAAGATAACCAGTAGAACAAGCGAGCTCTTTTTGCGAAACTAAGAGCTGTTTTGTGGACGAGACGCAATGGGAAGCGGTCGCCTCCTTCTGCGAAGCTATCATGCCAGCAAAGGAGAAGGCGGGATGCGTGAGGGAGAGGACAGCGTCCAAGTCACGACCCTGCAGCCGCGGGAGACGCCTATGGCACCGGACATGGCGAGGCGATTTCCGGCCACCGTGGGCGCGGGCACGCGGACCGTGAGGGTGTCTCGTCATCCGGTCATGGATTTTGCCAGGGTCGACAGCGCGTCGTGTTCCATGCAGTACGCCGCAAAGAGCTGTCAGCAATCTGACGGGGGCCTTTAGAGGGCCAAAGCCTGTCGGGGTCGCGGGACTGTTTTATTAGGTAACCGTGACCCTGGAAAGTAAAAGGCTATTGAAAGATCACCGTGTATTTTAGTAAGTACAAGTCTGACAGTCTCTTTCGACCCGTCCTGGGTAGGAAGACTCATTTGATGAATTTACCATGATAAAAAAAAGTTCCTTGATTACTCCATTAAAAAGGAAAAGACGGGTGTTGGGCCCGGAGTTGTTGTCTTTCGACTGTCTTTAGTGGTCCTGTGTTTGATTGCCAGCTCGGCATCAGTTGGCAGCAGTTCTCGGAATTTTCTGTAAGGAATTTCTAGTAGCAGCTACGTAAGCTAGATTCGTGTCCCGTGGATGGCAACAGGGTCGCCTCTTATTACATGGGAGTTAGACGAATGGATAAACAAAGTTGTACAATAAGGGTTTGCCTCTGACTCAGCCTTCGGGTCTTACAGGCGTTCTTATGTTGTAGCAGTGCAATATTTTATGCTGTTAATGATTCCAACCACCGAAACAGAAGGAGGTTCTCAATTCGACATTCTACAATCATGTAAACCTATTCTGCCGATTTCGTATTTTGTTTTAAGTTGGAATACTGTTTGTAAACAATACTGTGACACAACGCGAGAGGCCCTTTAATAAGCGTGGCCTAATTACAACCACAGATAATAGGATTGAGCAATCAACGGGATGAGAGCCGTGTTGTATGGAATGAGCGCGTGGATGGAATTGTATCCACATCATCAGCCTATAAATGTTCCCACGGCTGGGACACAGGCCTCCTGTCTGTGAGAGGGAGCGGGCCGTAATCCACCACGCGGGCCCAGTGCGGATTGGTAGATGTCACATGTCTTCGAATTTTTGGTTCTAGGACATGCCGGTTTCCTCACGATGTTTTCCTTCACTGTTTTGAGAGCAGTGGTGTTGAAATAAATTACACAAAGTAATGCGCCTGACGGGGTTCGAACCCACGACCTACTACTCGTAAGTCGAGGCCGATACCACTGGGCCACCACTGCTCCTAATTGTATGGGTGTTGGTAATTGTATTAAATTGAGAGGGGGTAACATATAATTATGAAAACATTGCTCAGAGACGTGTGGGTATGAAGTTATTTTCCTTTAACCAAAGAGTAAGACATAAAGATGCAATTCCACCGGTGTAAGGCACTGTGCGGCACAAATGTTCGCTCTGGTAAACTCACTCAAGCAAACACGACACAATTTGTACGCGAGCATTCTAAAAATTTCTGCGCTTACCTGGATACTTTCGTGCGCGCACGCGTGAGTAGCAGATGGGGAGTCGGGAGCAGATGGCCGATGGGGTCGAAAAGTGCTAGAGTGGAGACCGCGGACGAGCAAGCGCAGCGTAGGACGTCCACCAACGAGGTGGACAGACGACCTTGTAAAGGTCGCCGGAAGACGCTGGATGCAGGTCGCTTCCAACCGGTATATGTGGAGATCTAAAGGGGAGGCCTATGTTCAGCAGTGGACGTCCTATGGCTGAGATGATGATGATGACGCGTGAGTAGTACCTACACATCATACATAATACTACATGGTCCGGTGGGGGTACTGTGATGAAGAAAAGTACGACTGTGGAACCTCATCACAATCGATGGCCCACCTCCTCAATTGTAATCTGTGTAACTCCACCTGCACTCTAAGGGACCTGTCCGAGGCGACCACCAACGCAGTAAATGTGGCAGAGTTTTGGTCGAAGTTTATTTAAATTTATGGAATCATCGACACGACGAAGAAGAAGACCAAAGAAATTGAAAGACGCAGGGAACATCTACTGGCAACCGACTTCAAAATCAACCACAAAAAAGTGTAAAATCACTTTTTTTCGGAAGTCAGAGACAAGAAAGTCAGTGAATTAAAAAAAGCCTCCAACTTCCAAAGAAAAGTTATTTTACAGATTTTTTTTTTTGGTTGTTTTCGATGCCCGTTGCCCTACTACATACACAGTACAGTTTACATGTACAAATATTGAAATTTACATACACAAACGCCCAGACCCGAAACCTATACTTGCAGATCATACAAATGTTTGTTCCGTGCGGGGATCGAACCTGCGATACGCTCCGCAGCAGTTGATCTCTCCACCACTGTTCCAATCGTGTCGTCAAAAGAGAGTTAAATACGAGTTGGTTACCTCCTGTTCAACCCACTGCTTCTTCCACCACCAGTGTCTCTTCTTCTCGATCTCGTAGGACACGTCCTTGTACGGCGTCAGGGTGCCGAAGTTCTGCCGCAGCACCGGCCTCCACGACTCAAAGTCTATGATACCCACTCCTGAAACATTCAGATTTAGGGTTAAGTTTTTATTTTAAATGATTTTGGCAAAGATGAGGCCTTTTTTATCTATACCCAAAACCACAAACAAAACACAGACGAAATTACTAGTTTTTTCGTTTTTATCGTGGTAATGTCATTAAATGAGTTCCAGGGCAGGGCGGGGCGGGATTGTCAGACTTGTACTGACTAAAATCCACGGTGTCCTTCGGTAGCCCTTTACGTTCCAGGGTCACGGTTTTCTGATCAGACAGTCCCGCGACCCCGGCATGCTTTGGTCCGTTAAGGGGAGCCCCGTCAAATTGCGGACAGCTCTTTGAGGTGCGCGTACAATATGACGCGCCATCGACCCGGCCATGGTCCATGATCGGACGGCGAGACATCATCATCATTAATCGCCGCCGTAGATTTTAAGTCAGTAAGGGTCGGACGGTCCCATCCGCTCCACCCAGGGAGGTCTTTTTTAAGGAGAATCACCTCAAAAAAAGTACATCGCGTCTTAAGCTGACGCCACAATTTATCCGATTCATTTTTACGATTCAACTCCATTGATGACTTTAACTTTTACATTTAAGGCGCGGACTGACTACGATTACTACGTCACCACTATGGAGCGTCAATAAGATTGAAAATGACATTTGTGTTGAAATGTGACGTAAGCTGCGAATGGGCATTTATTTTACTGCTTTTCTTTAGATTATTTAAAATATAGACATAAAATTAAATAATGGTTTGGTTAAAGTTTAAAAAAAATGGAAAACCTACTCAATTCTTAAAAAAAAAAACTGTTGTTATCGCTGGAAATACAGAGATCTTCGACGTCAAAGTTTATTTTTGTGCTACAACTTCCCAATTTTTTATTGGGAATATCAAACTATTATTTATTATTCTGTTCGGTTTAAATTCTTCTATAAACCCTTCTCTGTTCACTGTATTTTTCGCGTTACTTATTTTTATTACATTACGTCATACTCGACGTTCTAAGAAACCAATTTTTGGGAATATTGAGATAACACTGCACCTTAAACTTGTCTAAAAAAATTCTTGCTTTCGAGAAAATTTTCAAGCCTGCACCAGTTTCCGATTGATTTAGTTTTACTAACAACATCATGTGGAGGCCACCAATATGTCAAGTCTAGCGTTGTGGCAATGACATTATAGACTCCCCTCGTGCTAGTTTCAAGGGCGGCACGACGATGTTATGTGGAAAATGAACTTAATAATATAACAAGCCTAGACAAGTTGTCAATTGTTTACTCAATCTTATGAAGATGCATTTTTTTTTCCAAAGCCATTAACCCGCACAATAAAAATTGTGGGTGCGTTTACAAACATAGAGACTCACATACACAAACACCCAGACCCGGAACAAGTACCTCTGTCTCTCGGTCATACAAATATTTGTTCCGTGCGGGAATCGAACCCGCGACACACTGCGGAGCAGTCCAATCGCTCGGCCGCCGTGTGTCATTCATTATTTTCGTTGTCAATGAGCAACACGTCAAAACATTGATCGGTGCTCGAATAGGAATACAATCGTTGCTCATAACATCGTTGTTTTAAAAACCTTCACTCATTTTCTTCAACCATTCTGTAATTGGTTGATGCAGTTTTGTTTAAATTACTTTCAGGGTCACATATCAATAGAGCTATTCAAAATCGAACTCTATTTCCTGCACGAAAAGATACGAGTACACCTGTCATAACCCAGCGCGGCGCAGCGCGGCGCCGCGCTGCATTTTATTGGCGACTCAAAATCTAACTTTATTTACTACACGGTGTGAACTGACCTTTACTATCTCATTCATTCATTCAAAGGGTATGCTGAGATGGTTCGGTCATGATGAGAGGATGAGTGAAAGGTAACTAACAATAGGAATTTATAAGGCAGAGGTGAGTGGAAACGCCGGGAGGGGATGCCTTATGAAGACCTACACTGACCTTATTGGTGAAATGCTTCAGAAATGTCGGGTGTGTAGTACTAGCAATCGGCGTGCGTGTATGACCAGATGTATGAATGTGGATGAGGTGAAAGGAGTATGTAAGGATAGTAGTAGGTGGCGGTCTTTAATTTCTGTCTATCCCCATGGGAAGAAGGCATGAATATATGTATGTATCTCATTCAGAGTAGTTTGTAAAGTCATATCATCTCATATTCGAAGCAGGTGCATCATGTTCTCATTACAAATCAACATTTCCATGAATCAACACCATGCTTGGCAAAATAAACTGACTCAATGTTTTGACGATGGGAGTTTGTATTAACAAGCACATTCTATGAAAAAATATTATGAGTAAATGCAGGAGTTTGCAATTGTTATTGTTGTTTTTTTTCTTAACTTGTTTCAATTTATTGTTCGGTTTTTGGTATTTGTCGGCTTCCAGTCGAACCAGATGCAGCTGAATATCAGTATTTTACATGGAGCGACTATCTATCAGAGCTCCACAACCCAATAATTGGGTAATACGATACTCTATGATAAGACTGGCTGTTAGAATTTAGAGCTTCTGACTAACAGTAACGACTGTCAAAGATCTACAAATGACAGCCGGGACCAACGACTTTACGTGCTTTCCGAGGCACGGAGGAAACTCGCTATGACAGATGGTCACCCATCCACAGACCAACCTCGGCAAGCGTGGCTTAGCCCGGAAGATCGGTCCGTGCGGCTGTAATTATTTAGCCACAAGCTTCTCACTCGCGCTGATCACATAATCATCCACATAAAACACAAATATAAATGCTGCTGTTAATGAGAGATACCCAAAACTCCGCCATAGCATTACACATCAACTAATTTCTAGGTTAGGTCCAATTAGGCCCGCAGATGAGTTATATCTCAATATGGAAGTCTAGGTGTTTGACTAGTACGAACTAGGGCAGGGTCACCCGCATGTTAGGGGACACGATATATCTACAAAGAGAAAATAGGGGTTTTATATAAATATGGAAGGGTTGTTTGAGTAAAAATCCTAGCCTGAGTATTAATTTTCATTATTTTTAAAACGTTGCCCCACACTAGAATTTTCTTCCTGTATCGTGGGTGCGTTTACAAACATATAAATTCACATTCACAAACACCCAGATCCGGAACAATTAATTGTAGGTCTTAAAAATATTTGCTCCGTGCGGGGATCGAACACGTGACACACAGCGCAGCATCAGTAACAGAATTGACTTTGTTTTTCTATTTTATTGAGATTTATATCACAGTCTTCCGAAAGAAAAGTTAGATTTCACTTTTTTTGAGTTTTTCGATTTTTGCGGATCACCTGACGATAATGGGACAACCTGAAAAGTACAACCTACAAAAAAAGGTTTTTTCTTAATTGGACTAGGTGACTTTGAGAACATTTGTCAAATATACAAAAACAACAATCAGTTGAATAATTGATCATTTTCCTTCAGGCAAAGTCGGTTAATAATAAAAGTATTATTAAAACTGTTCTCGCTGGTCACTCATACAAGGAATGATTTCGACAAACAAAACTTACCTCTGCCCGATCTTAGACACAAATCCCTCCCAAAAAAGTTCTAATTACCAAAAAGACTCACCCTTAAAATCCTTATCCGGCACACTTTGCTCCAGAACTTTCTGGAAAGTATCCAGATGCGTGATCAAATCCCCTTCTTGAGGAACCCCCCCATTCCTATATTTAATCTCTCCACTAGTACTGTTCCTCAACAACGCTGGAAAGTCACCAGGATCATAAAGTATAGAGATTTTGTCGCCTCGGAATGTATCGTCAGTGTTCTGTATAATCCCGTATTTCTCGTAGAGGTCTTCGAAGAGTATTTTCTTTGATTTGCACTGCATTGTTGGGACGTTCCAATAGACTCTGAAGTCTTTTGATGGGAGGACATCATTGTCCGGCATTTGGACCACGTAGTAACTGGAACAAGGAGATGAGATTGGTTAGCTAACGTTTTTATTGAAGCTCTTGTTGTTTACGTGGTAAAATTGTCAAATGAGTCCTCCTACCCAGGGCGGGGTGGTAGGGTCGTCAAATCGTCAAATGTGCTCATCAAGCCCTTTAATTTGATAACCATGTCAACACCGTGCGATTTTTTTTCGGTTACGACTTTACATCCCCTAGAGGGCGCCATATTGGATTTGGTGCACGTCGTCTACCCTATAACCAGCGGACAACTGAGACGCTTCTAACGACACCTCATTTGTCATGTAATGATAAGTAGTTTAGAAGTTATGAGGGAACAGACAAACACACATACTCGTACATACATACACACATACATACCGGTCAAAATCATAACCCTCCTTTTGGCTTTGCCGTAGTCGGGTAAAAAGGCTAGGCCGATGATGATATTCTTAACAAACCCACGACCTAAATCACATAGCCCTACCGTGTGGCTATCGCTCCAAATAGCAGTTGCTTAATTGTCACGGATTACAACAAACCTAAACCTAAACTTGAATGATTTCAGAGAAATCGATTCTGCAGTTTACATTACACTGACTCACTTTTACGTTTCATAATTTTATTGCAAATGATTAATTGATTATGAAATAATAACTGTTAGAAGCAAACATGAAGTAGTACGAAAACTGACGCATAGAGACCTACATTATTATTTATTTATTTATGTAATAATATCAATTTATTATTGTTTATTATGTGGGTAGGTATGTCGAGTGAATGACCGCGGCAATTATGTCATCGAATGACCTTAATTGATTGTTTATCATTTAAATTAGGTACCTATCAATGGGCGAATGATTTGTTCATTTTAAAAAGGAAGTCATTGTGCTTATTCAATACGTTGCATATTAGCTGAGCTATCACAATTTTTGTTTAGTTGGTCAGAACAAGCTTTTATTGTTAGCAAAATATTCGTAACAAAGTACTCGTCAAGACGAATAAAATAAGTCTAAACTAGATGCGTTTGCGGCGTTTCATTACAGAGTTCCTATGGCCACCTTCCAGCTCCGTTAGATCAGCTCCATATCATCATAATAATTATATTGTCACGCGATATAGTTTTACGTGAAAAATTTTAGCTCAATCGGAAACCGGGAAGTTGATAAAAAACTACCAAGATTTGATAACAGACAACGGGACACTTGAAAGTAACTAAAAAAGCTTGTAAAAAGTTACAGCTTACAGCACGGGTGGGCTATGGCGTAAGGCGCCCATTCCACGGTAGGTTCTACCATAGCAAATCCATGGCAGAGATTTTGACTGACGGAAAACCTATCGTCTAATGCGATGATTGACGTTTGCATGACGAAAATTGTAGGTATATTCCTAACCTGACCCGCAATCCTAACCCGGGTGCGGGTTAGCTTAGGAATTTGAAAAAAAAAAGAATTTTTGTTCTTAACGTAACCCTATTCCTAACCTGACCCGACATCCACCTGACGGATTGTTCCTAACCTGACCCGAAATCCTGACCCGGTTGTGGGTGATAAAAATTCCATCATTCAACCATCATTCATGATTGATGGTTTTGCCATGGCAAAACCTACAGTGTAATGGGCGCCTTAGGAGCCAAAACATTACGTGAACCAAAATATAGGCAGAAGGTAGTAAGTAAATCGATAAATAACTCATCGTCAAAAAAAAAAAAGATGTGCCTTATTTAATGCCAGATACTTTCTTTGTTTCAAACTCACTTTTTTAAAGCGCTTATTACAAGTCTGCCAAATATCCTGTCCTGATTTAATTTATCTTCATAAAAACGCATTAAAAATTAAGGCTCCCGCCCACTATGTCGTAACGTGTCAAGAGGTCACC
This sequence comes from Agrotis exclamationis, assembly GCA_950005045.1. NCBI lineage: Eukaryota > Metazoa > Arthropoda > Insecta > Lepidoptera > Noctuidae > Agrotis > Agrotis exclamationis. The sequence continues at coordinate 17,219,182 of OX465440.1, forward strand.
GACCTCACGCATGTTTGATGTTCGTGTTCGGTTCGCACTTGATTGAACCATTTTTTACAGGGTTTGGGTACCTATTAGAATTTTGTGGTCATGTTTAAGGGTGTTGAAAAATCAAATTGCTTCTGCTTGCTTCATGGTACTATCATCGTAATATTGTGAAAAAATATTAAGGTAAGGTTTAAATTTTGCCGAACATTATCATCTTATATTTCTGCTGCTGGAAAACAGTTTTCCTCTTTTTGATTAGTCTCTTTTAGGACATGCCGATTATTCGCCGCAAAGTTGCCTGCCTGTCGGTCTTTTACAGATTGTACTTCGGAGAGTGTGCCCGAGAACTCCACGACCTCATCCCACCAGCCCCCTTCTATCATCGCACATCTAGACGCACGGCAAATTACCATCCTTACCTTATTGCTATACCATCAATTCGCACTAAGCGTTTCCAAACGTCTTTTATAATGCGGACAGCGAAGGAGTGGAACTCTCTGCCTGCGTCTGTGTTTCCAAACGCATACAACCCTAATCTCTTCAAAGTTAGAGTAAACAGGCTTCTTCTGGGTAAGCTCGCTCCATCGTCGACCTTGTTTTAGTCACTCTTGTCCTAGACTAAGGTCAAGAGCAAACCCATTACACACCCTCAAAAAAAATAGACGTATGGAACGGATTTGAATAAAAGGTAAGCAGATGGCTTTTGATCTGGGTGAACATATGGGATATTTAAATATCTTTTATCCCGATATTTACACGGGTGAAGCAGCGGGCAAAAGTAAATCCTTAAATACAAACACACTTTTCTGAAACACTCTGTGTATTCTAAGATCACAATACTAGTTATTGTGACCTTGACCGTGAAGAGTTCATTAATGAATGAAGTAATTGTGATGTCATCTTTAGTAGAGCTAGTTTAAGAGCTAGACGCTTTAAATTTATTTTCATTAGTTTTGACATTCAAGTGTCAAAGTGTGGTACAGTGTCTGTCAGTCTTTATTTGTAATTGTTGGAAGTGCATTTTTTATGACTCTGTTTAAGTATGAAATCATTTGTCACTATAGTTGTCAATCAAATGTCTAGTTTAATTTCTACAGTCTGTGCGTTTTAGCATGGTGCGGGTGACAGTTGCCTAAATGACGTTGACATCTGTCAGTACCACATGACTAGGGATGTGACGTTACTCTATCGAATAACAAAAGACAATTGATAATTATGAATTACCTACCATGTTACAAAGTTGGTATAAATTGTATTACAAAAAGCGCTATGGGGCCATTTTTACTCAGCCACAAGCTCCTCATGGCTCCGGTGTTTGGATGTATGTATACTTGTTTGTGTCCATGATGCAATTAAAACCTAGTCTCATAATAAAAATGCACATGCGATCATGCATTGCCTTCATTACTTTGCACATGATATGAAACAATAAACCAGACAATTTATTCTGCTGAACAATTTATGCTGCTTCTGTAAATCACAATTAAATCTTGCTATTAATAATTAGAAGTGACGCAATGGTTTGAGAAAAACAACAATTAACATGGGTATTGTGTTGATGTTAACTGTTACGCCCCGAACACGACCTCGGCCAATGTGACTTATGGTGGCGACTCGCGACGGATGACTTGAGACGTCAACTTGTGACGGTACGACTTCTGATTTGTGACAGTAACACGTGAAAGTGACTTATAGAGGTGAATATTGACAGGAACCTGGGTTGAAATACAACATAATAGCTTGCAATGGCGAATAATTATCGTATCTTGTGACGATGGCTTTTTTACGTGGTGAAATCATCGAATGAGTCCCCGTCATTTTTCTGACAGCTCTTTGAGGCGCGCGTGGACAACTGGACTTAGTATTACATCTTGCGATAAAGTGACGAAGTGGGACTGCGATTTGTGACGCTCACTTGTGACAGAGACTTACAGGGGTGACTACGGACAACGACCCCAAGTTATTGGGGACTTGCAACGCCAATTTGCGACAGGAGCTCGCCACGGCGACTTATGACCGTGACTGCAACAGCTCTTTGCAATAGCGATTTGCGTCAAGCTGTCTCTGGTAATTTCCTTCGTGTTGAGGCGGTGACTCATGAGGCTATGTCATGGCATAGGTTAAGCATAATCTCCCTATTATGAACCCACTGCTGGGACACAGGCCTCCTGTCTGTGAAGGGTGTGGGCTGCAATCCACCACCCCAGTGCAGGTCGTTAGATGTCAGATGTCTTCGATTTTTTGGTTCTAGTATGGGCCGGTTTCTTGTCGATGTTTTGAGAGTAGTGAAAAAATTACACAAAGTAATGGGCCTTGGGTGGCTCTGGGTTTGAACTCATGAATCGTAAGTCGGGAGAGTTACTACTGTGGCCCAGTCTTACTGACTCACGGCTTGCTCTAAGCGATCACTACCATTTTTGTTTTCCTCGGTCGCGGCGGCAACACTCTTGTCACTTAAACTTGTAGTTTGTGGCCAAGCATTGAACGCGTTACCAGCTGACATAAGTCAGTAAAGCAATCCAGCAATAATACAGTATTTTACAATTAATTATTACAATAAGTATATTGTTTTGTTGTGGTAAATATTTATTGACGGAAATATACTGGAAACCTTAGTTCGTGTTTAAAATAGCGGAAAGATGATCTTTGGTCATGACTTTGTTTCTAATTTCGAAACTTCATGTTAATATTATGCAGATGCGAGTAAAAATAAACTTATAATTTTGAAGACGGTGCATTCCAGTGTAAACATATACATATTATGAATCATAAATAATTATGTTATTACGAGCTCAGCGCCACCGCTCACCAATTCCATCCGATGTTTGTTATTTTTTTTCACAAAACAAACTAAACAGATTTGGATAGGAAACTAAACTTTTAACCTGGATTAAAAAGGATACTTTTTAACCCGCTATGACTTTTCCATGGGATAACAACAGAAAATAGCGCGGGTAACGTTGCCGACATAATCTAGCAGTATACAAATGAATCATTCATGGATGATAATCTTAATTATAATAACAAATCATGAACATTTAAATTACAAATGTAAACAAACAGAACACGTGTTGCTAAGCAGTGTGCGGAAGTTTTTATATAAATTTATTACACGCTGTGACCGTCCATTATTATATTTATTGAATTAAGTAGATGCCACAACAAATGTAGGAACAGAATTATTATAATAAGCTTATGCGTAATCAGATTTGCTGTGCGCGCGATGCCAGCGCCACCAAGTAACTACATTATTGGGGGCCATAAAATCGAGCGATGCCAGCGCCACCAAGTAACTATATTATTGGGGGCCATAAAATCGATCGATGCCAGCGCCACCAAGTAACTACATTATTGGGGGCCATAAAATTGCGTGATGCCAGCGCCACCAAGTAACTACATTATTGGGGGCCATAAAATCGCGCGATGCCAGCGCCACCAAGTAACTACATTATTGGGGGCCATAAAATCGCGCGATGCCACCGCCACCAAGTAACTACATTATTGGGGGCCATAAAATCGCGCGATGCCAGCTCCACCAAGTAACTACATTATTGGGGGCCAAAAATCGCGCGATGCCAGCGCCACCAAGTAACTACATAATTGGGGGCCATAAAATCGCGCGATGCCAGCGCCACCAAGTAACTACATTATTGGGGGCCAAAAATCGCGCGATGCCAGCGCCACCAAGTAACTACATTATTGGGGGCCAAAAATCGCGCGATGCCAGCGCCACCAAGTAACTACATTATTGGGGGCCATAAAATCTGCCAATTCTTGTCACTTGACACGGTTGGTGCAGTGGCTGAGTGATTGAATGACTGCGCTGCGTGTCGCGGGTTCGATTCCCGCACGGAGCAAAAATCAAAATCAAATCATTTATTTCAAATAAGCCAGTTACAGGCACTTTTGAATTGTCAAAAGTAAAACAAAATAGTTTTAAAAAAATAGTTACGGTGCTACAGTCCCAGTCACAAGACATAAAAACTGTGAAAGTACATGGCATAATGTGCCCATTCCAAAGCGTAGATCTCATGGAGAAGAAAGGGCAAGAAACTCCATGGACACTCTTTTTCAATCGCCAAAATGATTACAGAACCTTTGTTACAGCAAATATTTGTATGATCTTGATGCTTGCTGAATTGTAATGATACCTAATCTGAATAATTTAAAAATTAATAAGTTCCTACATAATTTATAATGTTAATTTTGATGAATATTATCACGGTTTATGCACCATCTCTTTCTACCAATTTGTACGCCACGATATGCGGCTGAACATGTTAGAACTATATCTGTATCTCATTATTATCTTGCATGCAATGTATCATGTACACCAATAATATAATTGTTTTTTTTATTATTATTTTAGTTTTAGTTTAGTTATTTTTGTAAATATTTTAATTTTAGTTTTTAAATATAGTATGTATTATATTTTCATTTTAATATCAATAAAACTTACATTGTACACCATGTTTAAACAAATAAAATTTTACTTACTTACTTCAAGTAGTTGTTCCGGGTCTGGGCGTTTAAGTATGTGAGTTTATATGATTGTAAACGCACCCACAACACAGGAGAAAATCCTACATTTACGGCTTGTTCTTCATTAAAACATAAATAAAACCTAATTATTTTGTTGTGCATACTAAACACACGTCGTCACTGCCGCAGTGCCTGAAAAGCCGGGTGTTCAATCAATGCGTCCTTCCAGTCCTAACCTACGGAGCCGAAACGTGGAACATGTCAGTCAAGCTGGCCCACCGACTTCATGTCACGCAGCGTGCTATGGAAAGATCTATGCTTGGGGTCTCACTAAGGGATAAAATCCGGAATGAGGTCTTACGGCATAAGTTACAGATATTGTCCAAATCTGTAGCAAGCTGAAGTGGCAGTGGGCTGGTCATGTCTGCCGCAGAACCGACGATAGGTGGAGTAGGAAGGTTCTCGAATGGAGACCGCGTGTAGGTAAGCGTAGGGTGGGACGCCCCCCGGCAAGATGGACCGATGACCTGAAGAAGGTGGCTGGCAGTGGCTGGATGAAAAAAGCTGGAGATCGTGCGCTGTGGCGCTCTCTGGGAGAGGCCTATGTCCAGCAGTGGACTGCAATAGGCTGAAATGGTGGTGGTGGCATACTAAACTTGACACGTAGGTACTTAACTCCTTGTGTGCGTCTATTGATTTAAATTTCTGTCTCATCGATATTTTATGCTATCATATCCCAACGCCGACTTCGCATAATGTACCCACAGCTGAGATACAAGCATTTTCTTTGTGATAGATGTCACAACATGTCTTCGAATTTGTTCGTTCTAATGCTATTGTCAAACAAACAGGCGAAGCGAGCGCGAAGCGAAGCGTTTTTGTTTGTAATGTATGGCATTGTTTGAAGCCTGTCACATAGACTATCGGACCGCTTTTCTATATGACAGGATTCCGATCGCATTCGCTTCGCATGTCTGTTTGACAATAGCTTAAATATATAGCCTTGTCAAACGGAACAAAAACGTTTCACTTCGTGTTCGGTTCGCTATATATTCGGCGCTGGCTTCATACAAAAGTTCGGTTCGCTGCACTCAGTTTGACGTCTCCGCCTTCAGTTCGCATTCACCACGCATTCGGTTCGGTTTGCTTCGCCTGTCTGTTTGACAAAGGCTTTAAACTGTCTGTCTGTGGTATAGTAGCTCTTAAGTCACGATCAGATACTGCTGCTTATTTAGCTGATTCAGCTGTTTTTTATTAAAATGCGTTGAGGTTTTTTTGACAGGTAAATTAAGGCAGATCCATCAATAATACCTACAAAACACAATACAATCCTTCTATCCACATTCAACATCATCATCTCAGCCATAGGACGTCCACTGCTGATCATAGGCCTCCCCTTTAGATCTCCACATATACCGGTTGGAAGCGACCTGCATCCAGCGTCTTCCGGCGACCGTTATAAGGTCGTCTGTCCATCTAGTTGGTGGACGTCCTACGCTGCACTTGCTAGTCCGTGGTCTCCGCTCTAGTACTTTTCGACCCCATCGGCCATCTGCTCTGCGAGCAATATGACCTGCCCATTGCCACTTCAGCTTGCTAATCCAGTGGGCTATATCGGTGACTTTAGTTCGTCTACGGGTCTCCTCATTTCCTATCCACATTCGTTTCGTTCGTTTTAAAGACACGATTCACTCAGATTGTTGGAAACTCCCTTTAACCAAACAGTTGAACGACCTAGTCCAAGCTATTAGGAACGTTATCTAGGGCTGTTTGAGCATCATTTGTTTGTTTTACGACGTGTGTCTTTTAAAGGTAGACGACCTAGATTCGCGGGCAGTGAGTAATGGGTGACTCGCCGTCTGACCATGTTCGGGTCGACGGCGCGTCGTGTACCATGCGCGCTTCAAAGAGCTATCAGCAAACTGACGGGCCCCCCTTACAGTGCCTAAGCCTGCCGGGTCGCGGGACAATCTCATCAGGTACCTTTAACCCTGGAACGTTAAGGGATATTGAAGGACACCGAGGATTTTAGTCAGTACAAGACAGTACCTCCTGTCAGGCCCTGGACCTAGGGCGGGACAAGAGGGACTCATTTTTGATGATTTTACCACGTAGAAAACAAAAAAAAAACATTACTAGAAGTCAATAACAAGCAGGTGATAATATTCTTTCAGGCTTTTATTTCATGATGAAGACAAAACCGTTATATTGAGGATAGCATGCTTCGATGTCGTAAAGAAGTTAATGTCGATTTCTTGACACGCGAAGATGATCGGGCGATATTTTTATTTTCGGTTCCGTTACTTTTATTTTGAAACTAGCTGTTGCATGAGGCTTCGGCGCCATCCTCGATTTTCACTCCTAAATTTAAAATTTACCGTTTTATCATAACCGTCTCCGCGACGTATTTCTGTACCAAAATTCATTTAAATTGGTTCAGTGATTTAACTGTGACAGCTTATCAAAATAAAATTTATTTCTTGTTAATTATGTTAATTATTGAAACAGTTTTTCAGACATTTTTAACAATACACAAGATTAGCATTTTTATACATGACATTAAGTATTGCAATTGATTTACTGCGCTGCATTTGCACAGTGACCCAGATCAATTACCGTCTACTTGCTATATGCTATGTAAACAATCTTATGTGTTATACATATATGTAGATACGTATATAGATGGGTATACATACCTATGTATACAAGGTCAATATTTACGAATATGTCTATAATGCCTTGTGTTTATATACGAAACTGATGTGACACTAATGATGTGTTCCGAATTTGGGTGTTTGATAAGTAAATAATTGACGTTGGTGGTACGTCTACTAGTGTTTATACTGGGGTCCGACCGATTTACAGGTCATCATCATCATCAACCTATAAATGTTCCCTGCTGGGTCACAGGCCTCCTCTCTGAGAGAGGGAGTGGGCCATAATCCACCACGTGGGCCCAGTGCGGGTTGGTCAGTGTTTTAAAAAAACGTTGCCGCTCTTTAGAAATTTCTCCAGTATCGTGGGTGCATCTAAAAACAAACTCGTTAAGATGATTTTTGAGGAAAGAAAAATTCAGTTGCGAGTGGGATTCGAACCCGCGTCTTTAGGATAACTACTCCACACGCCTTACCAATTAGGCTACTGTAACTCACACTCAGAAGCTGAATCTTCTATTCCCTCGTCTGAACGTTTTACGGTTACTCAAATGCACAAACACCCAGACTGTGGAAACTTCTTGTAACTTTATTATTGCAAATATTTACATACATTAAAAAACTAAATTAACAAACCTAATAATAATTACTATACCTAACTAACAAAGAGCATCAAAAATTCATCCACATCGCTGTCAACGAGATAAGTGCCCAGAACGCTGGCAGCATTGCCACGTTGGATGGCAATGCTAATTCTTTGGCCAAGAAATAGGCCAGCCCTCTGGTCACGCGAAGAGTCGACTATTCGTTTAGCAAGCTCTTTAAAAACTTGGTGAGCACTCGGACCCCATGGCCCTAGTGTTTCAACCCCAAACGGCTCAAATACATAGCTAAAAGTCAAGCCATTGTATTTGCGCCGTTTGAGGTTTTCAGCACTTGCAGCAGCCGCACCAGCACAGCACGCCGTACCGGGAAGATGGGATGGCGTAAGTGTGTCGACACATGTTGCATCCCACACCAAAGGTCTACCCAACTTCCATGGCATTATAGTCATCCCATCTGGTCTCTTCCCATCGTCGCGTGCCAGGTCATTGGGTTCTAAAACAGCTGGCACACCGGCGATGACAAGAGCACGACGGATAATGTCATTTAAGCTGGCGTGCCGTGCTAACCGACTCTTGCTGCAGGAAAGGCCATGGTGCCCGAGGCAGTCGACTGCTTCGCCACACTGACAGCGATGTGGAGCACCGCAAGGAGCGCCCAAACGCAGGCATGTAGCGACGTATGTAGTTACGTGAAGTTAGTTCTTCTAGATCATAAATGTTTGTTACGTGCGGTAATCGAAATCGTACCGTCAGAAAAAACAGATAGGTATAAGTTTTGTCTATTGTCCATCAGACAATTCTGAGTAGAAGCGATGGAAAAATGTTGGCGCAGTGACAGAGGAATTGGATGTTGCGCAGGGTGGCGAGGGCTCGTCAATTATTTGTTCTGTGCAGAGATCGAACTTTCGATACACAGCACAAGCCTCAGGTTATAGGTAGGTACTCATTCATATTTATAATTAAAACAAACAACAAGACAAAGAAACATGATATTTCGCACAGCAAACATTTCAAATACACGATGTAAATATTTACAAGTGTTTTAAGTATATATTTACAAGTTTACATGTAAACAATCAATATTAGTTCGGAAGTGACCTTATTATCGTGTCAATTTGGTGTTTAAACTTAGGTATATTTGTTTTGTATTGTTTGGATGGTATTCGGCTAATTTATATCAAACTATACCTAATTATGTACACACGCTTTCATATCAAGCTATAGGTATGAAACCAGCTTGTCTTGGCATCGCTTCGTTTAATGTTTCCTCTAAATGAATGGTCAGCTTGTACTGGTTTAGCAAAGCTTGGTGTAGCCGTAATGTACTTAGGCTGTGAAAGTTATAAAATAACACAACAATAGAAATGTACAATTATTTAATACTAGATACTGCCAGTGGCTTCATCCGCGTGTAATTTGTAAATTATTCCACGTTACACAGTACTATTTGTGTTAATCAAGATTACTTTCATCCAGATCCGTTTTGACGTAATTGAGTGACAAACATTCATCAATCTATCCATCCATTGAAACACCCAAACTTGGCCCAAGAAAGCGTCACGATGTGGTTACCCCATTTAAAAACTTTATTTGCTTCCAAGGGGAGTAGGTAACCACATAGTGACGCTCTGACGCTGTACAAAAATTCTTAAGGTTATTCTCTCTTTCTAGAGAGTTTAAGCAGATAAAGCTCAGTCCAAGCTGTAGGTCAATGATCTATTCCTATGAAATCGAACAAAACTTAACTACGCATGACACACGACTAACATCATAAACACCGCCAACCTGTTAGTTAAACAAATGTGGACGAAAGTTGACCGCTCAGTAAAATGTTAGGCCACGACCTACACGTTCAGGCGATACGCGTTTCGCCACAGTATAGCCAGTCGAAGCCAGTTCAATGTTCCGTTGTTCGAAACACGCCTCCTTTCTATGAATTATAGGGTTGGTAGTTTTTTTCTTGTATAGATATTTTCCTTGAGCGTTTAAAAACCACTGTTTTTAGACGCTGAAAAGAAAAGGTGAAAACGGAAGGGCACTTCCGTTTTAGAAACGTTGCACCACATTGGGAACGTCATTTGTTTACAAGGATTTACACTCATTTATACAAATAGCCAGACTGTTGGGCTGTTTCCTAGGTATGGCGTGGGTTCTGCCATTGTACATGTCGCCATCGATTATGTCGGTAGGCTCTGTCATTGGGTTGCTGGGTGCCCGGCATTTTGGCGAGAGGTGACTTTTTATATAGGTAGTATGTAAATTAGGTAGTGGTTGTGTTTTAAATATTTTTAGTTTATAGATAGTATTTTAGTTTATTTTTTTAATGTATTAGCGTTACCTTACGAGGCTGACCTCGTACGAATGTGCTGCAAGCCTCTAAATAAATGATTTAAAAAAAAACAGCCAGATACGGAAGAAGTATATATACTTGTAGACCGGGGTGACTACTTGTGTGGGAATCGTTTTGATGTAAGTCGTGTCACCCGAGGTCATAAACGGGGTGTTAATATTAACTTGTTGTATGCAGTCGCTATCGATTGACGTAAGTGTGTCAGGACTTTGAACTTATGACGAAGCGACAGTTGTATGTGACGATTGCATCTGCAAAATTAATTATTGATATTGTTATAAAATCTGTTGGATCAGCAGTTTTGGTCGCATCGTTATATCTTTTGGCCCGGTCAAAGTCGTTCAAATATTATTTAATAGATCTTAGCACTAACATTATCTATAGAACAGGGCTTTCCGTGGTTCAAATAGTCTCAAAATAGGTTGAACATGTCTCTGTGGAGTTAGGCATAGATAGCTTTTTTTTTTTTTTCGTGGTAAAATCATCAAATGAGTCCTCCCACCCCGGGCAGGGCGGGAGGGACTGTCAGACTTGTACTGACTAAAATCCACGGTGTCCTTCAATAGCCCTTTATGTTCCGGGGTCTCGGTAATGAGATAAGTCCCGCGACCCCGGCAGGCTTTGGCCCTCTAGAGAGGGGGCCCCGTCATTATGCTGACGCTCTTTGAGGCGCGCGTGGAACACAACGCGCCGTCGACCCGGGCATGGTCCATGGTCGGGCTGCGAGTTGCCCTTTACTCGCCGCCCGCATGCCCGCGCCTACGGTGGCCGGAGATCGTCTTGCGACGTCCGTCGCCGTGGGCGTCCACCACCGCGGGTGGGGCATAGATAGCTTAAAGAAAAGAACTACAACAATCTTTTTTAATAGAGTAGACGCATCTTTGGCATGCGTGGATTTGCAGATATAGGCGGCAGAGACTACTAACATTTAGGCAGGATTCCCAGGTTAGCATTCTTTAGCATAAACATTCACTACTAAACAAGTATAGTATTCTGATATTATGCATAACTTTCTGTAAAATTATCGGCATAGAAATACCGTATATCCATCCAGGTTATAAACTAAATTGATATTATTTGAGTTATATAACCTACTATTTATTATTTAGTTGCTTAAAGTTTATTTTTAACACAATTCGCTGTAAAACTACAAAAAAAACTAAAATGGCGACCATTCAGGAGAGATTGGTTTCCGACCCAACATGTGCTATTATTTTATTGATACAATTGAGCAAGCTACCTCCCCTTTAAGTTTGTAAAGATCCAAACCAGACACACTGTATAATTATGCAACCTTAAATACCAAAGCATTCTGAGTAATCATTCAAACAATCAAGAACTGACCAACCAATGACTAATTCCGTGAAACTGATTGTTTAATTTAGATAAAATAACAAAGCAATGAACACAATATAGTCCTGAACAGAAACAAACGATAAAGAAGGCGTATCTTATTACCCAGTTACTGGGTTTGGAAATTACCGCTTAAAAATAATTACGCTTTAAAGAATACCCCGATTTTCCAGCTCAGGCAAAGAAGATTTTCCACAAAAGAGCGATTGGCCTGCTGCGTTCTCGCGGGTTTGATTCCCGCACGGATCAAAATTAATTTGTTTGATCTACAAGTAGTTGTTCTGGGTTTGGGCGTTTATACGTCTAAGTTTTTTTAAGCCCCTTCTAGTTCTCCAATACCTTACGACTTTTGTATCTATTAACGTGTGCCTGTGTACGAACCCTATAGATTTGTATTGCGATGGTTGCCTGGATACCAAAGTCGCAAGGTATCGGAGACTTGCGTCGCCTTGTGTACAAAGGGACTAAATGTTTGTAAACGCACCCACGATAGAGAAGAAATTCTTAGTGTGGAGCAACGATTTCTTTTTCAGTTGAACATCTGTAAGTTCATTTGAAAAAAAAAGTCGTGTTATCTCAATACCAAATGCGCGGGCATGCGAGCGGCGAGTAAGGCTGCGTTTCCACTGAGGCGGAGCGGAGCGGAGCGGAGTGTGATTCACCAATCACATTGGTTGAGTGGAGAAGAGTGTGATAGGAGAGAGTGGATTTCAAGCCTTGTGATTGGTGAATCGCACTCCGCTCCGCTCCACTCCGCCTCGATGGAAACGCAGTCTAATGGGCGACTCGTTGTCTGATCATGGACCATGCCCGGGTTGACGGCGCGTTGTGTTGCAAGTGCGCCTCCACTATCAGCACAATGACTGGCCCCCTTTAGAGGGCCAATGCCTGCCAGGGTCGCGGGACTAACGAGCTACCGTGACCCCGGAACGTAAAGGGCTGTAACAGAGAGGTATTTAACCTCTTCTGTTCCCTCAACCTCTTTACTTTAAGATCTTTTTTTGTTTTAATAATTTTAAAAAATTCATATTTAGAATTTTCATTCTGTCATTCATTCATCTTCAATTATTTTGACATTACAATTTTTACCACGGCTCCAGCTGCACATTCTACAGTATTGTTTTATTTTCATTGTATTTTAAATAAATTAATTTATAAACACCGTTTTTAGGGTTCCGTAGCCAAATGGCAAAAACGGAACCCTTATAGATTCGTCATGTCTGTCTGTCTGTCTGTCTGTCTGTCTGTCTGTCTGTCCGTGTATGTCACAGCCACTTTTTGTCGAAAGTATAAGAGCTATCCTGTTGAAACTTGGTAGAAAGATGTATTATGTGAACCGCATTAGGATTTTCACACAAAAATCAAAACAAAACAAATTTTGGGGGTGCCCCCCATACTTAGAATTGAAACTCAAAAAAAAATTTTTCACCAAACCCATACGAGTGGGGTATCTATGAATAGGTCTTTAAAAATGATATTGAGGTTACTAACATCATTTTTTTCTAAACTGAACAGTTTGCGCGAGAGACACTTCCAAAGTGGTAAAAAGTGTGTCCCCCCCCCCCGTAACTTCTAAAATAAGAGAATGATAAAACTAAAAAATATATATAATGTAGACCTCAACCAAAACTACCAACGAAAATTGGTTTGGATGAGATACAGTTAGCAGTTTTTGAGATATAGTACATTTTCAAAAACCGCAAATATAACTTTGCCATTCATACAAAAACTATGAAAAACAAAGTTATTTTTATTGTTTGTGTATATTACTTACTAATCACAATATAATTATATCTCTAATCTATGCTTGCTGCTACGGAACCCTTCATGGGCGAGTCCAACTCGCACTTGGCCGGTTTTTTTAAAAGTGCTACACAACAAGTACGTCAGCTCCAAATCGAGTACATACCGCACCAAGTACCGAGTTTGCCATCCACTACGGCTCCGGCAACCTTTCCGGCTTCCTCTCGGAGGACGATGTCACCGTGGGCGACATCACGGTGCGCGACTTGAACCCTGGACCCATGGTCGGCCTCGCCTTCGTGGTCGCCAATTTCGACGGCATCCTCGGCACAGCGTGTAGCAGCATCTCAGTGTTAGCCCTGCTCTACTAGAAGGTGGCGCATTGCCACAAGGCTATTGAAAGACAACGTGGATTTTAGTCAGTACAAGTCTGACAGTCTCCTGCCCTGCCTTGGGTGGGAGGACTCATTTGATGATTTTACCACGCTTAAAAAAAATATCTCAGGTTTAATGTCTCTATTGTGTATTAGACTTAATAACGATTATGTATTGTCCTATTAATGATAATAATCACTTAGTGGCTGTGACAGCAGTAAATATTAGCTTTAGATAAGTTGATTAGCTTCTTATCTGAGTGGTTTCTTATAACGGGGTGTGCGAGCTTGCCAAGAATTAAAGTGGGTAGGGCGCTTCGTAAAGATAAACGAGAGATACTGAAAATGAATTATATTGTATATGCTTCAATACAATAATGCTGAAAAAATCTGCCAAGTGCGAGTCGGATTAGTGCACGAAGCGTTCCGTATCATGATTTAAAAAAAAAACTTTTTCAAAAAAAATGTTAAAAAAAGTTCAAAATAACCGAAGCCGGTACTTTTTTAAAAAAAAGTTTTTATTTCATTGACTTTTTGTCACCGACACTAAAATATTGTAATCCGTAGCACCGGTAATAACATCGCCCATGTATGTATTCTTACACAATGAGCTAAAAATTAAAACTACTGCACCAAACTAAATGAAAATTTTATAGGACCAAATGGCAGAAATACTGTATCGAACAAAAAAAGAATCATCGAAATCGGACCAGAAACCTCGGAGTAATCGGTGTAGACAATGTTGAAAACTTTTTAGGTTTTTGTTGATTAATGTTGATTCTTCAAAAAGTGCAAGTCCGATTTCGATAAAATTTTAATGGGACCATTCGGGAAGTATACCCTTTCCAACAAAAAAAGAATTTTTCAAATCGGTTGGTAAACGACGGAGTTATACCCGAACAAACATAAAAAAATATATAAACATCCAAATTGAGAACCTCCTCCTTTTGGAAGTCGTTTAAACATCGCGTTTTTTGTATGGAAACCCCATCAAATATTTGTTGTATTCTGTTTTTTAGTGTTTGTTATTATAGCGGCAACAGAAATACATCAATTGTAAAAATTCTACTGTACTGTATGTATATCTATCACGGTTCAGGAGATACAGCCTGGTGGCAGACGGACACACAGACGGACATCGAAATCTTAGTTTGGGTCTCGTTTTATCCTTCGGGTACGGAACAATAAAAAGAGGTATTGTTTGTTTGTAGGGGATAACCTCCAGGTTACGTGACTATCTAAGCAGGATACCGTGGCTCTAGAACGCAAAGGGCCACCGAAGCCACAGGGTGGAATTTTAGTTTGAACACAGGTGCAGGTAGTGAATTCCACTCTTTAGCTGTGCGCATTATGAGTTAAGATTGAAAGCGGTTAGTGCGAATTGGTAGAATGGTAACTAAGTATATTATAAATATATTATTATCAGCCTATTGCCGTCCACTGCTGAACGTAAGCCTCCCCCAAAGAGCGCCAACCCTCCCGGTCCTCGGGCACGCCGCAATCGCGGCGGTAAGACCCCTCTTTGAGGAGTGGCTGGATAGGAGTCACGGCGTCCTAACCTACCGCATGACGCAGGTCCTCACCGGACACAGAAGTTTCGGGAGGTACCTGTGTCTGAGGAGAAAGGAGGAAACGCCTGGCTGGGTGTCACCACTGCGAAGATCGCCCAGAGGACACAGTAGAGCATACGGTGCAAGATTGCCCCGCTTGGGCAGAGCACCGACGTGTCCTCACGGCGGCGATAGGCGGAGACCTCTCGCGCCCGGCATTGGTCGCGGCCATGCTGCGGGGCGAGACGGAGTGGGAAGCGGTCGCCTCCTTCTGCGAAGCAGTCATGCTCGCGAAGGAGGAGGCGGGCCGCGTGAGTGAGAGGACAGTGTCCTCCCTCCACCCCACCCGCAGTGGTGGACGCCCACGGCGACGGACGTCGCAAGACGATCTCCGGCCACCGTAGGCGCGGGCATGCGGGCGGCGAGTAAAGGGCAACTCGCTGCCCGACCATGGACCATGCCCGGGTCGACGGCGCGTTGTGTTCCACGCGCGCCTCAAAGAGCGTCAGCAAGATGACGGGGCCCCCCTCTAGAGGGCCAAAGCCTGCCGGGGTCGCGGGACTTATCTCATTACCGTGACCCCGGAACATAAAAGGCTATTGAAGGACACCGTGGATTTTAGTCAGTACAAGTCTGACAGTCCCTCCCGCCCTGCCCGGGGTGGGAGGACTCATTTGATGATTTTACCACGCTAAAAAAAAAAAAAACCCTCCCGGTCCTGGGCAGCCCGCATCCATCCACTGCCAGCCACCTTCCTTAAATCATCGACCCATCTTGCAGCAGGGCGTCCTACACTGCGTTTGCCCATTCGCGGTCTCCACTCTAGCACATG
This sequence comes from Agrotis exclamationis, assembly GCA_950005045.1. NCBI lineage: Eukaryota > Metazoa > Arthropoda > Insecta > Lepidoptera > Noctuidae > Agrotis > Agrotis exclamationis. The sequence continues at coordinate 17,235,113 of OX465440.1, forward strand.
TTTGCTCCATCTGCCGTCTGTCCGTCTACAGACGTGGCCGGCCCACTTCCACTTCAGCATGCTGATTCTACGCGCAATGTCGGTTACTTTGGTTCTCTGGCGAATGACTTCGTTACGAATTCTATCCACCAGAGAAACCCCGAGCATTGCTCTCTCCATTGCACGCTGAGCAACCTTAAATTTGTGGACCAGGCCGATGGTAAGTGTCCACGTTTCGGCTCCGTAAGTCATTACGGGTAGGACACACTGGTTGTAAACCTGGTTTTAAGGGATTGTGGGATCGATGATTCAAAGATATGACGCAGCCTCCCGAATGCCGCCCAGCCCAAGCGTATTCTTCTAGCTGCGTCCTTCTCAAAGTTGTGCCGGCCCAGTTGTACAGTTTGGCCTAGATAAATGTATTCTTGCACAACCTCGAGGGCAGCACCATTCACGATTACAGGTCTCGGGGTGACAAGACCATAACTAAGTACCTATGGATGGTAATTAGCAATAGGTGTTTGATTGTAGAAGTGGGGCGGTGGAATAATGTCGTTGATGGCTAGCCTTTACTAAAATAACTGGACAAGCCTGAAATCGGACAGCAAGACTACGTTTAGGCACGTTAATCCAAAACACAAATGTCATAAAACAGGCCAAGTGCGAGTTGGACTCGCCCATGAAGGGTTCCGTAGCAAGCATAGATTAGGGATATAATTATATTGAGATTAGTAAGTAATATACACAAACAATAAAAATAACTTTGTTTTTCATAGTGTTTGTATTAATGGCAAAGTTATATTTGCGGTTTTTGAAAATGTACTATATCTCAAAAACTGCTAACTATATCTCATCCAAACCAATTTTCGTTGGAAGTTTTTATTGAGGTCTACATTATATATTTTTTTTAGTTTAACATTCTCTTATTTTAGAAGTTGTAACTTTTGGGGGGGGGGGGGGGGGGCACATTTCACCACTTTGGAAGTGTCTCTCGCGCAAACTGTTCAGTTTAGAAAAAAATGATGTTAGTAACCTCAATATCATTTTTAAAGACCTATTCATAGATACCCCACTCGTATGGGTTTGGTGAAAAATTTTTTTTTGAGTTTCAATTCTAAGTATGGGGGGCACCCCCAAAATTTGTTTTGTTTTGATTTTTGTGTGAAAATCCTAATGCGGTTCACATAATACATCTTTCTACCAAGTTTCAACAGGATGGCTCTCATATTTTGGAATAAAAGTGGCTGTGACATACGGACGGACAGACAGACAGACAGACAGACATGACGAATCTATAAGGGTTCCGTTTTTGCCATTTGGCTACAGAACCCTAAAAAGTACCTAGTTCTATTTGAAATGACCTAGATCCACCTGATTGCATGACATAAACACATACAGACTGATTTATCTGTATGTATAGAGCTGAGGTGTGGGCTTTGTCTATAAACCTCGACCGTGGAACGACCTAGGTAGGTACATAGTTACCTATATAGGACTTAGGGGACGTAGCTAAGAATGTAGGTACCTAATATGACCACGATAACAGTGAAATGTTTGTCCCCAGTGGAGACAATGGGATAGACCCTTTTTTTTACGTGGTATAAACATCAAATGAGTCCTCCCACCCCGGGCAGGGCGGGAGGGACTGTCAGACTTGTACTGACTAAAATCCACGGTGATCCTTCAATAGCCCTTTACGTACCAGGGTCACGGTAACAAGGTGAGACAGTCCCGCGACCCCGGCAGGCTTTGGACCTCTTAGGGGCCCCCGTCAGATTGGTGACAGCTCTTTGAGGCGCGCGTGGAACACAACGCGCGGTCGACCCGGGCATGGTCCATGATCGGGCGGCAAGTCACCCATAACTCACCACCCGCATGCCCGATCGACCCTTGAATGCTCATAAATAAACATATCTTATAAATGTTATTGATAAATTTGTTTTAAAATTCGCGTCATTTTCTTAAATATTTAGGTAACAACAACAATCCGTTTTGTTATGTATTAGGAACCGAACATGAATGGGTCCTGCTTATGGTCTATCACAAACTTTTTGATTAAACCAAGAAATAACATGTGATTTATTTCCTCTACCATCTAGTGTATCATAGTAATCTATTAGCACATTGTACATAAGTACACTTTATAATGTACATATACGTGTACATAAAGCAGTGATCAGTAATATATGGGAGTGGACAAGCTTTGTACGTTCACCTTGACAGTCGTATGCGACAAATTGCTAGGGCTGGCAAGTTAAACAGCAACAGTATAGGGTGATTGCGCCGGTTAGCGACCAGTTAGCTGAGTTGCCCACTTCAGATGAGGAAATAAAAATGTTGTTTACACGCAAAATAGTATATGTTAATGTGAATTTGTCCCAAATATAATGTAGTTTGGATACAAAAACATAAAATGAAATACATTAATACAAAAATATTTATAAAATGCTGAAAAAGTGAAAATATAGCGAAAACGTCGGTTTACGACCATTTTTATCAGTTTGTGACCACCAGTGAGCTGGTTTGCGACCGCTATTATAATATGAAAAATATGCCAATAAAACAATTATAATCGCTTTAAAAATAGTTTAATTTTTGCTTTTTAATAAAAACAAAAATGGTAATCATTTGGTGTGATGTTTTCTTATAATTAAAAAATAACAATCTTACATTTTGTAGAGACTTAGTCATAGTTGTAATAAAATCAACAATCATCGGTCAAACAGTATCATTAATATGTAGTAGTGTAGTATCCTTGGGATCTGATACAGTCTACATGTTTCTCTTATTCCCTTCCCTTGTTTTCGGATATCATCGAGAGTTTTTTTCAGTGCTTCTTCTGTGTACTGGACAGTCTTTTTCTTATTTTTGTTGACTCCAAATTATTTGGAAGCTCCATCTAAAAAAGAAGTATAAGTATGTAGTTTGCTTTTTATGACTAAATTTTGTTTTAAACTTAAAAATAGTAGGTATTTCTGTTAGCGGCCGTTATTTCTCTCATACTAAATTATGGTGGCCGGAAACCAATGTCTTTATTTCGCTTACTTTGGTTTACGACCACCTGTTTTGTAAGTAAATTAAACAAACTTCTTACAAAGAAACTGGTGGTCGCTTACCAAGGAACTACAAAGAAAAACTTTTACAATACTAAATTCAAAATTGTAACAGTCCTGTATGAAGCATTAGGATCAAATTAATCAAAACAAAATAATGCTGATTTCGTCGGTTTGCGACCATGTGGTCGCTATCTAACGTTTTTGATAAATAAGCATTTCGGTTACCGACCACTTGATTTTATCTTAATAATAAGTTTAAAAAAGCAAAATACAACTTAATTATAATCCATACTTATCGATTGTACAATTTAACATGTAACTGGTGTGTAAAACATGAAATAAAGTAATAAAATTTACCTTTGAACGCCGCGCGCCGTGTTAGTTTTTTTTCAACTTGCGGTACGTCCACTTACCACGGAATCAAGACGCGCATTTATCAATTTTTTTTCGGCTCTGGGTTAACCCATTCGTTTCAAACTTTGCAAATTCTTATTTCATAATTATGTATAAAGCACGTTAGATTTATTTTTTATGTATGTTATCTCTACAAATACTATTTTCTTGATTTAAAGAAACTTAGTCCGTCAAATGGTCGCCTACTGAAGGTGGTCGCGAAACCGGCGAAACGACCCTAAATAGGAATACAACAACATTATAGTCGGAAATTGGTTTATATTTATTAAATAAAAAAAGGAGGCAGAAAACCGAAATGCCAGCACTGCCAAACTTCCTAACGTTTTAGCATAAAAAAAAGACCGAAACATGAAAAAATACTAACACAGTTACGTGAAATACTAAAATTTCTTGACTACGGTTTTTGGAGCAAAATTGCATAATTATTCTCTGTTATGGTGAATTAGGACAGTATGAAATAATGCACATGAAATTTTAGGGTTGTAACGTTTTGAAAATATGTTAACTTGGTAATTTTAATCCCACTTTTGAGTAGGTGCACATGTTAAGGAAAATTAAAAAAAAAATGCAACGCGTTTGTAAAATATCTACTTTATACTTTCTTGAGAAATATTCACTTTACGCTTGAGAAATATTCACTTTACGTAAGATAATACGGTAAGCAGTCAATATTTTATTGTTGCTGATGTCAAAATAACTTACTACAATAACATGATGTGCGTTTGTTTAGAAATTACTACATGATGTAGAAAGAAATAAAAACTGAAATTATTATTTTAAATAATTACTCGTCCCTGCTAACAATATCATTTATGTGTTTAATTTTAAGTATATATTAGTGTATTTAACACTAAAACCTTCTAGATTAGATGTTAGTAAAAAGCTCATTTATCATCATTAATCCATTTGGCATTTAATTAAAATTTAAATTAGTATTGTTAATCCTTCCTTCTCAAATTCATCCAAAGGTTGTCTTTAAAAGATCGCTTTTAGCGATAAAACCGCCCATTGTGTCGCACTGTAATATGTTTAGAGATTCATAATAAAGAGTATTTCTATATATCTATTCTTTCTATGAATTTAGAATAAATTAAGTAGTCTGACATTAAGACGTGAAAATTGCTGAAAAAGTTTATTAAATTTTTTTCTGCCATTTTTTTTATTCAAGCTCCGATAATGGTAGACTTGAAAAAAATCTGTTGTCTGACAACCCTACAGAGGCAGACGCATAAAAAGACTGTTCTATGTTGGTAGTGATTTATCTGTTATTTTTTTTTTCTACCAACGCCGAGACACGCGAGGTAACAATTGATAACTTATTAGTTCGTTTCATGTTCACTGACGAATACAGGGTGTGGCTGGTACTGATTCGTTTTGGGTATAAAACTATTTCTCTGTTTTAATGTATTTTAACAGACTTTTAATTGGTTTGTTCGCGCATAACTCCGTCGCTTACCAACCGAATTGAAAAAAAAAAGTTGTTGGAAAGGGTACACTTTTCAAATGGTTTTCATGAAAATTTTATTGAAATTGGACAAGCGATTTTTAAATAATCAATAAATCTAAAGATTTATCTACATTGTCTACGTTAACGATCTTTTCGTTTACTCTAAATTGAAACAAAAAACACACTGCGTGTTTTTTGTTTGAGAATTTCATTTTAGACGTCAAAACAAGAATCCAACAAGTAGCACACCTAATTAAAATATTTTTTACGAAAAAAAAACTTTAACGCTTCATTTTTGGGGTTGCCACAGTCAAAAAAATAATAACAGGGTAATTAAATAATCACTTTAACTCCCACACCCTGTACATACCCTGACTTCATTCGTTTTATTGTTGAGCAGTATGTAATGACTACAATTTGACAGATTGCCGCACATTACATAATAGTTGCGACGCGGAATGACTTGTATTTTATTTTACTCTTTTTATTGTCATGGGATTGGTTTCTTCAATTTTAGATTACATTGTGAAAGGTTATTCGATTTTAATGATAGCAGATTATAGAATGTCCGGATCCTAGTAGTCCACTGAGAATTGAAGCCAAAAACACGGTAGAAAAGGGTTGATGTAAGTTTGCTACAAAATTAATTCCGCACGAAAAAAAGTGTATAAAAGGGATAAAGTTTTTTTTTATACTTATTTGATTACCTATTGTACATGCGCCCCATTTTTTTACGCACGGGGATAGTAGAACAATTAAATTATAAAATCCAGCACAAAACTATCGAAAACGAGGACACAAGTGGAATCAGCCCCCCTAGCCAAGTCAAAACAAGTCGCAAACGATAATCGCAAACGACCGGTACCTACTTCCCAATCGATTTTCAACTTCATAGTCGAGAGCCTAAAGTTGAAAATTCATTTAAGATTTCTGAGCGTTAGCGACAGGAATGATCGATAACGATAAGCAATCTTCACTAGATCTTCAACGTTATATCCAAGCACATAAAGTTGAAAATCTATTAAAGCCTACTCAGCGTTTGCGTTTATCGTTTGTAACTTGGCTACAGGGCCTGAATAGAAAGTACTAGGAGAACAGGGATCATTGATACTTTTTTTCGTGGGGAATTCATTTTGTGGCAAACTTTAACAACCCGTAGAAAATAAGCCCGTCATTCGATTCCTTCGTAAAATAAGTGAACATCTCCAAGGAATGCGTGAGCCACTACGACATTTATAAAAAAAACCGGCCAAGTGCTTTGAGTTGGACTCGCCCATGAAGGGTTCCGTATCAGCAAGCATAGATTAGGGATATAATTATATTGAGATTAGTAAGTAATATACACAAACAATAAAAATAACTTTGTTTTTCATAGTGTTTGTATGAATAGCAAAGTTACATTTGCGGTTTTTAAAAATGTACTATATCTCAAAAACTGCTAACTGTCTCTCATCCAAACCAATTTTCGTTAGAAGTTTTTGTTGAGGTCTACATTACGTTTTTTTTTTAGTTTTATCATTCTCTTATTTTAGAAGTTACTGGGGGGGGGGGGGACACATTTTACCATTTTGGAAGTGTCTCTCGTGCAAACTGTTCAGTTTAGAAAAAAATGATATTAGTAACCTCAATATAATTTTTAAAGACCTATCCATAGATACTCCACACGTATGGGTTTGGTGAAAAAAAAAAATTGAGTTTCAATTCTGAGTATGGGGGGCACCCCCAAAATTTGTTTTGTTTTTATTTTTGTGTGAAAAATCCTAATGCGGTTCACATAATACATCTATATACCTACCAAGTTTCAACAGGATAGCTCTTATACTTTCGACAAAAAGTGGCTGTGACATACGGACAGACAGACAGACATGACGAATCTATAAGGGTTCCGTTTTTGCCATTTGGCTACGGAACCCTAAAAAGTGGCTTCACTTAAAACGTTACGTTTTGTTTCGGTACAGCAATCAATCACAGCATGAGAGCAGTGGTGGCCAAGTGGTATCGGCCTCGACTTACGAGTTGTAGGTAGGGTTGCCAACTTTTCTTAGAAAAAATATAGTATATCAGACTTCAAAGTAGGTAAATAAAGAGTACGGACTTCCAAAAAAGAGTATTATTTTTTACAAAAAGAGTATTTATTAGTATTATTAATTTAATATTTTTAAAAAGGTGTTTTTTTTGTACTTTTTGCAGCACATAACAATTTTTCATTGTTTTTAAAAGAATCATTTTTATTCAATTTCGATGAAGCTCTATTTTTCTCTTCCCGCCACTTCACATTCATACCGGAAACTCTCTCAGTAAATGCTGAAGTGGCGGGAATAGAGAGTATAATATAGCTAATATTTTTTTATTTAACTAAACAATTTCGTCTGGGCATTTTTTAAAGATAATTTGCTTTTTTTCTGCAGTGGACTTTTGCGTAAAATCTGTGTTACTTGAAACGTCTGAATGTGGCTTGGGGAATTGGGGATAAAATGGTCGACTTTTCTGTTTATGATACTGGGTTTGCATAATATTACATGACTGACACTAGTATAGTAAACATTGTGTAAAAAAGAGTATTTTAGCGTACTCTATTAGTCTTATAGATTATAGAGTACCTACGCCTACATGATATAGAGTACAATACTCTATTTTAGAGTACGGTTGGCAAACCTAGTTGTAGGTCGTGGGTTCGAACCCCGTCAGGCGCATTACTTTGTGTAATATATTTCAACACCACTGCTCTCAAAACGGTGAAGGAAAACATCGTGAGGAAACCGGCATGTCCTAGAACCAAAAATTCGAAGACATGTGACATCTACCAATCCGCACTGGGCCCGCATGGTTGATTACGGCCCACTCCCTCTCACAGAGAGGAGGCCTGTGTCCCAGCTGTGGGAACATTTATAGGCTGATGATGATGATGATGAATCAATCACACAACCACTGTGCCATAAAGTTTAGGGTGTGTACGTAAATGCAGAGATTAAGATTGAGAATGCATCTCCACACTGATAAGTGATAACGTTATCAAAGTAGAGAGGTCATTGCTCCTAACTCAGTAACCTTCTGTGGTTATTTGTTTGTATACTCAAAGAGATCGCTGTCAACAATAACATTTATCTCAAGTGAAAAGTACATCTGTTACAATACAAAGAAAGAGTGCATCAGGTGTTTATCATAATATCGTGATGCTGGATGAATCAGGTTTGAATAATGCGTCTTAAAAATACGAGTATGTTTTTTTTAATATCGATTTTTTTTTATACGAAATTTTTCAATTTAATATCAGAGGCACACCATATTCCTAAATCTATTTTATTTACATAAATTAATTAAAAATTTATTTAGGTATCAAACTTATGGACTGGTGAGTCCATAATTTTTAGATGAAACTATTTTAAATCAATTCAAAATACTTATGTAGTTTTCATTAAAATTATGTTTGTATCTTTTCTTCGAAAACTAAGACCGTCCATTGTCCATTATTAAATTAGCGAAATCGTATTGTATTTCAGATGTACCCTAGAAAGATAATAGTCAAACATAGCTACTACTTACATAAATTATTCTCATTTTTTTTTTACTATTTATGATGTCTATTTGCCGCTTAACCCATTTATAAACTATGATATCTATTACAGTTTCCTTTCACACAAGATAATACGGAAAAATATGTAGTAAATCACTGTTTTACATCCGTGATTAGTAAATAAACATTATGTTTGTAAATATAATAGCTCTAAAACAATGTACTACATTTAATAGAATTATGACCCTAAACTAAACATGATAAGGCTGAATTTTCATTCAGGAATGTCTTGCCCTCCAATGAATTGACGATACAAAATGATTTGAACTTTAAATTTTGAAAAATAAAGAAGAATTTTCCCTGATAATAGTTACAGTAAAATAATCAAGCACATGCAACTGAAAAACAGCGTTATTTTCAGTGAGATAAAGTGTATTTTTCAGTGGTAGACATTTGCTCTAGTTTCACAACCTGATTCATCGGTTCTCGCGTTGCCTAGCAACGAGTAAACAAACAACTACAGACTTAGTTTGTCTTTCAAATGGCATTTTATTTTATTCAAATCAGTTTCCCGTTTTTCCTTTGTTTAAAGTTTCGGAATCAATCTATTTTCTGTGTTAATATTTGAATTTTAAAATAGTATAAGTATTTCTACTCTTTTTTTCCATAGTAACGTTTTTTTCAACCGCATTAAGTTTAGAGGAAAATTATTAAAGCTATATAATATAATAAGTTGGTTTGATACGGATATGTAAATAATAATTATTCAATTTTATTATCTGAATTTAACAAATGTCATGTTTACAATAATAAAAATGTCTGGCTGGAAATGCTAGTAATAATATTGTAGTTTTTTTTTCATAATAAAGTCCTCTATATTCCACCTTTGCATGGATATGCAAATAATATTTAATTCTAAAATTTTAAACAAATTAAAAATACAATACAAATATAGGTAGATAAAATGTCAAATCATAAAAATAAAAATATTATTTTAATAAAATGTCATGAATGCAACAAAAAAAAAACCCAGTTTGTCGGACTGGTTACGCTACTAAAAATTATCACAAATGAATTATTTTTTAAATGAGCAACTGTTAATTTATTTCATCAATTAAATATTTCTTAAATAATCTTAAACTTTTATATTTCATTATTCTTAAAATTATTCTTTATTTTTAATATAAATTTTATTTCATTAAAAAAAAAAATGTTTTATATTTTTAGTACTACATAATTTTTAAATTACTTACTTTATTGAAATACAACCAAATCTTTAAATGTGAGGTAAATATTCTATTCATATGCAAAGTGCATAATAAAATCTCTGCAAAATGTCATAAGGGTTTTGCATATACTCATGTAAAATGTGACCGAGCATATGAGTCTAGCTCAGTTCACCTCAGTGGATGCATTAGTGGACGCTTGCCGTGTTCTTCAATCGGCATAAACAATTTTTTTAATAGTACCATCTCAAAATGAATGATGTAACAAAGGTTCTGTAATAATTTTGGCGATCTAAAAAGAGTGTCCATGGAGTTTCTTGCCCATTCTTCTCTATATAGATCTACTTCTTGGAATGGGCATCTACGGTACTTTCACAGTTTTTATGTCTTGTGACTGGAACTGTAGTACCATAATTTTGTAGTTCTTAATTATATTTTATTTGTCTTTGACAATTCAAAAGTGTCTGTTACAGGCCTATTTGAGATAAATGGTTTGATTTTGAACAATGTAGGTTTTACTGAAGAGTGTGTTGACATTGTTGACAGCATCAAATAAATTATTAAAAAAATACATGTGGCACTCGGAGATTGCCGCGGTGAAGGTATTGCAAAACATTTTTTTTTAAACGAAAAAAATATCGCCTACCGCGAATATTTAACGAGAATATCATTTATTTAAAATGTTTGTTGTGCACTACTGTAATAAAGAACTGCTTTGTTGTTGTAGAAATTTATAAGTAGGTTTCATTGTGAAAACTCCCTTTGTAGCTGGCCGTTTAGAATCAGTAAGAAAAAGTAAATTGTCTTTATGACTGATATTTTTATGATTGCCGAAGTCTCCCTAACTGAAACGACGTTAGACGATGCGTGGTGTCTGGTACTTTCCTTAGGTTTTTGGGAACTTCTTGATTCGGTGGCCGCGCCGCGCCGCACTCAGAGCCCGCGATAAAAGCTATGCAATAGCTTAAAAAAAACTATTAAAAAAAAAACAAATCTAATTAGTCCGTCAGTTATATAATTACTGAAAAATAATGAACAATATTTTTTTCTTTTGACGAATCAATGAATATTTTACATGGATAAAACGCATCAAAGTTAGAGAGTGGGGTCTCGTGACGTGAGAAGCAAGTAACGATTGTAATTGCTTGTGTATTGCCAAATTTAAAAACGTCGTATTTTCACCGTTTTTGGTTTACATAAAAAAGCAAAAATTCAGGTCTAATATTTTTTGAAAATCTAATTGAATGACGGACTTATTTTATTTCTTCAGTCAAATCTATTGAGCAGAGATTCAGGGATCGTAAAGTTCTTACCCACGATTGCAAAATGAGGATCCTCTAACTATTGTCATATCTGTGAGATCTCTCTCTCTCTCTCTCCGACGTTTTTTATTGGATCTTCTATAATTATATTCTTATCACAGAGAAGATTATTAAGATCACGATGGAGAACTCCTCCACTCCAAACTGGAGAAGAATCAAAATCGTTTTTTTTACGATTTATTAGAAAAAGGTAAGTATGCCACTTTTTTCTGCTTTTTAAAACGTTGCCCCACATTAGGAATCTCTCTTGTTCAGCTGTTCCGGGTCTGGGTTTTGTGTATGTAAGTTTCTATGTTTGTAAACACAACCACAATACAGGGAGAAATTCCTAGTGTGGGGCAAAGTTTTAAAAAGCAAAAAAATAGAATTCCTTTTTTCCATTAATCGCAAAAAAAAATCGATTTTGATTCTTCTCCAGTTTGGACAGAATTGGCAGACATAGCAACTATTAGCTACTAGTTAATAGATTCGCATTTGTTTCTGAACCATATTTGTTACAAAGTAACAATCAATGCCTCCCACAACTAGTCAATGACGGGTAATTGTGGAAGCCCACGCGATGTAGTTAATCTGATTACTGGTGCACAGCAATGTAAGGTCAAGGGTACACAACAACATGGGTACTCTTTTTAAAATGGGAGAGGTTCTCAATTCGTCAGAATCTTTTTTTAATGTACGTTCCCCGATTTTTCGATGGCGCTTGGACTGATTTGGAAAATGCTTCTTTCTTGGAAGGCTACATTTCATAGATGGTCCCATAATATGGTAATCAGTTCAGAGGCCTTACCACGAGCTCTTAACGCGATCCATTTTAGGCTGTGGGAAAGAGACAGAACTATACAAATCATCTAGCGTCATCTCTTTCCCACGGCCTAAACTGGATCGCGTTAAGAGTTCATGGTAGGCCACCAGGATTTGCCTTTGCAGAGACAAGGAGATTACAATTGGACAAGCTTAGAAGCGAGACCACCCGCAAATATAACTTACAATGTCATCAATGGTGTTCTTACATGTCCACTGTGTGCTCGGAGTTTTACGGTAAAAGTTGGATATGAGAGTCACTGGAGAGCTCATGAAAAGGCATATCAAAGCTCTGAACCACTCTAAGACCCAACGATTGTAGTCAGTGTGGCCGAAATCGGCTAGATGGCATCATCATCAATCAGGTCAGGATCTGATGACGGGATCTTGGAGAAATCGATGGAACTCTTCAATGAAATACAGCAAATCATCAGCGATTGCTACCATCGCATTATATCAATGTATTGTTTACGCAATCACATAACATTTACGCCTGTACTTACTTAAAAGGGTAAAATGAAAAAATGTTTTTGAATAAAATGAAACCGATTTCTAAAAAAAACAAAAAAGTGTAAAAAACTATAACTTTTCTTTCGGAAGTCGGTGGCAAAGGAAATAACAAACAAAGTCATCGCGTCTTCCGAAAGGAAAGTTATTTTACACTTTTTTGTGTTTTTTTTTTTAGAAGCGGGTTAATTTTTTTAAAGGTAATTTTTTTCACACGTAACATTTTTCCTATTTTGGGAGTGATTTTGTGAAATGTAACGGAAGTGTATAAATTGAAGTGTAACAAAATTAGTCAAATCAATAGTTGTCTGTCGTAATAAGTTATACTTAAGTACGTATCGAGTTAATTTTAATATTCAACAATATTTATGATATATAATATTGACATTTATTTCCCTAAGTTATATTTGCCTATTTATCTTCATGTGCCTGTTTATAACGACATATTATTATTGTCCTTACTGGAAAATATATTAGTTATTCATAAGAAATTAGTTACTTGCATCCTACAAATTATTATTGAGGAAACAATATTTTTAATGATCTTAATTTCGATTTAGTTAGTTTATGTCTTTGGGCAGCGAGGCGAGTGGTAATAAGACTATCCTGTGCCATCCGCCCCATTAAATACATTACATGCCGGGACTAGCGGGATTGATGATACAATTTTTCCTATCTACCTCGTTTATGGGGCAGGGGCAACGAGCTTGTTTTATCGTGGTAAAATTATCAAATGAGTCCTCCCACCCAGGGCGGGACGGGAGGCACTGTCAGACTTGTACTGACTGAAATCCACGGCGATCCTTCAATAGCCCTTTACGTTCACGGTTACAGAACGGACAGAACGGGGTGGATGAAACCAATCCACAAATATGAGTGCAGTAAAAGTACAGATCGATTATGATATTCCATTTAAAGAGACATTGAAAACAAGACCTTATAGCGCAATGAATTAAACGCGTTTTATATTGGAGACTAAATTGTGTCCTATTTTCACCGTTGATTGCTGTGATTATAGTCGAGGAGAGTGTGTTTTTTTTTTGTTACAATTATTCCACTTGATAATTTCAACTCGCACTTGACCGCTTTTTTTCTGAATGAACACAGTGTGTCATTGACTTGTAAATAAAAATAAACTTTTGCTTTACTGCCAAGAGTTCAAGAGTTCCAAACAAAGAAGTTTTTGTGTTCGTTTTCTGTGATATAATTCATATAATTTTAGATTTTGTAGTGAAGGGCGATACGGAAGCAAATGGATTTGGGTATTACCTCAGAGGCTGGGAGTATTGACGTGTTTTTTGGCTAAGAAATTATTTTTGTGTTGAATTTTTCACTCTTATATTATGACTTCCAGAAGAATTTTTTTACCTTTTTTATGTAATATGTAGAACACGATAGTCTAAACCTCGTTTAATAGGTGAGAATAAGAAGTGTTCATGTTTCAGATCAATGATAAAAAATCATCAAAGTGCTGAAACCAGTATACAATCAGTTGTATTGCTGAGATACCCTAAGTGTTAGACAGACAACTGATTCCTGAACGTTTGAAAAAAAATGTTGTCACTGACTATTATAAACTTTATTTATATCAACTAACTTATGCGAACGGCTTTCTGACTATAAGTTGCTCGAGACCATAATTTATCTCTATTCCAAATTTCATCCAGATTCGTTCAGTTATTCAGATATCATCCATACTTTCCCATATTTTTAAAATATCAGTAACATTTCTGTCAGGAATCAAAACTCATGTCACACGCATGTTATTGGTGTTTGCAAAAAAAAAAAAACAAGACTTTGATCGAACGTGACGTTCAAATAAATTTATTTTCCTCACGTAGGTACTTATACTTATGCACGCATTCTGTGTCACGCTTGGAAACGAAAACCGCACTTGACGTAAATATTAAATATCCTTATTTGTTACGTCGGAAGCGGTTGACAGTATAAACTGTTTACGACAAATTGCTGAGTCAGCTATGGGGTATGTATATGTATAGTCAGGCTATAGTGTTCCCACTTCTGGGACACAGTCCTCCTTTTTCTAAAGGCGTGTTATGGTTTTTAGATGTCACATGCTTACATTTTTTTTTTCAACACTAAAAATTAAAATAATAAATGTGAATTCAGATTCTATGAGATTTAAATTGGAGTAGGGTATTTTACGGGTTTTTTATTAGCATAAAAATACTTTTCAGATCAATGAATATTGACAAAGACAAAACGCTTCCAAATTCGGGAGTGGGGACTTGTGACGTCATAACGCCTGTAAAATTATATCGTCCGAGAGACGTTTCGTGATTTATAAAAGCTTACTTTTTCGTCAATTTTGGTTTACGTAGCAAAAAAAGCAAATACTTACTAATACTTAACAGTAACAATGTAATTAAAAATTTGGCTGTAAGTTAGCTTATCTTGGCCCTGACTGAGAGCGGTGATCGTTGCCAAAAGATAAACAACAAAGAAAATCTTAGGGCCAAAAAACTTTTTTTAAAAAAATGTAACCGCCTTCAAAAACAACCACAAAAAAGGCTAAAATAACCTACAAAATAACTTTTCTTTCAGAAGTCGGTGCCTTTGTTTTTTTTTCATTTCATTGTTTTTTTGCCACCGACTTCTGAAAGAAAAGTTATTTTGTAGGTTATTTTACCCTTTTTTGTGGTTGTTTTTGAAGGCGGTTACATTTTTTTTTTTAAAGTTTTTTATTTTACTCTTTTTAGTTTAAATATTCAACTCAAATTCTTGTCAAATAAATCATTCTCTCTCAAGTGCACAATAAGCTAATAAAATACTCTATCTCAAAAACTACTGAACCGATTTTGATGAAACTTGCAGTATTCCGTAAGTTAAACAATACTTAGTACAAAAAAAAAAGAATTACTTAAATCGGACTTGTAGTTCCAGAGATATGCGAACACAAACTAAATCAGTCGATGCCTACTCCAAGCCGTTGAGGAGTTGTACCTTCCATCATCAGATCATCCACCTGAGATGATAATTATCAGATGCAAATACTTGAACAGCTTTAGAAAATATATGAAAATGGTACTATGTGCCTATAAAATTTGAAGGTTGCCCTCGATTTCCCTGGGATTCCATCATCAGATCCTGACCTGATGATCATGGGACCAATTGGAAAGTATACCCTTTCAAACAAAAGAAAAATTTTCCAAATCGGTCCAGGCGTCTTCGAGAAATCGGGGAACATACATAAAAAAAAAAAAAAAAAAAGATTCCGACGAATTGAGAACCTCCTCCTTTTTTTGAAGTCGGTTAAAAATATGGACTGGTGAGCCCATAATTTTTAAGATGAAACTATTTTAAATCAATTCAAAATACTTATGTAGTTTTCATTAAAATTATGTTTGTATCTTTTCTTCGAAAACTAAGACCGTCCATTGTCCATTATTAAATTAGCGAAATCGTATTGTATTTCAGATGTACCCTAGAAAGATAATAGTCAAACATAGCTACTACTTACATAAATTATTCTCATTTTTTTTTACTATTTATGATGTCTATTTGCCGCTTAACCCATTTATAAACTATGATATCTATTACAGTTTCCTTTCACACTAAGATAATACGGAAAAAATATGTAGTAAATCACTGTTAAACATCCGTGATTAGTAAATAAACATAATGTTTGTAAATATAATAGCTTTAAAACAATGTACTACATTTAATAGAATTATGACCCTAAACTAAACATGATAAGGCTGAATTTCCATTGAGGAATGCCTTGCCCTCAAATGAATTGACGATACAAAGTGATTTGAACTTTAAATTTTGAAAAATAAAGAAGAATTTTCCCTGATAATAGTTACAGTAAAATAATCAAGCACATGCAACTGAAAAACAGCGTTATTTTCAGTGAGATAAAGTGTATTTTTCAGTGGTAGACATACACAACCTGATTCATCGGTTCTCGTGTTGCCTAGCAACGAGTAAACAAACAACTAAGTTTGTCTTTCAAGTGACATTTTATTCAAATCAGTTTCCCGTTTTTTCTTTGTTTAAAGTTTCGGAATCAATCTATTTTCTGTGTTAATATTTGAATTTTAAAATAGTAAAAGTATTTCTACTCTTTTTTAGGGTTCCGTAGTCAACAAGGAACCCTTATAGTTTCGCCATGTCCGTCCGTCCGTCCGTCCGTCTGTCCGCAGCT
Organism: Agrotis exclamationis; assembly: GCA_950005045.1. Taxonomy (NCBI): domain Eukaryota; kingdom Metazoa; phylum Arthropoda; class Insecta; order Lepidoptera; family Noctuidae; genus Agrotis; species Agrotis exclamationis. The sequence continues at coordinate 17,251,547 of OX465440.1, forward strand.
TAGCTCAGAGACGCCCAGCACTAGAAAGCTGTAATTTGGTGTAAATATACGGATTTGTTGCGTCAAAAAAGTGGTAAAATAAAATCCCGTAAAATATTTTTTTTTAGGGTACCTCCTGTACACGTAAAGCGGGGATGTTTTTTTTTTTTCTCGCGTACCCCTTAGTGTGGGGTATCATTAAATAGGGTTTTAAAAAATATTGGTAGTTTCCATCAACAATTTTTTGATAAAAAGATTCGTTTGTGAAATATTAAGCTTTAAAGTGCTAATTTTTGCCCTACTCGAGTGTCCCCCCCCTCTACCAGCTAAACGGTTATGTTTGGGGGTGTGAAAAAATTTACAATAGTAGTATATATAACGAAGTTTAAAAGAAAATTATCATGACTAAGTGGGCTTTACAAGTTTACGAGTAATAGTTGACCAACTTATAAAACGTACTGGGATAACATTTTCCTAAACAAAATGTATCGGAGAACAACTGCAAATGTAAGTTTGTCAACTTCATTTTTACAGCTATAATAGGTAATGGAGTGGAGTGGAGTGCAGTGCAGTGGAGTGGAGTGGAGTGGAGTGGAGTGGAGTGGAGTGGAGTGGAGTGGAGTGGAGTGGAGTGGAGCGGAGTGGAGTGGAGTGGAGTGGAGCGGAGTGGAGTGGAGTGGAGTGGAGCGGAGCGGAGTGGAGTGGAGTGGAGTGGAGCGGAGCGGAGTGGAGTGGAAGGGAGTGGAGCGGAGCGGAGCGGAGCGGAGCGGAGTGGAGTAGAGCGGAGTGGAGCGGAGTGGAGCGAAGTGGAGTGGAGTGGAGCGAAGTGGAGCGGAGTGGAGTGGGGTAGTGTCGGGTGGAGGGTCGAAAATCGCTTGAACCTTTTTAACAGGTTCATAGCGATTTTCGACGTGCCTTGACACCTCTCAAGTTTTTTTTTTTTAATACGTCATAAATCGTAAACCTTTCAAAGTTGGAACCAACTACAAGAACTTTTATAGTATGTTATTACTTGCTGCTACGGAACCCTTTATGGGCGAGTCCGACTCGCTCTTGGCCGGTTTTCCATAGTAACGTTTTGTTCAACCGCATTATCTGTACCTACATAACAAAGTTTAGAGGAAAATTATTAAAGCTATAATAAGTTGGTTATTATCTGAATTTAATAAATGTCATGTTTACAATAATAAAAAATGTCTGGCTGGATATGCTATTAATAGTATTGTAGTTTTTTTCATAATAAAGTCCTCTATATTCCACCGTTGCATGGATATGCAAATAATATTTAAGTCTAACATTATAAACAAATTAAAAATACAATACAAATTTAGGTAGATAAAATGTCAAATCATAAAAAATAAAAATTGTATTTTAATAAAATGTCATGAATGCAACAAAAAAAAAACCTGAAATTTGTCGGACTGGTTACGCTACTAAAAATTATCACAAAAGTATTAATTTTTAAATGAACAGCTAAAAGCTTATCACCTGTTAATTTATTTCATCAATTAAATATTTGTTAAATAATCCTAAACTTTTATATTTCATTATTCTTAAAATTATTCTTTTTTAAAAATTAATTTTATTTAATTAAAAAAAATGTATTATATTTTTAGTACTATATGTATAATTTTTAAATTACTTTATTGAAATGCAACCAAATCTTTAAATGTGAGGCAAATATTCTATTCATATACAAAGTGCAAAATAAAATCTCTGCAAAATGTCATAAGGGTTTTGCATATACTCATGTAAAATGTGACCGAGCATAATGAGTCTAGCTCAGTTCACCTCAGTGGATGCATTACTGGACGCTTGCCGTGTTCTTCAATCGGCATAAATTATTTTCTTTAATAGTACCATCTCAAAATGAATGATGTAACAAAGGTTCTGTAATAATTTTGGCGATCTAAAAAGAGTGTCCATGGAGTTTCTTGCCCGTTCTTCTCCATAGAGATCTACTTCTTGGAATGGGCATCTACGGTACTTTCACAGTTTTTATGTCTTGTGACTGGAACTGTAGCACCATAATTTTGTAGTTCGTAATTATTTTTTATTTATCTTTGACAATTCAAAAGTGCTTGTTACTGGCCTACTTGAAATAAATGCTTTGATTTTGAATAATGTAGGTTTTACTGAAGAGTGTGTTGACATTGTTGACAGCATCAATTACATAATTTAAAAAAAATATTCAAAAAAATCCAAATCTAATTAGTCCGTCAGTTATACACCGTGACTTTTTAGTCGTCTTACAAAAGCAGCCCAGTTCATGTATCCAATAACTAGAACACGTTTATAATAAAAAAATATGTATTTAAGAGATTTAAAAAATTTAATAATAAAACTTTAATTGGTTATTATGACACAAGGCGTAGTTAGAAACGCCCTTGTCTCATAGAAAATGGAAATGGAATGATCTACCCGACTATTGCGCTGGGTAGGTATACTCTACAGATTGATACGTAAACATTTTAACAGGGTGTTTCATATTTCGAATGTACCTATTTATTAAAAATAAAAATTATTATTAACGATTTAAAAAAAAAAAAACTCGCCTAGAGGTACATTAAGTCGTATACATTAAGTGGACGACTTTTGTAAGACGACTAAAAAGTCACGGTGTATACTTAATTGAAAAATAATGTACAAAAACTTTTTCTTTTGATAAATCAATGAATATTTTACATGGATAAAACCTATCAAAATTTGAGAGTTGAGCCTCGTGACTTCAGAAGCAAATAACGATTGTAATTGCTTGTGTATTGCCAAATTTAAAAACGTCGTATTTTCATCAATTTTGGTTTACGTAAAAAAGGAAAAATTCAAGTCTAATATTTTTAGAAAATCTAATTGAATGACGAACTTATTTTATTTCTTAAGTCAAATCTATTGAGCAGAGATTCAGGGAGAGAACGTAAAGTTCTTAACCACGATTGCAAAATCAGGATCCTCTAACGATTGTCATATCTGTGGGCTCTCCGACGTCTTTTTTTTGGATCTTCTATAATTATATTCTTATCACAGAGAAGATTATTAAGATCACGATGGAGAAAGGAATGCCACTTTTTTGCTTTTTAAAACGTTGCCCCACATTAGGAATCTCTCTTGTTCAGCTGTTCCGGATCTAGGTGTTTGTGTATGTAAGTTTCTATGTTTGTAAACTCACCCACGATACAGGAAGGAATTCCTAGTGTGGGGCAACGTTTTAAAAAGCAAAAAAAAAATAGCATTCCTTTTTTCCATTAATCGCAAAAAAAAAACGATTTTGATTCTTCTCCACGTTGGACAGAATTGGCAGACATAGCAACTATTGGCTACTAGTTAATCGATCCGCATTTGTTTCTGAACCATATTTGTTACAAAGTAACAATCGATGCCTCCCACAACTAGCCAATGACGGTTAATTGTGGAAGCCCACGCGATGTAGTTAATCTGATTACTGGTACACAGCAATGTAAGGTCAAGGGTACAAAACAACATACTCTTTTTAAAATGGGAGAGGTTCTCAATTCGTCAGAATCTTTTTGAAGCTATTGCATAGCTTTTATCGCAGGCTCTGAGCGCGGCGGGCCTGAAAAACCTAACGAAAAAACCTGACTACATTTGACAGCACGTCGTTTCAGTTCGGGAGACTTCGGCAATCATAAAAATATCCGTCATAAAAACAATTTACTTTTTCTTATTGATTCTAAACGGCCAGCTACAAAAGGAGTTTTCACAATGAAACCTACTTATAAAATTCTCGTAGTGCACCACAAACATTTTAAATAAATTATATTCTCGTTAAATATACGCGGTAGGCGATTACAATTGGACAAATATAACTTACAATGTCATCAATGGTGTTCTTACTTGTCCACTTTGTGCTCGGAGTTTTACGGCAAAAGTTGGATATGCGAGTCACTGGAGAGCACATGAAAGGGCATATCAAAGCTCTGAACCACTCTAAGACCCAACGATTGTAGTCAGTGTGGCCGAAATCAGCTAGATGGCATCATCATCAATCAGGTCAGGATCTGATGACGGGATCTTGGAGAAATCGACGGAACTCTTCAATGAAATACAGCAAATCATCAGCGATTGCTGCTATCGCATTATATATATGTATTGTTTACGCAATCACATAACATTTACGCCTGTATACTTAAAAGGGTAAAATAAAAAAGTTTTTGAATAAAATAAAACCGGTTTCTAAAAAAACACAAAAAGTGTAAACTAGAACTTTTCTTTCGGAAGTCGATGGCGAAGGAAATAAGAAACAAAGTCATCGTCTTCCGAAAGGAAAGTTATTTTACACTTTTTTGTGTGTTTTTTTAGAAGTCGGTTTAATTTTTTTTTTAAAATAATTTTTATCACACGTAACATTTTTCCTATTTGCGGGCAATGACGTATTATATATAGACACGCCATGAACGAACATCGCGGCGCTTAAAAACGGCGACAATACTAGAACTACTTATACGCGTGAAGAAAGAGAAAGAAAATATGACACCGTACGGCGGGAGGGAGACGCAACTACGCGCAATGTGGCCAATTGGCTTCATTTTTTGTTGCCATTTTAGAGTGCGGACAACGTATCTAAGATCAAACAATGAAGGTGTGAGATGTGATTAGAATGGGAACAGACAAAACATTTGTTTTGTAGCGGCTTTTGAAAGAGTTTGTTTTGCTTGATGGTATTGTGGGATGTATAGTTTATATATCATTGTTTGCGGGAGTGATTTTGTAAAATGTAACGGAAGTGTATAAATTGAAGTGAAACAAAATTGCTCAAGTGGTAATGAATAATCCTAACATATCGTGTTAATGTTAAATATTCATAATAGGTATAATTGTTGACTCAATTAAATATTGACATAAACAATTTATTTCCCTAAGTTATATTTGCCTATGTATCTTCATGTGCCTGTTTATAACGACATATTGTTATTGTCGTTACTGGAAAATACATTAGTTATTCATAAGAAATTAGTTATTTGCATCCTACAAATTATTATTGAGGAAAGAATATTTTTTAATGATCTTAATTTCGATTTAGTTAGTTTATTTCTTTGAGCAGCGCGCAGCGGGCTGAGTGGAAATAAGACTTTAAAGCCTCCTGCAGACACACGCGATTAATCGCGCTGCGACAACGAGCCAAGCTAATTTCCACTCTAAATGTACTGCGAATAGACCGCGACATGTCGCCCCGCGCGATTAATCTCGTGTGTCTGCAGGAGGCTTTATCCTGTGCCATCCGCCCCATTAAATACATTACATGCCGAGACAATTTTTCCCATCTACTTCGTTTATGGGGCAGGGGCAACGGGCTTGTTTTATCGTGGTAAAATTATCAAATGAGTCCTCCCACCCAGGGCGGGACGGGAGGGACTGTCAGACTTGTACTGACTGCAATCCACTGTGATCCTTCGATAGCCCTGTACGTTAAAGGTTCACGGTTTCAGAACGGACAGAACGGGGTGGATGAAACCAATCCACAAATATGAGTGCAGTAAAAGTACAGATCGATTATGATATTCCATTTAAAGAGACATTGAAAACAAGACCTTATAGCGCAACGAATTAAACGCATTTTATATTGGAGACTAAATTGTGTCATATTTTCACCGTAGATTGGTGATTATAGTCGAGGAGAGTGTGTTTTTTTATTTGTTACAATTATACCACTTGATAATTTCAACTCGCACTTGACCGCTTTTTTCTGAATGAACACAGCGTGTCATTGACTTGTAAATAAAAATAAACTTTTGCTTTACTGCCAAGAGTTCAAGAGTTCCAAACAAAGAAGTTTTTGTGTTCGTTTTCTGTGATATAATTCATATAATTTTAGATTTTGTAGTGAAGGGTGATACGGAAGCAAATGGATTTAGGAATTACCTCAGAGGCTGGGAGTATTGACGTGTTTTTTGGCTAAGAAATTATTTTTGTGTTGAATTTTTCACTCTTATATTATGACTTCCAGAAGAATTTTTTTACCTTTTTTATGTAATATGTAGAACACGATAGTCTAAACCTCGTTTAATAGGTGAGAATAAGAAGTGTTCATGTTTCAGATCAATGATAAAAAATCATCAAAGTGCTGAAACCAGTATACAATCAGTTGTATTGCTGAGATACCCTAAGTGTTAGACAGACAACTGATTCCTGAACGTTTGAAAAAAAATGTTGTCACTGACTATTATAAACTTTATTTATATCAACTAACTTATGCGAACGGCTTTCTGACTATAAGTTGCTCGAGACCATAATTTATCTCTATTCCAAATTTCATCCAGATTCGTTCAGTTATTCAGATATCATCCATACTTTCCCATATTTTTAAAATATCAGTAACATTTCTGTCAGGAATCAAAACTCATGTCACACGCATGTTATTGGTGTTTGCAAAAAAAAAAAAACAAGACTTTGATCGAACGTGACGTTCAAATAAATTTATTTTCCTCACGTAGGTACTTATACTTATGCACGCATTCTGTGTCACGCTTGGAAACGAAAACCGCACTTGACGTAAATATTAAATATCCTTATTTGTTACGTCGGAAGCGGTTGACAGTATAAACTGTTTACGACAAATTGCTGAGTCAGCTATGGGGTATGTATATGTATAGTCAGGCTATAGTGTTCCCACTTCTGGGACACAGTCCTCCTTTTTCTAAAGGCGTGTTATGGTTTTTAGATGTCACATGCTTACATTTTTTTTTTCAACACTAAAAATTAAAATAATAAATGTGAATTCAGATTCTATGAGATTTAAATTGGAGTAGGGTATTTTACGGGTTTTTTATTAGCATAAAAATACTTTTCAGATCAATGAATATTGACAAAGACAAAACGCTTCCAAATTCGGGAGTGGGGACTTGTGACGTCATAACGCCTGTAAAATTATATCGTCCGAGAGACGTTTCGTGATTTATAAAAGCTTACTTTTTCGTCAATTTTGGTTTACGTAGCAAAAAAAGCAAATACTTACTAATACTTAACAGTAACAATGTAATTAAAAATTTGGCTGTAAGTTAGCTTATCTTGGCCCTGACTGAGAGCGGTGATCGTTGCCAAAAGATAAACAACAAAGAAAATCTTAGGGCCAAAAAACTTTTTTTAAAAAAATGTAACCGCCTTCAAAAACAACCACAAAAAAGGGTAAAATAACCTACAAAATAACTTTTCTTTCAGAAGTCGGTGCCTTTGTTTTTTTTTCATTTCATTGTTTTTTTGCCACCGACTTCTGAAAGAAAAGTTATTTTGTAGGTTATTTTACCCTTTTTTGTGGTTGTTTTTGAAGGCGGTTACATTTTTTTTTTTAAAGTTTTTTATTTTACTCTTTTTAGTTTAAATATTCAACTCAAATTCTTGTCAAATAAATCATTCTCTCTCAAGTGCACAATAAGCTAATAAAATACTCTATCTCAAAAACTACTGAACCGATTTTGATGAAACTTGCAGTATTCCGTAAGTTAAACAATACTTAGTACAAAAAAAAAAGAATTACTTAAATCGGACTTGTAGTTCCAGAGATATGCGAACACAAACTAAATCAGTCGATGCCTACTCCAAGCCGTTGAGGAGTTGTACCTTCCATCATCAGATCATCCACCTGAGATGATAATTATCAGATGCAAATACTTGAACAGCTTTAGAAAATATATGAAAATGGTACTATGTGCCTATAAAATTTGAAGGTTGCCCTCGATTTCCCTGGGATTCCATCATCAGATCCTGACCTGATGATCATGGGACCAATTGGAAAGTATACCCTTTCAAACAAAAGAAAAATTTTCCAAATCGGTCCAGGCGTCTTCGAGAAATCGGGGAACATACATAAAAAAAAAAAAAAAAAAAAAAAAAAGATTCCGACGAATTGAGAACCTCCTCCTTTTTTTGAAGTCGGTTAAAAATGGAATGACATCTCATTTAATTTTTTTTTGTTCATTTTTTTTTGTTTTTAGTATTCTTTTGTTTTTGCTTAATTACTTGGTTATGTTGTTATACCATAAGCTACGTTTTATACTTCCTCAGTATTTTACATTGAGTTTACCCATACGAATACTTTTTTTTACTATAATTTATTTATTTTTCAGTTATTTTAAACTTAGTCATTGTGGAAAATGGCTAAATAAATTTATTAAGAAATTAAAATGTTTTCAGGTGTTTAGAACCATTTACAAAAATAATTTTAATTATAGTTTATTAATAGAAAATTAATTAAGTCATTGTCATTTTTATTGAGCAAGTTTTCTTACAAATAATTTAAATATTACTATTATTTTCCTACCTAGCCTTTGTGCTGTAAAACATGTAAAAAAAATTTCATAAATAAATAATATTAACTAAAAAAATAAATCCACTTACTTGGAATCATCGCACCTAACAGCACACCCCGCCAAAAACAAAAACAAAAAAGTTTTCATTTTCACACACTACACTAAAAACTCCTTAATTTAGTATCTTCCATAAAAAAGAAAAAAAAACCTTCACGAAATACTTGTCAAACGTCAAATTCAAAAAAAGAACAGTTTCGAAAAAAAAGTTAAGATTAGAATTAAAAATAAAAAGTTCGTTTCGCGCCAATTTTGACGTTCGTAGTGATGTGGAGCAAGGCGCGCTGTCGACTCCACGTGCGAGTCGATTATGACAACATTAAATACTATACTACTATACAGTGGTTGATTCTCGTTCGTAGTGTAAGAGACAGTGACTGATTCGCGCTTTTTATCTTGTAAAAATAATAATAATTATCATTATTATTTCATTGTTGTATATTTCCGTTTTGCTCTTCTTGTCTATAGTTATGTTGTGAATGGCTAAAGTGTTTTTAGGTGGTATAATCATCGTGAGTCGTTGGGACCATTGGGTGAAGCAGAACGGACTGTCAGACTCGTACAGGCTAAAATCCACCGTGTTCTTTAACGCTTAACGTTCCAGATAACTTGCTTACGTAGTCGTTGTAGTTGTTCCGTGCGGGGATAGAACCCGCGATACGCAGCACTTTAGTCGAGCGCTCAACCACTGCGTCAATCATGCAGTCAGTGAAGCGTAAAATCTACGGTGATCCTTCAACAGCCCTTTACGTTTCAGGGTCACGGTTTCCTGATGAGACAGTCCCGCGACCCCGGCAGGCTTTGGCCCGCCCCTTGCGTTATACTCGTGGACGGGTGCTGCTTGTGGTGACTGGTCGACTTGCTGACTTTTGGTTTTGATTTAATTTAATTTATATTTCTTTATATTGTTATTTACTGTGATGGTCTTTGTTTATCATTTTGGGATAGGATGTAATTTCATGTTGATGTGTAATGTTAATGTTTTATTAAATTGATGATGAGCAGTGGTGGCCCAGTAGTATCGGTCCCGACTTACGAGTTGTAGGTCGTAGGTTCGAACCCCGCCAGACGCATTACTTTGTGTAATTTATTTCATCACCACTGCTTTTAAAACGGTGAAAGAAAACATCGTGAGGAAACCGGCATGTCCTAGAACCAAAAACTCGAAGACATGTGACATCTACCAACCCGCACTGGGCCCGCGTGGTGGATTATGGCCCACTCCCTCTCACAGAGAGGTGGCCTGTGTCCCAGCAGTGGGAACATTATAGGCTGATGATGATGAGATTGTATAAAATCTTGGTTCTTCTAACCGTACAGATAGATGTGTTGCTGGGGAGTTCGTTCCGCCACTTCTTCTTTCCAGCCAAAACACTAGGAAGTGTCGAAGGGGGGGCGCTTTGGGGGACTGTCAATGTAAAAATTGATCTTCAAAAAGTGTCATATCAGCCTATTTGCTGTTATGCTGCTGTTTATGATCGTAACAGGTGATGATCTGTAGTTTCTGCTTATCCCTTATGGGAAAAAGTCGTGACTTTATGTAGATAACTAGTGGAATTTCTGTTATTTACGCTTATAAATACACCGGAATATTTATTCAGATAACGAGGTCATTGGAACAGAATAGATATGAGAGAATATCTAACTGATAATAACATAAATAAATACTAATAGCTGTTTAGTAGGGACTTTCATTTTGTGATGTTCCATTCATTGGTCAGAAATGAGATTTGTAGACGTACTAAAGTTGCCGACATAGTCCAACGAATTAGCAAGTTGAAGTGGCAGTGAGCAGGTCACATAGCACGCAGAACTGATGGCCGATGGAGCCGTAAGGTTCTCGAATGGAGACCACGCACCGGCAAGCGCAGCGTAGGACGTCCACCCACAAGGTGGACAGACGATCTTATGAAGGCCACAGGATCACGCTGGATGCAGGCCGCTTACAACCGGTCCTATTGGAAGTCTATAGGAGAGGCCTATGTTCAGCAGTGGACGTCTTACGGCTGATATGATGATGATTATTCATTGGTACGAAAGTCAGACAACCTGTCTTGCCCGGTGACTAAACAGTGTAAATTTTCCAAATGGACGTGGATGGCTTTATTCGAAACTATGAGGAATATCGAAAATTACAGAAGGGAGTCTAGAGTCCGATTGAATATTCTTGGTCAAACATCGAATCAAATCGAATCGAAATCGAAAGTTGATTTTGGAAAGAAAAATAATGAAAGTCTATCTTGGTATGGACGTGTGATGAGGAGGGATGAGACTCATGTGACTAAGAGAGTGATGAGTATGAATGTTGATGGATGGAGAGGAAGAGGAAGGCCAGAGAAAAGATGGATGGAGTATGGAAGAAGAAATCGTGTTGCGCCGACCCCAAGTAAAATGGGATAAGGACAGGAACATGATTTTTCAAGATTTTGATCATGATTTTTGAAAAAAAAAACTCTGTATAATTAAACCGCTATTAAGGATGTTTCGGGAAGTAATAACGTACTTTCTGCTAATTATAAGTGACCTGATGACAAATGTTTCATGAAACCATTTTTTTATACGTAATTACGTACTTAGCTTACTACATACGTACAATCCCAAAATTGTTTACATTATTAGAACTCAACGAAGAAGTAATAATGTAGATAAAAATAAGACGGTTCTTGATAAAAAAAAAACGTTTAATTATTCCCAGTGACATCAAACTAGGATTCTTAATAAACATGGAATTTTCTAACAAAAACAATTAATTAAGTAATTTTGACAAACATATGGCGACAATATTTCTGAATGGCCAATCTTTAATGGGTTAATACCTAGAGATAAATAGTTTTTAGGACCATATTGCATGACAGATGTTTTTGAATAAAAATGTAGGGGATTTTCCGCAAATAATATCATGGAACACTAGCTGTAGTTTGCGGCTTCGTCCGCTACAAGTCGAAAATTACCCCAGAGGAACATAAAAACCGGGATAAAAGTAAACTAACCTTTGTTTTCCAGGGCCTCGGTGCTCTTTTAAGACAGTCCTTCAACCTTGGAGACAGTTCCGCAATATCTGGATCCCTTAACACTGGACATGTGTTACGTCTGGTAGCAAATATCCGGTGTGCGGACTAAAATGTTGGAAATTATTAATAATCTATCTCAGCTGCTACCTTCAGTTGGATCCTTGTCTGTAAACAATCAATGTCTGAATTTGCTTATCCGAGTCTTTAAGATGTCCAATCAGAGGCAACAGTCAAAAACGAACAGGATTTGGATTCTATATGGGACAAACCCACCACAATATTCCCAAACCACTGCAACTCCTGAGAGCCAGAATCAACGGTGGCAACCACCAGAAAAGCGCCGAGACAATGAAGCTCGACGTGTCCCGGAGAATGAATTTACCTGTCTTGGATCCTGCACGAAATTAATCAGAAAAGAATAGTGGAGGAGTAGGAAAAATATGTTTCCACTTCCCTCCATGCAAGCAGGAGACAGAACAAAGCAAGGCCAATAGGCACAAAGGGACATTACAACGGGGAGAAGCCCAGTTGCCTTGCACCACGGGTAAAAACGACTACTAATATTAATGGGTCCTAAATTGTGAGCTGCTATATTTGATTCCAATAATAGGTATATATAGATTTGGATTGAGACCAAATATTGATTTCTGGCGTAATTCGATGATGATGGCAGAATGATTATGGCCCTTCGTACTCTAGGCGACGCAAGTATCCGTTACCTTACGACTTTGGTATCCATTGACGCGTGCCTGTGTACGAACCTCTATGGATTTGATGTATTGCGATAGTCGCCTGGAGACTTGCGCAGCCTAGTGTACAATGGGGCTTATTTTTTTTCCAAAAGAATTCACTCGGATGACCAATTAAAAGAAGCCATATCACGAAGGTGAAAAGTAAACGTTACATAAATTCAAACGTTTTTTCAATAAAATATGCAACTGTACTCACAAAATTAATGAGATGTTGTACAAACAGTATCCACCTGTTAAAATTTATAAAATAAATAGTAACGTGCGTAACGATTATTCTTTTCAATTCTTATAAGCAAACAAAAAATTTGCAAACATTACTTGCAAATATTTAAATTGTTTTTTTTTTGTCTTTTCAAAATCAAGGAGTTTTACATACCTATAAAAGTTATAATATTTAGTAAGTCTAGTATTCTATTAGATGACAGACCCCTGTGGTGTCAGAGTTAAGTCGCCTCTGGGAAGTCTACAGGCCTTTTTAGGGTTCCGTAGCCAAACGGCAAAAACGGAACCCTTATAGATTCGTCATGTCTGTCTGTCTGTCTGTCCGTGTATGTCACAGCCACTTTTTGTCGAAAGTATAAGAGCTATCCTGTTGAAACTTGGTAAAAAGATGTATTATGTGAACCGCATTAGGATTTTCACACAAAAATCAAAACAAAACAAATTTTGGGGGTGCCCCCCATACTTAGAATTGAAACTCAAAAAAAAAAAATTTTCACCAAACCCATACGTGTGGGGTATCTATGAATAGGTCTTTAAAAATGATATTGAGGTTACTAACATCATTTTTTTCTAAACTGAACAGTTTGCGCGAGAGACACTTCCAAAGTGGTAAAAAGTGTCCCCCCCCCCCCGTAACTTCTAAAATAAGAGAATGATAAAACTAAAAAAAATATATAATGTAGACCTCAACCAAAACTACCAACGAAAATTGGTTTGGATGAGATACAGTTAGCAGTTTTTGAGATATAGTACATTTTCAAAAACCGCAAATATAACTTTGCCATTCATACAAATACTATGAAAAACAAAGTTATTTTTATTGTATGTGTATATTACTTACTAATCTCAATATAATTATATCTCTAATCTATGCTTGCTGCTACGGAACCCTTCATGGGCGAGTCCAACTCGCACTTGGCCGGTTTTTTAGGGTTCCGTACGTCCGAATACAAAAACGGAACCCTTATAGGATCACTCGTTTGTCCGTCTGTCTGCCGCTTACAGTCAATTATCTCCGAATCTACTAAACCGATTAAGTTGAAATTTGGTACACATATCAATTCCTGTGACCCAAGTACAGAGGTGTGACGTGAATAGATGAAATCTGTATATGGGAGGTAATATTTGGAGGGACGGTGGAATTAAAAAAAAAATGAAAACTGTATCGTGTGACATATCAAATGAAAGGTCTTGTTGAGAAGATCTTAAATGTATTTTTTTGTAATTTTAAAATAAATAGTTTCCAAGTTATTCAAGAAAATAGACGAAAATTGACCATTCCCCCACCCTTATCTTCGAAACTTCTGAACCTAAAATTTGGAAAAATATACAGAAATTAGTTTTCTACTTATAGATTATAGGAACCCCTATAAGAAGTCCATGATATTAAAATAATATGGTAAATCACTCAATAATATTGTGCGTACCAATCTTCAATAATTATTCGTAAATTTCAATTCATCTATTACTTGCGGATAAAATTATAGGTGGGCAAAAAATAAATCGTACGGAACCCTCTTCACGCGAGTCCAACTCGCACTTGGCTGGTTTTATTTTTACGTGGTAAAATCACCAAATGAGTCCTCATGCCCTGGATGGACAGCTTTACTACAAAGCACAAGTCCGATCCTGCATGGAGTATTGTAACCTTCGGGATGGCTCAGCTAAATACCAACTTGACTCAGTGGAACGCAGAGCTAAGAGGCTTGTTGGCGACGTCATCATCATCATCATCATCATATCAGCCGTAAGACGTCCACTGCTGAACATAGGCCTCCCCTTTAGAGCGGCCTGCATCCAACGTGATCCTGTGGTCTTCATAAGATCGTCTGCCCACCTAGTGGGTGGACGTCCTACGATGCGCTTGCCGGTGCGTGGTCTCCATTCGAGAACCTTACGGCCCCATCGGCCATCAGTTCTGCGTGCTATATGGCCTGCCCACTGCCATTTCAACTGGCAGTAAAATTGGTGAATGCCAAGCTCCATAGCTTGACTCATCGCCGCAAGGTTGCCTGCCTGGCCGGAGAATGTGCACAAGAACTCCACTACCTAATTCAGCAGCTTGAATTCTTCCGAAAAGATTGACTAATAACCAATCAAAAGAGGCCATATCACGAACATGAAAAGTAAACGTTACGTAAATTGAAACGATTTTTTAACAAATTACACAACTGTACACACAACAATAATGACATATTGTACCAATAGTATCCACCTGTTAACATTTATAAAATAAATTCTATTGTGCGTCACGATTTTTTTTTCGTTTTTAAATCATGGTATTTTAAATACCTACCTGTATTATATTACTAGCTGTTGGCCGCGGCTTCGCTCATTCCCATTGTTGAGACAGAAGCCTTCCTCTCCGTGTCAAGAAATGGGCTCATAAATGACACTTATCTAGCGAAGGCTAATTAGACTTCACCATGTCTTAATTAAAATATATCAATCCATTTTTTTACGTCGTTAAATCATCAAATGAGTCCTCCCACCCAGGGCAGGGCGGGAGGGACTGTCAGACTTGTACTGACTAAACTCCACGGTGTCTTTCAATAGCCCTTTGCCTGGTAAGAGTCCCGCGACCCCGTCAGGCTTTGGCCCTCTAAAAGGGGCCCCGTCAGATTACTGAAAGCTTTATGTATCAATTCATGTCATAATTTCTGACCAAGACACGAGGAAAACCACGGACAAAAGTTAGTAAACTATTAAATAAATTCCTTAACAAATAAGTCTTTTGTCATAACCAAAGAATGTCTTTAGCATGCAAAACAAAACAGAATCGACGAAAAAAGTGCTTATGACCAACTACCATGTGGAGATATCTGTAGGAACCAAAACCACCCATATTGCTACAGAATAAGAGCTATTACCAGGCTATGGATATGAGGTTGATTGTACATCGGTCTCGTCCCTCATTGTATTATTTTCTAGAACCAAACGTGATCAGAATACATGCATGTTGACAAGGAATTCTAAGAAAGGCGGTTACAATAAAATAGAGAGTGTTGACTGGAGAATAAGGTATGATACATACTCTTTCGGGTCGGCATCTCGGTTCAGTAGAAGCACTTCGGTATTCCCGAATGCATAAAACCCGAATCTCTTCAAAGTTAGAGTGAACAGGCTTCTTCTGCGTAAGTTCGCTTCATCGTGCATCGAAGGCTTTGTATTAGTCACCTTTGACTTGGATAAAAGTCGAGAGTAATATGAGATCTCAAAAAAAATACTGTACAATGCCAAGCCGAACGGTTTGCCTAATCACAATTCACTCAGACAGCGATAAAATATCGGAGAGAGATAAAATAACTTCCAAAGTTATCTTTCTGAAATTCTCAGTGAGTCAAAGCCAAAAGTAGTTTTTTTTTAAACTGAAGAAACCTATGTAACCTAGTATTGAGCAACGTTAATACCATTGCTTGTGAAGAGGGTAGAATTTGTGTATGCCGCCCGGCTCTACCAAATCAGGCTGACAAAATGTGCACTCCCCTTAATGATAAGATGATGACAATAAAACTTTCCTATCGACTGGATTGTATAATCAAATGGCTGTTTGTCACTTTCTCTAAAGGAAATTATAAATTTTGATGTGTTTGTTGTTTTGTTTCTTGTCTTTGGGTCATGTTTTCTTACTAGGGAAGTCAGAAAAAGTTTACTATCATCCTAACATTGAGGTGGGTACTCGATTTCTGATATTATTCTCTTTTAATAGTCAATAGGTGCGTCCCCACAGAGCGCGCAGCCTCGCTAGGCATTTTCCGCGCGAAGCAGCTCGGTTGGTGTGGACGTGACTCGGGCGAGGCAAGTGACAGCGCTGCTGCGGTCGAGCGACCGAGCGCCCGAGCCATCCAGTGTCGGCTTTTGTTTTGCTCGCGTATATTGTTTCGAGGCTCGGCCGAAAAACAATAGACGCGTCTACACAGAGTGAGCAGCCTCGCTTGTCAGTTTCCTCGCGCAGCAAATGCCTCGCGAGGCTGCGCGCTCTGTGTGGACGCACCTATCTACTAAGGCTGGTGAAAAAATTGTCCATCTTTCTTCTCTAATATTATAATCGACAGATTATTTATTATAGAGAAAATCTAGGCTAACATTTGTAAATACGGATCAAGTTACATAAAAGTTATTCATGACTATGATCTTTACCATTTTTCTAAAGTGTCACAAAACACGATCATCATTACCATTCTCATTATAATAGTGACACTAAAGTTTTTTTTTATTCCGTGGAAAATAACAGCCGAAGTAGAGCTGATCTGTGAGAAAAATATCTAATAATAGAAATTATTTATATTTCTGTCTCCTCAGGTCAATGGCGCATTCTTCTATAACTTGTATCTTTTGTGATTAACATAACTTCACGCTTGTTACTTCCGAAGGGTAAGGCAGAGCATGTAGTACTCTTTTGTGATAAAAATGATAAGTGCCCACTGCCCATTGTCAAAACGGCCAATGGCCAATGGTCGGCGCAACACGTTAATTACAAGATTAATTTAAGAATTATTCTTAATACCTACTAATGATCGCCCTGTGGTCTAGATAAGTCATTGGCAACACCTACACTGGTCAGCAAATAAACCGAGCCACCCGCTACCTAGGAACTCTTATTCGATTTTCTCAAAAAGTATAAAACTTACAACTATCAAAGTTATACCTACAAAAAGTGCGTTTCATGGTGATTAAAATGACTACAAATTAATTCGAAAGTACCGTCAACTCACATTGTAATCAACCAACAAACACAATGCTAACGATTTGCTCTGTTTTACCAGAGTTTGAAATTAGCGTTCTTTTTCTCTACAATGGGGTAGTCGGATATTTCTTATCATTTCTTTAGTTTTTGTCCATCGTTTGCTCAGACGCACACTCGTTTCAGCTACTTGTTTCGATTAATAATGGATACAACACCTCAGAAAGCAGCTCAAGCTGTAGCATTACTTCAAGCAGGCATTGCGCAACGTGAAGTCGCTCGAAAGCTTCGAATCAGCAGATCTTCGGTGCAACGAGTTTACAGACGATACCTAGAGACTGGAGCATTCGATCGCCGTCCAGGTACGGGCAGACCTAGGGCTACATCAGCAGCAGATGATCGTTATATCCACCTTACCTACTGTTCTGCGAAATCGCCACCTCAACGCAGTTCAAGTCCAACAAAGTCTGCGTGACGAACGCCAAGTGGTCATAAGTTCAGATACCATCAGAAGGAGACTTGCTGAACGGAACCTGACCCCAAAAAGAGCTGCAACAGGCCCAGCATTAACGGTAACACACCGTCGAGCACGACTTGAATTTGCTCGAGAGCATAGGGATTGGACATAAGAGCAGTGGAGTAATGTACTCTTCACTGATGAGACCAGGGTGAGTCTACATGGAAGTTATCGACGTCAGAGAGTATATCATTGCCCTGGAGAATGTTATTCTCAGTGTTGCATCGAGGAAACTGTTGCTTATGGAGGAGGATCTGTAATGGTCTGGGGCGGCATCTCGTTAACAGCACATACAGCGTTAGTTTTCATCAAACCGACGCGACGGCCCGTACACGTGGACTAACTTCTCATCGCTACATTACTGAAATCCTCGCAGACCATGTAGTAACTTACGCAGGATATACCGGACAGGATATGCAATTGATGCATGATAATGCACGGCCTCATGTTGCTCATGTGGTGACCCAGTATTTACGCGACGTCAGCATTCGTCGTACGATGGACTGGCCAGCTCGAAGCCCGGACTTGAATCCGATAGAACACTTATGGGATGAGCTGAAACGTCGGGTTCGAGCCCGGGTACCTGCTCCAACAAGGCTTCCAGAGCTGCGAATCGCAATTGAAGAGGAGTGGAATACAATTCCTCAAGATTTTATCGTCAGGCTCGTAAGGTCGATGAATACAAGGATGCTGGCAGTTATCCGAGCAAGGGCAGGGAATACGGAATATTGATCAAAAACTTTTTTTTTATTTTATCTTTGTTTTTGGCTTTAATTTTTTTTTCACTTTATCATTACTAACGATTGTCACGACTGAAAAACGACTCTTCTTTGTAAAATCCTTAATAAACACTGAAATATTGATTAAACCCAATGAGTTTCCCTTCATTTTAATCACCACGAAATGCACTTTCTGTTGGTACCTACAACTTTGATAATTGTAGGTTTTTTAGTTTTTGAGAAAATCGAATTAGAGTGCCTAGGTAGCGGGTGGCTCGGTTTATTTGCTGTCCAGTGTAGTAATTGAAATCTTTAAATTCTAAATAACCCTTGAAACAATACAACCGGTGACATTATCCCTGCAGTCAACAATTTGTTTAATGTAAATATTTACATGCAACAGTATAAATGCTTGCCTCAACACCACGTCACAATGTATTCTTTTACGAGCTTATCGCTTCATTGCCACTTGGGTAAGCAGAGCTGTTCTTAAGAAATGAATGTTATGTTATGGCTGGGCAAGTTCAAGGAATCGATAGGGAAAGTAACAATGTAAGATTATACATGTCGTAACCCCTGAAGGGCTAGGCAGAGATCAAGTCTCATGTAATATTGCCACTTTTTTGTGAATATTTGGCCACTCGGATGTCAGAGTTATTAAGCCGGCTCTGGGAACACCACAAGCCTCTGACATGGCTTTGGACATACACAGGGTGTATTGGATGGCTAAATCCAAAACTGCATAAAAAACTGAAAAAAATCCAGATGAGCAAGCCTAACATGTCATGAATGAAAACCCGGGATCTGAGGCAGTTTTTTGAGATTAACATGACTGTATTTAATCGATTTCAAATATAAAGAGAGACGACGTATTACTCTTTATTTAGCTAATCGTTTGCCCAACACTTCAGTACCCATACCATGAGTTGTCATTACGATACTCGATCATACGCATCGACCGCGTTTGGCGCTCTCATTGGTTGAGAGTTCATACAACCTTGGAGCGGGCCAATGAGAGCGCCAAACGCGGTCGATATCGATGATCGAGTATCGTAATGACAACTCATGGTATGGGTACAGAAAGTGAAGGGTTCTCGGTTCTCCGTAGTGGCTCGCCAGGTTCAAAGAATTGATAGAAACAAATGACGCAGTAGAAGATATTCTTGCGTCAGCATAAAAGGGAATTCTTAAAGGTGAGCTGCATTTCACAAAAGTAAAGAAATTTCCTAGGCCCGCCCGTGTTTCAGACTTAAGCCTTTTTTTTTAGCTTGGTAAAATCATCAAATGAGTCCTCCCACCCAGGGCAGGGCGGGAGGGACTGTCAGACTTGTACTGACTAAAATCCACGGTGTCCTTCATTAGCCCTTTACGTTCCAGGGTCACGGTAATGGTATAAGTCCCGCGACCCTGGCAGGCTTTGGCCCTCTAGGGAGGGGCCCCGTAATCTTGCTGTTAACGCTCTTTGAGGCGCGCGTAGAACACAACGCGCCGTCGACCCGGGCATGGTCCATGGTCGGACGGCGAGTTGCCCATTACTCGCCGCCCGCATGCCCGCGCCTACGGCGGCCGGAGATCGTCTTGCGACGTCCGTCGCCGTAGGTGCCTACCACTGCGACTGGGGCGGAGGGAGGACGCTGTCCTCTCCCTCTCGCGGCCCGCCTCCTCCTTCGCAAGCATGACTGCTTCGCAGAAGGAGGCGACCGCTTCCCACTCCGTCTCGCCCCGCAGCATGGCCTCAACCAATGCCGGGCGCGAGAGGTCTCCGCAGACTCAAGCCTTACGTAAAAGAGTACTGTCAACATCTTCGGAGAAGGTTGTAGTGGTGAGATACAGGATACCTCATTGTGGAATCGAATATTTGTTCACCTAGGTTATGATTTTCCGAGGTGAATTCAGGACACCAAAGTTATGGTTGGAATAAACCATCTTTTTCACCAATATAAAATCACCAATCTAGACATACGAGTATCTGTGTACAATACTACACTATCTCCTAGACTACAACAAGGTTAAATTAATTGCTGTAGTCATCATTCAGTCCGGAAATCAGTCTAGAGTAGAGTTGCACTCATCGATTACCTAACATTACTCATTCGGTGAGTCATTAGATTGAGTGCATCTCTTGAACTAGAAGATTTATGTTTTACTAGCTTTTTCGCTGGCTTCGCCCGCTTTAAATCGAAAATTACAAGAACATAAAATCGGGATAAAACTATTCTATGTAATAACCCAGGTTAAATAAAAACTATCTGGGCATCAAATGCCACAAACATACATCACCTGCTTAGCTTTTTCCCAACTATATTGTGGTCGGCTTCCAGTCGAACCAGATTCAGCTGAATATCAGTATTTTACATGGAGCGACTGTCTATCTATATTATTAGTTATTATTCATGTACTTACACTGATTTCACACAGCGAAAGAATAAAGTGGATATGCCCCAAATCTCGGAATTAATTTTTAAGAGCAGAAAAATCCTGTGATTTATTAAATAAAAAAGTTATTTACTTTTACCTACACAATTTATTTGTCTAATCTATCTCAGATAATTTATTATTTTTGTAATAATGTTTTCCAAACGAGATTGTCTATTAGAAATCTCGGGAAGATCCATATTAATATCAACATTTCGATGCAAGTACCTACTAAAATAACTCTACCTAATTCCGACCTCTGGTATACGACACTCGATCCCATGGTAAGACTGGTTATCAAACTTTAGAGCTTCTGACTACTATCAAAGATCTACAAATGACAGTCGGGACCAACGGCTTTACGTGCTTTCCGAGGCACGGAGGAAACTCGCTATGACAGATGGTTACCCATCCACAGACCAACCTCGGCCTGTGTGGCTGTAATTATTTAGCCACGAGCTCCTCAGTCACAAACATATACATACAAATATAATAATATTAATCCATCAACACAAACTTTCACATTTATTATATGTATAAGTGAGGCGAAGGAGGAGGCGGGCCGCGAGAGAGAGAGGACAGCGTCCTACCTCCGCCCCGGCCGCAGTGGTAGACGCCCACGGCGTCCGACGTCACGGGACGATCTCCGGCCACCGTAGCAACTCGCTGCCCGACCATGGACCATGCCCGGGTCGACGGCGCGTTGTGTTCCACGCGCGCCTCAAAGAGCTGTCAGCAATCTGACGGGGCCCCCCTCTAGAGGGCCAAAGCCTGCCGGGGTCACGGGACTCATTCCATTACCGTGACCCTGGAACGTAAAGGGCTAATGAAGGACACCGTGGATTTTAGTCAGTACAAGTCTGACAGTCCCTCCCGCCCTGCCCTGGGCGGGAGGACTCATTTGATGATTTTACCACGATAAAAAAATAAAAAAGTAAAATAATGACGACCGTGAACGTTGGATAGTATATTTTAGTAACTTCTGGTTTCTATCAGAATCAATACGTAAGTATTTCACTTTAGATAAAAACTCGACTGCATAGAAAATAAATGTAAACAAAATTGTATGCTTTTTGAACACCATGTGTACATAGCGAAAACAGGAGGGAGAGGAACTATTATTTCATCGATTCTTAGCCGGGTGTTAGGGGCACGACAATTGATATTTAGCCAATCGCTTAAGAGAAAATAAAATACAGCATTTGACTCAAGAATAGTGTAGCTTTTTACTGGTGAAAGAATTTTCAAAATCTGTTCAGTAATTTCAGAGATTACTTCCTACAAACAAATTCGCAAAATTACAAACTTCATGAAACTATAAGCTGTTTCATCTGCTACTCGGCTCCTAATGGTTGTAGCATGATATTTTAATAGCTTAAAGCCGTCCTCGTTAAATGAATATAATCTAACACAAAAACTTTTTTTAAATCGGATCAGAAGTTCCTGAGATAAGCGCGTTCAATCAAACAAATTCTTCCATAAATATGTATAGTTAAGCTGTTCCCCAATAAATAGGTTCGATTAAAAAAGAAACCATGACTCTGTTTTAGTTTTATCAAAATCAGGCATAAGATATTCCTTTTAGTTTTTTTCGCTATTCTTTTTAACACGCTTATACATTATTAGCTTATTAGCTTCACTTGTAACTTTGTAAAGAAAATCTTGGAATCATAATTTGACCCACTTCCCGGTCTTCGATTAGGATGAAATTTTGCACACGCTCTGAGTTCTGAAGACAATAATGAAATAAAATCCAATATGGCGGACGTCCAAGATGGCGGACAGGCTGTTTGAAACGCACCCCCATGATATGGGTATTAAACGAAAGGGTTTGCTGAATGGGATACGAAAAAAATTATCACGAGACCTAAATCTAACATGGCGGCCGTCCCAAGCTGGCGGATAAGTAGTAAATTAAGTTTGAATTATAAGAAGACTAAAAAGTATAACTTTTAGTGCGTGCTAAAAGCGTGTTTTTTAGTTTTTAAACTATTAGAGAATTATTAGTTTCGGATTTGACTATCTGTGCACAGTTGAAAAATTCACCCTGTACCTATGTTCTATTCATGTAATCGGAAATTAAAACATCTAGTATGTTTTCAATATTAATTGATTAAAGTATTACTTAAGTTAATCAAATTTACATAAAACCGATAGTAATAATTATAGTAAGTGACAAAACGCATGCTTGCATTACAAACGTGATAATATTGAAAACAAACAAGTGCTTATGTAAACAATTATCTTTATACGCCCAGTTTATTAATAAACATTTTGTTGTACTATGTGACTGGGCGATGTTTCTGATAGATATACTAAATACGATTGTCATACCTATAGAAGAAAAAAAAAACTTTTTGTAAAAAATGAAACCGACTTAAAAAAAATAACACAAAATATCGTAAAATAACTTTTCTTTCGGAGGTCAGTGGCTTTTTTTTGCCACCGACTTCAATAATCTGTCATTTGGTCCCATAAAAATTAAATTTTCTTTCTGTTCGGTTCGGTAGTTTTTAATTTATGAGCGTTTTTCGTTGTGTACTTGGATGATGTTATTAACGGAACTACGGATTAAGTATCTGACAAAATACCGACCGAATTGCGATCCTCCTCCTTTTTTTGAAGTCGGTTAAAAACAAAAATCTTTAAAAAAAAAATCGGTGGAAAAAATTAATTAACAAAAAATAAAACAAAGCCACCGACTTTCGAAAGATAAGTTATTTTACACTTTTTTCTTTTTTGACCGTCTGGTTAATGATAAAAAAAAAAACAAGATAATTGTCAAACTTAACTCCCTATCTCCCGTACTATTACGGAAGCACAAAATTTTCCTAATAACCCTTTTGATAACGTGTGTCGGTATTACCCAACGACCTACATAACTTGATACCTGCAATTTGGTACATTTACGATTTTCTTATCATCGTTTCCGTACATTAATGTAATTTGAGGGGTCAAGAGAAACTGGTTCGGTGCGCTTCTACAAAACGTTTGATAAAGTTTTACAAAGTTATCTTATGTCGAGAAAACGGGAAATAGGACTTAGTCTTGAAGAGAATAAGGATTGTTTTGGTGGTAAATGTAAGTTGGTGGTTAAAATTCGTTGTTTTTATTGCAAATAATTGAGTCATTAGGCACAGTTGTATCGAATGCAGTATGCCAAGGTCGGACAAATATTTGTTTTAAGCTCATTTTGTTATCCTATAGACGCTGATTGATATATTGTGTAAATATTTTTACGGATAACGTATTGGGAGTCATTATTTTATTGTAGGAATAATATTAGTTTTAAGCCGACATTGAAAATTTTCTCTTTGTTTTAAAGTCGTAGTTATTATTAAAAATATTTTCTGGCATGTTAAAAAACTTTGTTGTGCGATTGCTTAACAATGCATAGATATTTTGAGACAAACCCACACACACACCACCAGAAAAGCGCCGAGACAATGAAGCTCGACGTGTCCCGGAGAATGATTTTACCTGTCTTGGATCCTGCAACGAAATTAATTAGAAAAGAATAGTGGAGGAGTAGGAAAAATACGTTTCCACTTCCCTCCATGTCTGGCAGGAGATAGAACAAAACAAGACCAATAGGCACAAAGGGACATTACAACTGGGAGAAGCTCAGTTGACTAGCACCGCGGGTAAAACTTACTACTAATATTAATGGGTCACAAATTGAGAGCTATCTCATAGATATGCGATAGCAGTAATCACCGTTATTTTTTTAAGAGTTCCCTCGATTTCTTCCAGATCCGATCATCAGGTCCTGACCTGAAAACTAATGGAAAGGATTTTGCAAATTGGTCCAGGCGTCATCGAAAAATCGGGGAAAATACATAAAAAGCCGACGAATTGAAGAAATTTTAAACGTCCTCGTTTTAAATAAATATTGAATAGTTCTACTGCAAGTAACGATACAGTGACAATTACATCAACACATTTACTGTAACACAGTGTAACAATTTTAAAATGCTTTATCAATTACGATAGAGCTCTATTATGAAACATAGATAGGACACGCGAAGGAAACATTAATTTGTGCTACTAGTTTGGTGTTAATAGTTCGATGCTGTAATAAAAATTAAATGATGAGTACCTATAGTGATAAATTAATTATTATCGTTTATTAGTGTTTTATATCCTAAGACTTATTCCATGAGGTGCTAAGACAGGAAACCTCCACGTGCGCCCGTGGACTGGAGTTCCCTCTCGGATACGTCCGTGGGGAAGACCAGTTTTTCGGGCCGGTGCACCCTGGGATGCGGGCAAAAACTCTTCCTTAGGAACTGTGTGCCTAAAGGGTCTCTTTGCCCGTATGCGAATAGCCTGTCGGGTGGACACTCCAACGCGTGTGCCTCTGAATAGCAGAGGGCACAGCGGCGGAGCGGGCTTGCGGACGGTGAGCAATGGGTAAGGTCGCCGTCCGACCAAGGACCAAGCCCGGATCGGCGGCGCGTCGTGTTTCACGCGTCACCGACGGGGCCCCTTATGGGGCCAAATGCCTGCTGAGGTCGCGGAATTTTCTTAATCCAGGATACCGTGGCCCCGGAACGTAAAGGGCATCCGAAGGAACACGGGTGGATTTTAGCCAGTAAGAGTCTGACAGTCCCTTCCGCCCCACCCAGGGCGGGAGGACTCATTTGACGATTTTGCCACCCCAAAAAAAAAGACTTATTCCATTACTGTGACCCTGGAACGTAAAAGGCTAATGAAGGACACCGTAGATTTTAGTCAGTACAAGTCTGACAGTCCCTCCCGCCCTGCCCTGGGTGGGGAGGACTCATTTGATGATTTTACCACGCTAAAAAAAGTGTAAGACGAGACTCCGCTATTTGTCCGTCTGTCACCAGTAATAATACAGAGTGTGATTTTTTTTCAAAATCAGCGGGGTCGATTCCTGGTCAAAATTATTGAATTTTCTAAAATCCAATGATGCAGTTTTAGTTTTCATCGAAATCGACCTTGGGACTCCTTTCAGCATTTTTTCATATTCTTCACAGGTTCAGTTATAGATATTCACGCCCAGTTGAAAAATTCACCCTGTATACTTCAATACAGTTTGTAATTAGATTACTTTTAGTCCGTCATAACCGTTCTTTTCAATATCCAAAATCGGATAAAAATAGCGAACTGTTCTAGGCTCTCCCACGCACTTCCAGCCATTAAATCTCCATATGGACATATTTATCTACTATCTACGCATAAATAATTTGACATACAACAACAAAATGTGTGAAAAAATCAACTCAGGCGCCGGGTGAATGACCTCTGTGGTACAGATGTTGTTTTCGCGTAAATATTATTAAAAGTAAGAGTTTAACGGTGTTTTGGTTCATTTGTTTATTTTAAGGATGTTTTAATTTTTTTTTAATAAAGGGGAAAGAGCAGTGGTGACCCAGTGGTATCGGCCTCGACTTACGAGTTGTAGGTCGTGGGTTCGAACCCCGTCAGGCGCATTACTTTGTGTAATTTATTTCAACACCACTGCTCTCAAAACGGTGAAGGAAAACATCGTGAGGAAACTGGCATGTCCTAGAACCAAAAATTCGAAGACATGTGACATCTACCAATCCGTACCGGGCCCGCGTGGTAGATTACGGCCCATTCTCTCTCACAGAGAGGAGGCCTGTGTCCCAGCAGTGGGAACATTTATAGGCTGATGATGAAAGGAGAAAGGGATTTTGGGATGATTTTCTTTGTATGAGGTAGGTTAAAATGTTGAGTTTTTGGTACTTATGAAATTTTATGTGTTTTAAAGAAAGTAATAAACTTCCTTTTTAACGATAACTAGCATGTGCCCGTGGCTTCGAGACGTGAGGTTTCTTGTTTCAACATAAAATTATTATTTTTATACAAAATATTATATTTTTTTAATCAGGTTTTGAAAATTCGTTCTTATTTCATAAAATAGTGATATTAAAAAATATATTATTTCGAAGATATTTTTTTTTTTGGATAATGAAGTAAAACACAATTGATACATAATAATATAAATTTATTTATTAATTTTGTGTTGATGCGTAAAATAAACTTTTTTTATATTAGCTACATAACCAGTTAACACGTTACAAAACGGATTATTTTTTATGTTAAAAATAACCGAAAATTTACTCAAAAGTTAAATTAAGACTAGAGTTAAAATAAAGTTATTTTTTATCACTATTTTTGTTCCTGTCTTCTAAATATTCGTAAGAACAATTTGTTTATAGAATTGAGCAATATTTCATCTACTTATGTCTATCTCATACATATTATATTGTTATGCTTGTATTTGGTAGCACATTCAAGCATTATAATATGATACAATATACTACAAATTTCTTGAAAACAACCTCCTGTATAGAACAGAAAAGTACCGTGTAGGTACTTTTCTGTTCTATACAGGAGGTTGTTTTGTGAGTTCAGAGCCTATCCTTATATATAATATCATTGCCCTTATCACGAGTTTTCACTAGTTTACTTTACAGCGTCTTCCCAGTAACAGCGTTTCATGTATGGAAAAATGGAACAGCGCCCCTGGTGTGCGAAGAAGGAACTAATTTTTTCCTTGAAATTTGTCAATTGACAATGTCAAAGTTCCAGTTTACTTTACAGCAGAATAACTGTACCCTGAGCACGAGTTTTCAGTATTTGAGACGTAAAGTAAACTGGAACTTTGACATTTCAAATTGACAATTTTCAAGGAAAAATTTAGTTCCTTCTTCGCACACCAGAGGCGCTGTTCCATTTTTTCATACAAGAAACGCTGTAAATACTGAAAAGTTGCTGTAAAGTAAAAGAGTGAAAACTCGTGCTCAGGGTACTGAAAACTCCTGATAAGGCCTCAGTTTTGGTTGACGTTGGCGAAGTGACTGACTGATGCTCTGCGTGTCGCGGTGATTTCCGCTCAATACAATATTTGTCCGACCTGCACAATATGTACTTTGAACCAATCTTATCTGTCAAATACTTGATTTAAACCGGGATATTTAGCATTACCATGTTTATTATTTGTTTTGAGTTTCCGATATTTCGGCACTGTTGCAAGTGCCATGAACAGGAATGAACTGATGTTATTGCGGGTGGATGTTTATGAGCAGACAAATCGGTCTACCCTCCTTCTTGTTCGTTTTTTTTGCGTTCCACACGCGTACTAGTGACAATGTCAGTCTAAAAACTTATAAAACCTAATTTATTTATATGTTACAAATCTACATTACAATTTATATTATCTGTTATTTGTTGTGTATCACTGCCTACCCTCTTTTTTGATTAAAGTTCTTTAAGTCCATCCTAACGTTGTGTGGAAGATACCGCTATTAGCGATAAGACCGCAGTTGTACCCTTAAAATGATCAATTTTGTAACCTTGTAGGTATCCATTTTGGTGTAGGTACCTACAATAAAGTATATTCTATTTCATTCTATATTTCTTAACTACTTTTTCTCAAAATTCCCCACATATTTCTCCGGCCTAAATCTCTTGAAGTTCCATCCAAAACTCCTCTGCGTTCCTGCAGTCCTGTTCAACGACGGAGAAGAAGGCAGAGAATCTTCCGGCCGGGATAGAGTAGAAGAGTCTTCAGGCAGAGAGAGATCAGTAGGAGAGGCAGACATGTTGGGAGTCGAGAGAAGATTGACGGTGGAAGCCTTCAGGTCTGTCTCAAAGTTCTTGAGGACGCTCGCGCTGCAGAGGGGCGTTTCCACTTGTTCGACTGAATTCAGGTTGTCCGTGTCGATTTTGTAAGCTTCTTCTTTTTTACTGTAGCTGTGGAAGAAGAAAGATATTATTGTTTTAGTATCTTATTTATTGAAGTCCATGTGTTGACTCCAACTCGGTTGGGCAGCGTTCGGGAAACTACGCAATGTCTTTTCGTCCGACATACCTGAATGCCTCAAGACGAAAGTCTTCAACCAATGTGTGTTACCAGTGATGACTTACGGCACCGAAACGTGGTCTTTCACTATCGGCCTCATCTCAAAGCTCAAAGTCGCTCAACGAGCTATGGAGAAGGCTATGCTCAGTGTTTCTCTACGTGATCGAATCCGAAATGAGGAGATCCGTAGACGAACTAAAGTCACCGATATAGCCCACCTGATTAGCAAGCTGAAGTGGCAATGGGCAGGCCATGTTGCTCGCAGAGCAGATGGCCGATGGGGTCGAAAAGTACTAGAGTGGAGACCACGGACTAGCAAGCGCAGCGTAGGACGTCCACCAACGAGATGGACAGACGTCCTTATAAATGTCGCCGGAAGGCGCTGGTTGCAGGTCGCTTCCAACCGGTATATGTGGAGATCTAAAGGGGAGGCCTATATTCAGCAGTGGACGTCCTAGATATCGCTATTAGCGATAAGACCGCCATTCATCATCATCATCATCAGCCGGAAAACGTCCACTGCTGAACATAGGCCTCCCCCTTAGACCGCCACGCCGAACGACAATTCGCCACTTGCATCCATCGGTTGCCCGCGACCCTCACGATGTCGTCGGTCCACCTAGTGGGAGGCCTACCTACGCTGCGTCTTCCGGTCCGTGGTCATGACCTTAGACCGCCATTGTAACCATAGAATTAGTAATGTTTATAATAGTTGTGCATGACAATTTTGGTGTACAATAAAGTATATTCTATCTATCTGTCTATCCTATGGCTGAGATGATGATGATGTGTTGACTAGGCACTAGGCGGCGACTTCTCGTGCCCGGCATTGGTCGAAGCCATGCTGCGGGGCGAGACGGAATAGAAAGCGCTGGCCTCCTTCTGCGAAGCAGTCATGCTAGCGAAGGAAGAGGTGGGACGCGTGAGGGAGAGGACAGCGTCAACCTCTCAAAGCCGAGTAATGGGAGTCGCCATCCGATCATGGACCATGCGGGTCAACGGACGTGTTCCACGCGCGCCTCAAAGAGCTGTCATCAAACTGACGGCAAGCTTTGGGCCTCTAGCCCCTTAGAGGTCCAAAGCCCGCCGGGGTCGCGGAACTGTCTCATCTGGTAACCGTGACCCTGGAACGTAAAGGGCTATCGAAGTTTCACGGTGGATTTAAGTCATTACGAGTTTGACAGTCCCTGAGCCCTGCCCGGGGTGGGAGGACTCATTTGATGATTTTACCACGATAAAAAAAATGACAGAGAACGAATGAATACGGAAATGATCATCAATTGGTTTGTTTCCACATATTTGTTGAATGTAATATTGCTTCCAAGGGGAAAATAATCAAGCGGGCATTTAGTTCGTTAAAACTAATTAATTACTCATCATCATTCATCATAATATTACGGCATTTTTGTTTATGCTTGTTCAGGTTTGCGTAGAGGTAACCTGCGAAGTTAATTTTATTTTTTGAAATTTTCAGCTCAGCTTTAGGTTGTAAGCTATAGAGACTATACTTAGATAAAAATATGATTCGCGAAATTAACAAGTATGTATTTATGTTAATAAAAATATAAGAATATTAAAAAAATAAAAAGTCATATATGTATGTCGCAGGGAGATGAAGATATCAGAGATGTCACGAAATCCCGGAAGAAGTGGAACATTCTTGTTTATTACGTCTTCTTACTAAAAGTATCTAGTGATATGACAAAATACTAAACATAAAGTCAGAGATCATGTCATTTCACTAAACTATTAATGTAGTGAATTAAAGAATACTGTTGATGATTTTTCTGTCTACAGGGTTTAAATGAACCTAACCAAACCGAATCTCGGGGTGTCTATGAAGTCCGTCTTTTTCTCGTTCAAATGCAAAGTTGTTCAGCTGGTATTTAAGTAGGAGTGTACGAAAAGTGGCACAGAGAAATAAAAAATATCGTAAAAACGACTGGGGGCACCTCGACTCGGACAGGTTAGGTTAGTGGTTATTTTTTTTTAAACCACCCAGAAGTTCGCGGTGCTCCGTCGACTTTTCTGACATTTTGCTACATTTAGTTTGGTGTTTTGTCTCACTAAATTCTTTTAGTAAAATTACGTAATAAATAAGAATATTCCACATCTGCCGGAAGTTCGTGAAATCCGTAGGGATTTCGTGAAATCCCTGATTTCCTCATTTCACTGCGGCATGTATAAATCAATACGTAGTCGGCGTCGTCGCTATAGAAATTGTAAATTTTATGCAACTCGTACAAAACTGCAAACTATTTACAAGTTGCTAGTAAATAGGTAGTTAGTTAGTTTGAACTATAGATTGGGGTTTTTTTTTCAATTCAAGCAACTTGTATACCAATGATACCAATGTGGTATGCAAGACTTCCCTAGTAGAAGCGCACCTTAACTTAGATTGTGTAATATTGATCGAAATCAATAATCATTTAAATTTTTACCACAGATAATGTAACACTATACTAATATTATAAAGCTTAAGAGATTTGGTTGAACACCATCGTCGGTTTGTATTGAAAAAATATTTTTGTGTTGGATAGTAGGTATATTTATCGAAAAAAGCTATAATATCAGGCTACGACCAATACCAGCCGAGAAGCAGGTAAAACCGCGGAGATAAGCTAGTATCTTAATTCGTCGAAAAAAAAAACCAGTTGACAAAAATGTCACCTTTAAATGACTTTAAAAATTGCATAATAACACATTTTTTACAACACCATAACTTACTCATACCAATGATATTATAATGATAAATGGTTTCGAAGCAAAAAAGTTGCGTTATATTAAAATAAATTAGTCATTAGTGTAACACAAAAAATATGTAACTCATGAAACGTGACATCGAATTTATTGTTGAAGCTGTAATGTTTGTCACATGCCACGTTTTTTCAACTCAGGGAGGGACAGGAGGTACTGTCAAACTCGTACTGACTAAAATTCACGGTGTTCTTCAATAGCCCTTAACTTTCCAGGGTCACGGTTTTCTGATGAGACAATCCCGTGACCCAATCACATGCCACGTTAAGGTATGATTCTTTGGACACGCCGCGATCGTGGCGGTAATACCCTTCTTTGAGGAGTGGCTGGAGAGGCTTTACGGCGTCCTCACCTTCCGCTTGACACAGGTCTTTACCGGACACGGGAGTTTTGGGAGGTTACTGTCTCCGATTGGGAATGAAGAAACTCCTAGGTGACACCACTATGAGGATCGCCCGTAGGACACGATGGAGCATACGGTGCAGGATTGCCCCGCTTGGGCAGAGCACCTCTCACGCCCAGCGTTGGTCGAGGCCATGTGGATGGCGGGTAATGGGTGACTCGCCGTCCGATCACGGACCACGCCAAGGTCGAAGGCGCAGGTGACAGAAACAAGAAAGTCGACGAGTGAGTGAGCTTATCCAATAGAAGCCTGTTCACTCGTAGTAGTATTTTGTAATTTATTCGTACTATGGTTAAAAGAGAGCAGTGGTGGCCCAGTGGTATCGGCCTCGACTTACAAGTTGTAGGTCGTGGGTTCGAGCCCAGTCAGGCGCAGTACTTTGTGTAATTTATTTCAACACCACTGCTCTCAAAACGGTGAAGGAAAACATCGTAAGGAAACCGGCATGTCCTAGAACCAAAAATTCGAAGACATGTGACATCTACCAATCCGCACTGGGCCCGCGTGGTAGATTACGGCCTGCTCCCTCTCACAGAGAGGAGGCCTGTGTCCCAGCAGTGGGAACATTTAAAAAGGCTGATGATGATGATGATTTTAAAAGCCGTAGGACGTCCACTACTAAACATAGTCCTTCATAGATTTCCAATAGGACCGGTTGAAAGCGGCTTACATCCACCGCGATCCTGTGATTTTCCTCAGATCATCTGTCCATCGTGCAGTTGGACATCCTACGTGTCGGTATGTGGTCTCCATTCTCCAACCTTACAGCCCCATCATCCATCCAGTTCTGCGCGCTATGCGGGCTGCCCACTACCACTTCAACTTGCTAATTCGTTGGGCTATGTCAGTAACTTTGGTTAAAAGAAGCCGGATAATAAATAAGAGTACATTAGGACGTCCTAATGATGACGATGACCTAAGGACAGCGAATGACAATGATAGTGACATAACAAGAGATGGACAAGACAACTCACTGCACAACATTCTTGAACCGGTACCCCCACATGATCTCCTTGGAAAGGTACGAGGTGCGGCTCTGAGTGACGGTGCCCATGTTCTTGGACGCTCCTGTCAGGCACACCACGATCTCGAACCTGAAGAAGATAATGTTGCGTGAATAAACGGTCAGTGGCCAGCATTACTGGACCCACATTCTCTTAATTTGCTGCTGATACTAGGAAGCTTAGAATAAATAGTCGACCGAGCTACAACTATCCTACCACAACACTACTCGGATGCGTGGTCACGGGGCAAAGAAAAATGGACCATGTTCAGGTCGACGGCCTGTCGTGTTCCACGCGCACCTCAAAGGGCTGTTAGCAAAATGACGGGGCCTCCTTAGAAGGCCAAAGCCTGCCGGGGTCGCAGGATTCATCAGGTCAGGTTACTGTGGCCCCCGAATGTAGAGGGCTATTGAAGGAAATCGTGCATTTTAGTCAGTACAAGTCCGACAGTCCATGCCCGTCCTGCCCTGGGTGGGAGGACACATTGGATCCTTTTACCGTAATGAAAAACCTGATACCCCCGAGACCCCGGCTGGCCCCTTTAAGAGGGGGCCTCGTCATGTTGCTGACGGTTTTTTGAGGCGCGCTTAGAACATGACGCCGTCACCCGGGCATGGTCCATGATCGGACAGCGAGTCGCTCATTAGAGCATTAAAATCCTGATTCTAATTCTCATTCTGGTTACTTACACTATGGATCTAAAGCGTCGCGTAGTCAGATGAAAAGAATAACAACAATACCTATAGTCCATCATATCTTGTGCGGACAACTCATAGAGCGGACTCTGAGCATTGATGACGTGGACCACAGTGATGGGCCATAAAAGGAAGGCTCGGGACTCCTTCAACTCCAGCTGGTGCATGTAGTTATGGACCAGTTCACCTTCCAGGGTCCTGGAATTTTAGAGGAGATGAGGAATTACCTAATAGAAGTAAAATTAAAATTCCAAAATTTTGGATGTTTGGATATATGGATGGATGTTTATTACTCAATCTCAAATCTCAAATTTTGACGGCACGGTTGGCATAGTGGTTGAGTGATCGATTGCAGCGTGTCGCGGGTTCAATCGCCGCACGCAAAAAATATTTGTATGGCCTGCAGGTAGTTGTTCCGCGTCACAACACATGAGAAATTCTTAAAT
The DNA here is from genome assembly GCA_950005045.1 of Agrotis exclamationis. Taxonomy (NCBI): domain Eukaryota; kingdom Metazoa; phylum Arthropoda; class Insecta; order Lepidoptera; family Noctuidae; genus Agrotis; species Agrotis exclamationis. The sequence goes on from OX465440.1 coordinate 17,285,327, forward strand.
AGTTTGCGGCGACGCACTAAAAAAAATCGGTTGTCAGTAAAGTCGGTTTACTGACGATAGTTGAACGTGACAACGTCATAAGAAAATACTGATGGAATGGTTGACACTCAAGTAGGAAAGAGACAGATGTCGTACGTTGCCGAACGCAGAGGCCGATTGTGCCTCTTTGTCGCTCGTTCCGCGCTCTCGCTTGCACTTCAAGCCTTAAACGGAACGCCTCAGAGCGAGGTAACGCCGCATGATTCATGTATATTCGTGCGTGCAGCCGGCTCCATCGAATTATAAGACGTTGTCACGTCAAAAACACATCAGAACAGCAGCTGAACGAATATTAAATTTTTCTCAGAGATAGGTATATAGTCAGGAATAATTTATAGAATATAGTTTATTCCGGTATAACGTTCCTGTCGCGTGATTTTTGAGACAAACGCAGACGAAGCTACTGGCAACAGCTAGTCATATTTATTTCAGCCTACGCTGTCCCGCACTGCTGGGCAATGGCTTCCCTCTAGTTTTTCCAAGTGTTCTTGTCCAGCGCCACTTTGAACCAGCCCTCACGGTATGAGTCCAAATTGTCTCGCCGTCCATCTCCAGGCACCCACTGTGTGGCGGCTTGCGCCCAGCGGTCAATGTTGACCGCTAGTCAATTATCTTATCTTTGTCCTACTATTGTAATAAATCGGGAAGTTCGTGAAAATGGATGCAAATACAAATAGTGCCCGGATGAAAATATAAATACCGAACTTCGTGCGCTTAACGCCGCGGGAAGAAGCTAGTAAACTTATCACATTATCATCATCATCATCATGAAAAACAATGAGGAGTATTCAATCATAACGTACAAAAAAAAAGTAACCGACTTCAAAAACAATCACAAATGTTTAAAATAACCTATAAAATAACTTTTCTTTCGAAAGTCGGTGACTTTGTTTTTTATTTCATTGATTTTTTTGTCACCGACTTTCGAAAGAAAAGTCATTTTATAGGTTATTTTAAACATTTTATTGTGGTTGTTTTTGAAGTCGGTTACATATTTGTTTGAAAAGGTTTTTTATTTTAGCCTTTTTAGTTTAAATATTCAACTCAAATTCTTGTCAAAGACATAATTTTCTCCGTGGCACCGGTAATGACATCGCCCATTTATACAATGAGCTAAAAACTACTGAACCAAAGTAAATGAAAATTTTATCGGACCAAATGGCAGATATACTGTATCGAACAAAAAAAGAATCATCGAAATCGGACCAGAAACCTCGGAGTAATCGGTGTAGACAATGTTGAAAACTTTTTAGGATTTTGTTAATTTTTGTTGACTTTTCAAAAAGTGCTAGACCGATTTCGATAAAATTTTCATGGGACCATTCGGGAAGTATTCCCTTTCCAACAAAAAAAGAATTTTTCAAATTGGTTGGTAAGCGACGGAGTTATGCCCGAACAAACGTAAAAAAATATATATAAACATCCGAATTGAGAACCTCCTCCTTTCGGAAGTCGGTTAAAAAGAATTATACCTGATAGGTTTGAGCATATAAGCAGTAATACTGCTGCCAATAAGATGGACGTTCATCAGATCCCAGACCCTGAACTGAAGACAAAGCTCTCCATCACGCTGACAGACCTGGAAATCAAGATATTTCTATAATTTTACATGAAACAAGAAGAGTTAACCCATATATAGATGAAAAAGTGGCAACGTTTACAGCGACATCAGAGGGCGATGCGAAGCGATAAACGTGAACGCTCAGTTGTCATTAATAGGTTTTCAACTTTATACCATTCAGTATAATTACTAAAATCCGCCAGAAAGAGGGCTATGGTGTCGTAACTTTGAAATGATTCTGGTTGTTATGTCCCTTAATCATACTAATAATATCACTGACGCACTTACCGCAGCCTTCCTGCTGAATCCAACTGAGTTGACATGCCGGTTTGGTCTGATGAGCTTCGTGAACAGCAAACTTGACAGTCCACCCGAGAGAGCGGTACCAGCTACAATCTGTAAAGAAACATAAAAAAGAGAAAGAGTGCCAATAGTTCATCATCACCTGCCTGCCTTTTCACAACTATTTTGGGGTCTGCTTCCAGTCTTATCGGATGCAGCTGAATATTAGTATTTTACATGGAGCGACTGCCTATCGGACCTCCACAACCCAGTAAGTGAGCGATACGATCACCCATTGGCAAAACTGGTTGTCAGACTTTCGAGCTTCTGACTGTCAGTAACGACGTGACCGTCATAGATCTAGCTTGGACCAACGGCTGAAGGGCTCATGTAAACGATGCCGGTGTCGTGTACAGTAACTTGCTTTCCTGAGGCACGGAAGAAATTCGTTACGATCTATCGTCTGGGTCATCCAACCACAGAATAACCTTGACGTGCGGCTTAACCTTGAAGATCGACCTGAACGGCCGTTATTATTTAGCCAAGTGCTCATTTTTCACTAGGTTAAATGTAAATAATTCAAATTTTAGTCAAAACGCTTACCTCTAATACCATAATGATAATGGCTTCAGGACATTCTTCATTTGGAAACCTGGTGCCGTAACCAATAGTCATCTGTAAAAGCAATAATTACTTTTTAGTCAGTCATAATAATGGACAAAAATCAAAATATTTTAAGTGGAACCAACAAAAAAATAATTACTTAAATCGGACTTGTAGTTCCGGAGATATGCGAACACAAACATAAAAACATACATCCATGCATACACAGACATACATACATACACTTTTGAAATTTGGCACATTTGTTCAGACGCTGATATAGACTAACTTAATTATATGAAAACTGGGCAATTCTGGAAACATTACATGCATATGGGTCGAATTGATAACCCCCTTTTTTTAGAAATCGGTAAGAACCATCGCTATAATACCCTGGAGGGGCGCAGAAATGACCAGGTGGCTTACACGATGAGCCAGGATAGTTCCAGAGGGAATGAGACAGAGGTATACAAGTCGTCTAGCGCCATCTCGTTCACCCATTGAAACGTCATAATGCGGCTCCGGGGCCTTATATCTGCCAGATGGAGAACATTTCCCATCGATACGCTAAAAGAAGATAGAATGAACACCCACCTGAGTCTCCACAGACATCATAAGCAGTCCAGCGAAGGAGGTAGTACCAGTGACGCAATGCTCCTTCCCGTCGCCTATGTCCTCCGCGTAGGAGGAGGACACGGCGTACCAGATGGCCGCGAAGACAAACCAGAAGACGAAATGGGCAACCACCATCATTAGTAAGATGAAACGCCATTTGCTGTTGATCTGAGGAGGTGGAAATAATAAATATTTTTAACAGTATCAGCTTAATCAGCCTATATTGTTCCCTTTGCTGAGATACAGACCTCTTCTCTATTAGAGGGAGTGTCCTGTAATCCTCCCAGTGCAGATTGGTAGATGTCAGCATCAAATCTTCGAATTTTTGGTTCAAGGATATGCCGGTTTCTTAACGAAGTTTTCCTTTTCCGTTTTGAGAGCGGTGGTGATGAAATAAGCAGACTGGACAAGAGTTGATTTGCGGCCAGCGTAGGCATGCGGACGGCGAATTTTGGGTTACGCGTTCTCCAATCATGGACCATGCCCGGGTTCACGGCGTGTCGTCTTCCACGCGCGCCTCAAAGAGCTGTCAGCACAATGACGGGGCCCCTTAGATGGCCACAGCCTGCCGGGATCGCGGGTCTGTTTCATCAGGTTATTGTGGAACGTAAAGGACTATTGAAGGACCACCCGCCCTGCCCATCCCGTCCCGGGCGGGATGACTCATTTGATGATTTTACCACGTAAAAAAAAGCTGTTCTATACTTACAACAGTAGTAACAATATCCCTCATGTACTTGATAGACTTGGCTGATATATTGCTTCTAACCGGCACGTTTTCTTCACCACTTTTCAATACTACTCGTCGAGAACGATTGGGTCTTCCGTGCCTTTGTCTGCAAAACAGTTAGTAGGTCATAATATTTATCAGAAGAAGTCATTCGATTGTATTTCTGGCAATCTTCAGTAGTCTGTCCATGGCAATCTAACTGAAGTACGCAGAAGTACGCCATAGTTCATAGATCACGAACAATCAGCAGGTGGCATAACATGACTTTCCAGTGTGGGAACGCCAATGGGATGAATTCTGTGGGAACGAGAACACACTGGAATTACTCTCATTTTAAGATGCCATGGTAGTAGGCCACCAGGACACACTGGTGGAAGAAAATGTATCAATGTTTGCAGCACAACATTTACAATCCAGGAGTGCTAATTTCTGCCACTGACTAAGCAGGAGCAGGTTTGCTCTTGACCTTAGTCTAGGTCAGGAGTGACTAAGACAAGGTCGATGATGGAGCGAGCTTACCCAGGAGAAGCTTGTTCATTCTAACTTTGAAGAGATTAGGGTTGTATGCGTTCGGAAACACAGACCTCTTTCGCTGTTCGCGTTATAAAAGACGTTTCGAAACGCTTATTGGAACGTAAAGAGCAATTCAAACTACAATTTATCTTTAGTAGATTTTCAACTTTATGTACAGTCGCGTTCATATACATATTAGCCCGTCTAGACCTCAAAAATATATGAACATCAAAATAATTCATAATATTGTGGCAACTACAACCATCATTAAATGATGATCAAGATTTAGATTCATTAATATGTGACTACTTTTTCTCAGTAACATGATACAGCCAAAGGGACATTATTATATGAACAACTTTAAGATCATAATTATCTGAACAGTGTAAGATTCACAATTATGTAAGCACACATGAATACAATAATATCAAGTAAATGTAATTCAAATTCAATCTTATTACAACGTCATAAAGATGCAATCTTAAAATTGCATGGTCAAGGAGTTTGCAACATTATTAAGGTATCACTGGCTAGTTTTCCTTCAAATGACGTTGTTTTTCTTTCATTAAAATGAAAAAAACTGACGCACATGTCATTCATATAAAATTATACGGAAACCTGTGGCATTGAAAATTAAATAAACTCCTGAAAACCATTTGCGCGGAAAACAATTGAAATTCTGTAATTTCTTTATCAATGTAAACTGGATCTTATTTATTCGAGCAAATAATATACTTTCCTATGAATGTAGAGATAATTTTGAAGCTTACCCTGCTCAGATATTATTAAAGCTAATAGAGTATAAATATATTTTTTAAAAGGTGATCACATATTATTGCCTTATGCAAATTATATATTATTGAACCGTTCACATGAGGACATATTTTTGATCTATAGATTCTGTAGAATTTATTGAGCTTACCAACGCTCAAAATATTTTGAATCATTGACATTGCCAACATATTATTGAACTCGACTGTACTAACTGAAGCACTATACTATGAGTTTGAAAATAGCACTGCAGGGCAAAATCATCAATACATCTCCACCTGAACAAATTTTGTCATTAGCAGAGGATTTGGGAGTGGACCTTGTAATCACGGCGATGTACTATATTGTACGCAGTTATCAAATAATGTATATTTGTCAATGTAAACAAATGATTCAATCATTAGCAATTTATTTTTTCCAATACTTTTAGTTAATCTTAGAAATATGAGTATTATCTTATCGTTTTAGATTTGAAATTCACCTTAAAATCGATATGATTCAGGGTTGACGTATTGTATGACAGCTATTTTGGATGGTATTGATGAAATTAGAGAATATTAGTTTGAAATTGGCAGTTTCAAACTAAATATTCACATAAAATGAGAAAGCAGAAAAAAGTATAACAAGGCCGCCCATTTACGGACTGCTCAAGCAGCTAAACATGATCATGATAAGCAGCAAATTCTTGACCACACCGAACAATTCGACTGTTCAAGTACCCGTGTATGTATGTATCTACTTAGAAAACTGCCCTGGTGGTCTCGTGGACGCAAGTGCGTGGTAGTAAGCGCGACTGCTGAGCATGGGTTCTTGGGTTCGATTCCTAGTCGGGTAAAAAATACAATTGGGTTTTTCTAAAAATGATTTCTCAGTAGCTGCCCGGAGTCTGGAAGTTCGCGGTTTAAAACCCCCGTGCCTCGGAAAGCACGTTAAGCTGTAATTCCTGCGTCTGATCTCTCTCCGGTCGTGTCGGAGTGCCATCCCATCGGAACTATGAGAGTAAAGGAACAGAGAGTGCACCTGTGTCTGCGCACACACTTGTGCACTATAATATGTCCCGCGCATCTCCGTTGAGATTGGCCGTCGTGGCCGAAATCGGTCACGAGGACTGATTACTTACTTAGAAAACTAGTTCGCTATGCAGTCAAAATTTGAAGCAGTCGGTACTAACTTCAAACTATACGTGAACGGCGTAAGTTCTTAAAGCCTAGAGTAAAGTTTCTACAATATCTTACACTGATAATGTTTGATGTATTTTCTAATGCGAAGAGCTATTTCAATATTGATTGCAGGTTTAAATTTATCTATTGACTTGAAAGCATACGCTTAGGACCAAACTGATAAAATATGATTATTGTGGACATCCCTCAAAAATTTAATTATCTAACTTGCAGACTATGCTATTTGTGCAATGATTTATTTGACTTTATTATTTGGGCCCGTAAATATCTCCGAAGTTTTGGTTCTAGGGCATGCCAGTTTCCTCAAGATGATTTTTCCTCCGTTCTCGGCTCTGCCGAGGTTGGCCCAGAAAAGATTGTGACATGACCTGGATGCGTACTACGGGCTGGTCTCGTAGTTAGAATTTAGCAAGACTTTTGCCCAGCATTGGGGGAGCTTAGGCAAAGAACAATCAATCGAGATTTGCTTCGAACAGTCGTCTTAAGACTTACGCGTCTTGTTCTCCAATAGGACAAAAATCAATCAAATGAAATCTTACCTATGAGTCATTTTCCTTCTCCTCCTACTGTAAGGATTAGAATACCCAGACCTATTATTATCCCTTCCATCAAAAATACTATCAGCAGTCTCAATACTTTCAGCAGTTTCAATCGTATCATAAATATGATTCGTGTTAGTATCAACACTTGAACTTGCTATCGGTAAAGTTGAACGTTCGGACAATGGCTTGGTCACATCGGAGTCTTTAGGACTAGTGCTTATGTCTCCAACATCTATAGTCATGACTAGACCTCTATCACCATGCTCATCTTCACTGGAGTATATTGAAGAATCCTGCGAAGCCTCATCTATAGGGATTCTTAGAAAATTCTTCGTGTCTACGTTAGTGACTCCAGATGGAAAGGCTATCTCTTTTCCTTCGACATAAGTTTGAGAAATTCTGTAATGTTTTTTTAATTCTTCGTTTGCGTAAACGTCTGTGTTAACGATACTCGGGATTTCGATTGAGGATCTTCCTGAACCGTTTCCAATGGCTTCGGAGTAGCTGAGGGATCTTTCTAAGGCTCTGTTTCGACTGCCTCGTCTTGATTCGCTTTCTAAGACTCTGCCTCGACTGCTTCGTCGAGAGTCACATTCATCAAAGTTTAGTCTGGTTACTTCGAGTTGCTGCATTTTTAACTGCTCTTTAGTTACTACACGATTTTGAAAGGATCTGATAGTTCTTATTTTGTCAAGACTTAGTATATCTTATTTACATAAAGTATGTCTTTCTATCTTAGTAGTTTTGGTCATGTAACGTATGTATTAAATTATCTGAATCTTTACATTAGCACCAATGCAAAATTTAACGCTGCACTACAGGCCAAACAATAATTTTTTTTCGTCTTACAAAATCTCTAAAGATTACCCTGTCAGATAAAGAAAAAATAAGTAGGTAATATTTGCACTTATCACGTAGTCTTTTCGCTACAATTTCTTTATAATTTTTCTTGTGATTCCATTGCTTATACTTTATCCTACATCTTCCAGCTAGAATTTTGGTCACAGAACAATTTTCACCACACTTCAATCCAAACTCACGCAGGTTAAAAATAAGATTTTTACTACACCAAAATATTGACTTGATTTTAAAAGTTTTACACCTGTACTGTTCAAAACGAAAGATACGATACTGCTCAGTACAATAGTTATCTTAAAAGATAAGACACACACCTTTAACGGAGATAAGGAACAAATATATTTGTACTATAGTTGTTTTGATCTAAATATGGCCTAGAAATCTTTATGGGGAAGTTGACTGGAATTTATGAATTGAGATTTAGGTTGTAAAGTCGAGTAAATAAAGCGAAATGAGGCAGATATTTGACTAGCAAGATTTATTGTACCTGCATGCATTCTTTGTAGTGATATAAGCGACTGATTTGGCGCAACAACATAACAGATTGGTTAAACTGGTACGGTTAGATGCAGACCTGACTCTGGACCAGGGATGCCAGATTCAGGCATTTTATTTTCGGGACAATTTGGTCTGTGAGAATTGATGAAAATTGATAATTCTTTTTTAGCAAAGGGTATATATAATTCTAGGTAGATACATGTTATATGTATACTGGATCTGTCTTTTAAATTGGCCAAAAGGGGGATATCTGATTTCGTAAGAGATATAAAAAAACTTGTTTGGAGCCTTAGCTTTTTTTGATGTTAAAAATTTAGGTGTATTTATTTTTTGGGCAAATGAGTTGTCCGCAAAAATTAGTGAAATAGGCAAACATTTCTAAAGTCATGTTTCTTTTGTGGTAGTAGTCAATGTCTCAAGATTTGACCTAGGTATACGAAATTTGGGACAATAAACTATAATTCCTGGACACGGGACAAGGTACTTTATTCCAGGACAATCCCGGATTTCTTGGCCATCTGGCAACCCTGCTCTGGACACATGTGAACAGATACATTATCTCGCCTTAATCCCAGTTAAGTATTGGTGAACGCAGCTTTACCTTCCTCTTCCACGCTTTTCAATATTTTATTATCATCTCTGTTGTCCTTCATAGCCGTATCGTCTTTCTGACAAACCATCTATCATTTCTTTGGTTTGTATGTAATCAAGTGGTGTTAAAAGAAATAATCAGACTACTTACAAAAGCATATTTATTTTCACAATTCTTATCCACAGTAATACTATGAGTTACCAATAATACTGACAAGTTATTATGTCTATCGTTATAGTTATTATTTCCATACATGCGTTTGTAAAGATATGTCGTATAATTCGTGTTTGTGATATATTTAAGAGAAAATTGTTTTTTAGAGGACCTCCTATTTCAACAACTTGATTCATCTACTTGTTTCAGTAGTGTGTTCGTTTCATTCTTTTACAATTTTGACTTTACTATCAAGACTTTGTCTAAACCCTTCGTTTTCATGATTTTTATCGCCTTCGCATTAGCGATATTACATCACAATGCACTGTTAAAATCACAGTGAGCTTTATGTTAACACTCATAAGTTTGCTATTCCGTTGTTTTATCTACAACATCACAGTGATGATTCACTTGGTTCTTACATTCTTTAATCTAATAATCTCTTTAATTTACTTCTATTTTACAAAATTTCTTATCAATAACGTTCATTTTTCATGCTTTACTACTAGTATTATTAGTTTTTTTCCTAAAAGACGATGATCTTTCAAGTTGGAAGCCGGAGACTGCCTCACTGAAGTTGCTCGGAGTACCAGGGGTGGGAGGTGGCTCCATCTTCACTGGGGTAGACCTGTAATGGTAATGATAAGAGATCCTGTAAATCATATCGAGTCAGTAAAAGGCAAGTACTGCGAAATGTGATAATTGGGAATAGACTAGTTTGTAGTGTAATGTAACCATGACAACATAACATAACCATTCTTTCTTTGAGAAGAAATAATAAGCATTCAACGTGGCAACGTGGCAATGCTGCCAGTCTTCTGGGCACGTTCCCGGATGACAGCGATGCGGAGGAGTTCTTTGACGCCTAAGTGTCTCTATCCTTTTTGATTTTTTAATTTTTATTTTAGTAATATTTTAGTTTTAATTTTGTATCTTTTGTAAATTAGTATTTAGATTTAGTTGTGTATACGTAATTTAGGAATATGTTAGTACGTAATAATGTATACCTAAAAAGTGTAAATTGAAACCATGATAAACATAAACCATGATAGATAACCTTCTCTAAATTCTATATACAAGGTAACTCATGTGCGTCATACGTCAGTACATTTGCCACAAAGTTCTGTCTACATAGAATGTACCAGTTCCTTGATGTTGTGGTCAAATGTGCTACTTAGCTTTTCCATTATCTGCTACTCAGTAAGAGCTCGAAATTTCGAAGAACACCTCACATCCCCCGCGATCGTGCGCATGTACCCATTGCTTCTGCATTAGTCCTGCTCTTGATCTCGCTCCGGCCGTTCCGAATTGCCCTCTCATCGTTTTACGAGAGTAAAAGAACAGTAATTGCACCTATGGACTAAGTATATCTTCTCGGCCTGGAGAACTATCACTGAATTACATCCACATACTCACGTTCTATAAATATCTCGTGCGCAGCACTGGGGAGTGTCGACAGGTTCCAGCTGGTCCAACTTCTTGTGGTCGATCACGTATTTCTGCTTGTGCGAATCGTACCTGTAAACCCTTTAGGTTACTGTTCTCGAATTCTGTGTGCGGGGTTAATGGTGTCTGCAGTCTTTAAGTACATAGATAGTCATCATCATCATTTCAGCCTATGGCAGACCACTGCTGGACATAATCCTCTCCCAGGTAGCGTCACAGTGCCCGGTCTACCAATTTTAATCTAGCCACTGCCAGCTACCTTCTTCAGGTCATCGGGCAATCTTGCCGGGGGGCGTCCTACCCTACGTTTCCCTACACACGATCTCGATTCGAGAATCTTCCAATCTTCCTTCTCCACCTTTCGTCAATTCTGCGGCAGACATGACCTGATACTGATTTCTGTTTAAATGGTTACGATGGTTTACAATTTTAATATTTGTCACTCATCAATACTTGGAATTGATCCGGGATAACTCCTTAAATGATGGCGTGATTCGGCCCGACCAAAAACGTAGTCTATTACCCGTATGTCCTGGCCACACTCAAAATATTGTCATAACATACGTGAATTAAAGTTCAAGTTTATTGCACCAACAAACTGTGAGATCTGTTTTGAAAGCGATACCGTAACCGTACAGACAGATGTGTTGCTGGAGAGTTTGTTCCACCAGTTCTTCTTCCCAGCCAAAAGATTGTGTCGAAGGAAGGGCGCTTTAGGGGAATGTCTTATGTAAAAATTGACCTTCAAAGAGTGCTGATAAATCAGCCTACTTTGAATAAATGACTTTTGATTTTGATATAAACTTCATTGGTTGAGTTGAGGTCTTCAATCTGGTATCACCCACAATCGTGTAATTCTCTGCAACCCTTTTTCTGATTGAAACCAAACTTACTTTACGACAGGCGGGAAACGGTACCCCCATGCTACCTCTTTAGGAAGGTAAGACGTCTGGCTCTGAGTGAACGTGCCCATGGAAGCCGAGGCGCCTTTCAGACTGACTGTGATCTCGTAACTGTGGGAGAAAAGATTTGATTTAGAGATTCATAGGTATACAATATACATCATCATTAGATGAAGCAGGGTGTGAATGCGGTATCGGCCCCAACTTAGAAAGAAAGAAAAGGTTTTTATTGGGATCACATAGGATAGGACAACAACATAAAACGAAAACAAAACAAAATGACGTTAGAAGAACAAAGAAAAATAAGGAAACCATAAAATAAATAACAGATTTGGTCCTGTACTAATGTAATGGCCCCATCAAAGCATGTGCTGTGACAGTTTTTAAACAGGTTGTAGGTCGTGGGCTCGAACCCAGCCAGGTGCATTAGTTTATGTAATCTATTTTTAACCGACTTCAAAAAAAGGAGGAGGTTCTCAATTCGGTCGGTATGTTTTTTTTTATGTATATACACCGATTACTCCGAGGTTATTTTGTAGGTTATTTTACCCTTTTTTGTGGTTGTTTTTGAAGGCGGTTAATTTTTTTTTTTAAGTTTTTTTTTATCATCACTGCTCTCAAAGCAGCGATGGAATACATCGGAAGGAATGTCCTAGAACCAAAAATTCGAAGACATTGTGACATCTATCAACCCGCACTGGGCCCGCGTGGTGGATTATGGTGCACTCCCTCTCACAGAGAGAAGGCCTGGTCCCACCATTGAGAACATTCATAGACTGATGATGATAGACTGGTGTATTACAAAGTCAACTGGGTTTTGACAAGCTTACAACCTTGGTTATCGTTGGGTTACATAATATAGCACTTGATTCTTCATCAATTCAAAGTGGTCTCACCTGTTATGAGCAATCAAATCAGGAGTGTACCCAAACAACGGGCTAGTGGCATCGATGACATGCACCAACGTCACCGGCCACAGCAGGAACTGTCGCTGTTGGAGAGTCAGACTGCGCGCGTAGTAGCGGATTACTTCGCCTTCCTTGGTTCTGGAACAGCATTGGATGTTAAAAGTATATGTTATTTGTAAAGACGTCCGTCTTACTACAAAAAATAAACATCTGTTAAACACTTGTCTATTAAAGTGTAAACTGTTTACTGCAAAACGACTGACGTTACCAACGTCAAATGCCGTTTTGCAGTTGACAGTTTTTTAGACAAGTGTTCAACCGATGTTTAACTTTTTTGTAGTAAGACGCATGGAATGGAATGGACGTTTAATTTGTATTAGCGAGACCGGGTATTTTAGTTTTTTTTTCACCAATTGACTAGTGCTCATTAATACTGATGGACTAGAAAAAAAACAAGCTACATGCAGTTTTGAAGTCTCTTGAAAAAGGTTGTCGTAAGTGTTTTCGTTCGACTTCTGCTCTTACACACTGGGTCGACGGCGCGTTGTGTTCCACGCGCGCCTTAAAGAGCGTCAGCATGATGACGGGGCCTCCCTCTAGAGGGCCAAAGCCTGCCGGGGTCGCGGGACTTATCTCAATACCGTGACCTCGGAACATAAAGGGCTTTTGAAGGACACCGTGGATTTTAGTCAGTACAAGTCTGACAGTCCCTCCCGTCCTACCCGGGGTGGGAGGATTCATTTGATGATTTTACCACGATAAAAAAAAACTCTTACACACTCCATAGAAGCCATTTAACATCACCTGTATGTGTTGACGAAGTGTGCAGTGAACTCGGAGCAGATGATGTGGTCGTAGTTGAGGTCCCACGCCCTCATCATCAGGCAGAGGCGACCGTCGCGCATGCTGATCTAAAAGATGATGAGGGAAAATTAGTTTCAGACTTAAAAGGTAACAATCAATTACTAACATAACAATTCATAAAATCAGGCGTTACTTTGCGGAAATCCATGACATTAAATGTTATGAAAAATATCACAAAAATCCAGGCTTGATGCAGGATGCAATCTCACCCTCCCGCCCTCATGCATATGTATGCGCTCATGCCTTTAATGCATGTGCATATGCATGAGGGCGGGAGGGTGGGTCCTTTGCTGCATATGCATGAGGGCGGGAGAGTGGGTCCTTTGCTGCATGTGCATATGCATGAGGGCGGGAGGGTGGGATTGCATCCTGCATCAAGCCTGGATTTTTGTCGCGGAATTAAAACTAGATATTTTTCATAACATTTAATAACAATTCATTCCTGAAGAGCACTGAAGTCAACTAATCACCTGTGTAGGCTTGTTTTCATCAATTGATTTTACATATTATTTCAATGAGAGCAATGACGATATAAGTTTGACTGTGCAAAATGCTCTGCCCTGCCATCCGCCGTATGTGCGCTGATCCTAGCACTGTGCGCTGATCTGATCTTCGTGTTTGAGAAAAGGGTAAAATTAATCTGCTTTATTGTGTTCATTACGTCTGCTGAGTTACACAGTTTATTTATCTTCGGTAAGCTAGGCTCGCATTGTATAGCGGGCAAAATATTATCAGTAAAATACATGTGGCACTCGGAGACTGCCGCGGTGAAGCTATTTCATAATATTTATTTTTATTTTAAAAGAATAAAATCGCCTACCGCGTATATTTAACGAGAATATAATTTATTTAAAATGTTTGTGGTGCACTACTGTAATAAAGAACTTCTTTGTTTTAGGAGAATTTTATAAGTAGGCAAAAACTCCTTTTGTAGCTGGCCGTTTAGAATCAGTAAGAAAAAGTAAATTGTTTTTATGACAGATATTTTTATGATTGCCGAAGTCTCTCGAACTAAAACGACTTTAGACGATGCGTGGTGTCAGGAATTTTCCTTAGGTTTTTTCGTTAGGTTTTTGGAAATTTTTTGATTCGGTCGCCGCGCCGCGCCGCGCTCAGAGCCCGCGATAAAAGCTATGCAATAGCTTAAAAAATATTATTGTCAGCATGTCTTACCACAGCCTTCTTACTGAAGCCGACGCCGTCTCTGGAGAGTTTCTCTGGTCTGGTCAGCTTGGCGTAGACCACACACGTCAGCACGCCTGACAGACCGGTGCCCAGGATTAACTGAAATTGAGGTACAACATGTTCATAAGCCAAAATAAAAGTTTGTTGTCGTAGGTATTTGAGTGAAAGTCCGTTAGTAAGATTATGAAAACATCTCAGATTTCTTGAATCTGAGGAAAAAATAATATTCAACATATTATTTATTTTGTTACATAAACCAATATTGAAGAAGACATGATACTTTTCAAGATATACCTACGTCACAAGTACAATGTTTATTTGCTTGTGACGTCACGCCCCTCTCGCGAATTTTGAAGAATCTTTGTCTTTATCATGGATGTAACTAAAGAAAAAATATTGTGTGATTATTGTAAAAAAATTCTAACCTACGGATTTGCTACTTTTTGATGTTGTCAACATTAAATACACCGTACTTTTAAATATACAAATTTTGTATATTTAAAAGTACGGTGCTCTAACGGTATTATACAATATTAAGAAACCCTCATGACCATCTAAGTACCTATAGAGATTTCCCTCATACATTTTTCCAGAGACTTCCATTTCAATCGAATTATTTTTCCCGACATTTGAAATGTTCTCGATTTAATAATAATAATAATCTTTATTATCGGACAACAATGATCCATCATGATTAAGACTGCTAACGCCATCTAGTGACAGAACTACCAACTAAATTCTTAAACAGTTCCACACTGCTGAACTAGATGGCGCTGCTCGCAGGATATTAACAATGTGTTTATGTTTATCGTAATGCGACATAATTACACATTTTCCATTATTTCAGTGAACAATGAACGACCTTCACTGCAGTAAGTAAATATTTATGTTATGTATGCAAGTGTTGTTCAATACTGAATATTTACAACCAGCTGTCATTAACCGACTTCCAAAAGGAGGAGGTTCTCAATTCGGATGTTTATACAATACATATTTTTTATGTTTGTTCGGGCATAACTCCGTCGTTTACAAACCGATTTTAAAAATTCTTTTTTTGTTGGAAAGTGTCTACACCGATTACTCCGAGGTTTCTGGTCCGATTTCGATGATTCTTTTTTTGTTCAATACAGTATATTTGTCATTTGGTCCCATAAAATTTTCGTTTAGTTTTTTTTTTTTTTTTTTATATATAAATAGGTTCGCGTTTGACCACTATCTCGCCTGATGGTAAGCGAAGATGTGGTCGACGGTGAAGCACGCTTGCCTAGAAGTAACCTGTTCACTCTTGACTTGAAGACCCCAAGGTTATAGCTGTCGGGAAATACAGATGCCGGCAGGGAATTCCACTCCTTAGCTGTGCGTACAATAAAGTTTGGTGCAGTAGTTTTCATTTTTAGCTCATTGTGTAAGAGTACATACCTACATGGGCGATGTTATTACCGGTGCTACGGATTACAATATTTTAGTGTACATGTAAGAAAATTATGTATTTGACAATAATTTGGGTTGAATATTGAAACTAAAAAGGATAAAATAAAAAAACTTTTTCAAAAAAAAAAATGTATGTAACCGTTTTCCCACGAAGAAGTCGGTTACATTTTTTTTGAAAAAGTTTTTTATTTATTTCCTGACAAGACAATAATTGATTAAACACGAATAATATTTATGTAGTTTCCCAAGTTTCATGGTCAATCTACATAGGATTTTCATTCATTTTTCAGCTCGTTTTACACTAGTTTCTGTATCTCTAAGTCAAAAGTCCTGTAGTCTGACAACTAGTCATAAAAAGGGTATCGGATTACCCAGTTATTGGGACATAATTATTTAAAATTATGGAATGGCAACTATAACATTCTACAGTATTTTCACAATCTATGATGTAAGTGCTGGAATATCTATTATGCTGTTTTTAGGGTTCCGTAGCCAAATAGCAAAAAACGGAACCCTTATAGATTCGATAAGTTTTGGCAATTATAATTTACATTTATGGTTTTTATTTTTGCTTGCATTCCTTTGTTGTGCACTGATAAAATCGCGTCTGTATTAAGTACCTTCTATATATTTAACGAAAAGTTGTGCTGGCTGAGGGTGTTATTCTCCAAGGATATTGTGTCAACGCTGTGCCAAAGTAGAAACTACAGTTTATCTTTAATAGATTTTCAACTTTATTCTGAAGAGCGTAAAGAGAGAACTCGAAGAATGAGAGCCGAACTTTACCTGCATGATGAACAGAAATATTGACTCCGGACATTCTTCATCTATTGCTCGATCTCCGAATCCAATCGTAGTCTGAAAAGAAACAAAAATAATGTTATTATTGGAATCATATTCGTCATCATGACATTTGCTTTATTGCCGACATAACGGAAATAAGTACAATAACAAATAAACAGCATTGTGATTTTTAACTTTTTTTATTTAAAATGACGTTGGGGAATTCCTAGTATGGGAACACTAGGAATTCTACTATAAAAGTTTATATATAAAAAGGTTGAACTTGTGGTCTATGTTTCCTGATAGCTATAACCTTGGGGTCTTCAAGTCAAGTGTGAACAGGTTACTTCTAGACAAGCGTACATCACCGTCGACCACGATCAGGCGATATAGTGGGCAAATGCGAGCTTATTGCAAAAAAAGAAAGTTGGCAACTTCGCAAATAGCTGTCAAATATTTACAAGTTTTAATTAATTTGGTTTTACTGTATGAAAATAAGAAATATGGCTCTGTAGTGCACTAAAAAATTGATTAGGGAATGCAATAATTAATGTCATAATACCGAATATATAGTTTTAGATGTAAAAAAAGTATTTGGAAACTTTCCAAATTCTGTTTTACACCTGAAACGGTTACAACATCAAATTGAGTGTTTTAATTGCATTTCTATGTCAATGTACTAGTGCACTACAGAGCGATATTTCTTATTTCCATACAGTAACATTGCTGAATTAATTAAAACTTGTTAATATTTGACAACGGTGCTCTGCTCTCAAAACGGTGAAGGAAAATATCGTGAGGAAACCGGCATGTCCTAGAACCAAAAATTCGAAGACATGTGACATCTACCAATCCGCACTGGGCCCGCGTGGTAGATTACGGTCCACTCCCTCTCACAGAGAGGAGGCCTGTGTCCCAGCAGTGGGAACATTTATAGGCTGATGATAATGAATATTTGACAACTATTTGCGACGTTGCCAAATATCAGAATAAGCGCTCTTAACTACAGGAACCGCTTCCAGACAAAGACATTCCCAATTCCCCGATCAACGCTCTCTGCGGCTCATTCCCGTAAAGAGGATGTGACACTCAACGGTCCTTGATTACCACAATTTACTCTTTGGCGGTAAGAGATTGAACTAATTGGATTCTGTCTGTGGTGGCCAATTATCTGATGAAGTTGATGGATGTGAACTGGGAAAGATTGATGGGAAATTGCAATTTGCGCAATTGCTAAATGCCCTTCTGAAGATTTTCTTGGCATTGGTGAATTTCCTGGTTGAGCAAAGTGTTACTCACATAATTATTTTCTTTTTTTCTTTTCGTTTTTCTGTTAGGATTGTCGTTGTTATCTATAGAATTTGTTCGGACGGACTAATTCCATTGGTATTTTATTGAAACATTCAAATAGAATATTGCTTTTATAGACCTGCTGATGCCTAATATAGTTACTACACTCTCCAAAGTATTGGAGTAAGTGGGAAGTTTCCCACCCACTCCAACACTTTGGGGACTCGCGTCCTAGGACCGTAGTAATCATGGTCTATTCCCAGCGAGCACATACCTTGAGACAATTGTATGGGCTTCCTTATTTGACGCCATTTTGGAACTAATGGTGAATCTATTCGTGCGTGATTGCTCTGCAGTTAGACTAGTTAGCGCCCACGGTTGTGTGGTGCAATTTATGAAAGACAAGCGGCTTTAGACAGAGTGGAGAGAGATATCCACTTCATGGTATCCAGTTTACTTTTTAGAGCACATTACAGAGATGGTGTGAAGAATCAGAACCACAATAGCCACGATGATAGCATTAATAAAATTCCATTCTATTTAGTTCAGCTAGGTTATCGAAAAATAATGGACATTATTTTTTGTTTCTTTTTGTACATGAAGAAAAAATAAAATGTCTCAAACTCGGGAGTAGGGGTTCGTGGCGTCAGAACCATGTAAAAAATATACCAAGACGTGACGTATTCGCGGGCATGCGGGCGGCGAGTAATGGGCGTCTCACTGTCTGATCATGGACTATGCCCCTTGTGTTCCACACGCGCATCAAAGAGGGTCAGCACAATGACGGGGTCTTAGACGGCCAAAGCCTGCCGGGGTCGCGGCACTAACGAATTACCGTGACCCCGGAACGTAAAGAGCTATTGAAGGACACCGTGGATTTTAGTCAGTACAAGTCTGACAGTTTCGGCAGGGCGGGAGGACTCATTTGCTGATTTTACCACGTAAAAAAAAGAGTAATTCTAAGAGTGGCGTCAGTAAATAAAAAGCAGAAAGAAACACGTTTATCTTGGCATGATATTTTTTATGATTGATGTTTGTGATTGATTTGATGAACATTAATATTGATGAATGGCGAGATTTTGGCAGACTGAATAAAAGATGAATGGAGAGGAAGACGAAAGATAAGAATTAATGGAGTTTGTGGAAGATGGAGTTACAAATACTTTTTTTTTTTTTTGGGTGGCAAAATCATCAAATGAGTCCTCCCGCCCTGGGTGGGGCGGAAGGGACTGTCAGACTCTTACTGACTAAAATCCACCCGTGTTCCTTCGGATGCCCTTTACGTTCCGGGGCCACGGTATCCTGGATTAAGAAAAAATCCGCGACCCCGGCAGGCATTTGGCCCCATAAGGGGCCCCGTCGGTGACGCGTGAAACACGACGCGCCACCGACCCTGGCTTGGTACCTGGTCAGACGGCGAGCTTACCCATTACTCACCGTTCGCAAGCCCGCTCCGCCGCTGTGCCCTCTGCTAGTCAGAGGGACACGCGTTGGAGCGTCCACCTAACAGGCTATTTGCATACGGGCAAAGAGACCCCTTAGGCACACATTGCCTAAGGAAGAGTTTTTGCCCGCATCCCAGGGTGCACCGGCCCGAAAAACTGGTCTTCCCCCCGGACGTATCCGAGAGGGAACTCCAGTCCATGGACGCACGTGGAGGTTTCCTGTCTTAGCACCCCGAGTTGCAAATACTTATTGGTAATTTTTAACTCGTTCGTATTCGCAAAAATTTCGCATGAATTTTGCGAATGCGAATATTCGTAATATCTCTAGCCTGTACACAAACAGTGCAATGTCATTGTAAGGACTACAGCACGCTTCAACCGACTGGTTTTGTTGACTAATCTGAACAGATTACATCGTTTACACTACAAAAGCCCTCATTTGAACTGCACGTGGTTATGGATTATGAATAGATGTATCTTGAGACCTATTCATAGGTCTTTGAGAGCTGAAAGTCGGTTAAGGTCAATGTCAAGAGGTCGCAGTCTTTTTCATTGTGCTATTTTGGTTTTCTATGATGAATAGAAGCTTGGCTAATGTTAGGCCACATTTCTGATTACTTTTGTTTAGTTTTCTGATAACCTTGGGATTAAATCAAGAATAGGTTATTCATTCCTGGTCAAAAGCTTTCCTCCATTCCAGCAAATAACTGAAAAGATGCATAGTTTTATTTATCACGAACAAAACATGAAAGAGAAAAATGAAAATTTATCTTTCACGAGATTGAAACAGTTTAAACTAAAATTAACTAAAAATCACAGAAATTGGCCCAGAAAAAAAAACTGAATTTACACCGAAACCTTCTTCTCTTATTCGGTTAAAAACTAGTTACCTTCTAATCCTTTGAACTACATAATCCTCCCAGTCTGCTATTTTAATTATTTTAGCTGGTCCATCCAACTAAAATCCTAATTAAAATGTAGGTACTCTTTTCCTTTCTTCTTAGGCCTGGGACCAACGTTGGCCCTTATAATCTGATTTACACTAACTGTGTGTGCAGTGGGCGAGTAAAGTAAATCCTCGCTAATACAATAACTGGTAATCTTCACTAATGTGTCCGTCTGTCTGTCTGTCTGTCTTGTTCGAGAACGAGGGTAATTGTTGCCGGCCCTAATATTATTATTGTTGTGTTTATTATCTTGAATAAGGACTGTTTCGTATTTTGGTCGAGGAGTAAATTGTGGTTAAAACGTTAATTGAGTCAATTATTCTTCCTTATTTGTATGTCTTTCTTGCTCATAATTCTTCTGTATGATTACAGAAAAACGTTTTCCCCCTTTTTGCGTTTCCTTTTACAAAATGTCAGATAAAATACAACTCTGCAGGCCTCCTAATATTAAATGATTAGGTAAAAATCGCTAGGACCGTCTTTAAGTTGACCACAGTTAAATAACTCTTGCCTTGTTCAGTCTGTGGATTGGTGACCAAAAATAAGCAACATTTGCCGAGACTTGCTTTTGGATACGTGACTTAAGTAAAGCAGTTTTTTGCAAA
Organism: Agrotis exclamationis; assembly: GCA_950005045.1. Taxonomy (NCBI): domain Eukaryota; kingdom Metazoa; phylum Arthropoda; class Insecta; order Lepidoptera; family Noctuidae; genus Agrotis; species Agrotis exclamationis. The sequence continues at coordinate 17,306,071 of OX465440.1, forward strand.
ATCTGTCCTTGGATGAGTGTTCAAAGTTAACTTTGTCAACAAAAGACTTCGCTTTCCTTCTGTCTGTCTGTCCGTCCGTATGATAACAAGCTGTTCTCATGAACCCTGATAGACAATTGAAATTTTCACTGAAGATGTATTTCTGTTTCCTAGCTATGGCACTATTTTAACTGACAAAATAATATTTAGTTTACCAACCTGAGCCTCAACGGAAGCCAAGAATATAGTAACAAAGTCCTTCCCTCCCGTCACACAGGTCCTCTTCGGAGGGTTAGGATCGAAGTCATAGTGCGCCAGTGCCGTGATGTACCAGAAGATGGCGAAGACCAACCAGATCGCGAAGTGGACCACTATGGTGCCGATCACGATCCAGCGCCAGCGGAGGTTGATCTAGGGATAAAAGGTAAAGTTAGAGAGGCCACAGGTCTTCGATAAATGGTTGGGTGCTAATTTTTAAGCCGTTTGCACCATTTCAAAAAATAGAATATAATTATATACAGTCTGTGTTTTTGGTTCCTGACTAGGAATTTTGATATTTCAAGAATTGTATGATGCAGTATGAAAATGTTTTGATGTATTTTATATATGGCAAAGCATTTTTTTTTGTACTGAAACCGTCCATACGAGTATGTGCTTTTATAAAGAAGCAGGTTCGATACAGATTGTAGATCGTCACGGATCTGTAATGATCGGTGACGATTAAAATTAAAACTTGTGTGAAAAAAGCGATACAACAGCTAAGTGTCAACTCGTAGTCTATTATTATTATTAAAATTATCATATCCTACTATGATAATTTTAGTCTATTTTGCCTGCAACACCAGTACCGATAACCTGCTTCTCTATGAAGGCCCTCAAAAGCTTCAAATGAAACAAATCTTTCGCCTAGACTTTTTGAACTCAAACTCGACTCTCGGTCTGTAGCGGAAGCCAGTAGTTAATTTTTTTCTAAAATTACTGTCTGTCTGGCTTAGGTACATTTTGTAGTGACAAGGTAATATGATACGTCTCAGTTAAGCTGATTGTCGAATGAGCTTGACAACTCCAATTATGAATTTAGAGAAGAAATGTTGTGTTTAACTGGGCTGACAGGGTCGAATTGGATATAAAGTTAAGGTGGCCTCTACCAGCCGGGCCCAACTCGAGCCTTGCTTACGGAGCCTGCCGCAAGACATACGGTAGATAGGATAGGGGGCTCGTAGAGGCTATGTCGCAGCTCTTGCAACCGAAATGTAAACTTGATCAGATAGTTCGTTCAACCTGAGCAGAAGGCCTGCTCAGGTCTAACTAGTTGTCTCATTTGTCTATCTCTTTTCCCTCTTAATGAACAAACTGTAACTAATTTTGAAATTTTCTGACCAGTGATAACACCAGACTTACGGGGAGCCACCTGGGCCCTTTCGACCCAGTCCGACCCTGTGTAAGTATGACCAAAAACCTCTAAATAAATGAAGAATACAGTCAAATCTAAAAAAGTTAATCTAGAATCTTAACTTTTGAATAATACAGATTCGATATCAACGGAGGAGTACCTGTCAAGGACAAATCTACAGCAAGTTATGCCTCTGTCCTTAAAATGAGTCCTGCACACCCTAATTAGCCAACCCTTCAAATGCAACATTGTATGTCGCTACCATAGTAACACCCTCAGACTATATTGTATGGAAGGTACAAATTAGTCACATTGTAGATGAAAGATACCAATTATGGTACGGTTAATTAGTGTACTGTCTACTTTTCCGGCAATTTGAACTACCCCTAAGTATGGGTAATTAGTAGTGACTGGCATACCAGTACCCTTAGCACGAGTTTTCAGTATTTGAGACGTAAAGTAAACTGGAACTTTGACAATTTCAAATTGTCAATTTTCAAGGAAAAAATTAGTTCCTTCTTCGCACACCAGAGGCGCTGTTTCATTTTTTCATACAAGAAACGCTGTAAATACTGAAAAGACGCTGTAAAGTAAAAGGGTGAAAACTCGTGCTAACGGTACAGGACGGGATAAAAAGTAGATACAAAAAGGGGTTCACATGAATAGTGAAATTGGCTTTGTTTACATAGCAATGATGGTTTTAACCGTGCACGCATAACTGATCGCACGCATTACCGATACATGTAGTGATAACTGTACAGTTTTAAGTTAAACATGCTAGGGCTTGCCTGTCGGTTGTGCATGCAAGGTTAAAACCATCATGTAAACCCTAACGTGTGTGGCCTCCATCAAATATTTGTTCTATTTTTTTAACCCTACCGTGTCGATCTTCGACAATGAATTGATGATGGTCTTTTAAACACTTACCAGCGTATGAAAAGTATCATTGAGCAGGCGAATCTTCTCGAAGGGCACGTTGGAGATCAGCGCCACATTCTCCATGCCAGTCTTGGAAACCAGCCGCTTCGGGTGGTCACCGTAGCCTGGTCGAGTGCGCTGCGGGTATCTGAAACCACTTCAGAACAAGGGGTTAGTTTATTAATACATATAGTTAACGATAGAAATATTGTATTATGAAAACCTAAACTGTAACAATTATGAGCCTGCGTTGACTTTTTTTCTGTTACTCAAGGGCAAAAGTCTTTTACCTTTCATGATCTAATGCAATTGTAGGCCAATCCTTTAAAAACCCGACTGCGTAAAAACTAATTTTGGAAAATACGTGAAAAAGTTAACTTAAATAGAAACTAAAAAGAAAGAAACAAGCCCAACAGAACAGCAGGAAGAAGCAGAACAGAACGACTCACAGTCGGGGCCCATTCAAATTTTACCAATCAAATCTTCCCAAGGATCTTCTCTTAAGACGAATCGATTGACGTAAGAATTATCAAAATCGGCCTACGCATTTGGTCTCTAGAACGCCACATAGAAACAAACATACATACATACATAGACTGATAAACACATTACCCTCCTTTGCGTCGCGCAGACGGGTAAAAAAAAGTCTAGCTCATCGCCCGGAGGACACGGTGTAGCATACGGTGCAGGATTGCCCCGCTTGGACAAAGCACCGCCGTGTCCTCACGACAGCGATAGGCGGAGAACTCTTGCACCCTGCATTGATCAAGGCCCTGCTGCGGGGCGAGACGTAATGGGAAGCGGTCGCCTCCTCCTCGCAAAGCAGTCATATTCATGAATGAGGAGGCGGGCCGCGTGAGGGAGAGAACAGGCTCCTCCCTTCACCCAAGCCGCAGTGGATGACGCTCACGGTGACGGACGTCGGCAGACGATCTTCGGCCACCGGCCGTTTGTAAATGATGTCCTGATGGCGCTTGCGATACATTAGTATTGTGTTAAATACTCGTTTGCCTAAAGAGTATGTCCCCTTTATATCTCGCGTCCCCGTCTTAGGTATACACTGTTCCTGTACGACTTTGGTTAGTAGACTCCAGATGTTCGTTCTAACTTACTATAGAAGATTACGTTCTAAACTTAGATTACCGGGTGACATCGACCTTAACACAAATCTGACTTAATCCGCCCACGACGAAGATAAACTATGCAAACAAAGTCAAGTACTAAACTGTAAGCCATTGAAGGAACCTTGTTGGGGTCAGAACTATGGCTATTTTTAAACGTCTAGAAGTATCCAAATAATTTTATATTTCATCTGCCTGCTGTTCCCAACTACATGGAGCGGCTACTTAAAATGCGGCTGCGACTGATTAAAATCGAGGATTTTAATCGGTACGAGTCTGGTAATCCCTTACACTCTACGTTGAGAGGACTCATTTGATGACATTACCACGCAAAAAAAGCAAGGCCCCTTTTGTTAACGTAACAAAAGAAAATAAATTACGTGTGGCACTCGGGGACTGCCGCGATAAAGCTATTGCATAGCATTTTAAAAAAAGAAATGAAAAATGTATCGCCTACCGTGAATATTTAACGAAAATTTTTTTTTACTGTTTGTGGTGCACTACTGTAATAAAGAACAATAAATTATAATGAAGATATAAGTGGGTCTTTTATATATACAGAATTCCCAGGTCTCACTTCCAAACTGGATCAAAATTTTCAACAGGTTATAGGCCCAGCACGCTTCCACTGCGCCACTCTGCTTTGTTGTAGGAGAATTTTATAAATAGGTTTCATTGTGAAAACCTCCTTTTGTAGCTGGCCGTTTAGAATGAGTACCTACGAATAAGTAAATTGTATTTATGACGGATGTTTTTATGATTGCCGAAGTCTGCCGAACCCGAACTGAAACGACGTTAGACAATGCGGGGTGTTAGGTTTATTACGTTACGGAATTTCTTGATTCGGTCGCCGCGCTCAGAGCCCGCGATAAAAGCTATGCAATAGCTTAAAAACATGTCAAATATTCTTTGATAATGTAATAGATTTAGGGCTGATTTTTCAATAGTCAGAAAACTTTTATCTGAGGAATAAAAATGACGGTTTGACAGATTATCAATAGAAAATATGTCAAACCGCTATTTTTATTCCTCAGATAAAAGTTATCTGACTATTGAAAAATCAGCCCTTATTCAATCAAATAATACTCTATTGTTGTCAGTGTCCATGATAAATGATAACTATGAGGATCTCAGATTGTCTTTTGAAGATAGAACCTGTATAGTGAGGGTGTACATTTTTCAGTAACCGTGTAGACAGTTGACTCAGAATTTACGGAACGGGACAATTTGCTAAATCCTCTAAATTCTACCGTACTTGTTAATTCATCAACAAATACTAACATTTTCATCTGCTTTTCCTGTCATTCAACTTCAAAAATGCGTCATTCGTGACTCTTATAATGAGTGCAAATCAAATGTTTCCGTTTGACTCGTCTGTCACTATTTGCACTAAGATTATAAATATATGTATGTATATAGCAACGTAGTACTTGTTTAATAACATAAGCTGTGCAGATTTCAAGATCAATTTATCTTTCTCTGACATCTAAATTGAGAAAGGCAAAAGCCGTTTCCCTGTTAGAAAGAAAGAGATAGAATACTCGTTATTAGGTATGTAGACCATGTAACTTACAGGTTTGATTCAATATATTAACAAAATACAATATTTACAATATTAACAGATATTTGAAATGTTTCTCCTATAACTATATAAATGGTTGAGCTGAATGGTGCTGATACATATGTCATGTTCGTGAACGGGCGCTGTCAGTTGAGACTGGTCATCTCTTAGCTGCCACGGTTTATTTTAATTATTGATTATTTTGTTTCTGATTTGTCTTTGTTTTAATTTTGACTTGCTAACATGAACACTACCATCTCAAAATGAATGATGTAACAAAGGTTCCGTAATAATTTTGGCGATCCAAAAAGAGTGTCTATGGAATTTCTTGCACGTTCTTCTCCATAGAGGTCTACTTCTTGGAATGGGCATCTACGGTACTTTCACAGTTATCATGTCTTGTGACTGGGACTGTAGCACCGTAATTTTATTCTATTTTTTTGTCTTTGACAATTCAAAAGTGCCTGTAGCTTTCATTTATTATATTGCATTTCAAGTATGAAATAAATGCTTTGATTTTGATTGCAGTAATTTACATGAAATTGACACCTCGTTTAACAGATTTCACTGAGTGTGTTTTTGGTGAAACGGGTAACAAGAGGGATACTAGACTTTCCATCATTGCCCTGGGTAGAGCGGATGGGACTGTCAGACTTGTACTGACTAAAATCCACGGTGTTCCTTCAATAACCTTTCCATTAAAGGGTCCTGGTTACCTGTTTAGACAGACTATCTTCAAGTAGAAGAGTAAGGCTTGGTCACCCGAATAATGTAAGTAATTACGTCTTGTATATCGCAATTTATGAATATGAAGATACATCAATGTGTGTCCATAATCATTATTTACAACGGAGTAAGTGATATTTGTTTAATTTGAATAAGACATTTGTACACAAGTAAATGACCGAAGCCGTCATGGAAAGAATCAATTACGGTCATTCACCAGCTATTTTGACACATGTAGGTATATTACGAGTTCATACATCACGTCGAAACGTCATACTTGTAGTAACAACCAAACATGCACGACCGTTAAAACGAAACAGGGAATCAAAATTTTCATTGAAAATGAATTTTATCTTACACTAGCTTTTCTCCCCGCTTTTACCCGCTGCTCAGCTCCTTTGGTGTTGTGTTATATAGCCTTCCTCTACAAATGGACTATCAAACACAAAAATAATTTCTCAATTCAACCAGTAATTCCTGAGATATAGCGCATACAACCAAACAAACGCTTCAGCTTTATAATATTAGTAGGTATAGATATCATGGGCCAAGTGATTAATGCGGGCAGTATGAATAATGCCCAGCCATATCGGGCCAAGTGATTAATGTGAATAATAAACTAGTTCTTCGAAAGGTCGTCGGAGCCCCGCTTAGCGGGGCTCCTACTTCTGGGTGGTTTACAAAAATAACCACGAAGAAGCCGCCATCCTCTTCTAACATAAATTGTCCGAGTCGGGAACCGGGGTGCCATTAATCTGGCTTGGCATTATTTATTCTGCCCGGGCATTATGAATACTGCCCGCATTAATCACTTGGCCCATGACATAGATACGCCGAAGCAAAAAACTACAAATTACACTAAAGATTTTTCTGCAATTTGAAACTTTACACTGCTCCACTAAATAATTTGGTTAAATTAAATTAAAATTAAAAATAAAATACTTACTTGTTAGGCAGCGCCTTCTTCTTCTCCGGAGGTTTAGCATTAAACGGCTTCATTGATATCGGCGTTCTGCATTCCATCGTCGACATACTCATTTCATTTTTCGACAAAACACGATCAACTTTCACCAAACTGCGATTGTTCGTCGAAATATTTCGATCAACTTTCGACGTTCGATGATTTATTAGTGGCATACTAAGATCAGTTCTAGGTAGATGTCGATCAATTTTCGGCAATACGCGATCACTTTTCGACTTATCGTGTCGTAAAGGAACCATCTTCATTTCATCTTTCTTTAAATCTAAACTTGTAGTACTTTGAGTGATTATTATTTTTGGTAATTGCTTTGATAATTTTCTTAGTCTCTCCGATTTTGGCTCTGATTTGATCGAATCCAAGCTTTCGGTGGACTTTTCATTTTCGAGTTTGTATACTGTTTTTGCTTCCATTTTTTCTTCTTGTTCTTCTGGTACTTCTTTTATAGTGTCATAGTCAGGATCTTCTGAGGAATTTGGATTGTCTTCTATGTTCGTTTTGCTGTCTTTTAAATAGTTGAGACATTCGTGGTAAAGTTGGTTTAGTTGTTCGTATTCTATGTCACTTGTTCCGATTTCCATATTTTTATTTCAAAATATAATTGTTATTATAGATACAACTAAGTATGTCTTCTTTTGAGAAAATGCAGTTATTGTATCTCTATTCTAATTATTAATTTACAAAAATCTGGTAAAAGCAAATTGCTCTCTCAATTTTTCCATAAAAATCCAAACACGGGCACTTTAAAACAACTATCCCACATTTTTAGAATCAAATCACACTCACACAAAAACAAAATAATAAAACACTCACTCAAAATAAAATCGAACTCATTTAAAAATCACGTCCCTTTGAATAAACCGCACTCACTCATTGTCAAAGAATAAAACTCATTTTTAAATTTTAAAAAAGGAACTTTCACGTATTTTTGGCAGGAAAACTCTCCGTAGTGTCGTAACGTTTGATGTCCTCACGTTATCTCGCTGTTATCACGTTATCTTGTGCTAATTGTGATGCGCGCGCTCTAAGCCCGAGATCTGAAGTGACCTTGCTAGGAGAGTCTGCGGGTGATTCTGCAATCAGTTGTTTGTTGTAGTAATTGTTGGTTCATGTGACATGTGGCTAAATAATTACAGCCGCACAGGCCAATCGCGTTTGCCGAGGTTGGTCTGTGGTTGGGTGACCATCTGTCATAGCGATTCCATCTGTGCCTCGGAAAGCACGTAGAGCCGTTGGCCCCGGCAGTCATTTTGTACCTAGATCTTTGACAGTCGTTAATATTAGCCAGAAGCTCCACCTCGGTCCGATTTCGATGATTTTTTTTGTTCGATACAGTTTATCTGCCATTTGGTCCCATAACATTTTCATTATGTTGGTGCAGTAGTTTTCATTTTTAGCTCATTGTGTACGAGTACATACATGGGCGATGTTATTACCGGTGCTACGGATTAGAATATTTTAGTGTACATGGAAGAAAAATATGTATTTGACAATAATTTGGGTTGAATATTGAAACTAAAAAGGATAAAATAAAAAACTTTTTCAAAAAAAATGTAAACGACTTCCTACAAAAAAGTTCAAAATAACCTACAAAAAAACTTTTCTTTCGAAAGTCGGTGACAAAAATTCAATGAAATAAGAAAGAAAGTCATCGACTTTCGAAAGAAAAGTTTACATTTTTTTTTTTGAAAATGTTTTTATTTAATTTTCGTTCAGTTTTCTTCACTCCAGTTACAGAATATCCCAACACGGTAACAATACAAAAACCGTCTAAATTCAGTATGGCGACGTTCAAAGTTATCATTGTTGTTTGACATAACTGTGTTCTCTGTTTGTAGTATTTTGTCAAAGTATTATAATATTATGTAGTAGCTACTTTTTGGAGATTACAGTGTATTAGTTGTATTTGCTAATTTATTTGGAATAAAACATTTAAAAAAACTTGTATTTGTTGAAAATAACTCCCATGGAACGTCGTAACCAAAGCGAACTGTCACTAAAAGTACGTCATTACTTTACTTGTTTGGAAAACACCAAGATATTTATGCGTTCAGAGGCCTTATCACAAGATTTTTGTAATTTTTTTTCAGCTTCCTTGAAGTAGTTACTGCGTTTATTGAATGGAAAAATGAAGGGACTATTTTTTTCCTTCAAATTAACGTCAAAGTTCCAGTTTACTTAGGCATGATAGCGCTACTGTGACGTCTGATAGGGGAGAATGGAAGAAGAAAACGTGTTGCGCCGACCCCAAGTAGAATGGGATAAGGGCAGGAAGAAGAAGAAGAAGATAGCGCTACTTTAAAAATGAACGTCACAGTTGCATGTAATGATCCTTTTGGTTAGGATACTAGGAATTCTGTAGTTGTTGTCTATTACAATAGACATCACTTTGAGTGTCCACGGAGACATACATTATGTAGAGGCTTTTATGGCTAAACGTTTAAAAATATGAAGTTATGACCATAGGACCATCAAGAAGCTATTAGTCACAAAAACATAAGGAAATGAATAAAATAAACGTTTAATAGGCATAACTTTATTATTGCCCGTTAATAATACATTTCACATACAATTATTATAATTTTTGGTGTTCATTTTCAAACTCACTCACACACTTGCGTAAAACTCATTTATTTGAAAATATTTTACGGGGTGTTGTATATTTTATATAAATGTTTAAATACCCCGTAAATTATTTTATTTGTCAAATGTTACAATTAAAATAAATATTTTCAATCTTATTGTAAAAATAAGTGGGAAGCATTATGCTTTCGATTTTTTATTACTCCATTTCACTTTCATCGCACAATATAATATAATAATTTTGAACTTTGGCTTTTCTTGTAAATAATTATTATTTATTTTGTGTAAACATTGTATCCTACATTCCGACCAAAACTTAAAATAATACCCAGAAAAATAATAGCTAATTCTTATTTTTAGACTTGACTAAAATAATTTTAGTAATAATTATAATAACTAAATATAAAATGAAATAGTTAAATCTTATGACAAAAACATTTTATATATTTTAAATATTTAATATCATGAACACAAATATTTTATGACTTTACATATTCTAATTTATGCACTATAGAAGGAAGAATGACAAATAATTTAGTCTATTTTAAATCATTTTTATATATTTAAAGAGGCTTATATATAAATACACCGAATTTCATTATTATTTTTTGTAGATAATAGGAATTTGTAATGAAATTATTTTTAAACTAGTAATATTGAAAAAACACCCAGTATTATATCAAAATTGCTAGTTTAAAACTCGGTAAAAGTAGTAATATTACTTTTCGTTCAATAATATAGTTAAATTTATAATTACAGGGTGATTGGTTAAATGAGGGCAATGCTTTAAGGGAGTGAAGTTCTCAATAATGTGAACTAATTTTTATTTACGAAACTGTATCAGAATTATAAAAATTCAAACAGCAGATGATTTTATTTTCTGCCTTTTTTGTAATCATAGTATGAATTGTTAATTTTTAAGAGCAATATATTTTTTAGAGGAAAGCATCGGACTATCACATTTGACCTAGCGTTTCAGGGAAACGGTAACCTTTGAAGATAATCCGGAGACCCCGAATAGCGTATCTGACTAAGGAATCTCCATAACCAAGCATGTCCGGGGAGGACCAGCATCAGACGGAAGGTGAAGTCGCCTCGTGGCATCTCTCCAGCTACTCTTCAAAGACGGGGCTTACCTTGCTGTACTTATGGTCCTTAAAATATTGCTCACATTTATCAAAGCACCTATTTCGTATTTATTGGCATATTTTGATATTCTTATTCTTATTTAGTAAAGCCACCGTTAAAACAATAAAACTTTTTGAGGTATATTAAATCGAATTTGGCATAAAAAATTGACAACGTATTTTAATTTGGCAATACTTTCAAATGTCACAATCGTCTGAATTATAGCAGCAGCAGCAGCTATTTAATTTTATGAATTTATTTATTTTACATAGCTATTAAATATTTTATTATTAATTTACTGCCAAATATTTTCCAGTCACTTAAAGGAAATGTTACTGAACTATTGAGTTTGAAAAGCCGTTGATATTTTTGTAACTTTTATTTTGTAGAATTTGGTCTTCAAATATGTTTTATTCTAAATAATATGATATTTTTTATACTATGCAATTAATTTAGCGGTTTAAATGGACATTCGATTTACAAAGAATTTAATTTTTAAATTAAATTATTATCTATCTACATAGATATTATATCTAAGGAACTATATTTACTTCAGGTAACAAGGTGACCACAATATCTATTTATATACGGATTCTCTTCTATATTTTGCCCATTATACAGCATGTCTCATAAGAGTCAGGTCATATTTAAAGGTACAGTCAATCAAACTGAACCATTTTACTCATGGTACCAACATCGAAATTGCTAAACTAATATATTAGTAATTAAAGACTTCAATACTTAGTTAGCAGTAGAGCAGTGGTGGCCCAGTGATATCGGCCTCGACTTATGAGTTGTAGGTCGTGGGTTCGAACCCCGTCAGGCGCATTACTTTGTGTAATTTATTTCAACACCACTGCTCTCAAAACGGTGAAGGAAAACATCGTGAGGAAACCGGCATGTCCTAGAACCAAAAATTCGAAGACATGTGACATCTACCAATCCGCACTGGGCCCGCGTGGTAGATTACGGCCCACTCCCTCTCACAGAGAGAGGAGGCCTGTGTCCCAGCAGTGGGAACATTTATAGGCTGATGATGAATACTTAGTTGACCAAATCTATAGGACATTTACAATGGAGAACTTCCAACTAAATATTCTGTATCCGTAAATATGACCACAACTTTTCGGCACACGCTGTTTATTCGCTAGTACCTTATTTATATGATATAATTCATTATATTAGCTGCTGCGTGTACATACATAACAATATATACAAGCAGTTTTACATGCTTCAGAATATTAAGGGTGAAACCACATTTACACGCGCAGATTAACTTTCGAGTATCTCTATCTCATTTTTTCACGCAATGACGTCATTTGGTGGAGCGAGAAGTCGGCTCGCAAGCATCCGCATTCAATGCATCGAATCAGTTTTACGGCCCTCTTACTTTGGAGATTTGCTATTCAAAGTAACAGAAACGAGACAGAAATATCCTGTACTGTGCAAGTAATTGTGATATCGTCTTAAGGTAAGCGTCCACAGGTCCGCATCGTACGTATCGGACGCATCGCATCAAACGGATTAATTAGACTGTATCGGCAACGATCGGATTGCCGACGCGAGTATCAGCAATTGGATTGCCGATGCCACCTTCATTTGGATTTTTTTATTGATCGTACGTTCGGAAAATGTTTGTGAGAAAGGAGGAAAGCGATGAAGAAGTCGTTATTGCTTGTTTATTAGCAGAAGAGGAATGCAAGAAAAAAAAAAGAAATGGAAATGGTTCAGTAAGCGGCGTGCGGGGCGCGTCCACTGATCGGCATTCCGTATGACGTCATCGGTACGCATCGAATATAGGCATTGCCGATGAGCCGTCGTCCGTACGATGCGGATCAGTGGACACTGTTGAATGCGTTTTAATACGAGACAAACTAAAATCCGTTACGTACGATACGTGCGATGCGGACCTGTGGACGCTTACCTTTAATCTGCACTGGGCATGCATCATCGATACCACCCCACTTCCTCTCACAGAGAGGAGGAATAAGTCCCTGCAGAACGTATATTATAAGCTGACTGATTCTTGTCAGTTTTCGCCAGAGACCCAGTCACATTTATCTCTATTCTTTTTCTTCATGCGTGGTCAGCGTAGCCTGTTCAGTAGACACTAGAGGTATCGCCTGTGTGTTGTCTACCCTGCAGAACATATTCACGCCCTTTTTGAAGCATTGCATACTCCTAGGGTATAATATTACAAACACCATGAAATACGAGTATGTATAGCTATAGGCACAAATATTTTTTAGATACTTTACAGGGTGTAAGTACCCTAAACAAAGCCGAAAGGCACGTGTTCTTCTCGTCATAACAATCTTTTCCTGACCATTACTGGGAACCTTCTTTTGAAGGAAATGCAGGTCAAAGTTACAATTGATGTTACAACTTTACTTCGAATACTTCCATGACCCCTATTGAATGACATCAGCACATTGTTTTTAGTGTGTTAAACCATGATTTTTTTCATACCAGCACGCGGGTGACAGAATCATTCTATTCTCTATCATTTTTGTCTATTTTTCCGTCAAAAACCCCGTTTCTACAGTGGCATGAAAGAAAAAAGTAATTTTCACTAACTTTTCAGCCGTGTTCCTTAATTTCATATACAGTATGCTTGATTGGCGGCTTCATAAAGGATCATCTTACACCCTGTATTTTATTTTCAGCGGCATTAAATTTAACTTGTCTGAAAAACGTTGCCTACAATTATTTATTTTGTACACTCAATGTTAGCTAGCTATATCCTAGATGGCAGCATTTTTAAATCTCACTTTTCTTACAATATCTAATATTTGTTTTGATATTCTTTTTTTTGCTATATTTTGGCTATAATGGGTAATGCATTCTTATATACTACTGGCTTAGCCTGGCTTACCTCGTTTGGAAAGTTACCCAAGGTAACGTCACGCCGGGATATAATCCTATATTCTAATACAGATCGAGGTCTATCTGTGTGTTTCATCGTTTGGCCATTAACGCCTCTACATTAGTTAGGATAATTATGTTCGTATATGTTTGGATAAGTACGTTATCAGACTAATATATATAATTATAAATTTGGATAAAATTGCTTCAAACTCAATAGAAGAGTGAATATATGGAAAATTCTATATCTTAGGAATGGTAATGTGTCACAACCCTATCATAAACTCTGAAAACACAACCCTAGGCAACAAAAAACATGGTTTTATAACTTTTATCATTAGGTTATTATAAATATCTTATATTCATTATACATATAATATTTATCTAAATTATTCGATTACACTTCATATTAATTTATCAACCCGTTAATTTCCAAAAAAGAAAGCAAATTAAGAATAAAATAAAAAAACAGAAAATAAAAAATTAACCATTTATTCGTGAATAAAATTGAAAACAAAAAGAAATAAAAATAATTTACAACAGAAGTTAAAGATGTTTTTTTTTATAAAAATAATAAAATCACAACATTTTATCATATTGTACTTTACAATATCTACATAAATGTATATTTATACATCTATTAAGTATACAACGGTATATTATCTATTAATAATTATAACATATTTTTAATTTGAGGATACTTTCGTTGAAAACTTTACAAGGCAAATGCTGACCATGTAAAAAATATAATATAAACAAAAAACATAAATTGGAATCATAAGTACAATATTCACAAACTAAATAAATATCAAAACTTTGCATTACAAGCATAAATGCGTTTAATTTTATTTACATATTTTATTCAGTAATAAAATATTTACAGAATTATTTTATGCAACATAAAAACATTTACATTACCTACTACTTTTTAAATAAAATCTGACTATAGTTTTATCGAAAGTATCCACAAAAACTATATTATTTAAAAATCACATAAAATCAACAGTTAAAACTTACAATAAATCTAACTACTTTATTAAATTCAAACTAATTCATTCCAATATCGATAAATCAATCGTCAAAACTAAACAAAATAACAATCACAAAGCGATATGTTGTCGAATTGACAAAACGATAATAAATATCGATACTTTCAATTAATTTATCGATATTGATAGATTTTGGAATATACGTAGGTACACCTCTTACGCATTACTGAAGTCCCTCGGACTGAAAGCGCCTTTCCTGAAAATGGCAAATATAAGAGAAAATAAAAAACTTGTTTATAAGTCACAACAAAAAGGATATACTTACTAGAATATAATTTGTATTTAAGAGCGTGAACGCAAAAAGACATTTCATACAAACTTTCAATTGATATAACTGAACCGATTTTAATGAAAATTCATACCCATAAGCAGGATAATAGGTCTAAAAATTAGTAGAAAATGTATCCAAAAAATTGTTTGCACTTAAGTTAATTAGACTGACTTAAAAATTTCCATACAAATTGTTTCCAATGCTTTTTTTTTTAAATAAGACACCTTTCAAAAAAATCTGATAACTTTTTAAAAATTTTCATTAAAATAGGTTCAGTCATTTCGAAAAATAAGCACTTGAACGTTTCCATCCATAGGTTGTCCCGAATTAGCAATAATACCGCCGTTGTAACCATAGAATAAGCAATATTGTAAAACAATATTTACTGTAAAAATGTTAGGGTACAATAAGGCATAATTATTCTATTCTATTCTATTCTATGAAATGCTGTTCAACGTTCGCTCTTCTTGCAAGTGGGCATAAAATATTATTTTTAGGATGAAATAAGGAGATGAGTGTTTTAGTAAATGTGTTAGTAAATTTCGTACCATAGTGCACAAGCGCTAGTGCTGTGCGGATCCGGCTACACGTTAGTGGTGTACCTGTAAGGTTAGTTAGTATAACACAGGGTTAGTTACAGGCAGTAAACGTCAGCACATCAACCTATCCCAATACGTCAATAGATTTTACACTTTATTACAAAAGCAGAAGGTTCATATTTGCTTGGGATAAAAGTTGTGACGAGTGAGTGACGTAAACGTGAAGTAAATACAACGATTTTTAAATCGAAAACTCAAGTATTCTTTAGCAATGCGCAATTTGATGTAAATTGCACATTGCAATCTTTTATTTCATTTAAAACATTGAATTAGTCATAGTTTATGTGGATCAATCAATATATACAATTTTAAAATCAAATATTTACTTTACGTTTACGTCTTTCGCTCATGCTAGCGTCTTTTATGGGAAAGAAAAACTTAGGTTATTGGTTAATTTTAACTAAATAAAAAAAAATCAAAAGTTAATTTCATAAGGGTAAAAAAATGAAGTTAGTAAGTAAGTACCTACATAAAATGCATTGTATGCTTGTCATGGAAAAGTAGCCTTAAAAGACAGGAGTCAAGAACTCAAAAATGTTTTGAAAGTTCCAGGCTATATCAGAAACTATTCATCTATCAATTTGGATGTCTTACAATCCGCTGACGTAAGAAGGTGATGCGACTTACGTCAGAACACACCCACGAACGTCATTTGTTTCCTTCGCGTCACAGATGGCATCATAATGACGTCGTCGTGAGGTCTTTTTTTTGTTGCTTAAAGTAATATCTTTTTATTTTTGTTTACATTAGCGTTTCGCTTGAACTTGAAACTATTTTATTCTCTAAATGACTGTACAACTAGCTAGTCGTCAACCTTGCAATGGATTTTCCACTTTATATTCTAAAGCATAAAGCTGTTTTATTACAAACACGTCAATCCACTGAAGACAAACCATAGTTTCGGCGAAGCGCTGAATCTTTAGAAATTAGCAGAATACAGATATAGTTAGCATGAGCCATTTCATTAAATTATTTATTATTTTGAAAAGAATCTATCATTACTTCAGGCCTGTAATACCTGAAGGGTTAGGCAGAGGCTTAAACATAACCGGCAATGTTAGGTTACACTGCCAGTTATATTTAAGTACTATGTAATTGCCATCAAGCGGGCACAAATCCTGACTCCGTGGCTGCTACTGAAAAATTCCTAATAACCTTTTGCTTAGCCTGGGAGTTGAATCTTGTACCTCATAATCAGCATTGCAGCTCTAGAGAGTTACTATGGGTTTATTCCACTTTGTTCACCCGGGTGAACAAAGTGGAAATGGTGTCCCAAATATTCACCTCTAAGTTCTCATTAAGTTGTCTGTTGCTTGTTTCATGGGTGATAATAGTCCACAAGATCGAAGAAGAAAAGTCGCCTTTGATCACCTGGGTGAAACAATTCCGAGGTGAACAAATAAGTCCACTCGAAAAAATTGGAATAACTTACTTATATGCTAACTTACTATGAACAATCAAACCCAGCGAAGATATTAATCAAAGATTCCAGCCTTATAAATTCCATAATTTATTTCCATGACAAGCAATTCTTAACCTTATGCCTTATCGATGCAACATACAAATCCAAGCTAATTTAAACCTTATACCATCACAATAAGTACCTGTCACGTGGCGCGATGACATCCTCGTCCGAGTCGAGATCATACAACTCATCCCGGATGTAACTCCTGTTTGCGAAGCCTCCCATGTCCACTGGAATTAGAGAAGAAGGATTACAAACCATCATCATCATATCTGCCATAGGACATCCCCCGCTGAACATAGGCCTTTCCTATTTATGTAAGTATTTATGTATTTCACAAACACGAACACGTATCACGTTTGGATGTTTCAAGACTGCTTTGCGTCCATCACGTCGCCGTCCAGGGGGGGTATTACAACTTCATAAAACCAGGCTTATTTCAGTGAGTGAACGAGATGGCGCTAGACGACTTGTATAGCTCTGTCACTTTCACTCGCCGGAACAAGCCTGGTTTTAAGACGTTGTAATACCGCCACTGGTCCAGTTGAAAACCAGCGTCGAGCACTAGTTGCTCGACAATTTGCTGAACTGGACCTATTTGATGTAGCCGTGGGACACACATAATTTGCAGTTTATTCCTTTGTTATCATGTTCTTTTTTATTACTATTTTATCTTTACTTGTTTATTGTGTGTACCGGCTCTTAAATAAAAGTTTTTTCTTTCTTTCTTTTTTCTTTCTATAGATTTCCAATAGGACCGGTTTAAAACGGCTTGCATCCAGAGTGATCCTATGGTCTTCATCAGAATATAACGATTACGCTTGTTTAATTCCTATATTATAGGGTATGAGCTTATTGCCATCAAATTGGCACGAAACCAGACTCTGTTGCTGCTATTAAGAAGCTCCTAATGGAATAAACCTAGTAACACTTGCCCACCAGGGAATCAAGGGATTATGCTCAGCAGTCGCACTTCTAAGCACTAGACCAAATTAATGGTAAAGCCTGCCGGGTTCACGGGACTGTCCAAAATTATGGTGCTAGAATCCCAGTCACAAGACATAATAACTGTGAAAGTACCGTAGATGCCCATCCCAATGAGTAGATCTCTATGGAGAAGAAAAGGCAAGAAACTCCATGGATACTCTTTTTAAATCGCCAAAATTATTATAGAACCTTTATTACATCATTCATTTTGAGATGGTACATTATGTGAGAACGATGTAGCAAGTTAAAAAGTGTCCATAGTAAAAATTAAAACAAAGACAATTCAGAAACAAAATGATCAATAATTAAAACATAAACCATGGCAGCTAAGCGATGACCAGTCTCAACTAACAGCGCCCGTTCACGACCATGACGCATGATATCTACACCATTCAGCCCAACCATTTTGAAAAGAACTAAATGATCCGACACACGCGCCACCATAAGCGAGACATTTGAGTGAGCATGATATGCACATTGCTTGCAAAACGGGTGGCTTATAGGGCCGAAGAGTTTTGGACACCACACGACGTTCCGCTGCAAGGTGTAGCGACAACCTGCAGAGCGTCTTTCAGCTGTAATGATGATGGATAACTTGTACGTACCTCTGGTCGAGTCGTCGTACTTGTCGTCGGCCCACTTGAAGTCGTTCTCGGAGTAGAGCGGAGGGAGCGTCTGGTGGGGGGTGGGGTACAGGTCTAGATGGCGCTTCTCGTTCTGAATGCTGTCTGTGTCGCCGTATGTCTGCATTCTAGAATGGGAGACGAGAACTTGAGTCGTTAGGGCTCCATCTTAATCCGTTTGTAAAGGGCTCCTAGTTTCATGGATTCTAATTTATTGAAGTGCTTAATTAACTGTAAGTAAGCTCTCGTCATGTCTATCTAAACAATTGATTTATGACTTGGCGGTCCGTGGTTGGGCTAACTCTTTCGATCAGTCAACATCTTTCTGCTTTTATCCAATTTTTGGGGTTCAACATGTTTTCTTTTTCCACGCTCTCTTGCCAGAATTCATGGCATTATTTACTTCTTTTACTTTCATACTATTCTTAACACATGATCCATCCTTTTTTTCTTTGGCCTTTCTCTTCCTTTCCATTCGTCAACTAAGGGATCAGCTTCCTCATGATGCAATTTGTGCGACTTGTAAATTTTACTAACTTAAAATGAAAAGCGTCCTTGCTACTACAATCAAATGGATTGGCTTGACGTAGTCGTGGCGAGCGTGTTCTGTTTTTTCATCCACCCATACACAACCGTACGTTTTATGTCATATGTCGTATTGGTAAGCATGATTTTCACATGTAGTTGGAATCGGTCGAATTGCGTCGCATCGCATCATAGGGGAGCTCCCTAACTCTTGCGATCACTATGTTTCTTAATAAAATAATAGCTTTTAGCTCAATTTTTGCCATAAATGACCTACGAGTAGTCCCATATGGTCTGAAGAGCCAAAAAGAGTCAGCAGCTCACCTAGTGTAATCCTCGAAGCAGCTGAACCGCCAGAGCGCGAAGGCGAGCATAGCCATGGAGATGAGCACTCCTCCGGCGATCACCAGCCACACCATCAGCACCGTGCGGTCGTTGGGGATCGCGTACTCCTGGAAACGATGGGAGATGAGGTTAGAGAGAGAGCAGAGATGAATGAATGGCAGTTAATTGTGGAAAAGGACTTTCAGAACATTTTATAATTATTTTATGCTTCATATTGGAACAACGTTGAGACCAAAAGTGAAAGTTGTACATGTTTCTGAATAAATAGTCTATAGTATATGTTCATAATCATCATCATCAGCCGAAAGACGTCCACTGCTGAACAGAGGCCTACCCCTTAGACCGCCACGCCTAATGACACTACCAACAATTCGGCACTTGCATCCATTTGAGATAAACATAAAATGAAAGTGGATTTAGAGAAATCCAAAAACAAGCGGGAAATAACCCGCAAAAATAAACCAAGGAATAGTAAAATAAAACATTGGCGAATTTTGAAGTGTTCGCAAATCGTTTGCACGTATGGGATGTCCATATACCGCTGGCGCATTGCCGTACGTCCTGAAGTCCGTTGATGGTGGAAAAATCTAGAAAGAAAACATAACCAAGAAGCTACTAGAATACTATTTGATAGGGACAGCACAATATCTTGGCAGAAGATTTACTGATACAAGATAAGTATGATGAATACAAAAATACATATCAGTTGCATGATAGTTACGTGACTTTGTTTCTAGAAAATTCTAGTTGAACTCAAGTTATTTTAGATAAAGATGACAAGCTTGTCCAGATAGATTAGTCAGGCCAGTAAAAAGGAGGCCAATGTTGGCCTCCTTTGAAAGGCGATGACATGGTAAAGTGGCGCATTTTGGGAATCTTGGAAGAGCTTCATCCATCCATCCGTCCATTGTCCAACTATGGACAACAATAAGGGTGAGGTGATTTAGGCATGCATTAAAAGTCTTCAGGGGTTAGCATACAAGAGAAAGGAAGAGAACACAGGGACGATCAAAGACACGATGGAAGGATGAAATTTATTTAATCTTGGGGTTGGGGCCATATTGGATTACGGTAGCAGAAAACAGAATACAGTAGGGAGATCTGGAAGAGGCCTATGTCTAGGTTGGAAGTCACAACCTCGCCAATGAGGAGGCAGGGTGTTCAACATCTAGGCCATCATATCAAGCAAAAAAAGCGGAACTCACCGTAATACCCAAAGAACTCAGTCTCTCAGCATACTTCTCCTCACTGATATAAGAGGTCCACATATCGTCGAGGTCTTCAGCATTAAGCCTGGGTTCCTCAGGCTCTTCCTCATAGTGCAGGGGCACCCCGAAGGTCAGCTCGACGCAGTTCTCATACTCCGGCCAATGGATGTTGCAGACTGCTTTCCTGGTGATCTGAGTTACTTCGTACCTGGAAAAGGTGGAATTGAACAATTAGAAAAAAAAAATGACTTAAGGCAGCTGTTTTGTTTCACAAATACGTCTTGTTGACGCTTCTCGTGATCCAAGGTTTTTTTTATTGTGGTAAAATCATCAAATGAGTCCTCCCATCCAGGGTGGGACGGGAGGGACTGTCAGACTTGTACTGATTAAAATCCACGGTGATCCTTCAATAGCCCTCTACGTTCCAGGGTCACTGTTAGTTGATGAGACAGTCCCGCTACCCCGGCAGGCTTTGGCCCTCTAAGAGGGGGGGGGGGGACAATATCATGCTGACGGATTAATTATTATTAGATGTGGAATAGAAAATGAAACTGATCTACTTTTTTCACAGGCCACAATCATAGTCGAGATCAAAAGAATGCAGTTCCATATTATGTATTTGGCTCCAGAAGTTATACTATTTTTTGTATGGGACAGTCAAAAATGTTAATGGCGATTAGAATTATGGCCTCCGGAGAAAGTTTTTAAAATATAAACACATCTTTCTGATACATGTTCAAATACAAAAGAGTTATTTTTCGCGGATAATTGAAACAAATTGTCAATACCCTGTTAAGATAGATAACACTGGCCATTACCATAAATATTTCAGCCTTGTCTAGTACATAATGGAACTGAGGTCACATTTCTTTGTTATTTTGTAAGACAATGGAAGAGTTATTTCAGTTCAGAAAAAAAGAACATTTTGCAGACAAAGGAGATGTTTCAGAAATGCATTGAGCATGGGCTAAGTCTATGTACCCTTTATGTAAAAATAGCTTTTTTATCAATATAATGAAAACATAGTAATTTAAGACAGGGCCTATTTTGACAGCAATAGATAATAGGTATATATTTTGGACGTCTGTACGCCACCCATCATTAGACTGACCTAGGCAAACGTTAAGTACTTAACTTTGAATTTCGATCAGTGCAGCTGATATTATTAAGCCACGAGCTACCTATTGTTGTATGATACACTAAATATAACGAAGATTATAACTGATCATACAAGTAAACAGGAGAGAAAATATGAAATGCGCAATAAATAAATGTATAGCACAGCGAACATAAACAAAATGGTCGATAAACGTGTTCATCGCATCTCGTTATAGATCTGTGTTTATCTTTCGCTCGAAGGTCATGGCAGTATCATTAATATTACTTGTATAGCTTCGAGAATTTGTCTTTTAAAATATAAACTAGTTCGATAATATCGGTAGTGATGTTTACCCAGGAAAACATTTGCCATTTGCCAGCGCCTCCCAGTGAAAATATTCCAACAATTTGGGGACATTTAATAAGATCTGCCAATACTAGCCAATTTGATATTTTGACATTTTTGGTTAAAACTAAAACGCATAAAAGGAAAAACATGTAAAGCCGTTACGGTCAGATCAGACCGAAACGCGACGCGAAGCGACGTGAGTCGTGACGCAACGATACTTCAAATGTGTATCTTTTCTTGTCGTAAATAAGGTTAGATTTTGAGTCGCTATAAAAATGCAGCGCGGCGCCGGTTTGTGACAGGTGTATCTTTTCATGTAGGAAATAGAGTTCGATTTTGAATAGCTCTATTGAAATGTGCGCACAGCGTCACGTTTCAGTCTGAGCCGACCCTTAGTCCCGGCTGTCATTTGTAGATCTTTGACAGTCGTTACTGTTAATCATCAGAAGCTCTAAAGTCTGACAACCAGTCATACCATGGGGTATCGTATTACCCAGTTACTGGGTTGCGGAGGTCCAATAGGCAGTCACTCCATGTAAAATACAGCTGCATCTGGTTCGACTGGAAGCCGATCCCAATATAGTTGGGAAAACGCTAGGCGTCATGATGATAAATATATATTTAGTAGGTGTGATCGCAATATCATCTATAACTATCAATTGTACCTGATATTTAGATTGAGAGGCCCATGAAAGATGTTTACAAGACTTACTGGGAGATTAGATAAGGTTTATATATAACAGTGATACAAAAATACAAAATTTTATACAAGGTGTTAAAAAATCAACTGCAGGAATTTCGTGTGTAACTGTGTACTCGGTATCAAAACCATATCTCGGTTTCAACGGTATGAAATTATTTTTTTTATTATTTTTGGAATGTACTTGACATTCCAAAAATTATAAAAAAAAATTTTTTCGAAAAAATTATAAAAAAAAATTTTTTCGAGCATTTTTTTTAAATAATTTTTTTTTCAAGCATTCTTTTTTAACCATATTAATGAATTTGAATGTTCTTTGAGGTCGTTCACCCGTGTGTAGCGTTCACATCTGATTCTAACTTTCCCATCACATTTTGCAGACTTTGGACTGGCAATTTATGGAAATACTTACAAATAACTTATTTTATTGGCCATATTAATAGGCCAAAAGAAAAATGCTTGAAAAAAAAATTTAAAATTTTGAAAATAAAAAATGAAAAAAAAACTTTTTTTAATAAATATGCTCGAAAAAAAATTTTTTTTTGGAATGTACTTACTTGGTTTTTGATACCGAGTACGCACACGATATTCCTGCAGTTGATTTTTTAACACCCTATATTTCTTAAAAGAGTTTATATAAGCAGAGATGCTGTTAATCCAAATTCGACAAACTTCGTGCGCAAGTCCAAATCATAATGTGTTAAAGTAAATTCAACATAAAATATAGTAAAATATTTTTATATCAATTTCACATCGATTCGGAAATAGTCATTTTAGTATCATTTAATAATTAATTACTTGCAACACTAACGATATTTATTATGGCTAGAAACTATTCTATTCTCTCTGCTTTTTTTCTCTCGTACCGACCGGCAAGTCTAATTTTAAGGTGAATTGCAATAAATTCAGTAAATCCAATTTTCCACGCATGTTTTATTTATACATGCGCGTGTGGTCCTTCGATTAGTGTAACGAGGACTTCGTGTAACTATTCTCCGTGGTTCGTGGCGACGTTTTTTGTTCGTGAAGCACAGCTATATCTACTTCGCGTGCATACCTACTCCTGCGGCCCGGGCAGGTCTTCGTGCGGAATCAAGCTTATCAAGCAGCTTCGCACTTGGGCAGCTCTGAAGGAGCACGAAGAAACCATCGACCTATAATAATAATTGTTTTCAAGATACCTACTTACAGTCCAAAAATATCATTCATCATATCATCATACAGTCATCGTGTTGGTTCGTATTTCTATAAAATCGAATTCACAGTCTAGAAGTGGCTGTAAAAGAAAGTGAAAAGTTCGTAAGTACCTACTTCTACAGTTCCTGAAAAATTGGTATCTACCTACTATAAAATTTTTCATCAAGCGTCAACGAAAACGCGGGAACGCCGAACGCGAAGACAGTTGACATTGACAGCTACATGTCACTGCTGTCTGTTTGACAGTGACCGAGTTTGTGATTATTTGTGACCGGTTGCAGCCGCGGTTGTTAATATTTCGAAAAGAACAAGAAATACAACTGTGTTTACTTGGTGTTTAGTACAACGGTGTTTATTTGGTGTTTAGTACAACGGTGTTTACTTGGTCCTTAGTACGACGGTCAGCCTAAGGTTCTATAACCTAACCAGAATGGAAGAGGATCTCAAGACTTTGCGTCTAAAACGCGGACAACTCAAAGGTACCGTAACTCGTATTGATAACTTTATCAACGACCCAGTGAATATTGCTAGTGTCACTACTGAAGCTCTTCAAGCTCGGAAAGAAAAGTTAATTTGTACTTTAAAGGACTACGAAAAGGTCCAATTAGATATTTTATCATTAGATAGTAAAGATAATGAAGATGTTGCCATTCTAGAAGAAAAATACTTCTCAATTATATCTAAAATAAACTATTGTTTGAAAAACTTGAATACATCAGAGGTGTCCCAGTGTACAAGTGTATCTTCATCTAAATTGCCAAATATTGATTTACCAGTGTTCAGTGGAAAGGATTTCACAAAGTACACATCGTTCATTGATTTGTTTACTGCTGTAATACACAATAACAAGGCGCTATCTGATGTACAAAAGTTGTTTTATTTAAGGAAATATTTAAGCGATGATGCACTTAATGAGATTGTTAATTTACCTCTTGTTAATCAGTCATATGAAGAGGCTTTATTATTATTAAAGAAACGATTTGATAATAAGTCCAGGTTAATTATAAACCACATAAATGTACTTTTAGACTTGCCTACAATGCAGAAAGGTACTGCAGCCTCTATAAGGTCATTTATTTCCGAAATTAAGCAGCAGCTTTATGCTTTACAAAATTTAAAGCAGCCCACAAAGGCGTGGGACATGCTTCTTATTTCTATATTATCTAGGAAACTAGACACATTTACAAACAGAGCCTATCAACTTGACAGGAACCCTGAAGTATTACCAACGATGGAAGAATTTACAGTTTTCCTTGAAAAGCGTGCTATGGCGCTTGAAGACTGCGGCTCCTATGAAGCCACTTCAAAGAAGTCAAATAAGGTAACCAATGTTGCTACTTCTAATAATGCGAATTTATGTACATTTTGCAAGGGTAAAAATTCCCACAAACTTTATAATTGCCCTTCCTTCAAGACGGCTTCCATAGAAGACCGTCAGAAGTTTGTTTCTATAAACAAACTATGTTCTACATGTCTAAACTTACATAATGGTAAATGTAGATTTCACTTTACCTGTCAAGTGTGTAAGGAGAAGCACAATACCCTTCTGCATGTAGGCAAAGAAATAGAGGGAAAAGAGGCTGTTACATCCTCCAGTATAGCTCTAAGTAACAATGTTATATTGCCAACTGTGAAGGTAAAATTATTTAATATTGCAGGCCATGAAGTCTATGTCCGAGCTTTGCTTGATTCAGGCAGTCAGGTGTCACTCATCAAAAACTCCCTTGTGAAGTCTTTGGGTTTGGCATATAATAAAGAAGAAACACATATTATTGGTGTTACAAATAAATACAACAAAATCAGTAATTTTGTTAATGTAAACTTACATTCCCCAGTGTCAAAAACTCAATTAAATGCAAAATGCCATGTTGTGGATTCTATAACCACAAAATTACCCCAGCAATGTATGGATATTTCAAAACTTAATTTACCTAAAAATATAATTTTGTCTGATGATAAGTTTAATCTTCCTGAAGAAATTTCTTTGCTTTTAGGTGCTGATATATACTTCAGTATTTTATTAAATGGAAATATAAAAATTCCAAATGGTCCTGTTTTGCAAAGAACTTTATTTGGATATGTTCTTGGGGGTACTATAAATACATGTAATGTTGACAACAATTATGTTTTAAATTTGGCTATCTGTGATTCTAAAAAACTAGAAAATGTAATGGAGCAATTTTGGCTCACTGAAAAGGTTCCTGAACCAGCTGATCAGTTGTCTAATGAGTATAAAAAGGCTGAGACTATTTTTCAAAACTCAGTTAAAATTGAAAATAATATATTTCAAGTTAATATACCACTTGTCTGTGACTTAGAACAACTACAGCTTGGAGATTCCTTTTCAGTCGCTCACCAAAGATTTTTGATGCTGGAAAAGAAATTTAAAAGAAATCCAGTCTACCTGGAAAAGTATAAACAATTTATTGAAGAATATGTTGCCTTGGGACATGCCAGGAAGGTCGACATTAGTGAGTATGAAGTGACTAATGGACATGTTTATTTTTTAGCTCATCATGCTGTGATCAATGAGGACAGCAGAACAACCAAGCTGCGCGTGGTATTTGATGGTAGCATGAAGTCAAAAGGTAGAGTCTCCCTCAATGATGTCATGTTGAATGGACCAGTTGTACAAAAAGAGCTATTTGATATCCTGCTTCTATTCCGTACGTACCTTTTTACTTTAATTTGCGACATTGCTAAGATGTTTCGCTGTGTGAAGATAAATCCAAAGCAGACCTGCCTCCAAAATATACTTTGGAGAGATGATCCATGCAAGCCTATCAGCTGTTTACAGCTGCAGACAATTACCTATGGCTTAAAAGCATCTACATTTTTGGCAACCAGATGCCTAATAGAGTTGGCCCATAGGCATGGAAAAAGGTATCCGCTTGCAGCGGAGGCTATGTTCTCGAATACATATGTTGATGATGTACTATGTGGCTCTGATACTACAGAGTCCCTGCATGATCTCAAGGCACAGTTAGTAGAACTCTTACAGTTGGGAAACTTTAATTTGCACAAATGGTCTTCAAATGTTCCTCAAGTGCTAGAAAATGTTCCTATTGAACATAAATATTTTAATGAAAACATTGAATTTGATAAAAATAATATTGTAAAAACACTGGGCTTAAAATACAACAATATTCTAGATCAGTTTAGTTTTACAAGTCCACCATTTAAAGATGGCATGTACACTAAGAGACAGGTACTAAGCTTTGTGGGCAAAATGTTTGACCCGCTTGGTTTAATAGGACCTATAATTGTAGTTGCTAAGCTTTTTATGCAGCAGTTATGGTCTATCAAATTAGGATGGGATGCTATGTTACCTCAGAGCTTGTTGGACATTTGGCATACATTTTTAACCAACTTGACCGAAATGGGTACTGTCACTGTTCCACGTTGTGTAAATTCTTGTGGCACAGTATTCATAGAGCTAGTAGGCTATGCAGATGCATCACAAAAAGCATTTGGTTGCTGTCTATATTTAAGAATTTTGAATAATGATGGATCAGTTATTGTAAATCTTTTGTGTTCAAAGTCTCGTCTTGCTCCATTAAATAAGGCTTTAACTATTCCTAAGCTTGAACTGAATGCTGCTCTATTATTAGCCCAACTAACCCACAAAGTGAACAAGCTATTGCTGTCACGATTTCCATTAAAGGTATACCTGTATAGTGACTCACAAATTGTGTTGGCTTGGATTAAGTCAACCAATATTAATTCCAATGCGTATGTTGCAAATAGAGTCAAACAAATACATGAATTAACAAGTAAAGTTGAGTGGTCATTTGTAAAAACTTCAGATAACCCTGCTGATCTGCTATCTAGAGGAGTTGAGCCACAAAAATTGCAGACGAACAAGCTGTGGTGGCATGGCCCCACAAGGCTATCCGATAAGGACTATGTACACCCATTTTATGCTCATTGCAATCTACCTATTCCACCTCCAACTCTGTCGGCAGCTACTGTAGCAAACCCATCTATGGTCGACCAGTTAGAATTGTTTAATATCTTTAAAAAATTCTCAAATCTAAATAAATTACAAAGAGTTATAGCGTATATGCTTAGATTCAAAAATAATACTTTGATTTCAAATGACAAACTTACAGGTGTGCTAACTCCCAAGGAGTTACAAATGGCTTTATTAGTCATTATAAAATGTACCCAGAAAAAGTATTTTTCTAAAGAAATAGTTTCAATTTTAAACAACAAAGTATTAAGGTCTGGTATATCAAATCTTCATCCATTTTTGGACAAAGAAAACATATTACGGGTTGGTGGCCGTTTACAAAATGCAAATAATATACCATATCAGAAAATGCACCCAATTATCTTACCAAAAGCTTGTCATATAACAACATTATTAATAGAAAGGGAACATATGCGTCTGCTGCATGCGGGACCCAAATTAACATTGAGTTCGCTATCTCAGCTTTACTGGCTTGTCAGTGGGCATCGAGAGGTCAAGAAGGTACTACACAAGTGTGTGAAGTGCTCACGTTTAAAGGCTGCAGCGGCTAAACAGCTGATGGGTTCTCTCCCTAAAGAAAGGATCACGTCAACAAGACCATTTGAAGTAGCAGGTGTAGATTTCTGTGGTCCATTCACTATGAAGTCTGCAAGGATTCGAAGACCTCTAGTGACTAAATGCTATGTCGCGCTGTTTGTTTGCTTTGCTGTCAAGGCGGTTCATATAGAACTCGTTAGTGACCTCACTACTGAGACCTTTATGGCATGTCTCAAAAGGTTTATTGCAAGGCGTGGTATGCCTACTCAGATTTTTTGTGATAATGCAAAAACTTTTAAAGGAGCCTCTAATCAATTGAAGGGTCTATATGATTTATTTCATTCAAAAGCTCACAGGGATAGTGTAGAGCATTTTTGTACTACAAATATGATAAAATTTAACTTTATTCCGAGTTATTCTCCTGAGTTTGGAGGGCTCTGGGAGGCAGGTATCAAGAGTTTTAAATATCACTTTAAAAGAATTATAGGTAGTTCATGTTTGACATTTGAAGGTCTTTATACTATAATAACAGAGATAGAAGCAGTGATGAACTCCCGGCCCCTGCTGCCCATGAGCTCAGACGTTTCTGACCTTGGTTTTTTAACGCCTGGTCATTTTTTAATAGGTAGCTCCTTGACCTCCTATCCGGAATTAGATTTTTCAACAATACCCATGAACAGACTTAAATTCTGGAATATGTGTTCCAAGATTAAACAAGACTTTTGGAAGGCTTGGTCAAGGGACTATCTAACACTGTTACAAAACAGGCCCAAGTGGCATCAAACACATCCCAATTTAAATGTAGGGGATTTAGTAATTGTTAAACAAGATAATGTGCCTCCACTATCATGGCCTATGGCCAGAATTGTAAAAATTTACGCTGGCCCCGATGGTAAGGTCAGGGTAGCCGATTGTAAGATAGGTAGCAGAATCTACACTCGCTCTTTGAGAAAACTTTGTCCTCTACCATTAGAAAAATAAGTATAACAGTTATGTGGTTTTACCATTTATGTTAAGTAGCTTATACATTAAGCATGTTAAAATTTAAGTATTTAGTTGTTTAACCAACTTGCCGGCCCCAACTATGTTAAAGTAAATTCAACATAAAATATAGTAAAATATTTTTATATCAATTTCACATCGATTCGGAAATAGTCATTTTAGTATCATTTAATAATTAATTACTTGCAACACTAACGATATTTATTATGGCTAGAAACTATTCTATTCTCTCTGCTTTTTTTCTCTCGTACCGACCGGCAAGTCTAATTTTAAGGTGAATTGCAATAAATTCAGTAAATCCAATTTTCCACGCATGTTTTATTTATACATAATGTGACTTAATATATGACCTGCGTGAGCATTCTAGTGTTAAATACTGCTTCAATACAAGCACTTACTTATTAGCATAGTCTATAATTACGTAACAGCGTCAAGATGTGAGTAATTCACCGATGCTAATTCTGCACTTCAATTAAACTAGTTTTCTTGCAGTATGACGCACGGAGACGTAATTCTGTCATCTTGAAATGATTTGTAAGTAAACCGATGTTATCTTTATAATATAACCTTTGACAGTTTACATGTAAACTGAAAGAGACATCGGTAAATAATCTTCATTTATTGTGATTGCAATGAGTTTGATAGTTTGACAGGTCTCCAGAGGCAGTGGCGCTGCCCAAGCGGACATTTTTGGAACTGCTCAGATTAGTCCTCATTAATGAGTTTGATAGTTTGACAGGTCTCCAGAGGCAGTGGCGCTGCCCAAGCGGACATATTTGGAACTGCTCAGATTAGTCCTCATTAATGAGTTTGATAGTTTGTTTGACAGGTCTCCAGAGGCAGTGGCGCTGCCCAAGCGGACATATTTGGAACTGCTCAGATTAGTCCTCATTAATGAGTTTGATAGTTTGTTTGACAGGTCTCCAGAGGCAGTGGCGCTGCCCAAGCGGACATATTTGGAACTGCTCAGATTAGTCCTCATTGCAATGATTCCGCTAAAGCTTTATTTTCATGTTTTGGGAAGTCATCAAATCAGTCGTTTTTAATCATCAAATGAGTCCTCCTACTCAGGGCGTCACAGGAAGGACTGTCAGACTCTAACTGAATAAAATCCACGGTTATCCTTCAAAAGCCCTTTACGTTTCAGGGTCACGGTTACCTGTTAAGACAGTCCCGCGACCCCGGGACGAGTCCTGCCCAAAGTGGAGAGAAAGGGACTGTCAGACTTGAACGTCTAAAATCCATCCTGTTTCTTCAATAGCCCATAATTTTACGTTCCAAGGCCGCGGTGCCATAAGACTCTATAGACCCCGTCAGTTTGCTGACAGCTTCATGAATACGACGTGTCGTCGACGGTATGGTCCTTGATCGGACGGCGAGCTATGAAACAGTATCGTAAAGGTTTCTACTTAATTTCTACTCTACAGCATCATTAAACAGATAAGTGGCTGAGTTAAGATTACATGCCTATACGACTAATTTCAGTCTAAGACCTCGTCAGACTTGTTGTCTGTAATTTAATGCAAAACTGATGGTACAGAACAGGAAATTTTCTTTATTTATTACCCATAAGTCTATAAAAGAATAGAGGTTATCTGTACACATGTTAGTTACTTTGTAATTTTATAAAATTATCTCACAGCATTGAAATATCAGCGTAGGTAGGCCTCCCACTAGGTGGACCGACGACATCGTGAGGGTCGCGGGCAACCGATGGATGCAAGTGGCGAATTGTCGTTCGGCGTGGCGGTCTAAGGGGGAGGCCTATGTTCAGCAGTGGACGTCTTCCGGCTGATGATGATGATGATGATGATGATGATGATTGAAATATCGGGATTAATAATAAAATTATCCCATAGGAAAATTACACGTCAGGATTAAAGATATTTATTAATCCAGGTTATAAACTATAGCTCTGGGAGCCAAATTCGTACGTAGTCGTAGTAGTTTTTGTGTGAAAGAGTATCAATCAACCATACCACTTTTTTTTTTTTTTAGGTGGTAAAATCATCAAATGAGTCCTCCCGCCCTGGGTGGGGCGGAAGGGACTGTCAGACTCTTACTGACTAAAATCCACCCGTGTTCCTTCGGATGCCCTTTACGTTCCGGGGCCACGGTATCCTGTGTTAAGAAAAACCCGTGACCCCAGCAGGCATTTGGCCCCATAAGGGGCCCCGTCAATTTGCTGACAACTCCTCGAAGGCACGCGCGAAACACGACACGACGCGCCACCGACCCGGGCTTGGTCCTTGGTCGGACGGCGAGCTACCCATTACTCACCGTCCGCAAGCCCGCTCCGCCGCTGTGCCCTCTGCTAATCAGAGGGACACGCGTTGGAGCGTCCACCCGACAGGCTATTGGCATACGGGCAAAGAAACCCCTTAGGCACACAGTGCCTAAGGAAGTCTTTGCCCGCATCCCAGGGTGCACCGGCCCGAAAAACTGGTCTTCCCCACGGACGTATCCGAGAGGGAACTCCAGTCTACGGGCGCACGTGGAGGTTTCCTGTCTTAGCACCCCCATCAACCATACCACTTTCGCAAACTTTCACATTAATAATATCAGCAAGGCTATCGATGTTGGTTGATCAGTTTGACTACTACATTTTGAACAAAACCTAGTTTCAATTCTCCCCCAAAATGGTAGACGACAAATATTATCAGCAGACATACAATAACTCGACTTATCTAACAAAAGTCACTCAAAATGTCTTTCACTCTAATACAGTTCACTATTCCTGTTGTTTATCACAAGACAAGTTTATCAATAAGCCCTTATCATTCGACTGACGCTTATCAATTCAATGACACGAATATACAATTACTTTACGACTGTTTTCCACTGTGAAATTGTCTAGATATTTCTCAAAAAGGATTATAGAAATATACTATACAGGGTGAAATCGAAATCATGGGCAATATTTTAATCTAAGGCTCTACCTACTCACGATACTGATTGCATTCATCATCAGCATCTTAGCCATAGGACGTCCACTGCTGAACATAGGCCTCCCCTTTAGATTTCCATGCACATATACCGGTTGGAAGCGACCTGCATCCAGCGTCTTCCGGCGACCTTTACAAGGTCGTCTGTCCACCTCGTTGGTGGACGTCCTACGCTGCGGTTGCTAGTCCGCGGTCTCCACTCTAGCACTTTTCGACCCCATCGGCCATCTGCTCTGCGAACAATATGGCCTGCCCATTGCCGCTTCAGCTTGCTAATCCGGTGGGCTATATCGGTGACTTTAGTTCGTCTACGGATCTCCTCATTTCGGATTCGATCACGTAGAGAACATTACGCATTACGGCTATTAATGCTATTATGGGCACCTTTAAAAATGCAGTATGGCACATTGAAAACGCTTATTATTGATAAAAACACTAAAAGTAATAAAAAAAAAATTATAAACCCCAAAAGTCCTAAAGTTTCAAAATTTTAAAGCGCAGTAAACCGCGCGCGGAATGAAAAGTAAACAAACAATATTAAGCGAAGATACTTGCATTAATAATGTTTTTGAGTTCCGAAATACGATTAGTATCGTTAGTAAAGCCCGACTTTAAAATATTGCTCATTAATAAACACCCTGTAGTAGGTCCCGTGGTTTCACCCACGCTGCTCAGTTTCTATTGGTAATGGCGTGATATTATAGTATAGCCTATAGCCTTCATCGATAAATGGACTATCCCACACAAAAAGTTTATTTCAATTCGAAGCATTCGTTCCTGAGATTAGCGCGTTTAACCACATCAACTCTTCAGCTTTTATTATATTTTATAGATAAGAAAAGGAAAAGTAATAAATTAATAAGTAAGTTTAGATTAACTTTGTTGGGATTAGCTACAAGTCTGGATGCAGCTGAATAACCGTATATTACACAGAGCCAAATAATGTCAATAAAGACTCTTTTGTAAATCAAGCTTAAAAAAATGATTTTTTACCAACGTTAACATACAAGAACCTAACCTCAGAAGAAACTAACAAATTGAAATAAGAACCACTAAAATGGGACAAGTGGCTCTCGAGTTGTAAGTGCACTTAAGACAAACAGAAATACATTGTACTTTACAATTCAAATCTTTGAAATAATATCATACGCATCACTGCCGCAGAGCAGCATGGCTGACTCCAAGTTAGAAAGGGTATAAGTGCCAAAGAAAACGAAGGCACTTAAGGCTTCTGCATTGTTTGTTAGGCCGAGTCAACACTAAGCCGCGATCTGTGACACATGAGCGATTAAGGCCGGCCAGGCGGCCACATACATCAGTTTTCCTGATTCGATTTCCTGATCCGTTTTCCGAAACGGGGCCTCCGAACGCAGTGAATTCATATAAAAGTAATTGCATGACACACACATTTGATAACTTCCCGTACGGTTTTTTTTCCGTCCTGTCTTTCCGAATATAAGCCCATTAATATAGATATTCCGAACGAAAAAAAACGAATGTGTACGAAATTCTTCGGTGATACGGTTTCCGAATCAGGAAAACTGATGTATGTGGCCGGCCTAAGACAAATAAATGAATGCTCAGTGCCTATAATGGCTAAACCGTATATCAGCGATACCACGTGTCAACTCGTTTCGCTCTTCCAGTCGCATCGCAAATCGCTGCATAATGTAGCCTCACCCTTAGTGATGTACGCAGTGCGATATCACGTAGGCCTTATGCGGACGTGAGTTGCAATGGTAGTAAAGTTGAAGTAGATGAAACAAAGGTGTGTTGTGGGGCAAATGTGAAAAGATCTGTAGCTGTAAATGGATTGAGTACAATAAAGGTTTATAATTTAGGGGATGCCCCTCCCGGTGTCATAAATTGAACTGTGTTCGTAGTAGTTAAGACACTACATCTGTTGGATGGCACATAATGCAATGGAATAAAAAGAAATTAATTACGAAAGGCGGATAGACGGACACACGAGTGATGCTATAATGGAAGGTTCATATATGACGGAAAATACGTTGAGCAAATCTTCGAATGTTCTTTGACGCACTAACGGATCATCGGTTGAGTGTGAACGGTCAATTGTTTTTCTATACATTTGTCTGCTCTGACATTCCGCGACCGATAATATGCGACGCATGTTCCGTCAGATATGAACCTTCCCTAAGGGTTCCGTTTTTCATTCGGACGTACGGAATCCTAACAAAGTCACGGACTTCCGAAAGACAAGTTATTTGTTTGTTCAGAAGTTGGTTATTTTTTCTTAAATTAAGATATCACACAAGATCTTCTACACTTCTCTGTTATCTGTTAGTTACCTCTTAAGACTGAAGAATTGAACTGAATTATGTATATTTTAATTTGACGTATGTATAAACTATGAAATAGATTACGTCACAGATAATATTTACTCTGATCATAATATACGTTCTCATGACGTAATTTCCGATTACCACTAGTCTAAAATCACATACAAAGGTTGTAAAACTATACAAGAAGGTACTAAAAGAGAAACAGAAAGAACTGTGTTCCAAATACTAGACTATTATAAATAAGATAACAAAAACGAAGTAAATAATACTGTTATTGTGAATGCGGTATTTGATATAATAGATAAGGAACACGTCGTATGCTTGCTAATTGCACTACAAATCGGTAAAGATAAGGTACCATAAAAACAAAAGCCGGTCGATACACATTGAATAAAATACGAATATCAGAATGCTCCATTAATTGTGATTGTAAAAGAAATCAAAGAAATAGTAGTCCAGAGGTGATGGATCCGAATTACGAGATGAATGTAATGGGTTCATCATCATTGTTTTCTAAATATGGCTAAAGAAAACATCTTGAGGAAATCGGATCCTAATTTCCTAGAACCAACAATTTGAAGATATGTGCACATCAGAAACTTCCGCCCCAAGCGTGGGGAATTTTTAGGCTGGTGCTATGGTTTGCTCAAGCAAAAGAAATAAAATTCTAAAATCATGCAAATAAGGTTCTAAAACTCACCGTTCACCAACTCTTCTAGATCCTTATTCAATATTTTATAGCTTAATATTCTTATATCAGTAAATCTAAACATTTATACTAAATGAGACGGATTTCATCTATGAGGACTTTACACTTATCACAAATCTAAATTGTCTCTCTGATACATTTTGTTACTCTGTGTCCAGTCTTAATATCGTTCGCGATATGTCCACGTAGGCTTCAAATATCGATGCCAGAATCTACACAACCGAAAATGTACAGAGTAAAAAGTTATCTCCCAATCTCATACAAGCTTTTCTTCTGTAAATTTCACAGGCTGGTTCAGTACTTCGATTGCATTGTCTGTTGTAATATCAACCTTAGTATCGTTATTATTGAAGTTATCTTTCTTTATTATATCTACAACTACTTCTTCAGGAGTCGATTCATTATTATTACTCGTGTCTACTTTAGGCTCTTGGAGATTCAAGTCAGTTTTCATCTTGGCACCTTTTGTGCAGTTTAATTTAATTTCATTATTAGCTACTTGAGGATAGTGATGCAATATTGCAGTCGTGTTAAAAGTTATTTTACCGTATTTAACTATCTCTGTAGGTCTTTTTGCATAACTAGTACTAGGCACAGCTAAGTCTATGCTGTTTTCAATATCAGGTGTGTTCACATCGGTGTAATCTCTCGTCTCTTCTATAAGTCCTAAGGCTATATGTTTACTCTTCTTAATATTCTCCATATAACTATTGTGAATGTTCATATCTACAGTGTTATTTTGTTTTAATGGCAACGAATTTGGCAGCCGGTGTTGTCTGTCCTCGGCTGTGTATCACAATTGTTTCTGATTAGGGTTCTTGATTATTTGGTCGTTAGCCGCGGCGAGTTCGCGCGCGGCGTTTGTTAGCTATGTCTGAGATTGGACCATCGAGATGCTGGTTGTCTCAGTAACGATGGTCGCTGCTGGGAACTCATCAGTTGTGGAATCATAGATAGGGAACTCGCAGCACATGACAAACTTCAAGAATCTTGGTACTTCCACGTAGATTGCAGGTGGAATCGGTATCAAAGGTGAAGTCGACGCCTTGTAATACAAATAATCAGGATTATCTCTATACTTTTCGTCCGCCGATCGTTCGAGCAATGGTATGCCTGATAAGAACAATATGATCGAAGTCGTAAATAATGGCGATAGTATCGCTATCCATTCGACGCCGTTTATCACGTTTAAAGATATAATAAATATCCCCCACCAAAGAACCACCTCGCCAAAGTAATTAGGATGTCTTGACAGGCCCCAGAGTCCATCATTACACCATTTCCCTTGATTCGAAGGCTCTTGTCGGAAGGCAAACTTCTGAAGATCAGCGTAAGTTTCTATCAACAATCCAATAACAAAGATCCCCGCTCCAGCAGAATCTAAAGTCGTCATCGTCTTCGGCGACTTTGGGAACGAATGATGCGGTGAGTTCATTATAATAACTGGCAAACTTACGATGTACACCCAAACTGCTTGAAATGTATAAAACACTGCGAACCTTAGGGTATTACTCTTACGATCTTCGAACTGTTTATCTCTACCTATATGGTAGATTCTATAGATGAGGTAGCCGGATAACCTGACACCCCAGAGGCAGACAAAGGCAGTGACCATAAGTTGTCTACTGTCATAGCTTTTAAGGTGGGACCCGCCTTGTCCCAGAAAAAAGGTAAGCAAGGCTATAATAATAAAGTTAGCCCCGCCAGTGAAGTCAGTCACTTTATCATTCTGGAACAACGAGGCTATGGTAAAGAACAATATCTGCATAGCCACCGTCACCATGGCGCTTATAGCAAAGTTGTTCCTATCTATTAAAGGCTCCATCCTGTATATTTGACACTAAATTCTGGCATCAGGGAACGTTCGAATCGATTCGTCGCAATGCTGCATTTTGGAATAACACTCTTATTTTCAGCATGTTAAAGTCTTTATTGAGCACATTATACACTTCTCACACAACGATCACTCACTGTTTTGTTTCTGATGTATTTACTATTAGTTTTTGTATATTATTTCGTTTAAAAGCGGTTTATAAGCTCGGATCTGAAGCTTTACTGAAATAGATTTGACGTTTGCAGCGCGCATGCGTGGACTTTCCTCGCGCGTGCGTACTCTGGCTCGCTCGTCCAAGAAATTCTTCATACTTCATTTATTTTTACTCTCATTTCATTTTTTAATGTTTTCTTTTATTTTAGTGTTAGCTAACACATTTTTCGATACATTTTGTGCAGTGAGTAGGTATTGTTATTCAAATTGATACGTAACTGGGTCATTGTGACGTGGAGAGCCAAGAATAGGATTCCTCTTGTCCGTACATACTCGTATATCACTTCTGTATAGCGCATCGTCCAACTTTGTATGCGACAGTACGGAGTGTTCCGCATTTAGAATAATTGGTCCATTCTATCTTAAGACCGCTGGTTTTTCGTAGAATTGGTGATGAATAAAAGTTTTGAATACAAAATGTAAGAGTTTTAAAGATAAGTTATAATAAACTAAGTTTTTAAACTAACACCGTCGTACCACAAAAACTTTTAAACGTCTGTTGAACACTTGTCTCAAAAAAACATCAGATTATGACGTTGAAATAAGGTCCGTTTTGCAGTTTACTTTTTTTTGACAAGTGTTTAACAGATGTTTAAGATTTTGTAGTAAGGCTGACAGTATTTAAAGAGATTTAACTTTTTTTTTTTCTTAAAACTCAGTCACTATTAATCCAATTAAAAAAAAATCTTTCACCAATATAATCCTATTTGCCAGAAATTAACTTAGGCATTACATTTTTGAATTTCTTACTTTACTGATTTCCAAAATACTTTTACTGTTGGAAATGATTGATTAAATGAAAATACTACGTCTGGGTATTAGATTATAAAATGTCCAGTCCAGATTACGTGAAGACTCATTTTTAGGGATGCATCTATACGCTTTTCGCCGATACGATACCGATAATCTTATAAAAATATCGGCGATACCGATTCCGATACCGATACGCTTATTGTGAATTAAAAATTTAAAAATAAAATAAATAAATTACAAGTCAGATGTAAAAAGTAGTGACATAGGGTTATATTAGATACATTTTAGTTGGTTTTTGTAAGATTTTTGTTTAAAAACAAAGTAATCTTATTTTTTTCTGAGAAAGGCGATTTCACAAGGCTGTATCAGACCTGCGCTGGAAAATAGTCTCTAAGATTCCACAGAACTCATTTGGAAACTAATGAACTTCTGCGCAATTTTTTTCAAGTTTGGTTATACGAGTAAGACGCGATTGCGCCAAACGAATGGATATGCATCTCTCGATAT
Source organism: Agrotis exclamationis (assembly GCA_950005045.1). Lineage (NCBI taxonomy): Eukaryota > Metazoa > Arthropoda > Insecta > Lepidoptera > Noctuidae > Agrotis > Agrotis exclamationis. The sequence continues at coordinate 17,344,519 of OX465440.1, forward strand.
ATTGGGAGCCCTTAGGTATTTCTCGACTTACACTACATTTCTAAATTAAAAAGTATTGTTGAATCGGCCATACCGATATATCGGCTAACGCGATGTATTGCCGATATATCGGTATCCGTATCGGTATCGGATGCATCGTTAGTCATTTTTATAAATGTGTGAGTGAGCGCCACGCACACATATAAATGACTAGCTTTTGCCCGAGGCTTCGCTTGCGTAATCAGTCGCTAATCTATGAAGATTCATACAAACTTTCACCCCCTTAGGGGTGGAATTTATCAAAATCCTTTTTTAGCGGATGCCTACGTCATAACATTTACCTGCATGCCTAATTTCAGCCCGATCCGTTCAGTGGTTTGGGCTGTGCGTTGATAGATAACTATGTGAGTCAGTCACCTTTGAGTTATAATTTAGATTTCCTTGGAGATGTTCAATTGTTTTATGTAGGAAAAGAACAACGCGACATCTAGTGGTAATTCCGTATTTTTGGCTTCAATTCTCGGAGGCCTACTACTAGGAATCTGCACATTCTATAATTTAAGATCTGGGTATTATTGAATGTATTTTTCAAACCAGTGAAGTCATGGATGGAAGCGAATTAGTAATATCCGGTTACCTCACCTTTTCTTTTAAGGAAAAACTAAAAAATAACATTCCGAAGTGAGTGATTTAATCATTTGGCGATGACTTTCCTGTTTCTTAATATACATGTAATAATAAATAATACTTTGGTGTTTAACTCATTATATCATGTAAATATAATGAAGACCGGCGTGAGCATGAATATGCATGGAGTGAACTTAAAGTAGGTAATTACTTTGAATATTAAAATTGAAAATTCTCGTTTCTCTTATAATATTCACTGAATGTATTGAATTTATTTATTTACATTTTATAAAAAACCAAAATGCTGAATGATATTTGCATTTTCTTACAAAAAAAAAACGTAGGTATTTACTTGACATTTACGTCGCGCACGGTAAGCGTCGACATTCCAGTTTTTTTTTGTTTCAGAGAAATCCGATAACAACATTTGTTTATTCCTTCTCTTTAACAAGTTTTTTGTCCATAACAAGTGGACTTGGCATTTAGAAATGTTTTTAGAGGCCAATAATGGATCGCTTTTATAACACTTACAAGAAGGTTACTTGTAATATACAAGACCTGACTGGAACCGTCAAAAAACAGAGGTCTATCATGACTTTTACGTATATTATGTAACGTAAAGTAAATGGGAACTTTGACGTTAATAGGAAAGTATACTGCATAAATAAATTGAAAATCTTTTAAGTCTGTCAGATAGAGTTTAAAAAAAAAAAACACGTCTGTTTTGTTTTTGTTAAATCAATGAATATTGACAAAGATAAAACGCTTCTAAATTTGGGAGTGGAGACTTGTGACGTCATAACGCTTGTAAAATTATACCAACCGAGTGACGTTTTGTGATTTTTAGAAGCATTGTATCTTCGTCAGTTTTGACCACAACAAAAAAAAAATAAGGGTGAAATATTTTTTGATAAATCTATCGTCCGGAATATAGATTCTTCCGGATAAGATGAAAAAAAATACTTCGTCGCGCTTTTTATTTTCCAAACAATTAACGTCATAAATTCATTGTATTTAAAGTATAGGATACATGAGATATTCCTAGTGAGAGGCAAAGAAAAAATCTCAACCTGTTATGAATAGCATTTCAGCTCAAAACATTCTATTTTTAACAAGCCTATCAAGGATATTTTAGGTTAATTACGTTTTGAAATGTGTGAAGTAACGAGCGTTTTATTTTTAATCTCGGTTAAATAAAGACCGGTTTACGTTATAGGAATAGAACTCGATACAGGCGAAGAGAGGGGGACAAATGTCAGGGGACACGTGGGTTTGTGGTACTGGTCACACAGCTAACGGAGCGACAAGCTAATGGAGATTTCCTCACTGAAGAATCGTATAAAATTATGTCATGTATCAATCATTATTTGCCACGTTTTTCCAACTAGGATGGAATTGACTTCCACTCTATTGAATACCAGAATCTTTTACATAGAGCGAGTATTTATATCTTTTGTAAGGCTGCCTTTTGTCTATTTAACTGCTGTTAATAATAATTGTTCTTTGAATGTCAGCTCGTAATAAGTTTTTGTTTTAGCTGTTGTGTGTAGCAGGGAGTGGTTTTGGTCTACAGTTAGTGAAGAGCCACCCATCCTCGAACTGCCTCTAAAATATGTTGCTTAACTTCCGACACATAACCATCGAATATTGCGAGACTAAAATAACTTATTATTGACTGTTTACATCACCAGAGCTTGAACGCTCCCTCTTCTCGCTCTTCGCTAATCGCTCGCTGTAAGACAGATGCCTAAAGAGGGCTTGTCATTGCGCCAATATGTCACAGGAAAAACAAATGAACACGGAACAGTAACCCAGTTTAATATGGCTCAAACGTTACAGATGAACTGGCTGGAATCGATGGTATCTAGTAAAAACATGTTTTTTATTAATTATAGATTAAGATCAACAACGATTGTAACTTATTTCTAAATAAAGTAATGTGAATGATCTAATTCGATGATATTTAAGTAGGAAGTGACGTCACTGAATAAAAATTAAATGCTTTTCAAATAGTTTAGAAGGATTTCTACAAACAGTGATATAATAGTGTGTCCGATTTCGGTTTGAAGAAACGTAAAGGAAACCTAAAACAAAGATGGCTACTTTTCAGTGGGAATTGGGTTCCGACCCGACGAGCGAAGGTAAAATAATTTTCTAAACTGGGAAATAGTTATTAAAATTATTCTACCTTTAGAACATTATTCTAAATGACTTTTTTGCTTTTTGATCTTTTTTTATGAACCGTAAAACTAACTTTGCGATTTAACACACACATTGACATTGTAAATTAAAACCTTTTAAGCACAGTCACATCAAAAAGTGTGGTCGATATAATCAAAAAATATTGCATATTTTAGAATTTTACCTCGAAACCGGATGACAGCCATTTTAAAAGTAAATATATAAATATATTTTGTTATATCTAGACGTTGATAGAGTGGCATTCCAAATGCATGTGCAAAAATGCACAAACATTGATATAACCTCGATTGGTCATGTACCCTTTAAATTGTTCGTACAGTCCACCCAAAGGCTGTCTGGAAGATATCGCTATCAGCGATAATACCCTCATTATAACCTGTCTTCTTTGCGTGTCGATGTACTCAAATTGTAAGTATACGACCAGTAAGTATCAAAACAAAAATCATTTATTCGAAATAGGCTAATTTATTGGTCAGTACCCAAAAGCGGTCCCCCCTTTTTTAAGTAAAATCATCAAATGAGTCCTCTCACCCCGGGCAGGGTGGGAGGGACTGTCAGACTTGTACTGACTAAAATCCACGGTGTCCTTCAATAGCCCTTTATGTTCCGGGGTCACGGTAATGAGATAAGTCCCGCGACCCCGGCAGGCTTTGGCCCTCTAGAGAGGGGGCCCCGTCATTATGCTGACGCTCTTTGAGGCGCGCGTGAAACACAACGCGCCGTCGCGTCGACCCGGGCATGGTCCATGGCCGGGCAGCGAGTTGCCCTTTACTCGCCGCCCGCATGTCCGCGCCTACGGTGGCCGGAGATCGTCTTGCGACGTCCGTCGCCGTGGGCGTCCACCACCGGCGGTCCCCCCCTTAGACTATTTTTAGTTTCTGTCGCCCAGACCTACGCTTTTCTTACATACTCGTATTTAAGTATTAAAAAATTGTAACATTCGGATTTCAAAAACATATCATATTTTAAAAGAGTAACCATGGAGTTTCTTGCCGGTTCTTCTCCATGGAATCGACCAACCCGAACCGTGCACCTGTTGTCGACGTTTTATAAGTGCCCTCGTGGGCCTTCTTATGTGAGATAAAAATATTTGATTTTGATTTAGATTTGAGATAGGTACGAAGTTTTAACAAAATTCCGTTTTCTGGAATATGACGTAGAAGTGTATTATCTATATATACTGTTCTAATCAAATATCAATTAAGGTTATAATTTTACCTATAAATACAACAATGTCATTTACCAAAATACATTGAACCCTAGTTAATCACATATCATTAATAACTAGAGATCATTATAAAATAGTTAACAAATATTGTTATCAACAAAATAAAATACATTTATTAATGTTTTATCGTTTCTTTGTTTCGTTTTCCGTCCGATAATCCAGCGATAAGTTATCTGCAATGAGTCATTGTCAAAATTGAAATACTTTTCGCTATTACTATAGAGCGAGCTTACCCAGAAGAAGTCTGGTCAATTTGACCGATTTCAACTACAGGTATAAATCATTCTCACCACTTCGACATTAATTGACATAATTATTATTATAACGTGCGGTTGTATACGGTTTGATGAAAAACAAAACACGCTCGCAACGACGACGTAAGTCAGTTGAATTGCATCATTATATCGTAGTAGCAAGGACGATTTTCATTTTTAATTAGTAGAAATTGCAAATCCACGAATCTCGTCCCACTCGCGTTCGCCCCATTTGCAGTTAGCCCCATTCGCAGTTGGTCCCGAGATTCGGATTGTATAATTATGTTACAGTCAAAACTCTTAATCAGTCAAAACTACTTTTGACCGTATCTTCTTCTTCTTCCTGCCCTTATCCCATTCTATTTGGGGTCGGCGCAACACGTTTTCTTCTTCCATTCTCCCCTATCAGACGTCACAGTATCATTTACTCCTTTTTCTTTCATATCATTCCTTAGACAATCCATCCATCTTTTCTTTGGCCTTCCTCGTCCTCTCCATCCATCAACATTCATACTCATCACTTTCTTAGTCACATGGGTGTCATCCCTCCTCATCACATGTCCATACCAAGATAGACGATTCCCTTTCATTTTTTCTGTCACTTCAAACTTCCCCTTATAAACTCATTCCTTACTTTATCCATTCTTGTCACTCCACACATCCATCTCAACATCCTCATCTCCGCTACATGCAATCGTTTCTCATCCATCTTTTTCACAGCCCAGCATTCCGATCCATACAATACGACAGGTCTAATCACGGATTTGTATATTTTCCCCTTTAACTTGAGGGGCATCCGTGAGTCGCTTACAATCTACCGAATAATAACACGTTAAATTGTAAGCAGTACGTTGAGGTTCACAATCTTCCGACAGTTCACAATTTCGCAAGATAGATTATAGCCTAACTGTATTTACAACTTTACGGTCACATATCGACACCTGCAATTTAAAACATCGTAACTCATTTTTCCCTACTTTTCAGTAGAGCGAATCAAAGATTTAAAAAATTCTTACTCTGTTCCTATAAGTCCTAGGGACCTCCAACTTTGTAAATACAAGTAAAAAGATATAATCTACATTCCAGTATGACTAATACGTTGTTTACTTATGTATTTCATATATTTTTGTGACTTACAATGATATTTCACGAAAAACGATTTTCCAAATTACTATTGTAACTCAGACATACAATGCAAATTAGTACAATTATAACTATATTCACCGAAAAAATAATTGTAAGTCTGAGTTACAATGCACAATATTTTTTTTTCTATTGTTGGAGTTACCATAAAAATAAAAAAAATGAAATAATTAGCAATGTTTTTATTATTATAATTATAAAATATCGAAATTAAGCATAAGCTAATCAGCCTTTACAATTAGGTTCACAAAGCTTGTAAGTTTTACAAAGAAAAGTAATGTAAACATATTTTTAAAATATTTTAATCAACTTTTTGAGGACACACAGTTCCCATTAGTCTTTTAATGTATTTGGATAAAGGAGGAAAAATTGTCTTTTGTGAGTGAGGCACAAAAGACAATTTCCTCCACTTATATCCAAATACAATAAAGCAAATCCAAATACGAGTACAATAAGAGGATAAAGCAAGCCATCGCTCTGTCACAAATTGTGACAGAGCGATGGCTTGCTTACGAAGTACTACGGCTACGCCGTGGGGCGCCGGCTTAGAATTGTGTTTCCCCAAATCATCCCGCACTGGGCCCGCGTGGTGGATTATGGCCCACTCCCTCTCGCATAGAGGAGGCCTGTGTCTCAACAGTGGAAATATTTGTAGGCTGATGATGAGCCGTGGGGCGCCGGCTTAGAATTGCGTTCCCCCAATTCGTCCCGTGGGTGTCGTAAGAGGCTACTAAGGGACAAACCGGAGGTCGGGCAGCAGCGTCCTCCGTGTACTGCACATCCTCACTGCGATCGCCAACCCGCCTGTCAAGCGTGGGCGATTTGAGGCAAATTGCCCCCTAATAATGATTAAAACCACAGAAACCAGGCCCCCAGTCCCCGGCAGCTTCGCTATCCCTGGCGCGGGTAGCGGTCAAGGTAACGGTGGAGCAAGGGGTGCGAAGAATCTCCGGAAGAGATCCGGCTACCCACCCCCACGACGACTGGTTCTGGTAACTCACAACAGACGCACATTGAGGACTGACGAAAAGATATGCGAGCTGCAAGTTACACTTGGACATTATAGGGTTATGCGAAATCCGTAGAGAGAGGAAGGACACCGTAACCCTGAAGTCTGGTAACTTGCTCTACTACCGGGAGGGCGACCAACAGTCCCAAGGTGGTGTCGGGTTTCTCGTTCACAAGTCCCTCGTAAACAACATAATAACCATCAACAGTGTGTCGAGCAGGGTGGTATACCTAATACTCAGAATATCCAAAAGATATTCGCTGAAGGGCATTCAGGTATACGCACCGACCTCGTCACACTCCGATGATGAAGTGGAGACTATGTATGAGGACGTAAGTAGGGCCATACATAGTTCCAAAACCCAGTTCACTATTGTCATGGGGGACTTTAACGCAAAGTTGGGCAAGAAAAGCGGTGATGAGTTGAGAGTGGGGCAATTTGGGTATGGGTAACGGAACCCTAGGAGACAGAGGCTGGCCGACTTTCTGGAGAAAGAGGAACTCTTCATGATGAACTCTTTCTTCCAGAAGCCGCCTCACAGGAAATGGACCTGGTTGAGTCCCGATGGTTTTACAAGAAACGAGATAGACTTCTTCATGACCGACAAGAAACGGATATTCAGTGATGTCTCTGTGATTAATAGGGTAAAAACCGGTAGTGATCAACGAATCGTAAGAGGCTCGCTGAATATCAATGTTAATCTTGAAAGGTCCAGCCTGATGAAGTCTACGCTCCGACCTACTCGGCCCCACATTAAAAACCCCGAAAGCTTTCAACTCGAGCTCTCTAATCGCTTTGCTTGCCTTGAGAACTTAGCTTGAGTGGACGAGATCAACGACGGGCTAGTGGAAACTGTCCGCACGGTAGGGCTTAAGTTTTTTAGATACTGCCGTAAAGATTGACCTCAGAAATTGACCGAGCAAACCTTAAACCTCATGGCTGAACGACGCTTGCTACAGTTGCAGTCTTCCGATGACGCCAAGTCATATAGGCAGCTCAACAGACGTATATCTAAGTCCTTGAAACACGATCTGCGTCTCTTTAATACGAATCGTGTTAAAGAGACCATACAGCGAAACCATGGCTCCAAAGTGTTCGCAAAAGACAAGTCAATGTTTTATTTGAAAATATAATTATATTTTTTAAGAATAATTCAACATTGTAACTCAATTTACAATGAAAGTTGATGAAATATTTCATATTTTATGTAAGAAATCTTACCGAAAAAAATTGCATCCTAAGTTACAATTATTGTTTTGTAAAATTATTAAAACTTACCACGGGCAAGTGTATGTAACTAAAGATACCTTTTTATCACTGTCAGTGGATGACTAGTTACAATTTTTTTACGCTGGCTAAAATCATAACGGTAGTGAATTGGGTTACGAGGGTGAGCGCAAACGATAGAGCATTTTTTTATTAGTTAGGCTGTGTTTGTAACTCAATTTCGCTAAAAAGTGAGTTACGATGTTTTAAATTGCAGGTGTCGATATGCGTTCGTAAACACGTGAGCCGGTCACTTCTACAGGCGAACAGACGGTCGATGGAGCAGACATGTGTTAAATTATGAATGCAAGTGCTTAATTTCCGTCTTACTATGTAAATTAACACTGTGACAGTATATATTTAAATGCTATACTTATGTAAAGATTGTCTGGAGAAAACACGTGTCACGTTTTATGCCACCATACAATGTAATGCGGGTGCTATACTAACGGGAAATGCCGTCATCCCGATATGTACCAGAAGTGACATTTGAGAATTTGACATTATGCGATAATGGCATTTTCTGCAGCGGCATTTTGAGGAAAGGCAATTTGCGTCAGTGGCATATTTTTGTAAACGCATTTTTTTAAAATGACATTCTGCTAAAGTGGCATTCCACTTATATGTATAGCGTTTGCCGCTTTGTGAATTTATGAAATTATGTGAAATTCCAATATGTCCTTGCGAATGTGGCGAATCCACCGTAAAGATGGTTGTAATTATTTCGGGCCACAGACTACGCAATTTGCTCAATATCCACTTACAAAATTTCACAACCTAGGACCCATTAACATTAGTACTTTGTAATTTTTACCCGTGGTGCTAGGCAACTGGGCTTCTCCCAGTTGTAAAATCCATTTATGCCTATTAGCCTTGTATTGTTCTGTCTCCTGTTTGACATGGAGGGAAGTGGAAACGTATATTTTCCTACTCCTCCACTATTCTGATTCAATTCGTTGCAGGATCCAAGACAGGTAAATTCATTCTCCGGGACACGTCGGGCTTCGTTGTATCGGCGCTTTTCTGGTGGTTGCCACTGTTGATTCTGGCTTTCAGGAGTTGCATTGGTTTGGGAATAGTGTGGTGGGTTTGTCCCAAGAAAATAAAAAGGAAATCCACTATCATAAGAAGAAAATTTAAAAAAAAACTTACGTAGTATTCAAGCCCAGCGTGATGTTGTTATCCATGATATATTCCTTGGCCATATCAGCTATCAGCTCGCGGAACTGCTCCTCAATCTCCTCGAACTTGGGCAGCGTGAGGCCAGCCAGGTTGAGGGTCAGCGTCTCCTGAGGAGCGTTGACCACTGGTTCAGCTACCGGCTCATCTACATCGAATGTTGGGAGAGGCCCTGAAAGGAGAGTTGGGGATCAAATCATTCTGATGTTGAGGTGTGATGGCGCTATTTAAATTAAGCGATTTCTTTTTTGAGCAGTGGAGACCCAGTGGTATCGGCCCCGACTTACGAGTAGTGGATTTGAACCCAGCCTGGCGCATTACTTTCAATGACTACTCTCAAAACATTGAAGGAAAACATCGTGAGGAAACCGGCATGTCCTAGAACCATCAAATTCGAAGAAATCTATCAACTCGCACTGGGCCCGCGTATTGGTTTAAGGCCCATTTCCTCTCACAGAGAAGAGGCCTGTGTCCCAGCAGTGGGAAAATTATAGGCTGATGATGATGATGAATTCTTTTTTCAATGTTTTGACAATATTGAGTGGTATTCAGTGTTACTTTTACATTTTCCAACAATGGCCCCGTCTGTTATGGTGACATCTATTTGAGGCTTCACCGTCTGTGGGATACCTAAAGAGGTCATCATCATGAAAAAAAAAAAATTATGGCCCGTTCACTAGTGTCGTCTAAGTGGTTGGCAATGAGGCGGGTGGATAAAACATTAATTACTATACACCGTGTTCCGGACGATATACATAAACTTCGACCAGATGTTCAAATCACGGAAGTAAGCATTTTTCATTATGGACACATTAATAAATTCTTATTTTTTATTTTTTGTTAATTTTCATACAAACTAAATACCTAGACGTAAATAACCCGATATGCATGCCTCTTTATCCGAATTGGCAACGTCGTATTTTCATTCATAACATTTGGCGGGCTGAAACAAATGAAATGCAAATAGTATTTGATAGATTTATCATTTTAATTGCACTAAGCGGCAATATAGGCCAAATTAAGATACTTTCTCACTGCATAGCTCAATTAAATTTCATTAAATGAAATTACAAATATCTTTGTAACGAAGCCTTTTTAAGTACTACTTCCTTTGTTGGATTTGATTTGTAAAAGCCATAGAAGTATTTGCTAAAGTTTATGGATAACGTGAAGAACACGGTGTATAAGTACGCGAGTTACAAACAACTCTTGGCTTGTTACAAACATTTGATCACCACTACCCCGCGCTAAGGCTGCGTTTCCACCAGAGATGTGTGATGGAAATGTGTCGTGCGAGGATGTCTAGCTGTGCTGTGAAAATGTGTGGGCGTTTCCACCAAAGCTGTGCGATGAAAATGTGCCTACGAGGATGTGTAACGGAGCTGTGAAAATGCGCATTAATGTGTGGTGCGAGGATAGAGTCTGGCCAACGAAAGCTGTCCACGACCTATTTTCTAAACTTTTGATATGGCAATGTTTTTGGACTGTCAATATTGTCAAATCACTGAACTTTCATATAGGTGAAACATCTTGATACATTTGCACTTATTTACAAAATAATACATTTTTTTTTCACGGTTTTTCTATTTTTTAAGTAATACTAACGGCGAAGACGAGGAAACAAAACTATACAGTATCAGGTGTAGAGTACTTTAAATCCGATTTCGATTATGACTCGTAACCCCTGTATTGTGTTGATTTAACTATTGTAACTTAACCTTGTCAAAGGTAACTATTCCCTCAAATAAACGTTAAGTAAAACACTTTTTTTTATTTAACCTTTCGATATAATATGTCGTGCCAGGAAAGTTGAGATGTAGACTTCAATGCATGCAGAAGTTAAAAATACCATATCCTGGATTTGCTAGGGCATTATTTGATAATATTTTTATGGTTGTAATCTAACAATATGAAATACTGATATAAATAATATCCCTTATTGGTCTTGAATAATAACAAGTATCAACTCCGTTTTGGCAGCGTGTAGCCGGGGTTGTCATGCCTTGATTTTTTTGAATTTCCCGCTCTTTTGCGTGGACAGCTTTCGTTGGCCAGACTCTATGATAGAGGATATAATGTGTGGTCTATGGACTGGCTGGTACAGTATGCGCAAACCTCGCAACACATCCTCCTCAACACATATTCCTCGCAACACATCCCTCGCACACATCCGTCGTACACATCCCTCGCAACACATCCCTCGCACACATTCCTCGTACCTACACATTCCTGGTACACATCCCTCGCACACATCCTTCACTTGTTTTGTATGTACAAATATCTAACTCCGCTGAGCCGTTTCCACCAGAGCTGTGCTGACCAGGGCGAGGTAAATGAAGCGATTCTATTGGTTCTTTAAAAACACATTCCTCGCTACACATCCTCGCACATCTCTGGTGGAAATAAATAAACCTAAATCACCGATCACAGAGGCCTTACTTACTTATCATTTTAACGGTGAATCTGAAACCTCGGTTGGGCATGGTCCACATTGAGTGGCTTTCAAACCTGACGAACATACGGTCTACATCCATGAAGCGGTATTTCCTCTCAGATTTCAGCATGTGAGTGAAGACCAAGCCATCCTGACCGCTCGCATCGAGACCACCTGTGGAAAGTCCAAGAATGTAGGTCCTCGTAAAGCAAGACCCAACAATAAATGTCGTGAATTGAAATACCTATCACGAGTTTTCCTATTTTTGTGAAGTAAAGTTAACGGGGACTTAGACGGAATAAAATGTCGCGGGACATACGTATACCGCGACTCCGGTACGCAAAAGGGCTACCGAAGGACAGCGTGGATTTTAGTCAGTGCAGGTCTGACGGTCCCTCCCGCCCTGCCCGGGGCTGGGAGGACTCATTTGATGATTTTACCACGAAAAAAAAAAAGACGGAATAAAATAATGGTTTAGGCGCAAAAAGGCTAATTCGCAAAATGGAAACCTAGTCGCACAAGGAGAAGTTCTCAGAATGGCCAATTCCCTAAACGCCTAATTCTCAAAATGGCCAATTCTCTAGCCTAATTCGCAAAATGGAAAATGATCAAAATTGATTTTTTCTACGTTATTCTTCTTCTCTCTGTTTAACTAATTTATTTCATGTTATGCGAAGAATTCATAGATATAAAAGAATTACACTCAAAAATGTAGAAAAAAAATCATTTTGACCACTAGGCTTTTAGAGAATTGGCCATTTTGAGAATTTGTCCTTTTGCGACTAGGTTGCCATTTTGCGAATAAGACTTTTTGCGCTTAAACCAAAAAAACAATAGTTCCTTGTTCGTACACAAGCCCTCTAGTGTAGTAGGGTAGTGATTTTTCATTTTCCACACCGAGACGCTACGCTACGCGAGGTGACGCGACGATACTTGAAATCTTTTCGCGGAGGGAATAAAGATTTTGGGTCACTATGAAAAAGTTCGCGGACGCGTAACTTCGCGTCTTGGCATGTCAATACACATCAAGACGGTACGATGTACCTACGGCCAAATACGTAGAATTTATTCAAAGACCTATGAAATGGGCAATCTGAAGAAGGAGAAGTGTTGCGGTGAAGTCATGTAGAATGACTTAAGGACAAGAAAACGACAATTTGAGTTTAATGTCAAGTCAACTATTGATGAATCACCTATGTCTACGAAGTTGAAAACAATATGATTCATTATATTTATGAAGTATTTATGTTGTTAGGTCAATTTATTGAAAATAATAACTCCAGCATGTATCCGATTGAAGTTGAATCATCTGTTTAAAATTACCCAGTTACTAGTTGTTTTATTCAAGAAATGAAGCTTATACAGTGCTGGATCTAGACAAGCGAGACATGTGCCCCGGGCGCAAAATTTCGGGGGCGCCAAAATCATAAACATGATTCATTGTTTGCAAACAAAAATCAGAAATGTCTTAGAACGGCGCAAATAATTCGAGCATGCTTCGCTCCCTTTCTATTTATTTGCGTACATAATTATTTTGTAATTTTGAACTCAGGGATTTTTGAAAATTATTTCACTAATGGATAAGTACCTACATTGTGTCCTTTTGTTGGGTGGATAAGGATCAAAATGAGTCATCCCTCCATGGGTGGACTGGGAGGGACTGTCAGACTTGACTGCCCAAAAACTACCCTGTTCTTTTAGAGATGTGCCACGACCCAGCTATCCTCTAGAGTCATAACATCTTTGTCTGCCTTTAAAACCGATCATAATGCGAGTGAAGGCGCGGGCTAAAATATAATCAAAAGTCTTACCTGGTTTCACAAGCAAATAGTCTCCACTGGCACCTTCAAGATGTAAATTAGTGATATTCATTTCGATGCCAACACCGGGCCCGTCGAAAATCCAATCAATGGTATTATGGCCCCCTGGATAACTTTCAGGGAAATTTGGTGATGTGACCTCAGTAGCTTCATCTAGAGACAGAGTTATATGAATAGGTGCAACATGCTTTGAGAAACTCTCAGAGTTAACATCTAATTCATCCTTATGAGCAGCAACGAATTGGGCAGTTAGATCACTGATTTCATCACTACTTAAATCTTCAAGCATCACAGTTCTCTGTGTAGATTCTTCAGGTACGGTGGTTGTCACTTCATCCAATTCTACAGCAGCTTCTTCCTTGTACTTGTCGTCAACCAAAGCATCATCTCCATATGGTTTAGGGTCTTTGACATCATCAGCAAATATTTGTTTGATAACGCTGTCGATGTCATCATCAGCGTTAGGTTCGCTATCGTTGGTTTCATCGTAATTGTCAGCATAGTCGATAAGTTCTTTTATCTCATCAATTTTTTCAAGTGGAGCTTTGGTGTTTTCTTTTGCACTTTCTTCGTTTAATTCGACTAGTTCTTCTTTGTTGTTGCTAACTGTTTCATTTGACGCAAAAGCAGCGAAAATCTGGGAAAGATTGCTGTCATCTATGTTCTCATAGTCATCATCAGCGCTCTCTTCATCAGACGCAAAGTTTTCGTCATCTGCAGCTTCAACATCATTTTCATCAGCAACTTTATCATTTTGCTCTGGTGCTGCAGCATCATCACTTTCTGCGTTTCGCCACGACAGAGCGACGTCTTCTTTGTATGGTTTGTCATATTTTTCTTCATAGTCTTTGATGTTGGTGCTGCTTTCTGCCTGCTCTTCAGTACTTACTTTTTCATCATTATCATCAGTTAGTTTGTCAAGAGTTGCAAATAATTTGTCTAGGTCAGCATTTAAATCGGCATACACTTTTGCAGGTGAATCTTCATCGTTTTCATCTTTGTTTTCACTGGTCACGTTTTCATCACTCTTTGCCTGTTCATCAGAGTTATCAAAATCATTTGCATCAAAAGCATCATCGCTTTCAGCCAAGAGTTTGTTTGTTTCCTCAATTATTTTATCTAGAGCGCTATTATCATCAACTGGCACCTGATCTACTTCATCCAGAAAATCTTGCTCTTTATTCAGAAGATCTTTGGTCTCCTCAAATATATTGTCATTACCTTCTGCTCCTGGAATAGGTAAAGGAACAACGTCTGAATTTGTTTCATCCAATCCAAGTTCTTTCAAGGCCAAATCTTCATCATTTTGTTCAGGCTCTACTAGAGGCAAGACATCTAGAGGTAAAACTTCATGTTCTTGGGCTTTCTCCCTTGCTGGAAGTTCCTCAGGCACTCGCTCCTTTGTTTCTTCAGCTGCTTTTTGTTCCGTAGCATCTGACCTGTTGTCTTCGATCTGGTAATCGTCAAATTTATCTTTTGTTTGAGCTTCGGTTTGTTCTGCTACATCTCCTTGGGGGGCCTCTGCTTGTTTTTTTTCTACGCTGTCATTGATATCGGCAGCTAGGTTGTAATCATCGTAATTGGCGTAGTCGTTGTCCCAATAATCTTGGTAATCTTGTTGCGCTGAAACAATAAAAAAAAATTAAACTATTGATTATACGATATTTATTGCCGGTTTATTGCCCACCTGCCTGGTTCACGTAGGTGTACAACGGTAAATATTTTTTCTTCCGTGGTTCACCTGGATGTAGCACGAGAAATTATTTTTTCTCGAGGTTCACCTGGGTGGACCACAGCAAATTAACGTTAATCAGTAAGGTGACAGCATATTGATGGACGTATAGATTGGAACATAAAAATCATTGATCACCAACAAAGAACGATCGATGATCAAAATGGACATCGTCAGTCAATGCGAAAAGGAACGGCGGTTCTGTGCCTTTGTATGGGACAAGATGACCACTTTTTTTAATATTAAACATACACCCTTACATAAACCCACGTCTTTTTCCCATAGGGGTAGGCAGAAACTACAAAGCGATACCTGCTACGATCCTGCCCTTTACGTTTTAGGGTTACGATAACCTGCTTCGACAGTTCCGTGTTGTGTAATAATGGGGATGGCAACTGGGGAACTAATGGCGCTAGCATAGCTTGTTCCAAGCATCGTCATTGGCTCAAATCTTATAGGTACTTCAAAATAGTACTACCTCATTGGTCGGATTAGGACTAACCTATGGTGGCGCCATCTACAATTAGCTTTGACCGGCCTTCCCCATTTAAAACGGTTTAGGGATTCTTTTTGCATAAAACTGTTGCGAGTGCAGCCGCGTGCAAAAGATAGTTGAATATAAATGAAGATTGTGATACTCGGTACCTACAATTGGTGTTTAGAAAACACGATTTAAATATCAAAACCTGTAAATAGAATTTTGAATGCTAGTTCTGTAATTTTAAAGCTCATTTTCCTTTACAATAAACCGGTGGCGCTAGATTCATTGTTTCGTGATACTGTGCAATTTACGTAATTGTTCATGTTCTAAAACTATTAATTTAATTAATGTTTCAGTAATAATTAAAATGAGATCATCATTTATGATTCATTTATTATTGAATTATTACAATTTATACAAATTAATCACTTCTGTATGTAAACTAGCACGGTTTATCACAGTTGCAAGCGCAATGGTTGAAAGATCGGCTGTTGAGTAAACGTGTGGAGGATTCGATATCTGCAAGGAAGAAAAAAATTGTGCCTTCAAGTAATGTACTTTTTCAACACATTTGCTCGAAAAATGCGTTTACAAAGCCTGTATACATTGTTATAAAGTTAAAAATTACGCACCATACAACGGAATGTGCGGTAAAATAGGTACTCTCACCTAAGTACCTATTTTACGGCACGCCCCGTTTTATAGCACCGTGCGTTTTCCTTACGGTTTTATTTTAATTTCCATTAAAAAAAAATAAGAACTCCACCAAAGAGTTTCACATTATGAGAAAAAACAACCTGACTGATCGAACCTCCTTGGAAGCGCTTTTGCTCAATACGTTGTCTCATTTTAATACTAAAGAGTAAATGAGACGAAAGATGTAGTTCTATTTTCACCACGTGCATGTGGCGCCATTTGCAAATTCGCGCCATTTTCATATTAGAACCAACTTACCGCACTAGTATCATAATAGTTATTTATGATACTAGTGCGGTAAGTTGGTTTTTACAAACGAGTAGACGAATGTAAGCCCGAGATGAAATCGAGGGCTTACCATAGTCACGAGTTTGTAAATACCAATTTCCGCACGTGTGTCATACAATGTTTTTCAACACATTTGCGAGAAAACAGTACAATAATGTAATTAACCAAACTTTTTTTAGAAGTTTCTATTATGAAAATGGCGCGCATTTGCAAATGGCGCCACATGCACGTGGTGAAAAATAGAACTACATTTTTCGTCTCATTTACTCTTTAGTATTAAAATGAGACAACGTATTGAGCAAAAGCGCTTCCAAGGAGGTTCGATCAGTCAGGCTGTTTATTCTCATAATGTGAAACTCTTTGGTGGAGTTCTTATTTTTTTTTAAAGGAAATTAAAAAAAAACCGTAAAGAAAACGCACGGTGCTATACAACGGGGCGTGCCGTAAAATAGGTACTTAGGTGAGAGTACCTATTTTACCGCACGTTCCGTTGTATGGTGCGTAATTTTTAACTTTCAAACAATGTATACAGGCTTCGTAAACGCATTTTTCGAGCAAATGTGTTGAAAATAACTATTTTTATACTGTAACTATTGTGATTTCAATACTATAAAGAGACATGTTTCCGATGAACTTGTTGTTGATGAACTATTTGTGGTAAAATAGAGTCTTGTTTTCAGAAAATCACTCAACTATAAAATGTGGTCAATTCGTCATCATTCTTATTATTATAAAAAGTAATTGTTTGTTGTTATTTTGGTCAACCAGTAACAAACCACTGGTTTACAATTTTAGTTATTGAATCATTGTATTTGGCATTAAAATGAGTTAAATTGCTATGTAATTAAGACGCTTCGAATTGAAACAATAGTGCCGGGAGTCCGAGTGTCCAACCGGGTTTTATAGATATTCCCATATGTTAAGTAGACTGGCCTATTTTTTATCAAAGAATTACCATCCAAAGTGACAATGCCTATTATTTTGAGTTGTAAAATCATTAAATGAGTTCCCTCCCGCTTGGATGGAACGGATGCGAAAGGGATTGATCAAAAAATCCGGCCAAGTGCGAATCGGACTCACCCATAAAGGGTTCCGTAGCAGCAAGTAACATAATATAAACGTTCTTGTAGTTGGTTGTAACTTTGAAAGGTAAAGCGCTAGATTTATGAAGTATTAAAAAAAAATTACTTGATCTCGTTCAAACCAATTTCCGCTGGTAGTTTGCATGGTAATGTACTTCATATATTTTTTTTAGTTTTATCATTCTCTTTTTTTAGAAGTTACATAGGGGGGGGGGACAAATTTTTCTACTTTGGAAGTATCTCTCGCGCAAACTGTTCAGTTTAGAAAAAAATAATATTAGTAACTTCAATATAATTTTAAAGACCTATTCATAGATACCCCACACTTGGCTTTGGTGAAAAAAACATTTTAGAGTTTCACTTCTGGGTATGGGGAACCCCCAAACTTTGCTTTTTTTTATTTTTTGTCTGAAAATACTAATGCGATTCATAATACATCTACTTACCAAGTTTCAACAGGATAGCCCTTACACTTTCGGAAAAGCTGGCTGTGACATACGGACGGACAGACAGACAGAGAGACAGACATGACGAATCTATAAGGGTTCCGTTTTTCGCCATTTGGCTATGGAACCCTAAAAACCAACTGCTAACCACCCAGCTACCCTACGTCCACAAGACCTCGCCATAACCGTGCGGTGGCTGGAAATCACATCATCGACGCTCTAGGCGTGTCCCACGGCAACTGAGGCGAGACGTGGAGAATTATCTCTCCCTCACACATTCTGCCTCCTCCTCTGCTACCCTTAATTCTTAGAAGGAGATGACTGGTCCCCATTCCCCCAAGCTCCGTCATAAAATATGATCCAGGGCCGAACGCAGGAAGACACCGTCTCCTAATGCCCATCATCTCCTCAACCCTTTAAATATTTTTGGTAAAGATAAACCAAGGTTTCCAGAAAGTTGTACCAATGTATTCATAAGTCTTATCATTATCATAATCAGCCCGTAAGTAATGTTCCCACTGCTGGGACACAGGCCTCCTCTCTGTAAGAGCGAGTGGGCCATAATCCACCTCGCGGGCCCAGTGCGGGTTGATAGACTATGTCACAAATCTTTGAATTTTTTGGTTCTAGGACATGCCGGATTCTTCACGATGTTTTCCTTCACCGTTTTGAGAGCAGTGGTGATGAAATCAATTGCACAGAGAAATGCACCAAGCTGGGTTCGACCTATGACCTACAACTCGTAAGTCGGGGCTGATACCACTGGACTACCAGTGCTCATCATAAGCCTTCAATATATTATGTTGCCACTGCTGTGTTACAAATACCGGCACGGTTCTTGAGCGCTCGGCGTAAGAGTGGGGATCGCTTTGCGCATCGTACACTTATCGACAAATAAAACGCACAAAACAACGAATCCCGAGTGGCGGCTATGACGCGATGCGCTACGGCACGCTACGCGGGCCAATCACTACACTTTCCCCGCCCCCGTTCCTCACTTCATCTACCAAAGGGACCTAGTAACTCACTTCTGCGCAGGTGAATGTCAGCGCTCAAGATCCATGCCGGTAACTGTACAAATCTCTATTTATGAGAGGGTGTGGGACTTAGCAACGCGTAGGTATGCGGGCCCAGTCCTTGTTTGTAGATGATAAGATGATGTCACGTCTCTTCGACATTTAGTCTTCAGAGAAGCCATTTTCATCAAAATGTTTTACTTCAATAATCTACTTTATTGCAATTATTACTATGTAAATGTCAACTGTTTACTTAATTGACACTTAAGTCAATAAAATAATTATTGAGGCGACGTTGCCGTTCTTCCAGTTTACAATAATGTAATTTAATTACAATGCTGTCGACTTTGGAGACACGGAGCATCACTTTTTCGAAGCTAACAACAAAGAAGGGTTACCATAACTCTTCTTAAAAATATGTAATATTCAAATACAAAACGATTAATCACTTCCATAAGTATTTAAGTAACAAAGATAAAAAACCTACCAAGTGCGATCCGGATTCGCACACGAAGGGTCCCGTACCATTATTTATAAAATGACAACTTATCATGTCTCTTGAGTGAGAGCCCCCTTTTTTTTTTTTTTTTTTTATTTTTTTTTTTAGCGTGGTAAAATCATCAAATGAGTCCTCCCACCCCGGGCAGGGCGGGAGGGACTGTCAGACTTGTACTGACTAAAATCCACGGTGTCCTTCAATAGCCCGTTATGTCCCGGGGTCACGGTAATGAGATAAGTCCCGCGACCCCGGCAGGCTTTGGCCCTCTTGGGCGGGGCCCCGTCATCGTGCTGACGCTCTTTGAGGCGCGCGTGGAACACAACGCGCCGTCGACCCGGGCATGGTCCATGGTCGGGCGGCGAGTTGCCCTTTACTCGCCGCCCGCATGCCCGCGCCTACGGTGGCCGGAGATCGTCTTGCGACGTCCGACGCCGTGGGCGTCTACCATTGCGGGTGGGGCGGAGGGAGGACGCTGTCCTCTCTCTCTCACGGCCCGCCTCCTCCTTAACGAGCATTACTGCTTCGCAGAAGGAGGCGACCGCTTCCCACTCCGTCTCGCCCCGCAGCATGGCCTCGACCAATGCCGGGCGCGAGAGGTCTCCGCCTATCGCTGCCGTGAGGACACGGCGGTGCTCTGCCCAAGCGGGGCAGTCTTGCACCGTATGCTCTACTGTGTCCTCCGGGCGATCTTCGCAATGGTGACACCCCGGCGTTTCTTCCTTCCCCATCCGACACAGGTACCTCCCGAAACATCCGTGTCCGGTGAGGACCTGCGTCATCCGATAGGTCAGGACGCCGTGACGCCTTTCCAGCCACTCCTCAAAGAGGGGTCTTACCGCCGCGATTGCGGCGTGCCCGAACCTCGGTTGCGACAGTCGTTCCCTCCATACTGCCCTGAGATCGCGCCGGACCTCTTCCCGCCGCGCCTCGACTTGTCGGGGCAGCGGGAATTCTCCCCGGCGCCGCGCCTCCACGCGCCACTCATAGACGCGCTGGAGGGCGGTCGCCTCCAGATCCCGAGTGAGAGCCCCCTAAAGTATTAATTTTGTTCTGTTCTTTAAGTATTTTTTGTTATAGCGACAACAAAACATCATTTGTGACCATTTCAACGGTTTAACTATCACACTTCACAAGATAAAGCCAATCGTTATCACTCAGCAGGCACTAATACATTTTCAACTTTATACCCCAGTGCGTAAAGTTGAAAATCTATTGAAGTTTACAGATCGTTTTCGTTTGTTATCGGTCTGCAGTCTTTAATAGATTTTCAACTTTATGCGCTAGGATATAAAGTTGAAAATGTATTAGTGACTCCTGAGCGATAACGATTGTCGTCTGCTGTCGTGTGCTGTTATTGGCTATAGGGCCTGGTGACAGACGGCCAGACAGACAGTCGGACGGATAACAGAGTCCGGAGTCTTATGGGCCTATCACACGTGTGTGCAACTGTGGACAAGCTTCACCACAGTTCTGTTTGCGCAAGCATTCTTGTCGAAATCGTCACAATTTAAAATCCTTTAATTATATTAAAATTCTTACCTCTTTCATTTTATTTATCATGGGCTTGCGCAAGCAGAACTGTCGTGAAGCTTGTGCGTGTGGAAAACCATTAGTAATAAGGTCCCATTTTACCGTTTGGATATGGAACCCTAATACCACAGTTTTCATGATTCATTTGTTTTATTTTCATTGAATAGAACATAGACTAATATATTGCGGTTGCATGAATTTGCGACTGAGTAACGAATATTTATTTTAATTTCCTTGTTATAATTAAATTTTTAAATCTGTAGGTATTATTCGTTTTATAATTATTCATCGCTGCTTTTGTTTTCCTTATTTATATGTGGTTAAATCAGTAGCGGACATTCATCTGTCCTTTCCTCAATGTGGTCGACTTCCAGTCTAAACGGATGCAGCTGTGTACCTACCAGTATTCTGGTGGAGTGACTGCTTTTTAAAACTCCAAAACCCAGTAACTGGGTAATAAATAAATAGTATTTTATTTCAGGCATGTACCCATAGCAACGACAGTTGACACGACACAACAATGACAATTTGAGAGATAATAAAATTATTTAGAGGATTACAAAAATTATTACAACATTATTATTATCAATTGGAATAATAATGTTACGCCCTATAATTGTTTTTTTTTTTTTATTATTTTAGTTTTAGTTTAGTTATTTTTGTAAATATTTTACTTTTAATTTTAGTTTTTAAATAATATAGTATGTATTATATTAGAACGTAATTAAACTATTCAATAATATAATAAATTAAATTAAATAACATAATAAATTAAATTAGTAATACAGAATAATAATACCTAATAATATTTGATACCCCGTGGTAAGACTGGTTGTCAGACTTTCGAACTTCACACTGTGATGAAAAAGAGTGTCCATGGAGGTTCTTGCCCGTTCTTCTCCATAGAGATCTACGCATTGGTACGGTACTTTCACAGTTTTTATGTCTTGTGACTGGGACTGTAGCACCATAAATATTTCTGAACTGCTTTTTATTTGACAATTCAAATGTGCCTGTAACTGGCCTACTTGAAACAAAATGCTTTTATTTTTCTTGATTTCTTTTTAACGTTTCCTTGTAAATACGATCATTTCTTTTTTAGACTTCGTCTGTCTTGTTGTATAATTATTTTATACATATTTAATCTAATAAATAATTAAGTAAATAAACATGCTTTCCGAGGCACGGAGGAAACTCGATAAATGGGTCACCCATCCACAGACCAACCTTGGCAAGCGCAGCTTAACATTAAAGATTGACCTGGTGGTCTACCATGACGTCTTAAAGCGTGAGTAGTTCCACTGTGGGAAGGAGATGGCGCTAGACGACTTGTATAGCTTTGTCTCTTTCCTATAAATCGAAATACCTGCCAGAATTGATAAATGCTCACCAAATTGTGTATCATAAAGTAGAAATTAACCTAATTACTGTAATAGGTAATGAAAAAATCGACTTAAGCAGGGTCGACGAAGCCCCGCTTCGCGGGACTTCTATTTCTGTTTGCAGGGTTCTTCGGGGCGAACTTCGGGGTGTCCCTGAAATCTTGCTAAAGCGAGTTTTAGATTTGGTAAGCGTTTATCCATTTTGGTATACAAAAATAATTATTGATGCTGAGCATTTAAATTGTAGCCTTTAGCTACGAGCTCCTTACTGAAGAACCTTGTCAATAAATCAGTACTCAATTTAATTTTAATACGGTAGAAGTGGAACTAATATCTCTGAATACGAAATATTTATGATAAGAAGAAATGACCTCTACACGTCTGGTTCAGATTGATCTTGTCATAATTATTTAGTCTCGCTGGAGATGTAGACATGATAAACTAATTGGAACGCATGCAGTTGTGGTATTGATAACCTTCAGGTTCTGGGGAAATAAGTACTTAATATACATTGTAGACGCTTCCAATTTTCTTTATAAGAAATCTTAAGATACTGATATTTTTTTTTAAAAATGACTTAATCAATTTTAATCTCACAAAACTTTACACCCATAAGGATAAGGTCTAAAAAGTTGAGTTTTTTTTTAATCAACAATAATGACCCAGTAGTTATTACGGTCTGCCTATTTATGTATGTAACGCACCCACGATACAAAAGAAGTTCTCAGTTTAGTCTAAACTTTAAAAAAAATATAATTAAGTATAAATCCTGAAAAGGACCTACCAACAAAAGTTTCATGGCGCTTGCGTATTATTTAACCGACTTCAAAAAAAAGTAGGTTCTCAGTTCAACCTGTATGTATGTTTGTCCGCGATTATCTCGCGTTTGGCTGAACCGATTTTGATGCGGTTTTCAGGAAAGTATTTGTTACATTCTGGGAAAGGTTTTAGTATAATAACAATAATAGATATCTCGTGAAGTTGCCCGCATAGATCCGTTTTTGTTGCTTACTAGATTTCCATAGACGCCGATTATTATGAAGATTATTTTTTTAAATAAGATTTTTGTTAAATATCCAAACTAAAAAGGGTAAAATAAAAAACTTTTACAAAAAAAAGGGAACCGACTTCAAAACCAAACACAAAAAAGTGTAAAATAACTTTTCTTTCGGAAGTCGGTGGCCATAGTCAATGAAATAAAAAACAAAGCCACCGACTTCGAAAAGAAATTTTTACTGTGTCAGGAGAACAAACGTGACCGAATAATAACTAGAATATTACCAAACTTGTGTGGGCAAGAGACATTGTTCCACACATGACAGAGTTGGCATAATTTTTAAGAATGTGGGGTTTGCCCACGAAGATCGTCTGTAACTTTATTTATAACACATTTTATGAAATCGTGACATTCCCGAATTGTGTGTTGTAAATGTAAAAATAAAAATATTGAATGCACTATTTATTGTTTGAAAGTATACACTTTCCAGGTGGTCCCATAATTGAAATCTGATTAATAATAACTTGCTCTTGCTTGCTTATTTGGTCTGTGGATGACTGACCATGAAGTGACCATCTGTTAAAGCAAGTTTCCTTGGAAAGCACGTAAAGCCGTTGGTCCCGGCTGTCATTTATAGATCTTTAACAGCCGTTAATCACAGTCAGAAGCTCGAAAGTCTGACAACCAGTCTTACCATGGAGTATCGTATTACCCAGTTACTGGGTTGTGGAGATCCGATAGGCAGTCGCTCCATGAAAAAACTGATATTTAGCTGCGTTTGGTTCGACTGGAAACCGACCACAATAAAGTTCGGAAAAGGCTAGAAAGATGACGATTACTCGCACAACAAATCTATCGTTTGACTGAAATTATGATTCAATAACTGTTCCCTTTTGTTTTCTGAGAAACAAATTAATAAATGAACTCAATGAATACCTACTTTGATTTTAATAGTACTTACTACTTGGTACCTATTGTGTTGTTTTTCTGAAACATTTTCCTTAGTTAAACACTAATGAATTGTTATAGATGAATATTATTTCAGAGTTTTTTTCAGAATATATGTGTCCTCGTGTGTCTGAACCCTGTGTATGGCAGAAAATCAACAGTCTTCGAGTTATTTCAATTTAAAAGGGTTTTCGATATTTACTCAAAATAAATAATAAAATACAGAAAGTTCTTCCCTCTGAACCTTTATCATGAGTTTTCAGTTATTGTGACGTAAAGTAAACTGGAACTTTGACATTAGTTTCAAGGAAAAAATTAGTTCCTTCTTCGTACACCAGAGGCGCTATTCCATTTTTCCATACAAGAAACGCTGTTAATACTGGAAAGACGCTGTAAAGTAAAATAGTGAAAACTCGTGATAAGGGCTCTGTTACTCACGTTTAAGGAAAAAGTTTACCTAAATCAGTTTATCAGTAAAAACATAGTAAACAAACAAAAAAACTGATTTTTGCACAAAAATATTATTAATATTTCAGTGGCAGCAGTCACAATAAATATGTGAGTATATTTATTCGTTTTATCAATGATAACTGGGAATTACGTGCGATATCGCTGTGTTCAGATTATGTAAGTAGGTATATTGATAAATGTAGTTACCATTTCTCATAAATATACAAGGTGTTAAAAAATCAACTGCAAGAATTTCGTGTATCAAAAACAAAGTACATTAAAAAAAAATTTTTTTTTGAGCACGTTTTTCAAAAAACAAATTTTTTTTTCAAGCATTTTTTTTGACCATGAATTTGATTGCTCTTTAAGGTCGTTCACCCGTGTGAAGCGTTCACAGCTGATTCCAACTTGCCCATCACATTTTGCAGACTTTAGACTGGCAATCTATCGAAATACTTACAAATAACTTATTTTATTGGCCATATTAATCGGCCAAAAGAAAAATGCTTGAAAAAAAATTAATAATTTTGAAAAAAAAAAACATTTTTTTTGAAAAGAATGATCGAAAAAAATTTTTTTTTTAATTTTCATACAAACTAAATACCTAGACGTAAATAACCCGATATGCATGCCTCTTTATCCGAATTGGCAACGTCATTCATAACATTTGGCGGGCTGAAACAAATGAAATGCAAATAGTATTTGCACTAAGCGGCAACATAGGCCAAATTAAGATACTTTCTCACTGCATAGCTCAATTAAATTTCATTAAATGAAATTACAAATATCTTTGTAACGAAGCCTTTTTAAGTACTACTTCCTTTGTTGGATTTGATTTGTAAAAGCCATAGAAGTATTTGCTAAAGTTTATGGATAACGTGAAGAACACGGTGTATACCTAGTATTAAACATAGTATATTATTTATTTAATGGTGACGGAGAAAATAACCTGTTTGCCCCTCCTATGTCCGTCATCCTGCCTGCCTTTTCCCAACTATATTGTGGTCGGCTTCCAGTCGAACCAGATGCAGCTGAATATCAGTATTTTACATGGAGCGACTGTCTATCGGTCCTCCACAACCCAGTAACTGGGTAATATGATATCCTAAGACCCATTACGCACTGTCGACAGGTTGCCAGCTACTAGGTCCCTCGGCAACCAAAATAAAGGCGAGCAACCGGCGACCAAGTGAGTAAACACCTATTTGAACTAATGAAAGTCACAGTCGCTGTCGACCGAGACGCCGGCGACCAGTCGACAGTGCGTAATGAGCCTTAAGATTGGTAACTTGGTAAGATACAATAATGACAAATATACAAATACATATTGCATACCTAATAGAATTTAGAGCAAATAAAATTTTGTTTCTAATTCTGATAGAATGTACTGTAATGCTTTATTGATCATTATAAATATGACGTCCACAGTAATGTATTATTGATATGCTTCATTTAGATAAATAAGCATAATTGTATAATAAAGCATAAATATTATATTGCTTAACGTCATAATTTTCCATTAAATAAACTAATCTTCACGCCTCTATATTTAAAGGTAAATAAAGGAAAATATTATTATCTTAATAATTATAAAGTTTGTATTATTGTACCACCGCTGGGACACAGGTTTTATCTATTGAACATAGAGAGAGGTTAAAAAAAATCAAATCATTTACCTATTTCAACTCGACTACTAAAATAATGTTTGGAAGTTTATTACTCAATTCCGTCAAAACGGCTGAACGCATCTAAATGAAATTTGGCACAGGGATAGGTTATAGTCTGAAATAATACATAGAATGTATCGTTCATCCCGGTGTTCATTCAATCCTGTGGGATTATTTTCGACTCAAATGCGGATGGAGCCGCTGACAATAGCTAGTGACGTATAAAACTGTTTGCGTCAAAGTCACTACCAACATTTCGCAATTTCTTTTCAAACAAAGTTGTATATAAAAAAGGTTTGTTCGTCAATATGTAAAGTAGCAGTGTTTCGCTTTCAAAAGCAAAGATCATCGCGGCAGGAATGTGTCATCAAGACTTAACGCAATTAAAAATAGAATATGATAAGAATCGTAACAAAAATCAAACAACGAAATCTTCAGAGAAGAAATAAGAAAAATCGTAACGAAAATGTTGAATAATTATGTCAAATTTTGACGTTTCTCTTCCGCCATTTTTGTTTCTGTAACAGTTTTACGTTATGAAAAATCGAATGACACCCCTTTATGACAAAATTAATTAAATAATTTAAACTGCATTACCTAGATCACAAATTATCTCGTTTCAACGATCTCTATCATTTTCATAAAAGTTATAAGTAGCACATCAACCTTCCCTAACTCTTGTAGATTTATGACATAATCACAAACAAACTTTTATAGAATTATGACTTAATCACAAAAGGAGAAAGTTCATTTATGATTGAGAAAATTTAACAGATTGGTAGCTGATGTGACAGACTATGAATGACATCGGATCACTTTCGGGTTATCCCGCGAAAGCGAAAACAATAGCGGAATTCCCCGTACATGAATTCTTTGAGTTCAATCAGAAACGAAAATTAAAATTAGTTATGCCGTCCTAGGCGGAGCAGCTATGCTAATCTTTAGATCGTCCGATCGGATATGTTTATAGCAGAATAGCACTGCAGAAAGGACTGTCAGACTCGGGCTGTCTAACACCCACCCTCGTCTTTCACATTCTCTTTGCGTTCCTCGGCCGCAGTACCTTACTTAGAGAGGCCTGTGACCTATAGATGGGACCCTGAACGATATAGATTGTCGATAATCGATATAGAGCGGGGAGCGAAACCGATGGGAAAAGATAGCAAAATAAATAAAACATTCTATAAATGCAGTATGAATTACTTGCTTATTTATCCGATTCTTGGAAGACGATAATGTGTTAGATTCGTTATCAAGGAACGGTGGTTATCTAAACCCTATATTGACACTTACATACGTGGGTAAAACCGACTCCCTTGATATACACATTTGTATCAGAAACATTGTGAAAATGCGCATTAATGTGTGCTGCCAGGCGTTGCGAAGCTGTGAAATGTGTCGACGAGTAGACGAGTAGTGGGAGCGGAGACACAACAAATCCCTCGCAACACGGGATATGTTGCGAGGGATTTGTTGTGACTCACACATCCCTCGCAACACTACCCTCGTACACATCCCTCGTACACATCCCTCGCGCACATCCCTCGCGCACATCCCTCGCAACACTACCCTCGTACACATCCCTCGTACACATCCCTCGCACACATCCCTCGCACACATCCCTCGCACACATCCCTCGCACATC
Source organism: Agrotis exclamationis (assembly GCA_950005045.1). Classification (NCBI taxonomy): domain Eukaryota; kingdom Metazoa; phylum Arthropoda; class Insecta; order Lepidoptera; family Noctuidae; genus Agrotis; species Agrotis exclamationis. The sequence continues at coordinate 17,372,519 of OX465440.1, forward strand.
TCTGGTGGAAACGCAGCCTTAACCTCTAGGTTAGACTGTCATACACGCTTGCATCAATAATAAACATCTGCCGATCGCGTTTTAATTGTCATAACATTACGAGTTTGATGGAGAGACAATCAATTAAATTGACATTTGACATTCAAACTATTCCATTGACAACTGAAATGAGTGTGGTACCCGTTGGAAAATCTCATTAAGATTTTGACGTAATTTTGGGTATAAACTTGTTTCAGTATCTTCGGTTATGCTCGGTTCCTATTGGTCTTATTGTGACGTTTAATTTAATTAATACAGGGTGGATATCACAACTGGGCGTGGATGGCTATTTCCGAAACTATGAGGAATATCGAAAAATGTTGAAATGAGTCTCGAGCCCGAATTTGTCGGAAACTAAAACTGCAACATTAGATTTTAGAAAAATCAACAATCCTGGCTGGAAATAGAACCCGCTGATTTTAGAAAAAAAATCACAGCCTGTATTTACCATTCTACGGTGTGTGAATAAGGATCAAATTCTGGGAAATTTTAAAACATAAACATTTAATGTAATTTTTACAGGTTTTAAGCTATCTGCGAATCAATTTTCATCAAAATCCATTCAGTAGTTTTGCGTGATAGAGTAACTAGTATTCATCCACAGAAATTTTTGCATTTATAATAATTTATAGTAATATTGTTTGTGTTTATTTGTCAAAATACGAGTCAAAAATATATTATCTTATCACTTTACAAGGAAACATATGTTATCAAACTAATTAAGTAGGTACATGGCTTTGCAAAATAAATGGTTACGTTTCCGAATTGAACAAAACCGAATTTATACAAAACATTGTCTTTGTCATGAAACACGACGAGAGACGATATTAAGCATTGTGAAAATCCATCATCTGCCTGCTTTTTCCTATCTATACGTATATTGGGGTGCTAAGACAGGAAACCTCCACGTGCGCCCGTGGACTGGAGTTCCCTCTCGGATACGTCCGGGGGGAAGACCAGTTTTTCGGGCCGGTGCACCCTGGGATGCGGGCAAAACCTCTTCCTTGGGCACTGTGTGCCTTTGCCCGTATGCGAATAGCCTGTCGTGTGGACGCTCCAACGCATGTTCCTCTGATTAGCAGAGAGCACAGCGGCGGAGCGGGCTTGCGGACGGTGAGTAATGGGTAGCTCTCCGTCTGACCAGGGACCAAGCCCGGGTCGGTGGCGCGTCGTGTCGTGTTTCGCGCGTGCTTTCGGGGAGTTGTCAGCAAACTGACGGGGCCCCATATGGGGCCAAATGCCTGCTGGGGTCGCGGGTTTTTCTTAACCCAGGATACCGTGGCCCCGGAACAAAGTCAAAGTCAAATCTTTTATTTCAAATAGGCCATCAAAGAGGCACTTTTAAACGTCGAAATATTAAAATTAAGGAAATGGGATGGGATGGGATTGAACGTAAAGGGCATCCGAAGGAATACGGGCGGATTTTAGTCAGTAAGAGTCTGACAGTCCCTTCCGCCCCACTCAGGGCGGGACGACTCATTTGATGATTTTACCACCTAAAAAAAAACTATACGTATATTGGGGTCGGCTTCTAGTCATGATGCAACTGAATTTCAGTATCTTTTTTTTTTTTAAAGTAGCCCTACTTGGCCCTACTCTAGGAATTTCTTCCTGTATCGTGGGTGCGTTTACAAACATATAAACTCACATACACAAATACCCAGACCCGGAACAACTACTGTAGGTCATACAAATTTAATATAGGTACCTACCTATGTTCCTTGGGGGAATCGGTCAGCCACTCCGCTACCCGTGCTGTCTAATTACTGGGTAACAACTTAACATGATAAATCCTAGCAAGATATTAGATATATAAATATACATAGATATACATCGTGGTGGACATAAATTAGATTTTAGATATACCTACATAATTATATTGGACGTAGGATATTAAAACATTCTATAAACTTTCGTTACTTTAATTTTAGATTTTAAGCCTCCTGCAGACACACGCGATTAATCGCGCTGCGACAACGAGTCAAGCTAATTTCCACTCTAAAAATACTGCAGGAGGCTTTAAGCCTCCTGCAGACACACGCGATTAATCGCGCTGCGACAACGAGCCAAGCTAATTTCCACTCTAAAAATACTGTTAAGCCTCCTGCAGACACACGCGATTAATCGCGCTGCGACAACGAGCCAAGCTAATTTCCACTCTAAAAATACTGCAGGAGGCTTTAAGCCTCCTGCAGACACACGCGATTAATCGCGCGGGGCGACATGTCGCGGTCCATTCGCAGTATTTTTAGAGTGGAAAGTAGCTTGGCTCGTTGTCGCAGCGCGATTAATCGCGTGTGTCTGCAGGAGGCTTTATGGTCGTTCGATATTTCCATTTTCGATGTTTTAAACATCGATATTTTAACAGTAGATATTTTAATCTTCGGTATTCAAATATGTAACCATGGTTCAACCACTAACACTATTTAAAGAAATGGCCTAGAACGCTAATCTCGTACAAATGTTTTTTTTTGTTATTTACGAACTTCTAATATAACAAAAAAATATAATATACTTTACTATACTACTTTAGATTGTTTATAACACTAACAAATAACATGTACATTTATAAATAAATAACCAAATGAAATCTTGCATAAATGAATGTTCAAACGTTCCGATGATCGACTAATTAATTTAGTAGGTTTAGAACTTTTAGCAAAAGGACAATGTGACCATGTTGGAATGACGAATTTTTTAAAATAGCAAACGTAAGCCCAAGTTCTAATGTCTGCCGACAGGGATTGCAATAGCGGCAAATGAACGAACATGCTAGTTTTCAGTCAATATGAGTCAGACTGTTCTACTGTTTAGTACAAATACCGGCACGGTTCTTGAGCGCTCGACGTAAGAGTGGGGATCGCTTTGCGCATCGTACTCTTATCGACAAATGAAACGCACAATAAAACAAATAAAACGCACAAAACAACGAATCCCGAGTGGCGGCTATGACGCGATGCGCTACGGCACGCTACGCGGGCCAATCACTACACTTTCCCCGCCCCCGTTCCTCACTTCATCTACCAAAGGGACCTAATAACTCACTTCTGCGCAGGTGAAGGTCAGCGCTCAAGATCAATGCCGGTCACTGTACTGTCTTTAAATACCCGTAATTTATAATAGTGTGCATAATAAAGTGTATTCTATCTATCTATTTATCTGTTCTCTTTCGTTCCAAGTTCCAATCTTGGCTAAAGGATTTAGATGAATTTACCCTGACAGAAAGGCATCGTTTTTAGCGCTTAAGTTAAAACTACATAAATACCTACACATTAAGCAATAGCAAAACATTTTAAATTACAATAAAACAAGAGTTGTTGCTTCATCATCATCATCATCAGCCGGAAAAAGTCCACTGCTGAACATAGGCCTCCCCCTTAGACCGCCAGAGTTGTTGCTTGATTCTTCAGTTTAAAAAACGAGGCCTTTGGCCCATTGGCCAAAGGCCTCGTTTTTTAAACTGACATTGTTTTTTTTTTGTTTTTTAACATGATTAAGTAAACACGGGACTGTCATTACAGTCCCGTGTTTACTTAATCATGTGAATAAATATCTATCTGATAACACTATCATTGCACGGATACTTATCAATCGCTATTCAAATCCTTCTTAAAAAAAACATCATATAAAATGACTATAAATGATGGATGACTCAAACTTCAATTACTGATTCCAAAATATTGGGCAATGTTTCAAACTGTGTGACGAAATTTTAGTACGTGTTAGAAAAAAGAAATAAGTGTTGACGTGACGTCTGTCAGGGGATCAGCGAAGAAAAAAAAAATTAACTGCTGCGACTGCGTAAAAACTAATTTTAAAAAATACGTGAAAAAAATTAAGTTAAATTAAAACTAAAAAGAAAGAAACAAGCCCAACAGAACAGCAGGAAGAAGCAGAACAGAATGACTGATAGTCGAGACCCATTTAACTTTTACTAATCAAATCTTCACAGTCGGGGGCCCCGAATAAAAAAAAAAAAATACCGTGGCGTGAATTGTCGTCATTCCTAAAGAATGTAAACAATTATGACTAATTTTTAAAATACAACGCACAATTTGAACCACTGAAAACTTTTAGTTTTTCCTCTTGTTCCAATTGTGTCGTGGGGGTCAAGTAGACAGTCGCTCCATATAAAACACTGGTATTCAGCTGCATCCAGTTGGACTGGAAGCCGACCACAACATATTTGGAAAAACCGGCCAAGTGCGAGTTGGACTCGCCCATGAAGGGTTCCGTAGCAGCAAGCATAGATTAGAGATATAATTATATTGAGATTAGTAAGTAATATACACAAACAATAAAAATAACTTTGTTTTTCATAGTATTTGTATGAATGGCAAAGTTATATTTGCGGTTTTTGAAAATGTACTATATCTCAAAAACTACTAACTGTATCTCATCCAAACCAATTGTCGTTGGAAGTTTTTGTTGAGGTCTACATTAGGTATATATTTTTTTTAGTTTTATCATTCTCTTATTTTAGAAATTACAGGGGGGGGACACACATTTTACCACTTTGGAAGTGTCTCTCGTGCAAACTGTTCAGTTTAGATAAAATGATATTAGTAACCTTAATATAATTTTAAGGACCTATCCATAGATACCCCACACGTATGGGTTTTGTGAAAAAAAAAAATTTTTGAGTATCAATTCTAAGTATGGGGGGCACCCCCAAAATTTGTTTTGTTTTTATTTTTGTTTGAAAATCCTAATGCGGTTCACATAATACATCTACTTACGAAGTTTCAACAGGATAGCTCTTATACTTTCGACAAGAAGTGGCTGTGACCACAGAACATAATATCTGTTCTGTGTCTGTGACATACGGACGGACAGACAAACATACAGACAGACATGACAAATCTATAAGGGTTCCGATTTTGCCATTTGGCTACGGAACCCTAAAAAATACCGTGGCGTGAATTGTCGTCATTCCTGAAGAATGTATATGACTCATTTTTTAAAATACAACACACAATTTGAACAACTGAAAACTTTTAGTTTTTATTGTGTCGTGGGGGTCAAGTAGACAGTCGCTCCATATAAAACACAGGTATTCAGCTGCATCCAGTTGGACTGGAAGCCGACCACAACATATTTGGAAAAAGGCTAGGCAGGTAATGATTCTTGTTCTTCAAAAGAAATAAATGCGTTGGAAAAACTACAGGCGTGCTGTGTATGGCCGTGATAAAGTAAATTAAAGTTAACGTTTATTTGCATAGGTTGCAGGTACAGAACATAAGTTGAAACGAAGTTAAAAACACGAAGGACAATAGTAGGTCCTACAGACCATGCATGTTAGAAAAGTGAGTTTATTTAGGTAGTTACAGTCGGTAGCCAGCATTAGTCGACCCACTTAACATGCTGTATAAAATCAGGTCATATTATAATTATGAGCACCGACTGTGTGATTTGTTTACTGCTCGGTTCCTGAGGGTCGTACCGTGATGTTACCTAAAACACTTTCCTTATAAATTGGGCTATCAAATGCAAAAGGAATTTCTCAAATACGACGTGCAGTTCCAGAGAAACTCACGTTGAAATCAATTTTAAAAAAAAAGACAATAAAACCACACTAAATATTTAAGCTATGTTTCCTAGAATATTCTGTTTACTATAACGAGAACATGTGGAATTAATAAAATCATCTATCTCCAACAATATCGGCGTCATCTTGTCTGCTATTATTCAAAATAACAGTCGTATTATTATTTACGTCTCGACACTTCGCGGCGCACATTCAAAGAAAACACTAATAACATTGAATATTCATCAACGCTTCACACAAAATTGAACCTTAATTACCAATTAATTACGTAAAATTAAAAAAATACCTTTGACAACAGCGCCAAACGTTAACAGCGCCACACAAATTATCACTTTCATGTTTATCATTATCACTTAAACATAACTTTTGTAAAATGAATTATTTATTTATTCGTTGCACCGGCAGACGAAACGTCTGTTCGCGCTGAAATATATTGTAACACTGAATGAAGTTGCGACCAATAATATACTGTTAACTGATAACGTAGTATTAAGGCAGGCGTACATTGGTGAACGATTTATGATGAGTAACTAGAGATGGGCGCCGTATACTTATCGGTTGCAAAGGCCGACTATTCGAGTCGGCGGACTAATCGTTAGCAAATAGGCCGAATTGTTTGCAATTCTCGATGGATTTTTCGGCCTTCTGTGGAGTCTATGCCTTTTTTTGGGTGGTAATAATTATCAAATGTCTGGTCCCTCAAGGAAATCATGAAGTCAAAAGACCTGAGCATGGCATTGAAGAAGAAACATTCGAGTCATGTGTACTCCCATGCTTAACATAAGGATGCGAAACATGGGCACTGACCAAATACCTAAGAGAAAGACTTGCTAAGTGCCAAAGGGCGATGGAGAGGAGCATGTCAGGCTCAAAAAGAATTGACAAAATCAGAAATATAGATCTACGTCCCAAAAGCAAACTGATTGACATACTTGCAAAAATAGACCAACAGAAATGGAGATGGACAGGGCACATGATGCGAGATACAAAGGGAAAATGGTGCCAAGCAGTGACAGAGTGGTATCCAAGGACTGTCAAGCGTAATCGTGGAAGGCAGTTCACTAGATGGGAGGACGAAATCAAACTCACAGCAGGCTCAAACTGGAGAAGGGTCGCACGAGACAGGAGGCAGTGGAAGACGTTGGAGGAGGCCTATGCCAACAGGCACACCGATATCAGGGATATTTTGTGATAAAATTATAGATTAGCACTATTGTAATGTAAACCTTGGTTCGGAATAAAGGGCTTATTATTATTATTATAATTATCAAATGAGTCTAGGTCTAGAGTCTAAAAGGAGCGAAAGGGACTGTCAGACGCGTACTGGATAAAAATCCACCAATCCATCCTTCGGTTGGCCTTTGCGTGATAGGGCCACGATAGAACAGACAGTCCGTCTATGGGAAAAGAAGGCATTTACAATGAATTAAATTCATATTGACTGGCCTGTTGGTCTAGTGGTTAGTGACCCTGACTGCTAAGCCGGAGGTCGTGGGTTCGATTCCCACCCAGGACAAATGTTTGTGTGATGAGCACGATCATTTGTTCTGTGTCTGGGTGTAATCTATCTATAATATGTATGTATTTAGAAATATATAAGTATGTTTATCAGTTGTCTAGTACCCATAACACAAGCTCTGCTTAGCTTGGGACTAGATGGCGTTGTGTGACAGTTGTGGAATATTATTATTATTATTATATTAAAAACACATTATCAATGGCCACCTATAATTGACCGATTTACCGCTTCTGCGCGTGGTCAATTAAGCCAGATATGTATCAAACGTGTTAGGTTTTTGTTACGATTTCACGAAATGGAACTTTAGTATGAAAATGTGAACTGAATTTATAAAAACTTTAAAAAATGTGATTTTTCTTAAAATAACTCAATTAATTATTGACTAGCAGAGAAAGAGTTCCGATTCCATTTAAGACAGTTCATAAAATGAAATAAGTATGAACAATGAAGGTCATTATTTATTAAGTTCAATCAATATATTCGGATAGGTAGTCGACGAATCGGCGCTTTTTGTGTACTTGTCGCCGAATCGCCGACTACAAATATGGCCGAATTCGGCTTTCCCGGTAATCCTGACTAGTCGGTACATCTCTAGTTAGAAGATGGCGCCTGACCTTGTACTTGAATCATCAGCGTTCGCTTTGGTGGTATGATTTCATTAGTGGCGGGAGAAACATCGAACGATTCCCATTTTTATGGAGGAAAAACTTTATATAACTACAGAGATGCCGATTTTTGCCAGGTCACGTCATCACCATATCATGTCGGAATAACCCATGTCTGAATGCCTCAATTGTATTTAAATACTTTCTAAGAAATACATACCTAATTCTTTTTTTTCTGATTTTGGGTCTGCATATTATGAATAGAAAATCTACTTATATAGTCCGTCAGTTATAATTTTGAATGTTAAGGAACACTTATTTTTTGTTTTTTTTTTAATCAATTAATATTGACACATAAAACGCTCCTAAAATTCGGGAGTATACATCATCTTAACTTAGCGCTTGTAAAATTGTATCGACCGAGTGACATTTTTTAGAAGCGTTGTATCTTCGTCAATTTTGGTTTAAATAACTTTAAAATCAAGAGAAATAAAAATACATGTGGCACTCGGAGACTGCCGCGTTGAAGCTATTGCATAACATTTTATATTTTATTTTAAAATAATAAAATCGCCTACCGCGTATATTTAACGAGAATATAATTTATTTAAAATGTTTGTGGTGCACTACTGTAATAAAGAACTTCTTTGTTGCAGGAGAATTTTTAACCGACTTCAAAAAAAGTAGGTTCTCAGTTCGACCTGTATGTATGTATGTATGTTTGTCCGCGATTATCTCGCGTTTGGCTGAACGGATTTTGATGCGGTTTTCAGGAAAGCGTTCATTACATTCTGGAGAAGGTTTTAGTATATAACACTAATAGAAATCCCGTGACGTTGCCCGCGTGGATCCGTTTTTGCTTGGATTGTAGATTTCAGAGAGGATTGCATGTTTGTCCGCGATTATCTCACGTTTGGCTGAACGGATTTTTATTTGAATATCTAAACTAAAAAGGGAAAAATAAAAAACTTTTTGAAAAAAAGGGAACAGACTTCAAAACCAAACACAAAAAACCAAACACAAAAAAACTATAAAATAACTTTTCTTTCGGAAGTCGGTGGCCGTAGTCAATGAAATAAAAAACAAAGCCACCGACTTCCGAAAGAAAAGTTATTTTATAGTTTTTTTGTGTTTGGTTTTGAAGTCGGTTCCCTTTTTTTCAAAAAGTTTTTTTATAAGTAGGTTTCATTGTGAAAACTCCTTTTGTAGCTGGCCGTTTAGAATCAATAAGAAAAAGTAAATTGTTTTTATGACGGATATTTTTATATGTACGTCAGGATTGAGGAGCCACATCAGATTTTTAAAATCTGATGTCACCACTATTTAGCAGCAATGTAGCTGATTTTGCAGCACAAATTCTAGATTTAGCAGCAAAATATATCACTAGTTATATTAATGCAAAAGTGGCTCCTCAATCTAAACGTTTGAATTGAGGAGCCACCTTGGATCTCGGTAAGTAATAGATGCACATTGTTGAAACTTTTGCATCATTTAGCAGCAATTGTCCATATTATCGTCTAAAAATTTGGCTACTGTAGCGCTAAAATCAAAGAAAATACAATAGTTTTAGTGTGGCTCCTCAATCTAGACGCAAGAGCTGAAATTATATTGGATGTGAGCGATCAATTAATATATTCAACTAAAACTATTGTATTTTCTTTGATTTTAGCGCTACAGTAGCCAAATTTTTAGACGATAATATGCACAATTGCTGCTAAATGCTGCAAAAGTTTCAACAATGTGCATCTATTACTTACCGAGATCCAAGGTGGCTCCTCAATTCAAACGTTAAGATTGAGGAGCCACTTTTGCATTAATATAACTAGTGATATATTTTGCTGCTAAATCTAGAATTTGTGCTGCAAAATCAGCTACATTGCTGCTAAATAATGGTGAAATCAGATTTTAAAAATCTGATGTGGCTCCTCAATCCTGACGTACATTATTTTATGTACGTCAGGATTGAGGAGCCACATCAGATTTTTAAAATCTGATGTCACCACTATTTAGCAGCAATGTAGCTGATTTTGCAGCACAAATTCTAGATTTAGCAGCAAAATATATCACTAGTTATATTAATGCAAAAGTGGCTCCTCAATCTAAACGTTTGAATTGAGGAGCCACCTTGGATCTCGGTAAGTAATAGATGCACATTGTTGAAACTTTTGCATCATTTAGCAGCAATTGTCCATATTATCGTCTAAAAATTTGGCTACTGTAGCGCTAAAATCAAAGAAAATACAATAGTTTTAGTGTGGCTCCTCAATCTAGACGCAAGAGCTGAAATTATATTGGATGTGAGCGATCAATTAATATATTCAACTAAAACTATTGTATTTTCTTTGATTTTAGCGCTACAGTAGCCAAATTTTTAGACGATAATATGCACAATTGCTGCTAAATGCTGCAAAAGTTTCAACAATGTGCATCTATTACTTACCGAGATCCAAGGTGGCTCCTCAATTCAAACGTTAAGATTGAGGAGCCACTTTTGCATTAATATAACTAGTGATATATTTTGCTGCTAAATCTAGAATTTGTGCTGCAAAATCAGCTACATTGCTGCTAAATAATGGTGAAATCAGATTTTAAAAATCTGATGTGGCTCCTCAATCCTGACGTACATTATTTTTATTATTGCCGAAGTCTCCCGAACTGAAACGATGTTAGACGATGCGTGGTGTCAGGTATTTTCGTTAGATTTTTGATTTTTTTTTGATTTGGTCGCCGCGCCGCGCCGCTCTCAGAGCCCGCGATAAAAGCTATGCATATACGATAAATGCTAGCTTAATACGGGTCTATTTTTTTTTTAATTTTTGAGTAAAATTCTAGGTAAGAAGAGAAATGAAGTGAGCTTACCTAGAAGAAAAGCTTCATCGAGGTAAGCTCACTCAATTTTAAACTCTAATTTTGAAGAGATTCAGGTTGTATGCGCTCGGGAACACAGACAGGTATTTTACTGTGCACATCATGAAGGAAGATTCGTAGATATTAAAAAAGCAATATAAAACTTCAAAATAAATGTTGCAATTAATTTCAACACTGATGAGTAGCGTCTCCGAGGATGCCTGATCGGCCCCTGTAGCCATGTAACAAACACTAAACGCAAACGCTGAGTAGTCTTTAATACATTTTCAACTTTATGTGCTTTGGTATAAAGTTAAAGATCTAGTGAAGATTGCATAACATTTTCGTTCTTTCAAGTCGCTAGAAATCTTTAACAGATTTTCAACTTTAAGATCTGGAGCATAAAGTTGAAAATCTATTGGGGAGTACCGAGCATTTACGATTATCGTTTGCGACTTGTTGCGACTTGTCTAAGGGGGCTGATGAGCTTGTGGCATTCGTCCACGTCCCAAAAGGACGAGATGTCGCAATAAACAAGGAGGGAGGAATTATGGGACAAATAAATAATCAAAGTAGCCACTACATGTTTTATAATTCTGTTTATTATTCAAGCTCCAATGGTACAAATACCGGCACGGTTCTTGAGCGCTCGGCGTAAGAGTGGAAATCGCTTTGCGCATCGTACATTTATCGACAAATGAAACGCACAATAAAACAAATAAAACGCACAAAACAACGATAGAACAGGCCAATCACTACACTTTCCCCGCCCCCGTTCCTCACTTCATCTACCAAAGGGACCTAATAACTCACTTCTACGCAGGTGAAGGTCAGCGCTCAAGATCCATGCCGGTAACAGCCGGTATAGAACCCTATGAATAATAAGAAATAATACAATTTAATCCTGTCCTGTAATTTGGTCCTGAGGACCCGTAGACGTAACCATTTAAAACCTAAATAAGCACATTACAAACCTTTATCAGGGTAGATAATATTCCAATTATTACAAAAATTTTACAGCAGTTATAGGAAGCACATAACTGATAATACTTTGAAAATAAATATGCAGATTTTAAACGTATTACAGAACAGAGGCCATATTATGAATTTTCACTTATTCTCCTGTAAAGTAAACTGGAACTTTGACATTGTCAATTGACAAATTTCAAGAAATCAGAAATTTGTTCCTTCTTCGCAAATCAGAGGCGCTGTTTTCCATTTTTCCATGCAAGAATCGTTGTAAATACTGCGAAGACGCTGTAAAGTAAACTAGTGAAAACTCGTGATAAGGGCTCAGGTACTGCTGCAAGCCTTGGTAAAATTGTACTGACCAAAAAAGAATTGAAGGTGACGAAATGTCATTGCGTCATAAAGATCCATCCAAAAGGAAAGAGGTTGAAGCAACAGAGGAGGTAATGGGGATGGCAACTGGGGAACTAATGGCGCTAGCATAGCTTGTTCCAAGCATCGTCATTGGCTCAAATCTTATAGGTACTTCAAAATAGTACTACCTCATTGGTCGGATTAGGACTTACCTATGGTGGCGCCATCTACAATTAGCTTTGACCGGCCTTCCCCATTAAACACTAAACACTAATCCAAGAGATGGCGCCACGCTACCGTAAAGCGTTCAAACTAGGAATAGAGAATTTCAGCTTGCAGGTGTGGTGTTGCAATGGCCTAGATGGTAAGGCGTCTGGAGTACTTATCCAGAAGACGCGGGTTCGATCCCACTTGCAACTGAATTTTTCTTTCCTCAAAAATATTTAAGATGCGCGTCGCATGCGTTAATACGTTTAAAAATAATTTAAACAGAGGAGGTAGAATACTTACCCACTCTGTGACAAGCTGATCCAGTTGACCGAAGACTCCAGTGTGCGCAGGCCTCAAAAGTGCGATGAACACATTTCTCCTACGACCATTCTACCACGTGTGTTGGCAGGCGTCATGTCAATATAAACATATTTATAGCTGCTGCTATAAATGTAACATGCGATGTTGTGGACGACGGCCCACGCCTCAATGACGGTGCATTCTAGTAGAAAGTAAATCGCCCCTTTAAAAAAATGACAAAGGAGAATAGGCAATTTGACAAAAAAAAACTTTGGTCCGTCAGTAAGATTATCAAAAAATATTCGCCTCGTACAAAGATATTAAATCTCTTTGGCCTCGTATTTTTTCTTTTTGCACGACTGCCAAAATTGACGGAGATACAACGCTACCAAAATTGGCAATACGTCACAATTTAGTACAATTTCTACTGAATTCTGACGTCACCAGCCCCCACTCTCGAGTTTCGATGCGTTATATCTTGGTAAATGTTCATTGAATTTACAAAAGAAAAAACACGTGTCCGTTATTTCTCAAAGCTCTAAATGCCGGACTAATTAGATTTGTGATATACTAATACTGTCAAATAGCCTCGGCGACTCTTATTGACTACATTATTTCCGGACTTGGATATAAGATCTGTATACAGGGTGGAATATTGTAATGGCACCTGGAGGGAAAGTACTCATAATACTGCAGATAGAAAATTTTACTCAAAGGAAACATTTCTTTATTTTTGAATAGAAAGCAAACTGCATTCAAAGATTTTCGAAAATTCTCTTCTCCCACTCCCGGGAATCGAACCGCGAATCGATCTAATTTTCACATTTTAATCTAACATTCCATATTTAAATTACCTCATACATGTCACAAAGGAGTCTGCATTACAAAAGATGGATGTTAGTTAAAGAGCTTTAACTTGACTCATTGAATTTGTAACTTCAGATTTCCTGGTTTTCCTTTCATTTAATTTATCATGTTTGTTAGAGAGATTTCATCCTCGTAATTGACCCTAACGACCTTTGTCTGTCTACAATCCAAGTAAGCATAAACGGATCCATGCGGACAACGTCACGGGATTTCCATTATTGTTATACTATACTAAAACCTTCTCCAGAATATAACGAACCCTTTTCTGAAAACCGCATCAGAAACGGTTCAGCCAAACGCGAGACAATCGCGGACAAACATACATAAAAATCAATGCCACTTTTCGTTGTAATGTTATAACTCAAGAACGGGCTCACCTATCCAAACCAAATGTTTAGGCTTTGTTCGAACTATTTAGTAGATGCTTTAAGCCTCCTGCAGACACACGCGATTAATGGCGCTGCGACAACGAGCCAAGCTAATTTCCACTCTAAATGTACTGCGAATGGACCGCGACAAGTCGCCCCGCGCGATTAATCGTGTGTGTCTGCTCGAGGCTTTATGTGAAGTTTGCACAAAATCGGACGAGTGGTTCTTCATTTATCACATTTTTTGTAACACGTAGCGAAGCACGGGGCGGGCCGCTGGTTAGGTACCTATATAAAAACATACAGGTCGAACTGAGAACCTACTTTTTTTTTAAATCGTTTAAAAATTAAGACACAAAACTTACAGGATTTTCTTTTTGAACACCACACACCACTAGGAATTTTTCCTGTATCGTGGGTGCCTTTACTCACATCACAAACAGCAAATTAACTCAGCCTTGCTTTGTTCTGTCTCCTGCTTGCATGAAGGGAAGTGAAAACATATTTTTCCTACTCCTCCACTATAATTTTCTGATTAATTTCGTGCAGGATCCAAGACAGGTGAATTCATTCTCCGGAACACGTCGAGCTTCATTGTCTCGGCGCTTTTCTGGTGGTTGCCAGTGTTGATTCTGGCTCTCAGAATTTGTAGTGGTTTGGTTATTAGCAGTGGTATAGTCCCAATAAAAAAAATCAAATTCCTTATACTTAGAAATACAATTAATGGCCCAGGAATCGAAACAAGAACCTCTTACTCAGTCTTTGCCGCTATACGCAGTGACTTATACTAACATCAAATGTATAGAAATGTTTGAAACACTCCACCTTAGTCCTCCCACCCAGGGCAGGGCGGCAGCGACTGTCAGACTTGTACTGACTAAAATCCACGGTGTCCTTCAATAGCCTTTACGTTCCGGGGTCACGGTAGCTCGTTAGTCTCGCTGTTCGCGACTTCACGAGTGTGAACCAATGTTTATATCGCTGCATATCAGTTTGTTATCGTCATACTGTTACCTTATCTATAATATTGATATGTCCTATAATATACAGAGCGATTTAACGGTAGGTAAGTATGTGTATCTTCAATTATATTCCTTACGTCAATCGAAATCATAAGCTGAAAAGGGGCTTTTAGTATCTACTGGGGAAGGTCTGGGGTCTGGTTATACTGGTATTTTAAAACGTTCCCATGATGACTGATTAAGTGATTACTGACTAACAACTCGCTTTGTATGGGCTTGCCGTAGAATGAAAGGTTAGGTTATACTGGACAGATAGTTTAAACAGTGCCAGAATAAAATGACCTCGTATTAGGTTGACTTTTGGTACTAGCAGAGTTCTGGTTATACTGGACATTAGAATGGATTCATAATAATTTATCGTCCAATGGCCTAATATTGCACAATTTTTTGACATCCGTTGTCATAGTCTCAATATACTTTTATGAGCTATGACTAGAAGAGCGCTTATTCTGAAAGTTGGCAACGTCGCAAATAGTTGTCAAATATTAACAAGTTTTAATTAATTCAGCAATGTTACTGTATGGAAATAAGAAATATCTCTCTGTAGTGCACTAAAACATTGATATAGAAATGCAATTAAAACACTGAATTTGATGTTGTAACTGTTTCAGGTGTAAAAAAGCATTTGGAAAGTTTCCAAATACTTTTTTTACATCTAAAACTATATAGGGTGTTAAAAAATCAACTGCAGGAATTTCGTGTGCGTACTCGGTATCAAAAACCAAGTACATTCCAAAAAAAAATTTTTGTTTTCGAGCATTTTTTTTTCAAAAAAATTTTTTTTTTCAACTTTTTTTTTTCAAAATTATTAATTTTTTTTTCAAGCATATTTCTATTGGCCTATTACTATGGCCAATAAAATAAGTTATTTGTAAGTATTTCGATAAATTGCCAGTCCAAAGTCTGCAAAATGTGATGGGAAAGTTGGAATCAGCTGTGAACGCTACACACGGGTGAAGGACCTCAAAGAGCAATCAAATTCATTAACATGACCAAAAAAAAAATGCTTGAAAAAAAAATTTTTTTTTGAAAAAAAATGCTCGAAAAAAAAAATTTTTCTTTGGATTGTACTTGGTTTTTGATACCGAGTAGGCACACGAAATTCCTGCAGTTGATTTTTTAACACCTTGTATATTCGGTGTTACGATATTAATTATTGCATTCCCTAATAAATTTTTTAGTGCACTACAGAGCCATATTTCTTATTTTCATTCAGTAAACTTACCAAATTAATTAAAACTTGTAAATATTTGACAGCTATTTGCGACGTTGCCAACTTTCTGGTTATGCGCCCTTAAAAGGGAGACTGTACCTAATTTTTTAAAAGTTGCCCCACGTTATGAATTCCTCCTGTATTAATTGTATCCTGGGTGCATTTACAAAGATAGAAACTCGCCTAATTATATCTGAGTACAGTCACAAAAACAGGTATGCATGCAGTAATTATCCAACGGTTTTTCCTGTATACTATTTATGCATGCTCTATGTGTACACTTTTTGGCAGCATGCCATATGCAGCCAAAGAGTTTGGTATGCTGACATGTTAAAACTTATTGCACAACATTGAAAAACTGTTTGAAAAATGTTACCTGAATACCAAACTGATTTGCTGGCTGTACAGTTCATGACACATGGTGGATATGACATTTCAAACAAACTTACAAGTCTTTATCTTTACTTCTGTACTAATTTTATAAAGCTGTTGAGTTTGTTTGGTTATTATTACACTAATCTTAGTAGTAACTACTGGTTTAATTGTTTTTTTTTGTGTTATTAAATCCATTTATCTAGGGAGGCTCGCTCTCGCATCACGCAGCTGAAACAGTGGGGGAAAGTTAATTGCTAATAATTGTTTTTCGCGAAATGATCAAAATAGCGCCATCTATTGAGCAATAGCAGAACTAGTAACATAGCTGACTTTTCAAGTAGTTTGTAAGACAAATAATAGATGTCACTTGTTTAAAATAGTAAACTGGTTTGATAACATAAATAATGAGTGGATTATTTTTAGAAAATTAAAATTATCATGAAATTATTATTAGATTCTTTGTAAAAAATTGTATAACAGGTATGAATTTTATTTTAAACCAAGCACTTTAGTACCTTGTTTTAACATCAAAAATATTCAACGTAGAATGAATCCATTTTTTTTCCATTTTATCATCTCCCCTTTCTAAGATTTTACAAATATTTATCCCATAATTAATCCTCAAAAGAAAACCTATAAAAAACAGAGTTTAACAAAAATGACCTTGACCAAGGCCGCGTCCTTGCTCGAAGGTCGCTTGGCCTTGCCGCGAAGGTCGCCCTTGGCAGGATACAGACATTGAACTTGCTTTGAAAACCTTGGCACGAAGGTCAGTGACGTTTCTGCGAACAGTTTTAGCACACACGTAGGTACTTGTAATGTTTCCGTATGACGATAGTGATGACGTAGATATGACGTAGATATGACGTTATTTATGATAATTATGATCTACCTATATTGATTTCTATCCAACTATGATTCGATTGCTATGTTTGTTTGTTGAATTTACATTTATTTACTTTGCATAAATTATGTAAATAATTAGTCAAAAATGAAAGGGAATCGTCTATCTTGGTATGGACACGTGATGAGGAGGGATGAGACTCACGTGACTAAGAGAGTGATGAGTATGAATGTTGATGGATGGAGAGGAAGAGGAAGGCCAAAGAAAACCGGCCAAGTGCGAGTTGGACTCGCCCATGAAGGGTTCCGTAGTAGCAAGCATAGATTAGGGATATAATCATTTTGAGATTAGTAAGTAATATACACAAACAATAAAAATAACTTTGTTTTTCATAGTGTTTGTATGAATGGCAAAGTTATATTTGCGGTTGTTGAAAATGTACTATATCTCAAAAACTGCTAACTGTATCTCATCCAAACCAATTTTCGTTGGAAGCTTTTGTTGAGGTCTACATCATATATTTTCTTTAGTTTTATCATTCTCCTATTTTAGAAGTTACAGGGGGGGGGACACACATTTTACCACTTTGGAAGTGTCTCTCGTACAAACTGTTCAGTTTAGAAAAAAATTATATTAGTAACCTCAATATCATTTTTAAAGACCTATCCATAGATAACCCACACGTATGGGTTTGGTGAAAAAAAAAATTGAGTTTCTATTCTAAGTATGGGGGGAACCCCAAAATTTGTTTTGTTTTTATTTTTGTGTGAAAATCCTAATGCGGTTCACATAATACATCTACCTACCAAGTTTCAACAGGATAGCTCTTAACTCTTATACTTTCAAAAAAAAGTGGCTGTGACATACGGACGGACAGACAGACAGACATGACGAATCTATAAGGGTTCCGTTTTTGCCATTTGGCTACGGAACCCTAAAAAAGACCTAAGGGGGCCCCCATATATCAAACGTGTTTTTTTTGAATAACGGCAACAAGGTTGACGCTTGAAATGTTCACAGAATATTAATTGGTTAGGTAATTTAACAGTTTATTTTTTAAATGAACATTTAATATATAATAAATATTAATTTAAAAAATAAACTGTTAAATGTAATAGATAGGAGGGGCTTTTTTGCGGTTTTTATAGATAATGGTAAGGAACCCTTCATGCGCGAGTCCGACTTGCACTTGGCCGGTTTATATTACTTTTTTTTAATATAAATATATACGAGTACCTAACTGACTTTTTTGTCATCGACTTCTGATTTAAAATTCAATTTACTTACACTATTTTGAAGTCAGTTTTTTAACTTTTTAATTTTATTCTATTTAGTACAAAATAATATTCAACCCATATTCATACATACAGTGGTGGTCACATAATTAAAGACACTTACAGGATATAATTTTTTCAAAGTTACCTACCCTATATTTTTTATTATAATGCAATAGGACCTTGCGCGATATAATTTAAATTATTGTAGCGGTTATTGTGAAAGGTTTGAAATGAAGTAAAGAGATCAAAATGTCGTATTTTACATTTTTATCAAGTTTGTTTATTGCAAGCAGTTCAAACTAATAGAAAGACTTGGCCATCTAATTAAAGACACACAAATTATGTAAGTATAAAAAAATAAATATTACAAAACTTGGAATGAACTTAATTATAATTAGTTTTAGATGTATAATAAAAACATAAAACCATGTTTTTAATATTTTGTCGCATGTCCTTTAGCAGCAACAACAGCCCGACACCGTTTAGGCATTGAAGCGATCAAATTATTGCAGGTTTCAATCAAAATCTACTCCCATGCTTTTTTAAATGCCGTGTTATGTTGATGTACAATACTTGTACGTTTTATGCAACTATTTTCTTCACATGGGACAACAAGTTTTCGACCAGGTTAATTTCGGGACTGTACGGTGGCTAATCTAAAACTGTTACTGATTGGCTTCTAAGAAATTCTTTGACCATTGCTGAAGTGTGCTTGGGATCGTTATCATGTTGAAAAGTTCATATCACTGGCAAATGAACCTCGGCATAAAATATCATGCATTGTTCTAAAATATTCTTATATATTGAAATGTATCCATGTTACCTAATATTTTTTTATAGGTCCCACACTGTGACCAGAAAAATATTCCTAAACTGCAATATTACCCCTCCATATTTGACTGTTCTCTTTGTGCATTATGGATCAATTTTTTTAGGATGTCACCTCATTTAAACTGTTTCATCAGAGTTATCCATTTTAATTTTAGTTTCGTCGCAAAAAAAGCATATTTTACCACTGTCGTTTTGTCCAGTATGCATATTTTTTGGCATATTGAAATCTTGTTCTCATATTTTCTTACTTCAAAAGTGAGATCTTATGAGAAATTCTTCCAAACAAGATTAGCTCACAGAATCGCCTTCTAATCGTTCTTGCAGACACTTCTTTAGACCCCTCTGCACCAAATACTTCTAAGTAATTCACTTCTGATCCTTTGAAAGGGTCTTTTTTAGCCAACAATGCTATTCTTGAGTCTTCTCTTTGGGTTGTTTTTCGGGTTCTAGGTTTCCTAGGCACATATCCCGTAGTATTGAACTTCTTAAAATGCCGGATGGCGTTCATAACCATTTCTTTAGAACATCGCAAGTGATCAGCAATTTTATTTTATGACCAAGCTTTGTCATAAAAATTGAGAATCATCTTGCTTGCAGAAGGATCATAACTTCTGTTTTATCTTACATACTAATTGAATTTAAATTTCACAATGAAACTTAAAGGAAGATCAAAATAGAGTTATTTTTTGCTGTGACGAAAATTCGTGGCATTATGGTAAAAATAAGTGCTCCTTTTAAAAAAAAGTTATTGAAATACCCACTGTCTTTAATTACGTGACCAGCGGAAAATGTACAAGAAAGTTTGTATTACATTTGAAACAGGAATTATGACTAAACTCTTGTTATTATAACTTATATACTGTTTTCATTTAAAAATATACGACTTCAGTGTACACAAAATGACAATTAAAATGGAATTGAAACCTATCTTGGTTCTCTAAATATCATTTATAACGTTGTATGTGGTCAACATCAAGGGTGTCTTTAATTATGTGACCACCACTGTATATTAAACATAACTTTCTTATAATTATGCGCATTATAATTTTATATTCCGTGTGACCGATAATAGCATCGTCCAAGTTATATTGCAATAAGCAAAAAATTTTCATAAAATAAAAACTACTTCACGAAACTCAATGAAATATAGAACAAAATGGCATACTGTATCAAAACTCTAACCACGGAGTAATCGGTGTACATACATAAAAAAAAAAACAAAAACAGCTTGTGGAATTTTTAAACCGACTTCAAAAAAGAGAATTTTTTGAAGTCGGTTATAATTAGGGTTACCAACTTTAATTAGAAGAAATAGAGTATTTTTGATTTCAAAGGAGGTAAATAAAGAGTACGGACTTCCAAAAAAGAGTATTATTTATTTAATATTTTTAAAATGGTATTTTTTTTGTACTTTTTGCAGCACTCAAGAATTTTTCATTGTTTTTAAAAGAAGTGTATGACTCCAATTAATCCTTCTAACTCTAAATTTGGGAATAAGGGATTGTTTATGATAATAGGTTTGCATAATATTACATGACTCGCACTAGTATAGTAAACATTGTGTAAAAAAGAGTATTTTAGCGTACTCTATTTGTCTCATAGATTATAGAGTACGCCTACATGATATAGAGTACAATATTCTATTTTAGAGTATGGTTGGCAACCCTAGTTATAATGCCCCACACCAGCAACAATAATTTCCGTATCGTGAATAGGCGCATTTATTTGCAGACATTTAAATTCACATACCCGAAATTACCATCTGTACCTATGCAAATATTATTATTCCATGCAGGAATTGAACCTGAGACACGCATTGTATCACTCAGCCACAATGCCAATTGTGTTGCATGTTTGCACCTACCTCGATAGATGGCGTTGTTGTCGAGTTAGAAGTCGCAAGCGTTTGCCTCACCGCCACAGTATAAGACCCACGGGTAACAAAATTTTTATAGTGTAGATCTCTTTCCCGACGATCAGATTCCAGTAATTTGTTCTTAGGGAAAAGGTCACATTTAAAAAGTAATGGGATATTTTTGACATATTGAAGTAGTTCAGGCTACGTTCAATATTATAAAATTTTATCATATCATATCCGAAAAAAACCGGTGCGTTAGGGGTCCTTCTACTTCTACACCGGGACGCGACCCTGACTGGTCGCACATTTCAATAGAGTGAGAGTGACCGTCGACTGGTCGGTCGCGTCTCGGTTAGATTAGATTAGACATGCGAAAAGTAGGTAACTTATAACTATAAACTAACTAATCATTCTAACTAAATAGAAATATAAAATTTGGTTATTGGCATGTGGACATTTTAGCACTTAGATGAATGATAACTTGCCACTAGATGGGTCTGTTTATTAAATGGAGTTTAAAATGGTTTTTATTACGACAAATCGTCGTTAAAACTAGTTTTATGAATAAAATACTTTTTAATACAGTTGCTCAAAAAGTGGCATATTGCAGGGACGTATAGCGTTCGGAAAGTGGGCTATTACGCATAGTGCGTTCTCTTTCCCAACTGTCAAAATAATGTCGAATAATAATAATCGAATAATAATAATAATTGAATGAGGTTAGGTTTCATTTCATCTGATTTTCATTTCATATCAATAAAAAAAAACTACTGAAGACTAAGCTGTATGGGCGTTCCCTTTGCCTACCAAAATGGGTGAAGAAAAAACACTGCTTATATTCTACGGTTGGCGTCATTTTCCAGAAATCTTTGCGAGTTTAGTTTATTATGTTTTTTTTTATTTATTAAATTGCTTCATTTTTTCGCAACTGTATTAAAAAAATAGTCGTTCAGTACACGTGCGGAACCGTCTTTGCAACTTGTTCCGACTGTCACGCCTGCCTTCGGCTGCGCCTAGGCTCGGGTAGACATTTGTCGGAACTCTTTGCAATGACAGCCTTTCCGCACTTGTAATGAAATATACTATTTACAAGAGTAATAAAAGCCCTTTACCCAGCATTTGGACACATTATATTCAATAAAGAATTTTTGAAATCTGACCACGTTAGGAAAAGTTATGCGTGGTCATACATAAAAAATATATACATGTCGAATTGAGAACCTCCTCCTTGTTTTTCGTCGGTTAAAAAAGGAAAGTACCGGTGTCACAGGCGGGTAGGTAGGACCGTATAAAGCAATACAATGAAGTCTGAATAACCAAATAGCGCAATCTATGCCAATTTACTACCGACTTCAAAAAAAAGGAGGTTATCAATTCGACCCGTATGTATGTAATATTATCAGAACTGCCCAGTTTTCATATATATGCACTAATCTTGTAATCCGTCACAACATAAAAAAATCCATATCTCTAAAACTACTGAACCGATTTTGATGAAACTTGCAGTGTACCCTAAGTTGAACAATACCTAGTACAACAAAAAAAGAATTACTTAAATCGAACTTATAGTTCCGGAGATATGCGTGCACAAACATAAAAACATACATACATCATACATACATACATACACTTATGAAATTTGGCACATTTGTTCAGACGCTGATATAGACTAACATATTATATGTAAGAAAATTTTGTATTTTACAAGAATGTGGGTTGAATATGTAATAAATAAACTTAGGGTAAAATAAAAAAAGTACCGACTTCAAAACAAATACAAAATAGTTTAAAATAACTTTTCTTTCGGAAGTCGGTGGCTTTTTTTGTTGTTGTGTTATTGACTGTTGCCACCGACTTCCGAAAGAAAAGTTATTTTAAACTTTTTTGTTTTTGTTTTGAAGTCGGTACTTTTTTTGTTTAAAAAAGTTTTTTTGTGATCAATTATTGTGATCAATTTGATCTGTGGCTCGCGACTAATGCCCGGTTTCTGGTGTCCTTTTGTCGACAGTTTATCGATTCAATAGCGCTATTGGATCCATAAACTACAAAAAAAAACCGGCCAAGTGCGAGTTGGACTCGCCCATGAAGGGTTCCGTAGTAGCAAGCATAGATTAGGGATAAAATTATATTGAGATTAGTAAGTAATATACACAAACAATAAAAATAACTTTGTTTTATATAGTGTTTGTATGAATGGAAAAGTTAAATTTGCGGTTTTTGAAAATGTACTACACCTCAAAAACTGCTAACTACATTTATCTCAACCAAACTAATTTTCGTTGGAAGATTTTGTTGACGTCTACATTATATATTTTTTTAGTTTTATCATTCTCTCATGCTGAGTTCCTCCATCGACTTTGCCATGACTACGATGTCGTCGGTAAACCGAAGGTGAGATGTATTCGCCGTTGATGTTGATGCCAAGTCCTTGCCATTCCAGGAGTTTGAAGGCGTCTTCCATTGCGACAGTAAACAGTTTCGGGGAGATAACGTCCCCCTGTGTTACGCCTCTTCTCAATAGAATCGCCTTCGTGCTCTGCTCCTGTACTCGGACCGACATGGTGGCGTTATTATACAAACACTTCAACACCTCGATGTACCGATAGTCAATACGGCATCGCTGGAGTGACTCAAGTACCGCCCATGTTTCCACCGAATCGAAGGCTTTCTCATAGTCCACAAACGCTAAGCATAATGGCAAGTTATACTCTTCGGTCTTCTGTATAACTTGCCGCAGCGTATGGATGAGGTCTATAGTACTATAGCCTCTTCGGAAACCGGCTTGTTCGGGAGGCTGGAAGTCATCAAGTCTGTGTTCGAGACGGTTCATGATAACCCTTGAAAACAGCTTATAAACATGACTCAGAAGCGTGATGGGTCTGTAGTTCTTCAATAGGCTGTTATCACCTTTTTTGAAGAACAACACCACCTCACCCCTGCTCCACGTTTGAGGCGTTTTGCCCTCGGACAGGACGGAATTAAAGAGTTTCTGGAGGACTTTAAGTACCGGTGATCCACCCGCTCTCAGAAGCTCTGAAGTGATTCCGTCCTCGCCCGGCGCCTTGTTGTTCTTAAGCTGCTTCAGGGCCATCCTAATCTCGTACAGACTGATGTCCGGGATATCTTCGGTATAATGTCGGGACAGCTTGGCTCTTGGATCTCCTACCAAGCTGTCAACGGGTTTTGCGACCGAAGTGTATGTCCATAGAACCTCTCGATCTCGCCTAAAACCTCTGCTTTGGTCGATGCTATGCTGCCATCCTCCCGTTTCAGCTTTGTCATCTGGCTTTGCCCAATAGACTTGTCCTATGCCAACACTTTGGAGCCTTGGTTTCGCTGTATTATGGTCTCTTTAACACGATTCGTATTAAAGAGACGCAGATCGTGTCGCAAGGACTTAGATATACGTCTATTGAGCTGCCTATATAACTTCGCGTTATCGGAAGACTGCAACTGTAGCAAGCGTCGTTCAGCGGGGGGGACACATTTTACCACTTTGGAGGTGTCTCTCGCGCAAACTGCTCAGATTAGAAAAAAATATGTTAGTAAACTCAATATCATTTTTAAAGACCTATCCATAGATACCCCACACGTATGGGTCAGGCAAAATATTTTTTTTGAGTTTCAATTCTTAGTATGGGGCGTACCCCCAAAATTTGTTTTTGTGTTATTTTTGTGTAAAAATCCTAATGCGGTTC
The DNA here is from genome assembly GCA_950005045.1 of Agrotis exclamationis. Classification (NCBI taxonomy): domain Eukaryota; kingdom Metazoa; phylum Arthropoda; class Insecta; order Lepidoptera; family Noctuidae; genus Agrotis; species Agrotis exclamationis. The sequence continues at coordinate 17,397,263 of OX465440.1, forward strand.
ACATAATACATCTACTTACCAAGTTTCAACAGGATAGCTCTTATACTTTCGACAAAAAGTGGCTGTGACATACACGGACAGACAGACAGACAGACGACGAATCTATAATGGTTCGTTTTTTGCCATTTGGCTACGGAACCCTAAAAAGCATGTACTCATATATTTACACTGTGTGACTCACGGCTGCGCCAAATAGGCCCATTTCAGCATAATGCCGGACAACTAAAGGGTAGGGTATCGTGGGTGCGCATGCGCACGTGCGTTTACAAAAATTTTAACTGACATAATATACAAACACTACTATTTGACAAGTATCATAAAATTATAGACTTTTTACGAAATAAAAAGTAGGTTTTAATTGTAACAAATATGGCAAGCCTACCAATGTTTACGTAAGCATAGGGGAGGGAGAATTCGATAAACTTACAGCAATTACATATATTGAAATAATAAATATTATGTTCGATAAAGTAATTTATTTCTATATACAAACAAATATAAATGCTCAAATTAAAGAAATGATCTGAGTATAAATGTATGTAAGTATAGTATCAGGTGCTAGTTTCTACATAGGGGAACAGTGTATAAGACGGGGACACGAGGTATGATGGGAAATTACAAACATAAGGCAAACTTAACACAATACTAACGTAGCATAAGCGCCAAAATGGCGCCATTTGCGTCTGGCCGCTTGCAAATGACGTCCTGATGGCGCTTGCTCTATATTAAAGTTGTGTTAAGTATGCCTAAAGAGTGTATTTCCCCATTATACCTCGCAATTATTAACGTCCCCGTCTTATACACTGTTCCGGGGTACCTCCTTTGGAAAAAAGCGTGAATTTATGTTTACAGGATTTTTTCACATGTTATTAGAACGAGTTTTTTTCCTTTTCATGTCACTGTTATTCAGATAAATCGTATATTTATAGAATCAGGCGTTACTTTGCGGAAATCCATGACATTATAATTATATGTTATGAAAAATAATTAGTTTAACTAAATAATAATTTTACATACAAACCGTTATTGTTCGTTCGTGTGAAGTCGGGGCGAGACGCTAGAGTACAATATAAAATATTCCATCAATCAACAAACAAAACATCACCATTAATTTGTCGTATGATGTCAAAACATTATCTATCTAATGTTGTTTCAATCGTCTACTAAGAATCTACCATCATTATTATATTCAAAATGAAGACATACAGACAACAAAATAATCTATCCTTAAACAATATAGTGGACAAAGACATTCAATCATTGCTTAGGCCTCTGAATCTGTTTCAAATCATTTCTATTGCAAAATATCGCATCAAAAACAATTATATTACTCCGAACAATATCATCATTAATTTATTTTCAATCGTTGCTGTCTTGGTATTAATTTCATTATACATATTCCGAACTTACATACTGTATTATTACAGAAAGAAATTTGGCGCCACCACAGTCATTACTGTCAATTTCTTCTGTGATGGCATCTACTATTCTTTCGGATTTGCCATGAATTTTGTCATTGGAGTCATTCATTCTAAAAGGAACATCAAGTTTATCTTAGTGTTTCAAAGAGTGCATAGATTCTTGAACAATGCTACCAATTTTAACCGTTTTATTGTTTGGAACTGGGTTGCTGTTATCCTGGTTCCCGGCTCCTTTATCATCATCTACTCTTGTATCATTATGCAAGTGTCTTTACCTTGGTATTTTCTATACATCCATTATGTTCTGATCATTTTCGACCTAAACTTTTTTTATGCCAATCAAGTCATAAAATTGTTAGAAGATAAACTTTTATTGTGGAATAGTAAACTTTTAATGGATGGGATGCGTTGTGAAGATTTTAGCAAGAGAATGTTCCAAGCTTATGTTGATATATTGGAGTGTTATGACTTATATAAAGTTTGCTATGAAACATTCGTAAGTAACTTGATGTCATATCTCATTTATAATAATTATATCATCATCATTTTTGGGTTCGATTCCCACCCAGGACAAATATTTGTGTGATGAGCACGATCATTTGTTCTGTGTCTGGGTGTAATTTACCTATAATATGTATGTATTTAGAAATATATAAGTAAGTATGTTTATTAGTTGTCTAGTACCCATAGATCAAGCTCTGCTTAGCTTGGGACTAGATGGCGTTGTGTGATTTGTGGAATATTATTTATTTATTTATTTTTATCCCTCAGCAGTTCACTGCTGAAAATATGCCTCTCCAATCATATGTTAATTAATTATTGGCAACTCTCATCTAGCTGGATGCTACCAGCTTTGAGCTTCCATGCAGAGATCATCACCCCACCAAGCCTGAGAGCGTCCTACTTTACTACGTTTCCCAAATCACCATTTTAATTTCGGCGGTACGGCCCCATATAAGAATACCGTACGACATCACACAATGGTAGTCATAACCACCAATTTTAATCAAAATAGAATCTCATATCAGATGCTGGAGGAGCAGTACAAAAGCCTATGCTTCTTTCTCCCTTAACTTATGATCACTTCATTATCATCTTTTTTCCTTCGTCCAATGTACTTGGAGTCAATGCTACAAGTCTTTCATTCTTCCCTATCATCCGTCATGATATCATTTATACCTTTTCTTTCTTAGTAGTACTTCTCAAAAGATCAATTAATTTTTTTTTGGTCTCTTGTTAATTTCAATCAATCTTTTAGCTGCTCTTTACGTGTCCTGACGAACAGGGAAGACTTTAAGTTAACTGGTAGGTAATCTAAATTGTTATTTCTTTTCAGATCCTGTATCATACCCTAGAAGTGTATTTACATTCCTTATTTAACATTAAAATCACAATTGAATTGTTGAAAGCAGGCATCAGGTACAATCAGTTGGTTAGTATAATTGTATCTTTGATCTGTTCTACCTCTAAAACCCCACTTTTTATTGAATCACCTGTTACATCTTTATATTTATGTTTCTCGTTGGCAAGCTATTGCATAGCATTTATCGCAGGCTCTGAGCTCGGCGCGCGCGAAAAACGTAACGAAAACTCCGTAGGAAATTTCCTTACCACATCTGACAGCACGCATCGTCTAACGTCGTTTCAGTTCGGGAGATTTCGGTAATCATAAAGGTACGGACAGACGTTGTACCACAGGAGAACGTTTCTTGACGTTTCACTTGATTGACGTGGCTGACCATAGCCTAATTAGTACAGTAAAAAATAGGTATAATAAATAAATAAATAATTATAATTGCATAAGTTGATAAAAAATGCTATGCAATAGCTTTACCGCGGCAGTCACCGAGTGCCACACGTTTTTTATGTTTCAGCGAACACCAACCATCAGTTTGATAGCGTTGTTGTTTTGGGTGGGCAAGGACCTCATGTGGCAGAGTGTGTTCATGCAGCGCTGTGAATCATTCTACATTGCTATGGAAAATGTTCGAGATTCCTGTTCACTTACCTTGAAGTCTAATTGCTCGGGTAATTTCTGATATAACTCATTATATACAACATTATTTTTAGTATAATATGCGACACCCGATACACCTGTCTAGTATTTGACCATTTTGAATTCCAGATTGTTTCCAGGCAATCCAGTTTTCGGTCTCACACGTCTAAAAAAACTGTCAACGTCAAAACGAAATTTCACGTTGTTAGGTACAGCGTCGTCGTTTTGCAGTTACACTTTTTTTAGACAAAGTAATAATAATAATATAATAATATTCCACAACTATCACACAACGCCATCTAGTCCCAAGCTAAGCAGAGCTTGTGTTATGGGTACTAGACAACTTACACCCAGACACAGAACAAATGATCGTGCTCATCACACAAACATTTGTCCTGGGTGGGAATCGAACCCACGACCTCCGGCATAGCAGTCAAGGTCACTAACCACTAGACCAACAGGCCTGTCATAAACCGTCTTACCACAAAAAATTAAACACGCGTTGAACACTTGTTTAAAAAAATTGACAACGTCAAAACGACATTTCTCCTTGATATAAGGGTCGTTTTGCAGTTACACTTTTTTTAGACAAAGTGTTTAACAGATGTTTATCTTTCTTGTGGTAAGACGGCTAATGTTTTATTTGTTATAGATTCCGAAAGGAAACTATGTAAGAACGTGCTGCGGTTACAACGTGCATCGTTCAGAAAGCTGCGTGTTTGCGGACTGTTCCACGTGGATGCGGCATTGCACTTCTCTCTAATATCCCTGCTCGCTAACTACACCATTGTGTTGTTGCAGTTCGCCATTTTGTGAAATAATTAGTACCAATAAGGTAGTTTCTGGCATCAATAAATTGTTTTGTAAATATATTTAGTTCGTCAGATATTGTTTTTAAGCTTTTAACGCGGGCTTTGACCGAATCAAGAAATTCCATGGGTAAAAAGAACACGCTTTTATTTTGGACGTTGTGCTGAGTTCACAAAAAAAAACGGCCAAGTGCAAGTCGGACTCACCCATAAAGGGTTCCGTAGCAGCAAGTAACATAATACAAAAGTTGTTGTAGTTGGTTGTAACTTTACCGGTAAATTGCTGTTTACGATTTATGACGTATTAAAAAGAAACTACTTAGTTACTAGATCAATTTTCGCTGGTAGTTTGCATGGTGCTGGCAATTTGCATACCTACTTAATGTACATCATATATTTTTTTTAGTTTTATCGTTCTCTTAATTTAGAAGTTACGGGGGGGGGGGGGATACACATTTTACCACTTTGGAAGTGTCTCTCGCGCAAACTGTTCAGTTTAGAAAAAAAAATATGAGTAAACTCAATATAATTTTAAAAGACCTATCCATAGATACCCCACACGTATGGGAGTGGTGAAAAATTTTTTTTTTCGTTTCAATCCTAGGTATGGGGGGAACCCCGAAATTCTTTATTTTTGTGTGAAAATCCTAATGCGGTTCACATAATACATAATAAATAAATTCTTTATTTCGCAAAAAAAGTGAACAATAACACTAGTAACTATAATACGCTAAGAGCTGTGTTACCAGTAAATTTAAAACTAGCGTATTTTGAACTCTGGTACTCAAAGAAATATCTAACTTGTGTTATGAGTACCAACACATCTACCTACTTACAAAGTTTCAACAGGATAACTCTTATACTTTCAAAAAAAGTGGCTGTGACATACGGACGGACAGACAGACAGACATGACGAATCTATAAGGGTTCCGTTTTTTCCCATTTGGCTACGGAACCCTAAAAACGGGAAAACTCATAATAAGATCTCTAGCAGGTATAAAAAAAAAAAATTCAAAGAAAGTCAAACGATTTCTTATAAAATTTATTTTAATAAGGTAACAAAATGTCCAAATCTTACAATAAAATGACTAACAGTGTGGTAACATGTAAATCATAATTATCTTACTTTATACTTACATTATAATTATTGTCTTTTTTTATTAAACTCACTAAAGTAGGTAACTTCTAAGTACTTACCGTCTCGTACCATAAAAATATAAATATCTGTTGAACACTTGTCTAAAAAAAGTGTAACCGCAAAACGACCCCTCAACGTCCATGTTGCTGTTTTGCAGTTTACAATTTTTTAGACAAGTGTTCAATAGATGTTTAACTTTTTGTAGTAAGCCGGTTTTTGTTTTATTTTGGGGTTATGAGAGAGTACCCCACCAAGTCGAGCAAACATAATAATGTTATAAAAAAAGATCCAAAATATTAATATTATGATGATTTTGGCAAAATTACAATAGCGAGTGGATCTTTTAAAATAACATTAATAAGAAAGTAATTTTTAAACACTGACTAAAGTATGTTAATAAGCTTGTTCGAAAAATGTGTTAGTACTTGATATTTAATGTAAAACTAAAATAATAAAGCTACAAAAACATTATACAAAATGGCAAATAGATAAAATTTGTTCAATGTCAAATAAAAATAAATTAATCATAATCTTAATCTAGTAAAATAATCTCAAAATGAAAAATATCTACATAGTTTTCGGCAGTGCACCGCTAAATTCATTCAAGTAACATTAAAGAATTAGTTTATTTCATGACCACTAGTCAAAATGGATAATGACTCTGGTGATCCAACCATGTGGCCTACCAGTAATTTAATTGTGGGAAAGAGACAGAGCTATACAAGTGGTCTAACGCCATCTCGTTCCCACACTGGGAACTTTCGCTATAATACGTCACGATAGGCCACCAGGAAATTACGAGTAATTTTTATATTGATGAGTCAACTTGATATTACACAAACTTAAAATACAATGTAAGGCAAATTCAAAAATGGATTGTTGGTAGTGTGACCAAAAATTTGTGGAAACCATAGACCAGGAGACACAGCATCAATAAACCTCCCAAAGATGTGTGGTAAAGGTCCCTAGACACCGCAGGACCAATCCACGTCCCTTGTAGAAGACCTATGTTTAGCAATGGAAATCTTTCATTTGAATGACTATACAAAACGATGATTGACAATTTTAATTGTTATTGGATTTTCAACGTTCAGCATAGGGCCGAAAGTTTAAAATCCAACTTCATCAATAAGTTTGTTTCGAAACGTCGTAAGAGACACTAGTATAGCTGTTGCATTTGAAACTTTCAGCTTGGGACCGAACGTTGAAAATCCAATGAATATGTTTGGCCATCCACTAGAAGACCTCCTTTCTAAACCCGAAGCCGAATTGATCGCATTTGATCCTCAATATCTTGGCGAGCTGTGGCGGTCCGCAGTAGAAGACGGTCACTTTGCCTTTGTTCTGCTCCTGTAGTTGTTTGAACACTTTATCCCAGTTTGGACGACCTGCGTTTGTTCTGGTTTTCAGACCAGTGATGAGGTCACGTTTTTCCTGAAAATAGAAAGGGGAATGGTCAAATTAATGAATTGAAAATGTTATCAATTTTTAAGCTATTGCATAGCTTTTATCGCAGGCTCTGAGCTCGGCGCGCGCGAAAAACGTAACGAAAAAACCTGACCACATTTGAAAATAACAGCTGGTATCATGCGGTTTCCGAGAGACAGAAAAACATCTGTGTGTGATGAATGGTCACCCATCCATAGAGCTGCCAGTCGTTAGTCCCGATTTCCCTTCAATTTGGTTAAAGATTCAAGTAGCAAAAGAACCCACCTTCTCATGCAACAGATCCAACGCCAACTGTAACCCAACTGCCTTCATATCAGACTTCTGCAGCGCGCTGGTGATGTACATGTGCATATCGAGGAACCGGTCCAATGCTCCACCAAGCTCGGCCTGTTCGATCTCCAGCTGCGAGAGGAGAGACACGAACCACTCGAACGAACGCTGCTCACGGTTTATCCAGAAGAAGTCCACCTGGAAATGAGAGTAAATTAAATAAAAACGGTTTGAATTTAAGATGATGATTAAGCTAAGGCCAAGATTGTAAACATTGACAGCTTGTTAATTAATCTTGGGAAAAAAAAGTGGTATAGTGCCATACTTCTCTGCATTAATGGCATGAACAAAGATGGGCCGAAACAAAAAAGGGGACTTTTCCTAAAGTGTAAATATGGTGCTACTCAACTAACTACATCGTGTCCTGTCTGACAGATAGACACTTCTACAGGTACCAAATTCGCAGCTTAGTTCTGAGACTCAATTTTGTTTGCTAAAACAAGCAGAAGATGCAAACAAAGTCCTCATCTTTTCATCATTTCAGCCTATTGCATTCCATTGCTGGACATAGGTTTCTCCCAACCACTGCCAGCTACCTTCTTACCTACACGCGGTCTCCATTCGAGAACCTTCCTACTCCAAGTTTTGTCGGTTCTGCGGCAAACGTGACCACCCCACTGCCACTTCAGCTTGCCTCAGATTTCATCAATATCAACAAAGACCCACCTTCTTCAAATTCATATTATGTGTGGGCATGTCGGAGGCCCAGGTGTGGTCGCACTTGGGGCAGTGCTGGCGCGCGCTCCAGTAGCGGTACATGATGGCCTGCAGGATGGACGCGAACGGTGTGACGCCGATGCCGGCCGCCACCAGCGCCGCGTGCTGCGCCAGGAAGATGTGGGAGGAGGCGGCGCCGTACGGACCGTCCAGGTAGATCTGAAAGTATGACAATTTTTAAAAAGTCACTCAGCTAATGAGGAGCTCCTGGCTAAATAATTACAGACGCACAGGCCAATCTTTCGGATTAAGCCGCGCATGTCAAGGTCGGTCTGTGGATGGGTGACCATCTGCCATAGCGAGATTCCTCCATGCCTCGGAAAACACGTAAAGTCGTTGGTTCCTGTCAAAGATCTACAAACGACAGCCGTTTGTAGATCTTAGTCAGAAGTTCTAAAAGTCTGACAACCAGTCTTACCATGGGGTATCGGATTACCCAGTTACTGGGTTGTGGAGGTCCGATAGGCAGTCACTCCATGTAAAATACTAATATTCAGCTGCATCTGGTTTGACTGGTAGCCGACCCCAAAAAAGTTGGGAAAAGGCAGGCAGATGATGAGTCGGCTAATGCTGCTCAATGAAATCATTCGACAGTTGAAGTATGTTGCGTAAGCGCTCTTCTTACTGCTCATCACAGCGCCTATCTCATTCCCACATGATGTGGGATGAAATTAGCATGCATTTTAACCCCGTCCACTAACGAGTCCGTGCCGCCTTCTAGGGTTTCCTCAAGGGCTGAAACTGCGTCAAGCGTACGCCCACAACCGTCTTTCCAAGTAAGTGAGTGATGCCCGCCGTGAAAAATTGACATCAATGCTCATTAAATTTAACGTTTCCATTCCAATTTGGAAAAGTATAGGATACAACAAATACCTCCAACGGCTTCCCAATAGGATAGTTGCTCTCGAAGTCATCAGTGGCTTCGGAGCCATCGTTCTCAACCTCCTCGATCTTCTCCGGAGTAGACTCCACGTCTCTGTCTGGTGATAGACTCTTTGATAGACGGCGTCGTGCTGTGGAAGTTAAACATTTTTATGGACAAGACGTTTGTAGTACTAAATCCAGACTAAGAAATTATTTAAAATCGAATGGCTTTATTAAATGTAATACTCCTGGAGGTCTTCGTGGCCTGACAGTGTACACTATTGGTAAGATTCAGAAATATCTGCATAAGTCGAAGAAAAAAATTAAGAACTTTTCAACAAGCAGACACTAGATCAGATAAAACTTTCAGTAAACGTCTGCATGCTCAACATTTTCCAATAATTATTTTGAATCCATGAATTTGGTAAAAGTATTTACCAGCAAGCCTTTCCAAAATAGTAAATAGCCCAAAGTCTTATGAAAGAGTCTGCTACCTCTTACACAGTTTCCAGATTGTGTTGATCAGATGTGCAATCACTCCATATAAAACACTGGTATTCCACTTCATTCGTTTAGACTTGAAACCAGTCCCAAAATAGCTAGGAAAAATCTGAGTAGAAGATAACTTACCAAGGGTCAATATACTATCATTGCTCCTTCTCCTATCTTCGAAGCTAGGCGTCTTGAAGGCGATGATGGTCGGCTTAGTGCGCATGTACCGGAAGCTGTGGGCCAAGGACTTGTTCTGCGGGATCCTACAAGCAAGGCCGAATGACTTGCGAGCGGTCTGCATTGAGTTCTCGTCTAACTTGCTCTCGGATTCTGAACGCATGAAATCGCGGAGACTGGAAAAAATAAAACGTATTAGATACTAGTGCCTTCTGCCTTTGTCGTGTAAAGTGGAAAATGATATGAGAAGATCATATTATTGAGATTCAAATAATCCTTTGTGTATAAACTATCCGTTGGCAAGATATGGTGATCTCAGATAGTAAGATAGAATACTCTTTATTATAGACACCTTACAAATTACATCTGTAATTTCGTAAGATATAACTTTTATCTAGGGTGACGCATTGGACGGTCTTATCGCTAATAGCTAACAGATAACTAAGATAATGGCTCAACGCAACTCTAGGAGTTGAGCCATTACCAAGAGACGGCAGTAGAAATGTTGGCAGACCAACGGCCAGATGAGCGGACGATATTTAGAAGATAACGGTTAAATCCTGGTTGAGCCTTTGCAAATCATGGAAATATGGCACAAAAGGGAGGAAGCCTATACTCACTAGGGATAGGGTAATCAAAGATGATGAACTTACGCCATCAACCGCTGTCTTTTCTTCACGTTCTTCTGGACATCAGGCATGGAGCAGGATTTCTCCAGCGTCCGAGCTGGAGCCATCAATAGCGACGGATGGAAAGATGTTCTTGTTGGGGACTTCGGTGCTGGAAATGAAGAGATCCACGGTTAATATAAACGGTTAACCTACCCGAATCTGCAAAATTTTGCCAATCGAACGTAAACCTTCTTGTTTTGTGATGAAGTTGAAAATCTATTACAGTTTGACAGATTGTGTTAGCTTGATGCGACTGGCGTTTGTAGAGTAAGTAAAACCTACTGGTCCTTTTCCGGTCATGGCGGAAAGTGTCAGCGTATAAGTATTAGCAAACGGCGATGGAAATATTATAGTGCAGAGCGTGTGTGCAGACGCAAATGTCCTCTCATGTTCAGATAGGATGACAAATTGGCACAATCAGAGAGAATACAGGTGCACAATTGACGGTTTAACGTGCGTTTGGAATCACGGGCGAATCATATTACCAACTTTCAACTCTGAGCCGCTAACAACTAAGAATTAGAAAAACCCAAAACAAAACCATTTGTGCATTTGCGATTGCTAGACCACAATGAAAGATAAAATAGCACACGGGTAAATTGTTTTTTTCCCTAGCCCAGTGGTAATCTAACGAAAAATCCACAAATCCCAGTACATACCTTCAATCTGCTTAATATCCCCATTCCCGTCATCTCCCACGTACGCCTCGTTGGAGTAACTCCTCGGAGAGAAGTCCACCGACCGCTTCTTATTGCTGACCACTGAACCCTTGCGACTCTTCTTACTTTGGCTTGATATGGAGCGGGCTAGTTTCCTGCAAAATATATTTGATTTACAGTTAATGAAACAGAAGTAACCCATACTAATTTATTATGAAGCTGAAGAATTTTTTGGAGCGGATGAGCCGCGTGGAGCTGCTAGGTGGTAAAATAAAAAGGCTACCAGGCTAAAATGGAATTAGGCCGGTCTAGTAAGAGTGAATCGATGAAGAAGAAGAAGTAAGCCGCAAGCATAATTGCCATTGGGTCAAAGGGTCCACAAAATTGGTGCCCGAGGTTGGATGTTGACGCGCGTCATTTGGTTCGAGATTACTTGAAAAGAAATAGGGAAACTGTGCTACAAAGCTTCTCTTCAAGTATTAGTGACTTGGTAGCATTTACCTACTATCAAACATTTTTACCGCTTAGCCTCTGCCTCTTCTCTCTTCAATTTAAAAGCCAGCACATGGGTCATATATGAGCCGGGAGGGGGACCCCCTTAGAGCCTTGGGTCCGGAGCGTAAAGTGCTATTGAAGGACACCGTGGATTTTAGTAAGTACAAGTCTGACAGTACCTCCCGTCCTGCCCTGGGTGCAGGACGGGAAGGACGGTCAGACTAGCAAAAAAAACCCATGGGTCATGGGAAGCGACAGCTAAACGTAATCAACGTACGATCAAATTTTTCTACATGACGATAAACGTCTTTTCTCTAGTTAAGATCGCTGTCTTGTTCCCGTATCTTTCATTGTATAAACTGCCTTCATCTCAACATAACGACAAAATATTATAGAAGAGTGACAAAGATATAACTCACTCATGTCCACTCTCAATAGCTGGCAACTCCTCGCCATGCAGGCGTGCCTGCTCCCTCTCGAAATAGGAGTACAGACGGTTGGTCCACTGACCCACACCGCGGATGTGCAGCCAGATGTAGTCTGAAATGGGAATCAAAGCTTTAATCCTTACTCGGATTTTGGGAGATCGAGACTTCTGGGATATCACTAGGGTAGGTTTTGTGGACGCTTCAAGTGACTACAGGATTAGCCTTTCTGTAATTTTTGTATCCATCTACTTGGCAAGGTTTGCAGCTTTTCTAGGCATTGTTGCCGTTGTCAGCGTTCCGGGTGCATTTCTGCTTTCATAATTTGTGTAATTATAAATGCAAACACAACTTTGCTTGCTAGGTACCTTTTTATGCCTGAACCACTGAATCAATTCCTGTTCAAACAATTCCTTGACTTTTGCCACCGACTTCCGAAAGATAACTTGTAACAAGTATAAAAGAAGTTTTAGAAATATTGGAGACGGGTAACGCCCTCTATTGACAAAAACGCGAACTAATGGGAAATGGTTGCAGTTGATTCTGAAAAAATAAAATAGATGGCGTTAGAGTGTAACATATTTATTTTCTCGATACTTTAAATTCTAAATAAAATATAATAAGTACATAGATAAAATTCAAATAATTAATTGTAATGGATTTCAGTTGAATTAAGTTTGATTAGATACAGCATGGTCTGGGATAAAAGGGACTGGTAGCTGGCTAAAAAAAGTTAAGATGTCTGACGTGTAACTTTCGTTCTTTTTTTCTTGAGCAAGAACACGCGATTAATTTAGAACAAAGAATATTTTAATTAAATAAATTAATGACGCGGACAAGGCGTGGAACAGCGGCTAAAATGAAAGTGCATTAATATAAGGGAACCGCATAAGCGTATGTATTGATAATTATTTCCTGTTTTGTTACAATTACATAACATCATTTTTCACCATGATTTTGTGTTAAAATGTTCATGGATTTCTTTCTGGTGTTGTTCTCAGGGTTCCATCCAACCATTAATTTTAAACATAATTAATTAATTAAAACGTCTTCTCAACGCTTGGCACATGAATAAGAAGTAAGCAAGCACAAGCTCTGGTTCCAAGCCACGTGTTATATTCTACAAGTCACACAGGCCGCAATGCTGTCTTCGTTACATATCAACTGTTCGACCTGGATAGATGGTAGTATGTCCTACCTGAAGTAAGTGTTATTTCTATAACCTAACATTGCAAGGAAGCTTGACAAATGCTATGTTCCTGTAACTTTGAAGTGTGCACCAAGACATTAAATAGCTGAGAAGACGGAAGTATCTCTTTTATTTCAATCAATACCTCATGCGAACAGAACCCATAGTCTCATGGCAAATCTACGCTGGCAGCTGGTGGTAAGAGACGAAAGGACCTTACAAACTAATTTAAAAGTTTTTTGTGTTTGTTTTGGAAGTCGGTTTTTTTTTCAAAAAAGTTATTCAATTAACCCATTTTAAAAATGATTCTGTTTAATTGAGAACCGCCTTCTTTTTCCGAAGTTAGTTCAAAACACTACTCATTCATCATCAGCCGAAAGACGTCCACTGCTGAACATAAGTAGGCCTCCCCCTTAGACCGCCACGCCGAACGACAATTCGCACACTTGACACTTGCATCCATCGGTTGCCCGCGACCCTCACGATGTCGTCGGTCCACCTAGTGGGAGGCCTACCTACGCTGCATCTTCCGGTCGCCATGAGAGAACTTTTCTTCCCCATCGGTTGTCAGTTCTACGAGCGATGTGGCCTGCCCATTGCCACTTCAACTTGCAAATGTTATGAGCTATGTCGGTGACTCTGGTTCTTCGCCGAATATCCATGTTTCGGATTTTATCCCGCAAAGAAACTCCGAGCATAGCTCTTTCCATTGCTCGGTGAGTGACTCTTAGTCTCAAAACACTACTAACTATGAGTAATAACCCATACAACACAATATCTATCCGACGGATTGAAAAAAAAAAACTCTTGAACTATCATCACCAAGCTCATAGAACACAAACCTTCCTGCTCCGGCGCACTGCTAATAGTAAAAGGATGCCACTCATACGTGGCTATGGCAGGAATGTTCACGAACACGTAGTCTCCCGCGTGGAAGTGGAACAGAGGGGGACGTTTGACCACCAGGTGCGTGACGCGGGAGGGGAGTAAAATACCCGAGGAGATGTAGGTCTTGCCACGCTCGGATCTGGAAGGTTTTAAAGGCAGAATTAGCTGATGAATAGGAGGGGGGGGGTTCTTCATCTAGTTCCTCCACCTGGGTGAAGCATGGATACTGCAGAATTTCTATTAACTATTGCTCGCTATAAAAAGTTTTGTCAATAATTCAGGTCATATCCCAACAAGCAAAGTAACCCTTATAGGATTACTTTGCTTATTGGTATCAGTGTAAGAAACTTCATTTAGATTAGTCCAGCCATTTTTGCACGATTCAGTAAAAAAACATCATAATACTTAAGGGAAATATTTGGGGTTTCGAATTTCGAGATTCGAGTTTCGAGTATCGAGTTTCTTGATTTGAGATTCGACTATCTAGATTCGACTTTCGAGTATCGTGTTTCGAAGGTTATTAATTCAGGTCATAAACTATCAGAGTAAGAATTTTCATTTAGATTAGCCCAGCCATTTTTGCACGATTCAATAACAAACATCTTAATACTGGAAAGATTCCGGATTCGACTTTATAGACTCGACTTTAGAGTTTTTTTTATTAGTCCAGCTGTATTCGAGTTTCGAGATTTGACATTCTAGTTTCAAGTTTCGTGTTTCAACTTTCGACATAATTCGACTATCGACTTTCGGGATTCCAGTTTCGTGTTTCGACTTTATAGATTTGACTATCGACTTTCGAGTTTTGAGTGTTCAGTCTCGAGTTTGAAGTTTCGACTTTCGAGAATCAACTTTTGACTTTCTAGTCTCGAGTTTTGAAAAGCTAGTTTCCTATAAACCTATCTGAGAATTGGTCACATATTGCCTACATCTTTTTTCATTATAATGACACTTAAACCCACCTCATCCAGGCAAGTCTCATGATCCTCTCCGATATATAAATAGTCCCCGGTACCACGAACCACTTCCAGAAGTTCGGCGCGTGCAGCAGCAGGAGAATCCAGAAGGGAACGTACAGGAGATGGGTATAGTAGAACACCTGGAAGTTTACAGAGTTAGATTAAAGGCTTTTTTTTTTGCCGTAATGTGAAATGTAGGGAATGCAAACCATACAAACGTTCATGCAGTTTGTTCAACTTTCGACATTCGTCATTCAACATTCAACTTTCGACATTCGATATTCGACTATCGACTTTCAACATTCGACTATCGACTTTTCAAGTATTGACTTTGACATTTACTTTTACTTTATTCTTAAAAATGTTGCCCTTCTCTAGGAATTTCTCCTGTGTCGTGAGTGTTTTTACAAACAAAACAA
Source organism: Agrotis exclamationis (assembly GCA_950005045.1). Taxonomy (NCBI): domain Eukaryota; kingdom Metazoa; phylum Arthropoda; class Insecta; order Lepidoptera; family Noctuidae; genus Agrotis; species Agrotis exclamationis. The sequence goes on from OX465440.1 coordinate 17,412,361, forward strand.
AACTCACACACACAAACACCCAAACCCAACAACTAACATAACATCAAGCCAACTAGGTACAACGTTACGGTGCATCCACACCGCCGGTAACATTTGTAGCTCAACGTTTCCAATTGTTGCTCGGTAACATCCGCCAACAAAATGTTACTAAGTGTTGACGTGTTACTGTAGGTCGAGTAACGTTGCTCAACATTTGGTAACATCCGCCAACAAAATGTTATTTAATGTTACTAAGTGTTGACGTGTTACTGTAAGTCGAGTAACGTTGCTCAACATTCGGTAACAATGTTACCCCCCATTATCTAACAATGTTGCCGATTGTCGAGTAACGTTACTCGACATACAGTAACACCTAACACGGCAACATTTGTTGTCGGATGTTACTGCAGTAACAATCAACAAATAGTAACAAGGAGCCACAAAAGTTACCGAATGTTACCGTGTTGCTTTTTGTTGCTCCACAAGTTACCGGCGGTGTGGATGCACCGTTATCAATAACACAACGTGAAACGTGCAACAAAGTACAATCAGACACTACAGAAAGCAAAACAATTGAAAGTCTCAGGACATCACAACATAATGAGGAGAACAATGCAAGAGCTCCATTATTGCTTTGGAACCTTAAAAACACCAAAAGATTCTTGTAAATGTATTCTTGAACTCACCTGGAAGGGATTTGCAACCTAATTAACAAAGAAATAGAATAAACATTTTAAAAATACTAACATCTTTAGTTATCTATGCAGTTTGAGTAAGGGCTCTGATTCGGAATACGATGCTCCTCGATACGGATCGCATTGAGAGGAGGTTCCTGTCTCTGGAGCACTCATCATCTGTAGTTTGGCTTACACCAATCCATAGACTTTTATAAGCTGTCAATTTCCTCATAATTATGTACCTAGATAGTCTAGTAAAAGCCACAAATAACTTCAATTCGTCAACTCAGTTACTCGTAATAGTATTTTGATATCATCATCATCATCATCTCAGCCATACATACGTCCACTGCTGAACATAGGCCTCCCCTTTAGATCTCCACATATACCGGTTGGAAGCGATCTGCATCCAGCGTCTTCCGGCGACCTTTATAAGGTCGTCTGTCCATCTAGTTGGTGGACGTCCTACGCTGCGCTTGCTAGTCCGTGGTCTCCACTCTAGTACTTTTCGACCCCATCGGCCATCTGCTCTGCGAGCAATATGGCCTGCCCATTGCCACTTCAGCTTGCTAACCCGGTGGGAATATCGGTGACTTTAGTTCGTCTACGGATCTCCTCATTTCGGATTCGATCACGTAGAGAAACACCGAGCATAGCCCTCTCCATAGCTAGTTGAGCGACTTTGAGCTTTGAGATGAGGCCGATAGTGAAAGACCGAAGGTGAGTGATGTATTCGCCGTTGATGTTGATGCCAAGTCCTTGTCATTCCAGGAGTTTGAAGGCGTCTTCCATTGCGGCAGTAAACAGTTTCGGGGAGATAACGTCCCCCTGTCTTACGCCTCTTCTCAATGGAATCGCCTTCGTGCTCCATGATATAAAAGCAATTAAAAATCTAAATTTTTACTGAAGTTTTCAGGTTTAAATAAACTGTTTATTTACACCGGATTGACATTCTATCTCTTTCCAAATACCGATCCGTGTACGTCTCGTTCGGTTGTTGATTTCTTATTGAAAAAGATACGAATCAAGATTGTAACCGAGATAGTTTATTAATTTTCAGCCCTAGAGAAGCCATTTATTGGACATATTATTAAAAAATTATTCACTTTTTCTAATGAGAGTAAACATGAAGCCAGTCAGTCAATACTGTAAAGTAAATACCGTCAGTCAGTTAATACTGTAAAGCCAAAACCGCACTAGGACCAAAAAAGGTTCTAAATTCAAAAAACCAATCCTCACCTCAAAACTCCCTCCTCTTCTGATAAAAGGCTGGCTGCACACGAACATGACGAGCAGGATCACTGCTAAAGCGATGCCCGTGGGGTTGGCACACCCGGGTATCAAGCCGAACTTTCCTGGCTTTTCCGTCAGTAACCACTCCGCTAGTGTGTAGTGATCCTTATTTATGTTGGGATCGTGGACTACTACAAGACCTGGGAAAAGTAAAAGGTTAGTATGAGACTTGTTCAGAAGTAGGACGAGGTTAAAAAAATAGATTTGCTTCCGTTCAGTTTCAGCCGCTGCTCGGCTCGTTTTCAATGTAGTGTGATGTTACAAAGCCTGTAGCCTTCCTCAATAAATGAGCTATAGTTGGTGCCAGTTAAGATGGCAATAGCGGACATTGACCTTTACCTAATAAGTCCTCGTATAATGACATAAGATCAGAATTAGCATTTTTCTGTGATAAAATATGAGAGTGTTTATTTGTGAGTCTTAAAGATAAAAATAATATAAAATAGGTATAAGTGAAATATTTTTACCATTTTGATATCTTATGAATACTTAGATACTTATATCCTTACAATATACTTACTAATTTATTCGGTATTTTATAAAAATGCTAATTCTGATCTTATGTCATAATACGATGACTTATTAGGTAGGGGTCAATGTCCGCTATTGCCATCTTAACTGGCACCAACTATATCCAACACTAAAACAATTTTCAATTGAACCAAGTAGTTCCTGAGATAAGCGCGTTCAACAAAAAAAAAACTCTTTTCGCCTTATTACAAGATGGGGTTTAACTAAAAACTCAGGGTTAAATCTCGTAAAACTACGGTTTACATAAACGTTATTACAAATCGTGGTTTTGCGATAAACCATGGTCTAACAGTCGTAGCTGTCAAAGGTGAGTCATAGTTTCTCAGAGCAAATTTTTCCTTCATCATCATCATCATCATCATCAGCCGGAAGACGTCCACTGCTGAACATGGGCTTCCCCCTTAGACCGCCACGCCGAACGACAATTCGCCACTTGCATCCATCGGTTGCCCGCGACCCTCACGATGTCGTCGGTCCACCTAGTGGGAGGCCTGCCTACGCTGCGTCTTCCGGTCCGTGCGGTCGCCATGAGAGAACTTTTCTTCCCCATCGGTTGTCAGTTCTACGAGCGATGTGGCCTGCCCATTGCCACTTCAACTTGCAAATTTTACGAGCTATGTCGGTGACTCTGGTTCTTCGCCGAATATCCATGTTCCGGATTCTATCCCGCAAAGAAACTCCGAGCATAGCTCTTTCCATTGCTCGTTGAGTGACTCTTAGTCTCTCTAAAAGGCCAGCAGTAAGAGACCACGTTTCAGAGCCATATGTCATCACTGGCAACACACACTGGTTAAACACCCTTGTCTTGAGACACTGTGGGATTCTCGATGAGAAGATATCACGTAGCTTCCCAAACTTTTTCCTTGTGTTGTTGTTTTTGTGTTATTTTCACCTAAAATAGTTTTCAACATGGTAGATTTTATGTTTTTATACACGGTGGATTTTTTTATTGTTTAGACAATGCTTCAAATGACAGTACGAAGGTCCACGGTTTATCTAAGTTTTGTAATAAGGTGTTTAAACCATGGTTCTGCAGATAAGCCTGGACTAGATATTCCAAGTTTAAACCAAGGTTTATTTAGTTTTTGGTAATAAGACCGTTTAGGTTTATAATACTAGCAGTACCCCGTGGTTTCACCCGCTGCTCGGCGCTTGTTAGCCCATAAAATTATGTAGCCTTCCTCAATAAATGGGCTATCTAATTCGAACCTGTAGTTACTGAGATTAGCGTGTTTAACCAAACAAACAAATTCTTCAGATTTACTACTAACTAAAATTAGTAATAAGTATACATCTTTGTGACGTAAAGAATATTGGAACTTTGGCGTTAATTAGATGAAATAGTATATTTCATTACAAGTGCGGAAAGGCTGTCATTGCAAAGAGTTCTGACAAATGTCTACCCGAGCCGAGGCGCAGACGAAGGCGAGAGTTGACAGTCGGAACAAGTTATCGCCCATACAGCTTAGTCTTCAGTAGATTTTTTTTATTGATATGAAATGAAAATGAGATGAAATGAAATGAAACCTAACCTAACTCATTCAATTAAATCATTAAATCTGACATCGAAATAAATTAGTAGCTTCTTAATAGCCCACTTCCCGAACGCTATACGTTCCTGCAATATGCCACTTTTTGACCAACTATATTAAAAAAACTAGTTCGTCATTCGCACCTATTTTCCATACAATAACACGCATTAAATACTTCAAGTGCAATGTAAATAAAGCACAGAAATCTTATGGCCTCTGATTTTATTAAACTCGTTTTTTCATGACAAAATAATAATATTATTGTTTTCGTGTTTAACTGCACTTTGCAAGACACGGCAAGCTACCATACCGGTTAGTACATACCAACTCACAATTTCAACAACATTGTCATCGCCGAAATAGCTCAGTTGGGAGAGCGTTAGACTGAAGATCTAAAGGTCCCCGGTTCAATCCCGGGTTTCGGCAGAACTCTCTTTTAAAAATTACTGTTACAAATGAACTTTTCTTTTCTTTTTTATGTTAAAAGTCATTAAAACGCAACAGCTAGTTTGTTATAAATATAATCCGTCAGATTCATCGATACGTCACGCCATGGTATAATTTTTAGTACCTACGTTCTGACGTCACAAGCCCCCATTCTAGAGTGACGTTTCATAGATAGAGAACGTATAATTTTTCAATACTTCAACTGACGTTCTAAATTCTAAAATATTGATACTGGAAATAATTAAATTTAGCCTAAATATATTAAGCCAACGACCATTTATATCTAGACGCCTCATGCACGATCTGACTAACGAAAATTATTCTGCCAAGTCGCTGAGGTACGACGTAAGCGAGGGGGACGGGGTACTGCGTTCTGATTGGCTAACGGGGACGGGGTACTGCGTTCTGATTGGCTAACTCAAGGTCAGTGCGACGAGGGGACTCACAGGAGTGGTCGAGTCACGACGGATATAAGACTTTTTTACCTAATGTGTTGACAGACATCGGTCGCCTGTGATTAGGAGTTTAGATATAAATGGTCGTTGTATTAAGCCAATCCTTTAAGAAAGAGTCCAACTCATCTTCCCATCTCATTCTTCTCCAAAAGATACTCACTAAAATTACACAAATGCATAACAGTGTGCACGGCACTGTAGATGACAATGAGGACTCCGGTCAGCTTGTGGAGGTAGATGTGGTGGTCCAGTGGGAGCCAGTTACTGAACCCTCGCACACGCAGCTCGGTGATACAGTGGCGCAACATCAGCACTAACACCCAGGAACTGGTGAAGTTAAGACATTGACCTGGAATCGAAGATATCGAGGCATCGGTATTTTTTTTTCTGATACACTATGTTTTTTTTTCTTTGTAGAAATGTTGCCCCACACTAGGAAATTATTTTGGGTCGGTGCGTTTAGAAATATTAAAGTCACATACACAAACAAACCCACGCGAAACAACTACTCACATATTTATGTCATACAAATATTGGTTCCGTGTGGGATTCGAACTCGTGCTACGCAGTCGATAGCTTCGCCTGTTACGCGAACCTTGCCAACAATTTGTGTTACATTATTTATTATTTAAAGTAATCTGTGGAAGACATCGTATCATAGTTTGTATAAGGGTCTTTTTATAATCCTGCAACATGTTTCTGTTAATTTTTCCTAAATAAATAATAATAACTAAAGTGGTTTGGGAGGGCCTTTCAGGCCGCTGAACTATACATAATTATACTAAAATATACCTGAGCAAAAACTGCACGAAATGTGTCAGCAATACAGTAAGATATACAGGCAGGTGTTTTCAAACGGTTTTCGTGTAATTTATAGGTATGCGGTATAATTATGCTGTCTGTATGCACTTTTTGACTTTAGCATGCAGACACATTCAAACTTATAGCACAACATTGGAAAACCGTTCGAAAATTGCTGTCCGCAACCTGTTTTGCTGATTGTACCCTTAGCGGCAGCGAATATCACGTTATAGTTTAAAATGTATGACAGTCAACTCACCACAAGCCCTAGCAAATATAAGAAATCCATTGGCTTCCATCTTATAAAATTCCACAGCCCTCGCCACGAAGAGACCAGCGTTGACCAGACAGAACAGCCCCAGGTAAGTGAGGAATACGTAGTTGTTCCTGAAGTATGGCAGAGACAGCTGGTAGGGCTTCAGGTTCCAGAGCCGCTGGGTGAAGGACACTGGCTTTGGGTCCTGCTTTGGAGGGACGAGCCAGCGGTCTATACTGTAAAAAAGAATGTTAACGTTAAACGTGAATGCCGACTATGTATCTCTTGCTAACGGCTTAGTTGGAAATTATTCCATGGTAACATATGTAATAACCCAGTGTCGAAAATGGGAGTATGCCAGCGGTGCCCAGGCACAGGGCGCAGACCCTAGAGGGGCGCAGAAATGGCCAGACTCGGACCACAAGTAGCCAGACTAGGGCGCGGTTAAAGAAGCTCGTTCTGGTACTCGAGTTACGCCACTGATAACACCAGGATAAAGCCCATGTATTATTCCAGACTATTTTATCTCTGAGCCAAACAACGACCATTTATATCTAGACTCCTGATCACAGGCGACCGATGTCTGTCAACACATTAGGCAAAAAAGTCTTAAGTTCGTATTAGTTTCGACCACTCCTGTGAATCCCTTCGTCGCACTGACCTTGAGTTAGCCAATCAGAACGCAGTACCCCGTCCCCCGCTTACGTCGTACCTCAGCGACTAGGCAGAAAATTTTCGTTAGTCAGATCGTGCATGAGGCGACTAGATATAAATGGTCGTTGGAGCCAAACATCCAGATTCAGCCATTCTAGTGTCATTGATATAACACATCATCAGCTACCAAACAGTAGCCTACTACTGCACCTAAACCTCTGCAATAGTAAGCAATGGGGTGATGACTGATGACTTAAATGCAACTCGATCTTCGACAGTAAGTACCAGTTGCTAAACTAAATAGCTTCATTAAAATAAGATTATTTCATATACTATAATTTTTTTGTACTAAGTTGGTGAAGACTGTTGTGTCTAGATTCCCGATGATTTCCTCTTAGTACTAGTTTGTGCAGGGATGTCTGATAAGACAACAATTCAATGAAGAACACGGTTATCAAATCAAACTATTTATTATTCCCAGTTAAATCAAGACACACAATATTAATCATTTTATAGAGCAGCCACCCAAGCCGACGCCATGACAGACCGAGGCACAAGGCAACTTGCATACAGCCAAGTGGCTGTGTTGCCACACAACACTCTCCTCCTCTAAAGATTGAGCTTATCTGGCTTTTTAATAACTCTCTTAGGATAGCGCCTTCCGGCCACACTTACTGGTTCCAAGCTCACTCTTTGAGAGGACTCTACACTTGGTACATTTGGAAGTCTTTCAACATTTAAATTCTTACTCTCTACAATGTTACAATCAGTCTGCACACTATCATTAATTGTACCGTTTTCATTTTTATCTTTTAGCATTGCATCCAAATCTTTCACAGTAACCTTATTAGATACAGGTAAGTTTTCATTATTTAATTTTAAGTTTTCTTTTACAGGTTCATCTTTACTAATATTTAATCTTATGTTTTCAGGCACGGAACAGAAAAAACAGTGGAAGTGCTAAGTAGGCGTGGCACGCGTGCCAATATTAAGCGTTGTTATGCTTAACCGATCCCAGTCGCGTTCTGACATCGCGTCGAGTTGCTAGTCTCGCGAAAAATTTATATTTCCCTAGCTATGCCGTATTGTTCCGTTTTAGAGTGCAAAAATGATAGTAGGAGAAAAAATCTTAAAAATGGAGGTATTTCGTATCTTCGGTAAATACGATTTTCACTGTTTTCTAATAAAAATCTTATTTTGTTTCAATTTACTAATATTTAATAGAACAGTTAGTCAAAACCAACCTTATACCATTAAGAGAAAGTTTATTTTGGATTGATATATTTCAATAGAACATTCTCGAAAGCACTTCGCTACTCAAGTAGTGATGTGGTCAAGTCGAATATTGAATTTGTCGATTGATATCGATACAAGGAATACCGAAACAAGTTACCTAGTTTATTTAAATTAATTATTTATTTAATTTTACATTACAGTACAAGTATAAGGTCGCCTTCATTCATACACGAAATTTATTTTAAGTAAATGTAATTCTTCTTCATCATTATGGAGGCATAAATGTTATAAACAAAAATAATACAATCAATGTTTTAAATATTAAAATAGTTATTATAATTTACTAATGGTTGAAACGTTGCATTAATCCCTTATAATACGAGTATCTAATATCAAATATACCTAATTAGGGTGTTACCACACCAATCGATCGACCGTCGATCGATGGTAGAATGGACTGGTCGACGTCGATCGATAGTTTCTACTACACCAATCGCAGCTCGATCGACGTCGACTTATCCACTCCACCATCGATCGATCGTCGATCGACTATCGATCGATTGGTGTGGTAACACCCTTAGATATCAATAGAATAAATATTCAGGAATATATACCAGCACTTTTATTAAATTTTCAATTTACGTGTCTGTTTCTATTAATTAATGGTTTATAAATGAACAGCGGTTTGTGTACCAAATAAATAAATGCACTCGCAAAAAGTCTTATTTATGCTAATTGAACAAAATATCGGGTATCTATCGATATCGATAAAGAATTTTAATGTTCTACGTGGTGCGGCCTTAACCGAGTAGCGGCAAAACTCGACCGATCACGCCACGATCACGCAAATGTCAACCGTGTGTCTAACGCGATTAAGTTGATAATTGCGACCCCCTGAGAATAGCGCCATCTATTGCCGAGTAGCGGAATTGACTCATCAATCGAATCTTAGTGCGACTGTAGACCGTAAATACGTTATGCCGCTAAAGCAAAATAAATCTTATTTGTATTATGCCAGGGTTTATTTCCAAATCTGTGATGTAGGCTAATTTTGTTTAAACTTATAACTACCAATCAAACGAATTGTTTCTTTGTAGTGCAATATATGATTATCGGTTTATTTGTGTGAGTTTGGCGACAGCGGTTCCCATATTAAGTTTGGTGCATTGCATTTCCGCTGTTTTTTCTGTTCCGTGTTTTCAGGTACCTCTTCTCTCTCCTGATACATACTTTCAAACAACATTATTTGTTCAACATGCCTTTTCCATATTATACCAGTATCAACTAACTTAACCAAATATGTTACAGGTCCCAATTGTTTTAATACTTTCCCTTCTATCCATTTACAATTATTTCTGTATGACCTTACTAATACATTCTGTCCAACCTGATACTGTTTTGCCTCACTTCCCCCTGAATAAACTTTTTGCAATTCCTGTTTTTTCTCCACATGACCCTTTATATTAGGTTTTAACAAATCAAATTGAATACGCAAGTTTCTCTTAAACATGAGTTGAGCAGGTGTTTCACCAGTTGTATTATGCTGTGCATTTCTATAATACATCAGAAAATTACAAATACTAGTTTCCAAATCTCTTTTTTCAAATACAGCTTTCTTAATACAATTTTTAATTATTTTTACTGCACTTTCTGCACAGCCATTGCTTTGAGGGTGATATGGTGGTGAAAATACCTGTTTAATACCACAACTATTAATAAAATTTTGAAATTCAGATGAATGAAAGGGTGGTCCATTATCACTACAAATTAACTCTGGATAACCAAAGGTAGCAAATATTTTCCTTAATGCTGAAATTGCTAGAAATGCTGAAGTAGATTTAACTTCTACCACCTCAATCCATTTTGAATAAGCACATTGTAATACTAAAAACATTTTACCATAACAAGGACCAAGATAATCAATATGTAATCGTGACCATACTGTTTTTGGATATTCCCACGTGTGTAAAGTTACTTTTTCAGGATTTTGCCTCTGTTGTAAACATGCACTACAACTATTAGCTAACAACCCAATATCTCTATCTAATGAAACCCACCAAAAATAAGATCTTGCAATAGATTTCATCTTTACTATCCCCAAGTGAGTACTATGTAACTCATTCAATACAGATTTAGTCAATTTACTTGGAATTACCACTCTATGACCATACATAATTATTCCTTGTTCTACAGTTAACTGTTCTCTCTTATTAAAAAAAGGTTGAAATATACTATCCACATGTTTAGGCCATCCAGTATAAATGTACTCTAATACAGTTTTCAATAATGGATCTAACATAGTTTCCTTTCTTATCATTTTGTGATCTAATGGTAAGTAGCTATTGTCAGTAATAAAATTTAAGTATGAATAATCTGGTGTACAATAATTATTTACTCTTTCTAAAGGTAAGCGTGAGAGACAATCTGCATTATTTTGCTCAGATTTTACATAGATAATATTGTACTCATACCCTGATAACAATAAGGCATAGCGCTGTAGCCTACCAGCTGCTAATACAGGAATTCCCTTTTTAGGACCAAAAATACTTAATAAATGCTTTGAATCAGTTACTAGAGTGAATTTCTTTCCCCACAAATATTGATTAAACTTTGAAACACCAAATACTAATGCTAAGGCTTCCTTATCTATCTGACTGTAGTGTTTTTCAGCATCATTCAGTGTGCGAGATGTAAAGGCAATTGGCCTTTCTATACCATGTTTCTTTTGAGATAACACTGCACCCAAACCATATGCACTAGCATCACAAGCTAAACATAATTCTGCCTCCGGGTCATAGTGTGCCAACAAGTGAGGTGATGCCATCATCTCTTTGATACATTTAAATGCTTTCTTACAATTTTCATTAAAATAATACTGTATACCCTTTTTTGTTAAATTATATAATGGAGCTAGTACTGTTGATGCATTTGGTAGAAATTTAATATAATAATTTACCATCCCTAGAAAAGATTTAAGTTCTGTAATGTTTTGTGGTTCTGGTGCCTTCAATATTGCTTCCACTTTCCTATCATCAGGTTTCAGACCCTCACTTGACAATTCATAACCCAAATAATAAATTTTAGGTGACATAAAAATACACTTTTCCATTTTTATGGTTAGACCAACTTCTTTTAAAATAGAAACCACTTCCAGAACATTATTTATATGATCTTGATCATCCTTCCCTGTAATAACAATATCATCAAGGAACGTAGCTACACCCTTATTTTCTAACTTTTTGAACAATTTATCCATAATTCCTTGGAAAATATTTGGAGCTGTTTTCACACCAAATGGTAAACGGTTATATGCAAACAACTCTAAGTGAGTATTTATAACAACTAGCTTTTTAGACTCATCAGAAAGTAAACATTGTTGGTATGCATGCGCTAAGTCTATTTTAGTGAATTTCTGACCTTTCTTTAAGTTTACAAATAAATCTTCTATCCGTGGTAAGGGATGCTTATTTTCCTCTAAATATGGATTTATGGTTACCTTAAAATCTCCACATAATCATAATTTACCATCATCTTTTAATACAGGAACTAGAGGAGTTGCCCACTCCGCTGATTGAACAGGAGTTAATATGTTTTCCTTTACTAATCTATTTATTTCTTTTTCAACTAAATCTTTCATAGAATAAGGTAATGGTCTAGCTTTGTAATATTTAGGGTTAGCATTCTCTTTTAAACATAATTTTATTTTTTCACCTGTATAAGTACCTAATTCTGAACTGAAAACTTCTGGGTATTTATCTTTCAACATATTTTTCAAATTAAAATTTGTAGATTCCATAGAATGAATAGATAACAAATTAATACTTTGTAACCAGTCTCTACCAACTAATGGTGGTCCTCCTTTCTCAAAAATATATAATGGTAATTTGTGACAGTCTCCCTTGTATTCTAATAATATCTGTATGTAGCCCAGTGGGCATATTGGTTCATCAGTATAGGACTTCAATTCTACATTACATTTTTGCATCGGTATATCACTAAACAGCTTCCTATAAAGATCTAAATTAATTGCACTTACTGCTGATCCTGTGTCAATTTCCATATTTAGGTACTTGCCTGATACATTTAATTTAACCAAGTATGGTGAAGTTTTACATACATCCATTACAAATAGACTTTGAATGTCTTTTACACAATTACTACTATTAACATTACTGTCCTTTTCAATGTAATACTGTTTCCTCTTGCACACATACTGCAAATGCCCTGGCTTTCCACATTTATTACACTTTCTATCTCGAAACCAACACTCTTGCTTACTGTGTCCCTGCTTGCCACAACAGTCACACCTTCCTGGATCTCGCTGCTCCCAACTACCTTTCTTGTGGGTCTCCACCGGCCTGCCACGATCCAGCTTCTGCCGTCCTTCTTCCCGTTTCCTATTAACATATCCATATCCTTCATTTTTTCTATTAATATATCCATATCCTTCTCCATGTTGTTTCCCTTTAGAATTTTCACTTTTCCGTCTCCATTCTCCTTCGGGTCCTCTGTGCCCCTGCTTTCCTGGTTCCTTTCCTCTTTCCATTTCCTGCATTCTATCCGCTGATGGATTTCCCATTTCTTTCAAATTCCTTTCAGTATTTTCAAATGAAAGTGCCATCTGCACTGCCTTATCCAAGGTCATAGTAGTTTCCTGCTCATTGAGGATACGCAGTTTTACTTTTGGATCTCGTAATCCCGATATAAATCTATCTCGCAACATGTCTTCCAGTTTTTCCCCATAGTTACAATAGATAGATAACTTTTTTAATTCCGTTATGTACTCTGCAATCGTTTCATTCACATTTTGAGATCTTTGATTAAATTTGTATCTTTCGGTAATTATTGAATTCTTTGGCTCTAAATGTTCACTTAAAATTTTCTTTAATTCTTCATAGGTTTTCTCGCTCGGACTCACTGGTACGCACAGATTTTGTAATAAAGCATATAGCTCGGCCCCAATTACAGTCAGAAACACCGACTTTTTCTTTTCCTCTTTGATTCCATTGCAGTCAAGGAATATTTCGAATCTTGATATGTAGGTCGAAAATTTTTCTTTACCATTGTATTCTATGTTTCCCAAATACGAAGAAGCCATTTTCTCGTCGCCACTTTGTTGTGTCTAGATTCCCGATGATTTCCTCTTAGTACTAGTTTGTGCAGGGATGTCTGATAAGACAACAATTCAATGAAGAACACGGTTATCAAATCAAACTATTTATTATTCCCAGTTAAATCAAGACACACAATATTAATCATTTTATAGAGCAGCCACCCAAGCCGACGCCATGACAGACCGAGGCACAAGGCAACTTGCATACAGCTACAGCCAAGTGGCTGTGTTGCCACACAACAAAGACCATCCAAAGGTTGTCTGGAAGATATTGTTTACAGCAATTTTGGTGAACAAAAAAGTACACAATAATTTTATCTATATTGAATGAAAGCGACCTGTAAATATCGTATTCCTACTGACCTGAAGGCGTCTCACTTTGCCTCTCAAGAACACGTCTACTCCAATAAGTCTACTACAACGGTTATCAATTCTACGGCTCATATCTCTTACCTGATAGACAGGTTCTCCAGCAACCCCTCATGGTTGCCCAGCTGCTTTTTAAGCGCCTCATAAGTGATGGCTCCTCGCTGTTCACAATCAGCATCTTCGAACATGGCGCTGGTCAGTTGATGGAGCTGTTCGTCACTGAACTGCATGCCGTTTTCTTCCATGCATGCTCGCATTACGTGGGCTAGCTCCCGGTGTTGAATGAGGCCGTCGCCTGTGGAGGAGTATTTGTAGGGAATATACAGGATATCTAACAGGGCGTGAACAGCCAAATCGTAACAAATGAGGAATAGCGAAAAAAATTGAAAGGAGTCTCGTCGCCGATTTTGATGAAAACTAAAACGGTATCATTGGATTTTTGAAAAAACAAAAATCCTGGCCAGGAATCGCGCCTGTTTCGGAAAGGAATCGAAACTACTGAGTCTAGGATTTTGAAAAAAAAATACTGTTGTTAGTTCTCTAGGTTCTCTGCCTATAGATTACAGGAAACTAATACGAAGTGTCAGTTTGAAAGGAACATGCCAGAAAAATGAGATGAAGAGGATTTCTCTTTGAATGCGAATCTGACTCACAGTTCGCCATAAGGAACTGAGACGTTCAAAACAGTAAAAAGTAAAATCCCAAATGCCGTACAGTCTCCAGTAACAGTACTAACTTACCATCTAAATCATAAACTTTGAAGAGGAACCGTATCTTGTCTTCGGGTGTCTGACCAGCGAAGCGGTGCACAGCCGCGATGAACTCCTGCAGCGAGATGGCTCCCGAGTCGTCCTCATCGAAGATCTGGAACACCCGCTCCGTGAAGAACGGCTGGAAATGGAAGAAACATCAGTTAGTACCTTGATGGTGGATCTTGGGAAGGGGCTGGTACTGCGTGGGCGCTTGAGAAATAAACGGACCAAGAGCCTTTTTGACAAAGATTTATGTCAACTCAACACACTGCTGAACAAAGAAAGTAAGAAAGAAAAGGTTTTTATTACAAAGGCCTCCAATTCCTTCCAGGAACTCTTTTCCTCAACTGGTTATTGAAATAATATGGCAATGACACTGAACTAAATTTACTCACATTCTTAGACACAACGATCTTCTGGAACTGCTCCCTGGTGATCTCTTTCTCATCTCCGACGGTGGCTCGGAACAGCTTCTCCAGTCGGTCCACACTGTGCTTGTCGAAGCCGACGCGAGGTCTGGAACACACGATCATCTAATAGGTGGAATTGCATAGATATTGCTTGGAGATTCTCCTACATTGCCACTGTTGATTCTGGCTTTCAGATGGCCTACCTTAGTTTCACTGTGGGAGCGAGATGGTGCTAGCAGACTTGTATGCGTACCTATGTTCTGCCTCTTTCCCACAGTTTTCCTACGTCATACTAGGCCCTCAGGAGTTGCAGTGGTTTGGTTTTAGAGTGGTGAGATTGTTTAAAAAAAAAGTGAGTTTGAGTTTAGCCATAAAATTATAAATGGATTGTATAGAGAATGACACTATAAGAGAAACTTAAGAAAATGATTCCGTGACTTCTGACATTGGAGAATTGAAGAAGAAAAGCTTGGGCGACCATTCCAAGTAGAATGGGAATGGATAAAGGGACAGTAAGATACCCAAACAAAACAAACGTGCTTAAACATAATGAATACGATAGATCTATAATAGGTACCTGCTACTGGTAACTGTAGACAAGAACTCCATGATTTCATCAGCAGTCGCATATCCGTCACCATCCGTGTCCACAACCCTGAGCAACTTGTTTGTTACCTGAAAACCACCAGATATTTGAAGAAAATCACATTCACATCAACAATATTAGAGATTATACTAAAATTGGGTGAATGTGGATTATTTCTGCAGCATTATACCCTCAACAATTTTTTGCATTTAGTAAGTTTATCTTTAATATTTAAAACAGCGCCCTCTGTTGAAGAACTTGTAAACAAAACTAGGTTTAGCTATTCGTTTATAGATGGCGCTGTACAGAAGATTGTACTCACAACTTTATTTTTAAGGATGCGTTGAAATGTTTCCAATGTTATCACACCGTTCCCGCATAAAACATATGCTACGCTTTCTAATTGTTCAATGAAGTCTATCTGTTTGTCCTCCCTGAAAACAAAGATGGGTATTAGTTTGAGAGTTGCTTCTTCTGCTCGCTAGTAGATGGCGTTGTATTCTTAAACTTCATTCAAAATGTATGTTTAAACTAAACCGATCTGGGTTTTATTTATTCCAAACAAATATTAACACGTACTAAAATATTTGACTAGATAATCAAATGGAATTTTTATACCGCAAAGGTGACAAGGAAGAAGACAGCCCACCTGATGCAAAACATCTTAGCGAAGGTTATCATTTGTGTGTTGCCGAGTTAGCAACTTTTTCACGCCTGTTTTGAGGGTGTGAAGAAAGTAGGACTGAAGGAACGTTATACATACAGTTAACAGGACAATATTTTCAATGAAATGTGGGTTAGTGGGTCATCTTATGGGCAGATTTTACGTTGATCTTTCAGCTGTTTGCACAACAATTGAAATCCTTCAAGAAAATCTAGCTCACCCATATCCGTGAACGAACCTAAAACTAAATTAAAACTACAAAATTACTGCAGATTTCTGCCAGATAAGAATAACCCGGGGTCGCACGACTTATCCCATTACCGTGACCCTGGAACGTAACGGGCTATTGAAGGACAACGTGGATTTAAGTCAGTACGAGTCTGACAGTCCCTCCCGCCCTGCCCTGGGTGAGAGGATGATTTTACCACGATAAAAATAAAGATAAAATTAACCAGTAAATAATTCAAGAACTCTTCAATATAAAAAAAATATAAAAACCAGCAACTCACGTGAGCCGTTCCTTCAAGTATTCAAGCCAATCATTTTGATCCAAATGATCTATCGAATCTGCGTCGAACAGGCGAAATATTCGCTCTAACAGATCCTGGAACAAATCAAAACCATTTATTAACGTCTTAGATTAGGAAAACAACTGAAAATCAACTATTGAGAAGACAAGTAATTTTGGAATATATCGCGAAGTCTCAATTCAAAAATAGGTCCATTTTATTTAACGACTAATTCTGATAAAAATCTTTTATACACGGGCTTATTCGGACGTTAATTTGTAATGGACAAAGATCAGAATTAAGATTGCGACCGAGATAGATTACTAATTTGCTGCGTAAAAAGACATCATGTACCAACCACTAATAAGTTAACATAAATTTAGGAAAATGACTTTCCCACTAATCCCTCTATCCCACTTATATCCCACTATCCCACCTCCCACTATCCCACTATGTCACTATCCCACTTCCCACTATCCCATCCCACTAATATTATAAACGAAAGTTTGTTTAGATGGATGGGATGACTCGATGTTTGTCACTCTTTCACGCATAAACCACTGAACGGATTTGGATACAATTTGGTACACAAATAGTTCATAACCTGGATTAACAGAAAGGATAGTTTTTATTCCGAATTTATCTCCCAGTGGGATAATTTTCACGGCAACAGCTAGTCAAATAATAAAATAAACACACTTTAAAATAATACCCAGTTATTTCTAATTTAAAATTGTTATAAAAACCGTGAAACAAACTTATACCACATTTATTTTTCAAGTGAATTCACCTAAGCAACTGAATTGCGCAATTGTCAGCAATTTTATTTCATAGTCACTATCAAAATATAATGTTTATAATAAGGCAATATTAATATAAACACACACAGTTATACCGAGCAATAAGAAAATTCAGTCCGGATGGATAACGTTGTAAATCGCCTACTGTTAAGCTCATACTGCCATCATCACATACCATCGTCATGACATTTTAAAATCAATATTTAAACAATTACTGCTTATTTGAATAGATTTTAAGCTTAAGGTCAAAGGCGAAAAACTAAACAGTAGCTAGCGTATTGCTCGCGGCTTCGTCTGTGTGGTTTAAAAAATGTTTAAGAAAAGGAACTGACTTCAAAAACAAACACAAAAATGTTTAAATTATTTTTCTTTTGGAAGTCGGTTGAAGATAAAAAAAGCAAGTCGGTTGAAGTCCTTTTAAAAGAAAAAGTTATTATTTAACCCTTTTAGTTGAGATATTCAACAAAAATCTTACTAACATCCAAGTAAGCAATAACGGATCCATGCAGACAACACCACAGGTATACCTAGCTTGTCCAGAATGTTACGAACACTTTTCTGAAAACCGTATCGTGATCGGTTCAGCCAAACGCGAGATAATCGCGGACAAACAAACATACAAAGGCTCTTTTTAGGGTTCCGTAGCCAAATGGCAAAAACGGAACCCTTATAGATTCGTCATGTCTGTCTGTCTGTCCGTATGTCACAGCCACTTTTCTTCAAAAGTGTGAAAGCTATCCTGTTGAAACTTGGTAAGTAGATGCATTATGTGAACCGCATTAGGATTTTCACACAAAAATAAAACAAAACAAATTTTGGGGGTACCACCCATACTTGGAATTGAAACTCAAATTTTTTTTTCACCCAACCCATACGTGTGGGGTATCTATGGATAGGTCTTTAAAAAATATATTGAGGTTACTGACATCATTTTTTTCTAAACTCAACAGTTTGCACGAGAGACACTTCCAAAGTGGTAAAATGTGTGCCCCCCTCCCTGTAACTTCTAAAATAAGAGAATTATAAAACTAAAAAAAATATATAATGTAGACCTCAACAAAAACTTCCAACGAAAATTGGTTTGGATGAGATACAGTTACCAGTTTTTGAGATATAGTACATTTTCAAAAACCGCAAATATAACTTTGCTATTCATACAAACACTATGAAAAACAAAGTTATTTTTATTGTTTGTGCAGATTACTTACTAATTTCAATATAATTATATCCCTAATCTATGCTCGCTACTACGGAACCCTTCATGGGCGAGTCCAACTCGCACTTGGACGGTTTTTTTTTAAGTCGATAAATAACGTAAATACGATGGCAAAGTGGCAATACGCTGTGTGCGCGATGACCGCCTTTAGTGACGACATTTGGGGGCCATATAAGATCTGCCAATTCTTGCCAACTAGATATTTCGATAACTATTTTCAGCTTGTTTTTCATCAAAAATAAAACCGAACATAAGTACCTACTAAAAAAAAGTGCAGCTGTCCCTGCCGGGGAAGTGACACTGTCTAAGAGTCTAAGCCAACCTGCTTAGACAGTTCCACGACCATGGTAACCACCGTAACCCTAAAATGTAAAGGACAATTGAAGGGACTCGATGGAATTTAGTCATTACGAGATTGAGCGGTCCCTTCCGTTTCACCCTGGATTAATAAAGTATTAACCAGTTGTAACGGAATAAGTAGGTACTAATATGGTTTAGATCATGCACGGCAAACAAGAACTTTTCTTTTTTTTTTTTAAATTTTTTCACGGTTGATAGAAATTCTGAACCCATTAGTGATAGAGTTTGACTTGCTTTTGACATAATGTACCATCTAAGAATGAATGATGTAACAAAGGTTCTGTAATAATTGTGGCGATCTAAAAAGAGTGTCCAGGAGTTTCTTGCCCGTTCTTCTCCATAGAGATCTACGCATTGAAATGAGTACCTACGGTACTTTCGAAAGTGCCTGTAATAGGCCTGGTTGAAAAAATTATTTGATTTTAATTTTGATTTTGCGGGGCAATCTTGAACAAAATCAGTTAAGCGGTTTAGTAACAAAAACACGAAAGACATACAGACAGAAAAACCATCCAAATTAATAAATCAATTTCATTAGGTAATTGTCTATTGACTTAAAATTATTATACAAAAAATTAAGTAGGTACACAAATGTCTAGTTTTCCTTAACAAACTCGACAACTTATTCGAATGGTCACCAATTAAGATGATTGCGATCGATTTGACTCGATTCGATGCGACGTGCTCGCGTCAAGAATCGATAAGTTGTCTCGATCAAATTATATGAAGCGAGTTGTGTGTTTAGATTATGATTAGCGTCAGTCAGTGTGTGTCTAGCCGACGGCAGGGTTGAGTTCTTGTTAAACTAGATTATGAAATTGGTAATTTTATTGTGGAGTCAATTAGAATATTATAAAAAAAGTAAGTGGCACTCGGGAACTGCCGCGGTAAAGCTATTGCATAGCATTTTTTATCAACTTATGCAATTATAATTAATTATTTAGTATATTTATTACTGTACTAATTAGGCTATGGTCAGCCACGTCAATCAAGTGAAACGTCAAGAAACGTTCTCCTCCTCCTCCCTCTCCCTCTCCCTCAATAAAATTGCCCCTTGCTCAATAAAAGCATACTTTCCTGCTAGTAATGAGCACGTCTGTCCATACCTTTATGAGCACGTCTGTCCGTACCTTTAATAATTGCCGAAGTCTCCCGAACTGATACGACGGTGTCAGGGATTTCCCTTAGGTTTTTTCGTTAGGTTTTTAGGAATTTCTTGATTCGGCCGCTGCGCAGCTTCGGTTGCTCAGAGCCCGCGATAAAAGCTATGTAATAGCTTACAAGCTTGTAAACTTGTATTCGTATAACGAAATGTTGTTTCTACTTTTTTTTTGTGTTTGCTAGCCTTCTCTGTTCTTCTGAGCAAAGACCTCCCCCCATTCCTTCCACTTCTCTCGATGCTGTGCCTCTTCGTGTGTTAAATTTTAGGTATACAAATTGATAGGTATTTGATTAGAATTGAAACTCGTAAACGCTCAGCCCATTCCTGCTTTGAGTATAGAACTACCATAAGTAATCAAATAGCTAGTATCAAATGATAAAAGTTTTGAAAGTGACTGCTACTGGAGTGGGAAGCGGTCGCCTCCTTCTGCGAAGCAGTCATGCTCGCGAAGGAGGAGGCGGGCCGCGTCAGGGAGAGGACAATGTCCTCCCTCCGCCCCACCCGTCTTGGTGGACGCCCACGGCGACGGACGTTGCAAGATGATCTCCGGCCACCGTAGGCGCGAGCGGCGAGTAAAGGGCAACTCGCTGTCCGACCATGGACCATGCCCGGGTCGACGGCGCGTTGTGTTCCACACGCGCCTCAAAGAGCGTCAGCATAATGACGGGGCCCCCTTTCTAGAGGGCCAAAGCCTGCCGGGGTAGCGGGACTTATCTCATTACCGTGACCCCGGAACAGAAAGGGCTATTGAAGGACACCGTGGATTTTAGTCAGTACGAGTCTGACAGTCCCTCCCGCCTTGCCCGGGGAGGGGAGGACTCATTTGATGATTTTAACACGCTAAAAAAAAAAAAGTGACCGCTGCTTGTCTTCAGGACATGCTATATTTCGGCATTATTTTCTATTAGCTTTTTTTAGTGTGGTAAATTCATCAAATGATTCCACCCAGAGCAGGGCAGGAGGGACTGTCGGACTTGTACTGACTAATTCATGGTGTCCTTCAATAGACCTTTAAGTTCCGGGGTCACGGTAGCTCATTAGTCCCGCGACCCCGCGGGCAGGATTTTCTATAAGCTACCGTTTTTTTGCTAAAACTTACCACCAGGCCATCACTTGTCATACACTAAAATCTTTGGGAGTGTATTCTTTGGCAGAACGAACGCAATATTATGTTGGATACTGTTCAGACTACATCTGGAGTCATTTATTATACGGACCTTGTGGAAACTCGAACAAACTTCCGTGCGTTCAAGCGTTTTTGCCATACCTATCAAATATCAAATATAACAGCTCACAATTTAGGAGCCATTAAAATTAGTAGTCATTTTTACCCGTGGTGCATGGCAACTGGGCTTCTCCCAGTTGTAATGTCCCTTTGTGCCTATTGGCCTTGCTTTGTTCTGTCTCCTGCTTGCATGGAGGGAAGTGGAAACATATTTTTCCTACTCCTCCACTATTCTTTTCTGATTAATTTCGTGCAGGATCCAAGACAGGTAAATTCATTCTCCGGGACACGTCGAGCTTCATTGTCTCGGCGCTTTTCTGGTGGTTGCCACTGTTGATTCTGGCTCTCAGGAGTTGCAGTGGTTTGGGAATAGTGTGGTGGGTTTGTCCCAACAAAAAAAAAAATACACTAAAATCATCACCAAAGAACTAACAATTATTTCAACAACATTCTTCACAAGAAAGCGCAGCTGCCCAAGTATCCACACAGTTCAAAAGTAACGTAAGCATTTTGTCACATTTAATCCTATTACGGATTTTAATCATTCTATTAAGGCGTCTCCCATCATGCCACATCAAGATAAAGCTAATCTTGAGCCACGCCGCGAGGGGGCGTTGCTATCGGCTGTCAGTCAGTGACAGTTTGACATTTGACAGCGCTGACAGTTGACAGTAACGCGGCAATTAATGGTTGAGAGTTGTTGATTATGTTGTCTGTTCAAAACAATGGGTGATAAGTTAATTATTGTGTTTAAAAAAATCAGCCGATAAATGATTTGAATTATTGATATTTTGATGTTACAATGTTTCATAATTATTTAAAATTAATTAAAAAAAAAAGATTTGTTGTAACACAAATTCTGAATTAAACCAAAGACCCAACTTACGAGTTGTAGGTCATGGGTTCGAACCCAGCCAGGCGCATTACTTTGTGTGATTTATTGGAACGAAGTTCCTTATCGCGCGTTGCGAAAGGGGCTAGACGGAAAAAATTAAGACGAAAAGTTGTAACGACACTTTTTGCTGTAGTAAGCTATTGTAAGCCGTGCGGCGTGCGCATGGTTCTCTGTCTGTCTCTCTCTCTCTCTCTTATTGAAAGCAAGCCAGATATTTTCGTTTCGTCTTTCTATTTCGCATTGAACAACGGTGTCGCGACGATTATTTTTGTTGAGTGTATACTCTACTTCTTCTACTTCGTTCCATCCGGGTGTCCCTTGACACCTCTCAAGTTTTTTAATCACCACTGCTGCCAAAACGATGAAGGAAAATATCGTGGGGAAACTGGCATGTCCTAGATCCATAAATTCGAAGACGTGACATCTACCAACCCGCACTAGCCCCGAGTGGTGGTTTATGGCCCACTCCTTCTTACAGGCCGTGTCCCAGCTGTGGGAACATTTATAGGCTGCTGCTGATGATGATGATGATTGAAAATAAATGAGAAAATTAAATCGTAATTTTCTAGTGGAAGTTGGCAGTGTCACGTGAAAATAAATTATAAAATAAATCGCAAAAAAAATGTTCCTGCTAATTAATTTTCAATCGTATTTACTACCCGCGGTGGTGGACGCCCACGGCGACGGACGTCGCAAGACGATCTCCGGCCACCGTAGGCGCGGGCATGTGGGCGGCGAGTAAAGGGCAACTCGCTGCCCGACCATGGACCATGCCCGGGTCGACGGCGCGTTGTGTTCCACGCGCGCCTCAAGGAGCGTCAGCATGATGACGGGGCCCCCCTCTAGAGGGCCAAAGCCTGCCGGGGTCGCGGGACTTATCTCATTACCGTGACCCCGTAACATAAAGGGCTATTGAAGGTCACCGTGGATTTTAGTCAGTACAAATCTGACAGTCCCTCCCGCCCTCCCCTAGGTGGGAGGACTCATTTGATGATTTTACCACGCTAAAAAAAACGTTTTTACTATCTTTATTATTCTGATGATTCTTACTGTTTATTTAAGAGCGTACAAGTGTTGGTAAAGCGTGACGTCATGCGACACAATATGGCGTCATCGTAGTTTCGTTTTTATTGTGATCGCATAGTAATATCGTGGTAAAATCATCAAATCCTCCTACCCAGGGCAGGGCGGGAGGGACTGTCAGACTTGTACTGACTAAAATCCATGGTGATCCTTCAATAGACCTTTACATTCCAGGGTCACGGTTACTTTATGAGACAGTCCCGTGACCCCTGCAGGCTTTGGCCCTCTAAGAGGACCCCCGTCAGATTACTGACAGCTCTTTCGAGGCGCGCGTGGAAGTCTACGCGCCGACGACCCGGACGTGGTCCATGATCGCACGGCGAGTTACCCATTATTCGTCGTCCTCATGCCCGCATGTACTTTGGGCTTATACTATACAACTTTTTGTCCTCCGCAAAATACAGGTGTGCTTATTCTATGCTACAAGAAGTTCGTTGCAATAAATGTCTCAGCTAGTGTATGTATGTTTGTTGCTAATAGTGTTAGACACAGCACGATACTATGTCGTGAGTTGTAACTGCTCGTGTTTTGAGTTGGGTGTGTTCAACATATGCTGCAGTTTATTTATTATTAGCAGTACCTATAAATATAAGTATTAAGGCTAAATATCTTAGAATGACGCAGCGGAGATTATTTTACCCTTTTGACTATGTACAGGCATAAGCCTGTACAGTACATAGTAAAAAGGGTAAAATAATCTATCTAGTATCGATTTACAAAGATCTATAAATGACAGCCGGGACCAATGGCTTTTCGTACTTTCCGAGGCACGGAGGGAACTGCTATGACAGATGGTTACCCATCCACAGACCAACCTTTTCAAGCGCGGCTTAACCAGGAAGGTATGTGTGGCTGTAAATATTTAGCTACGAGCTCCTATATTAATTCTGTTAAGTGGCAATTTTAGGCCCTCTAATATTTTACAAGATACACCTGCAGTCTACACATCACAGGTGTGTTCGTGAATCATCAAGGTGTTATGATCACACACATAATCTTATCACTAACACATAAATCTACAAGTGACGTGTGCTCCCTTATGTGACCGCGATCTGATCACGAAGTGGCTGGCTGGGGGTTAATGATGTGTCGTGGATTTTATCTTAAAACGTGATCAATTAAGGAGTTAGGGACATCGACGCTTGAACTGTAAGTTAAGCACACGATTCTAGATTTTTAAGTTATTGCATAGTTTTTATCAAATCAAGAAATTCCGTAACGAAAATAAACCTAACACTGTCACTGTCACATCAGCTGTCCTGGCAAAGAGAATGAAAAAAAAATTGAAGGAATGAATTTTTTTTTGACGTTTCACTTGATTGATGTGGCTGACCAAAGCCTAATTAGTAGAGTAACTTCCCATAGAGCAACGATGGGATGATATTCTCGTTAAATATTCACGGTGGGCGATATTTTTTTCTTTTTTTCATAAATAATAATAATTATGATTGCATAAGTTGATAAAAAAAAACGCTATGCAATAGCTTTACCGCGGCAGTCCACGAGTGCCACACGTATTTTTTTTGTGAATATTCATCAAATTGGTTCCCCCTCCCGTCCTGGTTGGAGTGTAAAGGTATGGCTGACTTGATTGACTAATTAAATATTCAACCCAAATTCTTGTCAAATACATCATTTTCTTACATGTGCACTAGAATTTGGTAATCCTTAGCACCGGTATTAACATCGCTCATGTACACAATAAGCTAATAAAATTCCCTATCAAAAACTGCTGAACCGATTTTGATGAAACTTGCAGTGTTCCCTAAAGTGATCTATTCCTCGTACAACAAAAAAAGAAATTTTGAAAATCGGTCCACAATAGGCGGAGTAATCGCGTAACAAACACTCAAAAAAGTAAAGATCATCACATCATCCATCAATAAAAATGCTCACAAATTAATAACTACTGAACCAAATTGGATGAAATTTAATGGGAAAGTATACTGCATCGAACGAAAAAAGAATTACACTAATCGGACTAGAAACCTCGGAGTAATCGGTGTACATACATAAAAAAAAACATACCGTCGAATTGATAACCTCCTCCTTTTTGAAGTCGGTTAAAAACTACCGTGTTCTCTCATTCGCCCTCTGAGTTTGCCCATCCCGCGACTTCAGCAAATCAGCAGGCGTGTAGCTCTATAAAGGTCTCGCCAGATTTCTAAGAGCTCCATGAAATGAACGTGTAACACGATGAGCCATCGGCTCAGGTCGGGCCTTGACGAGATTTGATGTGACTGAGATTTTTTTATAAAAAAAAATTATGAATAAACTAATTTCATTAAAAAAAGCAATGTCGCTTTATCGAGCATTCTCGTTCAGATACTGTGTATAAGATGAGATCTTGTGATAATTACAAGTTAATTATAGTAAAGTAGAATCTCCACCTATTACAATATAAGTTTTACTTTAAGTTTCAATTTAATTTAAGTTTCACTTTGGGTTGCCAACAGAAAACCAGCGCAGAGTGTCTTTCGCTAGCAAATGCTGAGTTGGCAATTTTTTTGGTGTGGACAATGTGGACATAACCTGCCCATAATTAAAAAAAGGGAAAAATATATGGTATTTTTACATTGTTCTGTTTTTATAGTTATTCTTTATTATTTCTTCATAACTTTATTGTTGTTGCTGGGTGTCTGTACTCAACGAAACATTTTTCTGTTTTATTCTCTTCTTTCTATTCTAAGTTAGGGTATCTCGTGCTTAAGATAACCTCGTCAGTCTTTACCTCTCAAAGTCCAATTAAACTGTTTACCCTTCAACATGTAATAGTTTAACGTTTATAAATAATATCTGTTTACACTATCATGTCCCAATTACGTGTTGCTTGATAGAAATAAATGCTAATCATATAGAAATATATGCCATTAACATAATCGCTTATAACTGTTACACTTATGAAAGCTGCCTCGGGCTGTGGAACATACGGGTGTGTGGAATTGCGAACAGAATTGAAAAAAAAGTAACCGCCTTCAAAAACAACCACAAAAAAGGGTAAAATAACCTACAAAATAACTTTTCTTTCAGAAGTCGGTGCCTTTATTTTTTTTTCATTTCATTGTTTTTTTTTGCCACCGACTTCTGAAAGAAAAGTTATTTTGTAGGTTATTTTACCCTTTTTTGTGGTTGTTTTTGAAGGCGGTTACTTTTTTTTTTTGAAAAAGTTTTTTATTTTACTCTTTTTAGTTTAAATATTCAACTCAAATTCTTGTCAAATAAATCATTCTCTTACATGTATGTGCACTAAAATTTTGTAATCCGTAGCACCGGTAACAACATCGCTCAAGTGCACAATATGCTAATAAAATTCCCTATCTCAAAAACTACTGAACCGATTTTGATGAAACTTGCAGTATTCCGTAAGTTAAACAATACTTAGTACAAAAAAAGAATTACTTAAATCGGACTTGTAGTTCCAGAGATATGCGAACACAAACTAAATCAGTCGATGCCTACTCCAAGCCGTTGAGGAGTTGTACCTTCCATCATCAGCTCATCCACCTGAGATGATGATTATCAGATGCAAATACTTGAACAGATTTAGAAAATATATGAAACTGGTACTATGTGCCTATAAAATTTGAAGGTTGCCCTCGATTTCCCTGGGATTCCATCATCAGATCCTGACCTGATGATCATGGGACCAATTGGAAAGTATACCCTTTCAAACAAAAGAAAAATTTTCCAAATCGGTCCAGGCGTCTTGGAGAAATCGGGGAACATACATAAAAAAAAAAAAAAAAAAGATTCCGACGAATTGAGAACCTCCTCCTTTTTTTGAAGTCGGTTAAAAAGTCTTGGTATTGACTTGAAATTTTACTTTGTAACTATTATCATCTGCCTCTACTTTTCCCAACTATATTGTGGTCGGCTTCCAGTCGAACCAGATGCAGCTGAATATCAGTATTTTACATGGTGCGACTGCTTATCGGACCTCCACAACCCAGTAGGTACCAGTACGATACCCCATGGTAAGACTGGTTGTCGGACTTTAGAGCTTCTGACTTCAACTTCTGAGTAACGACTGTCAAAGATCTACAAATGACAGCCGGGATCAACGGCTTTACGTGCTTTCCGAGGCACGGACGAAACTCGCTATGACAGATGATCGGCCTGTGCGGCTGTTCGGCTTCATTATTTATAATTGAAGTTAACTCAAGAACGGTCAATCAGAATTCGAGCAAACTAATTAAGGAACACTCCCTTTCAAATTAACAAAATATACAATTAATTTATTCGGTCAAATAAATGTTCAGGATTTCAGAAACAATGTCAATTTTGAACTGTACTTTTCTGTACGTATTTCTCTCATTTTTGTAAGGCTATGCGCAATCAAAAATAATGCTCCTGAGTACAGATTCAATCATAGCGGTACTGACAAACATCAGTATAATATAATTTACTCTATTCAGAAGTAGAAGTAATAGTACTGAACGCCATTAGTCAAATAGCGAGCGATCCTTATCTTGATTGTAAATTCAAGAAGGTACTGAAACTGACTTACAGCTGTTCAAAAGTCAGTCAGTTTGTCTCAGGTCGTCATCAGCCTATAAATGTTCCCACTGCTGGGACACAGGCGTCCTCTCTGTGAGAGGGAGTGGGCCGTAATCTACCACGCGGGCCCAGTGCGGATTGGTAGATGCCACTTGTCTTCGATTTTTTTGGTTCTAGGACATGCCGGTTTCCTCACAATGTTTTCCTTCACCGTTTTGAGAGCAGTTGTGTTGAAATAAATTACACAAAGTAATACGCCTGACGGGGTTCGAACCCACGACCTATACTACTCGTATATAAGTTATACTCAGGTATTTAAGTTTAAATTTCACTGCAAAGAGAGACAATGTTCGCCGCTCTCTACAACCGTGTGTCTCACCAAACTAAGTACACATAAATTGTAATTACACAACCTACGTTAAGGGCGTGAGAATTGAGGCAGTACATCATCGAAATATGACATCATCACGACAGCTTCACATAAAGGGATAGGCAGATAATATGTATAACATAATATATGACGTTCAGGGCAAGGTTGAAGACATTATAATTTATGTGCTGTTACCTATAATTTACTGTCGTTATGTAAAGGTTTATGCATGTATCCCTGTGCTCTTTTTTTCAGAGGTTAACTTATGTAGCTCTGGCATAAATATGGTCTATGTAATATGAATTAGAATATGAATGAGAGCAGTGGTGGCCCAGTGGTATCGGCCCCGACTTACGAGTTGTAGGTTGTGGGTTCGAATCCAGCCAGGCACATTACTTTGTGTAATTTATTTCGTCACCACTGTTCTCAAAACGGTGAAGGAAAACATCGTGAGGAAACCGGCATGTCCTAGAACCAAAAATTCGAAGACATGTGACATCCACCAACCCGCACTGGGCCCGTGTGGTGGATTATGGCCCACTCCCTCTCTCAGAGAGGAGGCCTGTGTCCCAGCAGTGGGAACATTTATAGGCTGATGATGATGAATATGAATTAACCAATTGCCTCTAACAGACAAATCATCATCATATCAGCCGTAGCGTGTCCACTGCTGAACATAGGCCTCCCCCATAGATTTCAAATAGGGTCGGCTGGAAGCGGCTTGGTCGTCCCACGCTGCGCTTGCCGATGCGAGGTCTCCATTCAAGAACCTTACAGCCCCATCAGCCATCAGTTCTGCGTGCTATGTAGCCTGCCCACTTCAAATTGCTAATTCGCTAGGCTATGTCGGCAACTTTAATTCGTCTACGAATCTCCTCATTTCGCTCGTTGGGCTATCTCAACAACAATAACAGACAAATACAGTGACTGAAAAATGTAGGTAAAATTATCAATCACAACAGAGCATCATTTTTTTACAAAGCATCCCCTATAAGTACTAACATAGTTATTAATCGACTTCACAAGGGAAGGTTCTCAATGTGACTGTGTGTTTTTTAAGAGCATTTGTAGCACCGGTAATAACATGCAACAACGACGTTATTACCGGTGCCACAAATTACGTATTTGGGTTGAATATTTGAACTTTACTATAAAGGGTAAAATAAAAAATACATGTGGCACTCGGAGACTGCCGCGGTGAAGCTATTGCATAACATTTTATTTTTATTTTAAAAGAATAAAATTAATTTATTTAAAATAATTGTGGTGTACTACTGTAATAAAGAACTTCTTTGTTGTAGCAGAATTTTATAAGTAGGTTTCATTGTAAAAACTCCTTTTGTAGCTGGCCGTTTAGAATCAGTAAGAAAAAGTAATTTTTTTTTATGATTTCCGAAGTCTCCCGAACTGAAACGATGTTAGACGATGCGTGGTGTCAGGTATTTTCGTAAGGTTTTTGTAAATTTTTTGATTCGGTCACCGCGCCGCGCCGCACTCAGAGCCCGCGATAAAAGCTATGCAATAGCTTAAAAATTTTTAAAAAAGGAACGCGTTTCTTGCAACGTTCGGTTACATAGGCATACGACTCAATACCAGCTGCAAGGAAATGTATCTCCGAATTTGCGGCAACTGCAATTGTGATTTCAACTTAAGTTGAGTACTTATCGCATACCTAAGTTTAAACCCACGCACAACAACACAACCTGACACAACTCAGACCAGTTTCCATTGAGCCACCTGCTCTAGAAACATTTATTAAATGATTATTAATTATTATCCACATACCATTAATACTGAGTTATGGCCCACGTGTAACGGATGTAAATAATAAGTGTACCTATGTAATCTGACATTTAGTTTCCGCTTTAAGTAAGACATGACGTAGAAAGTGGTAATATCCGTTGTAAAATTGATAGTTTGTAAATTTGAAATGTCTATTAAAGTATTACTTAATTTAGATTATATTTAATGCTTTTTTAACCGACTTCCAAAAGGAGGAGGTTCTCAGTTCGGATGTTTATATATATATTTTTTGATGTTTGTTCGGGCATAACTCCATCGTTTAGCAACCGATTTGAAAAACTCTTTTTTTGTTGGAAAGGGTATACTTCCCGAATGGTCCCATTAAAATTTTATCTAAATCGGACTAGCACTTTTTGAAAAACCAACAAGAATCAACAAAAACCGAAAAAGTTTTCAACATTGTCTACACCGATTACTCCGAGGTTTCTGGTCCGATTTCGATGATTCTTTTTTTGTTCGATACAGTCTATCTGCCATTTGGTCCCATAAAATTTTCATTTAGTTTGGTGCAGTAGTTTTCATTTTTAGCTCATTATACTAAGAGTACATGGGCGATGTTATTACCGGTGCTACGAATTACAATATTTTAGTGCACATGTAAGAAAATTATGTATTTGATAATAATTCGGGTTGAATATTGAAACTAAAAAGGATAAAATAAAAAAAAAAAACTTAAAAAAAATGTAACCGTCTTCCCACAAAAAAGTTCGAAATAACCTAAGTACAAAAAAACTTTTCTTTCGAAAGTCGGTGACAAAAAGTCAATGAAATAAAAAAGAAAGACACCGACTTTCGAAATAAAAGTTTTTTTGTAGGTTATTTTCTTTGATTATATAATGTCTAGATGGAGCGTCGCCCTACAATCGTATCAAAGAAAACGAGTCAACATTTTCAAGTATGTGTGCGTGCAGGCGTCGTTTTGCACTATGCGTCTATGTCTCTATGTGCGTAAATAATTATACCAGCTACTACCATTTTCCCATAAATCACATTAAAAAATAGACTTATTAAATAAGATAAGTTTTAGGTGTATGTATGTAGTGTTATGTGTATGTATGTAGTGTTATGTGAGCCAATAGTTGGTTGACACTTTTTGACACGTTTGCGCGCACTTGACGCTCCATCTAGACATTATATAATCAAAGGTTATTTTGAACTTTTTTGTGGGAAGTCGGTTACTTACATTTTTTTTTTGAAAAAGTTTTTTTTGTAATAAAATTCCAGAAATATTGAATAAAAGTGAGTTTTTGCGAAATCTAGTAGGTATTTAGTTACAATACAAAATATTTCTACCGTGCGGGAATCTGTAACATGAAACGCAGCTGAGTCGATCACACCGTGGCATGAATTGATATTGTATTATTGTAATTTAGAACACCCACCAAGGTATCGTTTCCCACAAGCGGTGTTGAGCATCATCAGAGCCATCATCCTATCGAAGTCCAACGCCAAAAAGATTTTTCTGTGTTCTGTTGGTACGCTGGAGTTTTAGTTCCTTCTGCGGCAGCTCGCTCCATATATTTGTAAAATTTTGTAGGGTAAAAAGAAAAATAAACCGGTCAATTTTGAGTGGGACTCGCGCACTTAGAGTTCTGTACCGTCATCTATAAAACCGTTCTCTGTTTTATGGGAGCCCGCCTGAGGCCGCTTAAATATTTTATTCTGTTTTCGGCAATAGAAATAATAATCATCTGTGAAAACTCCAACTGTCAAACACGGTTCATGAGATACGGCCTGGTGACAGACGGACAGAGAGGCAGTCAGACAAAAAGATAGACGGACAGTTTTTCCCGATGAAGTTCTAACATTTTCGCTTTGTGTTGAGAATTTTTCGACGATCGAAAAAAACTCTCAACGATCCCTCGAAAAAGCTTTCAAATGCAGTAGTTATGGTCCATATTCCCTAGATGGCAAATATTCCCTAGATGGTATTATCATCATCATCATCACCACACCTAACCACATATGTACCACACTATAACTTGTGAATAACACGTCGACCTCACAACTGGATCATTGCGACACGCGTCATGCGACTTTGATACGTAATGCGACAATCGTGAGACAACGATTATAATGTTAATGTTCGACACGCACTTACGATGCAGCGACTGAAGGTGTGGTAGTATTATCAAATTGTTTTATTACTTACAAGTTATATCTTTGATATATTTGTAAATGTTAAATACTTTATTAGACTAGAAAATGTCTTCCCACCCTGGGTGGAGAGAAAGGGATTCTTATTGACTCAAATCAAATTAAAATCAAAGCATTTATTTCAAGTAGGCCATTTACAGGCACTTTTGAATTGTCAATGACAAAAAATATAATTAAATACTTCAAAATTATGGTACTACAGTCCCAGTCACAAGACATAATAACTGTGAAAGTACTGTAGATGCCCATTACAAGAAGTAGATCTCTATGGAGAAGAACGGGCAAGAAACTCCATGGACACTCTTTTTAGATCGCCAAAATTATTACAAAACCTTTGTTACATCATTCATTTTGAGATGGTACATTATGTGAGAACGATGTAGCAAGTTATAAGTGTCCATAGTAGAAAATTAAAACAAAGACAATTCAGAAACAAAATGTTCAATAGATAATTAAAATAAACCGGAGCAACTAAGAGATGACCGGTCCCAACTGACAGCGCCCGTTCACGAACATGACACATGGTAAGCTTTTTGGTGAGCTTTTGACTGTCATCTCAGATATGAGATGACAGTCAAAAGCTCACCAGAACGCTCGTTAGAATGCACGCTAAAACCCTTTATTCCCATCTGCCACCTTCGAGATTGCCACCGGGGTGGTGGTTGACACTAATTGGAGGCGTTTACCGCCCCAGTGGTCAACAATACCTATTTAGTTTCATCGACCCCCTTCATTACAGGCGTTTATTCACATTTCGTATTGGATCTACTACGATCTTCTTTAACCTCATCCACGTTCATAGAATACATCAGGTAGAATTTAATTAAAAGCACAGTTTTGTTGACAAAACCAATTTAATAAAAATCTTTTTGTAAAAAAAGGAAACGACTTCAAACACAAAAAAAAAGGAAATAGGTAACTTTTCTTTCGGAACTTGGTGGTTTGTAACATTGTTTTTTTATTTTATCGATTTTTGCCCTTGACCACCGGGGTGGTAAACGCCACCTACTAGTGTCAACCACCACCCCGGTGGCAAGGTCGAAGGTGGCGGATGGGAATAAAGGGCTAAAACGCTCTATTTTGCTTTTCTGTAATGTAACATTCGCGAGAAATTCGTCATAAGTGAATACTCAAGTTTATTAGCAGCTTTAGGTTTGATATTCAACAGTGCTTGGAGAGAGACACAGAATACTTCATAGTATTATACATATACTACGTACCATTCGCACTATATTTGTTAGTCCTTTATTAAATTAATTACCGTTTTAAAAATAACGGTAGTCAAAAATACCAGATTATATAATAACATTCGAAAGTTTGTAGAATCCGACAGACGACATTATAATGATAAAGAGAGGCTAGCTGCGGTCATTAATCCACGGAAAATCTTAACACCGCGATTCAGGAAAATGACATATTTGTACAACGCCATCTATCGATACATTGATAAAACATGCAACAATGCAGTTCTTGAATTTTATTTTCGTCGGTGCTTGGCGCAGTGGCTGAGCGATCGACTGCTGCGCAGCGTGCCGCGGGTTCGATCCCCGCACGAAACAAATATTTATGTATGTTCTGCAAGTACATACATAGTTGTTCTGGGTCCGGATGATGTATTTATAACGACAGAGATATAAAGAAATCGAAAATACTTGATTTACGCTTTTATTTGGGCAGAGTTTTCCCTTAAATACAATTATTATTATAAACGGAACAACCAAAATCATCGCTCCTAGCTTTTATTAACTCGCTGGCTGGCAGCTACTTCACCTCCCCGGCTCAAAATTTGGCGGGGCTGGCTCACGTGGTAGGGAAGTGACGTAGCGGCTTGTCATCGCGGGCTTGACAGCCGGCTTGGCTTGGCTTGGCTTGCTAGCGACATCTGGCGTTACATATATGTGAGTTTCTATGTTTGTAAACGCACCCACGCGGGGAAACGTTAAAAAAATCCGTATAATTGGGCCGCAGTTAGAAATTGCGATGTCGCCTCATAAGCTTTAACAATTACCTTCAAAACGATATAACCACCTTAAAATAAATGAAGCTCAAATTATCAAATAAATTACCGCAAATTTATCAATTATCTTCGTCACAATAAATCACATTGACCAACATACGACAGCGAATTCAATCATATCATAATCTGCGGTGCCATAAACAACGCTCAATCGCTCACAGCGTGATTAACAGACCAGAGACAATACGTCAATCTATAACCTCTCACAGATAGTAATTTCTTACTACATTCGCCTCTTCCACGACCTCAGGCGATGCGTATCGTGACGACCAGCAACGCGCGTTTGTCGTGCTGCCTTCAAGTAGAGGTTTCTGACGTCTCTTATATCCTACGACTAATTCTTGTAGTGAAATTGCGTCTTTGCATCGCTGTATCGTAGTTGTTGTAGACGAAAGAAACAAATTAAGCATGCGTTAGTCGATGCTATACATTTTAGTAGTATCCTCAACGCATATCGATTAATTCATCACAAACTGTCACAGTTTATATAGACAAACAATGACTGTTTCTGACGAATAAGGAGACAACATTTGCGAAAGCATTGCCTTTGAATCGCGTTTACATTGCGATAGCACTATGTTTTAATCGCAATAATTATTAGCTATGCAGAATCGAAGCTAATATTGTAAAGGTTTGTCGCAGACGTTATGTACATATGTTTGCATTGCTGTCAAAAGTCGCGGCAGGTGAACAACTGAACAACCGCTGTCGTAACACGCGCGCCTCTTGATCGTGTGTTTTGTGGCCGTGCAGTAAGACAATGTATCAAATTATATCACACACAATAAGAGGCTGTAATAAATGAGAGATTGTAACTGGTTTGCGAGCCGTGAAAGGTGATTTGATATGTTCTTAGAAATAGAAACCAATAAAGATCATTATTGATTGGCAATCAAGCATAACTGATTGATGTGTGTGGGCATTATGGAATTTGCAATATTAAAGGAAAATGTGTTGTAATTACAGCAAACAAAGATAAAATTGTCAAAACATTATCAGACCAATTAGGAAGAAGATCGCGGGATAAACATATTTTGAGATAATAGATATTTAGACAGGTCATAGTTATCTGTAGGTATATTAATTTCCAACGGAATTGGCTGCAATAAACGGACAGTCAGATAGGAAATCCTATATTTTGATTTCTTCAATGTGACGTAAAAATTACCCTCGTTTGTATCATCGATGCATTTAGAAACATTTGAATTCACATACACATACCTACCTAACAACCGGAGCAATAATTT
The DNA here is from genome assembly GCA_950005045.1 of Agrotis exclamationis. Lineage (NCBI taxonomy): Eukaryota > Metazoa > Arthropoda > Insecta > Lepidoptera > Noctuidae > Agrotis > Agrotis exclamationis. The sequence goes on from OX465440.1 coordinate 17,447,457, forward strand.
ATAGGACAGGACACACAGACAGAATTTCGCAAAATTCCGTCTTAGTGAGCACCTACGTCCCACTTTTAATTCGCGGGCATGCGGACGGTGAGTAATGGGCGACTCGCTGTCCGATTATAGACCATGCCGGGGTCGACGACGCGTCGTGTTCCACGCGCCCCTCAAAGAGCTGTCAGCAAAATGACGGGGCCCCCTTAGAGGGCCAAAGCCTGCCGTGCTCGCGTGACTAACCGAGTAACTGTGGCCCCGGAACGTAAAGGGCTATTGAAGGACACTGTGGATCAGTACAAGTCTGACAGTCCCTCCCGAGTCCCGCCCTGCCCTGGGTGGGAGGACTCATTCGATTATTTTACTACGTAGAAAAAAAAGCACTTGTAGTTTCCGAAACGTGATGAATGAGAGACCTCTCGTTACTGCTAATACCCGAAGTGCAGTTACACCTAGTTTAACCGGCTAAAACTAGGTGTAACCGACAACATGCGGTTAAACCTAGATGTATCCTTCCTTCACAGGAGCAAGTCGACGGAGCCCCGCTTGACGGGGCTCCTACTTCTAGGTGGTTTGAAAAAAATCAGAGTCGGGGTGCCAGCAAGTCCCGAGGCTGCACCTACTTCTGACCGGCTAAACCTAGTTCTAACCGAAGATAAGTATGATACATCTACGTTTAACCGCATGTGGTCGGTTACACCTAGTTTGAGCCGGTTAAAACCTCAGTTTTCCCCACACTTAATTCACCCAAAGTGCGGTTACACCTATGTAACCGCACTTCGGGTATTAGCTGTAACATATATATAAATAGAAGGATAGGTTATCTCCATAAATCTTCAATTATGGGTTACAAGGAGATATTACAGCTCGCTGATCTAAACTATCAGCGACTCGGTATATCCTAAAAGGAACCAACCATTCCTTATTCTCTACCCACCCTTCTTGGCAGTAGTCGTCATGATAAGAATGTGCCTTTAGCACTTAAGTCAGGACCTAAAGTAGAAGGCGGTCGACGCGAGCGCAACCATATGTGTATGAGAATGTTGCATTATAATGGATGGGGTGGCCATGTTGTCGTGACGTTGTGGAATATGACGACAAGACAGTGGCTATGGCTGAGAGATCAATTTCTACGCTGTAAACTTTTTAAGTTATTAAGACAAGTGACAAGGCATATTATTCCGTTAATGAATATCTTAATGATATTTTATAATAATAATTTAAAGTTTCGGTCTGTATGTTATTATTAATTGTTATTTATCTTTACTATTTAGTTTGTTATTTCCTTTTTAAACGAAACTGTGACATTGTTTGTTTATGTGACGTCTTAAATTGTTTGTTGACATCAATCTTGACATACTTTATTTATCATTATTTAATTAGCATTTGGCATGATATATTGAAATTTTAAAATTGTGACTTACCTTTATTTTATTTTCATTTGTTACACTAAAAAAAATTTTTACTATCTTGAAAATTTTGTATGCCTTCTGGCGGGACGTATCTCGCATGGGACTTGTATGGCCTATAGATAGTTTTTCTGGGCAGCCAGAGCTGACAGCCAGAGCTGTTTGTGTATGTGAATTTAAATGTTGGAAACGTACCACGATACAGCGAAATTGTATGTAGAATTATGTAGCTTAGATTTTTAAAGTAAAAATCAAATTTTCATTTCTGTACAGTAATTGCCTAGACAAATTAATTATTATCGACCTGCCTCGAGAAGCCTTAGCACAAGTATTCTATATTTTACTTACAGCGTAGTTGAAGTATTGATGGTGTTTATTGAATGTAAAATGAAAAGTGCCATATCAAATTAACGTAAATCGTACCAGGTGCCTCTATGTCATGTACTTTCTAGCAACTTTCACGTAATTGAAAAAAAAGCAATTATAAAAATAATAATCCGAAATTCTCGAACATTCATTATGATTCGTATACCTATGCCATTTTCCACCACCACAAAGGTTAGTTTCCAAAATTCTCGAACACTCATCGTTATCTGTATACAGTGTTATCCACCACTATTCAAAACCCATAGTCACCCCACAACCTAACACTATAGATCATCGATCGATAGTAGATCATTAGGGCGGCGTGATCGATACGCGGCGCGCGCTGCTCACGCGCATACATTATTCATGAATATCCAACTCCTACGCGACAGACAGAGACAAAAAATAATTCAATTGAGTAGTACTGCGTTGATGGAATGACGGCTGTCGAGGAGAAATGGGTGAAGAAACAATGTGGGATTCCTTGTTGAAATTGTTTCGTTAATTAGTGATGAGGTTGAGTTTTTTAAAAGGTTGCTTTAAAAAGCATTGTGATTATTATAGGCAAAGCCCGCGGTACGTAACCTCTGTCCTTTACGCTCATAGAACTCTTTGCTTTACGCTCATCACTCTCTGTCCTTTACGCTCATAGAACTCTCTCCTTTACGCTCATCACTCTCTGTCCTTTACGCTCATAGAACTCTCTCCTTTACGCTCATCACTCTCTGTCCTTTACGCTCATAGAACTCTCTCCTTTACGCTCATCATTCTCTGTCCTTTACGCTGATAGAACTGTCTCCTTTACGCTCATCACTCTCTGTCCTTTACGCTCATCACTGTCCTTTACGCTCATCACTCTCTGTCCTTTACGCTCATCACTCTCTGTCCTTTACGCTCATCACTCTCTGTCCTTTACGCTCATAAAACGATGAGTCGGACACTATCAGGCATGATTGGAGAGGCATGGCAGCTAGCCCTATCCATCATCAAAGGCTTGATGTGCTCATGTATATGGAAGATGAATATATTCTGCATCGAGACCCAAACACATTGGATTAAGGCAAAAAGGTGATTTAGAACGGATCAAAAGCAGTTCAGTTACCTCACTAAAAAGGTGAAGATCCAGTACATACTATTCGCAAATGACATCCATTTGAGACTACGAATGAATGATGAATTTGAAGACACGGTTGCTGCAGTGACAAAGCTATCGACTGCTACGCTGGATGTCACTCGAGGGTTCGATTTTCACACGGAACAAAATGTATTATACTGCCGTGCAGTCCCTAAAACGCAGTAACAGGTTTTTCGTCATTTTTTTGTTGAATATAGAACCTTAACGGACACGTTATAAGAAACATGAAGATCTAATCAGGTATTTGTTAGGATGCTTTAAACGGTTAAAAAATCAATTTTTTGAAAGCAGTAACGTAATTTTGCATGTCTAAATATATAACAATACCAACTAAAATACAGTTATAGCAGTTACGTCTACCACGATCCGTCACTTTACCAAGTTAAACGCAGTAAATATCGATATTACCACATAAAATCTGTATTCTATACCCAAAAAAATATTGAGGAATATAAATTAAAACGCAGTAAGTAGTTTTTGTACCAAAAGTGTTAATACTGCATGGCTGATCACTATTTTATTTCACATGAACTACAGATTAAAATGCAGCAAAGTACTAAAATGTGGTATTTTATTTAGTGTTATTGAAGTAACTTTATTACGCGAAAACCAACTAAAGTGCAGTATAATCATTGTTTACTGCTGTATAGTCAGTATTTTTCAAAAGATGAAAATAACTTAAATTCTAATTAAAACGCAGTATGACACTCTGTTACTGCATTATAATTGCTAACTTGAACGATTTTACTAATTTCACTGCAGTACAGGTCATATTTTACTGCGTTCTAGTCAGAATTTATCGCTAACTTTCTTGCTCGATCAGTCGAATACTTTTAATTTACCACAAAAACCCAAGCAAAAAACAGGGGTACTTTTCGAGCTAGAGTGAAATATGTGAAAAAAATCAGTAATTATTGTGTACAATTAAGTGCTTTCCCATGTTTTTTTATTCTTTTTTAGAAAACTCTGGTGAGTTTTTCGGAAGCCTCAACGTTTACTTTCGCAATAAAGTCATTTGCATGTATATTAATCTCTTGGTTTCATTTTATTGTACATATTTCAGTTCGGCCGGTTAAAAAACCAAAAAGGCCGCCCTTCGCAAAGTGTTTTAGTAGGAATTTTTTATAAGCAGATTTGTCGATGAAAATGAGTCTATTATATCCCCTTAAAGTATCGGTAGTGGGAAAACAAACACTGTAGGTATATATTAATGTGACATTTAATTGAAAAATCTCATGTTTCTTGCGGAACCAAAAAGCTTTAAGTATACCTACTTACCATTTAATTTTTAACTTAAATGTCTTTATTACCGCTTGTGTTCAAAGCATTTTAAAATTAATTTACTATTACATACCTTATATAGTCTAGTCAATGGGGACAAAAAAGAGGCTCTGCGTTGCATTATGCGGTGTAGTTTTTTTTTTATTTGTATTTCTTAAGTACATGCTACTCATGAAAAATTTAAGTTTTCGAGCTCAAAGAGTGTCTGCGTTAGCCGCCATGTTGGATTGAAGGGGTCCTAATTTGTTTTTTTTTCACATAATGCTTCAACAGTTAACTTTACGACAAAAATGTGAAATTTAAAGTCAATAAAATTCCACAACAACTTTATTTGTACATATTCTGTAGGTACGTCATCTAAGTAGGTAGATTCAAAGTTACAAGAGGAAGAACACTCAACATTCATAAAAATCGTTACCTACATTTGACGAGTATTTTGCCCACGATTTCGTCCGCGAGGATGCATATTTTGGGTTTAGATTTACGAAAAATTCTCTTAACACTTATTTTATCGATTTTGTTGATAATTGTGTGCAAAATTTCATGCCTCTATACCCACCGGTTTCGGCTGGGCGTTGATCCATCAGTCAGTCAGCCAGTTAGTTTTTTTCTTTAAAACAGGGTTTTTTTTATGTGTTGCGGATAATTATTTGTTTTCTGTGGTTCTAACGATAACGCATAAAACACATTTTCATATTTAACATTTTTTTTTGGAATTTATGGGGATAAATTGACGATTGCACTGAAAGGAGTGGAAGGAACTAGATTTGCTCAAAAAAAAAACGTGTGTTTTCAGTTGTCCTTTACTTCAGACATGTAAAACAAGTTTCACGTGTCTAAATAACCGAAATATACGTAACGTAAAAATACAATTTGTTGTGGAATTTTAATGTCTTTAAACTTCTCTTAGACATTTTTGTCATAAAGTCAGCTGTTGAAGCATTATGTGAAAAAGAACGAATTTGGACCCCTTCAATCCAAGATGCTGGCTAACACAGACACTCCTCGAGATCGAAAACTTAAATTTTTCATGAGTTAGCTATACTTAATAATAATAATCATTTATTTCAGACTCATCTTACGATTACATCCATATTTTGTAAGTACTAGTTACGAGCTTACATACTAGTGTTAGTAATAAACTTAAGCAAAACTTAAAAAAAAAACTACACCACCTTTTGTAGAGCAAAACTCCCCGTTGACTGGACTAATAATATTAAAAAATAAACGTCAATTTTATACATACATTTTTTTCTGTAAATTCCCGCCTCAAACATACTCGTAAGTTGGAGGAAATCGTTATGTACTACATGTGCAAATCGTTCAAGACACAAATTAAAATGCAGTAAAGAAAGTCTTATGCTGCAAATTAGTCTGCAAAGTAGCAAAAAAAATCTAAGTTTTTGTGGTATCAAGTATTTTTACCGCATTTTAATCTGCATATGGGTAACTTTTTGCGTGCAGTAACTGCCATGATTTTAAAAAACCCGATTTTAATTAAAATCTAATAAACTAAATTAATGTTTGTTTTTGTAAATACCATCTTTGTTGTCACTTAGTCCTCGTAGCAATAAAAATATGCGCCATACACATTAACAATATTAAAAAAAAACAGTGTTAAAAAGTTTTTCGCGGTTTTCTCGAAACCGCTTTTTTGCTCATACTGCACTTTAGGGCCTGCACGGCAGTATATACCTAGTTGTTCCGGGTAAAGCTGTCGCACCACAGTTAAAAAAAAAAGAAGACCGACGAAGCTCGGGTCCCTTTCTCATAAAGCGGAAAAATCATCAACTTTGCAAGTCAACAAAATTCCCAGATCTTTTCCTTTACACAAAATCAACTAATTACCGAGATATAATCACAAACATTACCACCTAATGCCTAAAGACCTAGAAATTCCTTGAGACCAAGTCGTGATCTAACAAGTGACAGACATCAAAGTCACCAGCGCATGTTATTGGTCGTCAGGTGTTCGATGTTAGCCAATGGACGGCCGTCTCAATGACCTACATACCTTCAGTCATGCAGTTACATACCTAGACTTAGATTAATTTAATTCTGTATTACTTTATTTATCAAGAAGACTGTTCGCCAAACTACAACCTCCTTTTTCAAAATGCGAAACCTCTATCTTTGTCTGTCACATTTTAAGGCCTTAAATTATGGCCTAAAACAGGGATTTTCAAATCCAGTCAGGGGACTGTAATAAGGAAACCGTGGGTCTAAAACGCAAAGGGCAAATGAAGGAATTGATTGGCACTTTTAGTCAGAGAATAACCGTCTTTTCCGCTCCCAGGGTGGGACTCACTTGATGACTTTACCAAGGCAAAAAAACCGGCCAAGTGCGAGTTGGACTCGCCCATGAAGGGTTCCGTAGCAGCAAGCATAGATTAGAGATATAATTATATTGAGATTAGTAAGTAATATACACAAACAATAAAAATAACTTTGTTTTTCATACTATTTGTATGAATGGCAAAGTTATATTTGCGGTTTTTGAAAATGTACTATATCTCAGAAACTGCTAACTGTATCCCATCCAAACCAATTTTCGTTGGTAGTTTTGGTTGAGGTCTACATCATATATTTTTTTTAGTTTTATCATTCTCTTATTTTAGAAGTTACGGGGGGGGGGACACACTTTTTACCACTTTGGAAGTGTCTCTCGCGCAAACTGTTCAGTTTAGAAAAAAATGATGTTAGTAACCTCAATATCATTTTTAAAGACCTATTCATAGATACCCCACACGTATGGATTTGGTGAAAAATTTTTTTTTGAGTTACAATTCTAAGTATGGGGGGCACCCCCAAAATTTGTTTTGTTTTGATTTTTGTGTGAAAATCCTAATGCGGTTCACATAATACATCTTTCTACCAAGTTTCAACAGGATAGCTCTTATACTTTCGACAAAAAGTGGCTGTGACATACACGGACAGACAGACAGACAGACAGACAGACAGACAGACAGACAGACAGACAGACATGACGAATCTATAAGGGTTCCGTTTTTGCCATTTGGCTACGGAACCCTAAAAAGGGGTTTCCAAACACTATGCACCGCCGCGCCGCCCTGTAGGGAGTACCAATTCAAGACTGGACCCAAGGACTCTTTCTATACACAAGATCTATTAGAAATAATATTTATGGTCTCATTGAATTAGTGTTTCAAATTTTGGTGTAGTTTTCAACAAGGTATCATTTTCACTTGGCAATCTTTATTGCCACCGAATGAAAATTAGAAATCTGTATCTGCGCCGCGAATTGAATAAGTTAAAGAGATCTGGTTAACGGATTAAAGAAATGCTGCTGAAATGAAGAGTATTAGTTGTGGTCGCAAGCCTTTGGAAGATCTTCGGAATCTTGTGCTGGCGACCGCAAATGATTTGGAATGAGGTCAGAAAAATTATGAATGGGTGAACACATTAGGTTGAACGGGGTAACCGGTTTGAATTGGGGTTAGGAAATGGGATGGTTGAGGTATTATCTTAGTGTAAGTTTTTGTGGAATAATTTCAGATCAACAGTCGGGCGATGCTCAAGGCAAAAAAACTAGTGTGTAATTCCCTTAATTTACATGTGAAAACTTACGCCTTACTTTACCTTACTGGACAGGAAATCCTTCTTTTGATATTAATCAGAAATTCCATGTCTCAATAGATGAGGAAATGGCCCATAATTTATTACTCCCAGCACACCTAACCGTAACAAGTTTATTATTTCCCTTTATTAAATCCTAGAAGCTTATACTTAATCTATTTGCCTGTATAAGGAAACCAGAGCATGTTACCTGCCAGCCAGATCACTTCGGCACACGTGTGTCGGAGCGACAGTACAGTGGCGTGGCGGTGACGTTAATTATGTGAGCCAACAAGTCCCCGCTATGTATGTGGACTCTCGAGTTAATGTCATCGGGCTGATTGCTAGCGTAATTTAGAGTTTTCCAAACATAGGTAATGGTGGCGATATTTTATACAAGGATAGATTGGCAGTAAGGCCCATTTCTTCAATCGTTTAAGTTAATTTTTTTTTAAGACTAGCTTCTGCCCGCGACTTCGTACGCGGATCCTGTTGCTTATGCCAGCGACACGGGGTCGTTAAAATCGAACATCTGATAAGTCTGATGTCCAATTCCAAGAGCCCGGGTAAAAAAATAAATGGAAGTTTTGGCCTGTAGAATCAAATTTTTATTCATATAATATAATTATTCATCGTCATTAAAAAATAGTTCCAAGCTGTTACTGCCTTTACTGCGTGGAGGTACTCCCAGCTTATGTTATTTTAAAATTATACAGTGAAATTAGTGATAGCTTTGATTTCCACATCAGGTGTTCCAGATCTTCAATTTTTAAACGTCAACAGAGAGTGCCCATCAGGCTGAACAACTTTGCTAAGACGTCATTCCTATATATGTTATAGTGTAGCTGGGCTCTTGGTGTTCCACATCAGGTGTTCCTGATCTTCAATTTTTATACATCAACAGAGAGTGCTCATCAGGGTGAACAACTCTTGCTAAGACGTCATTCCTATATAATTATGTATATTATAGTGTAGCTGGGATCTTGGTGTTCCACATCCGGTGTTCCAGATCTTCAGTTTTTATAGGGCCACAGAGAGTGCTCATCAGGCTGAACAACTTTGCTAAGACGTCATTTTTGTATATGTTATAGTGTAGCTGGGCTCTTGGAGTTCCACATCAGGTGTTCCAGATCTTCAAATTTATTATCTCAGCAGAAAATGCACATCACGTGGAACAATTTTTGCTATGGCACCATTTCTGTATCTCTTGTAGTTTAGCTGGTCTGTTGCGGTTTTGCACCAGTTGTTCAAGTTTCCAAGATAAATTATAGCCTATATGTTGGCCAGACATAATACCTATACAGTGAAAAAAAATCATTCAAATCCGTCCAGTACCTACTTTTTGAGTATAACAAAAATCACGCGTTCCAACTGCTCCCCGTTTCCCTCGCCTGCCAGCGAATCCCTGAGGTACCTCCCGCAACAACCGTGCCCGGGAGGACTTGCGTCAGGTTGAGGGTGAGGACGCCGCAGCGCATCTCCAACCACTTCTCAAATAGGGATCTTACCGCCGCAATTATGACATGACCACTATGACCAGGCAGTCATTAGGTATTAATTTTGTTGTGGTATTATTTTGAAACTATGATATCTCCTAAGATATTCATTGAAATCAAACAATGTCAAGGGCAATTTTGTTCAAAATTAAATGCTTGTGATGATTAACGTATTTATTTGGATAAGGATTAATATCGTGTTAATGAAAATACCTTCGCAAATAATGCATTACTTTAAAATCAAATTTGATTTCCATAAAAAAAGTTATAATGACTTAACCATAAAAGATAGATATATGCTCTCGCGGACTTTATTTTAGATTTTTTTATCAGGAATAATTCCGTAGTACATTATTTTTGCGTATCTTTAACCGTTTACGCAGCGCACGCAACGGAAGCTCTCGAAATGGAATACATTTTCCCGATTTTGAAACATTTCTCTTTACTGCTCCGCTCCTATTGGTGATAGCGTGATGTTATATAGCCTATAGCCTTCCTCGATAAATGGTCTATTCAACACAAAAAGAATTTTTCAATTCGAACCAGTAGTTCCTGAGATTAGCGCGTTCAAACAAACAAACAAACAATCAAACAAACAAACAAACAAACTCTTCAGCTTTATAATATTAAGTATAGATAACGTATTTATTTGGATAAGGATTAATATCGTGTTAATGAAAATACCTTCGCAAATAATGCATTACTTTAAAATCAAATTTGATTTCCATAAAAAAAGTTATAATGACTTAACCATAAAAGATAGATATATGCTCTCGCGGACTTTATTTTAGATTTTTTTATCAGGAATAATTCCGTAGTACATTATTTTTGCGTATCTTTAACCGTTTACGCAGCGCACGCAACGGAAGCTCTCGAAATGGAATACATTTTCCCGATTTTGAAACATTTCTCTTTACTGCTCCGCTCCTATTGGTGATAGCGTGATGTTATATAGCCTATAGCCTTCCTCGATAAATGGTCTATTCAACACAAAAAGAATTTTTCAATTCGAACCAGTAGTTCCTGAGATTAGCGCGTTCAAACAAACAAACAAACAATCAAACAAACAAACAAACAAACTCTTCAGCTTTATAATATTAAGTATAGATTTTGCAAGGAGAAACTCGTTTCGATTCGAAATACAGTTCAAAAGCGATACATTTTTCCGTTTAGTACTTGTTAAATTTTGCTACTTTTTTTTTTACTTGTTTAATTTTATAAGTGTCATAATTATTTGTCTTTTCATAACTTTGAAAAACTCTAAGATTATTTTATAAATTTTGTACGCATTAATGCATGCGTCGCGAATTTGAAAGATTTTCTATAGCGTCGAATTCTTCAATACGCTTGTAGATGGGACCTCGTTGGTTCATTTGGTAAGAGCGTCTGATGTACTGAATCAGGAGGTCGCAGGTTCAAATAGTGCTTACGATTTAAATCTTTCTTTCCATAGAAAATCTTTGAACTTTATGACTATAAATGTGTGGTAAAAGAATTATCTACTTTGAAATAATACGATGTACGTGTATCCTGTAGTAACACGAGGACCGGTAAATACATGGAGTGCCAATCGACACAATTACTGACACTACAAATTAACTTAATGGGCAACCATTTAGAAATAACTTCGACAGATAGGTACTCGGCTAGCTGTAAAAACATCAATTAGAAATGCTGCAAATGATTCTTTATTGACGCTATTTGATACGGTCAAGTAGAACAGGTGCTTTTGGGTGTAGTTGTTTCAATAAGTTCATTGGAGTAAAGAGTCCGTATGCCACACAGAAATATTAAAAACAGGAGAAGTGGCAAGGGGGCGTGTCGGTGACATCGTGGTGCTGAGCGTTTCGCTCAAATTTTGACTTGTACTACTTAATTCTTGTTTTCCTATATTACTCCGACTGTATTGATTTTGCATTAAATACATTGCTCTTTTACAACCACCTCAGTCTATCACTGAGTGACTGGACAAGCAATGTAAAACTGACATGACGATACCTCACCAAGCCGTAATGTCGCATGGTGCGTCGTATCCGCCCCGTGTCGCGACAACACACAATGATAATTGTTTTAGTGTGAGTAAATTATACGGAAAAAGCACGCTGTAGTGTAAAGAATTACGTTTATATTATTTAAATGACTGAGTTATCGACGGCGCGTGTGTGCACTTGTTCGTAGTATTGTTTTGACAGAACTGTGTGCGCAATATTAGCATTATGGAGGGGCAATTGCGGCTTCACTGTTTCAATTTCTATACATTTTGAATTCCACGCCATATCTCCTTCTTTAATATATCTATAGTATGCCATATAAATCAAGACTGGAAGGGAAAGTTAGAGCGAAAATCGGTATAATATTATTTCCGAGGCGTGTAGTAGAGGATGTCCTCTCTTTCACACGTTTCATCTCTTCCTTCGCTAGTTATTCCGCTTGATAGGGAAGTGGCTCCGTAGAGGAAGCTAAACCAATATAACTTTTTTTAACCGACTTCAAAAAGGAGGAGGTTATCAATTCGACTGTATTTTTTTTTTTTTTTTTATGTTTGTTACCTCATATCTTGCGACTGGGTGAACCGATTTTCATGATTCTTTTTTTGTTCGAAAGCTGGTGCTTCCCGTGTGGTCCCATTGTCACCATTTCAATATCTGATGATTGGATCCTGGAGAAATCGAGGGCAACCCTCAAATTTTATAGGCCCACACATCGTTTTTCGCAAATATTATGAAGTAATTTAAGTACTTGCGTATAGTAATCATCATCTCATGTAGCTGAGCTGATGATGGAAGGTTCAACAACTCCTTAGCAGTAGTATTTAGTAAATTATTTTTTTTCATTCAGTATTTCAAAGCACTACAATTTAATAAAGGTCTGGAGTATATCTGATGATGGAGCCGAGAGACAGTCGAGGGAACTCCTCAACGATTCACAGCAGCTACCTTGTGCTTGAGCTTGATTAATTTGTATTGATAAGAACTTTACACCTAGATGAGTTTTAACTGTTATTAGGGGTCTGATGACGAAGACGAAGGACAGTTCAGGGAATTCCTCAACGGTTTATAGTAGCTACCTTGTGTTTGGACTTAATTCATTTATATTGATGAGAACTTTACACCTAGATGGGTTGTAACTGTCATTAGGGTTCTGATGATGAAGACCAAGAACAGTTCAGGGAACTCCTCAACGGTTTACAGCAGCTATCTTGTATTTGGACTTAATTCATTTATACTAATGACCCATATGGGTTATTGTTCGATGCAGTATATGTCTGCCATTTGGTGTATGTGTACATGGGCGATGTTATAACCAGTGCTAAGGATAATAAAATTCTAGTGCATGAGTAAGAAAATTATGTTTTCGACAAGAATTTCGGTTGAATATTTAAACTAAAAAGGGTAAAATAAAAAAGTTTTTTTAAAAAAATGTAACCGACTTCTAAAAAAACAACCACTAAAAAGGGTAAAATAACCTACCAAAAAACTTTTTTTTCGGAAGTCGGTGGCAAAAAAAATCAATGAAATAAAAAAGCAAAGCCACCGACTTCCGAAAAAAAAGTTTTTTGGTAGGTTATTTTACCCTTTTTAGTGGTTGTTTTTTTAGAAGTCGGTTACATTTTTTAAAAAAAACTTTTTTACGTGGTAAAATCATCGAATGAGTCCTCCCACCCCGGGCAGGGCGGGGGGGACTGTCCCATTTGTACTGCCAAAAATCTACGGTGTCCTTCATTAGTCCTTTACGTTCCGGGGTCACGGTAGCTCGTAAGTCCCGCGAACCCGGCAGGCTTTGGCCCTATAAGGGGGCCCCGTCATTTTGCTGACAGCTCTTTGACGCGCGCGTGGAACACGACGCGTCGTCGACCCGGGCATGGTCCATGGTCGTACAGCGAGTCGCCCATTACTCGCCGCTCGCCGAAACCTGTTTAACTTAGAACTAAAACAGTATTCCTGTGGTGAAACCCAATCCGCACTGGGCCCGCGTGGTCTTCAAGGTGGGTCTACGCTAAGGAGCCGAGTACGAGATGAGCACGAATTGAGCAAAAGTTTAGTCTCTCCACTCGTGGTGTCAATATAGGGTGTTAAAAAATCAACTGCAGGAATTTCGTGTGTGTACTCGGTATCAAAAACGAAAATGCTCGAAAAAAAATTTTTTTTTTGAATGTACTTGGTTTTTGATACCGAGTACGCACAAGAAATTCCTGCAGTTGATTTTTTAACACCTTGTATTTGTCCTTTCAATGATTTTTTTTTGTCTTTAAAGAAAGATCATATATTAATTTGTTTCTTAACAAACTGTACGTGTACATATCATTATTTGAACTCCGAGCCGAAAACACGCCGAAATCGCGACAGTGCCCGACGGACGGGGCCGGGTGGTGTGAAGTCACTATAATATCAATTATATCGCTTTATGTGTTCCAACTTTGAAATTGTTATTGTAGAAGCCAGTTGACACATTTCTAAGGAAATTCTGTGATATAGTGACGTCACAACCGAAGCGGGCAATTGGGGCGCGTTTTTGTTCACGTCAATTTTGTTCGCATTTTATCACTTTTAACTTGGTCATAATTAATTATTAAAAAAGAATTAAGATCTCTTCCATAAATGTTCTTGTTTGTGGTGGATTTATTAATTATGTATTTTTTTTTTTCTAAATTCAAATATCGTCTCTGGGCAAAGATCGTCACTTACTGGACGCCTGAAGGAGGACATCGCCATCGCGGTCGACCGCGGCGGAGGTGGCGACCTGATCATGTTCGCGGAGACATGGTCAGAAATTGCCCAAAATAGCGAGGTTTGGAAGAAGAAAGACGCCTTTGCCCAGCAGTGGGACACATATTAGGCTTATAAAAAAAAACAAATACCTTATTGTGGACGTACAACAAGCACTCTCCTCTAACGCCTTTGTGTTCGTCAAAAAACAAACGAAGTACTTAATAGGACCATTAGCTCTCCTCGGGACTTTCACACCATGTGAGCCCTCACAAGTCACGTTGATGAGACGTGATGCGGCGCCCTGAGTGTGAGGCGGGCGGTGGAAGACCTTCCATCAGCCTTCGATGATCGTTCACTTCTTTCGCAAAGCGTGGGGTACTGTCGCTGTCTGAGTGGCTTATTTTCGATCTTATCAGGTTACCGTGGCTCCGGAATAAAGGGCTTTTGAAGGACACCGTCAGTAAAAGTCTGACAGTCCCTCCCGTTCTGCCCAGGGTAAGGGGATTCACAAAAAGCGCGCTCGTTCGAAGCTCTCGTATACACTACACGAATTTGTGCTCGCTACGCTCGTGCTCGGCTCCCAAGCGTAAACGCAGAGCACTTCATCTCACAGAAACGAAGCCTTAGGCCGCAAATTCGGAACTGCGGGCGGGGAACTGCGTCTAGCGGAGCGTTCCAGTGTAGGTATATTGTAGCGTGCAGCTTGGCGTTCAGCGTGCACGCTACTACTTAGTTTTCGCTAGAGCGAGCGTGCGTGCGAGCGGGCCGTCGAAGTTCGCTGACCAATAGGAGGCCGCCATTCAAGAGCAAGTGTCATCTCGTCAAAGGAACGATATTTTTTCAAGCTATATTTTTTGATGATTGAACTTTCAATGCCGTTTGGTATATCATCAAAGCACTTTATTCGCTGGGTGCGAAGTACTAGGTGGGGGTAGTACTATTCGATTGCAGCGCCCATGGTGGCGAAAAGTAAAACTAATGTGGGATTGTCTAAGAGCACATTCACCTATGTCAACTATTAAAAACGCGCTAATCTCAGGAAATTTTGGTTCGATTTGAATAATTCTTTTTGTGTTGGATAGTCCATTTATCGAGGAAGGCTATAGGCTATATAACATCACGCTATGACCAACAGGAGCAGAGCAGCAATGAAACATGTTGTCAAATCGGGAAATTCTTATTGAGAGCTTCCGTTGCGTGCGCTGCGTAAACGGTTTACATTACGCAAAAATTATGTATGACGGAATTTTTCCTCATGAAACGTTCTAAAATAAAGTCCGCGACAGCATATATCTATCTTTTAAGGTTAACTCACTATAACCTTTTTTATGGAAATCAAATTGGTTTTAAAATAATACATTACTTGCGACGGTATTTTTATGAACATAATATTAATCCTTACCCAAATAAATACGTTAATCATTACAAACATTTAATTTTGAACAAAATTTCCCTTGACATCATTTGATTTCAATGAATATCTGACAAGATATCGTAGTTTCTTCAACGGCAGGTGATGGGGAGCAGTCGGAGTACGACGGCTCTGTCTCAGAGTTCATTGAACTCTGTCATCTGTCAATTTCGAATCAATTTGTCAGACATATCTGTACGTAATTGTTTTATAATCGCGTTATTCCGCCAGAAAAACATAGGTCACAGCAGTTGTTGTGTTGTAAACTGGAAGAATACTAGCAGATATAGTAAATTTAAATTTTATTGATTCCCAAGCGGTTCTTGGAAAGATGAGCAATGCAGGAGATGGTTAGCTGCCGGGAAGAGAAAAAAGTAAATAAATCATAATCCTCATTTTAATCCTGTATTTGACATTTTTCTTATAGAATACATTTTGCCTATGTTTATTTAATTTTATTCAGAGCTGATGGATCGCCATGGAATCCAAAACCATGTGTTTTGTAAAGAAATCTGATTTCAATTAGAACGGTCAGAGCCGTCAACAGTGCAAACGCTAGATGGCGCTAAAGTCGTGCACGGTGCCTCTTTGTTCAATTGTTTTACTTTTAGTTTTTTCTTGAATTTTATTCTAATAGTACGACAAAATCTTCCCATTTCATATTTTATTTATGAACACACCACTTCTTTTACTGGCAAATCTTGACGCACTGAATAAAATAATAATCACTTGTAAACGCTCGTTAAAACGCCGAAACACTGGTCACGCCGCTCAACAACACGCTCTAAACGCTGCTACGGATACACCTAGAGAGAAATCCTTTGATTAAAATAAAATAGCAGTAGATATTTTACTTTCTTACGTTAAGTATTCAAACAGTGACTCATATACGTACACAGACACATTTACTCGCACAAACAATCATTGTTATTACACACCAACAAAGAAAGAGACAGAATAATGCACAAAGGTGGCGTACGACCAAGACGGAGCATCGACGCTCTTCGTATTACTTCGTTAGTACTCGTGTAGTCACTCGTGTATGTTTCTATCCCGCTCTACAAAATGGCGAACAAATTTGAACGGATACATCATATCTTTAGAAAATTATAAGAAAAATGTATTTACGAATGAAATGTGAGACCATGTGATTTGTTTTTTTTCTTTTAGAGTAGTTCGTACACCCGGTGAAGGCACACGAAGGCATTTTTTCTTCTGAGAGTGTGGTGGGGCGAATTTGAAATAAGCACGTACGCACGTCTCAACCGAAATCTACTCGTATTGCGACTGAGGACTGTTAGGCCAATTTAGCCTAATTTATGCGGTCCATGCGCTATCGTGTAGTGACAACATATCTTCCGCTATTTTATTCGCTCGAAACAACACCCCGCTGCACGCCCCGCCGCGCCGCCGGTTGCGAACTTGCGGCCTTAGACCCAGCTGAGGAACCACCTATACCGATATTCCAGTACCTTAGACCAGTACTACGTTAAAGTGCTAAATCGGGAGCTTATTACTAATTCTATGAAAGCTATTAGTTTTATCTGATGCTATTAGTGACCATCTGTGTTAGGACTAATAGCACCACCTCGGGATATGGTTATCATGGACCGCTTATGTAAGTTGGCTTATTAAATTGTAAACAGGGTGATTAATGTGATAAAACCAGGCGTCAAATTCATAAAATAAGTTATTATATGTAGAAATCATCGTTCGTCACAAAGTTAATTCGTCACATTTTTAGGGTTCCGTACGTCCGAATACAAAAACGGAACCCTTATAGGATCACTCGTGTGTCCGTTTGTCTGTCGCTTACAGTCAATTATCTCCGAATCTACTAGACCGATTGAGTTGAAATTTGGTACACATATCAAGTCCTGTGACCCAAGCAGAGAGGTGTGACGTGAATAGATGAAATCTGTATGTGGGAGGTAATTTTTGGGGGGGGGGAAGGGGAAAATTAAATTGTATTGTAATTTTAAATTAAATAAGTCCATGAAATTAAAATAACATGGTAAATCACTCAATATTGTGTGTACCAATTTGGGTCAGATTTAAAAAAACGTGATAGGTAACAGCGTACGGAACCCTCTTCACGCGAGTCCAACTCGCACTTGGCCAGTTTTTATAATTTCCACGGATAGAACGTACTTGTCCCACATTCAAATTCAACTATTTAGCAAGAGCAGATAAATATATAAATAGTCAATTATTCGATAAACATCGAATCGATTACAGTTCAAACATTAAAGTATCGAGCGGTAATCGATCATAACTTCGTGACTGACTCGAGATAATTATATCACTCAGGCCCAGATATGATCGATTGAGCGGCCGGCGTGATGTGATGGGTTCGACTGCTGGCTGAGGCTTTTTTTGTGTCAAGTTGATGTTGGCTACTGTTTTTTTTTTTTTTTGAAGATATTTGAGTAAGCTATGATGGATTGCCGATGTGGACGCATGTTTTAAGAATGTTGTCGCTACTAGACTACTGAGCGATTGGGTGGTAACTGGCAACGTAATAGCAACGTTTATATAAAAATTGTCATAGTCACCGCTGTACCTATATCGTATTCTTCTTTGAAATCTCTCATAACATACATACATAACATACATCTCCAAACAAAGAATAGGCATGTTGACGTCAACAAATTTCAAATCTAATTAGTGCGTCAGTTAATGTTTATTTTTTATATGATTAAAAAAATTAAAAAACATTGACGTAAACATAAAAACGTGCGCAGCAAAGGGCTCAGAAACAGCTTAGAAGGTTTAATCAAACATTCAAAGCGTGTTACAAGACAGGTCGTTTGTAATAGTATGTAAATATATCAAATACATCCACCTACATAATCAACTTGAAGCTACAAGCGCAAACAATGCATAACCACCTACTAGTTCAATAGAACATACCGCAGCTACCGGCAACATTTTCGAGAAGCTCGTGGCTAAGTATTGGGCAAATGTGCCAACCCAGGCTCAAGTTACAAGCCCTAACATTGGGCAACCACCCACAACATCACTAAGTGTCCTCCACACATACCACGACTACCGACGACTTTTTCATCTAAAATAGAAGATGCCAATTACGCGGCCTTATACAAAACGCGGGCGACTTTTTGTCGTTGATCTGAAAAGGCACTAATTATGGTTTCCGGTTAGACAGAGGGAATGTTGGGCGCGCGGCAAAAAAGTCGCAGAGGTGTGCGCGAAACGCGGTGCGATGCGCGACAGTCGCTAGCGCAGGGTTGTCTAGCTCTAGAGTCGTGATACCTTGATGACTATCAGATATTATCTACAACTCCTCCTGATTTTTGTCATTTGAAGACAGTCGTTCTAAACCAAAACCAAAGTGTTTATTTAAAAAATAAAACAGTATAATAGTACATTGTTATCCCAGGCGTGAAAGTTACTTATTTACGTCCCGAGACGGGGTTTGGCGTCCCGAAACGTAGTTCGAAGGACTAAATAAGTAAACACTGTGCTTTTCATTACGAATACGAGGAAAGTTAAATAAATAACATAAATTATTAGCTAAAGAAAAAATGATTGAAGATCGGATTGTCACTTTGTCGCTTATTTTGTTTATTTTTAATTTTTGTGCTGTGGTCGTCCATCTATACAGCCAGGATTTTTCATGTTCATTATTTAAAAAATGGCAAAGATTTTGTCGAAATCTGTGTTAAGTATTTTAGAGAAATAGTTGAAAATAAATTTATTTTAAAGTCATTATTTATGTTCTTAATATTTAAGTTATTTTAATTGCTCTGTAATTTAGTGACTGTATAAAAAGTTTGAACATGGTTCAATAGAAATGTCAAAATAGAACTAGTTTTTTTTTTTTTTTAAATTTGGCAGCTGTCAGTTGAAAGCGATTTTCCCTAGGCCGGCAATGGATAATTTTCAAACGGCTAATCGAACATGTAATGACCTACTTTCAGAGTATGAGGAATGAAATAGTAGATTATTAACCCAGAGGATAAAGCAGTGTCTTCCGTCGCGGGTGACGATTTAAATCGCGAGCGTAACGAAGAACTCAAGGTTTACTCCCGAGCGTAGCGAGGGTGTTAAAAACTTAAATCACAAGCGAAGCGAGGGATTTAAGACGAGTCCTGAGTGTAGCGAGGGATTTAAGTTCACCCAAGACTAAGACAGCTTTATCACCGAGGAAAATACTCTACTTTTCGTACCATTTGCGAAAAAATTAACACAATAATAATATGAGATAAGCATTTACTAAACATTAACATTTACTTATTTATAAAAAAATAAATTAAATAAGCTTAAAGTTTATGTATTTGAAGAAAACAAAAACGCGGCAAATTCCTAGACTAATATTTTTTTGTCGGAAAAGCAAAGGCATCAGCTCATACGGCCTCGTCAGTTTTCGTCATTTTATTTAATAATCATAACTGCATAATAAATGCGCATTCCTTTTTCAAAAAGATGTAGTATGCTTTATATACAAACTCAATGGTGTAAACACAGATGTACAACACGGTCACATTATCTCGAGACCTGGCGTCGATGACGTCACGTCGCGTCGGCGCTCTGTATGGTGCGCTAAACAAGTATCCTCTAGTAGGATATTATTATAAACAATAAGATTTTCAACAAAACAAATATTGTGTTAATTAATTTAATGTAGGTAATATTATTATAATGATATGATTAAAATGATGAAAAATAAAGCATTCCAGCGAGGTCTCTAGATAATGTGACCGGGTTGTAGTTCAGTATAAACGGTAAGTATTCCAAATTTAAATCACATTCTCTCCCTAGAGGATGAATGAAATTCAGTACAATTTTCTTTCCCTGTTTTTAACAGATTAAAAATGACTATTGTTATGTTCGCTTTTTGTGGCATAGAATGTCACTTTTTTGAGCAAGTGGTACGAAAAAATAGTTATGGTGCTACAGTCCAAGTCACAAGACATAATAACTGTGAAAGTACCGTAGATGCCCATGCAAAGGAGTAGGTCTCTATGGAGAAGAACGAGCAAGAACCTCCATGAACACTCTTTTTAGATCGCCAGAATTATTACAGAAACTTTATTACATCATTCATTTTCAGATAGTACAGACGCCAGCACATCAAGCTACCACAATCTGCCAAATTTCTTCAACAGATTTTCGACCTTATCACAATAAGGGAAGGTTAATGTTCGATTGGCAAAATCTGACAGTTTCGGGTAGGTTGACCTGCTGGCGTCTGTACATTATTTAGGTACGTTGAAGGTGGTCAGTACACGAAACTGTCAACCAGTACCCTGAGCACGAGTTTTCACTCTTTTACTTTACAGCGTTTTTCCAGTATTTACAGCGTTTCTTGTATGAAAAAATTTAACAGCGCCTCTGGTGTGCGAAGTAGGAACTAATTTTTTCCTTGAAAATTGTCAATTTGAAGTTGTCAAAGTTCCAGTTTACTTTACGTCTCAAATACTGAAAACTCGTGCTCAGGGTACAGGTATATCAAAGGTAGGTATCGTAATAAACTAGTACTAACTGGGATTTTGAGGTAAGATTTAAAGTCACTCCATGTGAAATATTGATACTAAGCTGCATTCGATTAGACTGGGAACCGACCTCAACATAGATGGGAAAAGAGTGACTCTCATCAGTGTTAAATTAAGAGAGGATAGATGACACCTGTGTTTGTGTACGTGCACACTTACTGCATTTAGTGGCTGTATAAAAAGTTAGAACATGGTTCAATAGAAATGTCAAATAAGAACTAGTTTTATTTTTTAATTTAGCAGTTGTCAGATGAAAGCGTTTCTCCCTAGGGCTGCAATGCATAACTTTCAACCCGCCCCTCAGGCATGCTATGACCTACTTTCAGAGTATAAATAATGAAAAAATATTTACGCTGACGGAATCTAGTGTCCATAGTTGTCTACGTGCCAGCCCTGCCACATACCTACAAACGCGATTTCTATCAGTACTCGCGTCACGTAGAGCCCCGCGCACAGAGTAACGTACCAACAAGGCTTAATGAATATCTTCATTGCGGTACATGTGTACCGAATTACTGATACCCCATTAGTTGACAGATAACGGTAGTTTTTTGTGGGGATATCAATTTTTATTGACAGAAATATGAATGAGTGAGTGAATGAAAAATTGTTGTGCAGTTATGATGAGCGATCGAGAGTGGTTATGAGTATCGATGATCGAGCAAACTCAGTTTTTTATTAAAGGTGTTAGGTACTTCTTTTTTTGCTTATCTATGTGTGTTTGTGTGTGAGCAGTTTAAAATGGTCTCCAAGAGTAAATTACAGTCTACACCTCAGCATAAGTACCTTGAGTTATTTTAATCATAACATAAGTTACTTGTAAATAAATATAAAACAAATAAATAAAAAAAAAATGCAAATAGCCAAATGCCAATTAATGTTGAAAAACCTAATTAATTTTTGCACTTGCCTTTAATTAACACTACGGTACCTATCCAGTGTTCAATTGAAATGACATCTGTCAACTTGTATTAATTTATCAAACTCTTACTTAATTATTATGCAAAAATTCTTCAATAAAAAAATGCTTGAATGCAAAATGTTATTCTCTGTCGTCAGTTTACTCTGTGCCCTTCGATGGTGTCGAACAAAAAGAGAACATTGCTTTAATTGATTAAAACAAGAAACAATCAAATGGAGTTCAAAGTTAAAATCAAATTAAAATTCATAAGTTTTATTTTTTCAAAATTCGGCTTCTTAACCTAACACCCACTTTGGTATGCAGCTAATTTTCAACTACTATGCTATTATCAAACAGACAGGGGAAGCGAACGTGAAGCGAAGCGTTTTTGTTTGTAATGTATGGAATTGTTTGAAGCCTGTCACATAGGCTTTCGCTTTTCTATAATATGACAGGATTCGGATCGCATTCGCTTCGCCTGTCTGTTTGACAATAGCTTTAGGGTTTCTATTATCCTGAACGAATACTTATTAAAAGCAATAAGTATTTATTAACTAATTACTGTCTAATTTATCCATCAGAGTTATGGCAGCTAAAGCAGTGCTGCTAACACATGTAACACAGTCATTCATCATTTTTAGGGTTCCGTAGCCAAATGGCAAAAACGGAACCCTTATAGATTCGTCATGTCTGTCTGTCTGTCTGTCCGTGTATGTCACAGCCACTTTTTGTCGAAAGTATAAGAGCTATCCTGTTGAAACTTGGTAGAAAGATGTATTATGTGAACCGCATTAGGATTTTCACACAAAAATCAAAACAAAACAAATTTTGGGGGTGCCCATACTTAGAATTGAGACTCAAAAAAAATTTTTTCACCAAACCCATACGTGTGGGGTATCTATGAATAGGTCTTTAAAAATGATATTGAGGTTACTAACATCATTTTTTTCTAAACTGAACAGTTTGCGCGAGAGACACTTCCAAAGTGGTAAAAAGTGTGTCCCCCCCCCCCCGTAACTTCTAAAATAAGAGAATGATAAAACAAAAAAAAATATATAATGTAGACCTCAACCAAAACTACCAACGAAAATTGGTTTGAATGAGATACAGTTAGCAGTTTTTGAGATATAGTACATTTTCAAAAACCGCAAATATAACTTTGCCATTCATACAAATACTATGAAAAACAAAGTTATTTTTATTGTTTGTGTATATTACTTACTAATCTCAATATAATTATATCTCTAATCTATGCTTGCTGCTACGGAACCCTTCATGGGCGAGTCCAACTCGCACTTGGCCGGTTTTTCACTATGACGTAAAGTAAACGGAACTTTGATGTTAATTTGATGGAAAAAAAATAGTTCCTCATTCGTACACATGCAACACTTTATTATTTTCGAAATGAAACATTGAACAACCGGGTCGTGGAACTAACGAGCTACCGTGACCCCGGAACGTAAAGGGCATTGAAGGACACCGTGGATTTTAGTCAGTACAAGACATGACAGTCCCTCCTGCCCTGCCTTGGATGGGAGGACTCATTTGATGATTTTACCACGGTAAAAAATTATAGATTTAAAAAATCTAAAAACCCACCTTTTTAAATGTCCTAAAAATAAGAAAATAACCCTACAGAGCTGAGAGAGGGGCCACTCAAAACGTGGGGGCGTATAGCATTTAAGGGATTATTTTTGGGATATATTTACATGACGTGTATAGATCGTGGTGTAACTTGCAAAGATACGCCCCCACGTTTTGAGTGGCCCCTCTCTCAGCTACGTAGGGTTATTTTCTTATTTTTAGGACATTTAAAAAAGTGGGTTTTTAGATTTTTTAAATCTATTAATTATTTTATTATTTTTATCATTGTTCATCGGGTTTGAAGCTACCCTGAAAATTTCAGCATGCTAGCTTATCGGGAAGTGCCTCAAAGCCTGTCCGCCATCTTGGACGTCCGCCATATTGGATTTAAGTCACATGACTATTTTTTTCGTATTCCTGACAGCAAACCCTTTTATTTGATACCCATATCATGGGGGTGGATTTCAAACAGCCAGTCTACCATCTTGGACGTCCGCCATATTGGATTTAAGTCACGTGACTATTTTTTTCGTACTCCTGATAGCAAACCCTTTCATTTGATATCCATATGATAGGGTCGCATTTCAAATAGCCTAGTCTGCCATCTTGGACGTCGGCCATATTGGATTTAAGTCACGTGACAATTTTTTCGTATTTCTGACAGCAAACCCTTTCATTTGATACCTATATCATGGGGGTGGGTTTCAAACAGCCAGTCCGCCATCTTGGGGAGGCTGCCATTTTGGATTTGTTATGACGTTTCTTAGCTACTCATGTATTGTCATCAGAACTCAAAGCGTGTACAAAATTTCAGCCTGCTAGCTTATCGGGAAGTGCCTCAAAATTGAGTTGCAAAAGTCCAACCGGAACGACAAACAAACAAACAAATAAATAAACAAACAAGAAAAGTGAGTGTATAAAATAGATTTAAAAAATCTAAAAACCCACGTTTTTAAATGTCCTAAAAAGAAGAAAATAACCCTACGGGGCTGAGAGAGGGGCCACTCAAAACGTGGGGGCGTATATTATATAAGGGATTATTTATGGGATATATTTACATGACGTGAGATCGTAGGTGTAACTTGCGAAGAAACGCCCCCACGTTTTGAGTGGCCCCTCTCTCAGCCCCGTAGGGTTATTTTCTTCTTTTTAGGACATTTAAAAACGTGGGTTTTTAGATTTTTTAAATCTATTAATTATTTTATTATTTTTATCATTGTTCATCGGGTTTGAAGCTACCCTGAAAATTTCAGCCTGCTAGCTTATCGGGAAGTGCCTCAAAGCCTGTCCGCCATCTTGGACGTCCGCCATATTGGATTAATAGCCTAGCCTAGCATAAGCCACATGACTATTTTTTTCGTATTCCTGACAGCAAACCCTTTCATTTGATACCCATATCACGGGGGTGGATTTCAAACAGCCAGTCTACCATCTTGGACGTCCGCCATATTGGATTTAAGTCACGTGACTATTTTTTTCGTACTCCTGATAGCAAACCCTTTCATTTGATATCCATATCACAGGGGTGGATTTCAAACAGCCAGTCTACCATCTTGGACGTCCGCCATATTGGATTTAAGTCACGTGACTATTTTTTTCGTACTCCTGATAGCAAACCCTTTCATTTGATATCCATATCACAGGGGTGCATTTCAAATAGCCTGTCTGCCATCTTGGACGTCCGCCATATTGGATTTAAGTTCCGTGACTATTTTTTTCGTATTCCTGACAGCATACCCTTTCATTTGATACCCATATCATGCGGGTGGGTTTCAAACAGCCAGTCCGCCATCTTGGGGAGGCCGCCATATTGGATTTGTTATGACGTTTCTTAGCTAGTCATGTATTGTCATCAGAACTCAAAGCGTGTACAAAATTTCAGCCTGCTAGCTTATCGAGAAGTGCCTCAAAATTGAGTTGCAAAAGTCCAACCGGAACGACAAACAAACAAACAAACAAGAAAAGTGAGTGTATAAAAACGTGGGAATAACGTGGGAACGTGGGAAAATAGGCGTTTTTAGGGTTCCGTAGGCAAATGGTAAAAACGGAACCCTTGTAGATTCGTCATGTCTATCTGTCTGTCTGTCTGTCCGTCCGTATGTCATAGCCACTTTTTGTCGAAAGTATAAGAGCTATCCTGTTGAAAATTGGTAGGTAGATGTATTATGTGAACCGCATTAGGATTTTCACACAAAAATAAAAACAAAACAAATTTTGGGGGTGCCCCCCATACTTAGGATTGAAACTCAAAAAATTTTTTTTCACCAAACTCATACGTGTGGGGTATCGGATAGGTCTTTAAAAAATGATATTGAGGTTACTAATATCATTTTTTTCTAAACTGAACAGTTTGCACGAGAGACACTTCCAAAGTGGTAAAATGTGTATCCCCCCCCCGTGTAACTACTAAAATAATGGAATGATAAAACTAAAAAAAATATGTAACGTAGACCTCAACAAAAATTTCCAACGAAAATTGGTTTGGATGAGATACAGTCAGCAGTTTATGAGATATAGTACATCTTAAAAAACCCCAAATATAACTTTGCCATTCATACAAACACTATGAAAAACAAAGTTATTTTTATTGTTTGTGTATATTACTTACTAATCTCAATATAATTATATCCCTGATCTATGCTTGCTACTACGGAACCCTTCATGGGCGAGTCCAACTCGCATTTGGCCGGTTTTTACAGAATGGTTTTAGTGGGATCAGTATTTTACATGGAGAGACTGCCTATCGGACCTCCACAACCCAGTAACTGGGTAATACGATACCCCGTGGTAGACACTAGCTGTCGGACTAATTAAATCTGTAATTAATTGGTGTTTTCAAAAAAAATTGCCTATCAGTATCACTGTTAAATGAATTATTCAATTTGCTTACTGTATATTTCTGCTGTCTCCCTCGCCACTAGAGCGGCTGATCGTCATCGTCATCTTCATGATCGTACGACCGTATTAACACACGACCACACAATACAACGAGCTACACAATACAATGAGCTACACTCTAGCTCGCCTACTTCATGATTAAGTGTTAAAATATACTTACATAATTATGAATTTGTTATTCTTATGTTTTTCCTTCCTTGAATGTATTCAGTGTTGTGGGTTTTTCAGGAATACTTGAGTGACTTTCAACAACTACGATTATTTACCTAATTATGGCAGATTGTTTCTGGTTTTTAGGGTTCCGTAGCCAAATGGCAAAAACGGAACCCTTATAGATTCGTCATGACGTCATGTCCGTCCGTATGTCACAGCCACTTTTTGTCGAAAGTATAAGAGCTATCCTGTTGAAACTTGGTAGGTAGATGCATTATGTGAACCGCATTAGGATTTTCACACATAAATAAAAACAAAACAAATTTTGGGGGTGCCCCCCATACTTAGAATTGAAACTCATTTTTTTTTTCACCAAACCCATGCGTGTGGTGTATCTATGGATAGGTCTTTAAAAATGATATTGAAGTTACTAATATCATTTTTTCTAAACTGAACAGTTTGCACGAGTGACACTTCCAAAGTGGTAAAATGTGTCCCCCCCCCCCCCTGTAACTTCTAAAATAAGAGAATGATAAAACTAAAAAAAAACTATAATGTAGACCTAAACAAAAATATCCAACGAAAATTGGTTTGGATGAGATACAGTTAGCAGTTTTAGAGATATAGTACATTTTCAAAAACCGCAAATATAACTTTGCCATTCATACAAACACTATGAAAAACAAAGTTCAAAATCAAAAATCAAAATATTTTATTTTACATGGGCCTCAATGGGCACTTATAAAACGTCGAGAGAAAAAAAAAAATGGCACGGTTCGGGTTGGTCGTTTCCATGGAGAAGAACCGGCAAGAAACTCCATGGTTACTCTTTTAAAATATTTGCTTTTACAATGTCATTGTTACAGTTTGGAATACATAAACACGAGACAACATCGTAGGCATGATAAGAAGAGGGAACTTCTTATCAAAAGCAAAACAAAAAAAAAAAAATAATAAAATAAAAAAGTATATAATAATATATACGTAATAGTAGTTATTTTTATTGTTTGTGTATATTACTTACTAATCTCAATATAATTATATCCCTAATCTATGCTTGCTACTACGGAACCCTTCATGGGCGAGTCCAACTTGCACTTGGCCGGTTTTTTTAATTTTCCATACAATAAACGCCGCAAATTCTTTAAGTACACTGTAAGTAAAATTCGGAAATCTTGTGATAAGACCTCTGTAAATCTTACACCATGAATAAAGAAATGGTAGATAGATAAATAAGCTCGGTTTTATGAACAAGAAAATTAACATATTCCAGAAGAACTGTATGTTAATTTCCAACCATGTTCTTGTCCAGTGACACGATCACATTACCATCAACGTTTTCATCTACTTACCACCATATAAGAGTTAATTGTAGGCAAGAAGTTACCACACATTGCTGACTATTCCCGACGTGCATGTGATTGCGTTTTTCACAGGAACAACTATGTATTTAAAGTTTTTGTGAACATAGTATGGTCTAGGTAATGCGATGTCTTGCAATGTTGTGTGACTGGATGCAAGCTGATTTATAACTTATGGAATGGCGTAGTATTTTAATATGTTACTAGTATCTATATAACGAGGATTCGTTATCAGTGGGTCGCGATATCGCGGAAATAACACTCACAAGACCTTCGTTAACACTTTTAATTACTTGCTAAAATACACTGAATACAAAATAATCCAGGATGCCCGAGATTGGCTCGATTAAAAACTTAGGAACGCGGGAAGTTTAGCGTGAAGCAACGAATGTCTACTCAGACTGCCGGACCGATTCAAAGTGATCACTTCACTCAACCGTCACCGCCCACGTGGCCTACCCCACACAGGTTAGCCAACCTATCTGCCAACGTGATTAAACTTCCGAATCGACATTTGAATCGAATATTCGCTCGATGTCTCCATTACTCCACGCCAACCATCCCCAAGTTAATACTTGACGTTCCTAAACGTTATCTGTCAAATCTAACTACATAGTTTCTCCAATGAGAGATACATGGCGCTAATCCAAGTTGATTGATATGCGTCGACGCTTCGACATATATATTAGCGTACTAGCTTTTGGTTTCGGTTTTGGTCGCCCCCATTCTCCCTTCATAGCCTATGACCGTCTGTAGAGCCCTATCTCTGTACCAAAATTCATAAAACAGCTCAGCCATTTTGTCGTGAAATTGGAACATACATACAACGATTTGAAACAGCTTTTGAATAGAAGTAAAATCTGAGTCACTTCGAAAATAAAAGTTCGTGGCTGGGATGGACTTGATGTGCGATAGGCTGAGTTCATTGCTTTGGAATAGAAAAAGTAAACATTATGAAATGAAAACTCTTGCTCAATTACAATACGGCAGGCGTCCATAAACTACGGTGACCGATTCCATTACGCGGGCCGCATGCTGTTCTTTACCGTTTTTCGGATGCGAATGCTGTCGGCCAAAGAAAATATTCCCAAAGCTAGGACTACTTTAGCACAAGATGTTATCCCGGCTGAAATTAAACCCAATATTAAGACTACCTACTGTATTGAATTAGTGCACTAATACTTCCCGCCCACGTCCTCACTAATGAAGTCAACTAACATCGGAGACATATTTTTTCATCGTCTCGTTACCGGAGCGTCATGAATCAAGTGTCCAACACTGTCTCAACTCCAGTAGTCCGTGTTTGACAACTCAGTTTTTGTCATCGGACAAACTGGTACTGATAAATTGTGGACGTGTAGTTTATTCTAGTCCTGGGTTCGACTCCAGGGTCGAGCAAAAAGACCTATTTTAAAGAGCCCTTAATTTTTTTTCCTCTACTCGTTTTTTCAACACATTGCCCACAGCTTACACTTATGTACATAGTATGTATACGTATAAATATATATTCATATAGGTATATTTATATATATGTATATTCATTATTTTAATTATATGTATCAATATTTTATACATGTAAGTAGAAGTCTAAACAAAACGCTGATACCATGATTTATGTTTAAAACTGATTTACATCCGTCATATCACCATCATAGGTCCAGTTAAAAACCAGCGTCGGGCACTAGTTGCTCGATATTTTGCTGAACTGGGCCTATTCCACGTGTTTATTCCACGTTTAACCCCCAAAATCTTTACCCTCGTCCACGTTCAAACCCTGAACATTTCCCTAATGACAGTTATTTTTTAAACTTCTCAATATAAACTGATATTACTTATATAAACTTTAATTGATGCCTCCTCAACAGCGATTGGCATCACAAATCGTCAACTAAAATATCTCAATCTGGAACCAGTTAGCCGAATATAAAGCAACATACATACATACGTACTATGACATGCACAAGCACATACGAACAGCTCTGAACAGCCCACACCGCGAGTGTAAACAGCTATCTAATGTACGGTACATTAACATAAGCCGACGAATTTAGTGTCGTAATCTTAGCGTAAGGATCAATTAAGCAAGTACGTACAGAAGTACAATGATTTTAACCGTCTTTCTACAAAAAAGTTAAACATCCTGTTGAACACTTGTCCTAAAAAACTCTCAACATTAAAACGGAATTTGACGTTGATATAGGGTTCTTTCGCAGTTACACTTTTTTAGACAAGTGCTCAACAGATGTAAACTATGTGGTACTAGCGACGGTAAGCGTTCCACTTTGTCGAGAATCTAGATTATTTTTATGTATTTAAAATTATTATTTACAACACCGGGCCCGGCGTGTACAGTTACGTGAAATTAAGTCCCATGTAGAACTTCGCTCAATACTCAAACATTACTTAAAACAAAGATTCAAGCCATTTGATTGGATGAAACTAGTTTTAAGTAACGCTTGAGTCTTGAGAGACGTTCTGTTACGCGAGCCTCAGTACCACAACACAATGTGTAAACAAAAGCAAATGCAACCCTTTTTAAGAAAAAAAAAAAGTTGAGAGGTGTCAAGGGACACCCGGATGGAACGAAGTTACTGTATACACTCAACAAAAATAATCGTCGCGACACCACACTGTTCAATGCGACTGAATTAAAATGGTTGTCTTGTTTTTTTACCGATTTATCCTACTGGTGGGAATCAGTTGGACAAATCGGTAAAACAAATGAAGGTCGGAACACATTTGCTTAACGATAGCAAGTAAAAAAAAGATTCAAGCGATTTTTGACTTTATTGACATTTTTTTTGGTTTGTTTTTTCATTTGTATTCTCGCGTTTGTCCAATTTCAAAACTTTGACTTACTCGTACACCGTTTTATTGTTCTGTAACTTGTCGGGGTATATATTTCATTTTTTTACAACTTTGCTACCTATTATACAGTTTAGAATACTCTAGTTCTTTCTCACAAGATTAGCTGCATTTTTCTGTTGATTTTTTCGATTTTGTTGGCGCCGCTTTTCCAAAAAAAAAAACATTTTGCCGTTAATGCAAGTGGTCCTTCTGAACGTGATTGCATAGTGTACTGCTCATTACTATTATAAAATTACATATCGATATGTTTTCTAATTAAAACGATCGCTATATTAATGGTCGGCAGATCAGCTCGATTGCTCTAATGTTGATGTTAAGGTGTGGTTCGACTGCACTTTTGTGTAACTTATTCAATAAAATTAATAAACAGGAGCGGATATTTTGAAAAAAAATATTGGCTAAGTATTATTTTTTCACAATGTTTTTCTAATATTATTTTTATTCGACACTGAGTTTATTTATGTTAACATAACATCGGGCAGGTAAAATGGATTTATCCTTTTTACGGGCACGTAAGATAAGATGGAATGTAAAATAGATTTTAAAAAATCTAAAAACCCACGTTTTTAAATGTCCTAAAAATAAAAAAAATAACTCTACGGGGCTGAGAGAGGGGCCACTCAATACGTGGGGGCGTATATTATTTAAGGGATTATTTATGGGATATATTTACATGACGTATAATAGATGTAACTTGCAAAGATACGCCCCCACGTTTGAGTGGCCCCTCTCTCAGCCCCGTAGGGTTATTTTTTTATTTTTAGGACATTTAAAAACGTGGGTTTTTAGATTTTTTAAAATCTATTAATTATTTTATTATTTTTATTTTTGTTAATCGGGTTTGAAGCTACCCTGAAAAGGAGATGTTTTTTTTCCCTACAATAATGGCCCAACCGTGTACCTCAAGGACAAAAGTACGAAATTATAGCAAAAAAATCGTAGATTTTGAATAAAAATATGTTGAATTTATTCGCGCATTTGTAACACCAGAAATTGTCGATCAAAGATGTTAAAACTTGCAACCCAAGAATTTCAATCTGGCAATGTCATGATTTACGTCTCCGATGATGCGTTTCGTTACTTCATTTTATGAACGTGTGAAAATCCAAAAATGTACTTTATAGAATTTATTTATGTATTACAGATAAGTTTTTATTTCTAGTACACATTTTTTGCGAATAATCATGGGAACAAAAATTAAAAAAATACTTTTATTTCACATTTCGTATTATTTTTTGCGTTTGGTTATCTACCGGCCAAAAGCCAGGGCTCCCGACCTAGGCCGATAGTTTTTTTTTCTATTGTTGTTGATATCCATTTGTCAAATTACTGTCAAATACTGAAACACCGATGTCATATTTTGACGTGATTTTGACAGATGAAACAGATTGACAGCCGTAAACGCCTCAGTAAATGCTGTCATAAACGTTTCTTTGAACGCAGTTACGTTGCGAAGTAGTGTTTTTTCATATACTTTTATTTCTTTTTCTATCTAGTATTGAAGGATTTTAAATACTGCTAAAAATACTAATTATTGGAAGGAATTTTAATAGTAATTTGTACCTCGGTACATGTTTGGGCCGAAAAAAAAACACCTCCTTTCAGCCTGCTAGCTTATCGGGAAGTGCCTCAAAGCCTGTCCGCCATCCTCCCTGACGGCGTCAGCGTAATATGTTACGCTGACGACACGCTCGTCCTGGCGGAGGGAGAGTCGCACCAGGCGGCGGCCGACCTGGCGACGCAAGCGGTTGCGACAGTCGTCGATAGGATCCGGCAGCTGGGACTCGAAGTGGCGCTGCACAAAACGGAGGCCATGTGTTTTCATGGCCGCGTTAACGCGCCACGGTCCGAGTCCCACATAACGGTGGAGGGGGTTCGCATCGGCGTCGGGAGGACGATGAAGTACCTGGGGCTCGTCCTCGACAGCCGGTGGAACTTCAGGGAGCATTTCCTGAGTTTGGCCCCAAAGCTGAACCGGGCAGCAGCCGCCCTCAGGCGACTCCTGCCTAATCTCAGCGGGCCAAACGCCTCCTGCCGTAGGCTGTACGCCGGTGTCGTGCGGTCCATGGCCCTCTACGGGGCCCCCGTGTGGGCCCTGAGCATCCGGACGCGACCACTAAAGTTGGTCGCATGCCAGAGGGTCATGGCTATCCGGATGATCCGGGGATACCGCACGATCGCCGGCGAATCGGCCAACCTGCTTGCCGGATTACTGCCCTGGGATCTGGAGGCGACTGCCCTCCAGCGCGTCTATGAGTGGCGCGTGGAGGCGCAGAGCCGGGGTGCTTCCCCGCTGCCTCGAGAAGTCGAGGCGCGGCGAGAGGAGGTCCGGCGCGATCTCAGGGCAGTATGGAGGGGACGATTGTCGCAACCGACGGCCGGGCACGCCGCAATCGCGGCGGTAAGACCCCTCTTTGAGGAGTGGCTGGATAGGAGTCACGGCGTCCTGACCTACCGCATGACGCAGGTCCTCACCGGACACGGAAGTTTCGGGAGGTACCTGTGTCTAAGGAGAAAGGAGGAAACGCCTGGGTGTCACCACTGCGAAGATCGCCCGGAGGACACAGTAGAGCATACGGTGCAAGACTGCCCAGCTTGGGCAGAGCACCGACGTGTCCTCACGGCGGCGATAGGCGGAGACCTCTCGCGCCCGGCATTGGTTGCGGCCATGCTGCGGGGCGAGACGGAGTGGGAAGCGGTCGCCTCCTTCTGCGAAGCAGTCATGCTCGCGAAGGAGGAGGCGGGCCGCGTGAGGGAGAGGACAATGTCCTCCCTCCGCCCCACCCGCAGTGGTGGACACCCACGGCGACGGACGTCGCAAGACGATCTCCGGCCACCGTAGGCGCGGGCATGCGGGCGGCGAGTAAAGGGCAACTCGCTGCCCGACCATGGACCATGCCCGGGTCGACGGCGCGTTGTGTTCCACGCGCGCCTCAAAGAGCGTCAGCAAGATGACGGGGCCCCCCTCTAGAGGGCCGAAGCCTGCCGGGGTCGCGGGACTTATCTCATTACCGTGACCCCGGAATATAAAGGGCTATTGAAGGACACCGTGGATTTTAGTCAGTACAAGTCTGACAGTCCCTCCCGCCCTGCCCGGGGTGGGAGGACTCATTTGATGATTTTACCACGCAAAAAAAAAAAAAAGCCTGTCCGCCATATTGGATTTAAGTCACTTGACTATTTTTTTCGTATTCCTGACAGCAAACCCTTTCATTTGATACCCATATCATAGGGGTGGATTTCAAACAGCCAGTCTGCCATCTTGGGGAGGCCGCCATATTGGATTTGTTATGACGTTTCTTAGCTAGTCATGCATTGTCATCAGAACTTAGAGCGTGTGCAAAATTTCAGCCTGCTAGCTTATCGTGAAGTGCCTCAAAATTGAGTTGCAAAAGTCCAACCGGAACGACAAACAAACAAACAAGAAAAGTGAGTGTATAAAAACGTGGGAAAAAATGATAAACCTAAGCACTTACGATCTTGACAGCAAACAATAGGTTTCAATTGCCACTGCACCGCTGACCTTAGAGGCTAAGTTTAGCAATCATAATTGCCTGTAATTCACTGTTATCCTTGCCTGTCAAACAAATGTCAAATGTTTTTATAAACAACAGACTTTAACAAAGATTTTAAAATAAGATTGTGAGATAACGTCACGACCTATTCTCTTGGGAACGATATATAATTCACAGTTAGAGTAATCTAGGCTTAAAACCAGTGTATATTATTTTATAAATATTATACGCATTAACGCATGCGTAGCGAATTTCAAAGCCTTTCTTTGGAAAGAAAAAATTCGAACCGCGAGCAGGATTTGGACTTGCGACCTCCGGATTCATTACATCCGACGCTCTTTCCAACCGAGCCACCGAGTTTCTCACTGCGTCGAATTCTTCAATCCATTTCTATTCTATTTGTTTTAGAATATATAAATATTTTTTAATAAGAATTCTGATTGAGCATGTCCACACCAAAAGGGTTACCAACTCAGCATTTTATTTTTATATCGTATTTTCGTTGCTTACTTTCCTTGTGCTTACGACACCTAAACATTTTTCTAAAATAATCTTATTACTTCAATAATTATAAATGGACAGTAATTTATAATTCAAGATCACAAGATAAACAAGTCATACATATATATTTAATTAAAATTAAAACAACATCATCGAACCACACCTTAAACCCGTCACATTAGTCACACGTAACGAATGATCCTCGATTCGAATCGATTCATTTTATCGATCTACTTTCGATTGCATTACGATTATTTCGGGGCCGCACACTTATAATTATTTTGTTTATAAGTTGACGCGAGCTAGATGTTACTTCAATGTCAACTTGGGTGTGGGTGTACGTGGCAACATGTGTAATTAGGTATTCCGTTGTGAATGTCATTTTGAAGAATACCCTATGCGTCGTGTTCCACGTTCGCCTCAAAGAGCAGTGAGCATTCTCCCTTTAGAGAGCCAAAACCTGCCAGGGTCGCGGGTCTGTCTCGTCAGGCAACCGTGACTCTGGAATGTAAAGGGCTATTGAAGGATCACCGTGAATTTTAGTCAATACAGGTCTGACAGTATGGGTGCGAGAACGCATTTGATGATTTTACCACGATAAAAAAAATGCGAATAATAATGAAATATTTCTTAAAGACACTGTTGAAACGGTACTTCAGCTTTAACTGTTGCAAAATTACAATATCTTCTTGACGTTTAAAAGGACCCTTCATTTAAACAGCTTAAATTGTATAATATCACAAAATGATGACAGTTAGAATTGGTTTTTGTATCAATCAAAGTCATTCATCATTTTAATCAGAATACAGAAGCAAAAGACCATTTATAAACTGTCTTTTATTCTTGATTAAGTACATGAATTTACACTGATTTTATGAAGCTATATAATCACAAATGAAAACTATATCACTGACAAAGACAGATCAAAAGAAATTTTCCGCGAGTTTTTCAGTATTTTCCAAACGAAAAATGTCACCTCTATCTCGTATCGAACTCAATGTTTACATCGCGGGGCTTATTTCGCGGCACCAACACTTAAGGCTTATTTATTTTAATGTTCATTACTTCAATATAAATTAAATTTATTAATTTAAGTAATAGTGAAGGTTGGCCGACATGTTGTTGAGTAATTTAACAAGATTACGAACGAGCTTGTAATGATTTATTTGTGGATAATGTCTGCAAAGTCACGATTGAAACGGTGACGGATTAATTGGGATGCTAATTATGTAGTTATAAAAATAAAATACCCACAATAATTTAACTTAAATATTTTCGTCTGGTACCTAATGACATTTTATTATTTTGAATAAATGTAAAACTGTATTTGTAATGATATAGTAGGCTACTTTATTCAAAAAAAATACACGTTGCACTCGGAGCCTGCCGCGGTGAAGCTATTGCATAACATTTTATTTTATTTTGAAAGAATAAAATCGCCCACCGCGTGTATTTAACGAGAATATAATTTATTTAAAATGTTTGTGGTGCACTACTGTAATAAAGAACTTCTTTGTTGTAGGAGAATTTTATAAGAAGGTTTCATTGTGAAAACTCCTTTTGTAGCTGGCCGTTTAGAATCAGTAAGAAAAAGTAAATTGTTTTTATGAAGGATATTTTTATGATTGCCGAAGTCTCCCGAACTGAAACGATGTTAGACGATGCGTGGTATCAGGTTTTTTCATTACGTTTTTGGAAATTTTTTGATTCGGTCGCCGCGCCGCGCCGCGCTCAGAGCCCGCGATAAAAGCTATCCAATAGCTTAAAAATATATCAGTTCAAAAGATAGACTTATCAAAAAATATTTGACACTTTATTTTTCCTTTTTCGCAAACCAAAATAGACGAAGATACAAAGCTTCGAAAAATTACAAAACATCACTCGGTCGGTATAATTTTACAGGCGTTATGACGTCACCAGCCCCCACTCTACTAATTTTTTCCAAACCAAATCCAACCGGGGTGCTAAGACAGGAAACCTCCACGTGCGCCCGTGGACTGGAGTTCCCTCTCGGATACGTCCGGGGGGAAGACCAGTTTTTCGGGCCGGTGCGCCCTGGGATGCGGGCAAAAACTCTTCCTTAGGCACTGTGTGCCTAAGGGGTCTCTTTGCCCGTATGCGAATAGCCTGTCGGGTGGAGGCTCCAACGCGTGTCCCTCTGAACAGCAGAGGGCACAGCGGCGGAGCGGGCTTGCGGACGGTGAGTAATGGGTAAGCTCGCCGTCCGACCTAGCTCGGGTCGGTGGCGCGTCGTATTTCACGCGTCACCGACGGGGCCCCTTATGGGGCCAAATGCCTGCTGGGGTCGCGGATTTTTCTTAATCCAGGATACCGTGGCCCCGGAACGTAAAGGGCATCCGAAGGAACACGGGTGGATTTTAGTCAGTAAGAGCCTGACAGTCCCTTCCGCCCCACCCAGGGCGGATGATTTTGCACATTAATGATTTTGCCACCCAAAAAAAAAAAGGTGACACTTTGAAATTCAGATAACTGAAAATGTCTGAATTCACATAATTACACAATTATCAACATTCATCATTAATCAACTTTTAGAGTTAATAAAAGTCAGCTGCATCTGGTTCGACTGGAAGCCAACTCCAAAATAGTTGACAAAAGGCCATGCTGATGATAATGATGCTGAATGAACTTTTTGGTTCAACCTTAAAATTGTGTCAAGAAAAAAAAACAGCTGAGTTATTTCACTCAGCTGTTTTGTTCTTGACCCAAAAATCATGTGACAAGGGGAAAAAATCGAGGGTTGCAACCCCCGGATCACGGAAAAAGAAGGAATTGGACAGTTTACAAGGGACGGCAGAAGAGGTGTAGCGTTGCCTTGGCGGGGCCCCGTACAAAAATTTGTTTGGGGCCCTTAAGTAGGGTAAAGATCACTCAAAAAATGCATTTCTCTGTATCTACGCCGAAATATAAACAAAAAATTGGGCAAAGGTCATCAAAAAAGTTCCAGATGCGACTGATCAGTCCAGAGGTCGGAATTAGGAATTATTTTAATACTTGCATCGAAATGTTGATATTAATATGGATCTTCCCGGGATTTCTAATTGACAATCTCGTGCTTAAAACAGTATTACATATAAATGATAATAAAAACACCAGAGATAGATTAGACGAATAAATTGTGTAAAAGTAAAATAACTATTTTATTTAATAAGGGCCTTACTTATAAACATTGATTAAACGTTACTTATCTTAAATAGCTCTTAGGTCACTTACCATCTCTATTCATTAAAATAGAAATGACAAGGACAGGTGATATTTAATCGGTAGCTAAGCAACACAAGTTTTTATAAGTAAGGGGGTTAATCATTAAGTTTTTATAAATTTTTGTTAACGTACGATGGGGGCCCCGTATAATTGATACGGCAGATACGGCGGTAGCTACGCCCCTGAGTGACGGCATAGTGCTGAATCTTATTATTTTATGCTCTTACATCATTCTATATACGTCACCTGGTGGTTCATATGACCCATCCATTTTGGACATGGGCCTGTAGTCTACTCATAACTTGTGATATTCAATAAATAATAAGTAAAAAACTTTAAAAAGAGTGTAAAATACTCATAACTTTTCTTTCGGAAGTCGGTTGTTTTTTTCATTTCATTTAACTTTTTGGGGCGCTTTACGAACATCATGTGTACATAGCGAAAAGTGAAGAGAGAGGAGTTATTATTTCACCGATTCTTAGCCGAGTGCTAGGGGCGCGGCAATTGATATTTAGGCTATTTTAGCCAATCGCTTAAGGGTGCTCCCACATTTATCGACGCGGAATCGGTTTAAGCCGGTCAAAAAAACCTTTATGTCAACGTAATAAGGGTGTTAATAATACCATTCGCATCGGCTCGAGTCGTCCGAACCAAGCCACCCTAAGAAGATGTTTTGCCACCGACTTCCTGGACAAAAGTATTGGTTTATTAATGGTTGTTTTTGGAGTCGATTCACTCGGGTTTTGCCAAACCAAATCCAACCACACCAAACATTAAATCTTATTACCCTTTATTTCAAGGACATAAAGCTCATCATTCCAACCAATTCCACGTCAAAACGGTCACTCCCTTAAAGAACAACTTAATTGGCTGATTACGTATATAGATCAGAGATCTAGAGTTAACGATCTATATAGATCAGGGCTGATAAGCGCCTGCGCACGCGGCCCTAACAAGTTACCATAAGCAGTGTTTCTAATAAGTTAAGCGATAAATCACTGGACTTAGGTAGCCATTATAGTTGAGGTTGAACTAGTTGTATAGCGAGTTAATTTAACCTGTGTTTATACTGACGATTCGTTAGAGATTTCTCTATCGTCAACTATCTAACTCTAATTTACCGCGACTTCGTCCGCGCTACCGAAAAACGAAAAATTTTTAATTAAATTTTTGGATTTATTTTTAAATGCGGGGCGACATGCCGCGGTCCATTTACAGTATTTTTAGAGTGGAAATTAGCTTGGCTCGTTGTCGCAGCGCGATTAATCGCGTGTGTCTGCAGGAGGCTTAACTGTGCGGTAAACAATAACCGGTTTTAAAGAATAACCGCGGAAACAGTCCCTTTCAAAGTTTCTGCTTTTAACCGCAAAATTGTTTGGGACTCAAATAAAATTAGATTACTAAATTTTCGTATGGATTCGCTTGTATTTACAATCTCAGGAAAAAGAATTTCCTTGCCGGGGTCGCGGGGCATACGTATACCGCGACTCCGGTACACAAAGGGCTACCGAAGGACACCGTGGATTTTAGTCAGTACAAGTCTGACAGTCCCTCCCGCCCTGCCCGGGCTGAGGGCTCATTTGATGATTTTACCACGAAAAAAAAAGAAAGGCAAATGAATTTACTTGTTTCAATATTTTATTATTTGATACTAGCAACGCACAGGTGCGATTTGAAAAGAAAATAAAGCATAAAACACAACCTTTTAGGCCTTTTAGGAATTTTTTTTTTTTTTTTTTTATTACAATCCCAAAACTGTTCTCAACTCCTGAAAGCCAGAATCAATTAAAAATAATTAAAAAAAAAAAATTTGATTGATTCCATCCCATTCCTTTTATTTTATTATTCGACGTTTAAAATGATAGCCTAATTGAAAAAAAAATTGACAATTGAAATTGAAAAAGTTTAGTAAAAACAATAAACCTCCTCCGTGTCCAAAGTTGACCCCCTAACTCGATAGATGGCGTTGTAGTCGAATTAGAAGTCGCTATGGTTTCGTTACCGCGCGCCGTACATATACTGGCAGATAACGCGTTTCCCGGTAACAAATCAGATTTTTATTTAACTCACGACAACTGCGTCAGAGTACTGTAAAATGTGTAACATACAAAATAATTTTTGAAAAGGTTATGCGCTTCACGCGTAGCCTTCAGAATTTCAGATTCTTCAGAAAGCTCTAGGATGGGTCGGTCGTTATCGTTGACGGTTTTCCGTTTTTCCCAATTTATTTTTGTTGTCCAGGTTGTCCTCCAATTTTTTTTTAAATAAAATTCTTGGCGATTATACTTTTTAATTAAACTTAAAAAAAATACACTTACTAGTAATAGTATAGGTAGGTACTATAATATTATGTTCAGTATTAAGATTTTGCTCAGATATTATTAGAAGGCGTTCCGTTTTTCAGTTGCATTATTAGCGTACTAATAATGCAACTGAAAAACGGAACGCCTTCCTAAAAAAATGTGTTTATTTTTTATTTTTAGGTATTTTTAGTTTACATTTATATTAAGTACTTAAAAACATTTGAATTTACTTAACAAATAAATAGCTGATTAATAACAGTACTTTAAACAAATAGATATACTTAAATGTCTTAATGTTATTGAGATATTTGCGCTGAAAAATTTGTTTTTTTCTACTTTTAGATATTTGAGCAAAATTGATAGAGATAGAGACGCTTAAATAGTTTTAACTTTTTGGGTACCGAATTCCTTTTATTAATTTAATTTAAAATTATGATGGGATAGGATGGGATAGGATGGGATAGGATGGGATAGGATGGGATAGGATGGGATAGGATGGGATAGGATGGGATAGGATGGGATAGGATGGGATAGGATGGGATAGGATGGGATAGGATGGGATAGGATGGGATAGGATGGGATAGGATGGGATAGGATGGGATAGGATGGGATAGGATGGGATAGGATGGGATAGGATGGGATAGGATGGGATAGGATGGGATAGGATGGGATAGGATGGGATAGGATGGGATAGGATGGGATAGGATGGGATAGGATGGGATAGGATGGGATAGGATGGGATAGGATGGGATAGGATGGGATAGGATGGGATAGGATGGGATAGGATGGGATAGGATGGGATAGGATGGGATAGGATGGGATAGGATGGGATAGGATGGGATAGGATGGGATAGGATGGGATAGGATGGGATAGGATGGGATAGGATGGGATAGGATGGGATAGGATGGGATAGGATGGGATAGGATGGGATAGGATGGGATAGGATGGGATAGGATGGGATAGGATGGGATAGGATGGGATAGGATGGGATAGGATGGGATAGGATGGGATAGGATGGGATAGGATGGGATAGGATGGGATAGGATGGGATAGGATGGGATAGGATGGGATAGGATGGGATAGGATGGGATAGGATGGGATAGGATGGGATAGGATGGGATAGGATGGGATAGGATGGGATAGGATGGGATAGGATGGGATAGGATGGGATAGGATGGGATAGGATGGGATAGGATGGGATAGGATGGGATAGGATGGGATACGTTGGGATACGTTGGGATACGATGAGATACGATGGGATACGATGGGATAGGATGGGACACGATGGGATACGATGGGATACGATGGGATACGATGGGATACGATGGGATACGATGGGATACGATGGGATACGATGGGATACGATGGGATACGATGGGATTCGATGGGATACGATGGGATTATTTTCGTGATACGATTTTGAAATCAGAATAATGTAATCATTTCATATCAAATCCACGATTTA
The DNA here is from genome assembly GCA_950005045.1 of Agrotis exclamationis. Classification (NCBI taxonomy): domain Eukaryota; kingdom Metazoa; phylum Arthropoda; class Insecta; order Lepidoptera; family Noctuidae; genus Agrotis; species Agrotis exclamationis. The sequence continues at coordinate 17,489,116 of OX465440.1, forward strand.
GAATTCAAATTCAAAATGTGCCCCAATCTAACTGCCATTGCAAAACCTAATATACGAGTACATAATGTAATCTTGCGAATTAACATAAAATAATACATAAGAGTTATTGCGTGTGTGTGTAGCTAATAGGTTGGGTTATCTACCCGACACAACCTAAGTGGGTTGTAAATTAATAGGAAGGTACTATGGGTTGTCGATAGTGAGTGATAAGTGTTCGAGAAGAAAAGATATTGGATTATGTTATAATAATCTTCTTCTAAGTATGTCAAAAGCGGGCCCAAATAATCGTAAACGATTTGTATGCTTTTGGATGTATTTTGAACGAAGTCATTTAATTTATCATCTATCCAAATATATGTAATCAACATGAAAATGGTGGGCTTGAAAATGAACATGGACAAGACGAAAATTATGTCAAATGCCAATGTTGTGCCCACCCCAGTCTCTGTTGGAAACTCGGTACTCGAAGTTGTTGATTCATATATCTGTTTAGGACAAGTAGTCCAATTAGGTAAGTCCAACTTCGAGAAAGAGGTCAACCGCCGAATCCAACTCGGTTGGGCAGCGTTCGGGAAGCTACGCAATGTCTTTTCGTCCGACATACCTCAGTGCCTCAAGACGAAAGTCTTCAACCAATGTGTGTTACCAGTGATGACATACGGCACCGAAACGTGGTCTTTCACTATCGGCCTCATCTCAAAGCTCAAAGTCGCTCAGCGAGCTATGGAGAGGGCTATGCTCGGTGTTTCTCTACGTGATCGAATCCGAAATGAGGAGATCCGTAGACGAACTAAAGTCACCGATATAGCCCACCGGATTAGCAAGCTGAAGTGGCAATGGGCAGGCCATATTGCTCGTGGAGCAGATGGCCGATGGGGTCGAAAAGTGCTAGAGTGGAGACCGCGGACTAGCAAGCGCAGCGTAGGACGTCCACCAACGAGGTGGACAGACGACCTTGTAAAGGTCGCCGGAAGACGCTGGATGCAGGTCGCTTCCAACCGGTATATGTGGAGATCTAAAGGGGAGGCCTATGTTCAGCAGTGGACGTCCTATGGCTGAGATGATGATGAAATATATGTAACAAGGCATTTTTTCTCATAACCTAGAATGCAATGACTTCAAATTATAGAAAACTATGTTACATTTTTTTTTTCAAATACTTCTAGTTACTATGAAAATAGCAAACCTGTGAATTTATTATCGACTAGCGGCCCGTCCCAGCTTCGCACGGGTGGACAGGATATAATTATAGCCTATGTTAGCGCTCCCACACATAAACACGATACGACGTCGCGTCGTGGAAATCTACGACACGACGTCGTAACGTGTCGATGCACGATACGACGTTGTGACTCACGATGCAATCCTGCGCAGTAGTTATTCAAAATTCAAAGATGACGGATGGTATTGAAGTCGATCATTTAATTACGCTAGTCGAGCAGCGTCCCGTACTATGGAACAGAAGGCGCCTAGAGCGGTCCATTTTTTCGGAATGAACTAAAACACCACCCCAATGCAACGATGCTCATCGTAGATTTCTACGACGCGACGTCGTATCGTGAAACGTCGCCGCATCGTTATACGACGCGACATCGTATCGTGTTTATGTGTGGGAGCCCTTACTCAGGTTGAATGTAGCTTTCAATGGTAAAGAAGTTTTGAAATCGGCATAATGGTATTTGAGTTTATTCATTACGAAAATACAAATCTTTCCTCTTTATAATGTTAATGTAGATAAAATTACTTGGTTCGTGCTGTCGAATGCAGTGCAAGTAAATTCTATGTTATCTAAAAAATTAAATATTTTTCAAAACTCCCAAAATTTTCGCCAGCCCCACAGCACGTGATATTTAAGTGAGAACCTCTAGTAGCTTTACAGCCTCCGTCAGTAATTTAGACTGATCTATACGGACAGTAAGATTGGCCAACGATTGCCCTGTGTAAACAGCACTGAGTTTTATCATAACTTTGCTCGCTGTCCACTATTTATCAGGACTGATTTACTTTGCATGTCACTGGTTTTAACTGTTCCTGTTCCTAGTTGTATCATTTACGTAGGTGTCGATACATATCAAAATGTCTTGACATAGTGAATTTTTTTTTCGGTCATCGCGGAAGGAAAAGTTTAAAAGAATGTATTCAATTACCGACCGTAAAGCTTAAGTCAATGTTGTTGAAAGTCGTAGAAGATATTATTAATTTGAATCCCTTTGAAATCAATTTTATTGTCACTTGTCTAGTCCCTTTAATACAGTCCCGTCCGTTTAAATCCAGGGCATGTAAAATTGACACTAATATTTACGACACAAATGGCGCAAAACTGTTTGGCACATAACTTGCTATCAGTTTTACATGACAAGCTCCCGCTCTGGAAAGCTCACTTCTATGTGTGTGTCCACACTGGAAGCCTAGGGCGACGGCGGCGGCGGGCGCGATGGCGGGCGCGGCGGCGGGCGCGATCTGTGTCCACACTCAAGCGTTTGTTTTTGTAGCGGCGAATTCAGGTGTTGCAAACCGGTGGTACAAAGTAGTTTCTATAAATCTTGTTTAAAGAAATTAATTTTAAAACGTTTTATAGGTTGTTTAGTATTGCATACAAGTATATTATCAATCATTCTACATTTTTCTACTCAAGTAAGATAAAAATAATTTAAATATGTACAAAAACATCCAACGGTAGTACTTTAGTGCATGTTCTGGTAACTAGATGGCGCTACTAAAAGACTGAAAAGGTTTTATACACCTGCCACCCGCCCGTTGTATCGGTTGTTGCCTAGCAACGCCTAGGCTCGCAAAATAGCTTGTAGCCATCGCGCTGGGCCCCCGCCTTAGTCACTTCAATGTGGCCACGAGCGGCGATTTCATACATTCAATATTTCCGCGCCCGCCGCCGCCACCGCGCTAGGCTCGCAGTGTGTTTGAGCACTATGAGTTTGTTTTTATTAAATCTAGTTTCATTGAAGTAAATTGGCTGGATGTTTGACCTAACGAAAAACTGGTCCTTCGAGCCGGATGAGATTCGTACTTTGTTTAAGAAGATCTTAAGGTTCGATATAACTTAGCTTAAAGCAGCCCATTACTAGATATTGGGCCTTACTTAAGCTTAAGCTGCTTAAGACCTGATATTTGCCAAAACATTATTAATGTTATTTTTACCAATGGATATTTGACATACTTTTAAAATATCGATAATTATCTTAATTACCTATTAGCCTAATGATATCAATGCTATCCTCCTTTTAAGAGTAACATTTACGCAACCGCTCACCAAATAAAATGTAATAACTAGTTAAAATCTAAACCAACAAATAATTGCGCCCCAATTTATTTGTACATTCGCCAGCAGGTCAACCTAAACCCATCTGTCATACCAATTGAACATTAACCTTCCGCTATTGTGATAAGGTTGAAAAATTATTTTGTTTTTCTGTACATGAGATCTTTATTTAGGGAGTGAGTTCAGTTATTATATTGGGTTTTTAACTGACTTCAAAAGAAGGAGGAGGTTCTCAATTCGGTCGGTTTTTTTTTAATGTATGTACAATATACTAGCCAATTGGTTCCATAAAAATTTCATCCAATTCGGTTCAGTACTTTTAATTTGGTGAGCATTTTTTGATTACCGCTGTATGGATGACGCAATTATCTTTATTTTTGTGTATTTGCTACGCGATTACTCCGCCAATTGCGGAGTGTGGACCGGTTTTCAAAATTCTTTTTATGGTTGTTTTTGAAGGCGGTAAAATGTTATTGAAAAAAGTTTTTCCAGTAAAAAATTCTCATTTACTGTCACGAAGAATTGAATTTTGTCGTTTGATAACATTAGGTTGGCTCGCCCCCTATTACATAGAATTTAATTAAAAACATAACTGGCGAAATGTCAATGTATACGTAGGTAAGTTTATGTGCCTAAACTTAAGAGGATTACCCGCGTCAAAGAAAAAAATCCACCTCTCTGATTGGTCGTTACATTTTTAACATATATCACACCACACACTACTTGTGCCAATAGTAGTTTAAATGTGAACGCAAGGTTGTACCACATGTGAAGGGATAGTAATTGTTTCTAGTAATTGTTGATCGTGTGACGTCACTAACCACCTTCTATGCAAGGCAATGTCACGATGTATGTAGATCGTGGGTACAGCTGGAAGGTCAGATCATTCCTAGGTCTTGGTCTATAAGTCATAAGTCAGGTATTATTAGATACAGGTTAAGTTTAATATCTGTGTTTATGATACGGGCTTGTGTTTGAAATTTTTACAACAGAAAATTATCTTGAGGCTTGCAAAATGTGATCTTGCTTTATGATGAAATAAGTTGTAAAATCAATTACACGATTAGGTGAATGAACTTGAATATCAGTTTTCACTTCTGAAGAAAATTTATTTTCTTTTGAAGAACTTAAGAGAGAAAAAGTTGTCAATATATTAACAAGTTTTAATTAATTTACCAATATAACTGTATGGAAATAAGAAATATGGCTCTGTAGTGCACTTAAACATTGTTATAGGAATGCAATTAAAACACTGAATTTGATTTTGTAACCGTTTCAGGTATAAAAAAGCATTTGGAAGGTTTCCAAATACGTGTTTACATCTAAAGCTATTATATTCGGTGTTACGATATTAATTATTGCATTCCCTTATCAATGTTTTAGTGCACTACAGAGCCATATTTCTTATTATATGAAAATTTACTGTATGCAGTAAATTTACCAAATTAATTTAAACTCTACATATTTGACAGCTATTTGCGACGTTGCCAACTTTCTGGTTATGCGCCCTTAATATTTTCTCAAAACTCATGAGAATACACCGTGTTCCGGACGATATACATAAACTTCGACCAGATGTTCAAACCACGGAAGTAAGCATTTTTCATTATGGACACATTAATAAATTCTTATTTTTTATTTTTTGTTAATTTTCATACAAACTAAATACCTAGACGTAAATAACCCGATATGCATGCCTCTTCATCCGAATTGGCAACGTCATTCATAACATTTGGCGGGCTGAAACAAATGAAATGCAAATAGTATTTGATAGATTTCAAATTAAGATACTTTCTCACTGCATAGCTCAATTAAATTTCATTAAATGAAATTACAAATATCTTTGTAACGAAGCCTTTTTAAGTACTACTTCCTTTGCTGGATTTGATTTGTAAAAGCCATAGAAGTATTTGCTAAAGTTTATGGATAACGTGAAGAACACGGTGTATAGTTCCAATTCTTATTTGAGAACTTTGAGATTTAGTTAGCCCATAGTACCCAGTTACAGTTTACCCAGCCTAAAATTGTACCTGTCAAAAATAATTAAAAACAAAAGGAGAAAACATGGAAACACTAGCTTATGCTCGCGACTTCGCTCGCGTTAATTTAGTATTTAACAATTAATGTTAGTGTTGCTTTTCTCGTGAACAGTACTTTTTCGGGACGAAGAGTACCCTATGTCTGTCACTGTACACAGTGTACACGTGAAAATGTATTGCAAAACTAAACTTATATATGTCGCAGTGAAATGAGGAAATCAGGGATTTCACGAAATCCCTAGGGATTTCACGAATTTCCGGCAGATGTGGAATATTCTTATTTATTACGTCTTCTTACTAAAAGAATTTAGTGATATGACAAAACACCAAACTAAATCTAGTAAAATGTCAGAAAAGTCGACGGAGCACCACATAGCGGTGCTCCTACTTCTGAGTGGTTTAGAAAAAGATAACCACGCGGGGTCTTACAGACCCCGCCATCCCCTTCTAACCTAACCTGTCCAAATCAGGGTGCCCCCAGTCGTTTTTACGACATTTTTATTTCTCTGTGCTCCTTTTCGTACACTCCTACTTAAATACCAGCTGAACAACTTTGCATTTGAACGAGAAGAAGACGGACTTCATTGACACCCCGAGGTTCGGTTTGGTTAGGTTCATTTAAACCCTGTATACAGAAAAATCATCAACAGTATTCTTTATTTCACTACATTTAGTTTAGTGAAATGACATATCTCTGACTTTATGTTTAGTATTTTGTCGTATCACTAGATACTTTTAGTAAGAAGACGTAATAAACAAGAATATTCCATTTCGTGATATCCCTAGGGATTTCGTGAAATCCCTGATTTCTTCATCTCCCTGCGACATATATAAGTTTCAGGACGATTGGTTCAGTGAACGCGAAAGGTAACAAACTAACTTTCGTATTTATACATAATAATTATGTATTGTTAAAAGGTAGTATTAATGCTTTTACAGAAGATATAAATGCAGTTTTATTATTATTGCAAGGTAAGTAATCGAAATACGATTACCATCTGGAGAGGAATTTTTGCACCTTCTGAAAGATTAGTACACAGATTAATCAAAAAGTGTGCAACAACCTTAATTCCATTTATAAAACCAGCATGAGGTTAAAGTATATCATGTAGCTGGTTGACCTGCCTGTCAACTGTCGATCTGTGATTGGTCAATTAATTACACGCGGTCATTCCATTGGCCGACGTCGGTGGGGGGAGACTGACACATCAATCTCTATGAAGGTTGAATGACATTGAATGCAGTACAGATAAGATAAAACGTTTCTTGGTAATCGACTAGTACTAAACGGTTATGCCTGTTACTTTTTCAATGCCTAGATACGAGTAAGGTAGATTTTGTTAAAATTTGTCCTTATTTGCTATTACAATAATTTCTTCAATCTATCTGGTGATACAATTCCACAATATGAGCCCTTCATCATCATCATCATCTCAGCCATAGGACGTCTACTGCTGAACATAGGCCTCCCCTTTAGATCTCCACATATACCGGTTGGAAGCGACCTGCATCCAGCGTCTTCCGGCGACCTTTATAAGGTCGTCTGTCCATCTTGTTGGTGGACGTCCTACGCTGCGCTTGCTAGTCCGTGGTATATGACCCTTACTGCTCAGAAAATGAAATGTGGTTTCGACGGATATAATGACCTAGGATTGGTATCAGTAGTGATATTATTTTCCTTATCCTAGTCATTCCTGGTCAAAGACCACCATCAACTCCCTCTATCATCGTAAACTTATCTAGTTCGTTCTCTCCTTCGTGTCTGCGATGACCTTTTTATTTATCGTGGCAAAATCTTCAAATGAGTTCTAATCCATGGTGTTCTTCCATAGCCCTTTACGTTCCTGGTTCACGGTTATCCGATAAGACAGTCCTGCGACCACGGTAGGCTTTGCTCCATGAGCTTGATGAAAAATAGCATGAGCAATTGAGCAATAGATTTTATTCACCTTATCACGCACGTCCTGATTCTAGTTCTGACAGAATCTATGTAGTCAGTTCTGCCTGCCATTCGTGGTCCCGTGACCCTACGTCATTGTCTAAGAACAACTTTTTGTACAATGATAAATTTAAGTTGGAGGGTATGGACATTAGTGGATGGCTGCAAGCAGATGATGGTGATCCAAATATAAATAGTCATCACATATTAATTGTAGTTACATATTTTTCTTATACGATATTGTTTTGAGATATAGCTCTATGGAATGGGAAGGAATATTAGGTCTTTATGGGGAAGGATGATGAAAATTGCACAGAAGATCTCATAATTATCTTCTTGTCCTTATCCCAGACGACGTAACATGCTTTCTTTTTCCATTCTGTCCTGACAGACATCACGTCATCATTAACACCTTTTTCTTTCAAATCGCCGAACAGTATGATCTTCAAAGGTTAAGTCTGGGAGACCTCTAGTTTGTTGCGAATTTTGAGACACCTGAGGGTGTGTCTCGAAATTCGCAACAAACCAGAGACCCCCAATCCACCTTGCAAATCCAAATCACCTTTTTCAAATTACAACACACAAAAGGTCATAAGTAGATCACTTGCGCAAGATGATCAATCAGCACCCGTCATTACCATATGAATGGTTGTTTTGACAAATGGCCGCCGCGCCTGCGCACTGCGCCACTCGTATCACAAATATAATTGCTTTGGAAAGTTGCCGATGGTATCAAGTGTAATATTTCACCAGTTAACATACGCTGTTGGCTAAACGGCTACTGAGCGATCGATCTAACTTGGGCAATATTTGGCTCAGTGAATGATTGGTATTCACACCTTGAGTTGTTTGAAAAGTTGAGTATTAATAAGTATTTCTTGAGTTCAAAGATGATTTATTTATCTGTTGAAGACTATGCCTAACATAGTCTGCTTAGCTCATCATTTGCCAAATGTGTTTGGAGTCGGCTTCCAGTGTTAAGCGAGACCTATCTGAATCATAATTGCAAAGTTCATTACTGCAATTTACGTTCTTCGGAAGTTCACGATTGCGAAACTTTTTTACTATGAAGGCCCGCTCAGCGGGGTTTCTATTTCGACGTTAATGTTTTAAAGGAACCTAACATGATAGGCAACCCCCTACAAACTCAACCTGTTAGTAACGGGGTGCCCCAAGTTCCCAAGCTCGCTGTAAAGAAATTTTCTTTCGCAGTAACGTACCTATACATAATGGTGATAAGCAACTGTGATTTTCATCGTTGTTACTGGGTACTACGGAATACAAGTCTTTAAAGACATTTTTTTGTTTTTGAAGTCGGTTAATTTTATTTTTGTAAAAGGTATTTGTTTTTTAACTTTTTTTTTAAATTGTTTTTTGACGTACACAATAAGCGAAAAATGCTTATTAACTAAAAATTACTGAACCAAACTCAATGAATTTATTTTGGGACCATTTGCCTGGTATACTGCATCGAACAAAAAAGATGATGTCTTCTTCTTCTTCCTGTCTTTATGCCATTCTACTTGTGTTCGGCGCAACACGTTTTCTTCTTCCATTCTCCCCTATCAGACGTCACAGTATCATTTACTCCTTTTTCTTTCATATCATTCCTTAGACAATCCATCCATCTTTTCTTTGGCCTTCCTCGATAGATGATGTATTGTATATACCTACTTAATATGAATCTCCACGGTTAAAACGCGAAAAATTTATTGTATTTCCATGAAAATATCCAGCGACATAAATTAAGTCATTAATTATGCAGTAACATGTAACTCAGTGTAAATTGCAGGCAATATGTCTGATTGTTAGCAAGTAGCAACTAACATTGTAGGGAATGCTAACGAGAACATAACTTAGTACGAACATTAGTTTAGTTGTCGGCAACTAAGTGGAAAATCTAATTTTCAACAAGATTGTTGCTAGAAGGTTGGATATGTAGCTAATTAATTACTAGGTTTATAAAATGTTGAGTTCGTGATGCTAAGGATTCTTCATACAAAAGATGATTCTAATAGTTTACTACACACAACCATATATAGTTTGCCTACAGGATATTTATTTATGTAGTACGGATATTTAAGTATGTTATTGCGATAATTATTTACTTGATACTTTTTTTATTTTTCCAAAAAATACTACACTACAGTTGTCCGACATTATGCTGAAATGGGCCTATTTGGCGCAGCCGTGAGTCACACAGTATAGGTACTCGTATATGCCTATATTCTTGTTTGGCTTAGAATATTATACCTACCTTATAATTGTTTACCATTAAGTTCTATTTCTTGTGATACTGTGTGCACTTGTGGCGTGTGCCAATAAACGTTTTTTTCTTTCTTTTTTTCTAAAGTTAGGTATCCCTTATATATCATTTATTAAAGATGTTTATTTTGAAAGAGTTTTTATTTGTCACGCACTTGGGACACATGAAACTTGTTTTCCCGAATGCGCCAATGAAATACTGATGCTGACCCAGGTTTCCGGACTATCTTGAAAAGACACCGCGACACTGGAATGGAATGTCCAACGGGAAAAACAAGTTGTTTACTCTTCCACTCCACTCGGTGCGTGTGGTGCATCCACACGCACCGAGTGGAGTGGAAGAATAACCAACTTGTTTTTCCAGTTTAGTATTTGGCGATAAAACCAAAGAAAATAAAAGTTATCTGTGGAAATCTGGTATATTACTGAAAAAGAACTACAGAAAATAATATCCGCACTACATAAACAAAAAACATCCTATAGGTGTAATAAATAAAACGTTTTTAATATGTATAGTGTAAACCTTATAAAATTTGAAACAAATTGAACTTTGCCATTCACCAACTAATTGAACACTTTTAATTAGTCAACAAAAGTTCGCAATTCCAATAAAAAAAATCACTATCGCGTCTGCAAATAAACTACTTGTATTTAATTACCCAAATTAACTTTGCACTTCTAAAAATTATTAACATAACTTACGCCATGGGAATAGCGAATATATTAGCGTGATATTTAATTCTAGTCAAAATGTATAGTTGTATCATCAAAAGCATAGAATTACAAAAATATCAGAATAGTGTTATTGAAATAAAATTTTATGAACTGAATTTGTGAAGTACTTGTGTGTGTGTGTTGTGTGTGTGTGTTGTGTGGCCAGAGAAAACGCAATATCTAAAGATAAGGATTGTATCATGACTTAGTGAGTTTATTTAACTCAAGATTAATAGCATTAAGCCTCCTGCAGACACACGCGATTAATCGCGCGGGGCGACATGTCGCGGTCCATTCGCAGTATTTTTAGAGTGGAAATTAGCTTGGCTCGTTGTCGCAGCGCGATTAATCGCGTGTGTCTGCAGGAGGCTTTATCCATTATGAATAGGTGATGATTTTTTTCTAAATATGGAAGCAGCCTACAACAAATCAAATATTAAAATTATTTCACGGAAGCCAGTTATATCAACATTTACTATCCATGATAATAATATTTAAGCATAATATAAGTTTTATTTATGTACAAACTGAGGACGCATGCGGTTGGAATGTTTGCTTAAAAACCGAATACTTGACCGTGAGTGACGTATGGCAATAAATTGACAGGCCCTTATTTAATTACAATGATGTAAGTGTAGTGTAGGCGGCGAGATGGGCAGACGACATTATTGCCATTGCGGGAGTGTCCTGGATGAGGCTGGCGCAAGACCGTGGAGCTTGGCACAAGAAAAGAGAGGCCTATACCCAGCAGTGGGTGAAGACGGGCTGTGGATGATGATGATGATGAAGTGTAGTTACCTAATTGGATATGGTATAAGTGGACTTACAGATAAAAATTTAAAAAGAAAAATTACCGTTACAAGATCGTGCCAAGTGTCAAATAGGGGTGTAAAAAAATAGGACCTTTATGTAAGATGTTCTCCAAAGCTGGCGGACTTCACAAGTTTCTTTGAATATCAGCTCTAGTTCACACAATAAAGAATTTGAGTTTGAGTTTTACCCACTACTACAAAAATATTTTATCTGCGTAAAACCACAATCGCGAATTTCACAGCCATACAATTAGATCCTCAATCCTCACTCGGGAAGCTTTCAAAGTCCGAAACTCAGGGCCACGAGTCACGACAGTGCGTGCAAAATGTGCGCGATTCGTACTGTAACGAGCTTTTAATTTGTGTGGAATGATGGTGCAAGGCAGTTGCGTAAATTTGATAGCAGAAGATCAACTTCGGTATACCCTGCACTGAAATTCATTGATACTCCGGTTAGTCTAGATATTTAAAGGTACATTAAATAACATCCAGCTGAAAGTGACACAAAGTAAACAACATTTGGAGTGCTAAAACAGGAAACCTCCACGTGCGCCCGTGGGCTGGAGTTTCCTCTCGGATACGTCCGGGGGGAAGACCAGTTTTTCGGGCCGGTGCGCCCTGGGATGCGGGCAAAAACTCTTCCTTAGGCACTGTGTGCCTAAGGGGTCTCTTTACCCGTATGCGAATAGCCTGTCGGGTGGACGCTCCAACGCGTGTCCCTCTGAATAGCAGAGGGCACAGCGGCGGAGCGGGCTTGCGGACGGTGAGTAATGGGTAAGCTCGCCGTCCGACCAAGGACCAAGCCCGGGTCGGTGGCGCGTCGTGTTTCACGCGTCACCGACCCCTTATGGGACCAAATGCCTGCTGGGGTCGCGGAATTTTCTTAATCCAGGATACCGTGGCCCCGGAACGTAAAGGGCATCCAGAGGGACACGGGTGGATTTTAGTCAGTAAGAGTCTGACAGTCCCTTCCGCCCCACCCAGGGCGGGAGGACTCATTTGATGATTTTGCCACACGAAAAAAAAATAAACAACATTTAAGTATTCCCAATCATTCCAGTACTTGCAAAAAAAAATATTCATGTTCAAAGGTCAAAATTATGAGTTTTTCACGATTTTCACGTAAACGGTAATTTTTGACAAAAAATGAACTCGAACCAAAATTGTAGATCTTAAAATTATCTACAAAAATACTTTTTTCCTAAGAGCTACCGTTCAAAAAGTTGCAAGTTCGGTGAAGTGAAAAGTACGGCTAAGCAAGCCGCAAGACACAAACTCCTTTAGGTTGGCCTGAGAGATGTCATTAAGAAAAAAAACCGGCCAAGTGCGAGTTGGACTCGCCCATGAAGGGTTCCGTAGTAGCAAGCATAGATTAGGGAAACCCAAACAATAAAAATAACTTTGTTTTTCATAGTGTTTGTATGAGTGGCAAAGTTATATTTGCGGTTTTTGAAAATGTAATATATCTCAAAAACTGCTGACTGTATCTCATCCAAACCAATTTTCGTTTGAAGTTTTTGTTGAGGTCTACATTATAATTATATTTTTATTAATTTTATCATTCTTTTATTTTAGAAGTTACAGGGGGGGGACACACATTTTACCACTTTGGAAGTGTCTCTCGCGCAAACTGTTCAGTTTAGAAAAAAATTATTAGTAACCTCAATATAATTTTTAAAGACCTATCCATAAATACCCCACACGTATGGGTTAGGTGAAAAAAAAAATTTTGAGTTTCAATTCTAAGTATGGGGGGCACCCCCAAAATTTGATTTGTTTTTATTTTTGTGTGAAAATCCTAATGCGGTTCACATAATACATCTACCTACCAAGTTTCAACAGGATAGCTTTTATACTTTCGACAAAAAGTGGCTGTGACATACGGACGGACAGACAGACAGACATGACGAATCTATAAGGGTTCCGTTTTTGCCATTTGGCTACGGAACCCTAAAAAATGGCGCCTCTCGGTGTCGACAACGTTTTTCTTTATTCTTGGTGTAACTTAACCTTCTGTATTTAACATCATATAGTGACCTTTCGCGATATAAGATGAGTAAAACGAAGGCCGACTATTAATACTATAGCTGTTGAGCAAACTTTTAATGTTGTTAATTCACTTAAACTTACCCAATACGTGCGGCTTTTAATTCAATTACGAAGTTGGTATTCTCCTTTATGGTTTTTTTTTTTTGCATTAGGTAGCTGATGATTTCTTTGAACTTACTGATTGAAGATTTGCGTAATGATTTGTCTAATATTTCTAAGTAATAGGAGCGTATGATATCGTGAATCATTAATTCGGTAATGATTATTTTGTCATTGTTAATGATTGATACTGATTTCGTAGAACAAATTGTAAATGATTGGAGTACATTCGTAGAATTAAGATTAAACCAGAAGCATTTTTTTAACTTGTAGTTAAGTAAGAGACAATTACAATTTATATTAGTAGGTAAATATAAAAATCCGTAATTGAATTCAAAGTAAGTAATTGTGTTTCGGTAAAAAAGTTTGAGTAAAAACATTTTTGCCCGTTCTTCTTTTGTTTCGCTGAGAACATACTAAAAACATAAGTATAATGTATGTTTCCACGCACACTAAGTGACATCCAATAAAGCACTATTTTTACCGTTCAACGCTAAAATAAATATTCGGCTTGTTGCAGAGAGTTGAAAATCGAACACTGCGCGAGAAAAAATGGACATGAGTACCTATGGTTAATACTAGAAGTAATAATTTTTATCTCAATCTTGGTCCCGATCTTTGTATCTAACCAATCAAAGCCGACTATGCTATGTCTGAGACTAGAGGTATACCACATAGGACACCTGGCACCTGCGAAAAAATTCGACAGGAGCCTTATGTCCAATGGATAAGAGTAAGGTGTCATTGTTAGCGGGTGCCCTATGTCGAATATCTCATCAAATAACATGGTTCAAGATTTTGATTGAAATACAATAAAGTCTCTAAAGAAAAAACAATTGAAAACTCACCTCATCCTGAAAAGTCCGATGTAAGCTTTCTTTCGTATACTTCTGGTCTCCTTGTTTCAAAATGGCGGAACATTGCTTCAATAATGCCAGTCTTGTCCTTTCCTTAGCACACTCCACCTCCATTATGGAAGGACGATGTCCCGCCCGAGGCACACCCAGGCAATTCCCGTCATATTGCCCGTTCTTCGACGACAAATGTACAGCAAATTGCCCTCTAAACTGCCCATTTTTCTCCAGATGTGACGTATTCTCGTCTTTTTCATCCAAATCGATTGTGTCGAAATTGGTTGTAATTTCTGGGGTTTTACCGTTGGATGCCATATCTGTTTTTTTATTGACTCTGTGGCATTTACATTTTTAACCGTTTTGTTTTTTTTGCACTTCACTTTTTTAATTTATTCGTAGTTTTGTAAGCGATTGTTGTTCTACAAGGAAAATCAGTTTATTTCAAATATTATAGTCCTTTATTCATTTTTTTAACCTTATTAAATACATTTTTAAATATTTCACAAAAACAAAAAAAAATAATAAAAAAAAAAATATAAATAATATTAATTATTATAGTTAGTCAGTTTCCATATTTAATATGCAGCGCTGTTATAAGGAATTTTAGTGTACTAACGCATTTATTGGCTGAGCTCTACGACGAAGTCAGTAGCTTAGTGAATAACAAACTATAGTTTTGTCGGTGGACCACACTGGTCTATATATCCTTTGCATTGCAATGTTCCTGTGACTTACGTCCATATTTATTCACCCTTCTTTATTTACCTAAAGAGCCCATATTGGTTGTAATACAGGTCAAACCTCCATGCAGGTCACCAATCTCAATACCTAAATGATGAGTTTTAGAATCAAACCTGTTTTTCCTATCCGTATTTCTGTCCTGATGAGTGTCGAGTCGTGTTGTTTCTACATCCTGCTCTCCGTTCACTTCGTCTAGAAAAAGGTCTAAGATGTCACGTTTTGTATGTGAGTTATAACACTTCAACGTCCTCGTTGAAGTGTTATAACTCACATACTTCTTTCAGAAAACAGAAGGATTTGACTGAGTCTCCTGACTGGAGAGATTTTCAGTCAAATCCTTCTTTTTTTTACTTGATTAATTATATCATCCAATGAGTCCTCCCGCCCACTGTGGGACGGAAGGGACTGTCAGACTCGTACTGACTAAAAATTCACCCTGCTCCTTCGGTTGGCTATGGTGACCTGCTTAAACAATCCCGTGAACGATATTACACTTGCCACTGGGGTACTGGCAGTTTCGCTTATGGCGAACCTTGTTTCGCTACGGAATTCACGTCGCGGTTTCATCTCATTAGTTTCGCGGCGGAGGTGTGCTACCGTCATGAATTGCAATTTGTGTCATAGGGTTGGACATTTGGACGTCGAGTAATGGGCGACTTGCGGTCCGATCATGAACCATGCCCGGGTTGACGGCGCGTCGTTTTCCACGGGCGCTTCAAAGAGCTGTCAGCAAAATGACGGGGCCCCCGTAGAGGGCCAATGACTGCCGGGGTCGCGGGACTAACGGTTAACCGTGGCCCGGAAATTAATGAGCTATTGAAAGACACCGTGGATTTTAGTCAGTACAAGTCTGAAAGTAATGGTTGGGAGGACTCATTTGATGATTTTACCACGACAAAAAAAAAGTACTGGCGATTCCGCTTATGGCGAACGCAGCCTTGTTTCGCTACGGAATTCGCGTTGCGGTTGCATCTTAGTAGTTTCACGGCGGAGGTGTGTTACCGTCATGAATTGCAATTCGCGTAGCAAGTTGTGTCGCAGTGTGTAAGATTAATTGATTGACTTGCGAATTATAATGTAACATACATACCCACATGGACAGGTGTTTGTAATAGAACGCACGGTGTCAATTATTGATGAGAAATGAGGTTTGCTAATCTGAATTGTGCCCTGAGGCTGTTGTAAATGAGTGATTCTTCATTGTCAGTGCCTGTTTAGTAGGGCACATTTTTCGTCAGACTTAGATAAATACTGATAAATAATGTGTTACAAATAGCACAAAGGATTTTGTGACTTTTTCCACATTCCAGGAATTTCTCCTGTGTAGTAGATGCGATTAGAAACATTGACATTCATATGCACAATCGCCAAGTTTAAGTTTAACTCGAAAGTTTCGCATTTATGTAATCTATAAGCTCCTTCTCCCCTTCCAGGCGACTATCGCAATACAAATCCATAGAGGTTCGTACACAGGCACGCGTCAATGAATACCAAAGTCGTAAGGTATCGGAAACTTACGTCGTCTTGTGTACAAAGGGGTTAACAGAACGTGGATATGTAGCCGACCCACGCCGTAAGAGATTGGCACATCAGCGCGGGAAAAAGACTGCAATCGATAATCAAAATCCACGGCGGAGGTGTGCCACCGCCATTAACCGTTGACACAACTATCAACAATACTTGTGAAGTCTCGGAGGCGTGACTTACCAAGCAAGGCACTAGACATACTACATTACTACAAATACCGGCACGGTTCTTGAGCGCTCGGCGTAAGAGTGGGGATCGCTTTGCGCATCGTACACTTATCGACAAATGAAACGCACAATATAACAAATAAAACGCACAAAACAACGAATCCCGAGTGGCGGTTATGACGCGATGCGCTACGGTACGCTACGCGGGCCAATCACTACACTTTCCCCGCCCCCGTTCCTCAGTTCATCTACCAAAGGGACCTAATAACTACTTCTGCGCAGGTGAAGGTCAGCGCTCAAGATCCATGCCGGTATCTGTACGACACGCGACGACGACGCTTGGCTTGAGTAGAAACGATTGTGGCATGTACTAAAAAAAGCAAGATGGCGGCATTAGTGCCGATAGACCAGACGCTAATAAAGAGCGAGAGCCATAGTCAAAATTTCGTCAATGAATGATTTTTTTCTGCGTGTTTGAACGGCTATTGCTGCTTATCCCACCAACGGAACCGTAGCTGACTTCCACGAATATTTATGATACGACTCCCTCATGTAGTCTTCCAATCACTTAAGAGGAAATTGTTCACGTAAATCTGTCATTGGCTCTAATATAACCGTTATCCACATCTGCCTAATATATTCCCTACTATGTTGAGTTCAGCTTCCAAATACATCTAAATACTAGCATTTCACATGTAAAAAGTCTATCTGGTTAGCCTCCATAACCGTAAGTACTGTTTAATACGATATTCCTTGATGACTGTTTGACAGACTATTTAAGGCCACTGCCTGTAACAACTGTCAAAGTTCTACAAATGACAGCCGAAATCAAAACTAAAGGTGCCGGTTCGCGAGCGAGACCGCGACACGAGACAGCGACAGGAGACAGCGACAGTAGACCGCGACATATGTCGCGCTCTCTTTTGCATAGGCGGCGGTTCGCGCCGCGACAGGGAGACCGAGACAGGAGACCGCGACACTTGTCATTGCCTTGTTAAGTAGTGTCGCGGCCGCCTGTCGCGGTCTCCTGTCGCTGTCTCCTGTCGCTGTCTCCTGTCGCGGTCTCCTGTCGCTGTCTCCTGTCGCGGTCTCCTGTCGCTGTCTCCTGTCGGGGTCTCCTGTCGCTGTCTCCTGTCGCGGTCACCGGCGCGACAGTACTTATCATTAGACAATGTAAGAACGGCAGTTCGCGAGCGAGACAGCGACAGGAGACAGATACGGCAAACAATCTCCGGTCGCGGGCCGTGTCGCGGTCTCGCGCGCGAACCGGCACCTTTAAGCATGCTTTCCGAGTCACGGAAGAAGCTAAGTAATGTATGGATGCGGTAAAATAACTACGCCCCACTATTACATGATCACCTGTCCATGTAAGTATGTATGTTACATTATAATTCGCGACTAAATCGATTAATCTTGGCGAAATAAGTGTGCCAGCCCACCTGATTGTCCGATTCACTCGCACAATTGTATCGCATACATCTGTGATTGATTTGACACCGTATGAGTGGGCACTAATTCAATTTATGTTTTTTGTTGTTTTTGTTTTGTGGGGTTCCGTAGTGCAAAACTTTTTTATTCATAACCTTAAATAAAGTCAGTATGGTACTGATGCGATACCAATTAATTGTTATGGAACAGCTGGGCGGCAAAATAAAATAGACAGAAACACAGCTATAAACGTCGTCTAACGCCATCTCTTTCCCTGAGCCTGAGCCATGGTAGGCCACCTGACATTTATAATTAATGACGGAACCAAAAATATATTAGATTAAAAACAGGAAAATCGCTCAAATTGAATATGATTAAGCAAGGGTGGTGGAGATCTAAAGGGGAGGCCTATGTTCAGCAGTGGACGTCCTATGGCTGATATGATGATGATGATGATGAAACAAGGGTAGATGCCAAACCAAGTTTACGGGAATGTTCAAGACTTACCGCGGCCTTGGAACGCTAATGGCCAACATGGTGGGTTCAAATCAGCAAAAGTTGACACTGACTTCCTTTCCACTTAGAGCGGGAGAAATCTTTTGACGATTTCCCAAAGACAACTAATTTATTTTTAAACCACAGACTTCGAAGACCACTATATTTACCTCATTTCTTTGAAACTGTTATGCAAATTGAAAGTAAACTAATAAAATATGATTGATAACAGTCACTACGGAACCCCAATCGTTTGATCAGTCGTCGAGGTGTAATAAATTTAAATTAATCAAGTTTGCGAATTTAGTGAAAGTGTGGCCACTCCCTATATTTTATGTTATTTCTATATCATGTGTAGTAGGTACTAGCTTTGATTAGTAGTTCCGACATTGGCAACCCGCACAATTTCTTTGACACAAAAGAAGTTAAAATATTCACAAATAAAAAGTACACCTAACCTAACATAAACAAGGAAGATTTTAAATTAAAAACCCAATTTCAAAAGTCGAAGTAAAAAAAAAAATACAAAACCGTTTTTATATTTCCAAAAAAATATGGTTATTGAAAACTTATTGCGAAATTTAACCTTTTATATTGAAGACAAACTATGTTATAAATATTGTAGACTTTGTAAATTATAACATTTAGAACTTATACTAGACATTATTTTCTACTGCGGTTTCACCCACCAAGAGGCCATACGAGTTGAAATTTAGTGACCAAGTGCAATTTTTGAACTTTATTAATACATACTAAAATCATTAATTGGTAAATTAATTAGCTGCAAGGTGAGCTCCCTAAAATTCCCTGATCTGTAGAATTATCCATATATTATTTTTTTCAAGATAATAAACCACTGATATAAAAGATTTCCAATGTTTAAAAAAATAAATGGCCAAATCATTAACAAGAGAACAAATATAACATACGAAAAAAGTTACTTCCACACTAAATATTACCATAAATAATAACTTTATCGATAAACTCATCCCATCACTATTCCGCAACACACCTCAATGCTCGCTTGACGTAAGATTTCGCGCGTAATTTGTCAGCTAGCTGTCACTGTCACAATGACAGCTGAGGCGACAGACTTAATTACTTGATTTGCTTAATCCTCTCGCTTGCTTACACTGAGATGAGCAGTGAAAGTGGGTGTGGGCTTTGTTTCCTGTGCTCGATTTGAGTCGTTTTAATATTTGATCTGGTTTTGTTAAACCGGTCTCATTTTAAGTACATTGGATTGTAAGAAGAGTAGAGAGCCGTGGTGGCTCAGTGGTATCGGCCCCGACTTACGAATGGTAGATCGTGGGTTTGAATCCATCCAATGTAATTTATTTCATCACCACTGCTCTCAAAATAGTGAAGGAAAACATCGCTAACATGTCCCAGAACCAAAAATTATTAATAATATCTATGCAAATAAATAACATTGAAATGGCTATTTGTAATATTAAAATAACAGCTTTTAACTAATTGCAAATGAAAGCTTATTAAGCTAATAAAATATCTGCAAAGAACGATAATATTTCTCATCTTTAAACACCAAAAATGAACTAAGTGGATTCTAATAATGAATTTATCAAAAAACCTATATCTTTCTATGTTTCTCGGATTCAAAGTGTGTTTCTAAGTAAAATCAACGTCTCAAGATTTTGATCGTAACACTTCACAGGTTAAGAGGTGTATCGAAAAAGATTGTGGTAGTTTAATTTGACTATCTAATATCTAAGTACCTGATGACTTGACGTCATTCTAGTTAGGTACTATCCTATGTAATTCTTGTTGCCTCACTCTAGGAATTAATTCATGTCTCATGGGTGCATTTACAACCACTCACATACCTTCACCAGACCCCAAAACAACCACATGTTAATACTAAAAATATTTGTTCCGTATGGGAATCGAACCCGCGAGCCGCAGCGTAGCAGCTGATCGTTTAGCCACTGCGCCAAATAATAATATAATATAATATAATAATATAATATTCCACAACTATCACACAACGCCATCTAGTCCCAAGCTAAGCAGAGCTTGTGTTATGGGTACTAGACAACTGATTAACATACTTATATAGTTCTAAATACATACATAAATGTGCCGCTTAATAATAAATGCATAACTGAATTTGTTTTCAGGCCTACGCGCTTTTAGCCCTAAACCTCTGTGCCAATTTTGATCAATTTTGGTAAAGACGTTATAGACTATTTTTTACTGTGTGTAACTTGAGAGAGCCAAATAATGACCGTCGGTGCGCAAGAGTTGCAATATTGATAGAGCTCGCTCCATCTGCCAGGCCTGTTGGTCTAGTGATTAGTGACCCTGACTGCTATGCCGGAGGTCGTGGGTTCGATTCCCACCCAGGACAAATGTTTGTGTGATGACCACGATCATTTGTTCTGTGTCTGGGTGTTATTTATCTATAATATGTATGTATTTAGAAATATTTAAGTATGTTTATCAGTTGTCTAGTACCCATAACACAAGCTCTGCTTAGCTTGAGACTAGATGGCGTTGTGTGATAGTTGTGGAATATTATTATTATCTAGGTCTCATCTTTGCTTATAGGCTGCATTGAGGCCAAAAAGAAAAAAAAAATAGGAAAAAATACACATAAACATTCACGACTTTTTCCCTCATTGGGGTTTCCAGAAATGCTTCTTTCGCCTCATCCATTTTCATAGGTCATTCAAAGAGTACCTACACATTTTTTTTATTTATTTTGTTTTAAAATTTCACCAATGACAAATTATGAACCCACATGAACCAGTACCCTTAGCACGAGTTTTCAGTATTTGAAACGTAAAGTAAACTGGAACTTTGACAATTTCAAATTGACAATTTTCAAGGAAAAAATTAATTCCTTCTTCGCACACCAGAGGCGCTGTTCCATTGTTTCATACAAGAAACGCTGTAAATACTGAAAAGACGCTGTAAAGTAAACTAGTGAAAACTCGTGCTAAGGGTACTGTTATGTTAAAGTCCCATTTAATAGGAACGAGCCTAATAATAACAGGCAGAAACACAACAATGTGGCCACTAGATCAACGAGTATAAGACGAATGAATAATTATATTATCATTTCAAATTACAATCATTTAACATAATATTATTATTATAGTAAACCGGTTTTAACGATGTTCCCTACGTGAGTTATGTTATTAAGTTAAATCTCGTTATGTTAATTTAGTTTAAATGTTTATGTATCACGGATGGATGATACCGCGATGTTAATCTTTAGTTAACAAGCTCAGATTAATCTTTCATTATTGCAATTTTTGTTTTCATTTATTTCCTTTTGTACCATGGCTAAATAATAAAACCGCACAGGTCGATCTTTAAGTTAAGCCGCGCTTGCTAAGGTCGGTCTATGGATGGGTGGCCAATGCCATGTATCTCTCCTTACATTACAGAAATGATGATATTATGTTACTCTTATATAACTACTATATAAAAATAAGTCGGGTTTTCCTTCCTGACGCTATAACTCCAGAACGCACGAACCGATTTCCACGGTTTTGCATTCGTTGGACAGGTCTCGGGCTCCGTGAGGTTTATAACAAAAAATTCTTCTTCTTTTAATCACCAAACGAAATGTTACATAAAACGAAGCCATCTGGTGGCGAAACGGAGTTCGCCGGGTTTGCTAGTTTTATATATATTTAAGCCAATGTAAAATATTTGTTGGTTCATTAAAATTAATTAGTTATTCAATAAATCCGTTAAATAATTAGTTTATTTTAAATACTTGAGAGCCAGTCTATTGAGTTTATTTTAAGTGATGTGCTCACAATGGATACTCAAAATTAATTTTATTATACATCAATTTGTTAAGTAACTTTTATGTCAATCATTGCAATGATTTGTGCAAAAAGCAGTAGGTAGGTATTGAATGATGTAAGGTGAAAAAGAATTTGTTTCAGAGTTCATAATTGGCCGAATTATAAACGTTGAAATCAAAATTGTCAAATTGGTTCTTTTTTAGAAAACTTGGAAGATTGGTGAAGTAGATCTATGATAATAATTATATTTTTTTTTAAATATGTAACAATAGTTGTACGATCTAAAGTTAGCTGAAATAAATCGTCTGTTAATATTCAAAGAAATTTTTGATTTAAATTTAAAGATGTTATCGACCTCTTAAGTAAATGTGTGTGTTAATAGGCAAATAGTAAGATGGGTTTATTATGTCTTCAAAACCTGTTTCAATATAATATTTTTGTTATAATCTGGTTCTATTCGTGGCTAACGACTTATTAGATTCAGACCCCAGCTGTTGAAAAAAAAATTGGCGTAGGAAGTATTTGGTAACCTTTATTTTTTTTTAAACCAAGGTCCCTTGGCGATAAAAACCTCTTTGACAAATGGCTGGAGACATCCAGGGCACCAAGGATCATGCAATTATCGGCCACCGTAGAAATGGGCTTGCAGACGGCGAGTAATGTGTAGCTCGCCGTCCGATCAAGGACAAGCCCCGACTAGCACGTCATGATCACGGAGGTGTCGGCATACAGACGAGGATGAAGGACATGAGAGCCTTGGAACGTAAAAGGCTGATGGAACAGGCAGGTTTCTAGGCAGTAGGAGTCCGACGGCCACTTCCTCTTCACCTAAGGCGGGAAGGACTCATTTGATAGCTTTCCTAACGAAATAAAAAGATAGAAGGTATAGGTCTGTGTGTTTGTTTATGCGAGTTTCTATGATTTAACTTTTCTTTCGGAAGTCGGTGGCTTAGTTTTTTATTTCATTGACTATGGCCACCGACTTCCGGTAGAAAAGTTTAATCACACTTTTTTTGTGTTTGATTTTGAAGTCGGTTCCCTTTTTTTTCAAAAAGTTTTTCGTTTTCCCTTTTAAGTTTAGATATTCAACAAAAATCTTCATAATAATCGGCGTCTTTGAAAAATCTGCAATCCTAGTACTTAAGCAACAAGAACGGATCTATGCGGGCAACTTTTCGAGATATCCATTATTGTTATGTACTCAAACCTTTTCCAGAATGTAATAAACACTTTCCTGAAAACCGCATCAAAATCCGTTAAGCCAAACGCGAGATAATCGAGGACAAACATAGATACAAACATACATACAGGTCGAACTAAGAACCTACTTTTTTTTTTCGGTTAAAAAAATCATATTTTTTTATGAAAACACTGAGTGTGAGTTTAATTAGGTACCGTCTGGGCGTTTGTTGGCTTCTATGTTTGTTAACGCACCGTATGATTTGACCAATATTATGTCTGGACTTTAAAAGAGACCTCTGAGTTTGTTTCGGCTGTTTCTTCTCAGAGTAGTCAGCAGGCGTAGCACGGCGCCGTAGAAAGGGGTTTTGTCGACGGAAGAATAGACAAAACGTAGAAATAATTTTAGCGTTTTAAGCATGGTAATGTAAAAAATATAGAAAATAAACGTTCTATTCTTCAATAGTGTACGAATCGTGTCATAATTGTGCAAAAAAACAGTCGATTTGTTTAGAAATAACGATGAAATAACTTTGTCTTTTCTTCGTAGAATAGAGATAGAATCGTCATGCGTGCTGGTACGAAACACCGGCCTCATCTAGTTTGTAAGAAGATTATGTAAATCCTTCAAGTTCCTTCTAAGATTATCTTCACGACTAATTGTATCTTATAACTCACGATTTGTTTTGCTTACCTATATTATAAGAAACTTGTTCATTTAAATACTAAGTTTCTTAATGACTGTACAAATTAAACAACAGCTTTTAAATTATAGAAGAAGAATAATTATGGTCCTCATACTAGTAAACCGCCCCGGATTCGCTCTGGTGAATGTACATTTTTTTTTAAGTTGCCCCATTCTCGGAATTTCTCCTGTATAGTGGGTGCGTTTACAAACATATAAACTCACATACACAAACACCCAGACCCGGAACAACTTATACTTATAGGTCATGTAAATATTTGTTTTGTGCGGGATCGAAATCGTGACCAGCTTCACAGCAGGAGCTGCTGCGCCAACTGTGTCGTCAGTGTTAAAAATTTCAAGATTTGAAAAAAAAAATCAATATTTACACAGATAAAATGCATCAAAACTTTACGTGTATAATTATATATATTGTGAACTTTAAAATCGTCTTCGTCGATTTTGGCTTAGGGCTCCCACACATAAACGCTCTGGCTTAAAAAGATACCATATTTTAAATATTTGTAACAAACGCCTAAAACAAAATGACAGTCTTACTTTGAAGTAATTAAGAAGTTAGAATAACAGCTGTTACAATCATAAAATTATTACAAATTGCACAAAAGCTTAAATTATAATTAGTTCTCTCGCCAGACTGTCAGACTTCAATTCTGTTCTTGGGATGCACATTGCATTCCAGGGCCGCAGTGCCTGATTAGTTGCCCTAGAAGAATAAATAGTCACAGAAGGGTTTCCAAACTCAATTAAATAAGTAAGCAGTATTACCTATCTTTGCCGAAATAAAGAAATTTTGAAAGTGTAAACATAAAACAGTAGTTTTAGTTTTTCTTAAAGTTTACTTTTTGGTTTTCAAAATATATTTAAAGTAGGTCAATCAACCCAAAAAAAAAAGTATCGATTAGTTTAGGTAACCGATACCGGTTCCACTCAAACCCACGTAAAATACCTTAACAACTGATTTTCCTTATAAAACACAATAAACCAAAAACACTTTCAATTTCGAAAAAAACTCGAAATTACCTAAACAACACAATCAATAAAAATACACACGTGATTTATTCATTCATTTCCCATCACTACGAAAAATATCCCACTTTGTTTTTTTTTTTTTAATTCACCTAATTTTTTTTGTCCGTTCACTATCACTTTTTAACACGTCGTGATCTAAGTGTTGATAGATCGTGCGCGCGCGCCACTGGCCCGGTGTCACACTACTGAGGGGTTAGAGCGCGCATCTAAACGAAGCTCCAGATTGAAAGCTTTCTTTAGACCTTTGTTAATTTTATATTGAGAGTACATTTTGGAATCGAAATTTTGAATTTTTGACTCATCTGTGATGCACACAATACGCCTGTTTCATCAAAAGAATGTAAAAAATATGAATTTGTCAGAAACATAACGAAAAAATATTTGTTTGATTTACAAACAAACTTTTTTTTTTGTACGTGGTAAAATTATCAAATGTGTCCTCCCACCCAGGGCAGGGTGGGAGGGGCTGTCAGACTTATACTGACTAAAATCCACGGTGTCCTTCAATAGCCCTTTACGTTCCAGGGTCACGGATACCTGGTGAGACAGTTCTACGACTTCTCAAAAACACAAAAATGTGTAAAATAACTTTTGAGAGAAAAGTTAATATTGGAAGTCGGTGACTTTGTTTCTTGTTTCCTTGACTTTTTTGTCACTTTGTTTTTTTAGAAGTCGGTTTAATTTTTTTCAAAATATTTTTTGGGTATGATTTAAGCTATCACCAATTTAATTAGTTTTGTGTCTCCTAAAAAATAGAGTTTGTCCCCAAAATAGTAGATTTGTCACCAAATTGTAGTCACCAAGCAATATAAAATCAATTCCATAATAAATCACCTGAAATCTTGAAGAAATAGGGTCTAGTACCAAATAATATTTCTGTATGTAATATAATAGGTTTGTCCTCATAATGGCTCGACGGAGCCCCGCTTCGCGGGGCTCCTATTTCTGCGTGCAAGGTTTAAAGTAACCTAACCTAACCTGTCCGTGTCGGGGTGCCCCAAGTCCCGAGCTCGCTTCGCTCGCTCTTGCAGCCTAGGTCAAATAACTGATAACTACCTGTCATGCTGTCATCATCGTTTCAACATTTTGTTTATTTTGTTACTAATTACCACCTTACAAGGAAAATAATTATAATTATATAATTTGGTAATTCATACCTGGGAACACTTTTTGTTTATCTGAGGGCGAAAATATTTCGTGGTGATAGATCTATTAATTAGGTGATACAACTTGGTGACAAATCTAAATTTTGGTGACAGAAAATATAGTTCCCATATTTTTTGTTTTACCTTTTTAGTGGGTACAGGCGTAATTGTGTAAACAATGTGATAGCAGCAATCGCCGTTGAAATGCTACAATTTATTGAAGAGTTCCCTCCATTTCTCTAAGATCCCGTCATCAGATCCTGACTTGATTACCATGAAACTAACTGTAAAGTATACCCTTTCAAACCAAAGAAGAATTTTCGAAGTCGGTCATGGCGTCATCGAGAAATATGGGAATATAAAAAAAAAGAGTCGATCGAGAACCTCCTCCTTTTTTCGAAATAAAACACTTTTTCAAAAAAAAATGTAACTGCCTTCAAAAACAACCACAAAAAAGGGTAAAATAACCTACAAAATAACTTTTCTTTCAGAAGTCGGTGCCTTTGTTTTTTACCGACTTCATTTCATTTCATTGTCTTTTTTTATCACCGACTTTTGAAAGAAAAGTTATTTTGTAAGTAATTTTACCCTTTTTTGTGGATGTTTTTGAAGGCGGTTTTTTATTTTACTCTTTTTAGTTTAAATATTCAACCCAAATTCTTGTCAAATAAATCATTCTCTTACATGTGCAATAAAATTTTGTAATCCGTAGCACAGGTAACAACATCGCTCAAGTGCACAATAAGCTAATAAAATACCCTATCTCAAAAACTCCTGAACCGATTTTGATGAAACTTGCAGTATTCCGTAAGTTAAACAATACCTAGTACAACAAAAAATGAATTACTTAAATTGGACTTGCAGTTCCGGAGATATTCGAACACAAACTAAATCAGTCGATGCCTACTCCTTACTGTTAAGGAGTTGTACCTTCCATGATCACCTCAGCTACATGAGATGATGATTATAATACGCAAGTACTTAAATTACTTCATAAAATTTGCGAAAAACGATGTGCGGGCCTATAAAATTTAAGGGTTGCCCTCGATTTCCCTGGGATCCCATCATCAGATCCTGACCTGATGATCATGGGACCACTTGGAAAGTATACCTTTTCAAACAAAAGAAAAATTTTCCAAATCGGTCAAGGCGTTTTCGAGAAATCGGGGAACATACATAAAAAAAGATTCCGACGATTTGAGAACCTCCTCCTTTTTTTGAAGTCAGTTAAAAAACATTTGTGGTATCGTCATCTCGAGTAGCGATGAACAGATATTGAGTGGCGACAAAGCCGAGAGACATGAATAAATTCCTCACAATACTTGACTCATTGAGAGAGAACGTCACCAAATATACTTTCACTTTAGTTCATGCCCGAGCTTCTGCCCGGACCTATAACATAAAGTACTTATAATAAAAGAGGTGAGATTTTTTTTAACATACGAGGAAAGATTTTTTTAATCATAATAATTATAAAAGAGGTTTAAAAATCCTTAACGGAACTTTATACAGCACGCGCTTTTCCCGTCATTACAATAAATAGGGTTCTGTAACCACAAAGTGTGAAACGAGTAAACAAATAAATAAAATATTGAGAGAGTTTCAATGTTTGTAAAAGCACGTACGATACAGGAGAAATACTAGTTTCTTTTTTTTAAGAATTCCCTGCCGGGTGACATCTATCCGCGACATAATTATTCACCAAAGCTTGAAAAACCGGCCTACTTAATAATCATTATAATCTTTTTATAGACATATTAAATAGGACAGATATAACAGTTGATTCTTATTTGAGTTATTTAAATAAAAAATATACCACACACTTTACATTTTTACCACATACATCCATTCAAACATTCGTATTTATAATTTAACCTTATTATATAAAGCTTCCTGAATTTCTCCGTGAATTTCCTGACAGCTCGTCGAGGCTCGCGTGATACTCAATCTGATCTGACGGTGAACTGCCCTTTCACAATAAGAACCCTCTTCGCACACTAGGCGACGCAAGGCTCCGATACCTTACGACTTTGATATCCATTGACGCGTGCCCGAGTGTGTGCTTGGATTGGAGACTTGCATCGCCTTATGTACGAAGGGCCGAAGAAATCAAGGAAATCGTTTTTTTTTTTTTTAGCGTGGTAAAATCATCAAATGAGTCCTCCCACCCCGGGCAGGGCGGGCGGGAGGGACTGTCAGACTTGTACTGACTAAAATCCACAGTGTCCTTCAATAGCCCTTTATGTTCTAGGGTCACGGTAATGAGATAAGTCCCGCGACCCCGGCAGGCTTTGGCCCTCTAGAGAGGGGGCCCCGTCATTATGCTGACACTGTTTGAGGCGCGCGTGGAACACAACGCGCCGTCGACCCACGGCTTCTAGACTTTGCTTACCGCTCAGTCAGCTCAAAAGGTTAAGAAACAAAAAAACTAATAAATATATCAGCAGAAACAATAATTGTTCCACATCCAAGTATTTCGTAAGAAAGCAATCAAAGGAGTGTGTAATTAAAAGTTATTTTACGACTCACTCGGCCCAGTTCACGAAACAAATTGATTTCTGACCATATTTGTTTTATTATTTACTGTTTGTTTCGATATATACATAAATAGTCTTTTACGTTCACTTATGTAATTATTGTATTTTTTGGGCGTCTCTGAATTCCATTTTTTTAACTTTAGGAATTTCTTTTGCATCGCGTGAGTCCGTTTATTAGGGTTCCATAGCTAAATGGCAAAAAACGGAACCCTTATAGATTCCAGTTGAAACTTGGTAAGTAGATGTATTATGTGAACCGCATTTGGATTTTCACACAAAAAAAATTGGGAGTTCCCCATACTTTGAATTGAAACACAAAAAATGTTTTTTCAACAAACCCATACTTGTGGGGTATCTATGGATTGGACTTTAAACATGATATTGAGGTTACTAATATAATTTTTTTCTAAACTGAACAGTTTGCGCGAGAGACACTTCCAAAGTCGTAAAATGTGTGTCCCCGGGTACACTACGATAATACGAAAAACTTTATTCCGAAATTCATAAATACGAATTTCAAAATACCGATTTTCATAATTCCCAATGGATCAAAATTCCTAATATAACAACTCCGATTGATCATTATTCCTATTTTCATAATTCCGAAATTTCAATATTCCTAACATTTATAATTACTATTTTCAAAATACCGAGTTTCAATAGACCGAATATCAAAAATTCCGAATTAATAATTTTCCGAAACATCAAAAACACGAAATCCGAAGGTTAAAATTCCGATTATTAAAATTCTGAATAATTAGAATTCCGAAAATTTAATCGCTTATCAGAGTTATGTATGCTTTTAAAACGCCTTGTCATAATGCCTCTTAACTTTTCAATAAAAGAATTTCTTTTGAATAAGAATATTTTCTTTTCAATGATAATAATTTCTTTTATAATTTTTTTTGAGTTATTAAAATAATTTATTTTTGAGTTACGTATTTTCATTCATAATATTACAAAAAATCCCTGTGAGAAGAACGAAAGCTGTCAGAGTCGGGGTGCCCCAAGACACAATTTGCTCGCTATCGCATCCTGAATTCCTGAGTTATATTACCACTAAGGTGGTTCAACGGAGCCCCGCTTTGCGGGGCTCCTATTTCCGTTAGCTTAACCTAACTCGAACCTAACCTGTCCGAGTCGGGGTGTCCCCAATCTCGAGCTCGCTTCGCTCGTTCTTACATCCTTGATTAATTTGTTGATTACCACCAAGGTAGATCGACGGAGCCCCGCTTTGCGGGGCTCCTATTTCTGTGAGCAATGTTTAAAGTAACCTAACACGAAGGGGATGGCGGGGTCTTTCAGACCCCGCCATCCCCTTCGAACCTAACCTGTCCGAGTCGGGGTGCCCCCAGTCCCGAGCTCGCTTCGCTCGCTCTTGCATCCTTGGTCAATTTGTTGACTACCACCTACAAAGGTAGATCGACGGAGCCCCGCTTCGCGGGGCTCCTATTTCTGTGAGCAAGGTTTAAAGTAACCTAACACGAAGGGGATGGCGGGGTCTTTCAGACCCCGCCATCCCCTTCGAACCTAACCTGTCCGAGTCGGGGTGCCCCAAGTCCCGAGCTCGCTTCGCTCGCTCATGGATCCTAAGTTCTCCTAATAACAATAACAATCCTGAAGGCAAACAGTCAAAGTCCAGAGGACACGCCTCACCACTCCGCGCCTACACAGGCTTAAATAACTCTCTAAGAGTACGGTAGACAAAACTACGTGGAGCCGTTTTTGCAGCAATTCGTTTCTGGCACTGACTTTGTAGAATGGGAAACGAAATTCCGATTTTCATTATTCCGAAAAAATCAGTTTATTCGGAATATTGAAAATCGGAATTTCGTTTTTCGGAATGAAAACTCATCGAGCATTACATTTTTCGAATATGTGAAAATCGGAAAACTAAGAAATCGGATATACGACTTTCGGTTAAATAAATTTCGTGATTCTTAATAATAGATATTGTAATTTTTAGGTATTATGATATTCGGAATTTTGAAAATCGGAATACCGAAATTCGGAATAAAATATTTCGGAGTATTTGGGTGTTCCCGTGTGTCCCCCCCTGTAAGTTCTAAAATAAGACAATGATAAATGATAAAACTAAAAAAAATATGTGATGTACAGACGCCAGCACATCAACCTACCACAAAATGTCAGATTTCTTTAATAGATTTTCAGCCTTATCACAATAGTGGAACGTTGATATTCGATTGGCAAAATTTTACAGATTCGGGTAGGTTGACATGCTGGCGTCTGTACATTGCCATGCAAACTACCAAAGAAAATTGGTTTGAACGAGATCAAGTAATTCGTTTTTTTTTAATACGTCATAAATCGTAAACCGCAATTTACCTTTCAAAGTTACAAACAACTACAAGAACTTTTACATTATGTTACTTGCTGCAACGGAACCCTTTATGGGCGAGTCCGACTCGCACTTGGCCGGTTTTTTTAGGGTTCCGTAGCCTAATGGCAAAAACGGAACCCTTATAGATTCGTCATGTCTGTCTGTCTGTCTGTCCGTCCGTATGTCACAGCCACTTTTTGATGAAAGTATGAGACCTACCCTGTTGAAACTTGGTAAGTAGATGTATTATGTGAACCGCATTAGGATTTTCACACAAAAATAAAAACTAAACAAATTTTGGGGGTGGGCCCATACTTAGAATTGTGACTCAAAAATTTTTTCACAGAAACCCATACGTGTGGGGTATCTATGAATAGGTCTTTAAAAATGATATTGAGGATACTAAGATCACTTTTTTTCTAAACTGAACAGTTTACACGAGAGACACTTCCAAAGTGGTAAAATGTGTCCCCCCCCCTGTAACTACTAAAATAAGAGAATGATAAAACAAAAAAATATATGTAATGTAGACCTTAACAAAAACTTCCAACGAAAATTGGTTTGGATGAGATATAGTTAGCAGTTTTTGAGATATAGTACATTTTCAAAAACCGCAAACAAAATATAACTTTGCCATTCATACAAACACTATGAAAAACAAAGTTATTTTTATTGTTTGTGTATATTACTTACTAATCTCAATATAATTATATCCCTAATCTATGCTTGCTACTACGGAACCCTTCATGGGCGAGTCCGACTCGCACTTGGCCGTTTTTATTATCAGTATTTCTTCCAATAGCGTCCTACTGCTGGCCACGGTTGGTACAGTGGCTGAGTGATTGGACTGCTGCGTTGCATGTCGCAGGTTCGATTCCCGCACGGAGCAAATATTTGTATGACCTACAAGTAGGTGTTCCGGGTCTGGGTTTTTGTGTATGTGAGTTTATATGTTTGTAAACGCACCCACGACACATTAAGAAATGTGTGGGGCAAGGTTTCTTTAAAAAAAAACTTGCAATTAACTAAAAAAATTATAATAAATATTTGAATAGCCTATAGGTAGTTCTACGGTTGGGTGTTTTTGTTTAAGTAAGTTTAAAATGTTTGCAAAAGTGCCAACGATATTATAATGTCTTACTATGGGGCAACGTTTGTTTTGTAAAAAAAATAATTTGATTAAACCAACTAGTTGTGAATGTGAAAAAACCACCTTTTTATTAAGTGCGTCCACACAGAGCGCGCAGCCTCGCGAGGCATTTGCTGCGCCAGGAAACTGACGAGCGAGGCTGCTCACTCTGTGTGGACGTGTCTATTGTTTTTCAACCGAGACATGAAACAATATACGCAAGCAAAACAAAAGCCGACACTGGATGGCTCGGGCGCTCGGTCGCTCGACCGCGGCAGCGCTGTCACTTGCCTCGCCCGAGACACGTCCACACCAACCGAGCTGATTCACGCGAAAATGCCTCGCGAGGCTGCGCGCTCTGTGGGGACGCACCTAATGATTTGCATAGATCATCGAACATTTATTTACCTTGTATCCAAATGCATGTATAATTTCGTAATTAGCTTGATTGTGCATCAATTATACATTTATGCAAAAATTCTCAGATATTTAAAGTTCAATAAGAAACGATTTCGTTTTTTTTTTGTTATTTCATAACTGTAACTTTATACCTATTTTTCCTTTACTGAAAATATTTAGTTGCTTGGTACAAAAGACATCAACGCGTTTATCACTCAAGTTCTTGTTCAAGAATTGATTTACCAATATGTGTAGTCTATACTTCTATTCTAATATTATAAAGAGAAAAACTTTGTATTTTTGTTTGTTTGTAATGGATAAACTCAAAAACTACTGGTCCGATTTCAAAAATTCTTTCACCAGTTGAAAGCTGCTTTGGTCCTGGGGTGGGGGGGGGGAGGCGAGCGAAGCCGCTGGGAAAAGCTAGTAGTATATATTCATACTAGCTTTTACCAGCGGCTTCGCTCGCCCTTATTGCCTATGTCACTCAGGACCAAAGCAGCTTTCAACTGGTGAAAGAATTTTTGAAATCGGACCAGTAGTTTTTGAGCCTATTCATTACAAACAAACAAAGTTTTCCTATTTGTAATATTAGAATAGAAGTATAGACTACACATATTGGTTTGTATTTTATTTATCTAAGGGGGGAAGCATAATATTGCTATAAACAAGCATTAATCTAGGTAAGTCGGGATGATAATTATTCTCAAAGTTCTAATTTCTTTAAACCTTGTCCAAACAGACTGCTATTGTATCGTGGGTGTGTTTATAAACATTCAAACTCAAACAACCAGATTTTGAACAACTCTAGGTCAAAATAGTTGTTCCGTTCTGGGAATCGAAACCGCGACACGCCGGGCAACAGCCGATCGCTCGAAGGCTATGCTAACTGTGCCGTCTAAAACAATTGTCAAACTTGTCAAAGAACGAATGAAAGCCGTGATTGACGGCTTAACGTACTTCCCAAGATACGGAGGAAACTCAGTATAAAAAACCGGCCAAGTGCGAGTTGGACTCGCCCATGAAGGGTTCCGTAGTAGCAAGCATAGATTAGGGATATAATTATATTGAGATTAGTAAGTAATATACACAAACAATAAAAATAACTTTGTTTTTCATAGTGTTTGTATGAACGGCAAAGTTATATTTGCCGTTTTTGAAAATGTACTATATCTCAAAAACTGCTAACTGTATCTCATCCAAACCAATTTTCGTTGGAAGTTTTTGTTGAGGTCTACATTATGTATTTTTTTTAGTTTCATCATTCTCTTATTTTAGAAGTTACAGGGGGGGACACACATTTACCACTTTGGAAGTGTCTCTCGTGCAAACTGTTCAGTTTAGAAAAAAATGATGTCAGTAACCTCAATATAATTTTTAAAGACCTATCCATAGATACCCCACACGTATGGGTTTGGTGAAAAAAAATTTTTGAGTTTCAATTCTAAGTACGGGGGGCACCCCCAAAATTTGTTTTGTTTTTATTTTTATGTAAAAATCCTAATGCGGTTCACATAATACATCTACTTACCAAGTTTCAACAGGATAGCTCTCATACTTTCGAAGAAAAGTGGCTGTGACATACGGACAGACAGACAGACAGACAGACATGACGAATCTATAAGGGTTCCGTTTTTGCCATTTGGCTACGGAACACTAATGATGGTCACCCATCCACCTTGCAATACCCCTAAATTGAAAGTCAATAAATCATGTTACATTTGCCAGTATGACTAATAAAACTTAGCCATGAAAGTGACTTTGCCTGTAGCATTTTCAAACGACTTTATTTTCCTCTTACACAACAAATAAGTTAAAATTCCGCCAACATTTCGACTAACCACATGATTAAAGATAGATTAAATTAATTCCTGACACAGTGATGGCGCAGCGATTGACAAATTACTCGGTAATCTGACATCGCGGAGCTTTGACAACATCACTAGTTGTGCGTAGTGTTGGGACACGCTCTTATCGATAAACGTTGAAGAAACGATGATGAGGCTTAAATTCCTCTGACGATGCTGGTGGCTTCTTTCAGTAATAGAACATCATCATCAGCCGGAAGACGTCCACTGCTGAACATAGGCCTCCCCCTTAGACCGCCACGCCGAACGACAATTCGCCACTTGCATCCATCGGGTGCCCGCGACCCTCACGATGTTTCGGTCCACCTAGTGGGAGGCCTACCTACGCTGCGTCTTCCGGTCCGTGGTCGCCACTCGAGAACTTTTCTTCCCCATCGGTTGTCAGTTCTACGAGCGATGTGGCCTGCCCATTGCCACTTCAACTTGCAAATTTTATGAGTTATGTCGGTGACTTTGGTTCTTCGCCGGATATCCATGTTCCGGATTTTATCCCGCAAAGAAACTCCGAGCATAGCTCTTTCCATCGCTCGTTGAGTGACTCTTAGTCTCTCTAAAAGGCCAGCAGTTAGAGACCACGTTTCAGAGCCATATATGTCATCACTGGCAACACACACTGGTTAAACACCCTTGTCTTGAGACACTGTGGGATTCTCGATGAGAAGATATCACGTAGCTTCCCAAACGCTGCCCATCCGAGTTGGATTCTTCGGGCGACCTCTTTCTCGAAGTTGGACCTACCTAACTGAACAATCTGTCCAAGGTAAGTGTAATGGTCTACAACTTCGAGAGTATCATTCCCAACAACAACCGGTACGGGTGCCACATGGACATTCGACATGACTTTCGTCTTGTACATGTTCATTTTAAGGCCGACTCGTTGGGAAACGATACTGAGGTCGCTGAGCATAGCATTGAGGTGCTCCAACGATTCTGCCATGATGACTATATCATCGGCAAAACGAAGGTGAGTGATGTATTCGCCATTGATGTTGATGCCGAATCCGTTCCATTCCAAGAGCTTGAAAACGTCCTCCAACGCGTTCGTGAACAGTTTCGGAGAAATAACGTCTCCCTGTCTCACGCCTTTCTGCAATTGGATTGGTGTCGTGCTCTCTTCCTGAAGTCGGATGGACATGGTGGCGTTTCTATACAAACACTTCAACACTTCGATATACCTATAGTCGATATGACATCGTTGGAGGGACTGCAATACTGCCCAGGTTTCGATTGAATCGAAGGCCTTTTCATAGTCCACAAACGCTAAACATAATGGCCGATTATACTCCTCTGTCTTCTGTATAATCTGGCGGAGCGTGTGTATGTGGTCTATAGTACTAAAACCTTTTCGGAAACCGGCTTGTTCGGGAGGCTGGAAATCATCAAACCTGCGTTCGAGACGGTTCGTAATGACTCTTGAGAACAGCTTGTATACATGGCTCAGAAGTGAGATTGGCCTGTAGTTTTTTAACAAGGTGTTGTCACCCTTTTTGAAGAAAAGAACAACCACACTCCTGTGCCATGCTTCTGGCGTAGTACCTTCGAGTATGACGGAATTAAATAACTTCTGGAGGACCAGAAGTACCGGTTTTCCACCCGCTCTCAGAAGTTCTGTTGTGATTCCGTCTTCACCCGGCGCCTTGTTATTCTATAGCTGTTTAAGAGCCATTCTAATCTCGTACAGGCTGATGTGCGGGATATCCTCAGTGTAGTGTCGAGACAGTTTAGCTCTTGCGTCTCGAACTGTACTGACACTGGGTTGTCGTGTTGATGTGTTTAACTGTCCGTAAAACCTCTCAAGCTCTCTCAGGATCTCCGGCTTCGTCGAAATGATGCTGCCGCCGTTAATCTTCAGCTTTGTCATTTGGCTTTGCCCAATAGACGAATTCTTTGCGAAGACTTTTGAGCCCTGGTTCCGCTCGATTGCCTCTTTGATCCGTGCCGCACTATAGGCACGCAGGTCACGTCGCATTGATTTAGAGATTCGTCTTTTGAGATCGCAATATTCCGACATGTCAGCTGAAGATTGCAGCCTCATCTCGGCCCGGTCTTGCATCAACTTGATGGTTCCGTTCGAGAGCTTTTGAGACTTATTGCGGCGCGGGGTCTTAAAGAACTTGGACCCCACAGCTTGGACAGTTTCCACCAACCCATTGTTAATCTCGTCCACAGTTTCGCATTCGGTTAGGCACTGGAAGCGATTGTGCAGTTCGAGTTGAAAGTCTTCGGGGTTCTGTATGTGGGCAGGACCAGGTCGGAGCGTGGACTTCACCAGACGAGACCATTCAAGCTTCACATTGATATTCAATGTGCCTCTGACGATTCGGTGATCGCTACCGGTTTTCACCTTGGCGATCACAGAGACATCACTGAATATTCGCTTCTTGGTCGTCATGATGAAGTCGATCTCATTTCTGGTAGTACCATCGGGGCTCATCCACGTCCACCTCCTGGATGGCCGCTTCTGGAAGTAGGAGTTCATTAAATGAAGTTCTTCCTTTTCCATGAAGTCGACCAGTCGCTGGCCCCTATGGTTTCGCTGCCCGTACCCAAATGGCCCCACTCTCAACTCATCGCCATTCCGTGCGCCCACCTTCGCGTTGAAGTCCCCCATAACAACGGTGAAGTATGTTTCGGAGGTATGTATGGCCTCGGATATCTCCTCATACAATGCCTCTACTTCATCATCAGAATGTGTCGAGGTCGGTGCATATACCTGTATGACCTTCAACGAATACCGGTTGGTTATTCTGAGTATAAGGTATGCTACCCTACTCGACACACTGTCGACTTTCACAACGTTGTTGATGAGGGACCTGCGGACGAGAAATCCAACACCACCCTGGGATTTACGGTCTCCTTCCCGGTAGAAAAGCATGTTGCCGGAATCTAGAACTATCGTATCCTGACCCTCTCTTCGGACTTCAGATAATCCCAAGATATCCCAACGCATTTTGCTCAATTCTTCCTCCAGCTCGATAATCTTCTCATCGGTCCTCAGTGTGCGGATGTTGTGTGTTGCCAGGGCCAAAGTCCGTTGGGGGTGGTAGCGGGGCATCTGCTGGGGATTCTTAGCACCCCCTGCTCCGCCGTTACCCGATCCGCTACCCAGACCAGGAATAGCGGAGCTGCCGGGGACTGGGGGCCGTGTGCTATTGTTGTCAATCATATTGGCAGGCGGCTTGGGGATCGCAGTAAGGTCACCGAAAGTTTACAAAGGACGCTGCTGCCCGTCCGTCGGTGGCTGGACGTAGTTTAAGGACGTACCCGGGTCCGAAAGTAATAGAACACGTTGACATAAATAACTTTGTTTTGGATTTCATCAAATGCACCACACTGGGTGGAAGAAATTCGATTTGGTCAAAAAACAACTCAGTTATTCAGGTAATTTGTGTTCCAGCGCCGTGGTGTCACTTTAAAATAGTCCTGAAACCTCGGCCAGCATAAGTAGGTCTTATATGCATTCGGGGAGACAAGTATCACGTTTCACAAAGGCGTGACAAATAAAAACTGTTCAAAAGTCTTGGAAATTTTAGCTTTAAGATATTTTGGTAAAACATTTTTTTTAACGTTGTTATAATAATTACTGATAATTTGATGACTTTTCTTTATAAAACTGCTTTACCGATTATTCAATCAAAATTAATCGATAATTGAATCGACAATCGATATGCAACTCTTTCATTCCCATCACTAATTTCACACGCAGTCTCAACAGCGGCACCTTTGATCCCAATACGGTAGTGATGTGACACTATCGGTAATCTTAATCCTCGCGGCGCAGATGTAATTTAAATAACATCAGATTAATTTACGGTTACGATGACAACTTGCAATTGCGTTTTAGTTCATTTAAATGCTAAATGTATAAGTGTACTTTAAGTAGTAATTTAGAAGTTATAAATAATTAGAATGTACGATAGTTTTTGACACTGTGTATGTATGGTCTACTTTTACAAAAAACTCTTGAAAAAAAAACGAAAGAGATCTAAAAACAAAATATGGAAAATATCTTTTCTTTCGGAAGTCGGTGGCAAGAACCTCATGAAGAAACAAAGACACCGACTTCCGATAGAAAAGTTATTTTAAAAATTCTTTGTGCTTTTTTTTTAGAAGTCCGTTTAATTTTGTACCAGTTTCAGTGGGTACAGCCAAATATATTTTTTTTATTGGAACCTACTGGTTCCAATAAAAAAAATCGAAAACTACTGTTTTCGATCCTGAGATTAGAACGTTCAACCAAACAAACTCTTCATCATCATCATCACCCTTTAATGTTCCCACTGCTGGGACACAGGCCTCCTCTCTGTGAGAGGGAGTGGACCGTAATCCACCACGCGGGCCCAGTGCGGATTGGTGGATGTCACATGTCTTCGAATTTTTGGTTCTTGGACATGCCGGTTTTCTCACGATGTTTTCCTTCACCGTTTTGAGAGCAGTGGTGATGAAATAAATTATTCATATTCATATCTTTATTTGCATTCCAAAATGTTAATTTTACTGATCTTATATTAGGCTTAAAGCTAGGTACAATTATGGACCCTGTAGGGCACAGCAAAAAGTGTAAAAAATTAAATTAAATTTAACATAAGTGTGAATTAATAATGTTGAAAATCTTGTTCATAATAATAATTTCTTGAATTAAACATATTACACAAAGTAATGCGCCTGGCTGGGTTCGAAGCCACGATCTACAACTCGCAAGTCGAGGCCGATACCACTGGACCACCACTGCTCTAATAAACAAACTCGTCAGTGTTATAATAATATTAGAAATTCCTATCATTTTAGGTTATTACCAGACAAGTTCAAAAAGCCCTTTATTTCCACCTCGTTACTAGTACTCATCTAGTGACAGTCAATAGTTTGCTCTATTTAACGTTCATATAAGGAACATAATTGCACTTATCTGATCGAATTGATCTACGGCTGCTGTCAAGTGTTGCCATTGTATGGAAATTGAAATAGAGGATAATAAACGTAGCGGTTTGTAAGGGTCTCGTTTGCCGTGGTGATAAACGTAGCAAACATCACGGCTGTAATCTTTGTAGTGTTAGCAGAGCTGTAATTTTTAGCTAACTTATATTGAGATGTAGGTACTTAACTTTTTGGTCCTTTTATAAAAATGATTCTATCTATAAATTTTTAGAAATTACTGACCCGATTTTAAACTTAGCTCCACACTAAAATTTTCTCCTGGGTCGTGTGTGCGTTTACAAACATATAAACTCACATACACAAACACCTAGACCCGGAACAACTACTGTAGGTCATACAAATATTTGTTCCGTGCGGGAATCGAACCAGTGCACACACGCAGTGCAGCAGTCCAATCACTCAGCCACTGGGCTAACCGTGTCGTCAAAATCAATGCAATATTCGAGCAAGTTTATTAAGAATCCTGATTATTCTAAATTATCTCAAGAATCTGCCTCATTCCTTTTAAGACAAGAATTTGTTAAAACTCAGCGGGAAACCTCTCTTAGTCGAGTAAAAGACGTATGTTAGGCATTTTTATCGATGATTCCTGGGTGCGGAATAAAAAATAAAAAAACCGGCCAAGTGCGAGTTGGACTCGCCCATGAAGGGTTCCGTAGCAGCAAGCATAGATTAGAGATATAATTATATTGAGATTAGTAAGTAATATACACAAACAATAAAAATAACTTTGTTTTTCATAGTATTTGTATGAATGGCAAAGTTATATTTGCGGTTTTTGAAAATGTACTATATCTCAAAAACTGCTAACTGTATCTCATCCAAACCAATTTTCGTTGGTAGTTTTGGTTGAGGTCTACATTATATATTTTTTTTAGTTTTATCATTCTCTTATTTTAGAAGTTACGGGGGGGGGACACACTTTTTACCACTTTGGAAGTGTCTCTCGCGCAAACTGTTCAGTTTAGAAAAAAATGATGTTAGTAACCTCAATATCATTTTTAAAGACCTATTCATAGACACCCCACGTATGGGTTTGGTGAAAAAAAAATTTTTGAGTTTCAATTCTAAGTATGGGGGGCACCCCCAAAATTTGTTTTGTTTTGATTTTTGTGTGAAAATCCTAATGCGGTTTACATAATACATCTTTCTACCAAGTTTCAACAGGATAGCTCTTATACTTTCGACAAAAAGTGGCTGTGACATACACGGACAGACAGACAGACATGACGAATCTATAAGGGTTCCGTTTTTGCCATTTGGCTACGGAACCCTAAAAATGCTAAAAAGCACCGACTTGCACGCTAACGGTGCATCCACACCGCCGGTAACATTTGTGGAGCAACAAAAGGCAACACGGTAACATTCGGTAACTTTTGTGGCTCCTTGTTACTATTTGTTGATTGTTACTCATCCACACCGCAGTAACATCTGACAACAAATGTTGCCGTGTTACTGTATGTCGAGTAACGTTGCTCGACAATCGGCAACATTGTTAGATAATGGGGGTAACATTGTTACCGAATGTTGAGCAACGTTACTCGACTTACAGTAACACGTCAACACTTAGTAACATTAAATAACATTTTGTTGGCGGATGTTACCGAATAACATTTGGAAACGTTGAGCTACAAATGTTACCGGCGGTGTGGATACACTGTAATGTTGATAGCGTTTAAGCCAGTAAAGGGAACTCACTAGATGTAGATAAGCTTGTAAGTAAATAAAAATGTATGATTGACATAATTATCATGTATTTAGTTACAGTTTAACATAACATCGCGCTTGTTCGTCGAAGGAGTGGACACAGGTATGTAGTACAACACATTTCGCCAATTTGAGAACTGATATATAGGCTAAGTAATAGTAGGAGATAGCTGTCAGCATTTGAGAGTGATCAGTAGAAATAATTAGTCCCAAAATGAGACAAGTACCTAAAGATTTTCTAACAAAACTCATACAGTTCAAAAATTTGATCTTGGAGCAAAAATTTATGGAAACATACATACATAAAAAAATACATGTGGCACTCGGAGACTGCCACGGTGAAGCTATTGCATAACATTTATTTTTATTATTTTTAATGAATAAAATCGCCAACCGCGTATTTTTAACGAGAACATAATTTATTTTATAAATGTTTGTGGTGCACTACTGTAATAAAGAACTTCTTTGTTGTAGGAGAATTTTATAAGTAGGTTTCATTGTGAAAACTCCTTTTAATAATTTAATTTAATTTTAATTTTTTTGTTGTTTATTTGTTTTATTATGTATTGTTTTTATGACGGATATTTTTATGATTGCCGAAGTCTCCCAAACTGAAACGATGTTAGACGATTCGTGGTGTCAGGTATTTTCCTTAGGTTTTTGGAAATTTCTTGATTCAGTCGCCGCGCCGCGCTCAGAGCCTGCGATAAAAGCTATGCAATAGTTTAAAAAGTTTGTGATCACAAAAAAAAGAGGTTTATCATGAAAAGTCTTTGTTGCGTATTTTTTTAATTATAAATACCCTGTAATAATAATCTAAAAAGCTACTCAGTTATACATAGTTCTGTTATTAAACAATAACATATTCTTGTTTTTCTTAAAACCAATATTGTTGATTTCATTATTGCTGCAGACAAGTTTCCATGAAAGGTTCGATTTCAAATTATCCTTGACATTTGATATCAAAGAAAAACAAACAAAAATGCACAAAGAAACACTTCCGACCTTTATATGGAGGATTCTTGGATAATATAATAACTGCATATCGGGGTCGATTTAAAAGGTTAAGCAACTCTTGCTCAGTTTGGTATGTGAATGTGTGAACATTTTATTTTTTTCGCTTATTCCTCTTGCCCTGTGTGGATAGGAAGGCACTGTCAGATTGTCTGTCTTGCTGACTAAAAATCACCTGGTTCCTTTTGCGTTCGAGGGTCGCGGTGCCATTTTAAGATAGTCCTGCGACCCCTTCATGACCACAAAATGACGTTAAGTTAATGTTTTTCATGCTCATACTAGTTTGCTAGAATCATTTCTGGCAGTTTTGCAACTCCTGTAGAAAAAATAAGTAATCCTTAAATTACCGAAAACTTTTGTCAATTAGGGATGCTGCCAGTAAATATCAAAAGTAATACAATATCAAATCAAGCAAGGCGTATCCTTGTCATACAACGAGGAAACTCCACCAGGTTCTTAGACAGATTGCAGCAGCGTTGGGATGCTTTGTAATAGTTTAGTATTATTATATTTTAGAAATATATCATCGTCATTAGTCTATAATGTTCCCACTGCTGGGACACAGGCCTCCTCTCTGTGAGAGGGAGTGGACCATAATCAACCATGCCGGCCCAGTGTGGATTGGTAGATGTCACATGTCTTCGAATTTTTGGTTCTAGGACATGCCGGTTTTCTCACGATGTTTGTATTATCTTCTTGTAATATATAAAAA
Source organism: Agrotis exclamationis (assembly GCA_950005045.1). NCBI lineage: Eukaryota > Metazoa > Arthropoda > Insecta > Lepidoptera > Noctuidae > Agrotis > Agrotis exclamationis. The sequence goes on from OX465440.1 coordinate 17,532,005, forward strand.
TCAATGCCACTTTTCGTTGTAATGTTATAACTCAAGAACGGGCTCACCTATCCAAACTAAATGTTTAGGTTTTGTTCGAACTATTTAGTAGATGCTTTATGGGAAGTTTGCACAAAATCGGACGAAGCTGGGACGGGCCACTAGTTTTTTATGTTAAATTAAATATAATTGTGTATAATAAATACTTGTTATTAATTTTGTATTTAGCGAATAAAGAATTAATTAGGTATGTCACTAATGACATAAAAAAAATCTCTCGAACGAAAATATCTGGTTATCTAACGTCGTATAAAGAATAACTAGGTACCAGGAAAACATATCCCGGCGGGGGCTCTCCGTTACTTGTTAATTATAAATCATTAGGGACCTGTAATGATGAGCCGATACCCGCTGTCCTCAATGTGGTCAGTTATGTTTATAAATATTACTTGCACTAGCTTTTTGTCCGCGGCTTTGCTTGCAAGCCAGATATCAATCAAGTCTTACTAATGAATTCACATTTAATCACAGTAGGGAGGCTGAAAAGCGATTTAATCTCTCTTTTGCTCATGATTATCTGTGTAGCTTTTTCCTATGTAGTAGTGACAAACAAACTTACTGTAACATTTTGTAACATTTAGAACATCAGTTAGGATAAGAAATACTGTTACCGGAATAAGGATGTCGGTATGAAACAGTAATGAGATTGTTGAGAACATGGTATTTAATCGCTATGTAGAAATAATGATGGCAGCTCCCTTATTGAGAAAATTACGTTGTTTACTGCATTTCTGGAGACTGGAAGCCACATACAGTTAGCTATCATCATCATCAGCCTATAAATGTTCCCACTGCTGGGACACAGGCCTCCTCTCTGTGAGAGGGAGTGGGCCGTAATCTACCACGCGGGCCCAGTGCGGATTGGTAGATGTCACATGTCTTCGAATTTTTGGTTCTAGGACATGCCGGTTTCCTCACGATGTTTTCCTTCACCGTTTTGAGAGCAGTGGTGTTGAAATAAATTACACAAAGTAATGCGCCTGACGGGGTTCGAACCTACGACCTACAACTCGTAAGTCGAGGCAGATACTGGGCCACCACTGCTTCTTCTTCTTTAGTGAGCTATAGGATAGCATAATTAGCCTATAACGGTTTTCTGCTCTTTATGAAAGGGATCAATATCTGCCAAGTCTTTTACCAATTTAAGTATATTGGGGTCGGCTTGTAATCGAACCGAATTCAGCTGAATGCTTAGATTATAAAATGTCCAAAGACAAAGTCAAATCATTTATTTCAATTAGGCCATCAAAGAGGCACTTTTAAACGTCGCATAATTAAAATTAAGGAAATGGGATGGGATGGGAATGAATCTACACCCATTCGCAAAGGTAGGTTGTATGAAGAAGAATGGGCAAGAAACTCCATACTTACTCTTTTTAAATGTTTGACAATGTTCAGATTCCTAATACCTTACCCCACATCACACGCCAAGTTATTACATTTAAATCTATGCGTGGAGCTCACTCACTCATTTATAAAATGTGGTTTCTTGAAAAACGTAACGTTTTGATTTGAATACGGAATCAAGACATTTTATAATCTAAGTCTTGAATAAATTATCAGTATTTTACACGGAGCGATTGGCTATCTGACCTCCGCAACCCAATAACTGGGAAATACGATACCGCTTGCCAAGACTTGGTTGGACTATGAAAGGGATTTGGCTGTAATCTACAACGCGGGCCCAGGGCCTCAATTCTGCTAATTTTATTTAACTCACATGCTATTGATATTCAATTGAGATTCAATCACGACTCCATTACGATTAGAACAAATTTGGTATTCTGCAAAAACTTGTATGTAATCTCAATAGAGTCGTAATGGAGTCGTAGTGTAATTGTAACTGACTCTCAGTTGAACAATATTTTTTTAAATAATTAATCGTAGAGTGACTCGTAAAATCCTAAGATTATCTATTGTTGCTCAATCGTACAACAATAGCGAAATTGACACCGAGTGTCCATTAACATAAATGTTAACATAAACGGGTTGGTTGACGTCACATGTATCCAATGTTTTGATTCTATTACCGGTTTCCCTTCAAAGTTATGAGACTTGTTGTAATGATATGAACAATAATGACACAAAGTGACTTTTTATTTTACAAACGCTTAGATAGTTCGGACATGTTGAGAGGATGAATGAAAAACGTCTGACAAAAGGAATTTATATAGCAGAGGTGAGTGGTAACGCCAGGAGGGGACTCCCTAGGAAGACCTACACTGACCTATTGGTGAGGTTCGCCTTCACCATTATCATCATCATCATTTTCATCATCAGCCAGAAGACGTAGCCACTGCTGAACATAGGCCTGCCCTTAGACCGCCACGCCGAACGACAATTCGCCACTTGTATTCAGCTATTCGCCTTAGTATTTTATAATTCCTATAGTTAATTTCGATTTAAGGGCGCATATTATAACCAGAAAGTTAGCAACGTCGCAAATAGCTGTCAAATATTTAAGAGTTTAAATTATTTACTGTATGAAAATAAAAAATATGGCTCTGTAGTGCACTAAAACATTGATTAGGGAATGCAATAATTAATATCGTAACACCGAATATATAGTTTTAGATGTAAAAACGTATTTGGAAACCTTCCAAATGCTTTTTTTATACCTGAAACGGTTACAACATCAAATTTAGTGTTTTATTTACATTCCTATAACAATTTTTTAGTGCACTACAGAGCCATATTTCTTATTTCCATACAGTAACATTGCTAAATTAATTAAAACTTGTTAATATTTGACAACTATTTGCGAAGTTGCCAACTTTCAGAATACGCGCTCTAAGTCGGTATAAAATAAAATTCTTAATCATTTCTTCTGTTATGCTCAATTCAAATGTAATGGTAGACGAACCTATTCGAAAGTGAAATCTACATTACATAAATTAAAAATATTAATTTGTTTCAACTTAAGGTTAATATTTTTAATCGCTCAAATCTATAATTACGCATAATTACGTGACCGTTAGATAGATGATTAATGATATGAACGTTAGAACTTCTGCGTTTTGACGGCGGGTATCGTGACCCCTGGATATAAACGGTGACGTGAGAGGTTGGGTATGGTAATTAACTGGGTTAATTAAATGTGCTAGTGTGTAAAGGAGACTTTTCCCTGCTTTTATTTATCTGTGGGAGGATGTGATCACCTTATTCACTTCGCTTATCGATCACATAAAGCCGTTGGTCCCAGCTGTCATTTGTAGATCATTAACAGTCGTTACTGTTAATCAGAAGCACGAAATTCTGAACCAATCCTGCCTAGAGGCATAGTATTACCCAGTTACTGGGTTGTGGAGATCAGATATCTAGAAGCTCCATGTATGATGCTGATATTCTCTTGCATTCAGTTCCACTCAAAGCTGGAAAAATGATTCAGGGTTATTTTTTTGGATTCAGGGATATGTCAAGATATTTGAAATACTGTTTTCCGTTAAGCCCGCTCCTGTACCTCAGGTATGTACTTACGTCCTATGAAAAAAAAATAGCCTATCTAGGAATCGAACCAACACTTCCCACGGCCTGCAAATAAAGTGATACGCATAACCACAAGTAAGGTTTAGCAAGAATTAAATTAGCTTGTCTTCACTTTCTTACAATAAATTCCAGATTTTAAGCCTTTCGTATCACAATCTTCACCCGCATTATGGTAATACCCATATACGATAATTACTCTTAATTTAATTAAGTTTTTTCATCAACCGTAATGTATACGAAGACGCATCAACGAGAGCGCGCCGCTTACATAATTAAACAGGAGCAAGACATATAAAAAACCCAATCAGTGTTACAAGAGTAAAAAGTGATCATTTTTGTCTTTATACGATTAATTAATTGTAATTAGTAAGTTACTTGCATCTTTTTTTATTTTAATCGTGATTGTTTGAATGACTGAGATTGTATGTTTACTAAGAAGGAAAAGTATTCGAAAAACTGCATATGTGTTGTTAATTTGACGTTCAATATTTGGTTACGTTAATGCAGGTTTCGAGATTTATTGCATATTTTTCTTGAATAGCTTCCATTTTACGATCATTAAGAATGATATGACAGCCTGCTTCAATATTATTTATTACAGTGTTGCCATATATGAAATAAACTGACCAATAAAATAACTTTAAAATCTAAAATTCCAATCGCGCTAAAAACGCTAGTTTAGTTCAACATTTTGCCGACAGAGGCACTGGTTGTCTTATCAATATTTCTCATCAGCCTGTTATAACCACATCATGTCTGTTTCGTATAAAATATAAATAAAACACCAATTTATTGCTATGACTCTGGGAAAGGAAATTACTGATAACATCTAGAAGAAATATCACGACTTAAATAACGTTTATACTGAGTTTAGTACCGCTACTTGATAATAGATGGCGTTGTTTTAAGTTTTCATCCTTTAGGTATTTTGCCCATTCCATTATCGTTAAAAATGACAAATTATCCGTAAAGGTGGCAATTATTTGTAATTAATCAGGAATTACAAAGAAAATAGCGTTCATAATTCCATACTTGGTGAGATCGCAATAATAAACTACAGTTTTTGTGCTCACTACAATTAATCACACATTTTCTGCCATGCATCATCATACATCACAGATATTTTTAAATAAACTCACCATTATTATTTAAAAGGCAATAAACGTAACATAATGTTCCGTATAATGTGATGTGTGGCCCACCATGGACGGCCATTGATAGCCATGTGTTATTGATGAGCTGTCGTTACACTTTTTGTGTAAGTTTGTAGTAGAACTTTAAGCTATGATTATTATGGCGTGAGTTATTTATTCTGGTCACGTATTTCAATTTATTACAGAATCAATTAGTATTATTAATTGAGACAATAAAATATGTTAATCATGGAGCTTAAATGGCGTTAGTGATTATTATTAAAAATCTTGCTGGTGTCAAATGCTTTTTTAAAATCATGGGTGACCACGCTATGCTCAGAGGCGTCTTTACCTATAGTGCAGGGTGTGCGGTGCACGCGGGCGCCGAATCTAAGGGGGCGCCGAGCGCCCTCTAATGGCTCAGGCGCAAAATGTCGCTTTCGGAAAATGTCTCCTGGTAGTAAAATGTCTCTTTCGCAAAATGTCGCTTCCTCATAACATCGCTATCGCAGAATGACTCCTTATCAAAAAGTCGCTTTTGTCACAATGCCTCTTTCGCAGGAAATCTCTCTCGCAAAATATCGCGTTAGTCACTTAGAAAAAACTTAGCCAGGTTTAAAAGAAAGGTTGTTTTTTTTTTCAATTTCTTATTTTTGGTTGATTCTGTTCTGGTTCTTGTTAATATTGTATGGCAACGATATAAATTTGATTTTTCGAGTGAAATCAAAAATTTAAAAAAAAAAAAACTTAAAAAAAAAGACTTCAAATCACCCACAAAAAAGTTTAAAATAACTTTTCTTTCGGAAGTCGGTGGCTTTGTTTTTTATTTCATTGACTATTGCCACCGACTTCCGAAAGAAAAGTTATTTTAAACTTTTTTGTGGTTGATTTGAAGTCGGTTCTTTTTTTAAAGTCGGTTTTTTAGTTCAGATATTCAACAAAAATCTTCGTATAATCGGCGTCTTTAGAAATCTTTAATCCAAGTCAGCAACAAAAACGGATCTATGCGGTCAACGTCACGAGATATCCATGATTGTTATATACTACAACCTTCCCTAGAATGTAGCAAATACTTTTGTGACGTGCATCAAAATCGGTTCAGCCAAAGACCAAACATACAATCGACTTTAAAAATCTACAACCCAAGTAGGCAAAAAACTCCCTATGTCAAAAACTACTGAACCGATTTTGATGAAACTTGCAGTGTACCCTAAGTTGAACAATACCTAGTACAACAAAAAAATAATTACTTAAATTGAACTTGTAGTTCCGGAGATATGCGTGCACAAACATAAAAACATACATACATACACTTATGAAATTTGGCACATTTGTTCAGACGCTGATATAGACTAACATAATATATGAAACTGGGCAGTTCTGATAATAGTACATACATACGGGTCGAATTGATAACCTCCTTTTTTTTGAAGTCGGTGAAAAAAAAAACGACCTTTCTTTTAAACCTGGCTAACTTTTTTCTAAGTTACTAACGCGACATTTTGCGAAAGAGATATTCTACCAAAGAGGCATTTTGAGAAAGCGACCTTTTAAGGAGTCATTCTGTGAAAGCGACATTATTAGAAAGCGACATTTTGCGAAAAAGACGTTTTACTACCAGGAGACATTTTGCGAAAACGACATTTTGCGCCATTTAAAGGCTATTTAAAATTGCACCATTTGCATCTGTTAGTATTCCATTTTGACCCCGCTCCTACTAGACTAGAGGGCGCCAGGGTACTAGTTGCACACGGGCGCCACAAGGGCTAGAGACGCCTCTGGCTATGCTAAACCTATGAACTATTTCTTCTAAACATTGCTTAGCACACTTCACAGTATTCAGAATAATTATATTTGGTGGAAATTTTAATAAAACAAATATGTTTCTGATTTTATAAGTAGCGTTTATTGAATACTACTTTTCTTAACATTACAATATATTTAAAATCTATAAAAATATACTCTAGTAAAACATCTATGAAACATCTTTTACTTATTAATTTTACGTAATTATTTATTGATTTTTATTAATAATACTTATTAATTATGTATAATTATTATACCTAATTTTGATTTATATTGATTTTAATACTAACAGTGCCACTTTTGTTCTTACTTGTATTAACTTACAACAGAGGATTATAATAACAAATCAAAATAATATGCATTTTACTTCATGTAAAATCTTCATAAGTCTAAGAAAAAAATTGAAGAAATTCTCGTAAACACGTTTGCCTATTACAAAAAAAATGTCGAAAATTAAGGTTTCACAGGAACTCTAGATGATATTTTTAGAAGTTTGTACTTATTAACTCCTTGTCAAGTACTCATTAGCAATCTCTTTCCAGTCAGTAGGGTCGAGGTTTTCTGTCGGTTTCGACTTACGGATCTTCTTCAGCAGTTCCCAACCGTTAGCTTTTTCTGTAGAGGTCACGTATGTGTTGTTGGGATCCTGTTCCAAGGTGTAAGCTCCCAGGATTAAACTCTGGACTAGACGGGCTGAAACCAGTGTCTGTGAAGGGAAAATGAAAAGGTATTCAGTATAAATAGAGGTCGGAATTAGGTGGAGTTATTTTAGTACTTGCATCGAAATGTTGATATTAATATGGATCATCCCGGGATATACAAATAAATAATACTAAAAACAAAAACATCAGAGATAGTTTAGACAAATAAATTGCGTAAAAGTAAATACCTAACTTTTTATTGAATAAATCACGGGTTCTTTTTGCTTTTTAAAAGTAATTCCGGGATTTGGGGCATATCTACTTTATTCTTTCGCTGTATGAAATCAGTGTTAGTACATGAATAACTCTACCCAATTCCAACCAATGATTATAAACTTCGAAGTTATTATACAGCGTGTGCCATCTATGAGTGAGTAGCAAAACTTTTAAGACAAGAAGTTTTCTTTGCACTAGTGCTGCCATCTCTTGATAATAGCTAAAACTATCAAGACAATTAGCTCACTACGGTCGAGTGCTGCCATCTGTTATCGAATAGTCACAAATTATTTTGTTTTTATTTTTACCTTCAGTAGCCTATATTCATCATCAGGCAGACGCCTATTGACAGTGTAGCCAGCGAGGACGTATCCTCCGACGCGAGGATCTCCGGTGATCAGCATCATGTAAGTCATCGTGATGGCTAACTCGAATACATAGTAGGAATATTGGATGTCGCCGAAGTCAATGATGCCTGTGATGCGGTAGTCGGTTTTGCTGTATGGGAGCAAAAAAGGGGCATTATAAAAAAATGCTTTTGATTGATAATACAGAATACTTTCGTTAGCTTTTTATGTGTAAATAATGTAGCAGAACTATGCAACGGTGATATTATCGAAACACAATTATCTTTGGTGTTCCATAAATTAATTTAATATAACGAGAACGGATATCATTTGTAAAAAGGCAACATTCAAAACTCCAGAAACTGCTTATTTATAAAGTTAGCAACATTTAAGATCTAAGTAATTGTTCATGCATTACCTACATTCATGCAACCTTCGCCTGCTGAATTCAGAGACAATTGAAAAATTGACATTTAAGTTAGTTAAATAAAGACATACCTAATAATCACATTTATTTATAGAACATACATAGATTTCCCATACATGTAACCTTTCTGCCCATACCTGCTTATCCTGCCCATCCCATTACACATGAACTGTATCAGCGCCATGGTCGAAGCACGTCAAATACCTATTTATTAATGTCACTTTTGAAGCTAAATATTCCTTAAACGTGCATACTTGGCTCACCTCAAAACTATCCCTTTAAGAATGTCATTGCATACCTTCATCACTGACGTTTTCCGGGGCCTAAATTAAATGGTAAATATTTTTAGTATAATTGTGAACACTGCCATCTGTTGGCGAGTAGCAACACTAATATTGAAAATCAATTTTTAACGGTATGACATTCAGATATCTTTATTTTTATAAATTGAGTGTACAAAGGTGCAATGTTTATATAAAGTGTTATCTCAACGGTGTTTCATCACTTCAATCTTGTGATAAGATATTGTACCTATGGGATGCCGCTATCTTTGCAATAACGTGGAAAATAAATAAACTTACAGTGTGATACATAAGATAAAAAGTTTTTCTATCAAAATAGCTGATGTAAGTCAACGACAACACTAAATGATGCTCAATACATTAATGATAAACAGATAACATCAAAGAAACTCAACTTGAGTATCAACAACTCACTATTATTACATCTAGATTTTTCACAAATCTACGTTCCTATTACAAGATCACTCTTTTTGAAATTGAACTACTTAATTACTTAAAGAAAATATTATAGTTATTAGGCCCCTGCGATAATCAAAACATTAAACGTTTATGAAATCAGTTGAAAACCTCTAAGTAACCTACCTTCTGAAATGTTTTCTTAACTAAATTTTATTTCATAATAATTTCCAGACTGATTTTATACCACTATTGGACGTTTTCACGTTAGACGATAAGTAATGAACAGAAACGATGCGACACTGAAATATCGGCCATGTCCTAGACTCCCAGTAGTTCCATGGAACAAATTAATGACTTTTCACCTAATCCCATTAGTTCCATTAAGTTCACTTGAATGGTAATTAAATAGGTATAGTATGAACAATAATCTTACCAATTCACCATAAAAAAACCCCACCGGAACATTGTCATTTCTCGCTAATTTTTCCATATAAAATGTATGAAAATACGAATCCCACTGATATCGAACCGTTTTTTTTTATTCCGTAAAATCTTCGACTGAGTCCTCTCACCCAGGGCAGGGCAGGAGGGACTGTCAAACTTGTACTCACTAAAATCCACTGTATCATTCAGTAGCCCTGCCTTTGCGTTACGGAGCCACGGTTACTCGTTAGTCTCGCGACCCCGGCATGCGGCAGTATCGTGACCGTCTTATACCCAATACATTTCATACTTCTCTATTACTCGCAGCAATCTACTCTTTCCCACCCATTATCATCCTTAAACTAGTCTAAGTTATTGGTGATTACAAACCTGGCTCCAGGCTTAAGTCCCACGAGCACGTTCATCTCGTTCACGTCTCCGTGGATGACTCCCTTCTCCAACTCTCCGAGACGAGGCACCACAGCGTACTTGAACTCTTCAATTACCTGGCAATTGTAAGTTGATTATAAGTAAGGGAGCTTACGAGTTGTAGGTCGTAGGTTCGAACCCCGTCAGGCGCATTACTTTGTGTAATTTATTTCAACACCACTGCTCTCAAAACGGTGAAGGAAAACATCGTGAGGAAACCGGCATGTCCTAGAACCAAAAATTCGAAGACATGTGACATCTACCAATCCGCACTGGGCCCGCGTGGTAGATTACGGCCTACTCTCTCTCACAGAGATAAGGCCTGTGTCCCAGCAGTGGGAACATTTATAGGCTGATGATGAAGGGAGCCTCCCCATGACGATGCGACGCAATTCGACCGATTTCAACTACAAATGAAAATAATCCTTACCACCAACGACATATGACATAAGACATGTTGTTATCTACGGGTAGATGAAAAACAAAACACGATCGCCACGACGACGTCAAGTCAATCGAATTGCATCTTTGTAATGTAGTAGCAAGGACGATTTTCATTTTTAGTTAGTAGAAATTGCAAATCGCAACAATCGAACCGCGTCATAGGTAAGGTCCCTAACAGTCCTAATGACCGATTTCGGCCACGGCAGCCAATCTCAACGGAGATGCGCAGGACATTTATTATAGTGCACAAGTGTGTGCGCAGACACAGGTACACTCTCTGTTCCTTTACTCTCATAGTTCCGATGAGACGGCAATCCGACACAACCGGAGAGAGATCAGACGCAGGACCAACAGACTAAAGTGCTTTCTGAGGCACGGAGGTATGAACCGCCAACTTCCAAACTCCGGGCAGCTACTGAGAAATTCTTTTTAGAAAAACCGGCCAAGTGCGAGTTGGACTCGCCCATGAAGGGTTCCGTAGCAGCAAGCATAGATTAGAGATATAATTATATTGTGATTAGTAAGTAATATACACAAACAATAAAAATAACTTTGTTTTTCATAGTATTTGTATGAATGGCAAAGTTATATTTGCGGTTTTTGAAAATGTACTATATCTCAAAAACTGCTAACTGTATCTCATCCAAACCAATTTTCGTTGGTAGTTTTGGTTGAGGTCTACATTATATATTTTTTTTTAGTTTTATCATTCTCTTAGTTTAGAAGTTACGGGGGGGGGGGACACACTTTTTACCACTTTGGAAGTGTCTCTCGCGCAAACTGTTCAGTTTAGAAAAAAATGATGTTAGTAACCTCAATATCATTTTGAAAGACCTATTCATAGATACCCCACACGTATGGGTTTGGTGAAAATTTTTTTTTTGAGTTTTAATTCTAAGTATGGGGGGCACCCCCAAAATTTGTTTTGTTTTGATTTTTGTGTGAAAATCCTAATGCGGTTCACATAATACATCTTTCTACCAAGTTTCAACAGGATAGCTCTTATACTTTCGACAAAAAGTGGCTGTGACATACACGGACAGACAGACAGACAGACAGACAGACAGACAGACATGACGAATCTATAAGGGTTCCGTTTTTGCCATTTGGCTACGGAACCCTAAAAACCCAATAATACTTTTTGTCCGACCCGGGAATCGAACCCAGGACCAGGTCAGCAGTCGCGCTTGCCACCACGAGACCAACTTTCTTATATTATACGTATAGTTGCATAGCCAGCATTGTATGAGTCTGAGTACCATGTACAAACGCCAGCAGGGCAACTTACCAATCTGTCAAATTTTACCAATCGAATATTAACTCTCCACTATTGTGATAACGTTGAAAATCTATTGAAGAAATAGACAGATTGTGCTGGCGTCTGTTCTTCAGAGCTATCATGACTAGAGACCTAAGTTTTTTAGTGACTTGAATGACCCTGGCGATTGTGAGTGTGTCATGCTCACATTAATACCTCGCTGATGGTGGCGCGTGTGTCGGATCATTTAGTTCCCTTTAAAATGGTTGAGCTAGACAGGAAGATAAAAAGTCACCAGTGACCGTACGTATTACAAAATGTGCAAAGAAAAACTAAGATAGCTTATACCTACAAACTTACTGCAAGATATAACCAAGCCCTACCTACCTCACTACACAGATTATAAATGTAAATATATATAAACATCATATTTAATGTCTGCCATTATAAACTGAAGCGAATGCACCGTAACTAACAATGCAGCGGTTGCATGCTATTCAAACGTGTCTATGTATTCTACCTATATACTATAATAATATAATAATAATATTCTACTACTATCACACAACGCCATCTAGTCCCAAGCTAAGCAGAGCTTGTGTTATGGGTACTAGACAACTGATAAACATACTTATATATTTCTAAATACATACATATTACAGATAAATTACACCCAGACACAGAACAAATGATCGTGCTCATCACACAAACATTTGTCCTGGGTGGGAATCGAACCCACGACCTCCGGTATAGCAGTCAGGGTCACTAACCACTAGACCAACAGGCCTGTCATAATAATGCATAGTTACATAATATGGTTAGTTATTACCATACCCTGTTAAAGTAATTCTTCTTTGTCTGTCAGTCTGTCTAAACTCTACACGTCTTACCACAAGAAAGATACACAACTGTTGAAAACTTGTCCAAAAAACTGTCAACGTCAAAACGAGATTTCACGTTGATGTAAGGGTCGTTTTGCAGTTACACTTTTTGCGGTACATTTCTACTGTTAACACCATAAGGTGATGCCCGAAGCCGTCTTATAATATGGGTCCTCTGGGCTAGTGCCCGGGCAGTACTATAGTTAGGGGTCCTGGTTTTCTGCGAGAATCACTGAGAAAATCTAACTTATCCCACAATATTTGACAGGCCTGTTGGTCTAGGTGGTTAGTGACCCTGACTGCTATGCCGGAAGTCGTGGGTTCGATTCCCATCCAGGACAAATGTTTGTGTGATGAGCACGATCATTTGTTCTGTCTGGGTATAATTTATTTATAATATGTATGTATTTAGAAATATATGTATAAGTATGTTCATCAGTTGTCTAGTACCCATAACACAAGCTCTGCTTAGCTTGGGACTAGATGGCGTTGTGTGATAGTTGTGAAATATTATTGTTATTATTATATTATTTTTTAAACTGGCTAGTATAACAGTTTTAAGCTCTCTACAATCGTTTTTATATATTCACGATTCAACAGATATTCTACATTATATTTTTGATTACGTATAAATTTTGATGACTGATAGTCATAAGAAAAATGAACCTATCACCGATAGTGTGGGCCCCCTTCGTCCTAAAGTTAGGCACTTTAGGACGAAGGGGGCCCACATTGTCGGACCTCTAATAAGTAAAATACAACTCTAGTGGCTGGTGACACTGAAACAGTCTACAACCTATTATTTACACCTTTGAACGGTTGGATCGTGACATTCCCAATAAAGTTAATAGTTTCCCTTCCTATGTTCCAATAAGATTCTAGCAATTACCTGAACAAAGCTGCGTGCAATAGCTATAGCACACAAAACTTGAACACATAAATTACTAATAGATAAGACATTGCCTAGGGCTCGTGCATGAGATTAAATCTAAACTTGACACACACATGATCCCTTTTAGGTCAATATATGTATAATGCACATAGGTAAGTTACTAATAACGTTTAAAGAGAATGTTGTAGTGACCTAGATTCTTGTAAGAACTAGGTTAAAATCTAAGCAGTTAAGAAAACACTGATTCCTATTACTATTACCGATAGACTGTATCATCCGCTTCTTGTACTAAGGCCTCTTTTCATAATTTCCAGTTCTTTCAAAATCTAAAAGGAAGAAAAAATAAAAATATCATCAGACATCTCGACGGACGGCAAGTTATCATCCGTACCTTGTTGCTATTCCACCAATTCGTACTTAGAATTTTCAAACGTCCTTTATAATACGGTCAGCAAAGGAGTGGTACTCTCTGCCTGCGTCTGTGTTTCCGAACGCATACAACCCTAATCTCTTCAAAGTTAGAGTGAACAGGCTTCTTCTGGGTAAGCTCGCTCCATCGTCGACCTTGTCTTTGTCACTCCTGACCTAGACTAAGGTCAAGAGCAAATCCATCTACTAGTTGTTTTTTAGGGTTCCGTACGTCCGAATACAAAAACGGAACCCTTATAGGATCATTCGTGTGTCCGTCTGTCTGTCGCTCACAGTCAATTATCTCCGAATCTACTAGACTGATTGAGTTGAAATTTGGTACACATATCAATTCCTGTGACCCAAGCACACAGGTGTGACGTGAATAGATGAAATCTGTATGTGGGAGGTAATTTTTGGGGGGGAAGTGGAAAATTAAAAAAAAATATTGAAAACTGCATCGTGTGACATATCAAATGAAAGGTCTTGTAGTTTGTAATTTTAAAATAAATAGTTTCTAAGTTATTCAAGAAAATAGACGAAATTTGACCATTCCCCGGCCCCCCCTTAACTCCGAAACTACTGAACTTAAAATTTTGAAAATAAGGATACAGAAATTAGTTTTCTACTTATAGAGGAAAACCTATAAGAAGTCCATGATATTAAAATAACATGGTAAATCACTCAATATTGTGCGTACCAATTTGGGTCAGATTTAAAAAAAAAAACGTGATAGGTAACATCGTACGGAACCCTCTTCAAGCGAGTCCAACTCGCACTTGGCCGGTTTTTAATATTTAAAACTTACTTAATATACCTTAATATTTTTAATTACGAAAGAGCCTTCGATCATTAAGGCTAGAGCGAGCTTACCCAGACGAAGCCACTCTACCTTTAGAGATTAATTAGCGTTCGGGAACACAGCTGTTAATATTTTTTAACCGTATCGTAGTATAATATATATCTGTGACCATATACTCCTTTTGTAAAATAGATACACGTGATAATGAACATTCGTATTAAAATTCTGGTCATATTCTCGTACCGGTAGCGAATGCTACACAAAAGGACATCTTATATCATAAATTTTTCGTTTAGGACCACCTGACAGACGTCTTTTAATCATCTTTGATACAATATCGTCAAATTTGGGTATCTGCTCTTTCATATATATAAAAATGTAGGTACCTACTCTTAAAAACCATGTACCTAATTCAAGAGGTAATAATCACTTACCTCCTCAGCCAGATCCAGTTTTTCGGAGTCCTTGATGACGTACTTGAACTTTTCCAGGTCGGGAACCTTCGTCAGCATCCACATGTGCTCGCGGGAGACCAGGCCTGAGTGGTTGAAGTTCTGGATAACAAAACATGTTAATTAGACGACCCTTTATAACAACACTACCCCAATCTGTAGCCAACCTAAGTACCTTCACATTTCATCCTTTTCCTTAAATCCTACAAAAAAGAAAGGAAAGAATAAATCTTTACGAGTTCATACTGAGAATTTACAGAAAGAAAAAAACCAATACTCTACTATAATAATGTCTTCTAAAACCAGAAAATTGAATCCACCAGAATCACATTCTCTGCAGAACTCCTGGCATCACTAGAAATACAGCTGAGTTTTTAAAGTCAGTTGCTGTTTTATTAGAGTAGATCCGGCGCAAATTCCTCGTTGAATATACGGATGGAAGACCTAATTATTTCAAGTAGTATCCCATGAATTTACAGCTTTAATTCAATGCATCAAATCCCATTAATCTGTCACTGATAGCATGCATTATTTCATTACGTACATAAGCATAATATACAATATCTGGTAGAGGACAATACAAATTACAGAAACCTTGGTCTGACACATTAACTACCATAGTATGTTTAGAGATAGATAACTACTATTGTGTTTGCAGTAATAGTACATTGTTATCCAAGGCGTGAAAGTTACTTATTTACGTCCCGAGACGGGGTTTGGCGCCCGAACGTAGTGAGGGCGCTGACAGTTCGCGGGACTAAATAAGTAATTTACCCGAGGTAAACATTGTGCTTTTCATTACGAATACGAGGAAAGAAAGTAAAATTAACAACATAAATTTTAGCTAAAGAAAAAATGAGTGTAGATCGAATTGTCACTTTGCCGCTTGTTTTTTTTTTTAATTTTTGTGCTGTGGTCGTCCAGCTATACAGCCAGGATTTTTCATGTTCATTATTTAAAAAATTGCAAAGATTTTGTTATTATTGTGCGAAATCTGTGATATTTTAGAGAAATAGTTGAAACTAAATTATTTTAAAGTCATTATTTATATTCTTAATACTTATGTTATTTTAATTTTAAATTGCTCTGTAATTTCGTGGCTGTATAAAAATTTTGAACATGGTTCAATAGAAATGTCAAAATAGAACTAGTTTTTTTTCTTAAATTTGGCAGCTGTCAGTTGAAAGCGATTTTCCCTAGGGCGGCAATGGATAACTTTCAAACGGCTAATCAGACATGTAATGACCTACTTTCAGAGTATGAGTAATGAAAAGTCAATTGCTAATCACCGTGTTATTACAGCTGAGAGTCTAAAAAGGCCAATCTCAATTAAATCATATAATATCATATTCTGTTCTCTATGCTATAGTGCTTGAGCATCCAATTCATATTATAATAATTACTGATAAAGTTGGTGTCTGTTCGAAATTCGAGGTTAGATTTTTTCTTTTGGCCTGTGTCTAGTCCAGAAGCAAAGATGACGCCGAAGATGGGCAAAGTCACCCAGAAGGAACTGGAACTCAAGTAAGAGAGAGAGAGAGAGTGAGACAGTAAAAACTGTTTGGTGCAAGACTCCGACATAATAGAAATTTAGCAAAGAAGCTTTTTCACAGCTTCAATTTAGCCCGTTCACCAATTCATGGCGAATATTTTTCTAAAGGAAACTACCAGGGTATCATTATGCTGCAGTACCTCAGACTTAGGCAATATTGAGCATTCCATAAAGCAAGTCTCTCAAATTCGCCAGTGAGTAATAAGGTGCACACATACGAAATACCAGGACAACATATCCATAAGGCACTAACGTGCAACTTTAACAAGTTGCAGGTTAGTACGGTTATGGATAACTCCAAGTTAGCAACAAACTCCTAGCTGATAGAACAGCACCTCAGATTGGGGCATTCCGTATAGCAAGTCTCCCGAATTCACCAGTGATTATCAGATTCATACAGACGAAATACCAGGAGAGCATGAACGTAAGACATACGCACTGCAGCTTATTATCTAAGTTAGCAAAAAACTCTCCGAGCTGATAAAACAGGGCCTCAGACTTGGGCATACCTTAAAGCAAGTCTCTCACCAGTGAGTATAATTATGACTTATACAGACGAACTACCAGGAGAACATAGCCGTAAGGCTTAAACTCTCCGAACTGATAGAACAGGGCTTCAAACTTGGGCACACTTTGCAGCAACTCTCCCAGTTGACCAGTTAATATAAGATTCATACAGAAGAACTACCAGGATAACATAACTGTAAGATTCTTACCTGCAGCTTGTTATCCAAATTAGCGAGAAACTCTCCGAGCTGATAGAACAGCCACTCAGACTTGGGTAATCCTTAAAGCAAGTCTCACAAATAGACCAATAAGTATAAGATTCATGCATACAAACTACCAGGGTATCATTGCTGAACGGCACTAACCTGCAGCTTATTATCCAAGTTAGCAACAAACTCTCCCATCTTTAAGAATACCTTAAACTTGGGGATTCCTTAACGACATATATACAGACGAACTACCAAGAGAACATATAAGGTAAGGAACAGGTAAGGTACTTACCTGCAACTTGTTATCCAAGTTAGCAACAAACTCTCCGAGCTGATAGAACAGCGCCTCAGACTTGGGCACTCCTTGCAGCAGGTCTCCAGGCACGTACTCCAGAAGTCGCACGGCGTGCTGCTTGCCTCCGATCTTCTCGATGGAGTGGTAATGGCCGTAGACGTTGCGGATGGGCTTCGGGCAGGTGACGTTTCGAGTTGCTGTGGAGAAGAATATGTTAGGAAGATGATCTGATGTAGTTCGATCTAAGGGGCTCAGGGATGGGTCTTATTATTAGTGGAATCAGACAAGTGGTAAGTGTTTCATGTATCCTACAGACTCACGGCGAGAAACCCCGAGATACTTGAATATGAGTGATTTCTCTACGTATCGTTTACTTTATTAATATTCTCTGGCAGAATTCTAACCGTAATTCTGTAAGCTACATCAGAGCTTTCTATCTATCTACTAACTTTCATCAAACATGATAACTATTCAATTTCAACAATAGGTAATAGTATGAATTCACTTTTTCATCACCCACCATTATTTTAAATAACCCTTAGGTAGATAAACGACCCTGTTGCGTGGGAGTAGTTCTGTTCAACATTTGAAGTCTACAACATTGAGGCAAGACAAAGAGAAGCTTTTAAAGAAGTCAGAATGAGTGTGACAGAACCCTCCGCTTACCCCAGACTGGAGAACATCCATAGAGAATTTCCAACTGGAGGAAAAGAATGAAAAAGCAAAATTATTTATATAAATTCACTCACCCAAAAAGTTCATAATCTCATTCTGCGCCTCAACAACCCCAACGTCATGAGAATCTATCGAGTTCATAATCTTCAACACATACCCATTCTCATTGTGGGTTGTTATTAAGGGGTTCTTCACGTTGGGGTCTTCGACAATCTTGTAGTTCTTATCATCATATCCGTTGAGTTCCGTCAGCTCTAGGACTGAGATCCCGTAGAGCCGTTCCGCGAGGAGTTTCACCCCATCGTGGTCGATCGTGGGCCGAATGACTTGGCCGGGTTCTAATGTTCTTGCTGCCATTATTTTTCTGTGGATGAAAAGAAGAGGGTGAATGTTTGTTTGGGTGCGTTGCTATGGTACTAGGTTTGTCGATCGATGAGATGATGTGTGTTAGCTGCAGTGCTTTTAATTTCTTAGGTGCAGTGCTCTTCATTTCATTTAAAATAATTATAATATTTTAAAAGGAATGATGATCAGAGCGCGGTGGTGGCCCAGTAGTATCGGTCCCGACTTACGAGTTGTAGGTCGTGGGTTCGAACCCCGCCAGGCGCATTACTTTGTGTAATTTATTTCAACACCACTGCTCTCAAAACGGTGAAGGAAAACATCGTGAGGAAACCGGCATGTCCTAGAACCAAAAATTCGAAGATATGTGACATCTACCAATCCGCACTGGGCCCGCGTGGTGGATTATGGCCCACTCCCTCTCGCAGAGAGGAGGCCTGTGTCCCAGCAGTGGGAACATTATAGGCTGATGATGATGATAAAAGGAATAATTTTGATGGAGACCAAGGCCCGCCCCGGCATCGCACAGGTAGACATGGTATTATAGCCTATGTTACTCAGGGTGAATGTGGCTTTCTATCGGTGAATGAAAATTTTTGTGAAATCGGCACAATAGTTTTTGAGTTTATGCATTACATAAATACAAATCTTTCCTCGTTATAATATAGTAAGATATACCAACTAATCTCATAAAAATAGAGTATTTCTTAGTTAGTATCTCATTTTTAGGGTTCCGTAGCCAAATGGCAAAAACGGAACCCTTATAGATTCGTCATGTCTGTCTGTCTGTCTGTCTGTCCGTCCGTATGTCACAGCCACTTTTTGTCGAAAGTATAAGAGCTATCCTGTTGAAACTTGGTAGGTAGATGTATTATGTGAACCGCATTAGGATTTTCACACAAAAATAAAAACAAAACAAATTTTGGGGGTGCCCCCCATACTTAGAATTGAAACTCAAATTTTTTTTTCACCAAACCCATACGTGTGGGGTATCTATGGATAGGTCTTTAAAAATTATATTGAGGTTACTACTATCATTTTTTTCTAAACTGAACAGTTTGCACGAGAGACACTTCCAAAGTGGTAAAATGTGTGTCCCCCCCCTGTAACTTCTAAAAAAAAATATACAATGTAGACCTCAACAAAAACTTCCAACGAAAATTGGTTTGGATGAGATACAGTTAGCAGTTTTTGAGATAAGTATAGTACACTTTCAAAAACCGCAAATATAACTTTGCCATTCATACAAACACTATTAAAAACAAAGTTATTTTTATTGTTTGTGTATATTACTTACTAATCTTAATATAATTATATCCCTAATCTATGCTTGCTACTACGGAACCCTTCATGGACGAGTCCAACTCGCAATTGGCCGCTTATTAGCTTATTTTCATTTTAACTATACCGTAGGATTTAATTTCCCTTAACTGAGCCTTTTCCCCGAGTTACTACCTATCACCGACTATACAATATTTTCAGTTAGTCACCACTATCTATGCACCTAATGTCTGCAAAACAGAATAGATTCTATTCTGTGGTCATAATTCGTGCTGTATGGCGCGTGGCGGTCAATATAGTCAGGGGTTAACAACATGTTTCTAGGTTACGCTGAAATGCACATTGTTATTCTGAGCTTTGTTTGTCTGTATTGTATTAAGATGAGAGACGACGTAAGCATAAAACGTGGTAACTAATGTGCTATGTTTCAAATAAGTTTGTTAGCTGAAATATCTGCAGGACGTACTATCGCCCAATGTATAGGTATACTGACCACCGTAAAGACTATTTCTGCTTGCAGAGTTATAACTTTCACTTCCTAGGCCCTTTGTTTTGACCATTCATCCTATTCATAAAAAGGGTCATCCATTTCAAAAAAAAAGGTGGCCAGTTCACAGATGTGGGATACTGCGCACGCGATTTTGTTTTAAAAGTGAGCAGAGATTACATAGTTCGATAGTACCTACTAAACGAATGCCTGGGTTTGCAGAAAACTGAAAGCGGAAGGAGAAGAGGAAGAGATGAAGAATCGTTTATAATAATTTATGGTAAATATCAGGATTATTGTTAACTGTTAACTATTTTCTATAGGGGAGCAAACAATAATGTGAAACAAGACCTAGATATAGACCTATAGACAGGCGTGTTGGTCTAGTGGTTAGTGACCCTGACTGCTATGCCGGAGGTCGTGGGTTCGATTCCCATCCAGGACAAATGTTTGTGTGATGAGCACGATCATTTGTTCTGTGTCTGGGTGTAATTTATCTATAATATGTATGTATTTAGAAATATATAAGTATGTTTATCAGTTGTCTAGTACCCATAACACAAGCTCTGCTTAGCTTGGGACTAGATGGCGTTGTGTGAAAATTGTGAAATATGTATTATATTATTATTATATATTTTTCACCAGGGGCGTAGCGAGACCGAATCTAAGAGAGAGCAAGACGCATCTGATTCTGCGAGATCTTTTTCAGGACGTAAAATATGACATGCCTTCGCTGCTTGCCCAAGGCCCCCTTGTTGTATGATGACTTGGTTCCCACAAATCATCTATACCAAATGTGATTGTCAGCGAATATCAGCTTTGCGAGGCCTCTTTGACTTTATTTTTTTATTTTATTTATTCGGGAAAATAAACAGTTATTCATTTAAATCTATACTAAAAATTATTAAAATACAATATTAATGTATAACCTACGACATTTTCCACAGCATATTAAAAGTTATATATAACAGTGCGCTATTCTATGCGATTAAAACATCAAATTAATGAGTACAGACAGTGAATCTAAAACATAAACAGGCATGAAATCAACAGAGAAAAGTGAGAGAGAAGGAGAAAGAATGATCTAGAGCTTACTAACTATTATAATCTAAAATTATTTTTTATATGGCATTTTTAAATTTTTGAGCTGAGATAGAAAAGAAGTCGACTTCTTCAAAGATCTTGTTGTATTGATTGATAAGGCGTCGTAGAGGTGCTCGCAAATCTGCGTTTGTTCGATAAGATCTTATTGCAAACAAATGTCTTGCGCGCACCTCGCGGCATTTGTTGTTCTGGGTACTACATAACTAATTTTGTTACGAATATCGATACAATCGTAAGTATTGCACAGATCGAACAGGAACATTGTTTCCAATAGAATACGTCTAGAATGCAATGCAATGCGTCAATAATGGGAACGCAACCAAGTCATTTTGCAACAAGGGGGCCTCGCCCATGCAGTGGAGGCGCTACACCTAAATGTGGTTGTCGTTGACCATCAGCTTTGTGAGGCCTCTCAGGCTCTTTCAGTTCCCACTCATCGGACACCACCAGTTTACATTAACTTCAATTAAGTTGTACTGCTTTACTGACTATTAACAAACTTGTGATCGCCATTGTCAGGAAGAATTTATTTTTCCTTGGGTCCGCCCCCGCCTAGGTACGCCACTGTTTTTCACAACAGCAAATATTTACTGCACATGAAGCGCGAGCGCAATGAGCATTTAAATTAATCAAACAAAAAACAACAGACAAAAAACATCGCATGTCAACTGCTTAATTAGGTATCAGACAATGCAGTTGTTATCCGTAACAAGTCAATAAAAGGATCAGTTATTTAATGAAGTCAACAAACACATTGCCCCTGTTAAAGACTGGGCTATAAATACTTCGCGACGGTGGCGCCTCTAGCGGCCGCGTGGTGAAACTAACGTCATGTGATTACCGGTGTCTCGCGCTTGTATGTACATACCTTGTTATTTTAAGTTTATAGATTGAATTAGGTAATTTTTTTATTTGATTTTGTTAAAGAAAATAGGGTTTAAAGTTCGGTAAAGTGGTAAAAATATTAATGTAAGTTTCAGGTTGGTTCAAAAAGTGATTTAAGTTAAAATTTAAATTTGTTTCCAGTTTATTAATTTTCAAAAAAATATTGTTTGTATTTTACCGTCACAGTTATCTATTAATTTAAATAAAGAAGGTATTAAATCTTGTCAAAGTATCTGACATTTAAAATAATTAAGTAACTTAAAACAAAGCTTTTATATCTCACTTTAATTTTTACCTTGATAACATTGTACATATTATTATTGTTACATACACCTCTTAAGCAGGATTTTTATTACATAACTGGGCCAATAATATACACAGGTATATCCAATAACTTTTCTATAAACTAGCTACTTATTTAATTTGATTAAAACAAAATGTAATTTAAAAGAACACGAATTATGGGCCAAAAATTTTCATCCAAATACTCTTATTTGAAATAACCTATTTAATTATAATTGATTCCTACAAATTAAAAAACCAAAAATTTACCTACCAATCGGAATAACACACGAAACAAAAAAAATGTTTGCCACCCCCAAAAAAATATTCCAAAAAAATGTTTGACGATTGAAAAGTGAGAAAAAGTCACGCGCAGCTCACCTCACAATAGTCACAAGTGATCACCGCTGTTAACAGTCAACAACTGAGTCGAGATGAGCACACAATGTACTGGGAGGTGCCACTGATAACGACAGATGAGTTGATATTACGTGTGGCTGTCGCTATTGCTATCATGATGGAGACTGGAGGTGATAGTATTATGATGACATTGAGAGGTTTCACGCAAAGCGCGCCACAGATGGCGCTACCAGAGCATCATTTACTGTATGATTAACTTGACATACACTGCATACTCGAAGCTACACTTTACGTTGTTTACGTTATGGGGTTGTAGCGCCACTGACGGCTAATACTCGCAGTGAAACTCCCTATTGTTGTTTCTGATGTAGGTATTAATTTTAATGTAGAATTGGGACACAAATGACTAATCTGATTCCGGTTCAATCTGAAAGGAGACCGTAGGCCCTAGCGTGAATTCTACGTACCTATTCGGCCACACAGCGTACTTGAATTGTTATGATATTAAATTGTTTGGGAAATTAAAAAGTGCTTTTATTGTATGAAGGATAAACTACTTTTATTCATAAAATTAACGTCGAAGTTTACTATAAGTCACAAAAACGTAAAAACTCGTGATAAGACCTCAGTTGACTAAAGAAATATAGGTATAATGGTGTTGCGCTACGTGGAACAGAATATGTTATCTGTATGGTCTACAGTTAAAATGTTTCTAAACGCATCCACACATGATACAGTAAACATTCCGAGTTTAGGGCAATGTAATAGAAGCCCTTTTCTTTGGTCTTCGTCTCTCTTTCGTAGCAATCAATATTCATGCCCATCACTATTTTAGTCATACACGTTTGTTGTTGCAATTGTTCAATTATCTAAACGAGTTATTGGACCTATCACCTACTTCCGTTCAAATATTCACCCCACACAGATAAAACCAGTTAGGGGGTGAAATTTTAATTTTAATTTAATTTATTGATTTATATTCAGGCTACTCTGGCCCATAGACATATACCTTACAAACTAACATACATAATTTTATAAAAACAACTTGTGTTAGTATTATATAGAAACTTAAGCCTATGTTAGTAAACACTTCACTTCACTGTACACTAGTCATTGTGCGTTCTGGTGGCACTTGTCCGCGGAAGCGACGGAACACCACATCCTTCGGCCAAAAGTCCTCCTCCATGACGAGGTGCAGAAAACACGTTGGTACACGAACCACGAACGCCTTAAAGTTGACGTTGCGGCGCCGCGACTCCAGTAGCTGCACTCTCGGCGTGTACTTGGTCTTCTGGCGCACGTATTCGACGATGTCCTCTGCCTTAGTGGTGTAGTGTAGGCGGGAGATATACACCGGAGTGTTCGGCATGGCAGCACGTATAGTATTGGGCTCCGCAGGTGCCTTTTAATAATTCTTAACCTATTTGTATTCATTTCGATATAAAAGTTAGTTTTGTGCAACCACAGAAGATTTGCTATGTCTTTGTCAAACAAATTGAATATTGATTGAGAGTGACTGGAGTCCTTTTGACTGGGCGCTAGTGTCATTACATCAAATTGCATAAAAAAAATGTAGTACCATCAATTTTTTCTTTCTGCATCTGATCTCTATCCGTACACGTAATACACAACGTCTCGGTCGCTATCAGCCTCCGTTCGTGACTCTACATTTGACAGATTACAAAACTCTACTCTAACAATATCATATTATTTCAGGTAAGTAGGTAGTTTATGTACTTATGTTATGTATTGTTTGTCTACATAATACGTTGACGATACAGGTGAAATTGGTTGTTTCAGGCAATATTTAAAAAAATAACTAACTTTTTAAACTGTCATGATCAATAACACAATCATTACAATTTAAAACGGGATATTTACTATGTTCATTATTTGTTTTGAGTTTACCATGTTTCGGACATGATAACACACCGGATAACTTGGGATGGATGAAATGGCGACAGGTCACCGGAACAACTTGCGACCAACGGATGCCCCTCAAGTTAAAGAGGAAAATATACAAATCCGTGATTAGACCTGTCGTATTGTATGCATCGGAATGCTGGGCTGTGAAAAAGATGGATGAGAAACGATTGCATGTAGCGGAGATGAGGATGTTGAGATGGATGTGTGGAGTGACAAGAACGGATAAAGTAAGGAATGAGTTTATAAGGGGAAGTTTGAAAGTGACGCCTGTTACAGAAAAAAATAAAGGGAATCGTCTGTCTTGGTATGGACATGTGATGAGGAGGGATGAGACTCACGTGACTAAGAGAGTGATGAGTATGAATGTTGATGGATGGAGAGGAAGAGGAAGGCCAAAGAAAAGATGGATGGATTGTCTAAGGAATGATATGAATGAAAAAAGAGTAAATGATACTGTGACGTCTGATAGGGGAGAATGGAAGAAAAAAACGTGTTGCGCCGACCCCAAGTAGAATGGGATAAGGGCAGGAAGAAGATGATGAGTTTACGATGTTTCGGTACGTTGCAAAAGCCGTGATCACGGATGAAGTAATTGTTTTTTTTAGATTTACCGAAGTTCTAGCTAATAGGCTTGCTTGTGTACTAAAAAAAAATAGTCAGTTAGATTATCAAAAAATAATTGACCCTTAATTAAAAATTGACGAAGATTTCATTATTTTCCTTACTGCTTACTGCGTCTTGTTGACGTTACAGGCCCTTACTTTAGAGTTTTGATGCGTTTTATCTTTGTAAATATTCATTGATTTAACAAAAGAAAAAATACATGCCCATTATTTTTCAAAACTCTAACCGTCGCGTCGTACCACAAAAAGATAAACATCTGTTAAACACTTGTCCATAAAAAAGTGTAACTGCAAAACAACCCTTATATCAACGCCAAATGCCGTTTGAACGTTGTCAGTTTTTTTAGACATGTGTTCATCAGTACCCTGAGCACGAGTTTTCACTCTTTTACTTTACAGCGTTTTTCCAGTATTTACAGCGTTTCTTGTATGAAAAAATGGAACAGCGCCTCTGGTGTGCGAAGTAGGAACTAATTTTTTCCTTGAAAATTGTCAATTTGAAGTTGTCAAAGTTCCAGTTTACTTTACGTCTCAAATACTGAAAACTCGTGCTCAGGGTACAGATGTTTACTTTTTTGTAGTAAGACCGTAAATGATGGACTAATTAGATTTTTTACAACATGCCTATTGTACTAAATTGAAAGTAAACAACTCAACTCAAACTATCTTAACATTAACAGCCTTAAGTACTACAAAAACTTAAACATCTGTTGAACACTTGTCTAAAAAAGTGTGACTGCAAAACGGACCTTATTTCAACGTCAGAATCTGAATTTTTTTTTAGACAAGTGTTCAACAGACGTTTAAAAGTTTTTGTGGTACGACGGTAATAGTTATGTTAAGATAGTTTGAGATAGTTAATGCTAGTTTACCAACGCAAATAAGTCGTATTACCCGACAGTGTTAGACCCTTGGACCTATCATTGTCCTAATGGCCAATTGAGAGGACTGGGTTCAGCGGTCGCCACTTTGAGGGGACTAACTGATTAGCGCAGATGATTGAGATCACAAAGTAACATACGCACATAACATGTGAGCTTGAATTTTATTAGGTATGGATGAAAACAACGTTGAATAAAGGTAACGTTTTTTTGGTTTTAGTTGTCAAAAAGAAACGCGTTTTATCTATCATCATCATCATCATCATCTCAGCCATAGGACGTCCACTGCTGAACATAGGCCTCCCCTTTAGATCTCCACATATACCGGTTGGAAGCGACCTGCATCCAGCGTCTTCCGGCGACCTTTATAAGGTCGCTGTCCATCTCGTTGGTGGACGTCCTACGCTGCGCTTGCTAGTCCGCGGTCTCCATTCTAGCACTTTATAAGGTCGTCTGTCCATCTCGTTGGTGGACGTCCTGCGCTGCGCTTGCTAGTCCGCGGTCTCCACTCTAGCACTTTTCGACCCCATCGGCCATCTCTGTTTTATCTGTGCTATACGATAAACCTCGTAAACTAACTAACTTTTGAGGAAAGAACCACACAGATTTAAGTGAATCTGTCCAATCAGTGCAAGCATTTGTCGGTTATCGTGTAGCTCGAGTCCTTTATTATTTAGTCTTGGTATAATACTATTACGCTGAGCTGTCACATCATCATCATCATCATACTATTACGCTATCTTCCCACTGCCCAGCAGGCCTTTTTCCATGACTTTAAGTCCCATGGATCCTGTACAGATACACTTTTGTGAATTTCCTGGCCTACTCTGTTTCACTTGAGCTCCTTGAGTTATCAGTCGAGCTACACGATAACTGACAAATGTACTGTCTTGTACTGACTGGACAGGTCCACTCGAATTTGTGTGGTTCTATCTTCAAAAGACCATTTCAGACACTAAACTGTATGGTCCTCGTTTAAACTAATCTACATAACAGTGTCGGGACTTTAAAAGAAACTGTTAAGCTGCGAACAAATTATCGGACGCGTCCGTCAGCCGCGGCTGAGTGACGCGGCTTACTCATTATCTAGCCAGTACATTTAATATACACTGTGCAAACTGTCGGTCGTAAGACGCGGACGTGACCTTGAGCGTTCGGACGTCCGAACAGAATCTGGCCGGCTGGATGTTTGTGCATCCGAAGAGGGTCGTCCGAACTACCGTGCACACTGCTAAGCCGTGTCCCTCAGCCGCGGCTGACGGACGCGTCCAATAATATGTTCTCAGCTTTACCTTTGAGTTTGTTTCGGCTGTTTCTTCGCAGAGTAGTCAGGTACGATACACTGGCCTCTTCTAGTTTTATGAAAAGGCGTGTAAAAGTGTTATATGAGTATATAACTTACTTGCTTAAATAAACATCTTTTATTTTCATTTAACTCCTGGGAAAGAAACACTCCATTTTTCCACTTCTTACGAATGATAAACGAAAAATTACGCATAATTGTATAATATTCCATTATGGTAAGTTTTGACTTTTTATATCAATTAGTTGTGATCACGACGTAAAGTGCTAACAGCTACTTCTTCAATCGTGACAATAAGATTGTTAACACGTTGAGATGACAGACAAACGGCGTTGTTTTGATCTTATTTTACGGTACAATTATACTAGCTAGCAAAAGTATCGAATCACTTACTTGGAATTGAATCGGGATAGCTCTGGACTGGGACTGGGACCGGGACAGGAACAGGGACTGGGACTGGGACAGGAACAGGGACTGGGACCGGGACAGGAACAGGGACTGGGACCGGGACAGGAACACGGACGTGGGCCGGTACTGGGACCAGGTCTGGATCCGTGACCGGAACCTGGATCGGAGCCGGGACTGGGATCGGCACTGGGACTGGTACTGGGACCGGGACTGGAGCCGAAACTGGGACCGGTACTAAGGACTAGTAATGGGACCGGGTCTAGGACCAGGACTGGAACCGGGACTGTGACCTGGACAGGAAAAGGGTCCGGGCTCGAGACTGGGACCGTTACAGAAACCGGGAATAGGACCGGGACTGGAACCGGGACTGGTACCGGGACTAAGACACCGACTTCCAATAATACATTCAAAAGTTATTTTACAATTTTTTGTGTTTTGTTTTTTTTTTTTAATGTTAAAAGTACCCCTTTGTTCTTAGTTCCAGATTTATCTCCATTGTCATTCACTTATTATTGTTTATGTTTTCAGACATTTTATCGGAAAATTTTGACAATCAGTCATGATAATGTTATGCCTCATAGTGACGCAGTTATGAAGGTTATCACAGATCTTGGAATCCAAAGAGGTGAACGACATCACGACATTGATTTATTTGATGACTATTTATAGATTATTGCGAACTCAGAAAAGGAACCAAACACGAATGCAGATTCCGTGACCATAAATGAGAAATTCCTGATTTAAAAAAAAATATTAAAGAAAATCAAAAAACCCCACTGCGTAAAAAATAATTTTAAAAAATACGTGAAAAAAATAACTTAAATAAAAACTAAAAAGAAAGAAACAAGCCCAACAGAACAGCAGGAACAAGCAGAACAGAACGACTCACAGTCGGGGCCCCTTGGGAAGATTTGATTGGCCCCGACTGTGAGTCGTTCTGATAAAGATGATTTTAAAATACCTATTCAACGACACCCCACTTGACATAGTTCATCGACTTTTTTTTCATTTTGACAATATGGCGTCTGGTTGTCGCTGTGGTGAATGTTGATAACTGTCATGTCTTTATTGACACTCGCAAGGTTAACCCATTAGAGGTCAAACAAAAAGTACCAAAATATTTTTTAAATTTTCTTTATTTTCGTATTGAAATAAGAATAAAAAAACACACAATACAAGAAAAATAAACAAAATTACAGTTTTCATAAAGTTACAGGGGTGTACTTAATTGAGTACACTGACCGCCTAAGTATGAAAATTTCCAAACATGCTTTTTGGGAAAAGAAATGTTTTAAGGCATTTTTTACATTGCCAGCGCACTATTGAATAACAAAGGGCACATCGCACTTGTTTTTCAATTTTTATTCCACCTCACGACCCATCCGCAGTGGGAGACGGCCACGGACGTCGCAGGACGATTTACGGCCACTGTAGGCGCTGTCCGATCATAGACCATGCCCGGGTCAACGACTCGTCGTGTACCACGCGCGCCGCAAAGAGCTTTCAGCAATGGTGGGACTTCCTTAGAGGGCCAAAGCCTGCCGGGCCCCGCTTGTCTATAAGATGAAGGTGAGGAGTGGTTGGATAGGTGTCACGGCGTCTTGACCGACCGCCTGACGCAGGTCCTCACCGAGCATACGGTGCAGGACTGCCCCGCATGGGCAGAGCACCGCCGTGTCCTCACGACGGTGATAGGCGGCGACCTCTTGCACCCGGCATTGGTCGACGCCGTGCCACGGGGCGAGATGGGAGTCAGAAGCGGTTACTTCCTACTGCGAAGCAGTCATGCTAGCGAAGGAGGAGGCGGGACGCGTGAGGAAGAGGACAGCATCCACCTCACAACCCAGCCGCAGTGGTAGACACCCACGGCGACGGACGTCGCAAGACGATCTCCGCCCACCGTAGGCGCAGGCATGCGGGCGGCGAGTAGTGGGCGACTCGCTGTCCGATCATGGAACACGCACGGGTCGACGGCGCGTTGTTTCACGCGCGCTACTTCCTTATTACAACGAATCTGAAAGAAAAAAAAAACATTTGTTTTACTTACGTATGTTGTCACCGTACTCAAGCGAGTACAGTAACATTTGAATTACCTTAGTTTTATTCTAGTAATAAATAATCAATTATATTGTTCTCTACAACTTACTCTGACATGTATTTTATACATGCAGAATGAAAAGAATAACTTCTAAGCAATAATTATTTTATAAAATCAAAAATCATTTACTTACTTCCACAGTGTTTCGGTAACAAAACTTCAAGTGACACTTTTTATCAAAAAAAGTTACACTACCCGCTTATTATTTATCAATTTACTTGAACAGTGTTATGATGAAGTAAAATAACAAAAATACCTTCATTAACTTTACGAGATTTGTAATTTGCGCTTAGGGATTTGGTTGTACTCAATCAAGTACAGTGACCTCTAATGGGTTAAGACGAATTGATTGACGTAAGAGTTAACAAAATCGGCCCAGGCATTTGGTCTCTAGAACGCCACATAGAAACAAACATACATACATAGACTGATAAACACATTACCCTCCTTTGCGTCGCGCAGTCGGGTAAAAGCAAACAAACAAAAACAAAACAAATAATAGCACCACAGAAACGCTTTATTAACCGAATTCTGAAGTTAAGCAGTCGCACTTAAAACCAGTGTTCAGAACTGAAAGAAAGTAACATTCTTATCATTTTTTAAATGAAAATTGCAGTTTAGCTAGTCTAGACTCTAGGACACCGTGGCTCTCAAATGTAAAGGCAAGGGGCATGTGATGGAATGGGGTGTATTTTTGTCAGTAATAATCTGTCAGTAAGTGACTGACACACCGTTCCACCCAGAGAGAACTTATTCGATGAATTTTACGTATGTTACACCGTTTTTACCTCTGTTGAAAGGTTTCTGCTGTGTTTTAAAGCTATTGCATAGCTTTTATCGCGGGCTCGTAACTGGGCGCGGCGACCGAATCAAGAAATTCCCAAAAACCTAACGAAAAAACCTAAGGAAATTACCTGACACCACGCATCGTCTAACGTCGTTTCAGTTCGGAAGACTTCGGCAATCATAAAGGTACGTGGACAGGCGTGCTCATAAAGGTACGGACAGACGTACTCAATACTAGCACGAAAGCATGCTTTTATTGAGCAAGGGGCAATTTTATTGAGGGAGAGGGAGAGGGAGAGGGAGAGGGAGAGGGAGAGGGAGAGGGAGAGGGAGAGGGAGAGGGAGAGGGAGAGGGAGAGGGAGAGGGAGAGGGAGAGGGAGAGGGAGAGGGAGAGGGAGAGGGAGAGGGAGAGGGAGAGGGAGAGGGAGAGGGAGAGGGAGAGGGAGAGGGAGAGGGAGAGGGAGAGGGAGAGGGAGAGGGAGAGGGAGAGGAGAACGTTTCATGACGTTTCACTTGATTGACTTGGCTGCCTAATTAGTACAGTAATAAATACCTTATTGTAATTGCATAAGTTGATAAAAAATGCTATGCTTTACCGCTGCAGTCCCCGAGTGCTACACGTATTTTTTTAAGCTCAGGTTCAGTGTGAACCTTTCGCAAATCCATAGTTAGCCTTTATTCTGACAATGAGACTACTTACGTAACAAGGATGCTGGTAAATCATTGAATGTTTTAAGGTGGAAGGATGATTTAATTGAGAACCTCTTGAACAAGATATTTCAAACAAGTAGACACGTAGGTACGTCATAAAAGTCTCAGCTCACCTATTCGTCGAAAATAGTATTTTCTTTTTCAGATATGTATCTACAGCTTGGCCAGAACGTCTTAAAACGGAACTAATCTTTTTATTTGCTGACAACGTTTTAAAATATTTGATACTTGATGTAAACAAAGACGCAGGTTTGTAAGATTTATTATTGTGCCATAAAACTAACGTAATAAGTGAAAATAAATAACATAAAATCATTCAAAGTGCTGGTAGCGAGAAGACAGTGGCGACTTCCGGTTTTCTACTGTTTTTTGCCAAGCTGTATAATCGAGAGCAATTTAATTTCTGAGTCTAGCGCCATCTATTGCAGTGTTATATAAATCTAACAGAAACCTTGTTGAGTTCTTGCATCTATTATAGCTATTCGACAATAGATGGCGCTGCAAACACTGTAAGATGATCTATTCAACAATAGATGGCAGCACAAGTTATTTTAGAGTTTCAATCATTAAAAATTATGTTTTTTTTTAATTCTATTTCATTTTTATTTAGTTTATTTTTTTACTTCCAAACTAACTAATTCCAGCAAATACCTAAATTACATTAAAATTAAATAATAAAGTAATGCTTTGAGACAACAATGTACCTACCTATTAGAAATAATTAATGCTAGTATACCTCGTCGGTCAAGTGGTCGCAAATGCAATTGCTGAGTCAAATCGTCGTGAGTTCAATGCCCTAGTTGGGCAAAGTGTTTTGTTCCCGGTTGATGGCAATAGGCTGGCCCCCTAATACAGAGGACTTATACACAATTGAAAAAATGTGGATGTTCTGTAAAAATATAGGACTAATATCCCAAACTTTAAAATGTTCCCGAACAAAGCTGAGCCTTCTTCGTTTTTGCTATGGTTGAAAATATTTAAAATCAATATTACAGATTGAGGTAGGTTAATATACCTACTAGCGTCTATTACTCGTTCCAAATAATTTCATAATAAAATGTGTTTAACAATAAAAACACTTACATTTTCCAAAACTATCTTCAACAAAAAATCCTTGTTTACCAACAATTTACTACCGACCCTCCCAAACCAAACCGTGATAACACTAATTAACTTTTCACACCAAGAGCAACCAGTTCAAAAATTAAAAACAAATTAAACATGACACACTCAATCGCGTCGATGGCACCCCTCTGCCCACCCCCGCCACTAATTGGCATAGCGACTAATCCCCGCCACGCGACGAACTACAAAGAAACTAATTTATATCGCATGACGTTTTAAAATGTGTGGCGTGAGTTTGACAAGTGATTGGATCGTGGCTTATTTTGAAGATAGATGTTAAACTGTGTGAGGAGCTCGTGGCTAAATAATTACAGCCGCACAGTCCGATCTTCCGGGTTAAGCCTCGCTTGCCGAGGTTGGTCTGTGGATGGGTGACCATCTGTCATAGCGAGTTTCCTCCGTGCCTCGGAAAGCACGTAAAGCCGTTAGTCCCGTCTGTCATTTGTAGATCTTTGACAGACGTTACTATAAGTCAGGAGCTGTAAAAGCTAACAACCAGTCTTGCCATGGGGTATCGTTTTGCCCATTTACTGGGTTGTGGAGGTCCGATAGGCAGATAATGATGTTAAACTGTGTGGTTTTGATAGTGTCTATTAGCTGGGTTCGAAGTACTAGGTGGAGGTATCATAATCGATCGCAGCGCGATGTGACAGAAATGTGAACTAACTGGAGCCACCAACCACCACCACCACAATGGTTGAGCTGAATGGTGCTGATGCATGACGTGTCATGTTCGTAAACGGGCGCTGTCAGTTGAGACTGGTTATCTCTTAGCTGCCACGGTTTATGACAATACTAGCTGGCCCGGAAAACTTCGTACCGCCTATAAATATTGTCATTCAATTTTTTTGCAGTCATACAAAAGTCATACAGTTATACAAAAGTATGGGAATATAAAAAAGTGTCGTTTTTAGACTTTTTCAGGCAAGGTTTTGATTTTTCTTTCCGTAAGAACCATCCTCGTACTTAAATACTAAAAGGAATACTATTTAAAAAATCAGTTTAGATCCTCGCGAGATTTGCGCTTAGCAACACTTTCAGCGATTTATTTTTATATTATAGAAGATTATTGATTAGTGTATTGTATTGTTGCACCTTCTATGATTATTTCTCTGCATCACCCTGAGGTAGACTGGGAGAGAATGCCCAAGGCATTAAGTTCGCCTTTGTACTGTCTTGTGCATAAAGTTAAATAAATAAATAAAAATTATTGATCATTTTGATTCTGAATTGTCTTTTTATTTACATTTCACAGTGGACACTTTTAACTTGCTACATCATTCTCACAAAATGTACCACCACGAAATAAGGGTACTTTAATAATTTTGGCAATCTGAAAAGAGTCTCCATGGAGTTTCTCGCTCGTTCTTCTCCATAGAGATCTTGGAATGAACATCTGCGGTACTCTCACAGTTATTAAGTCTTGTATCAAAATTATTATTTTTGCCTCCTGTGATCCTGGCAAACGTTTAGCCCTATGGGGACGCCATCAGTCTGCTGACAGCCTGTCTATCGATTCGGGTAGCGAAATCTGCTAGTTTCGATACCAGACAGACAGACAGACTTTTCAAAAAGCCAAACTCAATAGCATGCTTTAACTGAACTGGACCGTATCATCACTTGTACAGGCTCTTACAATGCTTCAACTGAAAGATATTTAATTAAACTGTGGCATTTACCTTCATTTCACAATCTCCTTTTAAGACAACAATACAGACTCACAATTACATTATAATTATCGCTCTAAACTTCTATTATATCAAACGTATGAGTGCCCAATATACAAAGACCTGAAAATACTAATATTGTTTTAAACAACAGGGCTCACCTTATGTTGGTACAATATAATACTTTGACAAAATCTTGTTTTACGCTAGACGTGGTTTCACAGTCGCTTAGACTTTACCACGTTATTTTTTACCGTTTAAAACTGTACTTGCTAAACAAAATTAAACCTTAATTCTAGTAGTTAAGATGCAAATGTGTGTTTTCAGAGTAGTAAACGTAAGTTGGCACTCTCGTCCTAAGGCAAAATGTTCTTGAGATAGAAATCTTATAAAGGAAACGTCTTTTTCAGTTTCCCATTGTCTACAATTACTTGGCTTTGTGATCTCAACTATATGTTCGTCTCTTTCAAGCTTTCATATAAACATGGTCTCTCTATCTCTTTCAGTTGCTCTTTGAAAATCCAATTTGAAATTTCCGTTCGCATCTGTGTTTTGTGGTTTTCTTTATTTTTTAATTATTTCTTTTTCTGAATGTCGAATTGTTTTTAACTGATTGTGGAGAAGAAGTGTGTTGTGTTTTATTTTATATGGCTTTTCCTTTACAGAAACAATACTGTAATTAGGGTGTAATTTATCTATAATATGTATGTATTTAGAAATATATAAGTATGTGTATCAGTTGTCTAGTACCCATAACACAAGCTCTGCTTAGCTTGGGACTAGATGGCGTTGTGTTAAAAAAAATACGTATTTTAAAGTGGTCAGAAATTTTAAATTATTTGACGAACTATTTGAAATAATGTCAAGGATAAAGGCACTTTTGTTCGGTTACTGTATGTACTTCTTCGGTTAGAACCTGGTTAGAACTAGGTTTAGCCGGTTAAAACCAGGTGTAACCGCACTTCGGGTATTAGCTGTAACAAATACATGCATTCAGTGTCAAGTGTATGCACACACCAAACTAAAAAAAGAAATTGTTATAGCCTTGAATGTTAGAAGCGTGTAGTTATTTATTTTTGTTGGGACCCGGTTTTTAAAACCCCCCAAAAAATATTATTTATTTCTGACGATTCCTCAATTTTATAATTACATCGGAATTTCTTTAAGACACACAACACACACGACTTATCAAAAATTAACTGCCTTCATTTCAACTTTACGTATTCGGAGGTTACACTAAAGCCCATTAATTTTATATAAAAATCTCTTCAAAAAAAATCCTCTCTCAAGAAAGAGGTAGATATCTGAAGCACTCTTAAAGTAAGAAATAATTTGACTGCAGAAGATATTACAAGTGAAGGGCAGCGCGTGTTGCCTCTGATAGATGACCCCTAACACTTTCACTGAGGGTAGGGGTGTCGCACGGGGAGACAAACACATGGGGTTGTAGGTAGTGCAAGAATTAGTAAAAGTTGTCCTCTTTGTAGAAAATAGATAGATATAAGATGGATAGAATACACTTTATTGTACACCAATTGTACATTGTAACAAAAAACGGTTTTACAATATTTCAAATTCTATGTTTACAAAGGCCTTAAAATATTAATAAAATGTTACCTTTTTATAAAATGCAAGATATTGTGTTTTACATAAGCCTAAGTAAATGGTGTTATAGGATTCTCAAAAAATATTTAAGAATTTAGATGCCGCTGGAAGTAATGCAAATGTTTTTTACTACAAAATATAATATTACTTGTCAAAATAAAGCCAGCGGGTCTAAAACAATGTTGCAAATTGTTCATTATCAATTATCTACTCTATTGCTTAAGCAATAGAATATAAAATAAATAAGATTTTTATCCCACTTTCGTTAGCAACATTGTTAAAGTCGTCATTTAAGACCTTCTAATCATACAAATCGTAGCTCCATCGTTTTCGCAACAATTAAGTACCACCCAGTGAAATTTCTCAATATAAATGTTAACAAAAATAAATTACAATACCCAGTACAACAAACATAACATTTTCTAACAGACGAGACGATACCTTTCATAACTTCATCAAACCCTCGTTCAAGGAAAACACCAAAGAGATCAAATTACACGAAAATAAAAAGCAAAATAAAAATAATATTCAGTCTGGCAACCCTAAGCACAATATCAGTGACTGACCCCCGCTCCCGTTAAAAAGAAATAAAAAAGTAATAAAATGCAAGAGCACAATAAAAACCACAATAATAGAAGGGTTCCGTGCGGTGTGAGGGACCCTAATTTTTGTGCGGAACCGTTTACGCCAGTAAAGAGTGTTTCCTTGAGGGATATTGCCAGTATTAGCATTTTTTTGAGTTTTTATATTTTCTTATTATGAAATGTGGGAACGAGTTTCCGTTTTCCATGTACACGCTTTCTTTGTGATAATATTTTAACTTTTATGTCAAGTGATTTCATTTTAGCTGGTTAAAGTATTACTTATCTTTTCCCGATTTATTCTCCCTACAAGTAAATTCTTGCCTTCTTTTTTAAGTGAAATTGCAGAACGCCTGCTGCTTTATTCAGGTTTCATTGCTCAGTTCACAATTTTCGACCAGAAAAAAAGTTATGTAAAATATTTCATGAGATGAAGCTTAAGGCTTGGATGTACGATGCAGGAACGTGCATAATTGCATTTATGCACTACATTTGCAGAAAGATAAAATTAGTTTAAGTGTAGTATGCATAAATTTGCCTATCTCATCATTATTAAAAAAATTAAATAAGCTGTCCTGCCTTATCTCCTTCTTATCAAACTCCTGAAAGTTAGAACTCTGTCGTCCAGCGAAAAATAAAAGAATCCTGACAAAAAACGAAGAATTTCGTCTTTCATCGTTCCAAAACTGCTGAAAATACGTACACCTATTAAAAACGTTGTTCAAGGCTCTCAACTTCATAAAATACTCATGAGTAGTGTGTGTATGTCTGTGCTGGTCGGCAAGTGTCACAAAGTCGATGTGTTCTGTGCGTGGCTACTAGCTGAGTGCGTGCTATAAGTGAGTGCACGGGGCCGGACTTGGACACACAATTTATTAAAGCTAACATTTTCCAACTATAAATATGGAACAGTTTAAAAGAACGCAGATATATGTAATATTTTTCATGAAGCGACTACATTACAACAAGCTCAAAGTCGCTCAGCGAGCTATGGAGAGGGCTATGCTCGGTGTTTCTCTACGTGATCGAATCCGAAATGAGGAGATCCGTAAACGAACTAAAGTCACCGATATAGCCCACCGGATTAGCAAGCTGAAGTGGCAATGGGCAGGCCATATTGCTCGCAGAGCAGATGGCCGATGGGGTCGAAAATTGCTAGAGTGCAGACCGCGCGGTGGACTAGCAAGCGCAGCGTAGGACGTCCACCAACGAGATGGACAGACGACCTTATAAAGGTCGCCGGAAGACGCTGGATGCAGGTCGCTTCCAACCGGTTTATGTGGAGATATAAAGGGGAGGCCTATGTTCAGCAGTGGACGTCCTATGGCTGAGATGATGATGATGATGATGACTACATTTCCTACGCAACTACATGTAGATCATACAAATATTTGTTCTGTGCGGGAATCGAAACGGCAACAAACAGCGTAGCAGACAATCTTTCAGCCACATACCAATCGTTGGTCTTCATTCTTTCAACTTATGAGGGGAAATCCTAACGAGGGCTCCAGATATTTGATTAAGGAATATTTAAGTAAAATCAAATCATTTACTACTAGTAAGTCAGTTACAGATATTTCGAATTGTCAAAACTCAAAAAATAATAATCGTGCTAAAACCGGTCCTATTGGAAATCTATGGGGGAGGCCTATGTTCAGCAGTGGACGTCCTACGACTGAAATGACGATGATGATGAAAAATTATGGTACAATCTGTCCGAGTTAGTTTATTTTTATAAGCAAGTCAGCTTATAAAAATAAACTAACTCGGACGAAGACGCGGGCAAAAGCCAGTTCTTTAAAAACGTTTCATCTACAAATGGCAAAAATAACATTAAAAAAAAAACGTATTTATCTACACAGGCAACACAGCTGAACGAGTACTTACCTCTGAATCTACCGATTCTAAAAAAGCAACCAGCTCTCTGCACAAAAGAGGTCGCCTCTCAAATCCGTCCCTGTATTGCCACCATGACAGTATTTTGTTAGTCGGCAGCTTTGTCGCGAAGTGGTTCGCCCCATCATCAATCTCCCATCTCCTTCACTCACCAGCCATTAGAAGAAGACAGAGCCCCGGTCACGGGACACTGACATCGTCGCAGAGTGACAATATTTGGTCACTTATTGGCTACACTGGGAACGGTCGCATGCGCATACAAAAAAAAAATAGATTGTTTAACGTTATTCTTGGTTATTTTTTCGTTTAAAAATGTATTGGTTTGGTATTTTTAAAGCGTTTTTAAAAAGTTCTGTGATGTTTTGCTTTCTTACGCTTTGGCTTCTACCGCGCTTCTTTAAATGGTCTCATTTATGTCCTCTTTAAATCATAAAGAATGATATTATGGCTTGAAATACCCCTATGGCCTAATTAGGTAGGTTCTAGAACAGTCACTTTAAGCATTTCTCTTTTTGAATTCCTAGTAAAATCTTTACCAATCCGTCTAGTATAAAGTAAAAAAATAGTAAAAATACGCAACGGATTTTGATACGGGTTTTTTTTATAGACAGTGATTCAAGAGGAAGGTTTTTATGTAGGTATTATATTTAACTTGCATTATTTAATACAGATTACACCCGTGAGGAGCCGGGGCGGGTCGATAATTCCTTTACAATTTTTAACACATTTTCACTGTTTATTTTAATTTATCCCGGCCTTCGTCGGTGTTTCTAGCTTCCTTGGAATCCGCCACAACCATGTCTCAAGTATCTCCTTTATGCCCGGGTCGACGGGAGTCGTGTTCCACCCGCGTCTCAAAGAGCTGTAACCAATCTGACGAGGCACCCCTTAGAGGGCCAAAGCCTGCAAGGTCCCGGGACTGTCTTATCATGTAACCGTGACCCTGAAACGTAAAGAGCTATTGAAGAATTAACATGGATTTTAGTCAGTACAAGTCTGGCAGTCTATTCCGTCCCGCCCTGGGTGGGTAGACTCATTTGAGTAATTTACCACGATAAAAAAATGATTCAGAGGCAAAAGGAATAGAAATGAACTCTCCCATGCCCCTATTCGAATTGATCCATATTTTCAGGGATACCCTGTTTATTAAACAATGTCTCAAGTATCTCCTTCATCTACTCGCCGCCCGACCATGGACCATGCCCGGGTCGACGGCGCGTTGTGTTCCACGCGCGCCTCAAAGAGCGTCAGCACGATGACGGGGCCCCGCCCAAGAGGGCCAAAGCCTGCCGGGGTCGCGGGACTTATCTCATTACCGTGACCCCGGAACATAAAAGGCTATTGAAGGACACCGTGGATTTTAGTCAGTACAAGTCTGACAGTCCCTCCCGCCCTGCCCGGGGTGGGAGGACTCATTTGATGATTTTACCACGCTAAAAAAAAAAAAAAAAGTATCTCCTTCATCTTATCACTCTATTCGTGTACCCCGTGGGAGTAAAGAGAGATATATTAAACCCCGCCCACATTGCTTCAATAACAGAACAATACAAGGTTTGTTCACATTACTACACGTGGATGTGAAAACACGTGTAACCTTATTCAGAGTCTATTTCAGTACTATTTCAGTCGAACACAATACGATTGTGTTTCTGTACGAAAATTTCAAATAAAATACAGATAACTAGCTATTGTAAGCGGCTTCGCTCGCTACAAAATCGAAATGTATGCCCCTAGAACATAAAATCGGGATAAAACTATCCTATAGCACATACTCTCTTATCAGCCTATTGCCGTCCACTGCTGAACGTAAGTCTCCCTCAAAGAGCGCCAACCCTCCCGGTCCTGGGCAGTCCGCATCCATCCGCTGCCAGCCACATTCTTCAAATCATCGACCCATGTTGTCGCAGGGCGTCCTACACTACGTTTGCCCATTCGCGGTCTCCACTCTAGCACATGTTTGCTCCATCTGACGTCTGTCCGTCTACAGACGTGGCCGGCCCACTTCCTCTTCAACTTGCTTATTCTACGCGCAATATCGATTACTATAGTTCTCTGACGAATGACTTCGTTCCGAATTCTATCCGCAAAAGAAACACCGAGCATTGCTCTCTCCATTGCACGCTGAGCAACCTTTCACATAACATAGCCTACCTTACTAGTAAGCTGGTAAAGTATCCGTCACTTGCCCATGAATCAGGCAGCAACCAGCAAGGTCACACAACCGTGTGGTAGGCGATGCAACCAAAGATTATGTATGTACTCTACCTAAAAGGACGGACAGTAAAAAAATGGATATTTTTCATCTGATTTTAAGAAAGTACTTAAATTAATGTAGTCTCGAAAAGCGTGGCAGAACGCTTTTCATTTGTTCTTTCCACTGGAACTTCAGCACAAGTAGTAAATATTTTACTTATAGCGTACTTAAAGTATTTACGGTAATTATTGTATGGAAAATGAAAAAGTACCTCTATTGTTATTATTTTTTTCCAACAAATCCACGTCTTGCTTTTCTAATGATTTATTCATTTTCTCAGAAAAGTGGTTAAGATTTTCTGTGAAACAGTATCTACTGGATGGTATATTGATGCTAACTGTTAAAGATATGAGATTTTTATCACCTAAAAATTCGACTTAATTTTCGAAATGCAGGTTTTATATAGGCATAGTGTGGACGCTCGTGAACCGGACACGTTCCGTTTTATGTATTAAGTACTAACATAGGTTAAGCAGTTTTGTTACTAACACTAATAGATCATTGTAGTCTGTGCAAATAAAGATAAATAAATAAAAATAAATAAATATCCTCGTACAAACCCTTTTGGTAAAATCAGACCTTACATAATGTTAAAATCTCTAATTTGTAGTCCTCATTTAAATAAATTGTTTGTGCTGTCTCTACGCCTTCACACCACACGTTAAAATATTAATCCAAAAACTGGAAAATACATTTACCTTGTTAACATAACACGCACATACATACAGACACGTCTTCACTGACTTTCGTTATAAATGTTTTATTTAAATGTGTGCGTGGTTATATTCACGAATTACTTCAAAATTGTTTAATGGAGAATTAATTATATAGTTTTAGAAAGTAGGTAGGTATTATACTTTCAAAAACTATAGAATTTATATTCTTACCTTAAATATTTTTTCAACACATTTGCTCGAAAAATGCGTTTACGAAGCCTGTATACATTGTTCGAAAGTTTAAAATTACGCACCATACAACGGAACGTGCGGTAAAATAGGTACTCTCACCTAAGTACCTATTTTACTGCACGCCCCGTTGTATAGCACCGTGCGTTTTCTTTACGGTTTTTTTTTTAATTTCCATTAAAAAAAAATAAGAACTCCAACAAAGAGTTTCACATTATGAGAATAAACAGCCTGACTGATCGAACCTCCTTGGAAGCGCTTTTGCTCAATACGTTGTCTCATTTTAATACTAAAGAGTAAATGAGACGAAAAATGTAGTTCTATTTTTCACCACGTGCATGTGGCGCCATTTGCAAATGCGCGCCATTTTCATATTAGAAACTTCTAAAAAAAGTTTGTTTAATTACATTATTGTACTGTTTTCTCGCAAATGTGTTGAAAAACATTGTATGACACACGTGCGGAAATTGGTATTTACAAACTCGTGACTATGGTAAGCCCTCGATTTCATCTCGGGCTTACATTCGTCTACTCGTTTGTAAAAACCAACTTACCGCACTAGTATCATAAATAACTATTATTAACCCTGTAGATTTCCAATATGATTTGGATTTCGGTTGGAAGCGACTTGCACCCAGCAATCCTGTGATCTTCATCAGATCGTCTGTTCACCTTGCAGGTGGACGTCCTTATTTTGGTAAAATCATCAAATGAGTCCTCCCACCCAGGGTGGGACGGGAGGGACTATCAGACTTGTACTGACTAAAATCCACGGTGATCTTTCAATAGCTCTTTACTTACAGGGTACCAGGGTCACGGTATCCAGGTGAGACAGTCCCGCGACCCCGGCAGGCTTTGGCCCTCTTAGGGGGGCCCCGTCAGATTGCTGACAGCTCTTTGAGGCGCGCGTCGAACACAACGCGCCGTCGACTCGGGCAGGGTCCATGATCGGGCGGCAAGTCACCCATACCTCACCGCCCGCATGCCCGCGCCTACGGGTGCCGCCCAGGTAGCCGTCCCGCAACGGCTGGGTCGTGAGGTGGACGCTGTCGTCTCCCTCACGCATCCTACCTCCTCCTTTGCTAGCATGACTGCTTCGCAGAAGGAGGCAACCGCTTCCCATCCCATCTCGCCCCGCAGCATGGCCTCGACCAGTGCCGGGCGCGAGAGGTCGCCGCCTATCGCCTCCGTGAAGAGATGGACGTCCTACCCATTTTTCTGGCCAAAATTCAAAAGTTTTCGAGATCTAAAAAAACCCTTATATAATCAAATATCTCAGAAACTATCGAATTTCCGCCATACATATCGGGTTCAAGTTGTTGCATTTTGGCTTCTCTATGAGGTCCTAATGGATATAATTATGTCGAATGACAAGAAATCCTGTATAGACAAAACGATAGTTCTCGCATACATAAAATATAATATTTTATGTATATCTGAAACACACATACACTATTATTATTTTGATAAGGTTCTCGCCCACACTACCAAACCCACACTTGGTACAGTGAGTGACGCAACTATAATCTGTGGTTTACTTAATTCCATTGTTTGTTCGCAATTAACCCGCTTCAAAGACACCAATTCCGTACAGTCGTGGAGACAAGTGATTAGAATAAAATGTAGAAGCTTAAAAATGTCGATTTTTATTTTTAAGGTATTTTTACGGTAACGTCATTTGGGTTTGTTGTCAAACCGTTTGTTTCAATGATATTATAAGTAAAAAGGTGTAGATACGTTATACGCGCTCAAAAACAGACACGCTCAAATGTGGTTGATTCACAAACCTTGACCTCAGTCTGACGTTGCCAGCGACAACGGATGCACTTCACGTACTACAGAGTGAGTCAAAAGTAAAAGTGACTCAAAACCACCGAAAATGCCGTCGTGTGTGATGAGATATTGTACAAATTATACAAGCAAGCCTTCTAAAGGTCAAAGAATCACTAATCATTCGTAAATACATTATTTATCTTAATATTTTCACAAATAAAACATTACGTTTCTATAATATGGCGTCGTAAAAGAAAGAGTGCGAGTGAGCGTGCGAGTGAGATAAAAGAGAGAGTGTCACCATCTAGCTGTCACTTTTTTTCATATTGGTTTTATCAAGCTATCCTTTTTACTTGTAGTGAAATGTAATGTGTGTGAATAAAAAGTGTGTATGTGTGCTGCCTCTCTGCGCGGTACGCTTTTTTCTGTTGTTTTGTACGTGTATAACATATCTATGACTTATAATATCATTGGTTTGTTTAATATCCAGGGTAAATACAGTTGATGCAATTTTAAAATCTCTGCTCCTGGGGACATAATGTATGCTATAAATAGCATTTGCCTTCCACTAATTTGAAGCAGATTGATAAAAGTTTTTCGGTATTTTACTTCAATCCTATTGCAGAATGCGGTCTTTTGTAGCCGGCTGATCTAGTTTCCTCTGAGTTTACCCTATTTTCGATAGCTGACTGACACTATGGACTAAACTACCATTTGATAATAAACACCGAAATTGTATCTCAAGGAAATTCTGTTTTAATTTTTTTAAGGTATTATCATCCTCTTGAAAGATCGTCAAAACATTTTTTTTTAGATAAAATTATACTTTTTATATTACTTCGTCCAACACTTGTCTCCCCGCCAGTACAATCAGCAGTAACATGATCGCTGCTCGGTTGATCGCCTCACTCCGATATATTGAGCGACTGTTTGCCTTGTCTGTTTGACTGTACACCGCTCACGCCATACACTACGAGCCTTACCCACTATTTGGACATTTTTTAGAAATTTCCATTTTCTGTGCACGTCTGTACCCCGAAATGTAATTCTACAATCTTACTTTTACAGCTGCTAAATACATTTTTAAACTTTATGACAAAGGAATAAAGGTGACTATTGATTTTTTAATGTAATCGATTTTAGTTTGCATTCCAATGGTATGTGCAAACAAAATAGTTAATAATAACACAATGATTTTAAATCTTATTTACATAGCAATAAGGTTCAGATGGAATGCAAATATATTTGTCATTGTAATAGGTTTCTTAATAC
The DNA here is from genome assembly GCA_950005045.1 of Agrotis exclamationis. Lineage (NCBI taxonomy): Eukaryota > Metazoa > Arthropoda > Insecta > Lepidoptera > Noctuidae > Agrotis > Agrotis exclamationis. The sequence continues at coordinate 17,576,644 of OX465440.1, forward strand.
TATTTGTTAAGTTTTAACACAGATTTACTAATGACATTTTTACGGTTTCGAATTTTATATTTAATTTTTAAGTTTTTTCTTCGAAATCATTTTATGCAAATCATTTTAACTTGTAGAATATTGAATAGAAGAGAAACTTGCTTACTAAAATACAATAAGAACTACCTAATAAGATATTTTATGTATTTCACTTGATATTAGTTGAAAAACTTATTGATTCCATACCCAAAAAAATACTATACCCACCAGCCACCTTCTATCATCGCACATCTAGACACACGGCAAATTACCATCCTTACCTTATTGCTATTCCACCAATTCTCACTAAGCGTTCCCAAACGTCTTTTATAAATTCAGCTGCATCTGGTTCGACTGGAAGCCAACCACAATATAGTTGGGAAAAAGCTAGGCAGATGTTCCCAGTTTCCTCAAGACGCCGATGTTTTCCTTCACCGTTTTGAAAGCAGAGGATCTAAAACAGCCATTTTCAGCAATATTCCTAATGATTCATCGATTTATTTTTAATTTAACGAATGGTTCGCGGACCCTATCTCGCCTGATGGCAAGCAAAGATGTGGTCGACGCGGCGACAATGAAATACGGTTGCCTAGAAGTAACCTACTCCCTCTTGAATTTTTAGCAATATCACTGGATAATCTTCTATAATTCATTTACGTGAGTCATTAAGATCATTGCTTTACCTATTTAGACCTGCAGTTATGGTAGAACCCACGACCTTGTCTGGGCCGTTGAAACAAGGATAACACTGCTCTTAGTCAAACCCAACATAATGAATCTACCAGATGCATCTTTAAAACTACGCAAGAAATATAAAAAAGCCTTAGTACCTGCTACCATACATCCACTAATTCACCCATACAACTATTTTTTCATCCCCCATTCATTGTAAAACCACAAAAACTAACATTTGCCAAACAATTGCCCAACATTGGGTAACGCGATACTCTATGTAAACTAATACTATTATAGAACACTATTATTTAATAGTAATTATTGTTCTCTTTCTTATTATTTTGTTGAATATAATAATATTTTGCAAGTAAGGTATTCGTGTGGAAATTCTTTGGTACTTAATAGTTTAATTTGATTATTTTGCGATGTTATTTTGAAAGGTAAATGTGGTGTGAATCCGCTGCGATTTTAAGCTTCTGCATAAAAATTAACAATTGTGCTCTAATTCTGTTACAATATAAACAGGTATTAGTTACTTAAACGCTTGGAAGAGTTCCTAAGCAAGTTTTTATTTATAGACACACGTACAAAATTTTAAACAAAATAATAAAGTAACTGTGCCCAAAGCCTTCATATACACACAGAATTTTAGACTAAGTTATTTGTTTTATTATAACCTTTATTGCTTGAGTGACACTCTGTTTTTGAAGTAAAAGCTCCTCAAATGTCGTATGTATTAAATATAAGGCACATCGTCGACGATTCATTTTGTGGTTTAACTCAATGTTGCACACATAGAAAAAACATGATAAAGATAAAATGATCATCAAATAATTTACTGGCTCATTATAGACCTCTCAACCCAAGCCATACACTCCCATACAAAGAGCAAAGGGTTTCAATTGATATCGAGAACTACCTGCTATTGTGCTGAAAGAAACGTGTTCATACAATTAAAAGTGCGGTGAACAGCTGATGGTAGTCAGTATTAAATGACAGTAGCTGTTGTCTTGGAGAAACACTTTACAAAAAATATAGTAAAATTGCTGTTGGATTTCGAAGGTTCCGTATATTTACTAGCTTATAAAATTTTAAATTTCAGCACGTAGCATGACCAATTCCTTCTGTGCTGTCCATTCTTGAATGGACCAAGTTCTTTCATCGTAATTGACAATATTTTTACAAGAGTGTAAAGGTACTGATACACATGCTTTAAACTAGCATGCTAAAGCACGAGAGCATGCTACTTTTAAGCAAATGCTACTTAGTAGCATGTGTATCGAAACCATTTGCTAATAATGAGCATGCTAATTTTGAGCATGCTCAAAAATATGATATATCATATTTAAATAACTGTTTGATTGTCCATGACTTTGTTAGAACTGAGAGCGAGAGAGCATGCTTATTCAGTAGCATGCTTATTGCTAGCAAACGCTAGCAAATGTAAACTATTCATAAGCATGCTCGAATGAAGCATGCTCATAAGCATGCTCTTTTAGCATGCTAGATTAAAGCATGTGTATCAGTACCTTAACATTGATCCGTACAACACTGAAGAGTAGAAACATATTTGTTAAATATTTTAAACATTGCTATGCCTAAAACGGTAAATATCTTTCTTCATTCTGTTGGTTTGTTGCCGGAAGAAAAGACGAAAGATGCCGAAGACATGTGCAAGTGAAATTAATATGGGTAATACAAGGGTATTTTCAAACAAACTTTATTTTGTATACAGTAATTAACCCATTTAAAAAGAGGGGAGGACTCATTTGATGATATTTACAACTCATGAAAATAGGAGTAATCGTATTTAAGAAAAATACACTTTACTACTTACACTCATTTTCTCAGATCTACGTAGTTAAATCAAGGTTAATTTTGTAATGTATTTTTACCGATTTTCAGTTTGAATAAAGATTTATTATTTTTTTTAAGCTATTGCATAGCTTTTATTGCGGGCTCTGAGCGCGGCGCGGCGGCGCGGCGACCGAATCAAAAAAAATTCAAAAACCTAACGAAAATACCTGACACCACGCATCGTCTAACATCGTTTCAGTTCGGAAGACTTCGGCAATCATAAAAATATCCGTCATAAAACAATTTTTTCTCTTTTTCTTACTGATTCTAAACGGCCAGCTACACGAGTTTTCACAATGAAACCTACTAGGCGATTTTATTCTTTTAAAATAAAAAATAAATGATATTCAATAGTTTCACCGCGGCAGTCTCCGAGTGCCACATGTATTTTTTTTTACTTTTCTATTTTTACCTAGTGCCTGTCTGATAAAGAGATTCTGTAGACATTCCAAATAGAGCGTTTTATGTGATATTTTGAACGATGGAACCCTAAAAACATGAAATACAGAGATAGGCATTAAACAAATATTAAGGAAATGTGTACAAATCGAAAGTTTGATCGGTAATCGGTATTCCTGTCGCAGAGAAAGCGATCGTTCAATAGTATTGTATTGTTTGAATCTATTGTGGTATAGCAATTAATGTAGTTTGATTTCAATTGGATTCTTTCCGGTTTAAAGGGTTTTTCTTTGCTACCACAATGGGCTGGCAATTGTCACAACTATTAAACAGGATATTTCTTTTTTAACTTTGGTTAAGTTTATCGTATTTTTTTAGTCTTTTCAATTTCCCGTCTCTTTACTTTGGAAAATATTTGTAAATATCGTCATCGCCATAATTCTTCTAGCTACAGTCCAACGCCTCCTTCTGCGAAGCAGTCATGGGACGCGTGAGGGAGAGGACAGCGTCTACCTTACATCACAGCCGTAGTGGTAGACGCCCACGGCGATGGACGTCGCTGCACGCGTAGTATGGCGATTCTATCTCTATTCTACGAAGAAAAGACAAAGTTATTTCATCGTTATTTCTATGCAAATCGACTGTTTTTTTGCAGAAATATGACACCATTCGTACATTATTGAAGAATAGAACGTTTATTTTCTATATTTTTTACATTACCATGCTTAAAACGCTAAAATTATTTCTACGTTCTGTCATTTTGTCTATTCTTCCGTCGACAAAACCCCTTTCTACGGCGCCATGCTACGCCTGCTGGACGATCTCCGGTCACCGTAGACGCAGGCATGTGGCCGGCGAGTAATGGGCGACTCGCTGTCTGAAAATGGACTATGCCCGGGTCGTTGCGTCGGCGCGTTACTTATGTTCCAAGAGTGTCAGCACAATGACGTGACCGTCGCTGTGATTTTAGTCAGTACATTTCTGACAGTCCCTCCTGCCCTGCCATAGGTGGACAGGACCCATTTGATGATTTTACCACGCTAAAAAAAAAGCTATAGCCCAATTCATTTGGCTTAGGCGCAGCATAATCTTCTTCCATACTTATCTTTTACATCTTGAGTTGCTATCTTGATCTCTATGTTTGTCTGTAACCAATCAAACACCGAATTTGCTTAACCGAGTCTTAAAGATGTTCTATTAGAATTAGCTGTCAAAAACAAAGGAACAAAATTTCAGTTGAGATATAATATAAATATCGAGCTTTAGCTTACATTAAGTAAATAATCTCTACCGTATTCTTTAGAGTTACTTGAATGCAAGTCGTAACTCAATAAATTAATCACCAAATTAGTCAACAAATTAAATCTATAACCTTTCAACTTTTTATTCTAAAGCGTGGCGGTTATAAACGTATTATAAGCACGTTTATAAAACCACAAGGGGTTCAATTAGTAATAAATCTCCTATTTATCAAACTATTACTTAAAGTTTAAAGTAGCCACGCCTTTAACAATAAACGAACAATAACTAACTTTTATTGAAAAGGTTATAACTTGAATAACTATTGACAACTTAATAATAACCTTATTCAATAAAATATAGAGGTTATTTTAAATTAAATTTAGGAACAATTACTTTAAGTGCCTTAATTTTTATTGCTTTCACAAAAAAAACTCAATCCAAACAAAATAAGAACTACAATCGAATGCAATCAAACTTTAAAAATATATAATTCAATAACAATTATTTGGAGGACCATTATTATTTTGTGAATAAATAAAAGAAATAATAAAACAATGTGTAGTGTTCTCGTTATGGTGCTCGAGTTGAATGCAGTCAATAGGTATCGTGTGGCGACTTCTATTGTAGGGTCGAATGCATTTGGCATTGTTTGGAACTTTATTGATTAATTGTGATACCTTTGTGGGGAGATCGGGCAGAAGTAATCGAGATAATTGCTTGCATATCAGTTACTAAAAAACTCAGTTGGGAGTAAGAATGTGAGAGGGAACATAATGCGTTTTGTAATCTAGTTTCATTAGTTGTATGACTTATTTTAATGTATTAACTTACCTTGAGAACGTCTCTTTGCACTCACAAAATATCTGTGCAGCATGATTTTCTTGGAAAATTGGAGTCTGAATTAACGGCAATAGTTTTACCCTTAATAAATGGAGTTTTCTGACGATATTTACCTTTGTGCTAATTGTTTGAAGCAAAAATAAGATTATTTCATTTAAAAATAAATGTTTTTGGTTCTAATCGACAGTCCAATGTAAAATTGGCAAGATTAGCTCGTATTTTTACATCATTTACGATAGTGTTACCCAGAATTTGCAATTGCATTTGCTCCGTGGACTCCGTGGAAAATACTGAGCTAACTGACGGCCAGTTGGAAAAAACCGAGACAGATGATGAAATCGTCCATCGATGGACAAACTATGAGCAGTACTTAGCTGTCTATCTAGCAACCCCAATACCTAACATGTTTATTTTCGTCCGATCGGATTCCCTTAGATTTTCATTTTTTTTAAGTATTTTTTTTCAACGTGGTAAAATCAACAAATGAGTCTTTCCCAGGGCAGGCCAGGAGGGGACTGTCAGACTTGTACTGACTAAAATCCACGGTGTCCTTTACGTTCCGGGGTCATGTAATTCATTAGTCCCGCGATCAACTATTGAACTACTTTATGATATCGACGCAAAGAACAGCTAGCTTTTTGTTAACAAATCTTCTATTTTGGACAACCAAAATAGAAGCTTTGTCATTGTACATGTGCTGCCCAATTACCCCCGCTGTTGATTCATCTAAACCACACGACGGAAAAGACATGAAGAGAAAAGTACCAAGCGAACTTTCTTATCAAGATCTCTCTAATAATAAGCCCTATCGATTCTCCCACAAGTCGTGAGACACCCACCTGCCTACAAAGCAATCCTTTGGGTGCAAGTCGTGGGAGTTGTAACCGATATCAGTTTTGATACAGCGAATAGAACACAAATGTGTCGCTTCAGGCGAATTGTTAGTAAATGGGTGTTTTTTTTTTTTTAGATTTTGATGTAATGGTGTTTGTTTGTTGGTTTTGGTTAGGTGAGTCTGTTTGTTTGTTTTAAGATTCTTCTTGTGCAATGTTATTGTTATCTTTTTACCAGGCCAAGCTAATCTCAGGAACTACTGGCGTGAATTGAAAAACTACATAGTCCATTTGTAAAGGCTGTAAGTTAGGCATCACGGTGCGATTAAGACGAGCCGAGCGGGGTGAAACCACGGGGAAATACTAGTATGGAAATAAATGTTAACATTTAATGCTAATATTCGTAGGACAAGCTCCCCTTTGTTGATTAGAAATTACAGCACAACTATCCAGTTGATTTGAAATAAGCCTGAAACTTAATCTAAAGCTTTCAGAATATTTTAAATTTTGAATTCTTTTATACTGGTATTTAATGGTATGTGGTGATAGGAGAGTTCAAATACTGTACAACCTATTTTCATAGCGCCCAAAAATATTAAAAAAGATACGTGTGGCACTCGGGGACTGCCGCGGTAAAGCTATTGCATAGCATTTTTTATCAACTTATGCAATTATAATTATTTATTTATTACTCTACTAATTAAGCCACGTCAATCAAGTGAAACGTCAAGAAAAAAAATAATTCATTAAAATTTTATTCTTTCACGTTGATATGACAGATGGTGTTCAGTTTATTTTCGTTACGGAATTTCTTGATTCGGTCGCCGCGGTCAGAGCCCACGATAAAAGCTATGTAATAGCTTTAAAAAAAAACAATCAATCAAATAATCGGACGTTGAACGACTAGTGCAAAGAGATTATGCTTCCAAAAATGCTTATCACTTTCACATCACTTTGGGCCCTACCAGAAAACCAGCGCTGTGACAATTAAATGTCGCAGCACATGCTGAGGTAGGAGCCTTTTGGCCTCACACAGGACTAAATTGTTTTTTTTAATGTTTTGTGTGGTTTTACCTTTTGTTGTATGTAATGTTATTTTGTTTTTATTCTTAGAATTTTGTTGGTTCTGTCCTGTGTGTTCCAATAAATCTCTTTTCTTTCTTTCTTATGCCCATTTTAACGACCACTAACTGACACATAAGGGCTCTGTACATCAAAGAGTTATCACGGGTTATTTTCTTACTACTTTCAAAAACTCCTTTCCCATAATAACCCACATCCTCCACACAACAAACAAACGACAAAACCAACAAACAACAGAAAGGAAAGTCTTAAAAAGTTAAAGGCTTCTAAAATATCCACAAAAAAACAAGCAATTTCATACTTTTTGTAACCATTGTACCACTATCTCCTGATCTCATGGATATTAGCGCAATTGTCCTGATCCAATGTTTGTGGAGGTTGGCACAAGTGTTGGTTTATCTTTGTCCAATGTTGGTGAACCATTGTTACAATAGTTACAAGTGCATTCGGTTTCGTTACAATAGCGTTGAGGGCGGATTCTGTCAGTTTTTTTGGAAATATATCCCTTTGGCGATTAGATCATGATAGTGATCGCCATGGGAATTGATACTATCAATGGATTCGGCATTTTTGTGGCAACCTGTCACAGTTTTAGTTTCAGTCGCTAAATAGGGAAAGATAAATTGTTTTTTTGCAAGATCGAAAGATGTTATACTGAACTAACAAAAATTTATCAGTGTTCGAGCCGTTTCGTCTACTTACTTACATACTAAATAAAAAGAAATAACTTAGATCATCATTCATCATCAGCCTATAAATGTTCCCACTGCTGGGAAACAGGCCTCCTCTCTGTGAGAAGGAGTGGGTCATAATCTGCCACGCGGGCCCCGTGCGGTGGTAGATATATTGTCTTACAATTTTTGGTTCTAGGACATGACGGTTTCCTTACGATGTTTTCCTTCACCGTTTTGAGAGCAGTGGTGATGAAATAAATAACACAAAGTAATGCGCCTGACTGAGTTCGATCTCATAACCTACATACAACTCATAAGTCAGGGCCCATAACACAGGGCCACCACTACTTCTTAGGTACTGATAAATAATTTATAGGGCCTCCCTTCTTTATACATCGATGGTTTTCTAAATCCAGTCTGCCTAGAGTTCGGCAAAGTAATGTATAGGTACTTATTATTTCCATGCATTACAAATAAATTCCGTGCATATGGTCGTCGGCCGACCGTTGTATTCACCAAATCTTGACATGCCTAGGCACATCGCGATCACATCATAGTCTGTGTTAAAGAGATTATATTGTATCATTTACTACTAGAATCTTTGATTGACACAGAATTCTTTGTTACCTACAAAGGTCGTATGCAAGCATGGGCGTTAGTGGCCCATCATGGGCATTAGTGTGTAGGCCATTCACACATTTCAATCAAAGCAAATCCCATACTTTTGTATTGCTGAATAAAAGAAGAGAAAAAAAACTGTTTCCACTTCCTAAAATTCAATTCAAGACAAAAAAAAATCGCACGATTTTAACAGAATTAAATCTGTCGACACTTGATCTTCGTAGAAGGCTCCCCTTAGACGGGCTGTTTGCACAATTTGCGATTATTCGCGCGGTCGCACGGCGCACGTGTGCTTTCGCCCTAATTTGTTTCCGTACGGTTAGGTGCGTGGCTGATTTGTTACATTTGAAATTTTCGTGACAGACTTTTTTATTAAGAAGGTTTTTTTGAAGCCTTAGAAATAATTTAATAATAGTATTAAAAATCCATTAATTATAATATATTGACAAATATTCTGACATACAAATGACGTTATTGTGGTTACAATTACAATATTCTATTGCCGTGTAGGGTTTAATTTGAGAAATGTTTCGTACCTATAATTATAATGGGCGACTCGCTGTCCGGTCATGGACCATGCCCGGGTCGACAAAGAGCTGTCAGCACAATGACGAGACTCCCTTAGAGGGCCAAAGCCTGTCGGAGTCGCGGGACTAATGAGTAACCGTGACCCCGGAACGTAAAGGGCTATTGAAATCGGTGCAGTAGTTTCAATACAAACAAACAATCAAATCTAGCCTCTTATAATGTTAGTGTAGATAAGGTTTTTGTTGTAAATTAATTGTAAGTTGTAAAAAATCGAAAAAGAGAGAAATCGACTTTTCCACTTTTCTAAAAGTCGTTTAACTCTTATGCACACAAAGCCTAACATATATCTACCTTTGTTTATAAAATAAACTAGTGTACATTTCAAGGGCATGCGGGCGGCGAGTAAAGGGCAACTCGCTGCCCGACCATGGACCATGCCCGGGTCGACGGCGCGTTGTGTTCCACGCGCGCCTCAAAGAGCGTCAGCATAATGACGGGGCCCCCTCTCTAGAGGGCCAAAGCCTGCCGGGGTCGCGGGACTTATCTCATTACCGTGACCCCGGAACATAAAGGGCTATTGAAGGACACCGTGGATTTTAGTCAGTACAAGTCTGACAGTCCCTCCCGCCCTGCCCGGGGTGGGAGGACACAATTGATGATTTTACCACGATAAAAAAAAAGTGTACATTTCAATAAATCGATTTAAATAATCCTGCGTCTATAAATTGACATATTTAGCTACCGATGTATTAGCAAATCAATAGAAAAGCCAATAATATGCGGTCCTAAACATTATTCTCTTCTCTTTTGAAACCCTATTCACATGTCAACAATATCAATAAAAAAATAACAAACAATATAATACAATGAACTTTATCTAAACCCACGTTAAAACTATTTTAGAATGCAACTGAATCACACAAAAATAAACTTTATTTCTTTAACTTTAGGGGTGGTATAACAAGTAAAAGTTAGAACTATTTTCCAATACACCCAAATAACATTAAAATGAACCTTATTCTCTTCAGAAATAAGGTTATGTCACGTGCATAATATAAGTCGGTAAAATAACAGTTATAAAAAAGGAAATAATATGGAAAAAGAATACTTAAATTCAACGCAAAATAGACTTTATTTCCTTGTATAATAGAGGCTTTATAACAGACACATGAGAAAATGGTTCTAAAATCAAAATATAAAAAGGTTTTTAGAAAAAAAGTTTAAATTCATAAATCGATTGCACAATAGTAATTGATAGTACTCAAATGGTTTCGAATGACGTTCGCTGACGTTTTAACTACTCGATAGCGCGGGTTTGCCTGAGTTTTTGTTGTTATTAGGACAATGCGAAGAGAAATTGTGTTGGATTTAATGACCGCAATAGAAAAGGGATAAGGTTTCGTATTTTGAAAGTCTTTGGAAAGAATATTGTTACAATTAGTTTTTGGTGAACAAAAGTTGCCTTTGAATTTCATACCTTACCTTTGGACTGTTTCATGGGCAGTTCATTTAATTTAAAGCTAATTTACTGAACCATGAATATGGACTATGGCTAGTTTCCAGCTCCATTATCAGATCAGTTTCATGTCCATCAAAATATTGCATGAGGAGCTGATGGTCCGGGCACGCCGCAATCGCGGCGGTAAGACCCCTCTTTGAGGAGTGGCTGGATAGGAGTCACGGCGTCCTGACCTACCGCATGACGCAGGTCCTCACCGGACACGGAAGTGAGGGAGGTACCTGTGTCTAAGGAGAAAGGAGGAAACGCCTGGGTGTCACCACTGCGAAGATCGCCCGGAGGACACAGTAGAGCATACGGTGCAAGACTGCCCCGCTTGGGCAGAGCACCGACGTGTCCTCACGGCGGCGATAGGCGGAGACCTCTCGCGCCCAGCATTGGTTGCGGCCATGCTGCGGGGCGAGACGGAGTGGGAAGCGGTCGCCTCCTTCTGCGAAGCAGTAATGCTCGCGAAGGAGGAGGCGCGCCGCGAGAGAGAGAGGACAGAGTCCTCCTTCCGCCCCACCCGCGGTGGTTGGCGCCCACGGCGACGGACGTCGCAAGACGATCTCCGGCCACCGTAGGCGCGGGCATGCGGGCGGCGAGTAAAGGGCAACTCGCAGCTCGACCATGGACCATGCCCGGGTCGACGGCGCGTTGTGTTCCACGCGCGCCTCAAAGAGCGTCAGCATAATGACGGGGCCCCCTCTCTAGAGGGCCAAAGCCTGCCGGGGTCGCGGGACTTATACCATTACCGTGACCCCGGAACATAAAGGGCTATTGAAGGACACCGTGGATTTTAGTCAGTACAAGTCTGACAGTCCCTCCCACCCTGCCCGGGGTGGGAGGACTCATTTGATGATTTTACCACGCAAAAAAAAAAAAAAAAAAAATGAGGAGGTGATAGGTCTCGGAGAGCGCTAAACTCGGGGCCCAATTTTGGGCCGAGTCGATATAAATTGTCATCGACACGATAAGAAGAAGAATATTGCATTATCACACTATACGCTTTTTTTTTAGCGTGGTAATGATAAATGATTTTACGTCATCAAATGAGTCCTCCCACCCCGGGCAGGGCGGTAGGGACTGTCAGACTTGTACTGACTAAATTCCACGGTGTCCTTCAATATCCCTTTATGTTCCGGGGTCACAGTAATGAGATAAGTCCCGCGACCCCGGCAGGCTTTGGCCCTCTAGAGGGGGCCCCGTCATTATACTGACGCTCTTTGAGGCGCGCGTGGAACACAACGCGCCGTCGACCGGGCATGGTCCATGGTCGGGCAGCGAGTTGCCCTTTACTCGCCGCCCGCATGCCTGCGCCTACGGTTGCCGGAAATCGACTTGCGACGTCCGTCGCCGTGGGCGTCCACCACCGCGGGTGGGACACTATATACGCTTGCAAAATGTTAGGTTTATTGGAAACCAAGAAAAGGGTCAATTTAACTTGCAAAATTCGATTACAGACATACAACGGAACAAGTGTCATCTGACAACTGGTGGCCTGGCCTGGACTGGTGGAAAGTGACAGAGCTATACAAGTCGTCTAGCGCCATCTCATTCCCACAGCTGAACTAGGTACTCACGTTTTAAGACATCGTGGTACGTCACCTGCCTCTACAAAGACAACTGATATAAAAATGTAAGCGCATTTCCTAAGCTTAGGAGGAGGCAGGTGCATAGGAGGAGGCAGGCAGTTAGAGGGAGAGGACAGCGTCCTCCCTCCGCCCCAGCCGCAGTGGTAGACGCCCACGGCGTCTGACGTGTCGCAAGACGATCTCCGGCCACCGTAGGCGCGGGCATGCGGGTGGCGAGTAATGGGCAACTCGCCGCCCGACCATGGACCATGCCCGGGTCGACGGAGCGTTGTGTTCCACGCGCGCCTCAAAGACCGTCAGCAAGATGACGGAGCCCCCCTCTAGATGGCCAAAGCCTGCCGGGGTCGCGAGACTTATTCCATTACCGTGATCCTGGAACGTAAAGGGCTTTTGAAGGACACCGTGGATTTTAGTCAGTACAAGTCTGACAGTAAGGGTGGGAGGACTCATCTGATGATTTTAGCACGCTAAAAAAAAGGCAAGGCTTAAGGCGCATCCCTTCTAGTATGTCTTTGTACTTGCTCAGATCAGATCACCAAATATCAACGTCTAAGGCACACGACTTCCCAAAGGGTAATAAAGGGGTAATATCGAAATGTCCCGGGGTGAAGGGGTGAACTCAATTGTATTGGTGTTTCGATTAATTCGCAATACTTGTGGCGCGCGGCTCGCACATTTTATATTCGCGTCGCTCTTGAAAGGGGTGGGAAAGTATGGAGAAGGCTTTTATAGTCTTTCGAATTCAGTATTTAAGTAAGATTGTAATTTTTGTGGTAATTCAACGTGATTCTCATTTTAAATTAAACACAATTTTGGTAGAATACTTATAATAACCAGCATAACATGTTCTCAAGTCAATACGGGTGGCTATATAATACTTTAGACAATCTGATGCCATGTGATCTGATGTCTGTTACTATGCGTAACCAAATAACGATTTATGTTGTGACTTTCCAAAATATTAAACGATATTTGACTCTGATAGAGAGGATATTGGATGGTTGTTTATGTCGATGGTGATCTTTTCTGCAATCGCTCCTCGCAATAGTTGTCAAAAAATTACAGAAATATGAAAAAAACCAGTCATCGTTGTTGAATAACACTACTACTATCATCTACTGTAGCCTGTGAAATTGAACCAAAAATTATTAAATCAAAGATTGGTCACTACAAAGTGATAACAATAATACTTAATAGTACTTTTGACCGATTTCGGCCTCGGCGGCCAATCTCAACGGAGATGCGCAGGATATATTATAGTGCACAAGTGTGTGCGCAGGCACAGGTGCACTCTCTGTTCCTTTACTCTAATAGTTCCGATGGAGCGGCAATCCGACACGACCGGAGACGGATCAGGTGCAGAACCAACGGCTGAACGTGCTTTCCGAGGCACGGGGGTATTATACCGTCAACTTCCAAACTCCGGGCTGCTTTTTAGAAAATCTAATAGTAGGTACTTTTTGCCCGACCCGGGAATTAAACCCAGGACCCCACGCTCAGCAGTCGCGCAGCAGTTGCAACTACAAAATATATCACTCCATAAAGCCGTCTCCACACTCCCCAACCGGTCCACCGCTGTCACTAACACTCACTCGGTAATTATTTTTATTATTGAAACACCTCCGCCCCCTCACCCCGCACCCTCCCCCTCCGTCATCTAACCCCGCGGACATTTTGTTTTTGTTTTTAATTCGTATTTATTACGTCTGCACCGGACACTGGGCAGAGCTGAGTAATTAAAATGTTTGTATACGGTTAGATTGGCTGGCTAACTTGTGGGGTGGGGTGTACAAGTTATAGTGTATGCATATTAATTATTTTTAAACGTATGCAGTACGTCGTTTGTTCGTCGTAGTTTTTGGCGTCTGGAGTACTTATCCAGAAGACGCGGGTTCGAATCCCACTTGCAACTGATTTTTTCTTTCCTCAAAAATCATCTTTAAGATTATGCATATCATTATAAATGTGTAAGTAACTGTGTCTGTTTATCAAATTTTTACATCTAAAACGGCTGAACATATTGTGGGCATACGATTAAATTTGACCAGATGCCCTTTTTTTTTTTGGATAGAAAAATCACCAAATAATTCTTCCGGGTGGAGCGGAAAGAGACTGTCAGAGTCTTAGTAACAAAAAATCCACCTCGTTCCCTTGCCCTTTGCGTTCCAGGACCACGGTGTCCTTTATAAAAGGTCCCGCGGCCCCAGCAGGTGTTTGGCCTTATGGGGGTCCTCCTGAGCTAATAAAAGTGATAATTTAGGAAAATCAAAAGTAAGAAAATCTTAGAGACACTGTAATCGCCTTTCTTTGTTTTTTTAACTCTGATGGATCTTTTTTTTTTTATTTAGGTGGTAAAATTATCAAATGAGTCTTCCCACCCTGGGTGGGGTGGAAGGGACTGTCAGACTCTTACTGACTAAAATCCACCCGTGTTCCTTCGGATGCCCTTTACGTTCCGGGGCCACGGTATCCTGGGCCTCGTCAGTTTGCTGACAACTCCCCGAAGGCACGCGCGAAACACGACACGACGCGCCACCGACCCGGGCTTGGTCCTTGGTCGGACGGCGAGCTTACCCATTACTCACCGTCCGCAAGCCCGCTGCTATTCAGAGGGACACGCGTTGGAGCGTCCACCCGACAGGCTATTCGCATACGGGCAAAGAGACCCCTTAGGCACACAGTGCCTAAGGAAGAGTTTTTGCCCGCATCCCAGGGTGCACCGTCCCGAAAAACTGGTCTTCCCCCCGGACGTATCCGAGAGGGAACTCCAGTCCACGGGCGCACGTGGAGGTTTCCTGTCTTAGCACCCCAACTCTGTTGGATCTACAAAAATTGTATAATCTCCCTATTGATGTAATTAGTCACACTTATGATGACAACAGATAGGTTTCAAATTCCCAATCTTTCATTCTTCACCTCAATATTTAAACTATTATACGTTTTATACGGAACCCCACGCAATGCCAGTTCACCCCTTATCTAAATCATAAAGATTAAACTTCCTAACCAAAGTATTTCTGATCCAGTAACCACAGTTTACGGTTAATCGTTAAAATTTTACAATTTTCCACCACTCTATTGTAGGGGGCTGAAACTTTTACAAAAGGATCTTTTCTCTCTCTTTCTCTCGTGGGATGGGGTTGTATGTTTGTCTCTGTCTTGAGGAACTTATTGTAATAGTGTTAGCGAAGTTGGAAGTAAGTATTGAAGTATGAGAGATTTTAAATGGATGGGGTTATGCGAAGGAAAATATCATTATAAGTACCAAATAAACGCGTTGAAATCTTTATCATAAAATGTAATATTTTTGTAATAAATGCATTGAATGGTTAAATGTCTTCTGAAAAAGTGTATTTGTATATTATAATCCGTAATTAATCTAATAATATTATTTCATTAAAAAAACATCCACCTTCAGAGTATTTAATTATCTCTCAGTGCTACGAGAGTGCTACGCCGCTACGCCGTAGCATCTTAGAACAAAATATTTGTTTCGTAGATCTTATACTGCTAATGTTTCTAGTATAATATAACCTTCATAGTATAATTAATTGCTGGAACATGGGTATGCCCACCAGTATGGTGGGCATGCGGGCGGCGAGTAATGGGCGACTCACTGTCCGACCATGGACCGTGCGCGGGTCGACGGCGCGTGTGTTCCACGCGCGCCTTAAAGAGAGTCAGCCCCTCCTTTAGAGAGCCAAAGCCTGCCGGGGTCGTGGGACTACTGAATTACCGTGACCCCGGAACGTAAAGGGCTATTGAAGGACTTCGTGGATTTTAGTCAATACAAGTCTGACAGTCCCTCCCACCCTGCCCTGGGTGGGAGAAGTTTTATGATGATTATACCAGGTTAAAAAAGGCTAATTTTCCTTCACCATTTTGAGAGTAATAGAGATTGAATAATTTTTCAAAAGTGCGAGTATATTCGAACCCACAAATAAAACATTTAAGGGCGGTCCGTTTCCTAGAATTTCAAAATCAAAACCATTGAATGCAAATTAAGTATTATCTCCCTTTTATATCAAACATACGTTTAATAAATCGACCATACCTAATCCAGCCACTAATCAGCAAAAAAAAAAAAGAATTTGCAACCCATTCCCACGGACTTTAAAAACCTACAGTATAATTATTTGAATCACCCCCTGGTATTTAAAATCCCACAAACAATGAATTAAAAAGCGGTTAAATTGAAATAATAGTTCGCGTACCGGTCGCGTGGCGTCCGAACTGTTTGACGTAATCAGATCAAATGAACGCACTGAGCTAATGTATTGTGACGTATGCATTCTGATTCTGTTTTTGAATTTTGAATTTTAGTTGAGCTGTCAGTTGCAAGTTTTAAAAAGAAGTATTTAATCGATACTGTTTTGTTGTGGGCGTGTGAGACGAATATTATTTAAAAATAATTATATGAAAAAAGAAATTGCGTTTTCTAATATTACATAACCTACCCACAAAACAAAGGAGTGCATATTTTTCACAAACAAAACAGAAATTGGAGACACTTTTAACAACACATGAACAATTTTTGTTGCTTCTTAGTTTAGTCAAACATATACGGGCAAATTACTGATTGGCTTAAGACATGGTTAGTTGATATTTTTGTGTAACGGCGAATTTGGCAGTGCTCACTATATTATTGCTTAGATAGAATAGTGTAGAGAGCAGTGGTGGCCCAGTGGTATCGGTCCCGACTTACGAAATGTAGGTCGTAGGTTCGAACTCCGCCAGGCGCATTACTTTGTGTAATTTATTTCATCACCACTGCTCTCAAAACGGTGAAGGAAAACATCGTGAGGAAATCGGCATGTCCTAGAACTAAAAATTCGAAGACATGTGACATCTACCAACCCGCACTGGGCCCGCGTGGTGGATTATGGCCCGCTCCCTCTTACAGAGAGGAGGCCTGTGTCCCAGCAGTGGGAACATTATAGGCCGATGATGAGAATAGTGTAGATGTGCTAGCACATCGACAACGTCAACATTTCTTCAATAGATTTTCAACCTTATCACAATAGTGGAAGGTTAGTATTCGCTTGTTAAAATTTGACAGAGAGGTAGAACTGCTGCGTCTGTACATTAGTTACGACAAATACATTTGTTCTACTACTGGAAATCAAATGCAAAGACTCTTTTTTAACAGAGCCTTATAATATTTCTAGTTCTCGCAGAGCTTACAAGGATCAAAATCACTCAATCCCCAAACTGCATCTCCATACGACTACACAAAACAAACGACGAATCTTCGAGCCTTGCCTTCCTATCATCCAATTTGCATCGGACAATACGTCCCGCAGACGTCCATACGTCCTCTCGACGCACGAGTGACGCCATTGTGGCGACGTCGATGTCGAGTTGACGTCAGCTTAGTGACCGTTGACGTCGAGTTGCTAAGCGAATAGGGGAGTGAGTGACAAGTATCAAGATGGTTTGGTTCAAGTTGTTAGCTGTCAGTGTGACATTGTGTTTTTTTTTTGTTTGATAGAGTTTTGTGTGGTCTGTTTATCATTTTGCCAATGCATTCGGACGTGCAAAAATAGAAGTTGCATTCTGCAATTAGATGTTTCGTGGAGGTTGAATCCGAGTTGAGTCTGAGTAGAATATACACCGTGACTTTTTAGTTGTCTTACAACGGCAGCACAGTTCATGTATCCAATGACTAGAATACGTTTATAATAAAAAAATTGGTATTTATTTGCTTGAAAATTTTTAAAATAAAATTTTAATTCGTTATTATGACGCAAGGCGTAGGTAGTTAAAAACACCCTTGTCTCCTCATAGAAAATGGAGATGTAATTTTCTGCCCGACTATTCCGCTGGGTAGGTATACTCTACAGCTTGATACGTAAACATTTTCATATTTCTAATGTACCTATTTATTAATAACTAGCTTCTGCCCGCGACTTCGTACGCGGATCCTGTTGCTTATGCCAGCGACAACGGGGTCGTCAAAAGCGAAGATCTGAAACTGGTCTGATGTCCAATACTAAGACCCCGGGTAAAAATATAAATGGGAGTTTCGGCAAGTAGAGTCAGATTTTTAATGATATACCATCGTCATCGAAAATCAGTCCTAAAGTCTTACCACCTTCACCGCGTGGAGGTACTCTCAGCTTAAGTTATTTTATAATTACAGTGAAATTAGCGATAGCTTTGATTTCCACATCAGCTGTTTCTGATCTTCGATTTTTATAAGTCAACAGGAAATGCCCATCAGACCGAGCAATTTTTGCTAAGACGTTATTCCTAAATGTGTTATGGTGTATCGGGGCTCTTGGAGTTCCACAACAGGTGTTCCAGATCTTCGATTTTTATAAGTTAACAGAGAGTGCACATCAGATTAAACAACTTTTGCTGAAACGTCATTCCTACATATGTTATAGTGTAGCTGGGCGCTTAAAATTCCACAACAGGTGTTCCAGATCTTCAATTTTTATACGTCAACAGAGAGTGCTCATCAGGCTGAATAACTCTTGCTACGACGTCATTCCTATAAATGTTATATTTTAGCTGGGCTCTTGGAGTTCCATATCAGGTGTTCCAGATCTTCAATTTTTATACGTTAACAGAGAATGCTCATCAGGTTGAAGAACTCTTGCTAAGACGTCATTCCTTTATATGTTATAATGTAGCTGGGCTCTTGGTGTTCCACATCAGGTGTTCCAGATATTCAATTTTTATACGTCAACAGAGAGTGCTCATCAGGCTGAGCAACTCTTGCTAAGGCGTCATTCCTTTATATGTTATAATGTAGCTGGGCTCTTGGTGTTCCACATCAGGTGTTCCAGATCTTCAATTTTTATACGTCGACAGAGAGTGCTCATCAGGTTGAATAACTCTTGCTACGACGTCATTCCTTTATATGTTATAGTTAAGGTGGTCTCTTGCAGTTCCACATCGGGTATTCCAGATCTGTATACGTCAACAGAGAGTGCTCATCAGGCTGAACAACTCTTGCTAAGACGTCATTCCTTTATATGTTATAATATAGCTGGGCTCTTGGTGTTCCACATCAGGTGTTCAGATCTTAAATTTTTATACGTCGACAGAGAGTGCTCATCAGGTTAAATAATTCTTGCTAAGACGTCATTACTATAAATGTTATAGGTGAGCTGGGCTCTTGCAGTACCACATCAGGTGTTCCAGATCTTCAATTTTTATACGTCAACAGAGAGTGCTCATCAGGCTGAACAACTCTTGCTACGACGTCATTCCTTTATATGTTATAGTTAAGCTGGGCTCTTGTAGTTCCACATCACGTGTTCCAGATCTTCAATTTTTATACGTTAACAGAGAATGCTCATCAGGCTGAATAACTTTTGCCAAGGCGTCATTCCTGTACATGTTATAGTTTAGCTGGGCTCTTGGAGTTCCACATCAGGTGTTCCAGATCTTCAATTTTTATACGTCAGCAGAGAGTGCTCATCAGGCTGAACAACTCTTGCTAAGGCGTCATTCCTTTATATGTTATAGTTAAGCTGGACTCTTTGTGTTCCACATCAGGTGTTCCAGATCTTCAATTTTTATACGTCAACAGAGAGTGCTCATCAGGCTGAATAACTTTTGCTAAGGCGTCATTCCTGTACATGTTATAGTTTAGCTGGGCTCTTGTCGTTCCACATCACGTGTTCCAGATCTTCAATTTTTATACGTCAACAGAGAGTGCTCATCAGGCTGAACAACTCTTGCTAAGGCGTCATTCCTTTATATGTTATAGCTAAGCTGGGCTCTTGGTGTTCCACATCAGGTGTTCCAGATCTTCAATTTTTATACCTCAACAGAGAGTGCTCATCAGGTTGAATAACTTTTGCTAAGGCGTCATTCCTGTACATGTTATAGTTAAGGTGGGCTCTTGGTGTTCCACATCAGGTGTTCCAGATCTTCAATTTTTATACGTCAACAGAGAGTGCTCATCAGGCTGAATAACTTTTGCTAAGGCGTCATTCCTGTACATGTTATAGTTTAGCTGGGCTCTTGTCGTTCCACATCACGTGTTCCAGATCTTCAATTTTTATACGTCAACAGAGAGTGCTCATCAGGCTGAACAACTCTTGCTAAGGCGTCATTCCTTTATATGTTATAGTTAAGCTGGGCTCTTGGTGTTCCACATCAGGTGTTCCAGATCTTCAATTTTTATACTTCAACAGAGAGTGCTCATCAGGTTGAATAACTTTTGAATGACAGCTGTCATTGACGAGCGAACTACTGCTCCCAGTTTTTGCGTATTTAAAAAATATAATCATGGCCCAGAAGGCCCTCGAAAGTGTAGTGCGCGACCTACATAAAGTAGTTAGTGATCTCGCGACAAAAATCAGTGCTCTCGAGTGCAAAATTACTGAGCAAAGCAGTATTATAATCAAGCAAGAGGCATCCTTGAAGCTGTTAACATTGGCTATTGAGGGTACACCGAAAGCTGTCTCTCCGAATCTATTGGATGCAGTTGACAGCTGTCAAGAGCAACCAGCGCTTCCAGCGACTACGCAGCGTCCTATGCGTCAAGCGCGAGTTAATTCTAGCGCTAAAGCCAAAAGTGGATACGCAGCCGCAGCTGTAAAGGCAGCCACTGTTAAATCAAGAAACAATGGTAACGTAGATGTCACGAACAACTTGTCCAAATCATCTGTGACGGTTATGACTGCAAATCCTCATCTACCCGCAACAGCACCATTATCATCGATTGAGTGTCCGGCCACGAATTCAGCGGAAATGTGTACACTTGCCACAGGAGATAATCGCTACGAAAACATTACCTCTGATGAAGGGTGGCAACCGGCGCGCAGAGCACGTAATTCGAAACGGCGAGTAGTTACTGGTAGTGGGAAAGAGGATGACGTGCTTAAAACGGTTGAAAAGCTCAAATATTTGCAGGCTTGGTCATTTAAGCCGGAGACAACGGAGCAAAACGTGCTCACCTATTTGAAAAAGCTCCAAGATTGTGATCAATATATTGTGGAGAAACGTTTAATTAAAACTACTAGGCACGCTGCTTTCGTAATCGCCTTTCCTGAGAGCTTAAATGAATGCATAAACTCGCCGACGGCGTGGCCCGCAGGAGTGAAGTTGTCTGACTGGTTTCCGAGGCGTCCCCGCGGGGAGCGGGGGGACACGAGCTCCGAGATTCACACCGGCGACGGCGCATCGACAGTCGTTGGGAGTTGCTCCCAGTGAACACCGTACCGTACGACAAAATGGGAATGATTTACAGTGTCGATGTCGGTGCGCTAATACTACGTGCCATTTTTCAAGGGATGTCACCGATACCAGTAATCTAAATACGAGTAGTTCCCATACGCGAACGTTAGGACTGACGTGCTCAAATGGTGTGAAAGTGGTCCAAGCTAGGGGCAAGAAGCACAAGTGCTCGTTAGATTTATTGTACCAAAACGTTAGAGGCTTGCGTACAAAGTTAAAAGTGTTTTATAATAATATTTTAGGGTCTATGGTTGATTTAGTAGCTATAACTGAGACGGGAATTAATGATTCGATACATGATGGTGAACTGGCTCCGAGCGGATACACGATAATTAGATGTGACCGCACGGATGGCCGTAAACACGGAGGTGTCATGATAATCGCCACACCGCGCGGTGCTCTAGACTTGCGCAAAGTACCGCTGCCTGATAACACTAGCTTGAACCAACACCCGTTCGAAATCGTTTGTGCGACTGTATACCGTCAAAATGTTTTTCTGTTTTTGTGTTGTGTTGCGTATATTCCACCTAAGACTACAGACACAGAATATATGTTTATGTTCCATTTGCTGGAGCAGTTATGTGTTAGTTATGACAAAGTTGTTTTAGTAGCTGATTTCAATATGTATTCAACTAGCCAAGATATACAATGTTACTATGAATACTTTGTAACCTTCTGTGGATTTCGCCAAAGTAA
This sequence comes from Agrotis exclamationis, assembly GCA_950005045.1. Taxonomy (NCBI): domain Eukaryota; kingdom Metazoa; phylum Arthropoda; class Insecta; order Lepidoptera; family Noctuidae; genus Agrotis; species Agrotis exclamationis. The sequence goes on from OX465440.1 coordinate 17,598,401, forward strand.
CAATATTCTTAATTGCAACAATCGCACGCTTGATGTAGTGTTAACGACGTTGCCCGTAGGGGAGATTGTCGTAAATGAGGAACGTGACGAGTGTCTGTCTTGCATTGACCCGCAACATCCGCCGCTACGAATAAGTATAAGTCGTGAACGGGAGACTTCTAGCCTTAGTTACACTGTACCTCAGACTTCAACCTCCCTTCCACGATGGAATTATACCAAAGCGAACTTTCATTCTTTGTACTTGGGACTTGCAAGGGTGGACTGGAAGCACCTGTATGGAGCTAGTAATGCCGACGAAGCATATAGGATATTTTATGAAATATTTTACAAAATTTTGGATGATAGCACTCCAAGAAAGACCGCCAAGGGTGGCTGCTTTCGTTACCATTACCCTGAATGGTTCACTGCTGACATAATAGGTCATATTAAAAAGAAAGCTTTGTGGCACAAATCCTACAAGAGGACTGGTTCAGCCAGCGACTATGGACATTTCTCTCACTGGCGTTCTGTTGTCAAAGACAAAATCAGGTGTGCATACCATGATTATCAGCAGCGCACGGAGCAACAATTTGTGAAGGAACCAAAGTCTTTTTGGAGTTTTATTGGAGCCAAGCGCTCCAAGCGAAGTAGACGGAAAATCACAAAGAATGGTGAACCGTTGCCAGAGCATGAGTGTGCTCGAGCGTTTGCTGACTACTTTCATTCGGTTTACGGGGAGGTGGTGCCGCGGTTGGATGCGGCTGCCGCTGGGCAGACAGCGCCTGAGCGCGGCGCCCGCGTTCACGTGGGGCAGCTGTCACTCAAGGAGGTGGACGCTGCGCTCGCGCGCCTTAAGCCCAAGCGTTCGGTCGGGCCAGACGGGGTGCCACCCTTCGTCGTTAGGGACTGTAGGAAAGTGCTGGCTCGGCCGCTCAGGCATTTATTTAATTGTTTTTTACAAGAATGCTCGTATCCGGTAGGCTGGAAACTGACTAGGGTTACTCCGGTACCGAAAGGGACTTCAAGCACGGATGTCAGTGGATATAGACCAATAGCAGTTTTGTCAGCATTTGCTAAAGTCTTCGAGTCTGCGCTGTGTGCAACTATTCACTCGCAAGTAGCCCCACAGCTCAACGACGCACAACATGGTTTCCGTGTAGGCCGTAGTACAAATTCCAATTTGATGTGTTTTTTAAATCAGGCCACCACAGTGCTGGACTCGGAGGCTGGTGCACAACTGGATGTTGCCTATTTTGACTTCAGGAAGGCATTTGACAGTGTGGATAATGACATACTTTTAAGTAAATTTGCGAGGGTCGGTTTTACCCCGGCCCTTCTAAAATTCTTCGCTAGCTACTTAGGCAGCCGCAAGCAAATTGTGGAATATGCAGGTTACACCTCGGATCCGTATTTCACCCTTACGGGGGTAAGTCAAGGTTCAAATTTAGGACCTCTAGAATTTATAATTATGATAAATGACCTTCCTGAAGTCATTAAAGACGCCAGCTGTTTGTTATTTGCTGACGATCTGAAGCTATACTTGCGGATCGTGGACGAGTCATGCTGCGGTATGCTCCAGCGAGACATAGATCGGGTGGCAGCGTGGAGTGAAGAGAATAAGTTATTCTTCAATGTGACGAAGTGTAGCGTAATGTCCTTCACGCGAGCCGTGGAACCCCGACGACATGAGTACTGCATGGGAGGCCACGCCATACCGCGAGTGGATGTAGTGAGAGATTTAGGGGTCTCTTTTTCCGGAGATCTATCGTTTCGTGCTCATGTTGTACAGGTATGCAAAAAAGCTTTTAAAAATCTGGGTTTTGTCATGCGTGAAACCCGTGATTTCACTAATATGGCAGCAGTGAAAGCACTTTACAATGCATTGGTGCGAAGCAATTTGGAAACTAGTGCTATCATCTGGAATCCATATGAAGCGAAGTATTCTCAGATGTTGGAAAAGATGCAGAACAAGTTTACCCGATACCTATATTGGAAGCAGTATGGAGTCTACCCCTTCTATCCACTTATGTATCCAACTCTCTTTGTGATAGGAATGGTTGGGTACTATAAGTTGGAAGTAAGGCGTAACCTTGCTCTAGCTAAGTATGTATTTATGGTTTTTCGTGGGATACTTAATAATCCGCAAATATTGGCATCGTTGGCATTGCTTGTTCCAGACAGGAGGTTACGATTGGGACCGAGGCTGGCACTTTTTAAAGTTTCGTCTTCCCGTACAAATTTATTAAGGTTCGCACCTATGGTTCGCGCAGTAGGAATACTGAATAGGGTCTCTCGGCGCTTAGACTTATTTTCTTGCTCTTTGGCGGAATTCCAGAGGGTGACACTTAGTGAGTTGACCACTACGTAACGTGTACTTCTACCCAGACCCGTTACTTGGGACTGGGCAGACAACTAATCTATGACTACTTTTGTTAGCTTGGGTATTACCTGTAATAGCAATTGTATGTGTTATTGAAATAAATAAATAAAAAAAATAAATAAAATAAACTTTTGCTAAGGCGTCATTCCTGTACATGTTATAGTTTAGCTGGGCTCTTGGAGTTCCACATCAGGTGTTCCAGATCTTCAATTTTTGTACGTCAACAGAGAGTGCTCATCAGGCTGAATAACTTTTGCTAAGGCGTCATTCCTGTACACGTTATAGTTTAGCTGGGCTCTTGGAGTTCCACATCAGGTGTTCCAGATCTTCAATTTTTATACGTCAACAGAGAGTGCTCATCAGGCTGAATAACTTTAGCTAAGGCGTCATTCCTGTACATGTTATAGTTTAGCTGGGCTCTTGGAGTTCCACATCAGGTGTTCCAGATCTTCAAAATTATTTTCGCAGCAGAAAATGCTCATCACCTGGAACAATTTTTGCTATAGTGCCATTTTTGTATCTCTTATAGTTTAGCTGGTCTGTTGCGGTTCTGCATCAGGTGTTCAAGTTTTCAAGATAAATTATAGCCTATGTGTTGCCCCGACTTAATATCTATACGACAAAAAAGAAATCATTCAAATCCGTCCAGTAGTTCTGAAGATTAGCGTGTACAAACAAACAGACACACAGACAAACAGACAAACAGACAGAATTTTTTTTTCAGATTCGTGCTCTATTACTGTTTCTAAACCCCCCTCAATTATTATTTTTTTAATATATTCAAGGTACAGACACAGTTTTTTTACTGTTTTATTATATGTATAGATAAAAATTATTATTAACGATTAAAAAAAAAAACTCGCCTAGAGGTATTTTAGGTCGGGTACATTAAGTAGGCCACTTTTGTAAGACGACTAAAAAGTCACGGTGTATAATAATACCTATGTATCTGCTGTATCGCTGAAGTTCAAGTAATAAGTAGGGCACGATCCTGTGTCTTCAAAACTGAACAGTATTTTTCATTTTTATAACGTTGCCCCACTCTAAGAATTTCTTTTGTATCATGGGTTAGTTCACAAACATTTAACTCACTTAAACAAACACCTATAATCTATCGTCCTATCTAGATCATACAAATATTTGATCTAGGCGGGAACTGAATCAGCGAAACGCAGTACAGCAGACCATCGCTCAACCTCTGCTCCAACGTCAAGGCTGTTCTTAGTTTCAAATGTGAAGATCCCCGTCATACTTGCTTGAAATTGACAATTAAAAAGCCTCGTTTACACGCTGGAAGAAATTGCAAGCGAGTTGCATCTAATGTATGCGGTATTTGTTTGATCAACTGAATTCATTGTCCATTAATAGTCCGCAGTGTAGTCAAACTTGGATACAACTCGCATGGAATTTATTACAGCAGCGTGTAAATGGGTTTTTTGGATCATTTCAGCCATCTTGTCATTTTTGGTTGTCTCTACTCTTATTCTCAATCACTTCCTTACCATATCTTTAGTATCTGTGCCGGGGTCGCGGGATTGTCTCATTTGATAACGGTGACCCTGGAACGTGAAAGGCTAATGAAGGACACCATGGATTTTAGTCAGTACAAGTCTGTCAGTCCCTCCCGCCCCGCTCTGGGTAGGAGACTCATTTGATGACTTTAATAATAATAATAAACGTTTATTTGCAGACCTTGAAGTCCATAGTATGAGATAGATTAGTAACATAACAATTATTATTGAATTTAAATACAATTAATAGGTACTCAAAATAATAATAAAATAATCAAAAAACATAATCAAAATAAATCACAAATAACATAATAATGTCATAATATTAACAAATCACAAACAACATAAAAATAAAACAATTAGAAATAAATTACAAACAGGCATAATATTACTAAAAACAAACCAAATAGAAGTGTACGCAGCTATCTAGAGTCGACCTATGTGTGCAGTCTCACCCATCGACCAAGCATCGGGCAGTCCCACTTTACCAAGATATAAAAAAAATCTTATTGGATCACTTGAGAGCGGTGGTGGCCCAGTGGTATCGGCCTCGACTTACGAGTTGTAGGTCGTGGGTTCGAACCCCGTCAGGCGCATTACTTTGTGTAATTTATTTCAACACCACTGCTCTCAAAACGGTGAAGGAAAACATCGTGAGGAAACCGGCATGTCCTAGATCCAAAAATTCGAAGACATGTGACATCTACCAATCCGCACTGGGCCCGCGTGGTAGATTACGGCCCACTCCCTCTCACAGAGAGGAGGCCTGTGTCCCAGCAGTGGGAACATTTATAGGCTGATGATGATGATGATGATTGGATCACTTTAGCAGCATCAGCAACATCTTGACCGTTTTGGCTTACCTTACCTTCAGTATCGATAGACAATCCCTCTAGCTTCCATGTCATATAGCTACCGACTTAGCATCTATTCCTCTATAGGCTGTAGGCCGTCTAGTCTCTGACCAGTGGAGCCAGTAATTAGTTCGTCGATAACATGCCTATTGTGGACTAAGACGCATTGTGCGGACGTATGGGGGCGCAGTGTATGTCGAATTGTGTAGGCGAGGTATAGGTAGCTTGTAGAAACGTTTGAGATGTTTTCGACTGTTTGGGGATAGTCAGGTACGAAAAACCCGACATGTAAAAACTGTTAACATCTCATAAAAAGTGTTATTTTTCGAGTAATTTATAAAAGGAAATATTTGTGTTAATATTTGTCTTACTAGGCAACGTAGGTGTAGTTTTCACAATTTCCTATACTGCGTGACATTTTTTTTATGAAAACGTTCTCCCACACTAGGAACTTCTCGTGTCGTGGGTGCGTTTACAAATATATAAACTCACATACACAAACACCCAGACCCGAAACAACTACTTGTAGATTATACAAATATTTGTTCCGTGCGGGGATCGAACCCACGACACCCTGTGTAGCAGTCGATCGCTCAGCCTTTGCGCCAACCGTTTCGTTAAATAGCAAAGTAAAATGACAACGTGCATTTTTAATTTTTCTGTTTTTTTTTTTTTTTTTTGTTTTAACTCATAACCTTGCCATGAAAAATAGTATAATGTGTGCTTGGCACGGGAGGCCTTTTTCTACTTCAAAACCTCTATGCTTTGAGCAATTTCTGGCCATCTATACATAATAATAAATCTGTAGAAGGGTCAATTCTGTACATTGAAAATATTGAAAAAATAAATAGCGGGGGGTGTTGCTGGATCGATACCAAACCCAAATATGTGATTAAAAAAATTTTTGTCTGTTCGATTTCGATGAAACTTGGTATAATTATACCTTATTATCCTGGGCATAAAATAGGATACTTTTTATCCTGGAACAATACGTAGAAAAAAATCTTATTTTATTCATAGACGTTGTTCTGTAGAACCGCGAACACACGTTGCATTACCCGCAGTGGATTCAGCGCCGTAACCTGTAGCGCCGAAAGTCGGATTTGGCTTGAACCGTTTGCGGCACACGCGGGCCACGCCTCCCCGACTCCTATATAAGGAGCCGCGTTCCGCGCCGCGCGATGCATGTAAATTCTGAATTTTGATGCGAGCGGACGTATCCAGTGTGGCGAGCGGTCGTCCGTGGAATTAATATTGTATGCGACGTGTCATTTTAAACCGTGCTTTTCAGCGCGACCTTTTTGATTACTGTTCCGATCAGTTATTTGTAAATACAAGGTCGGAATTACTATGAAAAAAATACTTACTACAGAACGCGAGCTCAACAGCAGTAGCTCAATAGAGGGATCTCCTTAATTATTATAGGCTTAGCCGTATTTGGGTCTAATAGATATTTATAAGATGTCATTGTCAGAGTTACTCAAAATGGAGAAATAAACCATCCACGCGAAGACCGACATCCGCGCGGACGGAGTCGCGGGCGGAAGCTAGTGTTTAATATAACTGTAAGGCATATGAAAATATGCCTCCATTGCTAACCCAATACAGCTAATATTTGGACTACGGTTTGCGGTTCTTTTAGAAAAATCTAAAATAATTTCTCAGACTTTTACATTATTTTGTCTACTTTGTGTTTTCATATAGTATTTAAACTAACACATAGGTATTTTAACATGTTACTGCAACTTTCCTGTACATATTTCAAGAAAAAATCAAGCTACTTTCTATTCGTGGGACTGTCTACCCTAGGTACCGCAGCCCTGGAACACAACAGGTTTTTTTTATCGTGGTAAAATCATCAAATGAGTCCTCCCACCCAGGGCAGGGCCGGAGGAACTGTCAGACTTCTTCTGACTAAAATCCACGTTATCCTTCAATAGCGCTTTACGTTCCGGGGTCACGGTATTCGTTAGTCTCGAGCCCAACTCAACAGGATTAAGGTGAGTTGAAGTCAGTAGGATTAATTCCTTTACGATCTATTCAGAGAGAGAGAAAAAAGAAATTTATCAGATGTCAAGTTCTAATTTCCTATATTGGTCATTTATATCAAATAATACACATTTAGTTACTGATTTATTGAGCACGTTTATTTATTATTATTTTACATTACAATATAATTATTATCATCTCTAAATTTTACGGGTAAACATTTCACTAATACTATTATTTACATTTACTTCTATCTATTATTATCTAACTATTGAACACTAAATAATAGAGAGTATTTCATCGAATTATTATAATTATTACATAGACTTATAAATAAAGTATTTAGAGTAAATAATAATAGTAGACTAAAAACTCTATAAAATAAAATATTAAGAATTAAATCACTGTTTTTTCTTTTAATTCAGAAACTAGTTTTACTCTCAGATATTCAAATTTTATTTATTTACATCTTATAACAATAATTGTGAATAAAAAATCTAAAGTTCTATTTTTTTTAATATAAAACGATCTAAAGGTACTGACATACTAGGTATTCACTTGTAACATCGATCATTCGCCATTTAAATTTTTTTTCAAACTGAATAACGAACAGGGCCAAGCATAGAGCCAAACATCGCTACGAACATTTTCGCGATCTTTCTAGCGAACGCTCTAGTCGACTTAAAAATCGGCTCGAACGCTCGCTAAAACGCTCTCATTTTTTTTGTACATATAATTCGCAAGATTGCTCATTATAAATGCTCAAGTTAATCAGCACCTTTAGGAAACGTTCTAAAAATTTCGGCAGAGAATTCTAATCTTAGTATTAGAAAAAAAATAAAGTAAAAGTCAGAAAGGGATTCTTTAATAATTATTACACTCAGCTACAAAAAACCTAGTGAGTGGGTATTATTAATAGTACTTACAGTATTATCATCAATATTTACATTTTTGTACAGCGTTGCACGCTACAGTTTTAAATTGTAATCAACCTATATTTCCCTACAACTCTACTGAGAAAGACTACTGCTAATTATTCTAAATTATTATTAAATAGTAAGTATTTCCGTTTAATAATACTACCGATAATCTAGTATTATTATTATCAAGCAATAGCATTTAAATATTTACAGTACGTATATTGTGAAGAATCATTATATTTTTTGTAGCACAAACTAACGCAACTGACATTGAACAAAGAAAATTCGAATATTCGAAACATAAATAAAATTCGAATGTTCAAACGTTCGTTCTAGGACTACTTCTCATCAACTTCTCTCAAACTTGTGATTAACGATTATAAATCGTTCATCAAAAATGATTCAGCTGCTACACTTGCTACCATATTAAAACCGGAACTTAAATAATTATAATAAAATAGAATTGCTCTATAATTAGAAAATTTCTGTCAAACAAACAAAAAATTTGATGACAATTTTCAATAAAGTGCAATACAGGCTTTTGTTTGAAGAATCTACAGCATCAGTTCATTTTACACTTCCTTGTAACACACAATGGCACAATCACTAAGCTTCTTAAAGCACTGTCCAATATTTCAGATCATACTAATCAGAGAACCCATCATTATTTGTGTTATCAGACGTGGGAGAGGTTCCCGGCGAAGGTACCTGCAACTGCCTTCCATACATCAATTCAGAAGGAGGCATGAAGGAGGACAGGTACTCGGGAGGAGGTCTTATCACCGTCGGCAGGTACCCCGTACCACTATACGGAGGCGTTAAAAACCGTCGCGACGGAGAGAATTTGAAACTCTGATTTGATAGAGGTGAGAAGGCAGATTTTGACTGGTATTGCATGTAAGGAGGTGACTCTTGGGTTACTTGGTACGGGTTAGAGTTCTCTCCTGTGATCATCATCTCCATAGCAGCTACGACGTCTCCTTTGCATCTTGCGAGGATGCCTTCGATTTCTTGCCGACCACGTCTTGGAAAGACCTTTATTAGTACGTCTACTGGTGATTTTTGGTACGGAGATGGTTCTTCTGTCACAGTTTCAACCGTCTCCTTTCTCTCTCGTCTGAACATTTTATATTTGAAGTCTTGATTATCCCATTTGTCTTCTTCTTCTTTCTTAACTGGAACCTCTTCTCTCTGTTCTTTCATTGACAAGTTCTCAGGAGTTAGAGAAGGTTCTGTCTCTTCTAGTTCTTCTTCTACGTTCAGTTCGTGGTCTGAGGGCGAGCGAGGGGGTGGGGTGGCTAGTGGCGGGGTGGGGGCGGGTGTTTTTGTTTCTGGCTGAGATTCTGTTGGTGGTGATGGACTGGAACAGACTTCTGTGATGCGAGCGCGCTTTTGAACTGTTGACAAAAAGAGGGATAGGTTAGATGTGCTTGTAAAAAGAAGAATAGCTAATAGTCCAGTTTAAAAGTTGAATTCTTTTTTGACATGGAAATTGCAATGTCTTTAATATCTTCACAGCATACAAATAAGGTTCAATGTGGTATATTCCTCAATCACAAGAACTGCTCAGTTGTTATTTCTAGGAAAAAGAAACATAATTATTCGCAGTTATTTCTGATTTGCTTTAGCCTTCAGTATTGAAATGGTACCAGAAGAATAAGAAGAAGGAATCTTAACGAGGAGCAATCAAGATTGATTCTTCAACAAACATAATAAGAAGTGTCAGTTATTGACCAACGTATTTTTAAAAACAAAACACATTCAAATATTGTTCCAGAACAACTATAAAATAACGAATCAATTTAAAAATAAAATGAATTCCAAAATCAAACAAAGAACGTTTCTCTGAAACATATTCGTTTCGAAATTCAAAGTACACAGCGCTGCGAGAAAATAATACAGTTGAGAACAAAAGTTCAAACAATAACGGGGAACAAAAAAGGCGAAGCAGCGTGCACACTGAGTGGAGGGGTGTACACAGACTGATGTTTTACTTTTAACGTAGGTTTACAAATGAAGGTGAAATGTCTTTAAATGGTTTCTGCTTGTATAGTGTGAACACTGGAATTCAATATTTTGATAATACTGATCTTTCGTTCGGTATTTAGTAGGTAGTTACTACAACTTGATAAAATTCCGGTTATGGAAACCGAACGGAATAAATAGTCCTCACTAAACAGAGTGAATTTTACAACTGGGATGGCTATATCCAAAACGATGAGGAATATCGAAAAACGTTGAAAGGAGTCTCCAGGCCGATTTTGACGAAAACTAAAACTGCATCATTGGATTTTAGAAAAATCAACAATCCTGGCCAGGAATCGAACCCGATTATTTTGGAAAAAAAAACACACCCTGTATTATTACACTATTGGATAGTGTTGCTAATAGGGATCAAATTCTGGGAAGTAATCTTACACGGCAAAGTTAAGTATGTAATAAAACAGTTTAACAGTCTTCGAAATATTATTTCTTGAACATGCCAATATCCCCATGATATTTTTTTTCTTTTTTTAATTTTTGTTACTATCTAACAGTAAAAATTATGTACAATTCAATAAAGTTTTCTTCAAGTCACACCTGAAATCCATATGTATACAGTATGTATAAATCCCCGGCTACACTAATACAGGGTGTGCAAAGTCGTGGCAGTCATTGTGTTGCCTCAATTAAAGCAAGTCGGCGCACTCGCCTGTACCAATTTAATGGGCGAAGTTATTGTTTTTTTTTACGATTAAACGTTGACGTGGGGTATCGAGAGTCTGTTCGGCTGGCTTTTAATAAGGTTTTAATAGATATAGGTTTGTTTTATTGGTGGTAGGCTGTGTTTTATGTAGTCTTATGGACTCACTAGGCAGGTATGCAATATTTTCTGCAAAAGGTTTTGTTTGTTATAATCGTTCGCGCAATTATTTAAATATTGACTGGCCAAATGGCAACAAAAAATTATCTTTTATTGAAAACCCTTTACAGTTCTAACTTTAGGGGATAATTTTCAATAAATGATATAAAAAAATCTGCCTTTTTGTTCACTTTCATGAGAAAGTTTTGTTCAAAATGTCAGTCTTTTGATCCTAAAAAAAAACTGCTTTATCAAGAGGAAAACAAATTAATGTAAATTTTTATTAAGAAGGTTACATATATATACATAGTTAAATATTTCAACTCAAAACTCAAACCTAACCTTTTTTATGTGACCTCTTTTATTTATTAAACCATGAATAGAAGAAGTAAACCAAAAATAACAGGTAGCTGTCAACACCGATGAAAAAAAAGATTTTATTCAATATTCAAAAAATGGAACGCTATCCGTCAATTTGAAAACCACAGAAGCTTCTCGAGTGAACACTCATTCAAATAAATCGACTGCGACCATTAAAATGTAATCGAAACCCGCGAGCGTCCGCAAAAAACGATTACATTGAAAAGACACTGAGTATAAGTGAACCAATTCACTGAACACAATCATCAATGTAAACCGTTCTTTAAGAAAAAACGAATGAAAAGGAAAAAATGTAAATCGTTTTTGTGTTTCCTAATAAAAGGTACGCCCTCGCACAGAAAAAAAAAATCTTTAAAATAATACGAACAGTTTTTGTATAACACAAACAACTTTATTGAATTACAATAAAGCGCATACTGGCCATTTTGAATCTCATTATGTGTGGGAGCGAAATGGGGATATAGTGTTTTATATTCGTGTAAAAGAGATGAAAAGAGCTATTGAATTGTAATGTGTGTAAGTAGAATTAATATAGACATCTGCTGATAAATGATGCTGTTCTGTGTTTTGGTTTTATTTTTATTTATTGTGTATCAACAATGTTTGGCATATGTAGGGTTATAAGAGGGGTGATCACAATTCCATTTCATACTGTCGATATGTAAATAAAGCAGTTGTTTAACTGATAAATTGTTTAACACTTTGAACAAATTACAACAAAAACATAGCGAAAACCACTGAAAAATGAAGACTGCCTATCTGGCTTCCACAATCCAGATACAGTTATCCTCAGTCTGCTGGGCTGTGGAAGTCAGATAGGCAGCAGCTCCATGTAAAATACTGATATTCGGCTGCATCTGGTGTTCGACTGGAAGCCGACCCCGACATAGTTGGAAAAAGAGGCTAGACAGATAATGAAACAAATGAAGTAAAGTGGCGCTTACGAGAAAAATAACAATAACAGACAATTTGGTTACGAGTGCTGTATATTCCTGATTAGGTGCGTCCACACAAGACAACTGACGCGACAACAGACGCGAAACTGACAAGCGAGGCTGCTTGCTCTGTGCGGACTCTTAGTGCGAGCCACGAAACAAAATACGCGAGCAAAACAAAAGCCGTCACTGGATGGCTCGGGCGCTCGGTCACTCGGCCGCGGCAGCGCACTAGCTTGCCCAGTCCCTCTTACCCTGCCCTGGGTGGGAGGACTCATTTGATAATTTACGTACACATATTTATGTATGCTCCAGAATGATGGTTCACAGCTAATGTTGTTAATAAAGAAGCACTAAAAAAATACATTGTTAAGTTCCGACATCCACGCGAACGAAGTCGCGGGCACAGATAGTCGCCAATAAATATTCGATGAAATGAAAATTATGTTAACCGATATACAAACCGATTATTTACTCAAACGTTGTTCGAATTAGTAAAATTATATCAAAAGTTTTTCTACCAAACAAGGGTAAACCGTTAGTAACAAGGAATTCCTTATCAATCTGTTAAATATAAAACGACTTGTCGAAGTCTCTTTGCGGAAATCAATCACTAAGGCTATTCGAAATCTTAAAAGTCGTAATGACGGTCAAAGTCCAGTAAAGTTATTATTACGTAAATCCTATAGAACCAAGGCTTAAAAGTTTTAACGTAATCAATCGTACAAACATTTGTATATTACGTAATCGGGGGGTCCCCACACTAATCAATATTCAATCGGAGTCAATATTATCGTCATTGGAAACTATTGCGACGCAATTTTTATGAATGACGAAACCATTTTAAGGAGCCAGACATTCATTATGTGTACTACATTACTAATGAGAGAAGATCGTCAATTATTTGTTGAATAAAGACAACGTCACATTCAGATTATGAGGTGGAACATTACACGATGAATCGCAGAACTTAGGTGGCAATGAATAGTGAACTTAGGTGCCAGAACTTAGGAGGGCCAAAGCCTGTCGGGGTCAGATTTTAGTCAGTACAAGTCTGACAGTCCCTCCCGTTCTGCCCTGATTGGGCACTCGGAGACTGCCGCGGTGAAGCTATTGCAAAACATTTTTTTTAAAGAATAAAATCGCCTACCGCAACGTTTGTGGTGCACTACTGTAACAAAGAACTTCTTTGTTCTAGGATAACTTTATAAGTAGGTTTCATTGTGAAAACTCCTTTTGTAGCTGGCCGTTTAGAATCAGTGAGAAAAAGTTTATTGTTTTTATGACGGATATTTTTATGATTGCCGAAGTATCCCGAACTGAAACGATGTTAGACGATGCGCGGTGTCAGGTATTTTCCTTAGGTTTTTAGAATTTTATAGATTCAGTTGCCGCGCCGCGCCGCGCTCAGAGCCCGCGATAAAAGCTATGCAATAGCTTAAAAAATTTGGCAATAAGCAGACAACGTTGGCGATGATGATGATGATGTCAGGAAATAGAAAGCCGTAACAGGAAATGCTGGAAAACATTCTTAAAGTTCGACCAAAGTCGATGAAAATCCGCTGTTAAAAGAGGTTTGGCGATTTGACCGACGCGTAATAGTTCTTAATCCAACAGTATAGACGGTTTTAAAAGTGAGACAGAGACTTGGGTTTTTTAATCTCGAGCAGTTCCTACTGTCATATCTTCACCATTTATAACCCACAAAAGTCCGCAATATAACTCCTTGTTTATGCTTAACAGTATAGTTGTCCTGGTTATGTAGTTGAAACGCAATGCTTTATCTTCTTTTCAAAGTCTCATGAACATCTAGATAGTTTTTTAAACCTCTTCTATTTTACTCCGTATCAACATATGGAGAAAATGCAATGAAATATTTAGTAAGATGAATTACTTACAACATATTTCATTATATTTTAAACATTTCCAAAAAAATAAAAATAGTGGTCCGCCAGTGTGGCAGAAGGATCCAAGCTACCGGTTGTTAGGACTCCAGAGATAACAACCTCCTCACAATGCGAGAAATATCGAGGAGTAGAAGTAGTTCTGAATCAAGTCCTTGAACCAACTGCCTAAAGAGAGCCTCGAAAGACTTTCGTTTGGCTATCAGGCCCTTGTACGAAACGACTATTAGCACAATGGTTTCCGAGCTTTTGGCTTGGCGGGACGGTAAGAACTGTCAGGCTCATACTGACCTAAAATACACGGTGATCCTTCAATAGACCTTTACGTTCCAGGGTTACGGTTAGCTGATAAGATCGTCCCGCGATTGGTATCAGAGCTAACAATCCACACGTCGACAAAGAGCAATTTATTCTTAATTAATCGATTACCAAACACCAACTCATTCCACATTTACCAAACAAACTCCACAATACATTTCACGTCCGTACAATAACCGCGCATGTTTCGACACTCGGCCAATGTTTCGCGTAGATTTATGCGTCTGCTTATAACACTGGCCGGTAGCGCGAACAAAAGCTGCATTGTATTGTGTGCATTATAATGTCACTGCGTTGCGGCAACTATTGTTGGCGCGTGGTACTGGCCGATATACGGTGCTTTATGGTCGGACTCGATTTTCTCGATTAGTGAATCGAGTTAATTGTCTGCTTTCGAATTATAACGGCTATGAAACAATGTTTATATGTGTTGGTTAGCATTATCGCTTAATTAGGCTGTGGTTATCCTTCTTTTGGGATGCTCAGCTTGGGTCTACAAGAAGGAATAGGGCACTCGCATGCAGATCGGTAACTAGATGTCACAAGTTTTCGATTTTTCCGGGTGTGGCCGATCATTTACAAATTCTTACTATGATCAGTTCTGAAGCTGGTCTGGTAACTTTCTGAAAAAGTTTCTGGAAGATTTCTGAATTAATAACTCAAGGTTCTTCTATCTATACAATAAGCAGTTCCTATGAAAATTTCAGTTCGAATCGAGATATGTATTTACAATGAAACCCAAAACTGTTTAATTCGGGGACAAGACAAGCTATAAAATGCAGGGAGAAATGTGAATGACAGAAGATTCTATCTAGTCTAAATAATAACATTCCATCAACAATATTGATACCTAGGATTGGCATACCAAAGTGAAAATATAAATCTCTAAGTCATTGCAGAAATACATACCAGAGAACATAACTCTCATGTATGCTCGCGACTAGCAAACATATAAAACAGCGCACACAGAAACAATGGAATGGAAGAAAAGCCTGATAAAATGTGCTACTATATCACGAATCATTCTGATATAAATACATAATTACAGTCAGCATAATGTTTACACCATCACCCGAAACATAGCGTGTACAGTCGTCGCCATAACTCACTGGGTACAATGAAGCCGCGCCGCGCCGCCCGGCCGCGCCCATTGTGCGGGAGATTTACTGAACGCTGGCCCTGACTGTACGCCACTAGCATTACTATTCATTTGTGTTACTTCGGGAAAGGGATGTTTAGCTTGGCTTTAGGCTTAACGGTGTGAATATCTCTAGCTAGCTTGCAACATGCTAAAGATGATAAAAAAGTCATGCAAAATGTAGGTGGTCAAATACGTACAATAAAATCATCCAGATAAGTCAAAACGTAATCTTTTGATTATTATTTCAATTATGGATTTACTGTACTAGTTTGAATCGTCAGTGGTAAATGTTAAGTTAGAATACGCTTAAGTTATTCGAGTATGCCTGTTGTAGTACGCAATACGTAAACTAGAAAAAACTGATGTTTCAAACGGTATTTGATGAAACCCAGACTCAAAATCCCGCTAACAATGAATGTTTCTATTACGAGCTGATTCGTTATTCAGGAAAACTATATCCCATTTGATTTTATTATTTATAGCAATAGGCTCGTGTTTCATCCCTATCTCTTAATTTTACTTACTTCATTGGTTTTTCAATCAGAAAAATTGTAGAAATCCTTTTTGTAATCACCAAAGAATCTGTCTCGAAATAGTCATCATCTTCATCTATCTTTTCCTCAACTATGGTAGGGTTGCCTTCCATATCCTCATCTTCATCTATCTTTTCCTCAACTATTGTAGGGTTACCATTCACATCCTCATCTATCTTTTCCTCAACTATGATAGGGTTGCCTTTCAGTCCAACCGGACGCAGCTGAATATCAGTATTTCCTTCCCCAAACAGTAAATAAATGAAAGCTCTCAACAGTCCTCCGCCCAATTTGTATGCAATATAACAAAAATAAACCGCTCCGAGTGGACGCTAATTACTGACCCTCACATTTGAGTTATTTTAAAGTAATTAGTGAACAGTTTTGCAAAATATTTCTTGTTTTTAAACCTTTTTGTTTGAGTTTCGCTTTGTGGTTGTTTTGTACTTTTTGTTTGGTTTGAAGGGTTTGCTCATTATTTTGATATAAAAGAGTTGTTTTTTTTATGAATTATTTATGTAAACAGATTAATTAAAATTATGAAGAGTAGACACTGTTGCTTTACTGACACCTTGCTTTGCTCTTTATACTTGACTATTGTTGACCATTTTACTAGGGGAAAAAATGTGAGTAATTTCACTTGCAGTATGTAATTTTTGCGACTTTTTGTTAACAATGTAATATAAATAACAGCAAAATTAATGACACACTATGAAAAAAATCGCGCAGGCTACAAGTTGTAGAGGATATCACAGGGATTTAAATTCCAGGTTACCCCAGGCTACTTTTAATTCTTTAATTTTTTTGAACATACGGTTGCATTGTTATAATTAAAACCCTCTCTGTAAAACCGCCCATTAATCATGACCTCATCATGTCAGACCATAACTCAACATTTGTCGATTTCTAATCACATACAAACATCCAACCCTCCTTTATCCAATATTAATATCCAAATGACTGCAAAATTAATAAAAACACCCCCGCTACGAGTTACGACGTGACCCTTAATTTCAACCCCCAAACTAAGTCCATTCTCAAGTGATTAGCAATACAGAATGAACTCTGACTACCCGCCACGATTGTACCCGACACCTATAATTTACTACCCCACATTAATCAAACCAAATTACACTTTATCCCCATTTAAATAAAGTTTAAAACTGTTCGAAATTTATTGCAGCCTGAACGGAGTAACTTTGAATCGGCGGGCGGTAACAATAAAACCAATTGTTGGCGATCTCTATTATTAAGTTTGGTGATGGAAATTGAGTTTTGTTGCGTTGGTATAGGGTTGGTTTTTGAGTTCATAGTATATGATGAGGTTATACATTCGATTGAGGAATTAGTGTTCTATTGGGATGCAATTATTCGGCAGGGTTAGCACTGCGGGGGTTATATTTGAATTTATTTCTTTTGTTTAGGAGTAGCCACGCCTGTCACGATTTGTTTGAAATAACAATGAAAGTATGGTAGCAAGCTTTTCTCACTTTAGAACTTTTTTGAAAAATAGTCCGAAAATATTTTTTTTTCTGTAGCTTTTTTAAATATATTTTCGATAATTCTACTTTTTAGTGTGGATCAAGGAGGTATCCTCGTACACTAATCTGTTCTCAAAAAACGTTTAAATCTTATTGTACACATTATCACTCAGAGCCATAACATTATACACCTTTAACGGTATCGGAAGCTAGTATCTAAGCATATCACAGTTTCGTAACGCAACATTATTATCAGCCAAAAAAAACAAAAACACAGTGACAACCCTACCAATATCCAAATCAAATTACAGTTCAGCATTTAATATGGCCGAGTGTCATTGTGTCCTCAACAAAAGTACTCACCCTGTATGAGTGATCCGCCGATACAAACACCCTGTATACGGATATATTACGAGTTTAATATGAGACAGTAATTGTATTAATACTTTTAAAGTGGATTGTATATTGTACGGAACATCCGTGTTCAGTGAGGGGTGAAATATATTAAAAGTAATAGGAGAATCAGTTGGAGAGACACGTTTGACAATATGTTGGGATATTGTGATACTTTTCTTGTTTTTCTCTTGATTCGTATATTTTACCCTGTTTACCAATATTTGATTAGCAGAAATAGCTTCTCTAAATAAACACAAATCATTTCAGGTCAGAAACTTCTTTCTGTTGACTATAATTTTTTTCGTTGCTTTCAAATCAATAAACAGAACTTACTATTTCCAAACAATATCTACGACGAAATCAGATTTTGCTTATCAAGAAAGGAATAGATCAGACTAGATTTCTAGATGCCTTTTGATGTATCTAATAAGATTTGGTTTGTTACTACCCATATCTAATACAACCTTTAGCAACTTAAATACCTGATCGTGATACCCACAATGCGCAATTCTTTTTAAACTTAAACCCTTTAAAAACTAAACTATCCCCTCTACAAAAATGAACTCTACTTTTCCGATAGAACTCCACTCGCCTTTATTACGAAGCTACAAGGTATATTTTCGTAGTACAAAAGTTACTACTGACCGTACTTAACAAAGCTTTTACTACCCTCTAAATATCAAAACAATAGTTTCCATGTTTCTGATGTCATCAACATGTCATTGTTTGTGACATTGCGACCCCTGAGTCGTCATCAGATAACGATTGACACTGTCACTTCAAACGTTTGTTAATTAGTATTTTGACTATCTATGGTCACTCCCCTAATCTAGTATTTATGCACTAACATGTAGATAGTGTAAGAGGTATGCAGTTCGACTGACGGTTAGAGGGATAAGTTTTCTGTATTCTTTAAAAGTGTTAAAATCTGATATTTTTATGAAGAGTTTTAACTATTGTCAATCTGAAGTTGAAGTGAATTTTGGGGTCGCGCAAAGCGCGTCCATCGTATGGAAAAGATAGCAAGAAGTTTGGATTTATTATTATACACCAACAAGCAGAACACAAGCTTAGGTACCTATCTAACGAACTTATGATAATAATTAGAACTGCCATTGATTTTCTTTTCCTCAAAATTGAGCAGTATTTTAAACACTTACCTCTTCCATTCTTTGAGTACTTGCAACAATTTTATTGACTCTATGATTTTCCACAAATTTCCTCATTGTCTCCTTCTCTCGATAGTGAAACTTAATGCTAACATCGTTATGCACACACTTAGGCACAAGTCCCATTATGGCAGGAAGCGACTAGCTATTGACTAATGTATTCGTTTCAATAATTTAATTTTAATTTGGATTTTAAATTGTAATTTTTCTATTTTAATTTAATGTTGATGTTATGTACCCTATGGGCCTCGATGCCTGACAATAAAGATATTTTATTTATTTATTAATAATTTAGACTGAGAATTAACACATTTTGAACATCACATTAAAATCCACAGAAATCTCCACGCTATGCTACTTTCTAATATTTTGGCTGGGAGAAGAAAAGTGACAAAGAAGTGCTTTTGTTAAACAAACATCAGCTCATATTGTGTATTCGCTAGCTCTATCGCTTCCCGCTAATCACCCACAGTACCACAGATACCTTACATCGATATCGAGCGGTAACAAGATCGCTTTAATCAATTTATTGTAAAAACTCCCGTAGTCACAGTGTTCAGTGGCGTTTAATAAAAATGTTCGGAAGCCGCTTCAGTGAGGAGTCGGTTTACATGAGGTGGGTAAGGGAGGCTGGCGTGTAGCTGAAGAGAGCGAATCTTTAAGAGATAATTTTATGTAGAAAAATGTTCGCTTAATAATAGCAAAAGCAATCACACTTTTTTGCTGACATTATTCATACCACCAAAACAAAGCAAAGCAAAAAGAATTCAGACATATTATAATACTTATTTGGTCGGATTGATAATATTTATCTCTTGCCAGTAACAAACCCGTCAAAATATTTCTCATGTTTAGATGAGTAATATTTATCAGAAAATTTTAAATTTTTCTTTGAGTGGACATCTTTCAAAAGACATTTAACACTTTTTTCTTCGTGGTAAAATCATCAAATGAGTCCTCCTATCCACGGCAGGGCAGGAGGGACTGTCAAACTTGTAGGTTCTGACTAAAATCCAAGATGTCCTTTATTAGCCTCCGAGGTCACGGTAGCACGTAAGTCCCGCGACCCTGGACACATTTAACACTAAGATATCTCAGATAAAAATCAGAATAGTATTTTCCAAGACTAATGTCAGTTAAACCCGCTCAGAAAAGGTTATTTTGTTAGTCTACACCACTACTATACGACCTCTTTTAGCCCGCTCACCTCGCTCATCTTTCCACCAAATAAACATCACCTTTACAAAACAAATATTTAATAAATCAATCGTGTACAAGTATCAGTTACATGCGCTAATAAAAAACGGGGAAAATCCTCCCTAACAAGTGAATAGAGTGAGGTTGAGCGCAGTTTAGAGGGTGAAGTGAGCGTGCTTGTCTAGCTACATAATTGTCGAGATATAGTAGTTCGTTTCTTTTCTAAAATAATAACAATTTCTGATAGTATAATATAAAATCAGAAGGACTCGAAAAAGGGAAAAGTTTTGTTTTTTTGTTTTAAGCTATTGAATAGCTTTTATCGCGGTCTCTGAGCGCGGCGCGGCGCGGCGACCGAATTCCCAAAAACCTAACGAAAAATCCTAAGGAAAATACCTGACACCACGCATCGTTTAACGTCGGTTCAGTTCGGGAGACTTCGGCAATCATAAAAATATCCGTCATAAAGACAATTTACTTTTTCTTACTGATTCTAAACGGCCAGCAACAAAAGGAGTTTTCACAATGAAACCTACTTATAAAATTCTCCTACAACAAAGAAGTTCTTTATTAATACAGTAGTGCACCACAAACATTTTAAATAAATTATAATTTTATCGTTAAATATACACGGTAGGCGATTTTTTACTTTTAAAATAAAAAATGTTATGCAATAGCTTCACCGCGGCAGTCTCCGAGTGCCACATGTATTTTCTTGGTATCTTTGTTTCAGAAACACTCAAAAAAAATAAACAATTTTTTTTTTAAGAAAAAAAAAGCCTTGCCCCGCACTAGGATTTTCTCTTGCGTTGTGGTTTTTATTTGATTTCTAAAATTACAGAACTGATTATAAACACTGTTTTTTAACTATGCAAGACAGTTGACATTTTCACAGATTACGAGTATGCATTTCTGTTGCTTCTATAACAACAAATATTAAAAGACATATACTTCCACACAACAGACATGATTTTTTTTTGCCATGTTGATAGATAATGGAACGGAACCCTTTTGCGCGAGAATCCGACTCGCACTTGGCCGGATTTGTTTTAAAGATTTAAATATGGCATTTAATAGAATATGTATATATGTAGATAAAACAGGAATTGCTTTTAAACTTCCATTGACCCTGACAAACATTGTGGCTAAGTAACATAGCTGACATAATTATGAATAATCCAGTAAATACCACTTACTGAGTCATTTACTTTAAAAAGTTTCTAGCTATTGGAACGAAGTACCTTATCGCGCGTTGCGAAAGGGGGCTAGACGGAAAAAAATAAGACGAAAAGTTGTAACGACACTTTTTGGTATAGTAAGCTATTATAAGCCGTGCGGCGTGCGCATTGTTTCTCTGTCTGTCTCTCTCTCTCTCTTATAGAAAGCAAGCCAGATATTTTCGTTTCGTCTTTCTAATTCGCATTGAACAGTGTGGTGTCGCGACGATTATTTTTGTTGAGTGTATACAGTAACTTCGTTCCATCCGGGTGTCCCTTGACACCTCTCAAGTTTTTTTTATTTACTATTTTTGCCAAATACCTTGCCGATTCCATCGTAACTTTATATCTCCCAACATATCAAACACACTCGCAAATCAACCCCCAAGCGCTGTCGATTACTCAACCATTAACCTTCTAGCACCACTCGAAGCAAACAGACAAACTAACACACAACCCAAAACATACCCTATCTAGTTTCTGTAGAATTTACTTTTCTTTGTTACGAGATAGATGGAAGATCATGTTATAAATCAATCGAATTTGTATTGTACTGTTAGTTAATAAGACTGAATTTTGGATGTTAAACTGTCACGAAGATGTTTAGCTTTTTATTTTTGTGTTGCTTATGTTATTTTAAGTCCTGAAACTTGTATGTAAGGTCGAAATTCCTTTGCTAAATGCTCCGAAGACGTAAGGATTTCAAGTGGCGATTCGAATTGAGTTTTTTTTTCTCGAAATAAAAAGGTTTCTATAACCGGCCAGTACTTGAAGAGGTTTGTTGAAAAAGATCTCATTATTGAGTTATTCTATACTTTTTGGAGAGCTCTCCTAAATAATACGAAGTTTTGACGATTTTCTGAGAATGTGAAGTTATTATTAAGTACGTTCGAGTAGATAATTAAATATATGAAAAACACATTCTTTACAGACGGGTCATTGATCGTATATTATTGACTTTATTGGTTCAAATTATGCAGATTGAAAGTTTGATTAAGTTGAATACCGAGGAGGTCAAAGGCCGAGGATTTTTTTAAAAATATTTCTGTAATAAGTCACTGGGTACACAATAATATAAATTTTTCTTAGATTATTATAATTATATCCTGGTCTAACTCAGGTTATAAACCGGTTATTTCTGAACAAATTGGCTATGACAGAAGGACAGATATTCATTTAGATACACTTTTCATCATAAATGGGCCCCATTTTATCATTAGGACATTATTTTTTTTAGATTTTTCAAAAACTGCTTGTCCGATTACGATAAAATTTTCATGGAACCATTTGGAAAGTATACACTTTCCAACAAAAAAAATAATTATTCGAATAGGTTGGTAAACTTCGGAGTTATGCGCGAACAAACATGAAAAACATCCGAATTGAGAACCTCCTCCTTTTTGAAGTCGGTTAAAAGTACCCAAATATACCTATAAACATTTGAAAAGTAGTTAATTGTACTACATATCTAACTTCAGCCAATACCTAGCCCCCAAACAAAAAGAGAATTTTTGAGCTAACCCCTAGCGTAACCAGTATAAACAAACCCGTTAATAAAAAAATAAACTCTAAAACATTTTTCTTCCTCTACTAAACGAAAAAAACACAAATTGTAAGCATCAAAACCAACCCTTTCACCCCCATACAAATTGCTCTCATTATCCGATATTTTACAATGAAACCTCAGGTTTCATCCTGCGCTGACCAAAGTGGACGAGAGACGGACATATATACTCTACACAAGAGCGAAAAGGACAGGTATACGTTTCAAGAGGCCACTTGAAATATAAATGGTATCGGATTGGCGAGGAAAGAGATGCGAATACGGTTTGCATGTGTGTGTGAAAGGGAAGGATGTATAGAGCAATGCGCTGGAGTGGATAGTACTTGTATTGGTATCCAAAGATGCTTTGAAGAGGTTCATATTAGTTGAAGTTACTTGGAATAGTGATGTACTTATCCGACGTGATATTTTATCGATACAACATGACTATCACATGATGTTGTATCGATATTTTGGATACTATGGAGACGAAAACGATAAAAAAAAATTGAATCGATTCAAAAGTATTGTTATCAGTATATTTATGGATCTCATCGTAGTAAATTACCAATGATTTGCTAGTTTTATCTATATTTTTGAGAGAATAATCAGGCCGATCTTCCAGGTTAAGCCGCGCTTACCGAGGTTGGTCTGTGGATGGGTGACCATCTATCATAACGAACAAGTTATTTCCATGCCTCCGAAAGCACGTTAAGCCGTTGGTCCCAGCTGTCATTTGTAGATCTTTGACAGTCGTTACTGTTACTCAGAAGTTCAAAAGACTGACAACTAGTCTTATCAAGGGATATCGTACTTAATACCCAGTTACTGGGTTGTGGAGGTCAGATAGATAGGCAGTCGCTTTACTTAAAATACTGATTATTCATCTGCATCTAATGAGACTGGAAGCCTATCCCAACATAAGTAAAAAACAAACATAACCCAAAAGTATGGAATCACTTACTCCGAGTACGCGCGATCTTGAGTCCTAAATAACTAGTTAAAAAAGTAAGTGGCACTCGGGGGCTGCCGCGGTAAAGCTATTGCATAGCATTTTTTATCAACTTATGCAATTATAATTATTTATTTATTATATTTATTACTGTACTAATTAGGCTATGGTCAGCCACGTCAATCAAGTGAAACGTCAAGAAACGTTTTCCTCCTCCTTCCTCTCCCTCTCCCTCTCGCTCTCCCTCTCCCTCCCTCTCCCTCAATAAAATTGCCCCTTGCTCAATAAAAGCATGCTTTCGTGCTAGTAATGAGCACGTCTGTCCGTACCTTTATGAGCACGGCTGTCCGTACCTTTATGAGCACGTTTGTCCGTACTTTTATGAGCACGTCTGTCCGTACCTTTACGATTGCCGAAGTCTCCCGAACTGAAACGACGTTAGACGATGCGTGCTGTCAGATATTTTCGTTAGGCTTTTTCGTTAGGTTTTTGGGAATTCGGTCGCCGCGCCGCGCCGCGCTCAAAGCCAGCGATAATAGCTATGCAATGGCTTAAAAAAATAATAAAAATGGTAATATTTTAAAGGCTTAATTATTAACTTTAAATTGATACCAAATTCATTCAAATCACGCTATTATTATGGAGCTATTACGGATCAATTCCAAGTTAGTGATTACTTACTTTTGCTCGCTAGAGTAGTTGGGAAAAGGCAGGCAGGTGACGATGATATTTACACGTCTATCGATCCGAAGTATCGATAAAAATGCCAAGTGTAGTACTTCCCTAGTATGTATAGATCTGCTGAGTTTAAACGGTAAACAAATGTATTGAATTAAATAAATATACTGTTGAAGTTAGTTGCTTTAAAATTATCTTATAGAGGTAATAGGCGCGACGGAATGGCTTCTTTGAAGTATGTCTTGTTAACCCACCCGTATCATTGAAGTATGTTGGAAAACCAAGAGTTATGTACTACGTATTTTAGTCAATCTTTTGCAAGAGTTAGTAGTAGTAGCTTAAAAAAAAACCTCATTACTTTTTTAGGGTTCCGTAGCCAAATGGCATTATAGATTCGTCATGTCTGTCTGTTTGTCTGTCTGTCCGTCCGTATGTCACAGACACTTTTTGTCGAAAGTATAAGAGCTATCCTGTTGAAACTTGGTAGGTAGATGTATTATGTGAACCGCATTAGGATTTTCACACAAAAATAAAAACAAAACAAATTTTGAGGGTGCCCCCCATACTTAGAATTGAAACTCATTTTTTTTTTCACCAAACCCATTCGTGTGGGGTATCTATGGATAGGTCTTTAAAAATTATATTGAGGTTACTGATATCATTTTTTTCTGAACTGAACAGTTTGCACGAGAGACACTTCCAAAGTGGTAAAATGTGTCCCCCCCCCCCTGTAACTTCTAAAATAAGAGAATGATAAAACTAAAAAAAATGTAATGAAGACCTCAACAAAAACTTTTAACAAAAATTGGTTTGGATGTGATACAGTTAGCAGTTTTTGAGATATAGTACATTTTAAAAAACCGCAAATATAACTTTGCCATTCATACAAACACTATGCAAAACAAAGTTATTTTTATTGTTTGTGTATATTACTTACTGATCTCAATATAATTATATCCCTAATCTATGCTTGCTACTACGGAACCCTTCATGGGCGAGTCCACCTCGCACTTGGCCGGTTTTTTTTACGTTGTAAAATCATCAAATGATTCCTCCCACACAGGGCAGGACGGGAGTCACTATAATCCACGGTGTCCTTCAATAGCCCTTTACGTTACAGGGCCACGGTTGCCTGATAAGATATTCACGCGACCCCGGCAGGCTCTGGCCCTCTAAGGGGCCACTAGTATTGGGTATCCCTATCCCTTATCTCTTCCTAGGCGAGAGTGTGTATGATCAAGTGTATATTCAACACTAGGATTTTTTTTAGCGTGGTAAGATCATCAAATGGTGTTGGTTGATGATTTTACGGACATTCAGACTTGTACTGACTAAAATCCACGGTGTCCTTCAATAGCCCTTTACGTTCTAGGGTCACGGTAATGGAATAAGTCCCGCGACCCCGGCAGGCTTTGGCCCTCTAAGGGGCGACCGCGTCATATTGCTGACAGCTCTTTGAGGCGCGCGTGAAACACGACGCGCCATCGACCATTGACGGCGAGTTGCCTATTACTCGCCGTCACATACCCGCCTACGGTGGCCGGAAATCGCCTCGCGACGTCAGATACCATGGGAGTCTCCCGCGGCGGCTGGGTTGTAAATTGGCGGTTTCATTTACGCTAGAAACTAATAACCTATATCAGTTGCTATCTCGATCGCAATCTTTTGTCTATAACCAACCAACGACCGAATTTATCTATCCTAGTCTTGAATAAACACTTGATCATACACACTCTCGCATAGGAAGAGATTAGGGATAGGGATACCCAATTCTACTAAATACCATTGCTAATTGCCAACAAAAACCAAATGTAATGTTAATAACTACTGTCAACCACAACCACTTAATAAAACCACCCTAATTACATGTCCCTGTCATTACATTACACAATACTCCTAAAACATTACCCTAAAGCTCAGTGGTCCATGTGCCCTACCTATCAAGTTACGTCACATTTTGTCGTAATGACGACATCGCCAACATTTGTCATGTAACCCAATATTAGAGCAAACATTTGGTTTAGTGGATTCTGTTACTAACTGGACGGATTTTAGGATTTAAGTGTGAGAAAAAATGTGGCGTTAATTTGGTTTGCATAATAAATTTGTTTTAAAATGAGCCAATGTTTTATATGACCACGGTGAAAACGAAAATGTTAAAGTCCTCCACCTGTCCTGCGTGTCTGCGTATCGCAGGTTCGATTCCCGCACGAAAAAAAAAAATAAAAGTCAATCATTTTTGCAAAGCATCACACTAAATAACATTATTACTTTGCTTATTTAGTGAAATGGTTTGCAGATTTTGTACTTACATTCAACCCTTTTATAATTTTCTGTGACATGATAATTATTCGACGTAAAGAAGAAATCAAAATGAATCAATTGAATAAATGCTTTCGTCTGTATTTATTTACATTTTACGTTTTACGATTATACTATAATCATATTGATGCTATTTGATATAAATTACTAAGTACTATTGATGTTATAATGTGCCATGTGTACGTTTAAATAATGCACAACATCAGCAAAAGACAAAACAAGAAAAAAAATACATGTGGCACTCGGAAACTGCCGCGGTGAAGCTATTGCATAACAATTTTTTTATTTTAAAAGAATAAAATCGCCTACCGCGTATATTTAACGAAAATTTAATTTACTTAAAATGTTTGTGGTGCACTACTGTAATAAAGAACTTCTTTGTTGTAGGAGAATTTTATAAGTAGGTTTCATTGTGAAAACGCCTTTTGTAGCTGGCCGTTTAAAATCAGGTGGCCTACCACGAACTGTTAACGCGATCCAGTTTAGGCTGTGAGAAAGAGATGGCGCTAGACGACTTGTATAGCTCTCTCTCTCTTTCCCACAGCCTAAACCGGATCGCATTAAGAGCTCGTGGTAAGGCCCCAGTAAGAAAAAAATAAATTGTTTTTATGACGGATATTTTTAAGAATGCTGAAGTCTCCCGAACTAAAACGATGTTAGACGATGCGTGGTGTCAGGTATTTTCCTTAGGTTTTTGGAAATTTTTTGATTCAGTCCCCGCGCCGCGCCGCGCTCAGAGCCCGCGATAAAAGCTATGCAATAGCTTAAAAACATTTCGACGGGTCCCAAGAACAAAAACTTATGTAAATATAAGTCGATTTTTAGTTTTTTGATCAATTGTATTAAGTATCATAGTAGCTATATGGTAGTGTAATTATTTTTTAAATAGTGTTTTTACTTTATGAAATAACCAATCGAACATTGCCTTATCTGAGAAATAGTTCAACGAACAAAGTCGCATCGACATGTAAGAACTTGTTCGCCGCGGTAAGCACCACGCGCATCACGATGTATCGTCAGACACGAGTTTGTACTCCTCAGTGGCGGTCGATTTTGGAGGTTCAAACAAGTTTTCAATTGTGAGTCAAATTAATGACAAAAGGTATAAATACAGTGTCACAGTATGTTTTTTGCGATGTCTGCATTGTTAAGAAAGAAAAGAACTTTGAATTTAGCGCTACAAATGGATAAAAATAATTGTTCTGATCCTACTACAAACAGAAATAACAATGAAGAATGTAATAATCTTGGTAAGTAATTGTTTTATTTTTTCAAGTCACACGTATTTTAAAGATGGCTCAAGGATTTTGTATAAAATACTAAATATTTTAAGAAAAAATCGAAAATTATTATAATTACCGTCGTGTGTGATTAAAGTATCTTGTTCTACGATAATAAAAAAAGTTTTTTTTTTGTTATAATTTATTGTAATAATTTCATTCTTCAGAAAAACTACACAATAACATTTCATTTTGTTATATTTATTTTTACGACATTATTTTCACATACGTTGTTGTTCAGCCAAAATTCTTTTAAAATTTTCAAACGTATGTGTAGATAAGGTGTTGTTCTACGTAAACTTAACATAAAAATATAGTCGTATGCGATAATAAGATTTTGTTCTTTGTAAGAACTTATACATAAGACTTTTTTCTAAACAAAAAAACACTATTTAAGTCTCCTTTAATTAAAATGATTTATTTTTACTAGTGATAGGCCAGTACTCAAGTTAGGTAATAAAATTCAGTAGCTATATTGTTCTCTATTTGACTTTTTTACAGAATCTGCAATTGAAGGTGACAGCAATACTAACTCCCCGTTACCGTCTGATGCCCAAAACATTATCGTCGAAATGGCAGAAGTGTATCTTGACACTAATCATACAGAAGTACCAGAACTACAACTTGAAGCTACCGAAAATAATACTCATACCACACGTCTGCAAGTCGTTTCACCCTATAACATCAATACAACAGTATCTGAAAAGCAGCATGAAATTACTGAAAATACCATTTCTAATACCTGTCATCAAGTGACAACACTACCTGTACCTTTTTCACAAGATCCGTATCCAGAAGAAGTACCTACTTACTCTATTGAGTATAGAGGTAACCTCTAGTTTTAATAATAATTCACCAGCGTTAAACCAAGAAGAATTTGAAGTACCAGCTGTTCCAGCTGTCCAGCTGTGCTGTTCTGTTGTGCAAATCAATGTGTCAAAAAGAGGAAAATTCGTTGAGGATAAAGTAATGGGAAAACCTTGCAGTTGTCGGTATAAAGGGCAGGTGCAGGTTGCGGGCCAAAATCGAAATAGATTTGTGTTTTATGTACCTATATTTATTTGCAGCAAAAAAATTCAAGGTGTCTATTACAAATCGTTTTTTAGAGAAGGAACATACCCAAAACGAGGGAAATAGTGTCCACGCCGTCATAGAGCATTCGTCTCATTCCAAAACGATTTATACACCCGATGAATGGCGCCTGCTTGTGCGATGGGCAAAAACAGAAGGAGAACCATATTTAGTTAAAAATATGGTACAGGAAAACTTCTTTAATTTTAATACCCATGTAAATGACAAACTATGAACAAAAATTCAAGAAAACAAAAATTTTGTGGACTAAAGTTAAAGAAGAAGTTTTCGTTGACAAATCTGAACCAAATAAATTGTACTTTAAGTATGATTTAAATGAAGAATCTTATGAATGCTTAGTTATAAGAAACGATACAAGAAACTCATCTGTATTGCCTGTCTTGGAGCGTGCTTATTCTTCACCACTTTAGTTTACAAAAGATAAACATAATGATTTGGAGAGTATGTGCAGAACAGGTGTTATAAATGCCACTAATGCAATATTTTTTTTTAGATCTTTACCCTACAAATCTAACAATATTTTTCTTTTATACGAGGGACAGAGTCTGGTCAAATTTAATAAGACTGATTATAACTGTATTAAAATAATAATACCCAGTTGTTGATTACTTAAATTAAGTAATAAACATTGTATCATATAATGTTGAAAACTTAAATTAGTCGAAGTAAAATAAATATGGTATCTGATTTTGTGATTACAGTGATTACTTAGCATTGAATTAAATACAAAAATAGAGAACACTTTTGTTATTATAATATGTTGTGATAATTATATAACGTTATACGGCTCAATGATTAAGCGTAAAGGAATACATTTAGTTTGCTACAAGAGTTTTTACCCTTTTGTCAAGTATTTTTTTTAACTGATTGTTGGATAAGGTTTTTGAAGGCTGTTAGTTTTTTTATATTCTTAATTTTTGATACATTTAACTAGATTATGTCAAACATTGATTAGGAGTACTATTTTGAATTGTTTAGAATGTTGTTAATTTTCTTTTATATTTGAGTTTAAACATAATTTAATTTTTTAAATACCTATTTGGAAAAAATATTTCCAAATAAAACTGAGACTCAATTTGAGTAATAACTAAGTGACCATATCAAATGGTTTTCTTTTTTACTACCTACCTACATTTAGAGACAACATAGGTTTGGAAATTTGCAACATAAGACATAATTCTGCAGGCTAATACCGATGTACACCATCTCTTGTACACATACAACTTTTTGTTTTTATAAAGATTTCATAAAACAAAGTCGCATGTGTGGTTAAGTCTTAGTTTATTCCAAAAAACAAACTCACATCATTACATAAGAATAAATTTTAAATAAAATACAAATTTAAAATAAAACATTAGCAGGCAAAAACAAGTAAACTAAATAAACAAATACCTTTCACCATAATTTTCTACAAATTTTATTTTTTTTGCAACTTATTTGATTCGCGTAACTTTAATGCTTCGCACTGCAACTAGACAATATTGAAGATAGGACTTTGTTCTTGGGACCCGTCGATTTTATCGTTATCAACATTGATTTTCGTAGCACCCCGTAGCTCCTCGTAGCAATACTGCGTAGCGGCGTAGACCTCTGGGAAGTTAGTTTTTATTTTATTATTGATCCGTTTATCTACCTAAATGTAACTATTGTTGATAATTGATAACAGAAGAAGGCCATAACTAGGGTTAATCATTTGAATTCGTTTGTCAGTCAATGAATACAATTTTTTAAAAAAATCGCATTTTTGCCTCATTATTGTCTCATAAAAACACCCTAATGTCGATATAATGTGATTCGATAACTCAGTAATACTGATTCAGCTGAAACGATTAGACTAATCGAATGGAAAAGCACCATTGTGAATTATAACGTGAACAATATTATTTTATTTGCGCACTTACAATACGATTATTATGTTCAATTTATTATGTTCAACCTTTGAAAATAAATATCTCATTTTAAATTACAACTTTTAAAAGCTATTGAATAAGTAACAAGCAATAGTAACCGTTTTTCTGGAACTCTTGTGCAAGTTGTCTTACTTCATGCATTTATACTTTATTTTTAAATTATTTCACCAAAGGTTTGATAAATGGTGAAACAAACTACACATTGTTATATTCGTACTCGTAATTTTGGCAAACAAATGGTTTAAAAATGTATGGGCATACAAATTGTTAGTTTAACTAATGATCAAACAGAGTGGTTTTATTACTTAACATCATTTTTAGTCCAGTCCTTGTACAGACCCAAGTTGCAAGTCAACCTAACCCAATCTGTCAAACTTCTCCAATCGAACACTATTATGATAAGGTTCCTTCTACTATTGTCCTTCTACTATTGTGATAAGGTCAGTGGCGTAGCATGTCTTGGCGGGGCCCCGTATAAAAATTTGTTTGGGGGCCCCTTAGGTAGGGTAAAGATTTATAACTCAACAAAAAAAATGCATTTCTCTGTATCTACGCCGAAATATAAACAAAAATTGGACAAAGGTCTTCAAAAAAATTCAAGATGCGATCAGTCCAGAGGTCGGAATAAGGTAGTTATTTTAATACTTGCATCGAAATGTTGATATTAATATGGATCTTGCCGGGATTTCAAATAGACAATCTCGTGCTTAAAACAGTTTTACATATAAATAATAATAATAAAAACACCAGAGATAGATTAGAAAAATAAATAGTGTAAAAATAAATAACTTTTTTATTTAATAAATCATTAAGTTTTTATTAATTTTTGTTTAAAACGCACGTTGGGGGCCTCGTATAATTGATACGGCAGATACGGCGGTAGCTACGCCCCTGGATAAGGTTGAAAATCTATTAAATTTTGACTGATTAAGGTAGGTTGATTAATAAAAACAGATAAAGTTTGTAAATCAATTGACCTTCTCGCTAATGGTTGTATTGTTCGTGATGTTTGATCAAAAATTAATCCAATCATTTGGCCAATATTACTACATCATGCAATCTTAACAAATATTGAACTAGATTTTTTTAAATTTTCGTAATACTTAGAAGCGTTTTCGAGTATTCTTTGTGTGTGTTCAAGTTAAAATAATATTAAATAAATTAGTAAAGATTGATTAATGTTTGAGTTTCCAGGAGGAAAATGAGTTTTTGTTAGTGAATTGAAACCTGCACTGTTAATACTCAAGAATTTATTTAATGTGTATTGAAATGTTTGTCTGAAGTCTATATTTACTTCATTCCAAAATTTATACTAAGAAGATGGTAACTACACTTGCGAGCAAAAATATATCACTTACTCCGATTCCGCGATATTGAGTATTTAATAACTAGTTTAGAATAATAAAAATGATACAATTTTAAAGGTTTAACTATTAACACAGGGCACAGAGCTGGAGGGACGCAAAAATAGCCAGAACAGGATCACAATTGGCCAGACCGCACTGCCTACACTACACATAAAAATGGAATTATTTGACCAATATTGGAACGAAGTTCCTTATCGCGCGTTGCGAAAGGGGTCTAGACGGAAAAAATTTAGACGAAAAGTTGTAACGACACTTTGCTATAGTATGCTATTGTAAGCCGAGCGGCGTGCGCATGTTTCTTTGTCTGTCTCTCTCTCTCTCTCTTATAGAAAGCAAGCCAGATATTTTCGTTTCGTCTTTCTATTTCGCATTGAACAGTGTGGTGTCGCGACGATTATTTTTGTTGAGTCTATACAGTAACTTTGTTCCATCCGGGTGTCCCTTTTTTCTTTGTATACATCCACATAATTTACCCCACATACGCCACAATAAAAGTACATAATACACAACTGTGTTCGAATATAAAAGAGTACACAAATAGTATACAATACACAGTGTATCAGCAATAAAGCGCTAGCATTCCAACGACGCAATATAGCACCAATGTATTGTGGGTGATCAAGTCATAAGAGGTAGCGGGGCGGGCTAGATATACGGGTACCTTTGATACTACAATACCAGTCAAGCTTTAGTTTCCTTAAGCTGAACCGTGTTCACACATGTCCGCTTTGTTCTCGGAGGTTTCCTAGCCAAAGTTTTCCACCAAAATCATTCAATCATTTTCCAACAAATACTCCACACTTCATAGAAATGCAAGTAAAGGACTAGTCTAACAATAGCTAGTAGTAATTATATTATTATTAAATTAAGCTAATCCTGTTTTCTCAAAAAACAACAAACACTAACATCATCATCTATCATTCATCACCATAATTATTATAATCATCTGCTCAGCCTTTTCCAAACTATGTTGATCTCGGCTTCCAATCTTACCCACGGAGAAAACTTCCAATGAATTCAGTGGTCACCCATCTGTGGACTATTCTCGACAAGCGCGGCTTAACTTGGAAGACTGACTAGTGCAGCTAAAAATTACAAACGTTAGACTCCAAGAGCGCATTAAAACTTACGTCTTCAACGTATAAGTCAAAAAGAATTCACTCTGAAGACGGACTGGCGACCGTTATACAACCCACGCCCCATAGTAAGAGGCGCGATAAATATAAAGTTATAATATACGATATAAAGTAATAATACACTGTGTCGCAGCAGCTATATGTCTCGCATTCCGACGCGGACCGCAATATCGTAGCAATGTATTGCTTTTATGCCGAACAAGGCATGAGCGTTAGCGAGTTACCTGGCAACCTTTGTTTTGCCCGTGCAAAATAAACTTACACTCTCCGGCTTTCCGGCAAAAATGTTAACTTTTATTACACATTCTATCATGTTACGTATGTTATAATATAATGCAATGTATATGAAGATTTTGTTCTGTACATGAAACTGTAAATAATATAAGGAGTGTGATAGCAAAACAAAAACGAAGAGGAAGGAAGTAATTGATCAATTTCCTCAAAAAGGAGGAACACAATTATAATAAATTATACATGAAATCCCAAAAAAAAGTATTTTAAACAGACAGTCGAATTAAGAGCTTCCTCCTTTTTTGAAGTTAGTTTAAAAATAACGGGCAAAGTTTCTTTTCCTACACCAAGGAGTCTTAAGCTCCGCTTTCGCTTGTGATTTAATACTGTAGTTTTATCGCAAGCATGTCGGTATGCGAGGCGTGAAGTGTTATGCAGACACCCAGGCCCCCGGCCCCGGGCCCCAACAAAAGTTATATCACTGTAATAAACATTACTCTCTTTATATCGCAGGACAACTGTACTAACACTAATTAAATATCTTCTTTATTTGCTATTTGAGGACGATTAACAATTACGTCTTTCATTGATGTGAGAAATTACTGTGAATTTTGTTTTATTCCAAAAAAACCTGGGTTTTAGATAACGTTGCTGACGCTGCCAATTGACAAGAAAAATAGAAATGGATACTTGTTTTGTAGTTGCCTAGCTCTGCCAGTATGCGAAGCATGGCCAATTCTATTTCTATTTAACCAAGAATATACAAAGTTATTTCATCGTTATTTCTGTAAAATTTGACTATTTTTTTTGCACAAGCATACTTAAAAAGTTTTAAACGGGGCCATGCTAAGCGTGCTGGTGTAAAGAATCTAATCGATATGGATATTTGTTGCCTACTAGAGTTTGTTTACCAGGAGACGAATCAGATACAGTCAATCTATTGGGAAACTTAATATACCCTCCGTCCGTCCACTTACATGGACAAATTATCTGTTGGAAACCACAGGATTGTGCTGGATGCAAGCCGCTTCCTACCGGTCCTGTTAGAAATCTATAGGGGAAGGACGATAATGACATTTTGTTGTCTCCTATCTGAAATGTCTCCAATCTATGAGAGAAATAAAACCCTAAATAAATGCGCAATGTGACAGCAGCCAAGAAAATTCATCCAACCACATAATTTATATAAGAAAGAACTTTCCCTCATTACTCTGAACAAAACGAACTCCTACACCGAAGTAACAAAAAATATACCTCAATTCTATAAACCCAGTACTTACATACGCAAGAAAACGTGTAATAAAACTTGCAAGTTTAACTATAAAGCTAAGCGAGTAACCCCTTCCGCCCTACTAACAAGGGTAGTATGCACTGTGCAGCTAGTTTCAAGTTAAGTCGTCATTCAGTGCCTTTAATTTAGAAAGTGTAAGAAAAAACACATTAACACGAATCAAAGTACCTCGGAGCGGATTTAATAACCAACTGACGGTGGGTACTGTGAGAAAAAGTGCAAGGTGTACAGGCAAAAGTGTTTATTTTTCCACCTTGACATATGTATGTTAATTTTCTCTGTGTATGATGATCTGATATTTGAGGGAGGGTGAAACATAATATTAAAAGTCAAATGAGTGTGGCTGGAAAAACTAACTTAAAAATGGATTTTAATATAAGTATATTATAAGTTTAATGTAAGTGAAATATAAGTGAGAAGTCTCACTTCAAGAATAAATAGGTTATTTCTAGACAAGTATGTTTCACCGTCGAATATCGTTCACATCATTCTTTAAAATCAGGCCAGATAGTTACACAATACAAGGCTCTCAGATAAAAATGGAAGTTTTAGAAGGCCTCTGTGACTTATTTATAAAATAAATTATAATGTCATTCATATCACTAACAGATTTTTTTTTAATTTCAGGAATTCTCAGCCAATGCAATGGGGAACCGGTTAACGGTTCCCCCACTAAACGAGTGTTGAAGAAGGCCTTAGAAGAGTAGCAAGTAAACTACCTACAGACATTCCTGTTTATTTGACTGTACCAGGCTACCGACTGCCGGTACTAGGGGTAATCCGACTCGCTTTGAAGTCACGATACATTTTATTGGTACTGGATACTTTGCGAGAGTGTGATCTTAATACGATATCTTGTAACACAACGTTCTCTTTCTTTCAGATTCATAGGGGTTTAAAATAGATTGGAGTTCAGAAGATCCATGCTTATTCTTACAAATATTATTTGTAAAATAAACAAAAATTATTCATTCGAAGAAGGTTTTTGGAGTGAACATATTTTTTCTTAAATAAAATAAAACCAATCTTCATTAGCACGACTGTGATGACTTAGTTGGTAAGGCATCCGGTGTATTGATTCGAAATGTCACAGGTTCAAGTCCTACTAATAAGCATAGGTACTAATGTTTTGCATGTCGCGTCTGCCCTTTTCACATCCCAGTTAATATTGGGTTTAAATACTATAATCCTTGGAACTGATTGCCAGACTTGAGGAAAACTGTTTACTTGTAATAGGCTATTTCACAGAAAAATTTAATTAGTCCGAAAGTTAGATTATCAAAAATATTTGACACGTATTTACCAAAATTGACGAAGGTAAGTACAGAACTGATATTCGCTTCGAAAAATCACAAAAGTCACTCCCGAATTTCGAAGCGTTTTATCTTTGTCATTATTCATTGATTAAAATAATCAAAAATTACGTGTTCATTATTTTTCAATAGTGTAACTGAATGACTGAACAGATTTTCTTTTTATTTATGCAGTAAAATTACCCTTTTACTGTGAAAGATGTACAAATGACCTCTTAATCATCCAAATTCCTCAATTCTCCCGTGGTAGGGGCACACTTTGATGTAGCAGCAACAGACTGGCAATGCGAATTATAAACATTTGTATAAAGAAAGCCGTGAACGCAGCAATTAACACGTTTGTATGAATACGAGCACTTTCAGTAAACTCCTGCATTCAGGAGCTAGACTGAAACTCTTGGGAACTTTAGTGTGTTCGAGGAAAGAACCGAATTTAATTATGTTATGATGAATTTAGGAGGTTTTGGGTAAAGAGAAAAAGGAATTAAGATGCAAGGTAATAAAGATAACAATTAAGAGGAAAGTATAGCGGCTGCCATTTCAAAAAATAGGTATTTAGAAAAACTCGTGCTGTCGCTCCTCGACCTCCCCGACCCCCGACCGTGCGATAGAGAGCGTTGCAGCTCGCGACTGACTGTAAGTATTTTTATATGAAATTTGTCTCTCGGGAGAAACGTTTTTCACATACTAAATCACGACCAATCTCTTAGATTCTGGCGTCAATCGTTTCAGCATATTATATTCTAGGTTTGTAGGTTTTGTTTTTTTTCTAAAACTTCTTTGTTTTTAAAATACAAAGGTTTTACTTCAATGAAGATTTTGTCATAAAAAATAGTAACTCTTAGGCGCCTGTAACTTTCAAACTATTATAAATTTTGAAAAAAAGAAAATCTATAAACCTAGTTTTTTAGTGTGTCAGAAGCATTCTAAAAAATCATTGAGATAGGATAACATTTAGGGGCAGGAAAACGTTTTCTCTTTTAGTATGGACGAGCGCTCGGTAAACGATTGTCTTAATGTTTGTATGATCTACAAGAAGTTGTTCCAGATCTGGGTGTTCGTGCACGTGAGTTTAAATGGTTGTAAACATACGGGAGAAATCCATAGCGTGGGGCAACGTTTTAATCCAATAAATCTATTAGAAGCAGGGTCAAATAAAAACTGATGTTTCAAACGAATCGATAATTTTAATCAGTTATTTCTTGATAAAAATATTTTTCCATGTTGTTCATACTATCGTGATAGTCTTTGAATGTTTTGGATTATAAAGAGGATTTTATAAAACAATTATTCTATCCCCAGTTCTATCGGAAGTTCGATTGGCTAACCTTAATTATTATCCGGTGATAGACTAGAGGCGAGGTAGAAGCTTTGGCATTATTTCATCCATTAAATGGCTAAAAAGGGAACAAAATGTCCATATGACATAAAATGTAAATGATTTTATAAATCTACAAATTAAATTCTTTAACGAAATTGGAGCGTAAAGGACTATTGAAAAAAAATTGTTTTCTTTTAGCGATAGAAAAAATCGAAGCGTCGTTCTTCTCACAAGTTTTGAGTCCCTTCCCAAAAGAATTTTCATACCTACAAACGGCCTAGAAGATTTTTATCCAAAAATCGCTTCCGCTTTTAACTTACACCAAGCATCTTACCGCCTCATATTGAGTGACAAAAGTGCAAGCGAACGCGTCTACGAGTAATTACGTGTTGTACGCGACTGTATCGAGTGACGGCGAGACGCGAAGCACTTGTGTACGCCATTGTACCAAGAAATAGGGATGTGGAGGGCCTGGCTTGAAATAACGAGTCGGATAAATGGTTGAAGAAAATTGGGGGTGAACGTTGCAAGAACGGTTGAAAAAATACCCGGTTTTTGAAACCCTGCATATGACCAATATCTCTATTGACCACAATTAAACACTTGGTTTTTGAGACGCTGCTGTCCAGTTTGGACTTTTAGATTATGGTTTTTGTGAGCTAGATTATATCTTCAATTAGAAGAGATTTTGACAAGTCTTATACCATGATTGATTAATAATACATTAATACCATTCGGGAAGCTACGCAATGTCTTTTCGTCCGACATACCTCAGTGCCTCAAGACGAAAGTCTTCAACCAATGTGTTACCAGTGATGACTTACGGCACCGAAACGTGGTCTTTCACTATCGGCCTCATCTCAAAGTCGCTCAGCGAGCTATGGAGAGGGCTATGCTCGGTGTTTCTCTACGTGATCGAATCCGAAATGAGGAGATCCGTAGACGAACTAAAGTCACCGATATAGCCCACCGGATTAGCAAGCTGAAGTGGCAATGGGCAGGCCATATTGCTCGCAGAGCAGATGGCCGATGGGGTCGAAAAGTGCTAGAGTGGAGACCGCGGACTAGCAAGCGCAGCGTAGGACGTCCACCAACGAGGTGGACAGACGACCTTATAAAGGTCGCCGGAAGACGCTGGATGCAGGTCACTTCCAACCGGTATATGTGGAGATCTAAAGGGGAGGCCTATGTTCAGCAGTGGACGTCCTATGGCTGAGATGATGATTGATGATGACCATGCAAAAATAACAACAGAAGATTTATCAAAAAATTTACAGTCCTAAAACACAGGAAACCAGAATGTGCTAGATGCATCCAAAATATAAAAGATATTATTTCAAGTCATACTGAACCCGCATTGCACAGAAATGATGAGTTGCGGTTCACTTCCTCTTACAGAGAAGAGAATGCCTATATTTCAATAATTATGTTTAAGACTAATTTCCTACTAAACAGACCAACTTGTCCATAATTATTATTTTTTATGCATAATGGGTTTGCTCTTAACCTTAGTGTAGGTCAGGAGTGACTAACACAAGGTCGACGATGGAGCGAGCTTACCCAGAAGAAGAATGTTCACTCTAACTTTGAAGAGATTAGGGTTGTATGCGTTCAGAAACACAGACGCAGGCGGAGAGTTCCACTCCTTCGCTGTCCGCATTATAAAAGACGTTTGGAAACGTTTATTGCGAATTGGTGGTATTGCAATTTCCATATTCACTGGATACACGATATCATAAACTTAATCCAGGCAGATTTTAAAACACGAACGAATTGCAGAAACCACAATTTTAATTCCAACACATTCTCCATCCAGAACTGGCATAAAAGAAAAATGTTCAACAAAAATATAAAACTGCTCTGTTTCCAGCCAGTGTTTTAACCCGCCACTGCTACAATACGACTTGTTTTAACTTTTATTTTTAACCCCCCAACGGCGCGTTGGCAAGAGTGGCAACACTCACTGTTGTACACCTTAATTGGTGGCACTGCGCTTTTTATTTTCTTAAACTGTGTATTTTTTGCCGTTTAAGGGGAGTTTTAGTTGCCAGGATTTGTGATTTTATTTATGGAGTGCAGGTGTTATTGATTTTCCGGGTGAAAATTGTGGTAATAAGCTTTAAATTGGTAGTAATAGGTTGGAATTTACGATTTAACAATAGATTTCACTAACAGTTCATTATATGTATATTAAAGTTTAGACAAACTAATGGACTGATATCGTTGACACAATAATCAACGAGCATTATAAAAACAACTATTTACAATAACTTTGGTTATTTTCAGCCCTTGTGAAAATCCTTAAACAAAAAGAGTCTTGTATTTTTTCATCACTAATGACTTCGCCTAAATTAAAAACAAGTCGATAATAAACAGCTTAAAGCTGAAATATCGTTTTCTCAAAGTAATTTAAGTAAAGAAAAAAAACTATTCGAAAATTATTCAAATCATGCACTAAAATTCGGCCGTTCAGAGAATGCGTTCCTGACACGTCGCGATTGAACTGATGACGTAACTTTTTAATGGCGTTGCAGTTACGATAAAAATATTTTTGCTGGTTGTTTACCGTTTTAACAATTGATGAGCATTAAAACAACATTATTATATCAATAATCAATGAATGTTATAATTTTGTGCCCAACTGAGTGTCAAATAAGTGACTAACTGATAGGTGTCAGGAACGCATTCTCTGAACGGCCGAATATTAATTTACAAGAGATGAATTTGACAGAACGTCTAAAACAAATCATCCAAATGCTTCCTTCACATCCACATCATTCGCCAGTACAGTAACTCGACTGGCAAGTGTAAGTGACAGTCAAAGACGCGGGAAAGGAAACGCTAGCCCCCGGACAAGTAAGATTAGATTCTTGGCGACACTCTCTGCCAGTGATATAGGATGGCTAGAGGCGAAACTAAAACTGTCTAGTTCAGTTGTGTCTCTGTGAAACGTAGTTTGGACTGAAAGAAGTGTTCTTTGAAAATAGTTTTTGTGTTAATCAATAGACCGACGGCCGAAGTTAGCCGTTTGTTTTGCCGACATGGGTACAGTGAAAATTTAATAATTTGACAACAGATAGGTTTTCTTTTTAAATGACCATTCAGAGACTTTGAAAAGGAGTGATATGGGCTTTTTGGAAAGTGATAGCATCTTAAAAATTAGCCTAGTGTTGTCCCAACGATTTTGGGGTCAGCTTCCAGTCAAACCGAATGCAGCTGAATATCAGTATTCTACATGGATCGACTGTCTGACCTCCACAACCCAGTAAACTGGGTAATATAATAGCCCTAGGTAATTGTCAGACTTTAGAGCTTCTGACTAACAGTACAAAGTACAAATTTCAGCCGGGACCAACGGCTTTACGTGTTTTCCGAGGCACGGAGGAAACTCGCTTTCGATGTTCCTCCATCCACAGACGAACATTGACACGGCGCGACTTAACCGCAAAGATTGACCTGTGCGGCAGTGATTATTTAGCCACGAGCCAAAGATAACAGGATCTTAAAAACGGCCGTCCTTATTTCAAAAACCAATCATTTTATTGGACCAATTTGAGTAATTTCTTCAGAGTCCTGAAATGAAACATCCTCCACTCAAATGGCATCATCATTTCTACAACACAACAAAGTACTTTTATACAAACAAGTCCTGATGCCTGTATGGACTTATGATATTCAGCTTTGGGGCTGTACTAAACAAAGTAATATCAAAATTATACAGCGTTTTCAAAACAAAGTACTCAGAGGAATCGTCAATGCGCCCTGGTACATTCGAAATGACGACCTTCATCGGGACCTCAAAGTAGACCTCGTCACAGACATAATTAAAAAGAACGTTGAAGCTCATGAACGAAGGCTTCACCATCATGTGAACATCGAGGCTATCCAGCTCCTCGACAACACGGACATAGTGAGAAGGCTAAAAAGGACAAAACCTTTTGAGTTAATATAGTGAAGTGTTAGTGTAATGTAGTGAAGTGAGTGCTTCCCATAAAGAACACAAGAACAAAGTGTCTTCACCTTAATAGAGACAATAAGAAAAGTGTTAATGGACACATTCTTAGGTTTACTGTCCCTAGCAAATTAAGTCAAAATTTAATTACTCATTAGCTTTAGTATTATTACTATTTTGTTATGCGTTGATACTCATTAGCTTTAGTATTATTACTATTTTGTTATGAATTGATTATAGGTCAAAGGATAACGTTGATAATTCACAACGTTACAAGCTAGATTGTATTTTTTTATGAAAACAAATCAATACAAATCTACCTGGCGACTCATCCGGCATGTCTCCATAGTGGTGTGGCGCAGAGGACGTCTGACTGGCGTACAGTAGGTTCAACTCTCGGGCCTCGTTCTCCTCTTGAGCCTGCTGCCGTCGCAACGCAACCTGCACAGATGGACCCGGCTGTAGGAACTATGTAGTTACACATAGCACTATATCATTCAAGTTTCATAAAGGTAGATTGTAATGTGTGGAAATAAATCGGGTTTATTCTTAGTAAAGAAAAATTCGAACCGCGTGCAGGTGAACGTAACCTTGAGACGTTAGAAATGGATTGAAAAATTCAACGCAGTAGGTAAGAACCCCGTTAGCTCGGTTGGAAAGAGCGTCGGATGCTCTGAATCCGGAGGTCGCGTGTTCAAATCCTGCACGCGGTTCGAATTTTTCTTTACAAAGAAAATCTTTGAAATTCGCTATGCGTTTAATATTTATAAAAATAATTGGGGTT
This sequence comes from Agrotis exclamationis, assembly GCA_950005045.1. Classification (NCBI taxonomy): domain Eukaryota; kingdom Metazoa; phylum Arthropoda; class Insecta; order Lepidoptera; family Noctuidae; genus Agrotis; species Agrotis exclamationis. Next base: position 17,640,720 of record OX465440.1, read on the forward strand.
GTGCATTCTGTGTAAGTAGTCATAAGGGCCTTTTTAGGTTTTCTAGACATGTGTCTATAGGTTTCTGGGTAAATCTAGCACTCAAAACGCAAATATAAAACATTAATTGCAACTGTAATTTTTTTTGTTTTTTTAAGTTGGAGTAAAAATTGGGTGCACTTTTGACTTAGGAAGAAAACATTTATCAACATCCCAAACACCAGGTATATTTATATTTTGAAAGTGCTGTAGTTAGCCATTACAAAGGATAAATATCTATAGTATATAGAGAAACATCCTTTAAGAAAAAGGACAGGGGAATGATGATTTCTTTACTTAACTTTACACCTATGATAGGTGTATTGTTAAGATAGTTAAGATATATGATATATCTTTATATTTAGCATAGTGGTACTAAAACACTGTTGTGCCCTATTTAAATTTGTTATATTGTGCCCTGATTACATTTGTGCCCCAATAACATTTGTACCCTAATTACATTTGTGCCCCAATAACATTTGTGCCCCAATAACATTGTACCCCAATCACATTTGTGCCCTAATTACATTTGTGCCCCAATAACATTTGTGCCCCAATAACATTGTACCCCAATCACATTTGTGCCCTAATTACATTTGTGCCCCAATCTCATTTGTGCGTTAAACACTCACCTGTGCAGCCATAACCCTCTGTCGCTCGGCGATGAGGGTACACTTGGCACAGACACAGTCGCGCCACCGACAGTATCGCTTGTGCCCCTTTAGCGCCGACACGACCCCGTGGTTGCGGCAGCGCGCGCACTTCGGGGTACGCTGGTGGGGCAAAGCAGACTGGTTATTATGTAGCAACTTCTTTTTAGGGTTAAGGGTGGTGGTGTAGTTGAAGAGATCTTCGAGTATCTGGGTGTGGAAGAAATGGGGAGATGTTACAATAAACTAGTTTTCTATCTCTCCGCGAAAGTATTCATAATATCTTGTTAATTCTTGTTGTTGTTGTGGTAAAATAAGCTGATATTGATATTGATTGTTGCAGTCTGCAAATAAATGGCTGTGCATTAAAAAGTCAAACATAAAGAATAGAGCTACTTATTTGACTGACTTCAAACATAAAAAAATAATCGCAGACATTAATTGATTTTGTGAAAAATAATGCCATTGGCTGTGGTCTGCCATGTAATGTAACAATGATGACTCCTGAACTTCGTCCAAAATTCTAAATATTCTAACGACATTCTGATCGATATTTTTTTTTTGGTGGCAAAATCATCAAATGAGTCCTCCCGCCCTGAGTGGGGCGGAAGGGACTTTTCAGACTCTTACTGACTAAAATCCACCCGTGTTCCTTCGGATGCCCTTTACGTTCCGGGGCCACGGTATCCTGGATAAAGAAAAATTCCGCGACCCCTGCAGGCATTTGGCCCCATAACGACGCGCCACTGACGGCGAGCTTACTCATTACTCACCGTCCGCAAGCCCGCTCCGCCGCTGTGCCCTCTGCTATTCCGTCATATATCGTCTATTGAGTGGACCTGTCCAGTCAGTGCAAGCATTTGTCAGTTATCGTGGAGCTCGACTCATAACTCACGGAGCTCAACGACTGTCAGGCTCGTACTGACTAAAATCCACGCTGTTCTTCCTTACGTTAGCTATATAGCTCTTTACGTTCCAGGGTCAGTCTTTCCCATCTGGACAATTCTGCGATTCCCTAACAAAACCCTGACAATCGCAAAAAAATATATTTATGAGCACATTTAATGCTTCGCAAACTCGCAACTCAACTCTCTTAGTCACTCGACTTGCCACTAACTATAACTGTTTGCTTTTATCTTCAAGTTCACACTCGACTGCCGTGCTGCCTTTGAACGTCGCCGCTGTGTTTGAACAGAGCTCCACTCGCCCGCGGGAAGGTATGTTTAGATAGGGGTTGGAGCTAACTAGACCCGTATTTATGAGATGCTTTCGATTTTGCTGTTTAAAAATCTATACTGATATTAGAAATACCAGACTATTGTTATTCTGTCTGTCTATTACATTTCAGCGAGTGCAATCATTCAAACATTCTGACTCCAGGGAGCTAAGCTAGTAGTTTTTTTGCTCTCAATTTTGCTCTTGACAAATGTATAAATCTATCTACCTATACTTCTATAGTACTAATATTATAAAGCAGTAGAGTTTTTTTGGTTGAAAACGCTAATCTCAGGAACTGCTGGTTGGAATTGAAAAAATCGTTTTGTGTTGGATAGTCCATTTATCGAGGAAGGCTATAAGCTATATAACATCACGCTATGACTAACAGGAGCCGAGCAGTAGAGAGGAAACCACGGCGAACAGTTAATTGGAAATATTATTCTAATTTCATGAAAAGCGGTAGACATTTTTCTCACTTGTTAATAGAATATGGTCACTTATCATCTTTATTAAATTCAGCGAGTACAGTAATTTATCTTTTATTTTAAAAATGGACGGAATTAACAGGAAGAGCAATATTAAAAAGCTCTTAATAATTCGGTTGATTCCTCTATTCCATTTTTTGCTATTCGCTAATTCGTCATTTTGCGTTTCTCACATTCTGCGCCTGAACCAAACCTTCGTTATCATTGCGTCACCCCTGATTTAGAATACTATCCTGTAAGACTGGGGTCATAAAAAATAGAGAAACCTCCTCTCTAATTACCTACATAAATGAAGAGATTATCTATGGTAACTAATTGTATTAAATCTGTTCAATTCACTCTCTCGATAGCCTGGCTGGAACTGTCGACGAAAAAGAAAGTTTTAAATGTGCTCAAGAAGGTAGAAAACTTCAAATTTACTATAGATTAAATGCCAAGGAAAAAAAATAATACGTTCCAGAAATTATAACAAAGAAATAATGTGTTATTGTAATAGGCTGATATTATTTTTCCTAGCAAGCAGGCATGGTCGCGGGACTTATACGGTTGCGGGACTTATACCATTACCGTGACCCTGGAACGTAAAGGGTTAATGAAGGACACTGTGGATTTTAGTCAGTACAAGTCTGACAGTCCCTCCCGCCCTGCCCTGGATGGGAGGACTCATTTGATGATTTTACCACGCAAAAAAAAAGCAAGCAGGCATAAAACCCATCTTTCATACCATTATTAATTGTGGGTTACACGTTTACCTAGTCAATAAATCGATTCTGTCACACTTATAATGTAATGTGTAAGTTTTTATATCCCAATATAGAAAAATAAAGTAAAGCAATATCGACCATTCTGCCAATGTATCAAGTTTATTAGAAAAGCACGAAAGTACTGAAAATAAAAAAGTAGTTAACTCCCATAACAGGGTAGTTAGGACTGAAAAATGTAATCTAAAAAATCTAAAAAAAAAATATTCGACAAGTATTTTTTCTTCGACGAAGATACGACTTTTAAAATCACTAATACGTCACAAGCAAGTACAGTTCTTACTTGCTTCTGACATCACGCGCCCCAGTCTCTAATTTGATGCGTTATTATCTTTGTAAATATGCATTTATTTAACAAAAAAAGAAAAAACACGTGTCCATTAATTTTCAAAACTCTTTGGTCTAATTAGATTTTCAATTTCTTGATGCAATCAACATACCTACTGTGACTGCTAAAATATCTTTGAAGATTTTGAGATTTGATTAAAAAAATAGTTTCATCGTTTCAAAAGAAAACAACTTAATTTCTGTACATATTACCTACTTTCTAGTTGTATACCTATAGAAACTGAAACACCGTCGCTGGTTGACACCGTCGCCGCCCGCCGCGCGTAAGCAATTCTTTCAGGATTTTCATAAATATTTCAAAAAAAATATTTCTTGCAGCGCTCCTAAGCAACTATCTTCTATTATACATATACATATAGGTATAAATCTCGTGTCACAATGTTTGTCCTCAATGGACTCCTAAACCACTTAACCGATTATAATAAAATTCGCACACCATGTGCAGTTCGATCCAACTTGAGAGATAGGATAGTTTAAATCTCAAATTATAGTCGCAATTTTAATTTATTGCTAATTATTCCTAATATAGTAGAGATTGTACCCGTGCGAAGCCGGGACGGGTCGCTAGTCTATTATATATTGATCAATGATTATGATTTACTTAACAAATAAATGAATGATAACAAATTAAGTTATTTATGTTGACAATGTTAAATGGATATTGTTAATACATATTAGGTACCTTTCTAAGCCTCTAAAAAATGTTATGTAGCTGGAAAAAGTACGAATAATTTTATTTTAACAACGAAGTTACTAAAAGCTCCTTTAAATTCATCTTTCAATAGCAAATAAAATTATATCTAATAAACTCTGTAAGGCTTTCATAAATAGAGCGTTGATCCAAATGTTTATTTTATTAAAGTTGGCTAGACTTATCAATGATTACTTATTTAACTGAAGTGATTTTCAAGTTAAGAGTTTCATAAATGTTAACCATCAAAAATCTTATCAAAAACAAAGCCAAAGCAAAGTTTGTGACAACCACAAAGATTCTTTTTTTTAATCTGTTCAAAATGAAAAACCAGATGCCAAAGACCGTCAAAGTAAAGAGCTTTTACATGGATTAAACTTTCACAAACACATTATCTTTTGAGTGACACTTGAAAACATTTTATACTAAAAAATAATAAAATATCTACCTGATATCTTTCCGAAGCTCTGAGGAAGAACGGCGGCAGAGCAGCCAACACTGGATGCTGCACCAACTGGGACACGTCAACACCGTTCGGAAGAGACATTTCCATCAAAATAACAACAACAATCCAACAACAAAAAACAACCGACTGCTACAACTAACAACTGCACAACAACATTGTTTTTTAAAAACACTTAAAAATTTAAAATGGAATTCTGATTCGAATTTGGAACGCGAACGTTACAGTTAAGGCGCCGCACTCGCCCGCGTTGTTACGAACACTGTTGATTCATTTTCAACCGAACAGTTGCGCCCGACCGAGAGAAAGAGAAGGAATGAGAGCGAAACGACACACTGTATACAAAACGTATACCTCCATCCCTCTCACACTGTACTGTTAACTGTATATGTTGTATCACCCGGTTATATAAAATGTTGTAAGATCAGAGACTCGACTCAACCAATGGCAAGACCCCAAGACCCCGCCTCTGCGACCCCATTGGTTAGCGAATGCTGAAACTTAATTTATAAAGGTGACTTTTTTGAGAACCAGTTTTTTTTATTGTGGACAAAGAGTGTATTGAATGAATCACAAAAAACACAATTATGTTTGTTATTCGCGTCGTGGATTCCGTTTCGTTTTTGTTCTGGAGTTCTTTTTTTTGTTTAATTGTTTAGTTTTATTGTGGCCTTAATGCGTGGAATATGCTTCGTCTGTATGAGATGGTTTTGATAACTTTTGTTTCCCATATTATAGTTAGTTCTCCGTGTGATGCGGTCTGGCATTTTTGTATGGAATCGTTTGTTTTCTGATGATAATATCTTGTCATCTTAATTTATGTTTTGCTGGTAAAAGAGCACACAATCACTTGTTCCTTGTTTTCTGTTGTTTGAGTAAGGTAATTGTTCCTAATAAGGGCCGGGTTTTTGGAAAACGTTATAAATCAATTTTGTAAAATGTTTTAATTTGTAAAACATCATGATCAAATAAACTGTTTCTATTTGAAGGGAAAATACTTTATAAAAACGAGCTATCTATGGCCAGTTGTTGACAAAAACAAGTTTTTTAAAAGCTTGTATAAGGCCCTTATTGGGCACTAGGGCTCATAATAAGGTCCATAATTTAACTGAAAGATTTTAGGCATTTTATACCAGAAAAACCATATCTTTACATAGCAATGGCTATAAACTACTATTCAATTCGTGGCATACGAATAATGAAACGTAAATTCATATAAATTAGTGTCATGGCCCTTATAAAGTCTTAGGAAATGAATATAAGTATGAACTAATCTATTTTATAGCTATAAATGAAACAAATTATAATTTTAAGCAGATTTGATTATCTCTTTTAATGAAAATCACAAAATGTTTCTAATCAGTAATTTTTTTCAGTCTTAGTCCTTGGACCTTATTAGGTATTACACTTCTTCAATCATAATCTGGACCTTATTAAGTACGCTTTCTTCGTACCCCTACATTTTTCGTGATACCACAAGTCACATGTTCTACAAACCATCTGTTAAACCAAACAAACTCTTCAGCTTGGAATCAATCAAGAAATCAGTATAGAAGTATCGATTTAAGTGATTATGGTTATTTTAAAACTTCGTACCCCTAATAAGGACCGGCCCTTATTTGAAGATAACACAGTGGACCTTGTTAGGCACTTAGATATTCCCTGAGAAAAACCAACAAAATCGAGAAAAAAAAGCAATCATTTTAGTAACTTACCCCGTCAATCCAATTACTGAAAGTATTTTTACATTACATTGCACAATTGTTGGATTGCGACCGGTTTTTATTACCAAAATCATCCAAAATTGACTCATCATATTTTATGAATTCAGTAACATCGACCGCCCATGAGGTTACACACAGAGCCACTCTGAAAATGGTCGGCGCGAAAGCTATGAAGCTGGTGCACTTTTGTGATTGGTTACTGGGGAGGGTCCGCGCGGTATCTGCTTTAGTTTAAGTATTAAACGTGGGAAGTTTGAAAAGATGGACCTTATTTGGCACCGGCCCTTTTTAGGCGAACCTACCTTACTGTTCAATTTTTTCTGATGTCCTGATTTATTCGTCCTTATTCAGAGCTCTTTTGTTATTAACTGTACTCTTTTTAATAGTGATTGAAATACTGTAGGGTGATAGAAGTCGGTTACAAAGAGTTTGTCTTCATAGTTTACGCATAGAATACTTTAATTTGTGTTCTTCCTAGTTAAAAGTAGTATTGTCAAAATTAGTAGTAGTATTGCTGGCCCGTAGATTCGCCCGCTGTACGGAGCAAGTCAAAATCACGCTATTTAAAGCATATTGTCAAGGTCTGTACACGGGTGGTCTATGGGTTAGTCATACAAAAAAATCCTTGGCCACTCTGCGCATCCAATACAATAATATTTTCAGGATGATGTTGGGACTCCCTCGCTTCTGTAGTGCCTCTGAGATGTTTGCACAGGCTCATACGGACGACTTTTATGCCGTCATCCGGAAAAAAGTAGTTTCACTGATGAGGAGGGTGCGGGGGAGTCACAACAGCATCCTGAAAACCATAGCGGAAGATGTGCGCGCACCTGTGTTGAGGCATTTCGTCCGTCTGGTGATCTATTAGCGAGGTATCTCCCTGTTGGTTAGTCTGGCGGGCGGGATGTCTCGGCACAGGGACATTATTATTACCTAATTATGTTTCTTTTAATACTAACAATAGTTTTGCAAGTTTTTGTTGTATACTAACCCGTGGATCCAGTTGTCCTAAATAAAATAATTTGATTTGATTTGATTTGAAAATTATCGAGGAAAGTTTTTTGCAGTGGGAATTCCACTCCCAATTATCCAACTTAAATAAGTAGAGATCTAGGCAGAAATGCTTTGAAATTAGAAATCTCATCTAAAAATTTTTGATTTGTAAGAGAAGTGCTACGTATACGCAGCAACTGAGCTGATTCAGATTGGCAGACATAGGCAATGTTGCATTGCTTTGTTGCTTTAACCTACCCAATCTGACAAATTTCTTTGATAGATTTTCAACTTTATCACAAAAGAAGAAGGCTCATGTTCGATTGGAAAAAAATGACAAATAACTATGTTGATGTGCTGACGTTTGTTCATCTGTCATCCATCAATCATATTTTTTTTTTAAATCGAACATAACTTTCACATTTAAAAATGTAATCATAATAAACAAAAGAAAACAAAACTTTTTAATAAAAATCAAACTTAACGGTAACCGTCGCCATCTTCAATTCTAAATTCAAATATCGAACGTCAGAACGGAAGGTGCGTTCAAATTGAAATATTTCAATTTACTTGTCGGCGGGAATTCGATTTAAATTACAATGAGAGGGCCGGGAGGGAAACGGGAGGGACTCGGGGGGAGGGGAGGGGAGGTTGACGAGTAATTATCAATGTATAACTGAATATCTGCGCGTTTTGTGTTTAAAGCCGATCGGGATGTATATTGTATGGGGTGTATAGAATTTGTTGTTATAAAGAAGTCCAATTCGACTTTTTCTCCATCTGGGATTATAGGAAAGGAGAAAGAGAAGTCTTTGACTTACAGATTGGGTCTGGATCGTGAAAAAAAGAGAAGTTTGAAAGAGTCAGATATACTGCGCTGAATACAAATAAATTAAGAAAAGGCAGAAGAATTATGGTCTTAGAATTTAGCAAGCAGGTTGAAATTGCACTTTATAGCTATTTACTTTTCTTTCCCTAGATACTGAATGAAACTCACTCAAATAGCTTACGAATTTTCAGTAGTTCAGAGTGGCAATTATTAAGATAATTCTGATACTCGATCAGAAATTCTTAGAAATATTAAAATCTGACTGACTGGATTTTATTTATTCCCTAGATGCTTTTGACATCTGCCTGTACCTATATAACCTCAACTTTGACCTTCTTTTAATTACATTCAATGTTATATCAAAATTACACAAAAATATCAAACTACCCACTGACACTGCATTTCCCCAAAATTCCTACCCACGAAAAACAGTGCTATGAAATTTGGAGCACCCTCTATACGTAACAGATACAGGTGTGGCTGAGCGCGGGCGCCGGCGGGGGTGAGGCGCGGGGGTCGGGGTGGTTGAGGTCGAGAGGGGGTTGAGAGGGGGGGGTACAGGAACGAGGCGCAAATGAGAATTCCGCAGAGCAACGATCAATTCGCGAAATGTGAACATTTCGCAAACGTCTCAACTTGGACTAGGGATGGGGTAATGTCGATGTTTTTTGGATACGTTTTAAAAGTTTGGGTTTCTCAATAGACATGGGATATTCAAAAAAATGTTAAATAATATATATTTTATAGATATGGTAACGTAGTTTCAAACCAAAAATTTAATTAGGTATTCATCGAAATATAACGGTAATCACTGTATGGAGATATGGGTAAAGGTTTTTGGAACGTAAGACAACACGTTGGCATTGTGATGATAAGTGAGAAGGTAGATCGTAGATACAGTTGTGAACAGATTAAGGTAAATAAGAATTTATCTTCATAAATGGAAGATTCAATCTAGTAATGTAAAAGATAACACAACTCCAACACAACACAACGAAATCGCTGATGCTGATGAAGCTTAATTTGTTTTAATAAACTCTTTCCATCCAGCCACAGCTACAGTGAAAATATTTACCATGATTATTTCAAAAAACAAAACCTCCAAAAATAATATCTATCTTCTTCTTCTTCCTGCCCTTATCCCATTCTACTTGTGGTCGGCGCAACACGTTTTCTTCTTCCATTCTCCCCTATCAGACGTCATAGTATCATTTACTCCTTTTTCTTACATATCATTCCTTAGACAATCCATCCATTTTTTCTTTAGCCTTAAAAATAATATCTATCGACATCCATAAAACTTACTTCGCCCATCCCTACACAAGCGTGGGAGCGCGCGAATATCTTCGCAAGCGTTAAAATGAAATGTTCGCAATTTGAATATCGTTCTGCTACCATCTGCACCCCCCTACCCCCCGCCTCCTGCTCTCGCTGCCTCACCCCCTGCGACGCCCGGAAGATGATATTATATGAGAGTACTTAGTAGTTTTATTTTAAATTGCTTTTTCACTTTGTGTAGTGGTTTATTTGAAGGATGTTTTTCTTTGTAGATAGTGTGGGTGGAAGATTTAAGAAGAAGACTTAGAAATATGAATTACTTTTTAAACTAGGTGAGGCCGGTGTTTGTTCCTGACTACCTTAAGAAACAGCCGAAATATACTCAGAGGTCACAGTCTCTTTTAATAAAATAATTGGTATTTATGTATAATTGTTAAAATCTTACGAGAACCATGCAGGTGTCTGTGACGGTTTTTTGAGGAAAGAACCACACAGATTTGAGTGGACCTGTCCAGTCAGTGCAAGCATGTGTCATTTATCGTGTAGTTTGACTTGTAACTCAAGGAGCTCAACGACACGAGGAATAATACCAAAGAAAGGACATTTGTGTAGACCGCATAAATTACTCTCGTATCTAACTTACGTTTGGAAAAAAAAAACTAAAAAAAAAACTGTTTCCACATTTATGCTGAGGTTCTTGTCATCCCTATCGAACAGTTAGTTCCCAACAGAACTACTGCGTGACATAAGGAACAGTGACTATGAACAAGTTCCAACAAAGAAAGGACTCGGAATACTGTCGTGCGAGTATGAATGTAAGAAACACAGCAGAGGTGGCATACGAAATAATATTATATAAAGATATTTTTTTATTTTGAATTATTGTTGTTTATCCGGTGTAATGTTGAGGCGACCAATTGGTCGGTTTTCAATTGTCAAAACAATTGTTAAAAAAACGCCACAGTTTGAGACTTATCTATCTATATATATAAAAGAAAGTCGTGTTAGTTACACTATTTATAACTCAAGAACGGCTGAACCGATTTGGCTGAAAATTGGTGGGAAGGTAGCTTAGAACCAGGAGAAACATATAGGATACTTTTTACCCTTTTTTTTTTGTTTTTTTTTTTTTTTTTGTTTACCTCGTTGCCGTGGGACGTGACATAAAACGTAGTTGACATGAAATGACAGCAACACGAAAAAATCAATCAAAACGTCAATTGACCGGTTGATGTGTTTGTATTGAGTTTCTAAACTTATTGTGCCGATATTATCATAATTATCAATGCCATGCCGCCACCAAGACGAAATTTGTATCCTGTTTCGGTGGAGACGTGACATAAAACGTAGTAACATGATCACGAAGAAGGTATTGGTGCCGAAATTGAATAAGGGATCTTAACAAAAAAGTACTAGGAAAACATGAAGAATAATGTTCATGCCGCCCGGCGCCCACCGGTCTTCAATGCTATAAAAGTATTTCGGTGAATACTGAATACCCAAAAAATGTACTAAGTAGGACTGCATAAATTCAATACAAACATACGCGGAAAAAACGCCTGGGTGTCACCACTGCGAGGATCGCCCGGAGTACCTACACGGTGGAGCATTCGGTGCAGGACTGCTCCGCTTGGGCAGAGCACCGCCGTGTCCTCACAACGGTGACAGGCGGAGACCTCTCGCGCCCGGCATTGGTCGAGGCTATGCGATACGGAGTGGGAAGCGGACGCCTCCTTCTGCGAAGCAGTCATGCTATGAAAGGAGGAGGCGCGCCGCGTGAGGGAGAGGACAGCGTCCTCCCTCCACCCCAGCCGCAGTGGTAGACGCCAACGGTGACGGACGTTGCCAGACGATCCCCAGCCACCGTAGGCTCGGGCATGCGGGTAATGGGTGACTCCCTGTCCGACCTTGGACCATGCCCGGGTCGACGGCGCGTTGTGTTCCACGCGCGCCTCAAAGAGTAGCATTATGACGGGGTCACCCTTTAGAGGGTCAAAGCCTGCCGGGGTCGCGGGACTTACGATTTACCGTGACCCCGGAACGTAAAGGGCTATTGAAGGACACCGTGGATTTTAATCAGTTCGAGTCTGACAGTCCCTCCCGCTCTGCCCTGGGTGGGAGGACTCACATGATGATTTTACCACGCTAAAAAAAATGTCAGTTGCGTTTAGCCACCAACTTTCCAATTGAATTAAAACCCCTTGGATATGCCTGGCTTACCAGCGCACAATTTACGAACAAAGGTTGGCTTCGTAGTAATCATGCTTTGAAACATAAACCAACCAAAACTGTGCAACAGAACGCGTTTGGTGGTAAGTAAATTGAAGAACAATGTGACTTACGCGACGATACTCAAAGGAAAATTCGAAGGTGAGGAAGTTCTTATTTCTAGGATCCCAAACGATATGCCGTTTGAGTTTAAGCGACCCCAATTTCCGATCCGTCTTGCATTCGCCATGACCATTAAGAAATCACAAGGCCAATGCTTGAAAGTTTGTGGTCTGAATATATAAAATTCATCATGTACGCTGTACGGTAACGGAGTTATTGAAAGTCAAAGTTCCAACGGTTTTATCAACATCTACACTATATACGAGTATAATATTATAAAGAGGAAAACTTTGTATTTTTGTTTGTAATGGATAAACTCAAAAACTACTGGTCCGATTTCAAAAATTCTTTCACCAGTTGATCCTGACTGACACAGGAAATAGGGGGGGGGGGGGGCGAGCGAAGCCGCTGGGAAAAGCTAGTTATTTATAATTATTAAAATAAGATGTATTTCCATTAAATTTTATAATGTCTAATTGCAAAAGCAAGGAATCCACTATGTGATTGATAGACGCAACCTTTAAGCTGCATTTTAATATTGAAGGCTTAGACAAAACAAAGCAATGAAGAAATGGCTAACTAGTAGGTATCAAGACTTCATGAACTGCATGTCCTTTAAAAGTACTATTACAATCAAATCGGTATACTAGCTGAAGATACTAATAAATAAAAAATTCACTACTCCAGTGTCAATGAATTCGAGCTAACTTTTTCGTAAGTTCGCGTATCAGGGGTGCTAAGGTAGGAGGGGTGCTAAGGCAGGAAACCTCCACGTGCGCCCGTGGACTGGAGTTCCCTCTCGGATACGTCCGGGGGGAAGACCAGTTTTTCGGGACGGTGCACCCTGGGATGCGGGCAAAAACTCTTCCGGGTTTCTTTGCCCGTATGCGAATAGCCTGTCGGGTGGACGCTCCAACTCGTGTCCCTCTGAACAGCAAAGGGCACCGCGGCGGAGCGGGCTTGCGGACGGTGAGTAATGGGTATGCTCGCCGTCCGACCAAGGACCAAGCCTGGGTCGGTGGCGCGTCGTGTTTCCCGCGTCACCGACGGGGCCCCTTATAGGGGCCAAATGCCTGCTGACAGTCCCTTCCGCCCCACCCAGGGCTGGAGGACTCATTTGATGATTTGCCAACCAAAAAAAAAAAAGTTTGCGTATCACCTTGTTTTACTTGTGTTCCTCTTCAAATCTGCGTTTAAAAACATATTGAGCTGCCACATCTACCCCACTTCTTAGCTCCACAATCAGTTCTCCCGGATATTGTGTTGAGCAAGTAATTTAGCGATACGAGAGCTCTCTAGTATACAGTAGTGTGTTGTGTTCCTTTATCTTAGCCTTGTTTGAGGACGCCTCGTGTGGGGACGCCTCGTCTGAGGACGGTGCTGTGTGCCATTTGTGTCAGTTAGAAATTACATTTCCTTGGAATTATGTTGTGGGAATGAGAGATATGAGTCGGTTTTGTGTTTCATAATTATCATAATAAAGTAAATGTATCAGTGAAGCTAGTAAATTTATTTATCTGATGACATAGTAAGATATCGCAAGTTCACGCTTCTTTGCCAGTGGTTCGACAATACTGGAAATATGTAGCTCGAACAAGCGATCTACTTCTAGCTTTTTTCAAGCGTTATTATTATTAACCAGATTCAGCTTTATAGCAGTATTTTACATGAAGTGACTTCCTACCTGACCCCGATAGTCCAGTAACTGGGTAATACGATAATTTGGTGAGACTAGTTCCTATCAGTTTTTGAAGCTTCCAACTGTATCAGTAGGTAATGACTGCCAAAGATCTACAAAAAGCAAGAAAAAATAATACACTATTAATGCATTATTTTCTTGTGTAACAGCAAAGTTTTAATTACAGTCACTCCTTTTCACAATTTTGATTTAAATACACATTTACGAGTAAATGCCCTTTGAAATAAACATTCAAGGTAAGTAACAATTATGTAGTACACATTGCTGCCTTCATTATAAGAACATAATTAATGATTTACATGCGAAGAACATACTTAAGGCTCTTCAAAACTGTTGCATAGTCCCTCCCCTCAACAACACAACTATCCCTAAAACAAACCTAACATAAAAAAGCCTATTTTAGCGTCAACCGCCTTAATGAAGTGGGCACGCCCCCGCTTGGCTACATCGCGTCGACCAATCACAGCGTTTGATACTGTTGCGAGCGCTCCCATTGGTTGAAACTGTATCAATACTGTAGCGAAGCGAATGGTTTCAAAAGAGAAGGCGTTTGAACCAATGGTGGTTGTGCCTACTGCGGCAGAACGGTATATGTGGATGTAGTATGTTGTATGTTTCGTATTTCATTGAGGTTTTCTTGTTATTTCGTATCGGTACAAGTTCAAGACTTATATTATGATAGGGAAGTCACATTAACATTAAGCAAATCTAGTTAAATTTCTTTTTCAGCACATTTTTCCGTATTATGGCTAACTTCACGTATCCAGGGTCTACTTTCTAAGTCAGTTAACGAAGACACGGATGCGTCAGTTTCTATGTCATTACATCAAGTTACATTTATAAAACTGTAGTACCACGAAATTTCTGCAGGTCATGAGTAATGCCGCGGACTCTAAGGAGGTATCTCTCAAATCGTAATATTATTCATTCTAAGTTCGGGCTCATTGTGAAAACGCTCGTAACTAAGACAGAAACGACGAGTTTCGTGCTTAGACATTAGTCTAAAGGGGTTTCATTAATCACTGTAGTAAGTACTTGATTTTGCTGTTAAAAGTCAAAAACTGTAGAAAATTCCTCACTCAAAAATCATCTTTCATCGGCTTCTTTTTGTGGCAAATGTAGACTGCGTAAAAAAAAATGAAAAGTCAGATTAAGTTACAGTGTAGAATAAATCCATGTTTATTGCGACAATGCGTGAAATGAAGACGCTACGAAATTATAAGAGAAAGAAAGAATTTCGTAGCACTTGCTACGAAGTCGTAGCAAAGTCTACGAGGTGCTACGACAATTGATTACGTAAGGTTTTTTCTTTCAGTATCGTTGTAGGTAGTTACTCTAGAAGTCGCATAATTAGTCTATAATGCTCCCAGTGCTGGGACTCGGGCCTTTTCGCTGTGAGAGAGAATTGGCTGTATTTTAACTACCTATAGCTTGCTTAGAGATCAGGGCTGGTGAACTGCCCTAGAAAATTCTAACTTTGCTGATCTCCTGATCTTATAAAGACACAGTAAGCTATGTGTGTATGGTCACGGGACTAACGAATTACCGTGACCCCGGAATGTAAAGGGCTATTGAAGGACACTGTGGATTTTAGTCAGTACGAGTCTGACAGTCCCTCCCGCCCTGCCCGGGGTGGGAGGTCTTATTTGATGGTTTTACCATGCTAAAAAAAAATATGTGATAGCTATGTGTATTTTAAGCAATATTGCTAGTCTTAAAATTAACGATAGACGGCATGCTTTGTAGTTAAAAAGAGTCATAATATTATCATCGTTTCGGAGAAATATTATCTAGCTGGAAAGGTTTAATGAAACTTTATGTCAGTGAAATGTCCATAGGTGAAAGACTGTGTCGGGGAAACGGAAATAAACTAATCGTCATGTCAACGAACCGCCCAATGATGAATCAGTCAGAAAAGGGTTAGGCTTTGCCCAACACTTTTGTGATTACAGGCGTGATGTTTTGTTTAATTGTTTGATTCGCTAGTTCCAGCAATACCTACTTTTTTTTTATCGTGGTAAAATCATAAAATGAGTCCTCCCACCCCGGGGCAAGCGGGAGGGACTGTCAGACTTGTACTGACTAAAATCTACGGCGTCCTTCACTAGCCCTTTATGTTCCGGGGTCACGGTGATGAGATAAGTTCCGCGACCCCGGCAGGCTTTGGCCCTCTAGAGAGGGGGCCCCGTCATTATGCTGACGCTCTTTGAGGCGCGCGTGGAACACAACGCGCCGTCGACCCGGGCATGGTCCATGGTCGGGCAGCGAGTTGCCCTTTACTCGCCGCCCGCATGCCCGCGCCTACGGTGGCCGGAGATCGTCTTGCGACGTCCGTCCCCGTGGGCATCCACCACCGAGCAATACCTACTTAGCATTATTTTGTGTTTCTTAGCACTTTCAGAAATCAACAAATAAATGTATCTTGAATCTTCGAACTTGTATAACTTGACCGAGAGCAATCCTACAACTTTTGTGTCATAGTAACTATTGCTCCAAATGACTAGTACTACCCATAGGTACTATTTTTTTTCTTTGGCTTCTACTTCAGACTTAGATTTCAGATCTTCTACTTTCAGAAGATGCCTAGAAAAAAATATGTTCTCTTAAATTAACATGAACGAAACCACGGGAAAAAACTACAACTTATATAAATAAGTTATAATAAGGTAAGTAATCTTTTGGACGCAGCCTCCGTGGAAATCACGAGAGCAAAATCTTATCATGCTTAAAATTATCCTATGTACCCAGACCATTGTTCATCCGTATGTCAATCAACGAAATCATATAGTCCAGTGACAATGTGTGTGTGAATACTTAACAAACAAACTGACAGGCATGCAGAGTAACTTTCGCATTTATTAGCTTGATATATTGACCCAAAAATTGCCAAAATATTCAAATACAAAACCCATTCTTTTAATAGGAAGACATTTCCCTCCGAATCGCCGACACGACTGGTCCAGCGTTTTATAAATCGCACACACACACACAGGTGCAGTAGTAAGTGACACACACACAGCGGTCAGAGCCACAAATGACGGCGCTGTGTCACCGAAGCTGACGCGACGCTGACGAATGCAGGAATAGGGGAAAGAATAGAGAGGATATGACAGGAAGATTCAGTGTAGACAGAGACAGGACAGAGACAGAATGCTCACCTCTCATGCACGAGGTTGTTTCTTACTTTACGTTGGTTGAACCTGGACTTATATACCTTTTTTACCTATATTTATGTTTGAAGCTATGTCAGAGACCTATAGGGTTTCTAGAGGCGAAAATTTGAGGTTAAGTAAGCCACATCATCACCAAAAGTTTGTGGATGTAATTTCTGTAGCAAGAATAACAACGAACAAGTGAACACTGGCGCCCAATAAAATGAGGCTCGAACAATGTACACGAGAATAAATGTTGCAAAATTAATCAGAACACACCCAAATTTTACGGATAATAAAGCAACTGAGCTTTTGATCCAAGTCTTTGTATTTCATTCTATAGGCGATGGATATTTACTTAACTGCACATAAAACAACTATTTACGTAATCCGAGCTTTAACTTACCTTCAATTCAATTTATAAAACGCACTTTCCTCTAGAAGGAAACCCTCCTAAAATACGAGTATCAATGGCTTATCCACACTATACCTTTCTGCTCGCTGACCAACAAAAACGCGGCTCACTCAGCAACTGCCCATACGTACTCTTTTTCTACTCGACTCGTATACTCACTATACTCGCCCGTTTTACTAGCCTGCAAGTGAATTTGATGGAGGGCCTCCACTCGGAGAAACGTTTGTTTTTTTCAACCCTTTCCCGCTTGTGAGTTGTGTCAAGGAGGTCTTTTTGTGGCGGTTAAGTGTGGTCGCGTGGACCGAGTTCCAGCCAGTTAGGAGTTATTCTCTGTTTGATGCCTTTTTAGGGTTATTTTTCAAAGGTGTACTTAGCTAATGTTTTTTTTTTATTTGATTTAGAGGGTATTTTGCGAATGTCCGGTGTTTTAAAGTTACAGAACTTGTCCAAAACGTATTTGATGTAAACGAAAACAAAATAATTATAATAATTAAGGTAATTGCATTTGGAAAGAGTTATGGGGATAGCAATGTTGCTAATATAAATGCGATAGAATTGTTCTTTATTAATTATCTATTGTTATTGAGCAATAGTAAAGAATATTAAATTTTTCGAATTAAAACCAGTCACTCAGTGTTTCTTTACGTGAAAATGAAGATACTCGCTGAAGAACAAAAGTAAGGCACCATAGCCAGTGACCGATGGGGAAGAAAAGTTCTGGAGTGGCGACCACGGACCGGAAGACGCAGCGTAGGTAGGCCTCCCACTAGGTGGACCGACGACATCGTGAGGGTCGCGGGCAACCGATGGATGCAAGTGGCGAATTGTCGTTCGGCGTGGCGATAGCCTTTGTTCAGCAGTGGACTTCTTCCCGCTGATGATGATGATGATGTACTGCATATATTAGGAAAATTAACTTCTGGCCTCTGCCCAGGAGTGGGACAGAACAGGCTATTAAAAAAAGAAAAAACCTACATACGGAAATATCACAAAAAGTGGTGTTATGTGCTTTCTTTAGATCGATATCTATTCAGCGAAACATGGTGATACTATAATATTTATGTGTTGCCTGTGGTGTATTAAAATTTGCCGTGTAATTTGTGCACTTTTTTATTAGCTTAAAAATAAAGATACACTAGCAACATCAATGATCGGACATTTAATAAGGCTTCCGGTATTTTTATGTCAAGCAGTGACATCTGTTATCGAATAGCGGAACTACTTCACTAAACTCCAGTTTATTGAAGTAAGTAATAGACCTACTCGCCACTAGATGTCACTCTGTTGAGGTAACGTTAATAAATAATAGAGGGCGCTAATAACCTCATTCACATTTGCTTTAGTAAAAAGTCTAGTAATTTCATTTTCTTGTACAGTGCAGATCACTCATTTTGAATCTTTTATGAAATCGACTGTAATTACGCGACTCACAACAAAACAATACGCTCGTCTTGCTTGAAATTTATTTTAATTTTTACTGAGCCTCTTATGTAAGTCATGGAAGGTGAAACCATCCTCTCCAATCAGCATTCCGTTTCTGATTGCCATTTGTTATAGGTACGGACAACTCATCGCTATTACACTGTATGTAGTTTGGTAGCCATGATCCTGCAATGCTTGTTTTTACGAGATTTTCAAAGTGCGAGAACGCACATAAATTCCTTCAAGCAGGCCTTTGTGTCTTGTGTCAATTAAAAGCTACCTATAGGTAAATAAGTAATTGATTTCTATAGAACCAGTATGAAATCCACTCCCCGCGCAAAGGTACCTACGTAAACATTTTTGTGTCCAGTTGCTTCCATTTAGGTAACACATACTTACCACATATACACTTACCACATACTTACTCATGAACAGGGGTTTTACTTACCCCGAGGTGCCCGATAGTGCGGGGCCTTAAGCGACTAGGACTGGGAGTAGGGATGGCAGGCCATGCCCAACGCCTCTTCAACTTACAAACGAGACGGAGTGGGAAGCGGTCGCCTCCTTCCGCGAAGCAGTCATGCTCGCGAAGGAGCAGAGAGGACAGCGTCCTCCCTCCACCCCAGCCGCAGTGGTAGACGCCCACGGCGACGGACGTCGTCAGACGCAATGATATTATAAGTCATAGATATGTTATACACGTACAAAACAACAGAAAAAAGCGTACCGCGCAGAGAGGCAGCACACATACACACTTTTTATTCACACACATTACATTTCACTACAAGTAAAAAGGATAGCTTGATAAAACCAATATGAAAAAAAGTGACAGCTAGATGGTGACGCTCTCTCTTTTATCTCACTCGCACTCTCACTCGCACTCTTTCTTTTACGACGCCATATTAAAGAAACGTAGTGTTTTATTTGTGAAAATATTAAGATAAATAATATATTTACGAATGATAAGTGATTCTTTGACTTTTAGAAGTCTTGCTTGTATAGTTTGTACAATATTTCATCACACACGACGGCATTTTCGATGGTTTTGAGTCATTTTTACTTTTGACTCACTCTGTAGTACGTGAAGTGCATCCGTTGTCGCTGGCAACGTCGGACTGAGGTCAAGGTTTGTGAATCAACCACATTTGAGCGCGTCTGTTTTTGAGCGCGTATAACGTATATAAACCTTTTTTACTTATAATATCATTGGTCAGACGATCTCCGGCCACCGTAGGCGCGGGCATGCGAGCGGCGAGTAAAGGGCGACTCGCTGTCTGACCATGGACCATGCCCGGGTCAACGACGCGTTGTGTTCCACGCACGCCTCAAAGAGTGTCAGCACAATGACGCCCCCTCCCTTAGAGGGCCATATTATAAAGCCTGCCAGGGTCGCGGGACTATAAACAGTAACCGTGACCCTGGAACGTAAAGGGCTATTAAAGGACACCGTGGATTTTAGTCAGTACAAGTCAGACAGTCCCTCCTACCCTGCCCTCAATCATTTGATGATTTTATCACGATAATAAAAAAAAAAGTACACCGCAGTTTGACGTAAAAATTCACGAAATTCATAACGGTATAACCTAACTCCATATTTCACAAACATCACGGGCCTATTCTCAAATATTATTACAAACAAACGCCGATTACATTTCTCAAACACACTAGATTTACAAACATACGGAGACGCAGCATCCTGTGGCACTCGTTAGAGAAGCTCTCATTACGAGCTGCGCCATGGATTAGAAACATTTGTGATCTTCTGCCGAGACCCTACTGTATACTACGTAATGATTTATACGTTGAAATCTTAGTATTTAATCTTTATATTGTACCAGCTAGTGATATCTGAGGAGCTGGCAAAAGTAAGTTCTTAGAAATTAGTTTTTGTACACGACTGCCCCAAAAAACCGAATGTTGATGAATGTGAAATCACGTTTTCCTTATCTCCCTTTCTATGCAGCTAGCCTTTTATGCGCCCAGTGCAAGTTTCTTTAACCTCGTCCTGGCCAAGTGTGGTCCTAATCTGGCCATTTCTGTGCCCTATGCCTGGGCACTGTTGGCACACCCCTATTTTCGGCACTATTTCTGTGGTCAATAGCCATATTGTTCTCATCACACAACACGTATTTTCCTTACATTCTTCTCTATCACTCAGCTTGATTACCTACTCAATTTTCTCTTAAGAAAGCAATTTCGTTCGTTTCAAAGTACCTACAGTTAATTTTCTTTAGTACTGCGTAAACAGTGAGTAGGTAATATTAAATTCAGCAAATTTAAAACTTAGTGCACTTTCTTCCACAACCCGCATTCATCCAATATTTCTTATAACAATACATGAGATACTGTTCACATTGGTGGGAACTTACAACGCAATCATCCCAGACAAACGAAAAAAAAAATTCTGAGAACCAAAACTGCAAATGAAAACTTTACTGAATTAAAACAAACAATAATGTGGAAAAACATTTACACAATTTCATTTGTTACAGATACAACAACCAAAGATGACGCGGTTATATTTCAAACTGCTCTTCTTAACATTCTACTTCATCCAGTCTCACGGCATGATGATCAGAAACGACGCGCTCATATCCAAGATGGTGTCCGACTTCCAGAAAGATAACTCAATGGGACCGCAACAGCAACAGGAGCAGCATGAGAATGAACACCAGAAGCACAAACAAGATGTTCTGGCGATGATGCAGAACGTCCTCTGCAAGAACTTCCCCACAGTACCTTGCGATATGATCGTCCAAGATGAGACCCTAAAGAACCTCATACAACGCTCCATACAGCAGCTAAAGTACAAGAAATTATCGATGGAGAAAACCACACAGTCACCATCCATCTACCAGTTGACGCTATTCCCATCAATAAACAGCGAAGACCTCTCAAATTTTCTTCAAAATAGCGATTCCGTGTACCATAAGAACAAGCAAGAAAAACATAATAGACATAGAATGAGAACAGGTAACAACCACCCTGAAATAAACAAAAATATAGAAGTGAATAAGAATCGGTCGAAATCAAAGAAAGAAATCTCCAGGTCGCTATTCAACGGACGCAAGAAGATCAGGAAGTTCTATCCGCACAAAATAAAGCACAAAGACAAGTTGAAGGGAAGGAAAGACTTCGGAGATTACTCAGAGGAAAAGCTGTCCATGTCCGTGGAAGTTCCGGACATGAACATGGGAGTTCTAGAGATTAGTAGGAAGAGAGATAGAATGAACTACAAAACAGATGCCGACGATGGCGAGGATCCAGTTTGGAGGATAGATTATCTAAAGCATGGCGAGCCAGGACTGAACGTGTTCGGAAACGAACCGGACAGGTTACAGGAGAAACTTGTGAAGACAGGTCCTAATGTCATCGTCAACGACAATATTCTAGAACCATCGCCGCGGAAAGACGTGCTGCATCCAGATGTGTATATCAAGAAGAACTACAGGAAAAACAATATTCTAGAATTAAATTCCAGCACCCTCGATTAGGTTGGTATTATGTTAGGTTTTTTGAATAAAGTATAAAGTTTACTAAATTCCTATGTGTTTTACAATCCCCGCACAATATTATTAATGCCGGGCCTATATTATGTGATGAGGAGGGATGACACTCATGTGACTAAGAGATTGATGAGTATGCATGTTTATGGATGCGAGAGGAAGAGGAAGGCTAAAGAAAATATGAATGGATTATCTAAGGTTTCATATGAAAGAAAAAGGAGTAAATGATACTGTGACGTCTGATAGGGGAGAATGGAAGAAAAAAAACGTGTTGCGCCGACCCCAAGTAGAATGGGATAAGGACAGGAAGATGATGATTGAAGCCTAATATTATAATCCTAAATCACTAGAGCGAGCCTCAGTACCTAGTCGCATAATAAATGATGTATAACATCGGAAATCTCACCTTGGTTGGTACGACTTGCGACTAGGGTTACCATATCTCAGGATTTGTCCTGAGAACTAAGGATTTTTACGGTTTTCTCAGGATTGCGGCCGGATTTAAGTAATATCAGGAAATCTCAGGATTTATTTTACTTTTCACAAAGAATAGTATTTGCAGATTTTTTTTATTAGACAAACAAATAATAATCTTCTATATAATTATCATAACATTATTATCATATTGATACTAATTTTAAAATCGATTTTGGTCTTGTGGATTGCACATATAAAATCGAATCTTAAAATCTATGAAACCTATGGGAGAGATAGATGGTAAAAAAACCTATCCGCACGCACTGCGCACACGACAAAGTTGTAAAACTCGAGAAAATCTTTGGATTTTCCCACGTTTTTATACACTCACTTTTCTTGTTTGTTTTTTAATGATTGAAATTCAGACTTTATCTCCAGACTTTTAAATTTTCTATCTGGTAACCCTATGTGCAACGCGTGAGTGAAATCCGCAGTGTATGAAAAATTAAAATTTTACGACATTTTAAGTTGTTAAGTACGTTTGAGAGAAACTTTTCAAACTGTAAAAAATCTCAGGATTTTTCAATGGAAATCAGGCCTTTTCTGCCTTTTCTCCGGACTTTTGATTTTTCCCACGTTTTTATACACTCACTTTTCTTGTTTGTTTGTTTGTAAGTTTGTTTGTTTGTTTGTCGTTCCGGTTGGACTTTTGCAACTCAATTTTGAGGCACTTCCCGATAAGCTAGCATGCTGAAATTTTGTACACGCTTTGAGTTCTGATGACAATACATGACTAGCTAAGAAACGTCATAACAAATCCAATATGGCGGCCTCCCCAAGATGGCGGACTGGCTGTTTGAACCCCACCCCCATGATATGGGTATCAAATGAAAGGGTTTGCTGTCAGGAATACGAAAAAAATAGTCACGGGACATAAATCCAATATGGCGGACGTCCAAGATGGCAGACAGGCTATTTGAAATGCACCCCTGTGATATGGATATCAAATGAAAGGGTTTGCTATCAGGAGTACGAAAAAAATAGTCACGTGACTTAAATCCAATATGGCGGACGTCCAAGATGGTAGACTGGCTGTTTGAAATCCACCCCCGTGATATGGGTATCAAATGAAAGGGTTTGCTGTCAGGAATACGAAAAAAATAGTCATGTGGCTAGGCCATGTGATTCGCTACTATCTTTTTATTACATACGTAAACGCTGTTGTAATCTAAAACAATGCTTATCACAACAGATTAGAGTCCAACTGTCATGTTATGAATAAATAATCATTCGTCGAGAGAAAACATCTTTGTCGCGTAGTTTGTGTTCATACGGCCATAGAGAGTAGACGTTTGACAATGGCACGACCTGTATTGTCGACACATGTGTTGGATACTTCTACTGGAACTCCAGCAGCGGGGATTTTCGTTGAATTATACAAGAAAAAAGATAATACATGGACACTATGGCACAGCACGATGACATCCAGTGATGGCAGAATACAGTTTCCATTTTCACATGACTCGATGGCGGATGGAACTTATAAATTGTTGTTCAAAGTTGGTGATTACTATAAAATGCAAGATAAGGAGACTATTTACCCGGTTGTGGAGGTAATGTATTATAATAATAAAACTTTTTTTTATTTAATTGTTGGACAACGAAATAAAATAACACAGGCATGATTTTTATTGAGACTACCGCCTTTTAGCTGGATAAAAAGTCTCTACGGCTCACTAATCATCTCATTTTTCAAAATATAATTATGAGAAGGAAGTAAATAAAAACACTTTGTGAATGAATCTCGTGTAAAGTAGGTAAAATTAATATTAAAATTTGTATTGTTAAACAATTTATGTTGTGAAGAGACATAACTTTATTTTACAAAGTAAGTATTTTTATGAGAAATATCACACAATGTGGTTGAATATTAGGTTGTACAACGTTTTCATTCAACGAATACCGGCACAAACCGCAAACACATTTTAATAACGATTCTGTTACTTTATTTAGCTTCATCAACTGTGATATCAACATGAATAATTCATTAAAATTTAGACTTCTCCGTTTTATAACAAGTTCTTTTATTCGCATTTTCGCAGTGAACCTTCGAGTTATATCTAATAAAGTTACCCACGCGTATATAAACATGATAAGGTTATCTTATCTGTGAATAAAAATTAATTCGCTGTGTATTTACTGTGCCACCGTTTTCTGCTACCAAGGGGTTCATAGTTCATTGACCTAACTTTGAACTTACGACCTTACGATATCTCGCGTTGTTTATAAATTTCTTCACGATGAACTAAATCAAATCTTACCTAATTGAATTTTTTCGTTTGTTACGATTGAATCTCTACAAAGCAAACATTGATTTTAATAAAATTAACGTTCATTATAATTGTTTTTAAAACAGGTTTCAAATAACTTGTAAGCGCCATCTATTCAATGACATACGAAACTCAAGTTAATCTATTCAGTACTAGATGGCGTTAGTTGTTCCCAATTGGCGATACCAGATAAAATTAACACATAGTTTTTTGGTTTCTGCTATTTTCCAGATAACATTCAACACGAAAGATGGCCAACACTACCACATACCTTTGCTGCTAAGTCCCTATGGATACTCCACCTACAGAGGAAGCTAATCTTTAGTCAAACCAGTTCCTATTACAATAAATAAGTTCTCATTTTTAAAGTTGCCTTTTCATTATTTCCTACTTTGAACACTGTTTTAGTCACGCTTATCTTCTTCTTCCTGCCCTTATCCCATTCTACTTGGGGTCGGCGCAACACGTTTTCGTCTTCCATTCTCCCCTATCAGTCGTCACAGTATCATTTACTCCTTTTTCTTTCATATCATTCCTTAGACAATCCATCCATCTTTTCTTTGGCCTTCCTCTTCCTCTCCATCCATCAACATTCATACTCATCACTCTCTTAGTCACATGGGTGTCATCCCTCCTCATCACATGTCCATACCAAGATAGACGATTCCCTTTCATTTTTTCTGTAACAAGCGCCACTTTCAAACTTCCCCTTATAAACTCATTCCTTACTTTATCCATTCTTGTCACTCCACACATCCATCTCAACATCCTCATCTCCGCTACATGCAATCGTTTCTCATCCATCTTTTTCACAGCCCAGCATTCCGATCCATTTTAGTCACGCTTATCTGTGCTTTATGTGCAAATATACTTCTACAAGTACCATCCTTCCGAAGAGGGCGACAGTGCCACAGCTATGAGACACTGCCCTCCTACCGGGAATCGAACCCACTGAATAATTCTTGCGATTACTCCTGGACCAAAGGACGGAGTTCATATAATCAGTAGCGTGCTAGATACATGCATGATAGTAGCAAGTCTTAATATTTAAGAAAAATAAACATTGCCCCACACCAGGGGCAAACAAAGAAACTCAAATACACGCCCACACTCGAAACAATAGTCTTGATGATCATGCAAATATTTGCTCCGCGCGGGAGTCGAACCCGCGACATGCCGCTCAGCGGTCGTTGCGCTCAGCAGTCCGATCGCTCAGCCTATGTGGTTGAACTAGGTAAGTCGCTACTTTGCCCCCTACCTATTAAACTCAAGCATTTAATGTTTAGTTATTTAATTCATTAATCTCATGTAATATTATGAGTAGGCCATAAAACAATTGTATAATAATATAATATTCCACAACTATCACACAACGCCATCTAGTCCCAAGCTAAGCAGAGCTTGTGTTATAACTGATAAACATACTTTAGTATTTATTTCTAAATACATACATATTATAGATAAATTACACCCAGACACAGAACAAGTGATCGTGCTGTCCTGGGTGGGAATCGAACCCACGACCTCCGGCAAAGCAGTCAGGGTCTCTAACCACCAGACCAACAGGCCTGCCTGTTTAATGATTATGAAGATTGAAAAGGCTGAATACTCCACCCATCCCCCATTGAATAGCAATAATCGTAAAGCGTTTGAATTCACTGTAAATACTGCAACAATGGAGCATTATACTGAGCATTGTTGCATTTTAGTACCTATCTACTAAACCAGTATTCAGAAGTACCTTACTACCATTTTACAAATTTTCATGTTTACAGGAAATGAAATAAAAATCCAACATTTCAATTTTACATTTTATATTGATGCTTTTATATGAAAAACTTAAGCAATCTAAAAACCTGCAAAATTGTATCCGTTCATAACAAACTATTTAATTAAAAATTACGTTTCATTATTCCATTAACTACAACATGATTGTGTCATAGAAAAACAAATCGTGTTGCGTTACGCCAAGAGCACATTATTGCGTTTGCGTAGAAAATCTTTTTGTTGGAGCAAATTAGGTCACTAGCTTTGTAATTTGTATTTATTTATCAGACAACTACATTATTACACTAGTAAGTCGTACAGTCACAAGCATTAGGTACACTTATCATTTATTCAATACATTCCAGTACCCTTAGCACGAGTTTTCACTCTTCTACTTTACAGCGTCTTTCCAGTATTTACAGCGTTTCTTGTATGAAAAAATGGAACAGCGCCTCTGCAGGCGTAGCATGGCGCCGTAGAAAGGGGTTTTGTCGACGGAAGAAAAGACAAAATGACAGAACGTCGAAATATTTTTAGCGTTTTGAGCATGGTAATGTAAAAAATATAGAAAATAAACGTTTTATTCTTCAATATTGTACGAATGGTGTCATATTTTTTCAAAAAAACAGTCGATTTGTATAGAAATAACGATGAAATAACTTTGTCTATTCTTGGTAGAATAGAGATAGAATCGCCATGCTACGCGTGCTGGTGTGCGAAGAAGGAACTAATTTTTTCCTTGAAAATTGTCAATTTAAAATTGTCAAAGTTCCAGTTTACTTTACGTCTCAAATACTGAAAACTCGTGCTAAGGGTACTGAAATAGCGGTTGAACTTTGAAATGAGAAATATTTTATATAAACATAGAATCTTATACTTAAGTAAGTAGGTACCTAGTTTATGCTCGTCACTGCACAAGGCAAAAACAACCATTTAACTAATTAAAATCTTTTTTCTAACGCATGAATCAAGCTATTGACCCAGAAAATTGTAACTTCATTTCATAATTTATGAGATCGTTACTAGAAAAACGACGGAGTTCTGCCCGAACAAACATAAAAAAATTATATACAGGGTGTTTGGCAGAACGTTGAACATACGAAAATGGTGGATAGGTGGGGTCATCTGCTACTTACTCAGCCCAAATTTATTTGGCCCTGGCCCAATGGATATTAAAAAAAAATTTTTTTTCTTTCTTCTTGTTTCACCACTTTCTTAACTTTAAAGTGTATTTGTTAAGTTTAAATATCAATTTAAATATCCAGTGGGCCAAGGCCAAATAAATTTGGGCTGAGTAAGTAGCAGATGACCCCACCTATCCACCATTTTCGTATGTTCAACGTTCTGCCAAACACCATGTATAAACAACCGAATTGAGAAACTCCTCCTTTTGGAAGTCGGTTAAAAAAATGGGCAACAACATGTAGAAAATCGTGTATTACATGGTAGTAACTTGTAATAATATAGTCAGATTTATTTATAGGGCATATTGGCGTAACATAACATAATTGTATATTGTTCCATGTGCTTGAACATCCCTACATACTATGTGTTAAAGTTTACACAATAACAGTTCAGTTATATTGTAAATATATGAAGTTTATTGAGTTATAGGTACTATCTATTATTACCTAATTATGAACATAATAAGTCTCTATATAATTATGAAATATTTATATTATATAATATGGAAAATGCCTAAATAAATTAGCCTAGATTCTAACAAAACATGTCTACCTGCACTTGTTAAGTATAGTACTAAAATTTATTGCGTTCTTCAAATCGTTCACCATTACAAAATAGATCTACAGTTATTCAGAAATAAGATAGAAAAAAAAACACTTCACTCACAACTAATATTGTTCCTAATTTCCTAAATTAGATTACTTACCTACAATTAGTAACTAGCATTAGAGTCGATACATCACCCTGCTACAGTTGTTAGACTGCCAATAATTAAATCAAACATTTAACAAACTAAAAATAAATGCAATCTGTGTTTCATTGTCTTTAAATATAAAATATACTTCTTCAAACTCAACTAGATGCCTGTTCATTAGATATAACAACTAAACATTTTCAATTATATTATAATAAAATTCTTTAAAACTATAAAAATATTAATAAAAATATGCAAACTGTCACAATTAGAACTATAAGCTACGCTGGAGCACAGTTCACTACTAAAAAAATTGCTTTCAAGTTTGTAATCTCACAATTATGTTCTAGTCTATCTTAACTATGAGTATACAGGTTTGTAACAATGTTTGGCAACTCGCAGCAGCGGCTGGCATGAAGTCTCTGTAAGGTAAATGGTCATAGTCATCAGTAAACGCTGTGGGTCGGTTTAGACACCATTTCTTCGTACACAACACTACAGTCACAGTTCTATCACAATTTGTCCAATGTCCTTTTCTTCGTTGCTTCAACTTGACAGCCCTATTCCGTAGCAATGTCTTTTGCTATATTTATTACTAAACCTTACCCGATATTGTTGTAGATATTCAAGACAAAGGAAATTATTTGACTTTGGAATAAATTAAATGTTATTGATTGCAGTCTTCGCTGTAATGATCCTTGAATACTACCTAGTTGAAAGGTCACAGTTCACTACAAATAGATATTTTATGGCCAATTTTGATCATCAATTTCCTGACTTACATCCACTGCTAGAATTTTATTTTCTGACTAAGTTACATTTTACTAAAATAAATTGTTAAACTTATGCATGACACCTATATTATTCAAAAACACAAATAAAGTGCAGTCTGTAAGATTTCCACCTTGATTTTGAAGATAGCTGTTGAAAAATATTTATTCAAACCTCCGGCTTGAAACATCGTTTGACTATGAGAAAATCCAGGCTGCTTCATAATTTTATACATTTACCTGTGTCAGGCTGCGAAAAAAACATGATTAGGGTACAGGAGTAGTGTGATTCTTCCAGAATCAATACTTACCATGTAGGACGTCGTGTTTCTGAGTGAAGACCCTCAGAAGAAGCTTTGAGCGGCGACATCTAGTGTAGTGAAATCAGAATCAAACCATTAGAATCGGAATATTTTTGCATACCAATGTACCACAACCTTGGACCTTATCAACATGAGAATAAAGCCTTTTTTCGTATGTAAACCTTGAGGAATTATCTTTGTGAAAGTTGAGTCTTTTGGAGCAAATAATTACACAATCCATTGCTAACACTTAGTAATGAGTCTTTTCTCTTCTATTATTATCAGTCTTGTTTCATACATAACTAGTGAAGAACCTTCATCACCTAATAGATAAATAAAATCACAGAATATTTTTGGTATATTGACTAGAAATGTTTGACTGACCTGTAATCCAACCCTGCAAACAAAAGTGAATGTTATGCAGAAAGTAATAAAGCTCAAACCCACCTATTTCCCTTCTTCTTGTCCGACGACCTCTTTATATCTGGCGATCATAAGTTTTTTAACTGTGTCTCTGTATGTCTCCCCGGGGGTGGGTGTGTAGATGCCTCTCTTCTGTCCTAGACCTGCCAAACTCGGCCGTTGTTCAGCTTCAATAGGCGCGATTCTTCCTTGTTCTTCTTTACCTAAACCTCTTCCTTCTGACCAGCCCATCTTTTGCAGCATCTTCCCACCAATCGTGTCGACAACTGAGGGAGGAGGGTGCGGCGCCATTGGTGGAGGCATCGAGTCAGGCGGATCGTATCGCTTTCTGATGATGGGCGGTTCATCTTCACCGAACTTCAGTCGTCTCTCTGCCGCTCTGTCTCTGTAGCCATTCATTTGCGGGATCAGTTCGTTCTTCTTGCGATACTCTGCTAGGTTCTGCTTGTGTAGGTCTGACAGTGACTTGTGTTTGTTTAGTACCTCCGCGGACGGGAAGCGTCGCTTACAAATGAGGCAGGTCAGCTTGGCCCAGTCTATGATGCCCTCGTCGCTGTCAAAAGTGCTTTCTGCGTCAGCTACCCTTTTCATAAGGAAGTCATCTCCAGTTGGTGGGGGAGATATTTCCCTGACGTGAGTCAAGGAAGGACCAGAACCTAACACTGAGAAGCCTATGTCAGCAGAGCCTTTACTGGCACTCGTGTCTAAAGGCTGCTCCATAACAATGTTGCTTCTAGCATTCTCTTTCTTTTGATTCAGTGTTCGTGCCCACCTCTCCATATCTTTGGCTATCTTTTTGGCAACTTTCACTTTGTCCTCCTTATCTTTCTTTTTCTTTTCCTCTGGTTCTTTAGCTATAGTGTTCTCAGAGGTGGCCGTGGGTGGGTTGGGCAGCTTGGGCTGCTCAGTGTTCTGATGAGCCTGTGTGGCTGCTATGTAAGTGTTGTTGGTGGCATCCCAGTACATGTACTGGTTAGTTTGACTGTTGTAGAAGTACTGACTAGTGCCGTCATAGTACAGACCTGTGGCTGGGTCATAGTAATAACCGGAAGTCTCATCATACATGAAAGTCCTAACATCAGGTGGGGTGTACACTGTTTTACCATCACCAGTGGGGGCTTTGACTACGGGAGCAGTCTGTACAGTGGATGTCACAAAAACTGGGACACTCACTGGTGTCCAGGCCATGTGCCGAGCCTGAGCAGCTGAGATAGCAGATTGAGCAACAGCAGCCGCCGCATTCACACGGTCTGCCTCGGACATGGACTGAGCACTCGAAGTGTAATTAGACATTTGAGCATAATAGGAAGAATAATCTGCACTTGGAGGTTTAGAAATTTTCTTTGGTTCATTATAGAAACTAACAAGGACTTCTCGCCCGTCTATCTCTAACGGTGGCTGGAGAGATGCTAACTCAGAGTGAGCGGCTGTAGAGTCAGCAATGGAATTAAAATTGATGTAAGCTAAGCACTTTGACGCCCCAGTTAAAGT
This sequence comes from Agrotis exclamationis, assembly GCA_950005045.1. Taxonomy (NCBI): domain Eukaryota; kingdom Metazoa; phylum Arthropoda; class Insecta; order Lepidoptera; family Noctuidae; genus Agrotis; species Agrotis exclamationis. Next base: position 17,672,082 of record OX465440.1, read on the forward strand.
TTCTCTGCCAATAGTGATGCCTGCTATGGAATCTAAAACAGTCTTTGAGCATCTAGCCTTAATTACCTCTAATATTTTCTCTTCAGTTGTCAAAGCATCTAATCTTCTAAATAACAACCGTTTAGTGATGCCTGCATTCTCTGACAGGAGGTTCCTCTCATTGTCACCACCATAGACTATGCCATCTGACCTCTTTCCCTGACAGTTCCTTCTGTAGCACACTTGACGCCTCTTGAAGTTGTAAAGTCCACACTTGCAGAACCAATCCCCCGGGGAAGCATTGATGGTCTGATTTTCATCATGTTTGTCTCTGGTGTCGTATTTACTCTCGTAGTCTAAGTCCATTCGGTCGTGACTGCCCGAGCGGCTTCTAGACTTAGAACTAGCTTTGCGATTCACGTCGCTAATGGTGGGCGGCGACGGCGGTGCCGGTACGTCGCGGTCGCGCTCGTCGTAGCGCTTGGGCGAGCGGCGGCGGTCACGGTCGCGCGGGCGATCGGGCCGGTCGTAACGCTCGCGGCGGTAGCGATCGCGGCGCTCGCGGTCTTCGTCGCGGTCACGGTCGTGGCGTTCGCGGTCGCGCTCGGGGCGATCATGGTGGTGGCGATCGGTGCGGCGATCAGGGCTGGCGCTGCGGCGCGGCTCCCAAACTGGTGAGCGGCCGCGACGCTCGGGGCTGTTGCTGCGGCGCGGCTCCCACACAGGAGAGCGCCCGCGGCGGTCGGGAGTGGCGCTGCGGCGCGGCTCCCAGACAGGAACGCGCGCGCGGCCCTCGGGCCACCTGTCGCCGTCGCCCCAGCGCGTGTTCCTCTCATCACGGCCTCGCCACGACATCGCACACGCCTGTGAACATCACCCGTACGAATAAAGCGACTGTACTCACAAACCTTTCGACGAACGCCGCAGTCCCGTTGCCTCCATGTTGGTTGGCCTAATAATCGCCGTTCAATAACCTTTCTCTTCGCCATACTTTGTTTACCTGCGTAGCAGTCACTGAGACGAGAATGTATGCCCTTAATTACACACGGTTAACACACACGATTTATTTTATAAAATTAGGTAATCTTTACACTGTTATAATGTAATTATAATAAAAACTCGTAATTACGGATTCTCAAAAAAAATGCGTCGACGACGCCATATTTTTCTAGTACGTTTTGACTTTGACGTTTCGTTTTGTGTCTATGGTTTAAGTTGACGCATTTGACGTAATGCAAAATAGAGATTTCAATAGTTTTTAGTTTTACTAAAACAATATTCCCCAGAATGTTAAATCAGCTGATAACCGAATAGTAAAATTAATGTACGAAAAATCTTGATAAAAAAAACATACCTACGTATTAGGGACGAATATAGATGATGAAATATCATTTTGTGAAATCGCAAATAAACAGTTTTTTTTTCGAATGGCAATTAAAATCCACTACTAAAATATGAACTCGATTTGAAATGCACATAATCACGGGTAAGTAATATATGATATAACTACAAAATCTCTAATATTTGCAAGAGATAACAACTGAATATATAATTTTATTTGATATAACGATCTGTTAATATAATAAACGATTGACATAATTTTATAATGACTAATTTTTATAAGCATAACAATCAATGAGTATAAAATCGTTTTGTATACCACTCAAAAGACATAAAACTTAGTTGGTCTAATTTTTTTTTGTTCCTGGTAAGTAATCTAGCTCTAATATACCTAGTAATAGTGCCACCTGCCACAAGCGGGGCTCCTTTTTCTGCGTACAGGGTTTAAAGTAACCTAACCTGTCCGTGTCGGGGTGTCCCAAGTCCCGAGCTCGCTTCGCTCGCTCTTGCATCCTAGGTCAAATAACTAATTACTACCTGTCATGCCGGCTCGACGGAGCCCCGCTTCGCGGGGCTCCTATTTCTACGTGCAAGGTTTAAAGTAACCTAACACGAAGGGGATGGCGGGGTCTTTCAGACCCCGCCATCCCCTTCGAACCTAACCTGTCCGTGTCGGGGTGCCCCAAGTCCCGAGCTCGCTACGCTCGCTCTTGCATCCTAGGTAAATTAACTGATTACTACCTGTCATGCTGGCTCGACGGAGCCCCGCTTCGCGGGGCTCCTATTTCTGCGTGCAGGGTTTAAAGTAACCTAACACGAAGGGGATGGCGGGGTCTGAAAGACCCCGCCATCCCCTTCGAACCTAACCTGTCCGTGTCGGGGTGCCCCAAGTCCCGAGCTCGCTACGCTCGCTCTTGCATCCTAGGTAAAATAACTGATTACTACCTGTTATGCTGGCTCGACGGAGCCCCGCTTCGCGGGGCTCCTATTTCTGCGTGCAAGGTTTAAAGTAACCTAACACGAAGGGGATGGCGGGGTCTTTCAGACCCCGCCATCCCCTTCGAACCTAACCTGTCCGTGTCGGGGTGCCCCAAGTCCCGAGCTCGCTACGCTCGCTCTTGCATTCTAGGTAAAATAACTGATTACTACCTGTCATGCTGGCTCGACGGAGCCCCGCTTTGCGGGGCTCCTATTTCTGCTAGCAAGCTTTAAAGTAACCTAACACGAAGGGGATGGCGGGGTCTTTCAGACCCCGCCATCCCCTTCGAACCTAACCTGTCCGTGTCGGGGTGTCCCAAGTCCCAAGCTCGCTTCGCTCGCTCTTGGATACAATTTTTTTCTAGTAACAATAGCAATCGTGAAGGCAAACCATCAAAGTCCAAAGGATAAGCCAAAGTCATCAAAGAAAATAGTTTAAACGTTAAATTATATGTTTCAAACGTTATCATAATGATTTTCGCTTAAATAAACGTTATATCAAATAAAATTATAGGAAATGAGATTTAGAGTAACACAAACATTATGTGTAAAGAAATTATATCAATCGTTGGTATATCTCACGTTGATTATATCATGTGAACGTTATTGAAATGAAAATATATCAAGTAACTTTATATGAAATGAGACGCACCCCATAATCACACATACAAGCTTGGCAAAAACAGTAGAAAACCGGAAGTCGCCACTGTCTTCTCGCTACCAGCACTTTGAATGATTTTATTTTATTTATTTTCACTTATTACGTTAGTTTTATGGCACAATAATAAATCTTACAAACCTGCGTCTTTGTTTACATCAAATATCAAATATTTTAAAACGTTGTCAGCAAATAAAAATATTAGTTCCGTTTCAAGACGTTCTGGCCAAGCTTGTATTTATCTACTACAGTCTAAGTCTATTTCAGTCCGTATCACAGAATAGATGTCAGCAACAGCATCGCTTGTTCCAAAATCATCGGACTAACGGGGTGCGTGTGCCGTGTGAAGGATGGATTGCACCTTCCCCTATTCCCTAGCCAACTTTCACAGATAAAATTGGCCCCTTTATACATAACTTGATGCGTGCTTGATGGCAAATAATTGTAAAAAAAAATATCAGCCGAACTAATTTTGGAAGCATATATTTTTTATGCATGCGGGTAATTAATGAAAGACAAACAATAGAATATTTTTTTACTTTATTTTATTGACCATGTCATAAAATACTAAGTAGTAAATTGATAAAAGTAATTATAAGCAGAATTTCTATAGAATACCTAGCTATCTAACAAATGACTACAGCCAAATAAGCGCTTAACTCATAATACTTATAACTAATCATACTTATTATGTAGGTACTTAGAGTAACATAGACTAAATAATTGAACAGAACTGACAAGCTAGTTGATGCCTTTGTGTAAAATATCTTTTTAGTCATGCCAAATACATTTTTGGAAAATTCCAATATTTGAAATTTGAATTAAAAAGGCGTTCAGTCATGTTTTTAATATCTAATGGCATTATAATACCTACTCCTGAACAAATGTGACGTGTGTAAATCTAAATTCATTATTTTTACAATTACTGCTATAAAAGTGTTAAACATTAAAAAGCGTAATACGTTTATTTACTGTTGATTACGGAATGTAGGTATACAATATATTATCATGAATGAATGTAAAGGCGTTGATAAATACTTCGCCATTATTAAAAACTCCCTATTACATTTAAATTAGAAAACAAAGAATTACTAGACATGCCTCACGGCTCACTTTTGTAAAATAAGTGTATATCTAGGTAATAAACAGACACCAATCTAAACAATAACATTACACTGGAAGTGTCTTTTGCATAAACACAATCACTTTGATTGCTACCTGCAAGCCAAATAGACCCAAGAAGCTTACTTGTGTTAGTGGCAATAAGTGAATGGGTGTAACACAAGTTAAATTCAAGCGTCTTCCAGACTTGCCAGGAATATGACGTTCTTTGACGACGAGAGGACTTAATGTTGTGGTACGAAGGTCGTGGGTTCCACAAAACATGCAAGAAAAAATTACTCAAACGTTTCTTAAAATTACCTTGAGCAGCAAATTATTAAAACTTTTTGCCCGAGTTTTTTGATGATATTGATGATATGATATGATGTTTAATGTGTGAGCTTAGCTTATCTAGGTTCCGCCGTGGCAACCATGTTTTTACTGATTATATTATTAATGCTGCCAATTTTACACTTTGTGTATTATTTCTTATCAACTTATCACCGCGTAACATACTTATAAAGATATCCAAACATTATAGTGAATTTATTGGTCGTAGCATGTGGCATAACGCCTCTTTTACTTAAGATTTTGAAAAGGCTCGAAGGTTGCACCGCTGACGCCGAGGTAATGGTCAATCCATTGGAAGCGAGAAGCACACGATCAATCGTTATGGTGATGCTTGGTCGAGACCTATATCTAGCAGTGGTAGTCTTTTGACTCAATAATGATGACATAATCTCCTAATCCCAACTTCTGACGACGATACAGCCCGAATTTTAGGCAAGACATTTACGGCGTTTAAAATCACGACTAGTCGTTTTTTTTTTTAATTTAGCCCACATCTTAGCGCTCAGGTAATTTTTCAGGCTTGGTGTTCGAGTAAAGATTTAGTTGCTCTCAGTACTGAGCTGTTCCTCATCATCGTCAACGTCACATTCCTGGTAAACGTAACACTAGTCTTTTCTGCCGGTGAGGAGATGTTCTCGAAGCGTCAGGATCTCGCGCTCGATGTTCTCCCGGGCCGCTGACTCGAAGCATTCGAACTCGGGAGTATGGAACAGCTTTGGTATTTGGTTGAATTGGTTTAGCACCTGGAAATTGAGGAAATAAGTATATAGTTGTGTAGGTAAAGCATGGGCCTTCGTTGCCTGATGAAAAATAAAGAAAAAAAATATATAAAATGAGATAAAAAGATTGGTTTAACTCAAGATCCAATGACTGAGCTACTGTATTATTTTAGGTTTTTTCACCTGTCTGTAACATTTTTGAATTTTATGAAGTTTACTTTAATAGTTTCATGAAGTTTGTAATTTTCATTACTTTCAGCACACGTTATTTGTGTGTAAATCCAGACATCCGAAAAATTGGCAATTTCTAAAGAATAAACTGATAGGTATTCCTTAGTTTCACAAAACAAAACTCACCTTAATCCTCAACTCGACATAGTTATCATGCGTGAGCTTCGAATACTCGGCCCTCACAAGCTTAGCATGAGCATCGTACTCCTCCCTGGAGGCCGCCAGCACGGCCAGCTCACAGTCACCGAACAGCTGCAGGTCCCGCAGGGGGGCCGGGCCCGCCGGGGTGGGGGGGCCGCCCGGGGAGGGGGGGGACTGAGGGGGGGAACCTCGCGACCCGGAGGGGGAGCCCGACCCCTGCGACCCTCCTGAAGACCCGGAGTCCGGGGACATCGCCTCATTGTCGTCCGCCATGTCTACTTTTTAGGGAAATTTTGAGAATTAGTGTCATAAGTCTTGTAGAAACTGTTTGTAATCTAATATCATTTTCAATTTCGTTGCAGGATCCAAGCCAGGTAAATTCATTACCCGCGACACGTTTCTGAGCTTTCCTGGTGGTTGCCACTGTTTGTCCAAAAATAAAATCTTATCTCAGTAATATCACACTAGTGCTCATATGACAATTTGCAACGCAACTTGCGTTTCCTTCGAGTAACTACTGCCGCATTGAAGCCGCGACGCGTGTGTTCTGAGGTTTAGTAACTATTATCATGCGTATTCTTCGCGCCTATAACTTGTGGCCAAGCGAATTAGGAATGGATACTTAGACTATCCCTTTTATATTAGGTATGTAAATTATAGTCACCATCAATAGGATCATCAGCTGTCGTCGAATCTGGAACATTAGAATCGCCAGGGGTCGTCGAATCTGGCACTACTGGTGGTACAGGTATCGCGAAAGGAGGTGGTGGGATTGTGGCAATTGCTTCAGCTGTGGCTGCGGCTGCGGCTGCTGCCGAGGCTGACGCTGAGTCCGCGGGGCCTCCAACAGCCTCATTAGTGTCCACATCTGTGGCCTCTCGCGTCTCAGCGTCCGCGTCAGTCTGCTCGGTGGTGGAAGAGGACTCTTCATCTGCAGAACTTGCAGGAGAGGAGGGTGTGGAAGTAGCAGCTGACTCGGAACTATTGCAGTTCCCACACCACGTGGCCTCGTCGTCTGTGAGGAGAGCTAGGATGTACGATGTCAGGTCTTGCTGTGGAGTGACGGTTCTGCATTAGTCGTTGCTCTATGGCATGTTTTTTTGTTAATACTTTATAATCACTATTACTGAATATTATTTATAACAATACTACCATGTTACTATATTTTGGATACGAATTCAGATTAAAAGCATTTTCAGAAAACAGAAATACCTACGTGCCATGATCATTTTCATTCATTGAACAATACCTCACAACGTGCAAATATTGGCACAGATTGATAAATTGGCAGCCCAGTTTTGCTCATACATTAGTTGACTGCAATCATTGTCGCATAACCAATTGATTACATACATTGTCTTTGAAGCACTTATATTTTATTACGCTCCAGTCATCTTTATGTGACTATACGTAGGTACTATACAAGAATTAGACAATATGTGATTTTCTTCAGTAGGTAACTAAACTGTGAAGCTACAGGATGTCAGTAAAATTAGGTATTCTATACATAACAGGAAGACTAGATTAAATAGAGCATGTTGACCCGAATTTTAGATTATGTAACAAGTAAACGAAATTATCATAATGTATGCGGTACTGGAAAAATAGAACTCCAATTCATATTGAAATTCAGGGCAAGATGTCTCAGAGATTTTGTTGTAAACAAGTTCGAGATTAAGAGAAGCCCGTGAAATTCGTACTTTGAAGTAGTATTTTTAATGATGAATAATGTGTTAATAATTATTCATAATGTCGAAAGTTTGGCATTTTGTATTGTTTCATTTTAGGTACCTTCATTTGTCGACAACTTGCAAAGATATTAAACTGCTCAAGCCACATTTTGTTCTGTTTTGTTTGACCTTTACAAAGCAGATGAGACGAGTTTGATGCAACAAAAACTACCTTTGAGAGCCTAAAGCGAAAAATAACAGCCAATTCATAAAAATGACTTCTACGGAAGACTGTTTTGTACTAGTAATCTACTACTGTAGTAATCTGAAGCTAGTTATCTAAACTACTTACTTTCTAGACAGAAAGACCAATAATATCCGTATGATTTTTTCTGTCCGTAACTACATTAATGAGTTCCAATTGCATCAGTTTATTTTTACCTACATCGCGACGTCGGTAGCCTCTTGTAGGTAATCGAATAAAGAATGACGTTGTTGTACTCACCGACTGCGGATGTAAGCGCAGCAAGTCAGACAACAGTTTGACGGTGAGTTCGGACGGCGTGTGCCTCAGCACTATCGCTAGTTTGAAAGCCGCGGGTTGGATCACATCGTCCATGCCTTTGTTGAGCAAGTTCTGCCAAACTCCTGCCTGTAAGCCACCAATGGATAACGAAATTAGGATTGTGATCGAGGATCGAGTAGAATACAAGTAAAGGAGAATGCAAGTTTGTGGTGTACATGGTGTGTGTAATCGTTGGAATGAAGGGTTCAGGACGAAATAAGACGCTGTGTGTGAAAGTTGAATGATATAATGTTTTTATGATACATCAATGAAAATAATGGAAGTTATTTTTACTGATGTTTTAATAACAATATCAGTGATCAAAAATATTGGTTGTGTTATAACAATTCATAAGTACGTACCTGGTTGAGATGATAAGAGCAGTAATAATTATTGTTAACATAGGTAGATCTTAATGTTTGTGGTTTTAAATTATATTTTCCTGCTGTGTGAGAGGGATAGCAAGCTAAGTGTTATGAACACAAGTGATATTTCACCATCTATCACATCATACAAGATTTATAAGCCCAATTATTCAAATTAGGCTGAAAGTCAACACCTTTTGACCCATAAGTGAGACAAATCTTTTGTTTCTCCTAGTCCTTTCCCGCAAATAAACACTTCACTAATACGTAGTAAAGCATCTACAAATAATAACGAATTTAATAATTATTATGCTACTGAAATTCCTCAGAGTTATACTTTTGAGACAATAGTTTCGCTCAGCTTGCAGCCCTAGCGTCGCAATCTTACTAGAGCCTGGTGGCCTACCATGACGTCGTCTTTAGGTTGTAGGAAAGAGACAGAGGTATACAAGTCGTCTAGCGCCATCTCGTTCCCTGAGCGGAATTACTGACGCTTTAAGACGTCATGGTAGGCCATTATAATCTATACCTGATAAGCCACGCAGTTTCTGAGCGTGTGCCAGAGGGACTCTGGTGGGGAGGCCTCCTCCACCTGCTTCCACGCGTCATCAGCGTCGGGCGCCACCAGCGTGTTGCAGGCGTTGCGCCACATGCGCATGGCCGAGCAACCCTGGGGCTCGCCCGACGGCACTGGGGCTGACATCACTGGAAATAGAGAGATTAACTGTTACTGTTGATGTTATGATATAACATGATTCGTTACTATTAATCAGAAGCTTTAAAAGACTGACAACCAGTCTTACCATAGGGTATCGTATTACCCAGTTACTTGGTTATGGAGGTCTGATAGGCAGTCGCACCATGTAATATACTGATATTACGCTGCATCTGGTTCGACTGGAAACCGACCCCAATATAGTTGGGACTTAAGGCTAGACAGATGATGATGTGTCAGACTTGTACTGACTAAAATCCAATGTGGTCCTTCAATAGCCCTTTTCGATTCAGGGTCACGGTTACCTAATGAGACAGTCCCGCGACCCTGGCGGTTATCATGGGGTAGGACACATCACAATACAATCCAGTCTGCTTCTCAAAGCCAAAGTGATGCTGACAGTTTCACAGATTTAAATAACTTCACAAAAGTTTGGCTGATAAGAGTTTCCTGACATCGGTCTCCAGTTGTAAAACTCATGTAGCACCTAAATACGAGGCAATGACCTCGTCCTACTGTGGCCAGCAGGTTGGTGACCGCAAAAGCCTTTCGCGTGTCTGACACAAATTCATCACATCAACACGCAGACCTAGTTTAACAGTTTTACTTCCAACTTTACTACTTACCTGATTGTTGTACTCTTATAATAGGTATTCACGGTTTCCCTGACCAATAACTTGACACTTCGTCATATACAAAACAACATAAAATCAACTGTTCAAGCTAAAAAGTGTTAAAAACTCTCGTTTTTGTCCAGTTTACGGTAAAAATTAGCCACAAAGATATTCAGACCGGTTGTTTTCTCAGACAACGCGACGTTGCACAGTGATCTCATTATAAGAACTTTAATCTGAGAAGTTATTTTTATACGACGCATGTGTCAAAGTGAAGTTTGTAATTAAAATAGCAATATATTGGAGAAATGAGTCGAGTAATGAAAGAAAGAATGCTCTGTACTGTACACATATTTTTACAAATAGGTACCTACCTAAAGTATCACGATTAATGTGAACAACGTGGATTCTGTTTTACTTACTTATCTTTTTACACTACTCCTCCAAAAATGGAGCACTATTTTTGCTGTCGGTTTATGTAAATACACATACTTATTATGACTTTCGTATTTTGACTTTCAGTGGGTTTTCAGGTAGGTTTTCAGTGGGCAAATTTAAAATAATAAATTGATAAAATGTTTGAAGGGTAACTTAAAAAATCCACCACGAGTGTCACAAATAACTAATAAAAAATAAAATACCTAAATTCATATCAAAATGATGAAACAACAAACATTATTGCTAAAACTGAGGCTAAAACATTCTCAAGTTAACATTAAAAAATGTTTAAAGGCAAATGCTACAATACAATTTAAAAACAAAACACATGATGATGAAAAATTAAAAACACTCTTACCCCCCATGTCGGGCTCTCTCCACCAGTTGTTCGCCATGATGGAATGAAGGCCACAGGGCCTTTCACGACACGACAACTGAAAAAAATAACAATTTATTGTTTACAAAAATAAACGGTATTGATGGCCATGTCGCTTCTGCGAGATTCGTTAATCTATGACAAAATAAAATTGATATCGCCTGAGCTGAGGGCTATTCAAATAATACCTAATTCATATAAAATTCTTACAAGTAAATAAAAACCAAGTTACGTAAGTAGATACCTACGTATTTTTTTGTATAATTAATGATAAATAAAAAACAATTGTTATAAACAAAAACATGAATAGAAATTGCTAGTCAACGCCAAGTCGGAACCGACACCAACACAGACACAGTCATCTGTTATGGCACCGGTAAAACTGTCATGTCGCAATCTCGCTACGATAGACAAGAAATATTAAATAAACAGAATATAAAACCGTGAAAGCTTTACAAAAACATAGATCAATTACCTATAAAAAATATTATCAAAGACCTTGATCGCTTTCTGTGGGTAGGAAACCAATTTACTTGACAAAAAAACAAAATTGGACGAATACCACAAACGAAAAAGGAATCAATAGTGATGTAACTACTAAAAAATAAAACAAAAATAATCGACTTACTTGTGTTATCCAGATGATTTCTGGCCGTATATATTGTTAATTTAAAATGTAAAATTCTATTTTGGTACGTGCCAGGCGCGTAGGGCGCGCTCGCCGAGTGTCATGGCGGCGCGAGGGAGGTGCCGCGCCGCGCCACACATCGACAATCGATGGTGTTTGCTCGGCAGTGCGTGTCGTTATGCGAGCGATTGTTTTCCAAGCGGTGAGAGAGATATTTAGGTATTGTTTCGCTCAGCTCATTGTAGCGGTCGATGACCGATCTATAATGTGAAATTGCAATACGGTTCATATCTGCTCCATAATTGATTGATATCGACATGTGATTTATCTTTAGAACAATCTTTAGAATGAATAGGTTGGTCTCACGTGGGATTTTGTTTGTAAAAGAAAAAAATAGGTAATTTACTTATTTAGTACCTACTCACGCTGAATAATATGACCAATGGACCATGGCGGGTTTTCAGTAGTATATTTGCTGTGATAATACCCATATTAAAAGATTAGAGCCATTTACATAATCGAGTGAATAGGTTTCGTGAAAAAAATATTATTGCAAGTACGGGTATCGGTTAAAATACGAGTAGGTATGTATGAAATGTATAAAACGTAAGAAATTCTTTAATCACTAAAGATTACGTTATTATCTAATAAGTAGGTAGGGCTATGTGTTTGATAAAAATATCTGGGAATAGCTTGGTAAATAAAAGGCAGGGAAACTATTAGGTAATAATTGTAAACAATAAAACTTATCACTTATGTTTTTATTTTTAACTCATGCACAATTATTATTAATTATGTATATTTAAAACTTAACTTTATAATTAAATAAAAAAAAAAACTTTTCACATTAAAAATATCGATTGTTTCATAATCGTCATCTAACCCTAAAATTTTCTGTCGATATTAAATTTCTTTCTTATAATCTCAGCACTATTATTCAACAGTAGGGAAGAGGACACGATACGCATGCGTCAGGGCTTTTGAAGGCCCATAAACTTCAAATCCTTCACATGGGAAACTCACCCTTACTCTCAATAAATAAGGTTTACTTCCAAATGCTTTTATCCTGTCTTGTTTGTTGACAATGAATTATGAGTCTTAATTAGGTTACTATAAGGTTTAATTTTTTATAGATATCATGAGTCATTCTTGGACATGAACTTGAAATCCCACGTGACACATTGAGATGACATTTAGGGCAGGCGCTTCAGTTAAGAAGTGAAACTGTGGATCATAATGCAAGTGTGCTATGATGAGGTTGTAGAAGCTACACTCCCGAGCAAAAGTAGGTACTATGGAATCACTTATTCCGATTCCGTGCGGACTTGAGTATCTAATAACTAGCTCCTTAGCTATCCTGGATCAATTCCAAGTAAATGATTACATACTTTACACTTTTGGTCGCTAGTGTAGAATGCCCACAATTTATTATAATTGGTAAAGACGCCAGCACTTCGTCTTCAACCTACCTACCAATCTGTAAAATTTTCTCGCAACCGAAAATTTAACCTTTTGCTTTTGTGATACAGTAAGAAGGTACCTACCCATACCAAGAGTTGTCATTACGAAGACTCGATCATCGATATCGACCGCGTTTGGCGCTGTCATTGGCCCACTCCAAGGTACTCGACTCCGAAGAACTCTCAACCAATGAGAGCGCCAAACGCGGTCGATGCGTATGATCGGATCGAGTAACGTAATGATAACTCATGGTATGGGTACAGTTGGCTGACACTGGTCTTCTTTGGAGCATTTACAAGGTTCGATTTTTCGATTTCCCTGGCAACTATAGCCATACGGCCTGCTATCAAACGAAAATCGAAAGCCTAAGAAGGCCAGAAACGCACAGGCCGGTGGCTTGCTTAGCGCCTAGAGCCTAGCGAGTCACGAACAATCGAAAATGTTCGTGAACGGCACTTGACGACTAGCTATGGTGTCAAGCGCGCAATGCGGCCGTTCACGAACATTTTCGAACGTTCGTTATACTAAGGTGACTCGCTAGGCTCTAGGCGCTAAGCAAGCCACCGGCCTGTGCGTTTCCGGCCTTACTCTAACAATGTAACTAGTTTTTACTAGGTACACATTTTTGCAAAAGATGCGACTGGTGCATGTGTGGCACGGCTAGTCACCACGAAAATCTTTAAATTTCCCATTATTAGAGATATATATTATATGGACAATATTTAAAAGAAAATCAATATACCTACCTACAAGGACTCCAATACTTACCAACTCAACTAGCAAATTAGGATTATTCTACACTCATGACATGAAGCGAAAGAAAAACACATACTTTGTATTATCTAATAATTTATTTACATAATTATATTACAAGTAGTAAGTCTTTCCAGGTTCGTCTCGTACTCAACCAAGATTGGCGAAATGTACGACTATTTAACCCCTTAGGGTATCACCTGATTTTCACCAAGCTTCTCAATATCGTATCGGGTACAATTCCTCCCACACTAGGAACCGGTCTTCAAAGAGGTTCTGTAACACTGTGAACTCCTTGTCAATCCGTAGGTAGTTCCTCATGGCAGCCCTCATTGCTGGCCACGTCACGAACTCCAGTTCTGGAATTGGGGACTCCCTGAACCGAGGGATTGGGTATCTGAGGATACAACAACAATTTGTTAGTCAAAAGTATGTTTGATAAATGGTGATTTGTAATTTTGGTGCGCCTGCCAAAAAAACATTAGCAATATTTTGTTGGAACATTGTTGGTTGCTTTTATAATTTTTGAAGGCCTCTTAATTTAATTCAAATAACGGTGATAACGATCAATTAATTAGGTAACTATCGGAATTCTGCAACTGTGTTTAAAGTATTTTTTTATTGCTATATTTTTATTTTTAGAAAATATCCATGTTATAAGTGCTATTGATGCACTTAATGTTTCCAACGGCGCGCCTTGTTTATGCGCCTTTTGAAATCCAGTAGCAGGTAGCTATTGAGGCATACAGATACAACCTGAAGTGTCCAAAATCTTCCTGCGGTATGAGTCCAAACCTACGCATCGTCCATAGGGTACATGTTCCATCTTCAGGGACAGACAAACATAATTACTTCTCATTTGTAATTAAGCATGACTTTGTAACTTGTATAAACTCACCCGTACTTAGCGAAATTGTACCATATGGCGGTCATCTTGTCCACCATCTTGGAATCCTGTGAGTCATCGGCCTCTATCAGCGAGAAGCGGTAGCTCAGTGAGAACAAGTAGATGAGGTCGTCGTGGTGGGCGGCGATTGGATCTAGAAAGTGAAGAAACGGTCAGAATAAAATAAATTATGAGTAGAACGATCATATTATTATTTTCTATAGGTGATTATCGAAGACATCCGAGACCGCTCTTATTCCCAGAGAACTCCGCCATTGGTCCTGGAAAGCTCAATAAATAATTTACCCTGTAGGTCAGGTAGGTTATAAGTAAATAGGAATCGTAGTACGTGGCGAAAGGAGCACGTAGTAATCGTAGTACTTACGTTAGTTTCGGGCTTCACAGAAAGAAACGTGCATTAATGATATTGACTTACAAACAATTTTCCCAGTGAAGGGGTCCTCGTAGTGGCTGTGGTTGCCGACGTACGCGAACTCTGAGTAGTACACCGGCTGCTTCGAGTGGCGGCACATCAGGTTCGCCATTCTGGAACAACATGGTAATGGGTATTCCAAGTTTTTTTTTAAATACGTCACAAACACAATACCTCACATACACAAACCCACAGATCCTGAACAACTACTCGTAGATCATACAAATATTTGCTTCGTGAGGGAATCGACCCGCGACAGCAATACAATCGCACAACCAATGCGCTAATCGTCACAACTTTTCTGGTTATCCTGTATCTACCACAATGGCGCTATCATCAGTCAATCATTTGCTATTATACCCACTATACGAACTAGAATTATACAGATACGTAATATGGACGAATTAATGAAGACGATTTGTGATGACAAAAGTTTTAGCTATAAATGTAGAGACAGATTAAAGGAACGATGGATGTAGTGTATACAGGATGATACGGCTAGAAAGTAACTAGTATTGCAAAGATTCTAATGTAGCTGGAGAGCATTTTTCGTGCATTTTTCGAAAGTGCTTGACGCACGCTGAAAACTTGTCCAATTCTTGTCTCAAGCTCATTGATATTGTTTCGGGAGGTTCCTGTGTCGCATTGGAAAGGAAGAAACGCCTGGGTGTCACCACTGCGAGGATCGCTCAGAGGATACGGTGGAGCATACGGTGCAGGACTGCCCCGCGCGCGGCAGAGCACCGCCGTGTCCTCACAGAGGGGATGGGCGGCGACCTCTCGCGCCCGGCACTGGTCGAGGCCATGCTGCGGGGCGAGACGGAATGGGAAGCCGTCGTCTCCTTCTGCGAAGCATTCATGCTAGCAAAGGAGGAGGCGGGATGAGTGAGGGAGAGGACAGCGTCCACCTCACGACCCACTCTGGGCGGGAGGACTCATTTGATGATTTTACCCCGCAAAAAAAAAGCTCATTGATATTATATCAATGCTCAAGCTCAAACATTGCAAAATGCCTCAAGGACTCTTTTTCGTATCAAAAAAATTACTTACTTCTTGGTTTAATTCCTCTTATTCTCATCGGTCTGCATTTCTGTCGTTAGCGATAATTGAAGAACTATTGGACAAGTTTTCAGCGTGCCAGCACTGCGCAAAAACGCGCGCAGCTCGTTATGCTAATATGAAATGGGGTGGGCAGGACTCAGGAGCCATGATGATGATGAAGACCTACCTGTGAACAGGGAACCCGGTGATAGCGTCTCCATACAGTTTTCCCAGCCGGTCAGCGCTCGCACTATTGTTGGCTATCACCTTGTCTCCGAGGTACGCCCTCCTGAGGGTAGCGAGTCTCTCACTAGTCTCGTTGCGCGGGAGTATGAACGAGATCGGAGCTATTCGGTCCCATTCGGCATTCATCGTGTGTAGTAGTACTTCGTTCTTTAGTATTGCTGTGGAGAAGTAAAGTTTGGATTATAACGCGTGCTGTTTGGATCAGTTAAAAAAAATCTTTAGGAAAACATCATGTGGAAAAAAAATACCGACCGAATTGAGAACCTCCTCCTTTTTTTGAAGTCGGTTAAAAAAGGGTACGTTCGTCCTAAATCACTCAATGACTTACACAGTTACACCTCATGCCCTGGGCATGCTGACGGTGAATAATGGGTGACTCGCCGGACGGCGAGTCATGCGATCATGGACGCAGCCCGGGTCGACGACGCGTTGTGTTCCACGCGCGCCTCAAAGAGTGTCAGCACAATGAGGGGGCCCTCCAAGGGCTCTCAGGGGACTCATTTCAGCAATCTGACAGGGGGGACTCTCCCCTTAGAGGGCCAAAGCGGAAAGCCTGCCGGGGCCGGGAGACTGTCTCACGTAACCGTGTCCTTGAAACGTAAAGGGCTATTGAAGGATGTATTGACACTCAGGTTACCTGCCCAAGTCATATATAAGCACTTTCTAAACACAAAGAAATCTGAAAACACAAATACAAACTTAAATCTTGAAAAGTAGCTTACTATAGGCCTTCCAGTAGAACTCCCCAGTGGTCTGACTGATGATGTATGGCACGGAGTGGATTCTGCCCTTGCGGATGGAGACCATCGGCTCCTCAACTAGAAACCGCTCTTGACCGAAGTCTGGTTCGACCACTGGACGCCATAGGGTGAGGGGATCATAGCCGAAATCCTAGGAATTTCGAAGATCATTTTAAGAAGAGTATTTTCCTTATAACGGTCCCACATGACGAGAACCTCGTGAAGGCAGAAAAAGATAAAAAATTCTAGTAGATTTATTTTAATTTGGCTCGCGAGGTTGTTGACATGTGGGACATGAATACCACATTGTGCCGATAGTTGTGTCTGCCATTGAGTTGAATGCCTAGAGCCTCGATTTACGAACAATATTTGAGGAGGCTCTCGCTTGGCAGCTGGATTAGAGCCTGATTCAGAAGGCAGTACTTCTGGACGCGACGCGTATTGTTAAGAGGTTCCTCTCTCAAGAGCCCTGACCACCGGCAGCCTGGACCCTGATCCTGAACCTGGTGGACTGATAAGTTTTTTGAAAGAGACGTACAATGGCTTTTTAGAAATTTCTGGTATAAACTATTTCATATAAAGTATTGTTAAAGACTCACAAAGAACTTCAGCAGAGAACCAGCGATGTCCCTCCATGGCTTAGTCATCAGACAGTCGTAGAGCAGAGTGAAGTTGTGCTCGGGACACTTAGAGGCGCGCGCCTGCTTGTAGGCCAGGTCCAGGCGGGAGGAGGTGAGCGGCAGCTTGGACGTCGCGGAGCCGCTCACTGATATCGCGCGGTGGAACAGACCTGGTAGTTTACAATGATACTTTTAATTTGGGACGTTGTCAACACTGCATTGCAGACCACCGCTTTAAAAATACCTCGACGCTTGAACGTCTTCTAGTCTTTGCTTCTAGTCAAAACCCAGACTCTTCTAACGAAATTAAATGAAATGAAATGATATTTATTTTTGCAGGTCGTCTTTTTACAAACTAGGCGAGGCCGGTTTTTCGTACCTGACTACTCTGAGAAGAAAGCCGAAATAAACTCAGACGTCATAGTCTCTTTTAAAGTTCAGACATTATAATATGTATTGGTCAGTCAAGTCATACGAAGACCATACAAGTTTGTGTCTGAGATGGTCCTTTAAAGAATGAACCACACAGATTTGAGTGGACCTGTCCAGTCAGTGCAAGCATTTGTCAGTTATCGTGTAGCTCGACTTGTAACTCAAGGAGCTCAACGATACGACGAATAATACCAAAGAAAGGACATAACCATAGTTTAACTACCATATTATGGCAAAAGCTCTTTGCCCAAGTAGGGTATCCAAACCTGGTTTTCAACTCAGCAGGCACGATAGGTAGTTTTGGCAGACCAATAGCCTAGACACTTCCTTATTACGCGTCTCAGCCAGGCTGAGACGCGTAATAAGGAAGCGTTTATGATCATTAGAAAATTGAAGCAGTCGCAGAAAAAGCAATACATTGGAATCGATTCATTAGTTTGTGTTCTATCTGTCTTCTAGCATTGTCTCACCTTCCGACATAGGCGAGACCATATGCAGCATGACACTGGCTGCTCCTGCACTGCATCCTGTAATGGTGACCAGGTCAGGGTCTCCTCCAAACGCGGCGATGTTCCTCTGCACCCACTTCAGGGCTACTACTTGGTCTTTGAAGCCGTTGTTACCTGGAGCCAGTTTGTTGCCTAGCGCGAGGAAACCTGAAGAGGAAAGAATTTGTAAAGAAACTTTTTGGATTACGTTCCTGTTTTTTTTTAATAACTGGTAGCTTTTGGTGTCCCAGATTTTTTTAAATGCCCATGCTAGTAATTTCTCCTGTGTCAGGGCTGCGTTTATAAAAAAAAATCGCTTAGCATATTGCTGTGTGGCAATTCAAGACAATGGTTCTGCATTGGTTTTACGTATTGACGTGATGTCATCAAACGGTGTACAAGAAAGTATAATACTCGTAGACGAAGAAAGCTAAGTGAGGATTGGTAGATCTGATGACACATGTCTTCGAATTCTATAATTAAAGACATTCCGGTTTCTATTTTTCGGCTACCTTTCCAGGCATTAACGTACGACTGGGCTCATACTCAGGACCTTATCGGGCTCGTTAATACTACGCTAGAAGGCGTGTGCCGCCAAAAGATATTTTTTATGCTTTGGAACCTATAAGACCCTCAACATTCCAGTGCTACACTTATGCTAGGGCCACACAAACGAGAAATACCGCGACGATGGACGTTTATTCGAACAAAAGACTATTTATTATTCCGAAAATTAACGGCATTTTTCGTTAATGTGGCCCCCTTATTAGAACTCACCGAGAGAGCCCAGCCTGTAGTTGATGGTGACGAGGACAACGTCCCTGTCCAGAAGATAGTGCGGCCCCGCCACGTCACTGCGACCCGACAGCGAGTAGAACCCGCCTGGGTGGATGAAGAAGATCACCGGGACCAGATGGTTGCTGAAACAGATACAGTATACTCGTAGCTCGTTTTTTTATCGTCGTAAAATCATCAAGTAAGTTCTCCCACCCAGGGCGGGATGGGAGTGACTGTCAGACTCGTACTGACTAAAATCCTCGGTATCCTTCAATAGCCCGTTACGTTCCAGGGTCACGGTTATCTGATGAGACAGTCCCGCGACCCCGAAATGGATCCATCATGGATCTGGGCAATATACTGAGAATGAACGAAACGGTATGGCTGCTATCAGAACGCATACTAAAAATCAACTAGGTTTGTCCGTGGCACTGGCGTCCACCATCATGCTTAGTAAAGATTAGCTATGACTTACTTGACATGTCCATGAGTGTAGACGTTGATGACGAGACAGTCCTCGTCCACGGGGTACCCGGGCCGGGTGTGTGCGGGGCACGCCGGCCCATCCTTGCTGGCGTCCACCATGCCGCTGTACTTCAAGATAGGCTTCGGAGGCTGTGGGGAAACGGTGATGAATCTTTTAGTCTTTCGATCAATCTTTTCATGTTTTTTAAGCGTTGTTGATTTGGCTTGGATGAATCTTTTAGTCTTGCGATCATTTGAACTCACAAACACTGAGATCACCACGAACCATACGAATATTTTGTTCCGTCTGGGGATAGTACTCGCGACGGGTTACATTAACTTCTCACCTGGAACCTCAGTTCATCCACAGGCGGCTCTGCGTACCGTATCCCGCGGTACGCCTGGAAGCGTCTCCCGCGCCGTGACGTCATCCATGACCCTCGGAACTGCCCCGACACCGACTGCGCGATGGGTCCAGGCTCGGACTTGTCACCTTTAGCTCCTAGAAATAGAGGAAGATATTAGAGCGCGGAGTTGTGACCAAGGTTGTACAGGGTGAAATGTGGATCAAAATGAACAGGGGTCATGGGAGAAGGAAGTCGTTTCCAATATTTTTACCTGTGAGACATAAATGGTGCATTTTTTGGTTCAAAAGTTACGATCACTTTTCGTGGTAATAGGCAATTTGTTGCATATTATGCCTATAATCATGTAAATTATTTCCATGCATTTTTTTTTGTATCGTGGCAAAATCATCAAATGAGTCCTCCCGCTCGGCGGGACAGGAGGGACTGTCAGACTTGTACTGACTAAAATCCACGGTGTTCCTTCAATAGCCCTTTATGTACCAGGGTCACGGTTTCCGAGTGAGATAGTCCCGCGACCCCGGCAGGCTCTGGCCCTCTTAGGGGGGCCCCGTCAGATTGCTGACAGCTCCTTGAGGCGCACGTGGAACACAACGCGCCGTCCATGGCCGACCCGACCGACCCGAGCATGGTCCATGATCGGACGGCGAGTCACCCATTACTCGCCGCCCGCATGCGGTACGGTAGCCGGAGATGGTCTTGCGACATCCGTTGCCGTGGGCGTCTCCCGCGGCGGCTGGGTCGTGAGGTGGACGCTGTCCTCTCCCTCACGCGTTCCGCCTCCTCCTTTGCTAGCATTACTGCTTCGCAAAAGGAGGCGACCGCTTCCCATTCCGTCTCGCCCCGCAGGTATGGCTTCGACCAGTGCCGGGCACGAGAGGTCGCCGCCTATCGCCTCCGTGAAGACATGGCGGTGCTCTGCCCAAGCGGAGCAGTCCTGCACCGTATGCTCCACCGTGTCCTCCGGGCGATCCTCGCAGTGGTGACACCCAGGCATTTCTTCCTTGCCCATTATTTCCATACCTTGAGAAAATTTTTGTAATACGTGGTCAACTTTCGCTACTGAAAAATTTTATTTACCTTCAGGTACACTACTCAGGAGTAGAGCAGTGGTAGCCCAGTGGTATCGGCCCCGACTTACTAGTTGTAGGTCGTGGGTTCGAACCCAGCCAGGCGCATTACATTGAGTAATTTATTTCATCACCATTAATCTCAAAACGGTGAAGGAAAACAACGTGAGGAAACCATGTCTTAGAACCAAAAATTCGAAGACATGTGACATCCATCAAACCGCATTGGGCTCGCGTGGTGAATTATGGCACACTCCCTCTCACAGAGGTGAGGCCTGTGTCCCAGCTGTGGGAAAGGCTGATGATGATAACTCTACTCAGTAACCCTGAGTAACTCAGGGTGTCACTTAGAGACAAGTGGATTTATAGTATGTGTAGTGCAACATAACTGTGGCTCGCTGGTGCAATGCATGTGCATTGTTTGTGCAAACAACAAACAAACAAAAACAAAACAATCAAACGCTGTTGTTTTATTCCTAAAGGGCCTGAATAAGGCGCCATCTCCACGAGCGAGAGAATCGCGGCGATATTATCGTCGTGCCACGTATTTCCATATACTCTCTCGCCGCGATAACATCGCCGTGTGGAGACGCGTTCATAGAGAGTTATGAAAATACGTGGCACGACGATAATATCGCCGCGATTCTCTCGCTCGTGGAGATGGTGCCTAAGTAGTATTCCTCTCGGACACAAGAGGAATGAATGAAAGAGAATGTCAAGCGGGATATGTGGTGTGATGGGCTCAGAAGAAAGTTGCGTCGGTAACTAATAAGTTGTGTGGTAATCAGTTGTCATGATTCAGAGCAATCACGATATTATGTTTTGAGAAAAGTTATGAGTGTAAACGTGGGGAAACCAGGAAAACGATGGATGAACAATTGTCCGAAGGATAACATAGCTAGAAAGGAGTTTGAGACGATAAGTTATATGTAGAGAAGTAGGTATGGAATAAGACATGTTGCGCAAACCAATAATGGGATAAGTGTAGGAGAATGAATGATACTCTTACAAGGACCGTGTTTGTATAAAGATGCGATTCCACCGGTGTGTGGCACTGTGCGGCACAGTGCGCAGCACAAATGTTTGCTCTGGTGAACCTACCTTAGCAAACACGAACAAATATTACCTGGATACTTCTGTGCGCACACACGACTAGATTTAGTTCAAAGAAAATGTTCGCACACAAATATGCTGCACTTGCACATACACAGAGGCTAAACGTGATACAAGCCTTGTACGCGCACTGCTGATAATGTGCGAACAACAATGGCTAAGCTGCTGTGATAGAAAAAGTGGACATTTTAAATGTTGACATTACGGGAAGTGAAGTTTTTGGGAATTGTAGATTTGTCGTCGTTTTGGGAAAGTGGACGAAAAGAGAAATACTTACACATTTAGGGAATTACTATTCGGATGTGGGCGTTTTGGGAGGGTGAACGTTTTGGGAAGTTGTCCTTATGAACCTAAAGGATCTTTGTGAATTTGCAGTTCTTGAGATAAATGAAGCTACGTGCGTCAGCGGTGCCTCGTCACAAACTAAGGCCAACCTCGTTTCCTGTTTCTTATGAAGTTCCGTCTCCGCTTGTGTGGACGTCTCGGATGCCATGTCCACGTCTGTCGAGGTGACATGTGAATTGGGATCGCGGGACCGTCTGTAAGGGTAACCGTGAAAGCAAAGGGACAGAAGGAACAGGGTCTATTTTTAGTCAGTAAGAGTTTGACTATCAGTAAATATTATTTAAAAGAGTACCTAACCATGGAGTTTCGTGCCTGTTCTTCTCCATGGAAACGACCAACTCGAACCGTGCCATTTCTTAGACGTTTTATAAGTGCCCATTGAGGCCCATTTGAAATAAAATATTTTGATTTGATTTTGGAGTAAGACTCTGAGAGTTCCGATTATGTTACCACCCAAAAAACAGTTATTTGATTAGTTATGTAAAGGAATCATCGATATGACAAGAAGAGAAAGGAGCAGATAGAAAATGAATAATAATTTCCTCACACGGTTGTTGGTGTTGTTGACTGGGAGCACCCGGGTCAAGAAAGTATTGAGGCCAGTCAATGGGTTTCATCACCGAGCGGCGTATGGCCTGGTGTGGGGTGCTCAACGCCCCTATGAGCCCATCACCGATAACTGTTAGAGAACACAGCATTTTAATTAATTAAGCAGCTATTTTCGTCTTCTTATCTCAGTCACCTCTTTTCAAACCATATCATTTAACACACAATTCATACACTGTTTATTTGATTTTCTTCTTGTTAATATAGCACCGCCGGTGGCCTGTGTTGCTCTATGTTAATATAGCCAGTCATGTGCATTTTAAAACTTTCCTAACATCTGTATGGATACGTGAATAAGACGTAACTGAATGAGGGAAGCTCAGGACCGGGCCCGGTGGCGTACATTGAGAGAGTAGACGAGTACAGGCTGATGATGTGGATGATTATGATGGCCATATACTCACAAAAAGAAGACAAAGAAGCGATGGATGAACTGAGTCAAGAATGACATAAAATAGAAAGGAGATTACTGCTGACACAAGCAAGTCTGCTAAGCAATAAGAGAAAAATGGAAACAGAAAACATGTTAAGCTGACACCAAATGAATAAGGATTAAGGAAGGAGAATTCGGGGCGTTAAGGACAACTGAAAGAATGGGGTGGATAATTTGTCAGTAAGAAAGCCTGAAAGTCCCTTAATTCTGCTACATCCAGGGAGGACTTATTTTTTAATAATTTTACTACACACATGAAAGGGCAGGACAATATTATGATAATGGTATTTAGAAAGTAACTTTAGACACTGTAGATATCCTCTAACCTGCATCGGTCACATTCAAATCCACCGACTCCACAGCCACGCCGCAGATACACAACACCCACAATATTCTTAACGACATCACTCTCAGGACGTTGAGAGAGCACTGACACGATGATAGTGTTACACGCGCATTTATTGACTAGAGATCTCGACGTACGTTGGTGACCTAACCCGTAGACCTAATACCTTGTCGACCAATTCGTAGGTGAATGAACGTTTGTTATGGAAATGCTCGAGTACAAAGCTGTTAGTACAAAGGTGACCGCAGTTTGGACTCGCGTTGAAGACAGATTTATCCCTAACGTAGATACTACCGGGTCAAGAATAAACCTAACACAGGTCTATATGTGGGCGGAATTTTATTCTAGGCGTGAACAATTGAAGAGGTAAAGATGGACTATCGGGTTTTGTTATTGATACAATAAAGGTTGAGGTAAAACAGAAAACCTCACTATTATACTCTATACCTGTTTACCGTATTATTCTCCGAGTACAGGTAAACATCTAGTAAGACAAAGGTGTCTTAGATCTATCATAAGGAAATGAAAGAAAAAAAATATTGCTCGGTGGGAAAACCTGTTTGCGGTCGTTATTTTATTATACCACAATGACAGAAGTCACCTAGTCTTATCACGTCGTTTTGGCGCGGTATGATTCCGTTTATTCAATTGGAAAAATCATTGTTGACATTTAGGTACAATTGGGTATACCTAGTATTTTTTAATTTAGCAGACCACTGTCTGACGGTAGGTAATTTGGTCGACGGTGAAGCACGCTTAGAAGACCTTAAGGATTGTAGCTATCAGAACACAGACTCCGGTAGGGAATTCCACTTTTTGGCAGAAAAGCTTTATTGAGTTCTATCAACGGGCGGTTCTATCATTAATTCCATGCCTAGTTTCTCTGTGCTTTATTTTGTCCAGGTTTTCATTTCTACACCTTTGACAGTCGTTACGGGTTGATAGTGACCCGAAATCATACAAAGCGATCGTACTACACGTACTAACTTGGTTGTAGAGGTCAGATTAGTTGCTTCATGTAAATAAAGTGGTTAAACTAAAAGTCGACCTCAACTGTTTGTAAGGCAGGCAAATGATAAGGACATTTTAGAGCTGATGTTTTTGTCTTCGACGTCGTCATGTCGGTATCTCTATAGAATAGTAATCAGTATCTCTTTATAAGTATATATCAGTCTTAACGTCTGTTTCACTATTAGGTGCGTCCACACAGAGCGCGCAGCCTCGCGAGGCATTTGCTGGGCGAGGAAACTGACAAGCGAGGCTGTTCACTCTGTGTGGACGCGTCTATTGTTTTTCGACCGAGGCACGAAACAATATACGCGAGCAAAACAAAAGCCGACACTGGATGGCTCGGGCGCTCGGTCGCTCGACCGCGGCAGCGTTGTCACTTGCCTCGCCCGAGACACGACCACACCAACCGAGCTGCTTTGCGCGGAAAATGCCTCGCGAGGCTGCGCGCTCTGTGGGGACGCACCTATTGGGACTTAGACTTCCTCTTTGTGGCAGTGGGCCGCCAGCCTCTGCGTTGGTTGGTGAATGTGATCTAGGACATGCCAATTTTTCACCTTTTGAGAGTACGTGGCTGGCTGCTTTGCAACTTTAAACAACAACTACCTATCTTACAGAAGTTTGGGCAATTATCACTACCTACCTATTCCACTATTTGCGAACAATATTAAACGTCTTGCTCCATTGTTTTCAGCAGTCATCATTTTCTTCATCATGTCGATATTCGCTAGCTTCCTATTCTTTAGGGTCATACGATGTCCTGTGAAATAGATTTAGGACAACAGCAACCTTGTTTATGCAAACTAAAACATACTTGATCAACAATTGATTTACGTAAGGATTTCATCTTTAATTCTAAAGTCATTTATGGCATTTCTTGTACAGTCCGCGTCTTGATGTGGGTCTTTGGAAGCAATCCACTTTTGTAATGGGGTAACCACACTTTGATTGGCCTTTGGTCTATGTCCGAAATGCTATCTAAGTTATCTGGCAATAATAATAGCTGGTGCGAATCTTTTAGGTCTCGCCAAACCGACATGCGGATAAGGATAAAAAAGAAAAACACAAAAAATTATAATAGGTATCTCAGTAATTTATTAAACGTCATAATTATTATTCTACTTAACAACTATTAATTTTTGGGTTATTTCTTGTGTTTTTTGGTGTTTCTGTACGTGAGTTTAAATGTCTCTAAACGCACCCACAATACAGTAGAAATTCCTAGTGTGGTTCTGGTTGAAGTTTAAATAAAAAAAGTTACAATTAAGTTTCACTTTTTCCATGTCATCATATGAGCGGCCGTGAAACTCCATCTCTCGCACTTCTCTTAGTACTGTATCGGGTACAATTCGTCCCAGACCTTGAAACGGTCCTCGAACATGTTCTCCCGAATGACCAGCTCGTTGCCAAGGTGGAGGTAGCTCCTCTTGTCCGGCTTCATGGCAGGCCAGGACAGCTTGCCCAGTTCCGGAGTGTCGTTGCCAGGGTTCGGGTCTCTGGAGGAGGAAACGAGGGTTAAAGTTAAATTGATGATCGATAAATTACGTGTTTGGACATTGAAGGGTCATAAACAAAACTTCTGTAGGTTGGAAACACAAGGTACTTCTGCTGAATGTGGACTTTATTACTGCTAAAATTGAATAGACGACCTGATGAAGACCACAGGATCGTGCTGGATATAAATCTTCCACTTGTTTGTATTGGAAATCTGTAGATGAGGCTTATGTTCATGTGTATGTTCTGCGACAGATAGAAATTATTATTATGATGGACTGTTAAATATTGAGGAGCTCCTGGCTAAGAAACTACAGCCGCACAGGCCGATTTTCCAGGGTACGCCGTGCTTGCCGAGGTTAGTCTGTGGATGGGTGACCACTTGTCATGGCGAGTTTCCTCCGTGCCTCGGAAAGCACGTAAAGCCGTTGGTCCCGGCTGCCATTTGCAGATCTTTGACTGTCGTTACTGTTAGTCAGAAGCTCTAAAGATTGATAACCAGTCTTACCATGGGGTATCGTATTGCTCAGTTACTGGGTTGTGGAGGTCCGATAGGCAGTCGGTCCATGTAAAATACTGATATTCAGCTGTATCTGGTTCGACTGGAAGCCGACCACAATGTAGTAAAAAGGCTAAGCAGATGATGACTGTTAGATTATAAAGTCGCTAACGCAGCTGGTATAATTCATCTTTCTTTTGTAATTCTTTTATCTCAAGTAGTACAGGATGATGCCTTGAAATCATACAGGACATGATTTTCATCTGTGATTGGAACATTATTCCTCACCCGTATCGAGCGAAGTTGTACCAGATGGCGGTCATTTCATCCACGACGTGTGAGTGAGGACTGCTCAGCGGTATGGTGGGGTAGCGGTAGCTCAGCGTGAACAGGTAGATCAGATCATCGTGATGAGCAGCACCTGTCAACATGGGAGATGATTTTTAAGGAAAGAGAAACTCATTTGCAAGTTGGATTCAAACCCGCGTTTTCTGGATAAGTACTCCAGACGCCTTACCAACTAGGCCATCGCAACTCACACTCAGAAGACGCGGAATCGAATCCCACTTTTTTTTAACCTATGTTGTCCCACTGCTGGGCAAAGGTCTCCCCCATAACTTTCCACTCATCCCTTTGTGCGGCTTTCTCTCGCGAATCCCACTTGCAACTGAATTTTTCTTTCCTCAAAAATCGTCTTTACTATGCGCATCGCATGCGTTATTGCGTTTAAAAAATAATTAATAGAATATTGTAGGTAATTTTTATGATAGACTCGCATTTGACTGCTATCTCGCAAACAATGTGGTCGACGGTGAGGCACGGTCTAGAAGTAATCTAGATATTCACTCTTTGGTGTAGCTAATAGCTATCAGGTAACACAGAATCCGCAGAGAAATTCCAGTCCTTGCAGAATGAGAACGATTTTTTTATTATAAAAGAAATCAATGTTTTGTCGTATCCATTGCTAACGACATCGTGGACATCATACATCCTGGTCTTGCCAGTGAAAAATGAAAAATAAGAAGATTGTTGGACTCTTTGTAATGGCAACACCATTTAACTCAATTATTGGCTAAAAAGGTTATCTAGGAACAGAAAAACGTGAGCTAGAGTAGACTATGGACCTGCCGGAGCCGCGGGACTGTCTGATCAGTTAACCGTGATCCTGGAACGTAAAGGGCTATTGGTGGATCACCGTGGATTTTAGTCGGTACAAGTCTGACATTCCCTTCCGCCCGGCCCTGGGTAGGAGGACTCATTTGATCATGTTACCACGATAAAATAAAGGGAATACAGACGATAAGACTAGGAAATTCTAAAACGAATTCAGTAAGAATAGTAGTAAAGTAAAACATTACCTTGTGGTTTTCCATTAGGGTCTTCGTAGTGTGAGTTGTTGCCGATGTAGGCGAACTCGTAGTACCACACCGGGTGCTTCGAGTGACGACACATTAGGTTCGCTAGTCTGGTGTTCAAATTGCATTATTGTTCAACAGAATGAATTATTTGATAGAAAGAAGTATTCTCCAATTAGAAGTTCAAGGGGATATTCTGGGCGAGCAGACATATTTTAAAGTGGAGACCGCGTATAAAAAACATAGCGTGAGACACCCTGCCTCACGATGGATCGACAATTGAAGAAGATGTCTGACAGCGGATGGATGTGGACTTTCCAAGACCGGGATTTTTGGTGCTCTTTGATCTATTGTTCAGCAGTGGACGATAATTGGCTGACATGATAATGATGATTATGTGAAAGGACCGAGGGTGTAGAATCAATCCCAAACCATCCCATTTCCTTTAACTTTAATAATCGACGTTCAGAAGCGCCTCTTTGATGGTCTAATTCAAAATAAATGATTTGGCTTTAAAGGACTTTCACGGACTTTAAAGGACGACAAGATTCGTTTTAAATAAGCCTTACCTGTGTGCTCCAAATCCAACTACGGAGTCTCCATACAGTCTTCCCAGTGCCTTCTCACTCTCCTTATCATTGGCCAGTTTCTTCCCCTTAAGGTAGAACTCCTTCAGTCTTTTCACAGCCACGGCGCAGTTCTCTTCAGGCAGCATGAAGGAGATCGGAGCTACCCTCTCCCATTCCTCGTTCATTTCCTTCAGGAGAGTCTCGTTTTGGAGGACCGCTGGGAATTAATATTTTGTTAGGATGAGATAGTCCTGCGTTGTGAGGTAACCGTCACGTTCTTAAACCAAATATTGGACGAGTTTTTAGA
The DNA here is from genome assembly GCA_950005045.1 of Agrotis exclamationis. NCBI lineage: Eukaryota > Metazoa > Arthropoda > Insecta > Lepidoptera > Noctuidae > Agrotis > Agrotis exclamationis. The sequence goes on from OX465440.1 coordinate 17,700,804, forward strand.
TTTTTCTCGTTGATTATAATTTATTGCAGGTTTATGTGCTCAAAAGATAAATCTTACGGCAGTTTACGAGTCAATTGGTAAATTCGTTTAATAGTTAGTTGAGTTGGTCACAGTGGCTGACTTGAGATTGCATAGTTAAACTGTATGATCAAATCATTCATCATTGTATTCGTTTCTAGACAACTTTTTCAACATTGTGTGCTATTCTGCTTATGTACCCATAGTACTTTCTACTGAGTAGACCAATATCCTAATGCAATAAACGCAAATAAAGATATTCTATTCTATTTTAATGACCTTCCTCTGAGTAGACCAAAATCCTAACGCCACAATTCACTTTTCTATCAAAATGCCGATGAATGTGAAGAATTTCGTGAAGATAATGGTGATTCTTGAAGTTTGAAAAATTCGGCGGCTCAACATGGCAAAAAACACCATAAATATGGGACTATCAGGAATGAAAGTGTTGATAATAATAAAATTATAAGCATATATTTCGACATTAGAAAGTAAAATATACTACTCACGGAAAGCCTTCCAGAAGAACTCATCAGTGGTCTGACTGACGATTAAGGGAACGGTGTGCATCTTGCCCTGCTTGATGGCGTCCAGAGGATTGATGGTGAGGTACCGCTCCTGCCCGAAGTCAGGCTCTAGCACCGGGCCCCATAGACCCACCGGGTCACCCGTACCAAACTCCTGGAAATTGAGATTTGTATCGAGTGGCGGTAGAACGAACGAATGCTAGGGGCGTGTAAGTTTTTCAACCTCTCACTATACTTTATTGTACCTACGGCTACACCAAAATTGTTACACAACTATTTTATATATCTACTTACTGTACACTAATTCTAAGGTTACAATGGCGGTCTTATCGCTAATAGCGATATCTACCAGACAACCTGTTATTGGATTGCGAATTTAAAATGAAAAGGGGGTGGTAGTCACTGGTGCACTGAAAATACTTATGTAGTACTACACAAAACTTTAAAACACTAGGTAGTGCGATATCCGAAGAAATTGAAAAAGAAAGACGATAATCATGACAGGTTCCAAAACGACCTGATTCTTCTTAAGTTTGTTTGTTTGTAATGCCAAAAACTGCATGATCGATTTTAGAAGTGGCAATGTGACATTCACACCTATATTCGTGTGTTTGCTATGAACACATGAGCTATCATTTTTGAAACTTACCCAGAACTTAGGGAGCGAGTCTCCGAGCTCCCTCCAGGGCTTGGTGCTGAGGCAGTCGACGATAATGGAGGAGTTGTCAGTAGGACAGTTGAGGATCTGCGCCTGGCGGACGGCCAAATGTCGCTGGTGCGTCAGGGCGGTCACTCGGGAGCCTACGGGAGAAGCGCTCATCGCTATACCGCGATGGAAGAGTCCTGAAAACGACATAATGAATTAAAGACGTTCAAGTCATAGAACAGGGATTTTGGGAAGCAAATAGTGGGGTACGCCTGTTGTACTCTGTGCTGTCAGTTTCTCAACCATACTTCTAACTTGGTGCGTTATGTTGTGAACTTTGACGGTATCGCCATTAGGAAAAGTAACAAATGGACTTTGTATAGTATCTATCCCTGACTTAAGGTTAATAGTGGGTAATCTGTGAACTTTAGACTAACAACAGCATAAATTTTATCAAGAAACGTAACACTACCGATGTAGTATATATACTACATCGGTAGTGTAACACAACTACTATATAATAGTAGTTGTGTAGTGTATCGTTGGTTGGTCTAAGTATTAAAGCAACACTTTTGTCTGTTACGGGGATGAAGCTGTTTTTATTTTTCTCTTAATGATAGATTCGTGTTTGACCACTATCTTGCCTAATGGTAAGCAATGACGTGGTTGATGGTGAAGCACTTGATATAATTATTATAAAAGCAACAAATGTTCCCACCTTTAGTCATAGGCGAGATCATATGCAGCATGACACTGATAGAGCCAGCGCTGCAGCCAGTGATAGTGACGAGGTTGGGGTCTCCTCCAAACGCGGCGATATTCCTCTGCACCCACTTGAGGGCTGCCACCTGGTCCTTCATACCGTTGTTACCGGGAGCGTATGCATCGCCAGTGCTCATGAATCCTGGAATAAACAGTGATAAAATTAAAGAGATACTGAAGAACAAATGCATAGAAGAACTAGTTTGGTTTGTTGAAAGAAAGATCTGTTCAAATAAAAACAAAAGGATGCACGAATTAGGAAATATTAGAGAGTTATAGTGAAAGAAATTTTATTTTTAAGAAGAGCAGGCTGCCTGTTAACACTAACGAATTACCGTGACCCCGGAACATAAAGGGCTATTGAAGGACACCGTGGATTTTAGTCAGTACAAGTCTGACAGTCCCTCCTGCTCTGCCCTGTGGGGAGAACTCATTTGATGATTTTACCACGCGAATAAAAAAATGAATAGCAAGCTTGTCTGGCTCCTTCACGCTAATTAAAAGAAAAATAAGGGAGAGGAAGAACGAAATATTGATGACGCTCGTTTCAGAACTGATTAAGGCTTCTTAGCCTCAGTGTAGTACACTTTCTTAAGTGTAGTAGAAGTCTAAGAACTAGAACGGTACTGAGAATATAAAGTGCGGAATTGCGGATATTATTATAAGACTTCTTACCTAATGATCCAAGCCTGTAGTTGATGGTGACGAGCACCACATCTCTGTCGAGGAGGTAGTGTGGACCGGCCAGGTCACTGCGACCAGTCATCGCGTAGAATCCTCCCGGGTGGATGAAGAAGATTACTGGTAGGGGACTCGTGCTGGAAGAGACGTTTTTATTAGAAAGAGAGAGATAAGATTCGGAAAATATACTCGTAAGTTCCAATTTTAGGAAATAACTTAGGTAGGTATTTCGTTCTTTACAAGGTTTGCTTCAGAAGTCCTGGATTTGTGTCAGTTGCTAACAACAGGCTCGTCAACTACATTGTATATTGAGCTTCAACGTATATAACTGGCTTAACATAGAATGATGATCCGTTGGTAAATTATTGACCAGGTGAACATCATAAGTTCTTCTTGAAGTGGCAGAAATGAGGAGAGACCTTTGCGCAGGAGTGGATGGGACAATAAATAAGCCAGACAAAGAAAGTTCTTACGCATTATGAGCTGGTGTGTAGACGTTGACAGTGAGACAGTCCTCGTCCACGTAGTAGGTGGGTGGCGCGGGCAGGGGACACGCCGGACCCTCCTCACTTGCGTCCACCTCGCCTTCGTAGGTCAGTTTCAACTTCGGCGGCTGTGGAAGGACGGGTCAGTGAGGTTCGTGAAGAAATTAAACCAGACGCGATCAACAAGCCCGGTTAAGAGTTATTATATTGTTGGACCTGAAGTTAAATTTATATTGGGTAGGTAGGTATTTGAGGCATGCTGAAAACTGGTCCAAGATTTTTCCAATTTAGAATACCCAAACACAATATTATAAACTTTCAGACTTTCGGGAGTGGCGCAATATACTTGTAGGAATTTAAACATTTATGATTTCTTTTTGGCAATAAAGGTTCTTGAGTCATTTCGAAACATCCAGCTGGCGGGATTGTCTAAACAGGTAACCATCACCCTAGAGCATAAAGGGTAATGAAAGTACTTCTTGGATTTTAGGCAGTACGTTATACACCTTTTGATTTAAAATTTAAAGAGTGGCGTACGGTGCTCCACCTATTTTCTCCAACTGGTTGGAGCACGGAGACTACAAAAGAGACTTTGAGTCCCGTGCTCCAACTAAAGATTTTTTGTTTCATTGTACAATAACGTCATCAATTGGAGTAGCGGGACCCGAAATCAAAATTGATAGTCTCCGTGCTCGAAGAGATAATTTAGTTGGTCGTGCTGTATTGTATGTATCTTGTATGTACGCATATTATCTTGAGTCATTCATTCATATTCGAGCGATACCTTCAAGGTTAAGTTCGCGTATGATTTTCCTGTTCCAATCATAAACCCACACATTTCAGTGTGGGTTCTCAACACTCACGAGCGCTAGACTATGTACTATGACGTACCTACTTACTGTACCAGTATTTTTATTTTAGTTACGGTTATTATGATAAGGACATGTCTAGACACTCTAGCTTGTTGTACTTGCTCCAATTGCATTGTTTAAAATGTTCTAATGCCGATGACTTTCAGCGTTGTTGCATTTATTACACCAAAACTTTTTGGACTTGGGAGCCTGTATCTTATCCTGATCATTTTTTTCTCTTGGTTTAGTGTGAAGGGTTGCGGCGACTGCTGAGTATGAGGTCTTGGGTTCGATTCCCAGTTCGGACAAAGTGTTATTGGGTTTTATCCTTAGGAATTTCTCAGTTGCAGCCATGGGCCCAGTTGATAGCAATAGGTTTGCTCTATTATGTATTTGAATTAATAGCAGCTCACAATTCGGACCCATTAATATTATTAGTCGTTTTTACAAGTGGTGTTAGGCAACTGGGCTTCTCCCAGTTGTAATGTCCCTTTGTGCCTTTTGGCCTTGTTTTTTTTTGTTCTGTCTCCTGCTTGCATGTAGGAAAGTGGAAACATATTTTTCCTACTCCTTCATTATTCTTTTCTGATTAATTTCGTTGCAGGATCCAAGACAGGTAAATTCTCCGGGACACGTCGAGCTTCATTGTATCGACGCTTTTCTTGTGGTTGCCACTGGTGATTCTGGCTTTCAGGAGTTGCAGTGGTTTGGGAATAGTGTGGCGAATTGTGAATGTCCCTACTATTAGGTACACCTCTGCTCAAACCTTCGGGTGAACTACCTGCATGATGTTATGTATGTGCTCACCTGAAACCTCAAGGCACCAATAGGTGGTTCTGCGTACCGTATCCCACGGTACGCCTCGAAGCGTCTACCGCGCCGCGTGGTCATCCATGACCCTCGAAACGACCCCGACACCCCGCGGGTCAGGGGGCCGTCGGGTTTGACCACGTATGAGGGGACATCTGCTATCACTGGTACTGGAAGAAAGGAAGGAAGATCTGAGTATGAAGGGTGTATTTCGGGTGACTATAGTGACTACTGGGGTGATGGTTATTTATGAAAGAAGAAGAAGATATGCTGTAATGGTAGCACAGTAGCGATTGGAGGTAGCCGTCGGACTCCCCGGAGAAAAACCACTCGAGTTTTCGCTGTGAACGACCTCTCGTGGCGTGTTTCAAACATTTCTATATTTTGATCTTACCGCTCGCCGGCCCGCGCTAAGCCATTGCTCAAAGCGGCAAGGTCGTGAAGGGGCGGGAGAGGACAGCGTCCACTACCCAGCCGCCAGTGGGAAACGCCCACGACAACGGACGTGACAGGACGATTTCCGGCAACGCTAGGCGCGGGTATGCGGACGGCGAGTAATGGCGGACAGTCGCCCATTACTCGCCGTCCGCATACCCGCATCATGGACCATGTCCGGGTCGACGGCGCGTTGTGTTCCACGCGCGCCTCAAAGAGCGTCAGCATAATGACGAGGCCCCTTAGAGGGCCAAAGCCTGCCGGGGTCGTGGGACTAAAAAAGTAAATAGCTATTGAAGGACACCGTGGATTCTAGTCAGTACAAGTCTGACAGTCCCTCCCTCCCTTGGGTAGGATAATTTTATCAAGTAAAAAAAAAATTAGTTAACGGGCCGCAAACCCATACAGTCACTTGTTTACAAACTAACCTGACTCACGTGTCGTCTGGCCATGATGCGTATGTTTATGTTCGTGTGCGCCTGCGCATGCACTCAGTACAGTCACAGACAGTATCGCGATGGACCACATGATGCGTAGTGGTCGGCACAGAGGGCGCGACTGAGGCGAGAGCAGGAAAATTGTAGCTTTTATATGTCGCGGGGGATTTAGTGGTTATGAGTGGTCTATTCTGAAAACTTTTGTTCAAGATTTTATTGGCTTCTGCGCGTGGTTCTGCCTGCCCGGAAATCTCCGACCTGGATAAAACATTTATCTTACGTTTTTTTCTTTTAAGAAACGTTGTCCCGCTCTTGGGATTTCTCCTGTATCGTGGGTGACCCAGAACAGGAAGAACCACTTTGTGTTCCACGCGCCTCAAAGAGCTGTGACCAATCTGACGGGGACCTTAGAAGGTTAAAGCCTGCCGGGGTCGCGGGTATGTCTCATCAGAGGCTTCCAGCGACTGGGACCGCAATAAACTGATACCGCGGTCCCAGTTGCCGGATGCATTTAATTTTAATATTTGTATTCCGTCGACTGGGACCGATCCATGAATTGAATCAGAACGGTACGGTCAGACGAAAAATGTCTATGGATGTCTTGTTCAATACAAACCAGGAAAAGTAATAGGCTAGCATAGGTTCAAAGGAATAGGTTACCTGAAATTGTCTTGTATCGATTCAGAAATATTTAAATAAATACCACTTTGAACTTATGCTAGCCTAGTACTTTTGCTAGTTAGTCATTGAAAAAGGCAAATTCAGGTAATCTCCTACTTAGAATTATTTAAATACCGTATACTGGACTCATGTTAGCCTAGTACTTTCTTCTTGGACAATAGGGATTTTTTTCTCCTAAAAACTCCCTGGCGAGAAACGGGAAAAATATTCCCTTTTGTCACCAGTGAGACAATTAGAAGCTCACAAAAAGTACTAGGCTAGCATGAGTTCAAGATGGGTCTGTATTTAAATAATTCTAAGTAGAAAGTTTCCTTAAATTGTCTTTTTCATTGACTAACCAGCAAAAGTACTAGGCTAGCATAAGTTCAAAGTGGTATTTTATTAAATGTTTCTGAATTGATACAAGACAATTTCAGGTAACCTATTCCTGCCGAGAATTATATTAATACAGACCACTTTGAATCTATGCTAGCCTATTACTTTTTACCTGGTTTGTATTGAACAAGACAATTTCCACAGACATTTTTCGTCTGACTGTACCGTTCTGGTTCAATTTATGGATCGGTCCCAGTCGACGGAATACAAATATTAAAATTAAATGCATCCGGCAACTGGGACCGCGGTGTCACTTTATTGCGGTCCCAGTCGCCGGAAGCCTCCTCATCAGGTAACCGTGACCCCAGGGTCACGGTTACCTGATGAGACATACCCGCGACCCAATAGCCCTTTACATTCCAGAATGTAAAGGGCTATTGAAGAATCACCTTGGATGTTAGTACAATTCTGACAGTGACTCTCGCCCCGCCATAAGCGGGAGGACTCATTTCATGATTTTACCACTTTTAAAAAATAAGTGTAAGTTCAAACAGGGGCGTCTTTACCTATAGTGCAGGGTGTGCGGCGCTCACGGGCGCCGGGTCTAAGGGGCGCCGAGCGCCCTCTAATGGCTCAGGCGCAAAATGTCGCTTTCGGAAAATGTCTCCTGGTAGTAAAATGTCTCTTTCGCAAAATGTCGCTTTCTCAAAACATCGCTATCGCAGAATGACTCCATATCAAAAGGTCGCTTTTGACACAATGTTTCTGACGTGTGAATGACGTGGAGCTTCACCAAACAGAGGCCATGTGTTTTCATGGCCGTCTGAACGCGCCTCGGTCAGAGTCCCACATAACGTTGGGAAGGGTTCGCATCGGCGTCGGGGGGACGATGAAGTACCTGGGTCTCGTCCTCGACAGCCGGTGGAACTTCAGGGAGCACTTCCTGCGTTTGGCCCCAAGGCCGAACCGGGCAGCGGCCGCCCTCAAGCGACTCCTGCCCAATCTCAGCGGGCCAAACGCGTCCTGCCGGAAGCTGTACGCCGGTGTCGTGCGGTCAAAGGCCCTCTACGGGGCCCCAGTGTGGGCCCTGAGGATTCGGACGCGACCACTAAAGCTGGTCGCATGCCAGAGGGTCATGGCTATCCGGATGATCCGAGGATACCGCACGATCGCCGGCGAATCGGCTACCTCCTTGCCGGATTACTGCCCTGGGATCTGGAGGCGACTGCCCTCCAGCGCGTCTATGAGTGCATGGCGCGTGAAGGCGCAGCGCCGGGGAGAATTCCCGCTGCCTCGACAAGTCGAAGAGGTCCGGCGCGATCTCAGGGCAGTATGGAGGGAACGACTGTCGCAACCGAGGTTCGGGCACGCCGCAATCGCGGTGGTAAGACCCCTCTTTGAGGAGTGGCTGGAAAGGCATCACGGCGTCCTGACCTACCGCATGACGCAGGTCCTCACCGGACACGGTAGTTTCGGGAGGTACCTGTGTCGGATGGAAGAAACGCCTGGGTGTCACCACTGCGAAGATCGCCAGGAGGACACGGTGGAGCATACGGTGCAGGACTGCCCCGCGCGCGGCAGAGCACCGCCGTGTCCTCACGGCAGCGATAGGCGGAGACCTTTCGCGCCCGGCATTAGTCGAGGCCATGCTGCAGGACGAGACGGAGTGGGAAGCGGTCGCCTCCTTCTGCAAAGCAGTTATGCTCGCGACGGAGGAGGCGCCGCGAAAGAGAAAGGACAGCGTCCTCCCTCCGCCCCAGCCGCAGTGGTAGACGCCCACGGCGTCGGACGTCGCAAGACGATCTGCAGTCACCGTAGGCGCGGGCATGCGGGCGGCGAGTAATGGGCAACTCGCCGGGTTGACGGCGCGTTGAATTCCACGCGCGCCTCAAAGAGCGTCAGCAAGATGACGGGGCCCCCCTCTAGAGGGCCAAAGCCTGCTGGGGTCGCGGGACTCATACCATTACCGTGACCCTGGAACGTAAAGGGCTTTTTTTTTTTTTTTTTTTAAGGGTGGCAAAATCATCAAATGAGTCCTCCCGCCCTGGGTGGGGCGGGAGGGACTGTCAGACTCTTACTGACTAAAATCCACCCGTGTTCCGTCGGATGCCCTTTACGTTCCGGGGCCACGGTATCCTGGATTAAGAAAAAAGAAAAATCCGCGACCCCGGCAGGCATTTGGCCCCATAAGTGGCCCCGTCGGTGACGCGTGAAACACGACGCGCCACCGACCCGGGCTTGGTCCTTGGTCGGACGGCGAGCAAACCCATTACTCAGCGTCCGCAAGCCCGCTCCGCCGCTGTGCCCTCTGCTGTTCAGAGGGACACGCGTTGGAGCGTCCACCCGACAGGCTATTTGCATACGGGCAAAGAATTTTAAATTTAGAGTTTTTGCCCGCATCCCAGGGCGCACCGGACCGAAAAACTGGTCTTCCCCCCGGACGTATCCGAGAGGGAACTCCAGTCCAAGGGCGCACGTGGAGGTTTCCTGTCTTAGCACCCCAACGTAAAGGGCTAATGAAGGACACTGTTGTAGTCAGTACAAGTCTGACAGTCCCTCCCGCCCTGCTCTGGGTGGGAGGACCCTTTGATGATTTTACCACGCAAAAAAAAAAAAAATTACTAACGCGACATTTTGCGAAAGAGATATTCTACGAAAGAGGCATTTTGTGAAAGCGACCTTTTAAGAAGAAGTCATTCTGTGAAAGCGACACTTTGCGAAAGAGACGTTTTACTACCAGGAGACATTTTGCGAAAGCGACATTTTGCGCCTGAGCCATTTAAAGGCTATTTAAAATTGCACCATTTGCATCCGAATTTCCGTTTGAAAATATAACTGTTAGTATTCCATTTTGACCCCGCTCCTACTAGACTAGAGGGCGCCTCTGAGTTCAAAAACTCGGTCATGAAGAGTGCCGAACCGTTTTTTTTTGTATTGTATACCTAACAAAAATACTCATTCTGTGATAATTTCAACTGTTTACCTAGTATGGATCATAATAGGGGAACAGTGTATAAGACGGGGACGCGAGGTATGATGGGAAATCACACAGGACGCCATTTGCGTCTGGCCGCTTGCAAATGACGTCCTGATGGCGCTTGCTCTACATTAGTGTTGTGTTAAGTAAGTACCTATGCCTAAAGAGTGTATGTCCCCATTATACCTCGCGATTATTAACGTCCCCGTCTTATACACTGTTCCCCTATTACAGTCCACTGTCAGACAGATTGACAGCAGGTGGAGGCATATTAAAAGGGTCCAGTCTGTTACCCTTCGGGTACGGAACCTTGAAAGTAATTGTACAGTTCTAGTTTAAATATGCAGGTGTGAAGTTACATTTTATTTTTTTTTAAAAGCAAACTCAATCGATTATAATAATCAGGTAAACAAAGTGTTATCGGTAGCACCTTGAACTTTACTGATTATACTGTCACCTCTCGATTCGCAATAGTTCTGTAGCAATTTATTCATTACAATTATGAAAACAATCGTGATTCTTAGCAAATTGTAATAATTGCATGGTCTAAAACCCATGTTGAGCTAGTGGAGCCTGACGGTCGGCTGGCTATTTCACTTACAATACCTATTAATTTGGTTGCATAAACTTTTTTGGCCTCTAATATAATTATGGATCCTTATAATTATAACTACATTCATCATCATCATCTCAGCCATAGGACGTCCACTGCTGAACATAGGCCTCCCCTTTAGATCTCCACATATACCGGTTGGAAGCGACCTGCATCCAGCGTCTAATTACATTATATCCATATAATGTACTAATATGCAATTCTGATTCTTTTAGGTATTTTTTTTCTGGTATTTTCTTCTCATACACTAAAATGATCATAACACAGAACAGGAAAAAAATTGTTCATACAAATGGTCCGATTCTTCCCAAGAAATAAATACGTAGAATCGAAGAGGAATCGAAGATCACAAAAAATTCTCCCTCTCACTCATTTTTAGGACAACCCACAGCTTACCATTTATTTTCAATAACTCCTTATCTCCTTTGCTGGGCATACCTCTGTATTTGGCTTTTTTCAGTGAAAATATTTGTTTTCATAAAAAAACAGCTAACTGGCGAAATGGGAGACGCAGCACCTACGAATTACCGTGACCCCGGAACATAAAGGGCTATTGATGGACACCGTGGATTTTAGTCAGTACAAGTCTGACAGTCCCTTCTGCCCTGCCCTGGGTTGGAGGACTCGTTTGATGATTTTAGCACGAAAAAAAAAGAAACTGGCGAAATGGGGGTATATTTAGTTGAAGGCCTCCGGAATATGACAGGTATGACATGTACATGTGTATGTATAATGTATGTTTGAACGTAACGTTTTAGTAACCACCAGAACAAAGTACAGTGAACAAAATAGAGTCTTATAAATAAGGAGAATGGTGTCAATTACTTACCGCAGCTGCAGAAGTTGTCATTCGGGAATCCCGTGTGTAGGTACACTGCGGAATAGATAACCGTAGGTGTAAACTGTGAGTGAATGACAATAACACGGAGATGAGTCGTGGAATTATCCCTGTGTTCTTAGAAAAGATGGCATGGGACGGGAGTCATAATGGCAAGTCGTAGTACCGAACACTTCCGGGGAAAGTGTAACTAATATAGATACGATTTTTTTTTTAGCATGGATGCATCATCATATCAGTCCTCCCACCCAGGGCAGGACAGGAGGGACTGTCAGACTTGTACTGACTAAAATCCACGGTGTCCTTCAATAGCCCCTTTACGTTCCGGAGTCACGTTTGCTATTTAGTTCCGCGACTCCGGAGGTACCTCCGGCATACGAGACAGCGACGGCACTAGCAAAAGTATTGCGGTCGAAGAGCGACGGCCAAAAACACTATAGTTCAGCACTCGCATGCACAGCACCGTAAAAGAGGATTTTGTCAATAGAAAAATAGATAAATGCTTAAGATGAAGAAAATAAAGGTTAAAAAAAAATAACGTTTTCCTTTAATAACATTTACCTGCTTTTGAAAAATGTATATTAACTTAATTACTCATCGGGGTTTTTTCTTAAGAAGAATCATTACATATTGCGCATCTATTGTCTTAAACTATTCTACCTGCTACTAATCTTACCAATGTATGTTTTCCTGCCAATGTTTCCGTGAATCATACAGTTCTCAAATGATGACAAATTCTGTTATAATTTGTCTGGAAGTCCACGGGTTGATGGCCGATCGTCTTTTGTTTCGATCTTATGACCATGGGTTGAGAACAGCAAAGTATTGTAATGCTTATATTTTCCTATGTCCGATGGGGTAGCCATTATGTCAGTAAGTAATAGGAGTGTTTGTTTGGTGGTAGCAAGTGCATCATCTATGGGCTTTTCCATCGAGATTTTTCCTGTTGTAGCGTGGCATAACTAACATAACTGGCGGCCTCAATTTTTCAGTATTGGTCTTTATTTTTAAGTAAGGAAGTAAGTATTCTTTATTTGCATAAAATGTGGTATACTTACAAAAGGTGTTACTTACATAATATTTAAGCGCAGGACACATTCTGCCATATCAATAGCATGCAAATTTTAAAACAAGGATTACTACGTAATTAACTAAGTAGTTTTAATTAAGGATGCCTAGATATGGATAGATATGCAAATGCAGAGCTCAGCCAACTATGTGGTTTTGTGAGGTCTTTGTCTTGAAGTGGGACATCAAATTTTTTCCACTGTTTTATGACTCAAACCACGTTTTGTTACAGGGTGCACAACCCATACCAAAATTATGAAGCTAAAGAGATTTATTGGTTGAACGCTTCGAATTGATCGAAGGTCGCGCCAATCTCAGGAAATACTGGTTCGAATTGAAAAATTCTTAATGTTTTGGATAGTCTATTTATTGAGGAAGGCTATAGATAGGCTATAATAATTATAATATCACGCTACGATTAATAGGAGCTAAGCAGCGGGGGTGAAACCGCGAAGATCAGCTAGTTAATGAATAAAGTAAAATATTATGAAGGTATTTATTTTAATAAGGTAGGGTTTAAAAATACAAATAAATCTTAAAACTACTTAATTACATGCATTACAGATCTTTTGACAATCAATTAAAATGAGCAATTTGGTTATTAATTTTTTTTAAATTTTATTTTGTATTCTATTAACTTGATAATTTATCTAGAATACCAGAATTTCAGTATCTTTACAGTATTTGTCTGAAATATGAAACCATGTGTCCGCACAATTTAGATACACGCTAATTAAATAAAAGGTGATGTGTTCAAATATAATATCGAGGAACACGAAGATTTTGCACAAAAATTATTAAAAAAAAAAACAGAATCTGGGTTGTGGAGAGATGAGATAGTATAGTCTCTTCATGTAAACATCTTAGTATTCCGCAGCGAGTCGTTCGCTTAGCCTGTGGCTTAGCCTTTTCGTACACAACGCGACGCAACTCTCCGATACCTTACAACTTTGGTATCCAGGCGACTATCACAATACAAATCCACAGAGGTTCGTACACAGGCACGCGTCAATGGATACCAAAGTCGTCAGGTATCGGAGACTTGCGTCGCGTAGTGTGCGAAGGAGCTCAGAATGGAAGTCGATACCAACACTGCCGTCAAAAGGGTAAACAGATGATCACTCTGCCCGAGGCCGATTTTTTTTTAAACTCGTTGGGCATCATAGACATATTAAAGAAGGAGATATGGCGTGGAGTTCAAAATGTATAGAAAACGAGTGAAGCCGCAATTGCCCCTCCATAACGCTAATATTACACACACAGTTCTGTCAAAACAATACTACGAAAAAGTGCACACACGCGCCATCGATAACTCAGTCATTTAAATATAAACCTAATCCTTTACACTACAGCGTACTTTTTCCGTATAATTTGCTCACACTAAAACAATTCTTTGTGTGTTGTCGCGACACGGGGGGCGGATACGACTACTACGGACGCACCATGCGACATTACGGCTTGATGAGGTAACGTTATGTCAGCTTTACATTGTTTGTCCAGTTACTCAGTGGTAGACTGAGGTGGTTGTAAAAGAGCAATGTATTTGATACAGTCGGAGTAATATAGGAAAACAAAAATAAAGTAGTACAAGTCAATAGCTGAGCGAAACGCTCAGCCCCACGTGGTCACGAACACGCCCCCTTGCCACTTCTCCTGTTTTTAATATTTCTGTGGGCACCATAATGCTAGGCTTGTTATGTTAGTATTCTCAACATTTATTTACACTTCTCATAATCGAGAGGGAACAATTCCTCCCACACTTTGAACCGATCTTCAAAGAGGTTCTGTTTGACGGAGAACGGAGTGTCGATGCGGAGGTACTTCCTGTCGTCAGGGGTGAACTGAGGCCAGCTCATTGAGGACAGCTCCGGGGTGTCTTCTTTGGGGTTCGGGTCTCTGCGGGGTGGAGAACACTTGGTTAGAAATAAAAATTACTACTCTTGCTTCATCATCATTATCATCATCAGTCGGAAGACGTCCACTGCTACACATGGCCTATGGTCCCCCTTATTAGACCGCCACGCCGAACGACAATATTATTCGCCACTTGCATCCATCGGTACTAACTACTATTCTTGCTTTGCTAGATGAATAATGGGATGCCATATTATGAGGGAGAGCATAATGAGTAATTCTAATTAAGAAGCTGCATATAATATTGTAGGAAAATTACAAAATCATTGTCAGATCTGAAAACAGTAATATGACTTCATGCTCAGTAGTCGTAAGATGCTGACAAAATTAGATTTAAAAACACAATTAGGTATACGTATACTTAGAGTTACAAGCTGAGGTGTACCGATGTTTGACTAAGTCGAGCTAATGCCTTTGCTAAGATGAACAGGGTGTTTTTCAGTTAGAGTCTAAAAGTCTCTTTCACCCAACTCAGAGCGGAGACTGATAATTTTCCAACCCAAACAAAGGCACTTTAAATGTCCTAGGAATCGAACATATAGGACCTCGCTCTCAGCAGCCAGTTTTCTTACCGCGAGTTTAACTAATTGTTGGCTAGCGCTTTTATTAGAGTTCAGGGAACCTACCATGATGTCTTAAAGCGAGAGTAGTTCCACTGTGGGAAAGAGACAGAGCTATACAAGTCGTCTAGCGTCATCTCGTTCACATAGTTTAAAAAAAATCAAAATCAAATATTTTTATTTCACATAGGCCCACGAGGGCACTTATAAAACGTCGACAACAGGTGCTCGGTTCGGGTTGGTCGATTCCATGGAGAAGAACCGGCAAGAAACTCCATGGTTACTCTTTTAAGACCGTCATGGTAGGCCACCAGACTGCCAAATCTCTACGTGACCAGATTGAGTTGAGAAGTTCTCACCCGTATCTCATAAAGTTGTAGAAGATGGCGGTCATCTTGTCCACCATCTGTGAGTCCGGGGAGTCGGAGACGGGCACGGGGGGGAAGTTGTAGCTCACGTTGAACAGGTACAGCAGGTCGTCGTGGTGGACCGACGCTGTACGACACAACAAAAAAAAATTAAACTGACTTCTAAAAAAGCATCATCATCATATCAGCCGTAAGACGTCCACTGCTGAACATAGGCCTCCCCTATAGACTTCCAATAGGACCGGTTGTAAGCGGCCTGCATCCAGCGTGATCCTGTGGCCTACATAAGATCGTCTGCCCACCTAGTGGTTGGACGATGGACGTCCTAGCATAAAACGTGCATAATAAGTTTTCGGCGACGTCCTTGTAAACAGCAGATTGCAGGTTTTATTTGGTTAGTTCTTCCAGGTCGTTTTGTATGCCATGTTACAAAGTTTGCCGTATATAATTACTTCCCCAAATTTGATCCTTATTAGCAACACTGTCGAATGGTGTAATAATACAGGGTGTGTGTTTTTTTCCAAAATCAGCTGGTTCGATTCCTGGCCAAAATTATGGATTATTCTAAAATAAAATGATGCAATTTTACTTTTCGTTTAAATCGGCCTCGAGCCTACTTTCAGGCCTTTGTCAAACAGACAGGCGATAGCGAACCGAACCGAATCCTGTCATATAAAAAAGCAAAAACGATCCGATAGTCGATGTGACAGGCTTCAAACCATTCCATACATTACAAACTAAAACGCTACGCCACGGATTCGGTTCGTCTGTCAGTTTGACAATAGCTTCAATGTTTTTCGATGTTCATCATAGTTTCGGATATAGCCATCCACGCCGAGTTGAAAAATTCATTTTGTAAACAGAAACTTTTATGTTCATCATCTGCCTAGCTTTTTCCCAACTAATATCAGTATTTTACATGGAGCGACTGCCTATCGAACCTCCACAACCCAGTAACTAGGTATTACGATACCCCATAATAAGACTGGGTTGTCAGATTTTTAGAGGTGCTGACTAATAGTAATGACTGCCAAAGATCTACAAATGACAGCCGGGACCAACGGCTTTACGTGCTTTCCGAGGCACGGAGGAAACTCGCTATGACAGATGTTCACCCATCCACAGACCAACCACGGCAAGCGCGGCTTAACCCGGAAGATCGGGCCACGAGCTCCTCACAGAAACTTTTATGTTATGGACCAGTATTTCCTCTGAATTGAAGTGTATATTCTCACCGATCGGTTTCTTGGTGTCGGGGTCGATGTAGTGGCTGCGGTTACCGATGTAGCCGAACTGGTAGTAGTACAGCGGCTGCGACGAGTGCATAGCCATCAGGTTCACCAATCTGGGGAATGGAAAGACTTCAGTATTTTATTGAACTTCGGTCTTCGCAAGGAACAAATGTTTGTATGACCAACAAGTACCTAGTTGTTCAGGGTCTTGGTGTTTGTGACATGTGAGTTTCAATGTTTTTAAAAACATCTATGAGACAAGGGAATTTTTTAAAGACACAAAAATATAGACCGAAAAATTGACTGGTAGAATAATCACTGATGTAGAAACTTAGTGTGTGCATGATACATTAATTTTCTGCTAAATGCGATGTTTTTTATACAAGTGAACTTATGTTTCTAAAAGGGTCGCTTTAGGGCTACTATTCCTATAATAATGATTCACTTCGTGCATTTCCAACAACATTATTAACCATTGCCTGCCGCGGTCGCGGGAATGTCTCATCAGGTATCCGTGACCCTGGAACGTAAAGGGTTATTGAAGGTATCGTCATGAGTCCTCCCGTCTTGTCCTGGGCGAGAGGACTCATTTGGCGATTTTACTAAGATAAAAAAGTCATTGGCCATTCATTCACGAAGCGAATCATTTGGAATATTGCTACATGGCCGTTTTAGACCCGCTGATCGGAGGGAACGATTCTCTGTTAGAATTGGCTCACCTATGCACTCCAAATCCAATGATAGCATCAGAGTACAGCTTTCCGAATCCCGCGCCAGTGGCGGTGTCATTGGTGAGCTCCTTCCCCGGCAGGTACGCCTCCTTCAGCCTGTTAGCGGCGGAGGAGACGGTGGCGTTGTCGCCGGAGAGGTAGAGGGCGATGGAGGCCAGGCGCGGCCAGTCAGACCGCCAGGACTCGAAGGCGGAGGGGTTGCGGAGGACATCTGAAATGGTGGTTTTTTTTTTTTTTTTTATTTTTTTTTTTAGAAGGGTTGTATGAAAGAGAATATGAAATTTAAGAATTCGGTACACTTAAAAATCATTTTCTCTATGTCATACCGAAGTTTTTGCTAACAGTAAAGCTGGATTTACCTGAAGCTGGAGTACCAACCCGCACTGGGCCCGCGTGGTGGATTATGGCCCTCTCCCTTTCTCAGAGAGGAGGCCTGTGTCCATGGGAATGGAATGGCAGTGGGAACATTTATAGGCTGATGATGATGATGATGAAAGCTGGATGAGCTCGTCTACTGGTCTTTATTGTCTTTGTTATTTGTTTTATGGCGATAGTATATGTATAGAACTAGCTGTTCCACGCAGTTTCAAACCTATAGCCTTCCTCAATAAATGCACTAAACAAAATAAACAATTTTTTCGAATTCTAACCTATAGTTTCTGAAATTAGCGCGTTCAACGGAACAAACTGTTAAGCTTTATTATATTAGATATAGATAAGAGAGCAAAACGCCATTAACTGATTTCTTAACTTACCGAGAGCCTTCCAGAAGAACTCGTCTTGCGTCTGGCTGATCATGTAAGGCACCTGCTGCAGGTCTCCGAAGCACAGCGCTTCAAGCGGCTGGCGGGGCAGGAACACCTGCTGGCCGTACGACTGCTCTTGGACCGGCACCCAGAGGAGGACCGGGTCGTAGCCGAAATCCTGAGAGAGAAATAAGAAAAGAAGGTTTACAATTCATATCAAATCAAAGCATTTACTTCAAGTAGATCATTTACAGGCACTTTCGTTGTCAAAGACATTAGACAAGTACCGTAGATGCCATTCCAAGAAGTAGATCTCTATGAAAAGAACGGTCGAGAAACTCCATGGACACTTTTTTTAGATCGAATTATTCTTAGAACAGAATGAAACATGGGTTAATGTAATAGCATGGTGTTTGTGTATGTGAGTTTCTATGTTTGTAAACGCACCCACGACATAGGAGATTCCTAGTTTGAGGCAACAAAATGTGTAATTCAAAACGTGGTAATAGTGAAACTTTTAAAAATTTTGGCCTCAAGGTTATGAGCTTCCAATCTCATTTTCTCTTAAGTTAAATCTTTTATATTTATGTGTCTCTCTTTACGATAGTGGCAATGTTTGCCTGAAGCTACAATTAATTTCATTTCATTCCTCATGCCTTTGTCGTGTGTGACCCACACGTTACGTTATTTACGGACATCACTCATGACTCCACATCCCTCTTCACCACTTCTTAGTATACTCACAAACATCTTATCGAGCGAGTCTCCCAGCTGCTTGGCTGTCTTAGTCCTGAGACAGTTGATGATCTCCTGCGAGGTGTTGGTGGGGCACTGCAGCAGCTCCGCCTGCCTCACCGCGAGGTGGCGCTGGTGACGAGGAATCACGATCTGGGAGATTGGGGAGCCGCTCATTGAGATCGCGCGGTGGAATAATCCTGGCGGAGAGGAAAACTATAACTATTAAGTTTTTTTTTAAGCTATTGCATACAAAAGCTTTTATCACAGGCTCAGAGCGCGGCGGGCGCGAAAAACCTAACGAAAAAACCTGACCACATTTGACAGCACGTCGTTTCAGTTCGGGAGACTTCGGCAATCATAAAAATATCCGTCATAAAAACAATTTACTTTTTCTTATTGATTCTAAACGGCCAGCTACAAAAGGAGTTTTCACAATTTGATGAAACTACTTATAAAATTCTCGTAGTGCACCACAAACATTTTAAATAAATTATATTCTCGTTAAATATACTTACGCGGTAGGCGATTTTATTATTAAAAAAAAAAAAAAATGTTATGCAATTAGCTTCACCGTGGCAGTCTCCGAGTGCCACATGTATTTTTTTTTCTCGGAAGGTATATTATGTGGAACACAATCGTTATCATCATCATCATACCTATAATGTTCCCACTGTTGGGTCACAGGCATCTTCTCTGTGAGAGCGTCTGGGCCATTATCCACCACGCGGGCTTAGTGCGAGCTGGTAGATCAGTTAGGTATAGTTTCTTCCATAACTACAATTTTTTTTGATCAAATTCATCGAATGTCGAGAGAGATGGTAATGACCTAGCCTTGACTGGGAATCAAACCTAAGATATATCTAAAAGTACCTAGCATAATTATGTGATAAGTAATTAAGGAAACGTTTAATTTATGACAATTAGTTGGTTTTTATCAATCGTGGGCGTGTACAGAATACAATAAGTAGGTACCTATAAAAATGTATAGAAGGTATTATCTGTTATTTTTGACTGCAAACAATGTTTGTGCTTATCGCAAAACAATTCGGCGTATTTGATGAGCATTGACATTACAAGTGTTACAAGTAAAAGAAAATCGTATGATTGTGTAATGTAGTTTATAATTTCAACTAGCTTCTCAAGTCTTCGGTAGTATAGTGGTAAGTATCCCCGCCTGTCACGCGGGAGACCGGGGTTCGATTCCCCGCCGGAGAGAATCTTTTTGCATTTTTTTCACATTTTGGATTGATAATAATAATATTTTTTACTGCAAAGTAGTCACATGTTAATATAGTACTTATGTATAGCTTAACATCTTTGTTTAAAAGAGCGTAAACGTGAAATTTCTTATAGCCATTCCCGTACACACGGCTTCACATCAAGCTATACAATACCAGTTTATCTTGGCCTCCCTTTAAACGATCTTTTCGCACAAAGAACGGTCAGCTTATACTGGTTTTGCATAGTTTGATGTGTAGCCGTGTGTACAGGGCACCCTAAGTATCGGTTTGGTTAGGTTTCACACATTTCCGGAATATTTTAGGAATATAACAAAAGCTGCTCTTTCCACCCACCTTTCGACATAGGTGAGATCATATGCAGCATGACACTGAAGGAGCCCGCGCTGTACCCGGCGATGGTGACGAGGTCGGGGTCTCCTCCGAAGGAGGCGATGTTCAGCTGCAGCCAGCGCAGCGCCGCCACCTGGTCCTTAAAGCCGTTGTTACCGGGCGCGAAGCGGTCACCTGTGCTTAAGAAACCTGGACGAGAGACGGTTTACTTCATTAATTGAGTATTGAAAAATAAAATCAACTATTATTATTTTGTTTTATGAACGAGTATAAAGGGTTTGCTCTTGACCTTAGTCTAGGTCAGGAGTGACTAAGACAAGGTCGACGATGGAGCGAGCTTACCCAGAAGAAGTCTGTTCACTCTAACTTTGAAGAGATTAGGGTTGTATGTGTTCGGAAACACAGACGCAGGCAGAGAGTTCCACTCCTTCGCTGTCCGCATTATAAAAGACGTTTGGAAACGCTTAGTTCGAATTAGTGGAATAGCAATAAGGTAAGGATGGTAGTTTGCCGTGCATCTAGATGTGCGATGATAGAAGGGGCTGGTGGGATGAGGTCGTGGAGTTCTTGGGCACCATTATTTACCAAGATATAACGTAGCAAAACTCGAGAGTGACTCGTGACGTCAGAATCCAGTAAAACCGGCCAAGTGCGAGTTGGACTCGCCCATGAAGGGTTCCGTAGTAGCAAGCATAGATTAGGGATATAATTATATTGAGATTAATAAGTAATATACACAAAAAATAAAAATAACTTTGTTTTTCATAGTGTTTGTATGAATGGCAAAGTTATTTTTGCGGTTTTTGAAAATGTACTATATCTCAAAAACTGCTAACTATATCTCATCCAAACCAATTTTTGTTGGAAGTATTTGTTGAGGTCTATACATTTCGTATTTTTTTTAGTTTTATCATTCTCTTATCTTAGAAGTTACGGGGGGGGGGGGACACATTTTACCACTTTGGAAGTGTCTCTCGCGCAAACTGTTCAGTTTAGGTAAAAATTATATTAGTAACCTCAATATCATTTTTTAAGACCTATCCATAGATACCCCAACGTATGGGTTTGGTGAAAAAAAAATTTTGAGTTTCAATTCTAAGTATGTGTTTTGTGTGAAAATCCTAATGCGGTTCACATAATACATCTACCTACCAAGTTTCAACAGGATAGCTCTTATACTTTCGACAAAAAGTGGCTGTGACATACGGACGGACAGACAGACAGACAGACATGACGAATCTATAAGGGTTCCGTTTTTGCCATTTGGCTACGGAACCCTAAAAATTGTACTCATTGTGAACTATTGCTAATTTTGAATGTGTCGTATCTCCGTCAATTTTGGTTTACGTACCAAAAGAATACGGGTCGAGTATTCTTTAATATTCCAGAATAAATATTTTTTTTAGTCAAATAGCGAAACAAAGGAAGATAAAATCTAATATTATAAAGGTGCATTCACACTCATCAGTCACCGTCACGTCATGTCACCGGCCCGGTTTAAAAAACAAAATGTTTCTACACTCCAGTATGATATTTGTTCCCACACGTCAGTCACCGGCACGTGATCTATCAGTCCCGTCACCGGTCAGGCACATTTCCATACAGGTTTCGTTCGGTGACGTGACGTGTGTGAATGCACCTTTAATGTCAATTTATGTCCACGATACTTTCTTATATCACCCAGTCGTGTATAATTGAATTTTATGGATTGTAATTTTGTTATCGGTAGGTATTCTAATTGGCAGACAGCCTTGACTTGATCTGTGGAAACAGTTGTGTCAAATTGTGTCCACAAAATAATTTATACTACACCAGCCATTTCCCTGCAGTTTTACCCGCTGCTCGGCTGCTGTATTTTTTTTCACAACAATCACTTAACGCCATCTAGTCCCAAGCTAAGCAGAGCTACGTACTAGACAACTGATAAACATACTTATATATTTCTACTAGCTGACCCGGCAAATGTTGTTTTGCCATAAAAAATAGAAATTAAGAATTTTGTCTAAAAAATAAAAATAAAAATTTAGGGGTGGACTACCCCTAACATTTAGGGGGATGATAAATAGATGTTGGCCGATTCTCATAGATACCGGATAAGCACAAAAAAATTCATCAAAATCGGTCAAGCCGTTTCGGAGGAGTATGGAAACGAAAACTGTGACACGAGAATTTTATATATTAGATAGATAAATTACACCCACACCCAGACACAGAACAAATGATCATGCTCATTACACAAAGATTTGTCCTGGGTGGGAATCGAACCCACAACCTCCGGCATAGTAGTCACGGTCACTAACCACTAGACCAACAGGCCTCAGACGGAATGTCGTTAATTATCGCGATCATGGGCATTCATTGTTCGTAGAAACTACCTATAACATAAGGTCTTCTCACTTTGTGTTAAAAGGACCAGTAATTACCTAATGATCCAAGCCTGTAGTTGACAGTGACGAGCACGATCTCCCGGTCCAAGAGGTGGCTGGGCCCCGCCACGTCGCTGCGGCCCGAAACCGAGTAGAACCCGCCGGCGTGCAGGAACACCAGCACCGGCAGCTCGCTTCTGTACCAGGAGAACAGGGCCATTGAGCAGATGTCACAAAGAACCGAAAAAAGTGGTGGGTGAAGAGCTCGTAAAAACAGCCTCATAGGTATAGACCTATGAGGCTGTTTTTACGAGCTCTTACAGAACAAGATTGGGAGTTAAATAACTCCATCTTCAACGTTCGTGAGTCCAGCTCTGACTCACCCTACCGAACGTCTGAGGCCTGCACACGCAGCTGACCTGCCGCACACACCTAGCAGCGCACAGCCGACCTGCCGGCGCATCCACCACCTCGTCCCTGCGGTCACTCTCACCTCAGGGTCAACTCCACGGCGTCGCGTCGCTCCACTTACGCGATAGCCAGGGCAGTACCAGTGCGCCTACTTCACGGAACAATAAGAATTTCCAAGTGACGGCTGTGAACCACGACCTTTATTCGTAAATCTTATTTGTTCCGTGAAGTAGGCGCACTAGTATGTACTGCCCTGGCTATCGCGTAGTGGAGCGACGCGACGCCGTGGAGTTGACCCTGAGGTGAGAGTGACCGCAGGGACGAGATGGTGGTTGCGCCGGCAGGTCTGGTGTGTGTGTCGCTTGGTGCAGTGAGCGCAGGTCGAACGTTCGGTAGGGTGAGTCAGCTGAACTCAACGAACGTCGAAAATGGGAAATCCAGTCCCAACCTTGTTCCCTGGAATCAACGTCCAGCGGTAAATAAAAGTCCTCTGCTAATCCTTTCTGATGATGACCTCACAACATAAGCGAAAGCTAGGACGTACGGCACTAAGGGTGTTTGTGATTATTGATCGTCATCAGATCGGAGTTTACATGGCAGGAACAATAGTTACGTTAGCGTGAAGCACTAACACATAAAATCATAGTAAGACCTACGAGCGTATCAAATACTCGAGGCTTAAAAAAAATAGCCTTGATTCAATGGAGAGAGCAATGCTCAGGGTTTCTCTGGTGGATTGAATTCGGAACGAAAGCATTCGCCAGAGAACCAAAGTAACCGACATTGCGCGTAGAATAAGCATGTTGAAGTGGAAGTGGGCCGGCCATGTCTGTAGACCGACAGACGGTAGACGGAGCAGACTTGTGCTAGAGTGGAGACCGCGAATGAGCAAACGTAGTGTAAAACGCAATGCAGCAAGATGGGTCGATGTATTGAAGAATGTGGCTGGCAGAGGATCCATTTAAGCCAGTAAGCCTTCTCCAAAGATCGCAAACCCTCCCGGGTTGACGCTCTTTGGGGGAGGCTTACGTTCAGGTGTGGACGGCAATAGGCTGATAATATAAGGTCTCTCCTCAGGGATAAGCCGCGTTTTCCAAGGTTGGTCTGTGGATTGACCATGGTGGGTGACCATATTTTATTATAACAAGTTTCCTCTGTACCTCGGAAAGCACGTAAAACCGTTGACTGACTAGGTACAACAAAAGCTTCTCAATGAAAGGTGTCAACTAGGTAAGACTTACTCATTGCCATCAGGTCGGTACACGTTGAGTCGGAGGCAGTCCTCGTCAACCGGATAGTTGTCATAGACTGGCTGCGGACACGCTGGTCCATCCTGAGTGGCATCCACTTCGCTGGTGTAGTTCATGATTAATCGTGGTGCCTGCCAGGAATAAAAGAAAATGAAGACAATAGAAATCAAATCAGTTATTAAGTCTACAAATTCCGGGTCTCGGGACTGTGTTATCAAGTCACCGTGGCCCAAGAACGTAATGGGCTTTTGAAGGACACCGTGAATTTCAGTCAGTACAAGTCTGACAGTCCCTTCCGTCTTGCCCTGGGAGGTGGGAGGACTCACTGGATGATTGTATCACGTAAAAAAAGGCCTACGTATTGCAATTTCTTTTAGTTCACTCTTAGGCTTCCTGTCCATTGATGCTGGCGGACCGGAGAAACGAGGAAATATTAACCAATAAGATTGCATAACATCTCCGCTCTGCTTCAAAGGTGTAATCCTATTGGCTCATCATCATCATCAGCCTATAATGTTCCCACTGCTGGGACACAGGCAGGGAGTGGGCCATAATCCACCACGCGGGCCCAATGCGGGTTGGTAGATGTCACATGTCTTCGAATTTTTGGTTCTAGGACATGCCGGTTAGTAGTATATTATTGGGCATTCTACCCCACCTGCCGTTCCTACGGCTCACTCCGTTCGCCTTCGTCACTGGTGGGGTAGAATTCCCAATAATATTTCTGATATCGATGGTTGTGGAATAGAATAGAATGTACAAAAATACTGGTTCGGCGCCTATTCCACCTTTCAGTTCTAAAATTCAATGCCCAATAGTTTCTATTCCAAATTCGCGTTTTAAAACTAGTCTTACCTGTCGTTCCTTCGTTCACCTCTGTCAATTTCAGCTGAAAATTGGAGGGTACGTTTTGACGTTTCGTTTTAAGAAACACGAAATACCGCTCAATATCATAGCAGGATTCTTGGTAAACAACACATTTTTTATAACGGTACCAGACGGTTCTTATAGCCTTAAGACGAGGAAAACTTTGCTTGCGCGATGTAGGATTTGTTAGTTCATCCGATGTGTCATAGATGGAGCTGTAGTACTTTTTGTAGTGGAGACATATTTTTTGTGTAAATCGTTTCATAGAATCAACTACCTTGCTACCTCAGTTTACCTTGCTACCTTGATACCGTGTTACCTTGAGTAAATATTATCTCATCACGCCGTATAAATGTTTATGTAATTGTTTAATTGACCCATTATTGATAAACCGTTTCAATGAGTCACCATGAAATTTGTAAAACAACCACAATCGTTACATGTAAACAAACTCTGCGTTCAGACTCGGGAGGAATCTGGGTTTCGGCATGGAGAATTATTACCTAAATCCATACGATGCATTATTTGCGGGCCGTCAAATTGTGGAAAAACCAATTTATTAATTGGCCTTCTTTTGCATGAGAATGGTGTAAGATTTCAAAATGTTTATGTATATTCGAAAACCGTGCAACAACCTAAATACATTTTTTTAGAAAAAGTTTTGCAACGTGTACCGGGCATTACATTTCATAAGTATCATGAAAATGAGCAAGTACTTAGTGTTCACAACGCAAAATCGAATTCTGTAATTATATTTGACGATGTGGCTTGTGAAAATCAAAGCAACATGCGTGATTATTTTGCAATGGGAAGACATAAGTTTATAGATTGTTTTTATCTAAATCAATCATATAGTAAAATTCCTAAACAGTTGATAAGAGACAACGCGAACCTAATCGTACTTTTTAAACAAGATGAAATTAATATGAGACATGTTTATGAAGAACACGTCAATACTGACATGAGCTGGAGTGAATTTCGTGAAATGTGTTCAAAAATATGGAGTGAACCATTCAATTATGTCGTAATTAATAAAGATTGCTTCAAAAATAAAGGTTGTTATAGAAATAAGTTTGACACTTTCGTAGTCTTTGATTAAGGATACAAATATAAAAGACTGCATCTACACGACTTCACTATTCTTCACACGACGCTACACCGAATAGGGTCAATTTTACTAATATGGATAAATCATTGAAAAGACAAATTGTAAATGCTGCAGAAGCTGTAAAGAAGAAAGTACGCAAAATGCGAAATTTTGAGATTGATACTAAGCAAGCGCTGGATACAGTTTTTAAGCCTGTAACAGAACCTCTGAACTTAATTGCTAAAGCTAGCAAGCAAACCCCTTGTCCACGTGCTATTGAAAATGAAGATTCTGAAGTCCCTTTTATAGATGAAACTTTGCAGAAAGAAGGATCAGAAAGGGATGAAGATGAATCTGAATTTTACAGTGACTCTTCGTATGAATCAATAGTTGATCAAAATCAAAATACATCATCCTGGTCAGTATCTTCAGAAGCGTTGTCAGACATTCCATTTGGGGTCAGAGTAGAACGCGATAAACTGATGTTAGGTTCTGCTCCCATAATAATTAACGATCAATTTATAATCGTGGCTGGTAATAAATATAAAAATACATCCGGTTTAAAACAACTGCTGCTGAAAAAAGATCCCGATTTAAGTTTGGTTACTGAAGACGATAAACAAAATTATAAGTTGATGTTACTACATACAAATGCTCATAGACGTGACTATGATCCGAAAAAAGCTATTAAGAGTAACAAGGGAAAAAAGTATATGGATGTAATAAAGCCTTTATTTACATTGCAAAACGATTTAACAGAAAAAATTAATATACCTAAAGGGAAAGGCTTGCTAATGTTGAAAAAAGTTAATAAAGATACTGATTACATATATTGGGATGATCCTAACGAGTTAGTTGAAAGATTAAAGCTACTTATAGCGTCTCGTGAAGCTGGAAATACAGGAGTAGATAACGAAATATTATCCATCATAGAGGAACTACGTGAAGGTCATTTAATAAGTAAATAAATATCTTGAAAAATAAATATTGTTTTCATTTTACTTGAAGCTTTCATTCTGTAAATACAGTCATAATGAATATAGATAAATTTGGTCATCATGTTCACAAAAGAATGCGTTTATCAGAACTGTTCGAGTTTAATGAAAATGCATTGATTAAATCAGAAAGTGGAGAATTTGATTTAAAATCGACTAGATTGAGAGGAATTAGATCACCCATAGAAGCTGATGACGCTGTGAATAAGAGTTATGTAGATCAGATAAATGCGAATACGTTGAAAGAAGTAAATAAGCTAATCGGATCATTGCGTTCTCAAATCATAAGAGACGCACAGAATACAGTTCAAGCTACTTTAAAAGCAAGGATACCAGAGGTTTTAACTCAATTGCAAGATAAGTTTGACCCCAAAGCAGGTGTAGACAAAATACTTCAGAAAACTCTGTAATGGCAAAAGAGCAAATTGTAAATGAAATACACAAAGCGGCACGACGAAATTTTCTCCGGCGTTCTGTTATTTTGAAAGGAATTCACGATTTATGGCAAGCGGATTTAATGGACATGCAAAACCTGAAGAAGTCTAACAAAGGTTACAATTACATTTTAGTGGTCATTGACTGCTTCTCGAAGTATGCGTGGGCTAAACCGATAAAATCAAAAAATAAATTTGATGTTACTCGTGCTTTTGAAGACATATTGCTTAATACTCGTAAAAAACCTGTTAACTTACAAACCGATAAGGGAACTGAATTTTACAACAGCACTTTTCAAATGCTTATGAAGAAGCACAACATAAACCATTACTCATCGTTCTCCACTAAAAAGGCATCAATTGTAGAGAGACTTATTAGAACCTTGAAAAATCAATTATATAAATATTTTAGCCTTAACGGGAATTATAAGTGGTTTGGTCTACCATTGGAAGATATATTGAATAAATATAATAACACAAAACATCGCACTATTCAATTTAAACCAGTTGATGTGAATAAATCCAATGAATCAGTAATTAAAAAAATAATAACAAAAACAAATAAACATGATTCAGTTCAATGGAAGCCTAAATTCAAAGTTGGTGATTGTGTTCGCATAAGTAAATATAAACATAATTTTGAGAAAGGTTACACTCCTAATTGGTCCACTGAATTATTTGTTATAAAAAAGGTTAATAAAACCTTACCAGTAACATATCACTTAGAAGATCAGCGAAAACAAAACATATTAGGAAGTTTTTACGAGCAAGAACTTCAAAAATCGAATTATCCTGATGTTTATTTGATAGAAAAGGTTTTGAAAAAGAAAGGTAATAAATTGTATGTCAAATGGTTAGGTCTTAATAGCGCAGAAAACAGTTGGATTGAAAAAGCTGCAATAACGAGCTAAGATATTATAATATAATCATTTCCTTTTTTTATTTCTGTCATTATACTTTGAGTAATGCAGGGTGGTGGACTAGTCAACGACATAATTAATAATTTACCATTTGAAGTTCATTTGCCTGGCTACAATTACTGCGGACCAGGTACTAAACTACAGAAACGCTTAGCACGAGGTGACCGAGGTGTAAATAAGCTAGACGAAGCTTGTATGCACCACGACATTGCATATGCAAACCATCCAGATTTAACAAATCGTCACAAAGCTGATTTACAACTACTTAATATGGCTAAACAAAGATTGAAATCAAAAGATGCGGGGAAAGGTGAAAAACTAAGCTCTTGGCTAGTGAGCAAAGTCATGAAAGCCAAACTGAAGTCTGGATCTGGGGTCAAAACATTTAAAAGCTTAGTTTCAAAAATAAAATCAAAAATTAAGAAACTCAAATGCAGCGATAATAAGACTTTGATAAAAGCAGCATACTTAGCAGCAAAAAAAATATTTCCAAACGCCTGTCATCGAATTCGGGTACCACGAGTAATACCTCTACCAAAGACTGGAGGAGTTCTGCCTTTGATCCCAATTTTCGCTGGTTTATCGGCTTTAGGAACTTTAGCTGGTGGTGCAGCGGGTATTGCAAAAACCGTTAATGATTACAAAGCCAGCAAACAACATTTACAAGAATCGGAACGTCACAATAAAGCTATGGAGGCTTTAATGGTGGGCAAGGGATTATACATAAAGCCGTATAAAAGTGGTAAAGGCCTGTTTATAACATCTTCAAAAAACTGAAAAATATGCTGCCCGATCGCCCTCTAACTAATGTGGACATTCAAAAGTACTCAAGAGACATACCATATTTCCGTGGGGTATATATGAAGGATCGGTTACCTAAGAAGCCGAAACAGATTGAATGTGGTATCGTTAACTTAGATGATTCTAAGAACAATGGAACGCATTGGGTAGCTTATGTCAAAGTTTACAATTATTGTGAATATTTTGATAGTTATGGAAATTTAAAACCACCTATGGAGTTGATACGATATTTCAAAAATTGTAATGTGTTTTATAACTATACAAGATATCAAACATTTAATTCGGTAAATTGTGGTCATTTATGTTTAGAATACTTGTCGACTTTTTGGAATAAAATTATGTTATAAATTATATGCTTTTCTTTAATTTCAATCATTTACAAGATGTCACTCACTTTGTCTATAACTGGAAACTCGTCAGTGTTATCTACGTACTATCCCAATACGTTACAACTAGATGGAGAGTATGAGTGTGCATTATTGCACTTTTCAACATTTAATGCTATTCCAAACATTGATAAAAGTAATAATAGATTCTATTATGGTTCTAACGAAGTTATTGAAATACCAGAGGGTACTTATGAGTTGCAAGATATCAATGATTATTTAAAATCCAAAATAAAAGATGCATCGATTAAGTTACAGTGCAATAATAATACTTTGAAAACTACTATCTTCTGTACAAAAGACGTTAACTTTATAAAAGAAGACTCTTTCAGGAGACTGTTAGGATTTAATAAACAAATCTTGAAAGCAAATAAATGGCATGTGTCACAGTCTCCAGTCAACATTCTACCTACGACCGTAGTCAGGATTGAATGTGATATTGTAAGCGGTTCATACATAAACGGTGAACCAAGCCACATTATTCACGAATTTGCACTCAATGTGCCACCTGGTTACAGGATCATAGAAATCCCGAAGAACGCAATTTACTTTCCAATCAATCAAAACAACATAAGCTGCATACATATCAGGCTATTGGATATAAACAAACGATTAATCAATTTACGTGGTGAAGAAGTGCAGGTATATTTACATCTTAGAAGAAAAAAATGATTGATTACAATAAAAATGTGTCTCAACAAGTAAAGAATATCAGTTCTGCTCAAGCTACCTATAAATAAGACCTCTATCTAAGAAGATAGGAAATAAGAAGAAAATAAAATTAACAAAAGACAATAAAGCATTTCTTAGAGCGATCGGATTGCTAAAATGAATATCTTAGACGTTTTATCAGCTCCGACCTTTGATAATACTATAGAAGGAATCGAATTTCATTCCTACAAACCATATGTAACGAGTTTCAACAGGAACGATGAAATCCGCATACCCATCAATCAACAGGACTTATACATATTACCATCAGCTAGCACCCTATATTTGGAAGGAACTGTAATCGTAAGCAAAAAAGATTCGAAGGACAAAGCCGCTAGTGTTAATTTCACGAACAATGCTCTACTCTACTTGTTTCAAGACATTAGGTATGAGCTAAATGGAGTGGAGATTGATAAAATAAAAAATGCTGGTATAACAACAACCATGAAATCACTAATTTCAATGAACGAAAGTGAATCAAAAACGTCTAATGCTTGGGGGTGGAATATTGATGGCATAAAAAATGTTGATGGAGGAAGATTTTCAGCTTCTATACCACTTCGTAACCTCCTTGGGTTTGCTGAAGATTTTAAAAAAGTTGTAATAAATAGTAGACATGAACTGATATTGTTACGAAGTAATACTAATTTGAACGCTGTAAAACTTAATACTGGCGAAGTAGTAGATGATGTTCAGATCAACAAAATCATATGGCGCGTACCGCATGTTAAAGTATCAGACAAAGAAAAAATTGGTTTGTTAAAAGTATTAGAAAAAGATCGTCCACTTCAAATGATATACAGAAATTGGGATCTGTACGAATATCCAGCTTTACCTACAACTACAAAACATACCTGGTCTATTAAAACTTCATCTCAAATAGAAAAACCAAGATACATTATTATCGGGCTACAGACAAATAGGAAAAGCAATGCAAGTTCGGACATGTCGCAATTCGATCACTGTCACGTTCGAAACGTTAGAGTATATCTCAATTCAACTTATTTTCCGTATGAAAACCTAAATGTGAGTTTTGCTAATAACAGAATCGCTTTATTATACGAGCAATACACCAGATTTCAACAGTCGTATTACGGACGTCGTCCGGAGCCCATATTAAGCGAAAAACAGTTTAGAGATTTAGCACCGCTGTTTGTCATTGATTGCTCAAGACAAGCGGATAATCTAAAGACAGGTCCGGTTGTAGATGTGAGAGTAGAAATTGAGAGTGATTCAGAGATACCAGATCAAACTTCAGCATACTGTCTCATTCTGAACGATTGCATTGTTGAATACAAACCATTAAGTAACATTGTTAAGAAGATATCATGAAGGCGGATACTATTATAGTGGAACTCCAAGGATTTAAAGAATCTACAAATAATTTTATTGTCAAAGAATTGACTATTGCGAGTCAGGATCATACACAGACGTTCTTGGTAAAACCACCATATTCATTCCATTACCTAACACAAGAAGAAAAAAAACGGGTGAGGTGGTTAGAAAGAAATCGAGGAATTTACTGGAGCGAGGGCTACATAGACTACAAAGAGTTTCAACGCGTTATTTTACCATACCTAGAAAATAAAAAAATTATCACGAAGGGTTTGGAAAAGATTAAGTGGATTAAAGAGTTATGTACAAACTGTGAAGTGATCGACATAGGTGAGAAGGGATGTCCTAATTTATTAGAATTAAAAAGAAAGTTTTGTAAAAATAAAACTGATTTTAATTGTGTGAATCATAAAATGAATTGTACATTGAATAATGCTGTCTGTATAAGGAAGTGGTATTTTTATAATAATATGTCTGTATTTAATTTGTTTTAATTATTATTGTGTTCAACATTTAATAAAAATGTCTATCTAATAAGAGTGTTTTATTTATTATAATCAGGGTAACCTACATAACAGACTTTAAATTAGCTGCAGCAAAATGATATTTCTTATGAATTTATGATAAAATGCAAATATAATATGATTTTAAACGAATTATTCTAATAAAAATACTGAAAGCAAATAACCTACAATTATTATCATTACACTAGAGCTAATTTAGAGTTCGAGTATAAATAAATTAATGATAATACAAAAAAACAATTTAAATAATGAAACAATTTATTTTTATGTAGTTTATTACAATATATAGAATTTAAAACTTATATTGAATAATTATATTATACTTACTAAACTTATATTAATTATAGTGAATATTTATATATTCAAAACTTATACAATATAAAAACTTAAAACGTTTACACATACCTATACGTCATACATTCCTAACAATAATATAAGTACCCATTAATAATTATGATATTACTTACATAATTTATTATTGCTTATTACTACAAATTAAATACAACAACTTATAAAGTAGACACTTACAAAATAATGATACCAGTTAATAATAACATCTATCCCCACAAAGATTTTTTGATATTTTATTAATTAACGCATGCGTCTCGTCCATAACATGGTCCTCCGATTCAGTCACTACATATTGAGCACTTAACATTACCACGTCATGATTGTCACTTGTAGGTTCTTGTTGTTCGCTGATATCCAACACTTGTACCTGGATCAGTCGTAAACCTTTTTTCTTCTCATTGTTTATGACGAATGATTGACTTGTAGGTAGAGATGACTTCTGTTTTAGACACTCCCGCCTTGTTCGAGGCTTCTTGTTGACAGGTCTGCAGTCTTGTCTTGCCCTAGAATCCATGTTGAGAGGATTTTGTTGTTCTGAGAAATCTGGGATATGCCAGCTTAAACTCGGGGTCGGAAAACGTTGAGCGTATTGTGAGTAGTCGATAATATCTGGAGAATCACACATTTTTGATGATCTGAAATAAACAAAATAGTCATTAATATTATTTAATTTTATAACAAAAGAGGAAATTTATAAAGATACACAAAACAGAATATACTTACGAATTATTTGCTTTGAACCGATGTGTCCACTCCAACAAGTGACTGCGTAATGTAATGACAGACTATCAATTTTGCTTATGATGTATGAATATTCTGGTGTAACCATAGTCTGTACAGTACAATTGAATGCGACAAGTTTGAACCTGTATCCTTGTAGACAGCGCGAACACCTGATAAGTGTTGTATTTCTCAATGCAGCGCGCCTGTGCCGGCGCGTGCTTAGTCATCAGGAATTGTATAGATTTTATACATACGTATATAATTTTGCTTAGTACTTGCTTTATTACTGCTAACCAATTTCAAGTTTCAACATGTTTGAACTCGTGCCCGAGCACCTGTTCGGTGTCAAATTCTACACCGCGCATGCATCTTCAAAGCGATCCAGTATTTTGTCACAATTTCGACGACACATTTGGCGCATTGGTTATGAGCTCGTCATCGCGTCACAATGGTAAGTATTAGTATATGAATGTGCCAAATTCAGTGTCGCGGGTTCGATTCCCGCACGGAACATTAAGTATTTGTTCCGGTCTGGATTTTGTTTTTATGTTTTTTTTTTCGTCATTATTTTATTAAATATAAAAATAATACTCTGAAAAAATTAGCAAATATGAGCCTGGATCAAAACATCTGTTGATGTACCTTAGGTGCATTGTTATCAATCAGGAATAGAAATGAAACAGATTTATGAACATAAAATATTATTTATTTAAGTATAATTATATTTAGTAGGTGTACATAAGTATCAATAAAAGTAAACTTATATAAGACCTATATAGGTACCTAAGGTTGTATAGAGTATTCCTAAACACTGTAGTATTCTTAAACACTGTTTAGCTCTAACTAGTACAAGGGACACCAAGAATACACACATTTTAGAATTGCATACATAATAAAGTCAAGTTCAAAGTAACTTCTGTCGATACTATTTGAATTACATTACACAAAAATATTACATTATTCACATTAAAAGAATAACAATCATTTTATAATAGTAGGTAACACAGTAGGTAGGTTGAAAGATTATCTAACTATCCATTCAGGACGTCATAAGTTTTATCATTTACAATCAATAAAATACATATTAAAAATGTAACTACTGTAATTACATTTAAATTGTGGTAATGCATTACATAAATATAGTTGCGTTACCCCAGGCTAAAGTAGAAACTTTATCAAACGATAGCATTCGTTTATCATCATTGCTCGAAAGTGCTATTTTATTTACGTCCTGAGTGAATATTTCATGTTTTATTGATCTAAACAATACATTTTTTTTGCGAATAACATTGCAATTGTACAAAACATTTTTATAGTCTAACATATTTAATTTTTTGGTAATACATTTTTTTGTACCTTTTGCCTTTTGAATTGTTTTGTTTAACGTTTTAATACAATAAAGCTTTGAGCGCAGTCCTACGAATTCTTTGATAATGTTGCCCCCCATTTCGTCCTTAAATAGTCCTGGAACCTTCTTATTAATAATTGGTAAGTTATACTCATTGCTACAGTCATAATTGCTGGTATCTAAATATTTTAGAAAATGGAGCTTGAAGTCTTTATAAACATCATTACTCTGTACATCATATACTAGACTATCTGTGTCAGTATAGCACAATTCAATTCGGTTACCATAAAAAGGTTTTATGATAGAGTAGTGAAAGTCGTACATGTGAGTCTTAGACAATTCTAATACTGCAAACCCTATGTAAATTGGTTTATTAAGTATAATACGCACAGGCTTCATTTGGATTGCCACTAGATCATCAGAAAATACAGAGGCGCTATGAAAATATGGGCTGGCTATCAATTTTTCAGCACAAGTAGTCTTTTTTGTTTTATTGTTTGAGTCACACCACTTGTTTACTAACTTTACGTCTATTCGATGTTCATTATTTTCCAAAGTCTTTCCGAAAATACTATTGTTTAATAATTTGAAAAAGTCTTGTTCAAACGTTGACTCTGCTTTTTGACGTAACTGGGTGTTAATATCAATATACTGCTTTAAAAAACAACTTTGCTTAAATATAATAGCGCGATGGATTCTTCTTAATACTAAACCGTGCTGTAAACATTTTTTTAAATGTACGTAATGAATAACATAGTGATATTTATCGTACAAATTAGGTATTAGCTTTTTATTCTTACCACCAGGTGGCAAGCATTTTTCTGGACAAAAGGGAAAGTCATTGTGTTGCATGTGCAAATTCTCCGGATATATTAAATCAACCTCAAGAATGTAACCGTTTTCCGCAGTATCACTGATGTTTGCTAAGTTCAATTGTAAAAAATCAATTTCTTGTCTATTCATAAATTTAAAATCGGAATAGGGTAGGGATTGACACATGCTATAACCATATAAGTTGTTACAATCTAAATATATGATAAATGAATTTGGACGTGTTGGATCGTAAGTATCTAAATATTTATGATTGGCTTTGGCATGTCTTTTAGAACACATACAAACACCTCCTCGAATACCTTTTTGTATCATTCTAAAAATTTCAATATCACTAATCAATTCTAATTTAACTCCTGTTTTTAAAAGCATTGCATCAAAAGATAGACTTGGTGCTGTAAGATAGAACGCGGGATCGAGATTGTAATGTAGTTTACAAGTTTTTCGAAAATTTTCAAATACATCTGTTAACAATAGAACATCTGTTTTGAGATACAAATCTGTGTACATACCCATGTTTTGAATATTAAATACTGACCAAACAGACCGAGCGTGTTCATAGTCTTCGTCGGTCACTGTCTCATTAGTTATGGAGTTAAAAAAATATTTTTTAGATGGTAAACATATATCTTCATAACGTTCCCATTGAGACATATAGTCATATGGATACACTCCTTTACGAGTCAGTAGGTTAAATTGTTTTTTATTAGGAAAATAAGATTTTAATTGTTTAAATTCTTGTTTTTCCATGGTATTAACCAACTTTTCTAAGCTAGTTCCTAAAAACTTGAAAGAATCTACAAACCGGACCTGGATGCTTTCCCCGGTAGAAATCGGAATAAATTTAGTGAATGAAATATAGTTTTCTTTTGTTTTAGGTATCACTTTAATAGATCCAGGAGCTTCACCTAATTCTTTTATGAAAAGGTGGCAATCGTATCCGGACAAATTATGAAAAAATACTGGCAAAAATGTAGGTAGTTTGTATTGTAAGTTACAATAACTATGAGCTGCGCCACGATATTTACCAGTCAAGTGACAATGATCGCGAACCCTATCGCCAAACAAGAACTGCTCACAAATATGACATGTTATCGCGTTTTCAAAGTCGTGAGCATTATCATTTGAGTAAATCATAGGAGCATTATTTTTTAAAATATCGTAAATTTTTTGTGCATCTGTATAGATAGACTTCACAAAATTTGATACACAATCCGAACCGCGATAAGAAACGTAACGATTGTGGCTTTCGTCTAGCGTACACGTAATATGATAAGCGAAAGCTACAGGCACATGTCGCTGTCGCGTTATAGTACTCGCCTTAGTAGGGTCAGGGTCACAAGATTCATACCGCTCTAGCATTGTCTCAAAATCTGCGTATATAACAAATGGTACAATTTGCTTTCTATTATAATTTTTAAACTGTATAAAAGAACCCATTGGAGGTAGTTCAGTGGCGACACCTCCACATCTATGCGAACTAAGATCATCGCATGAATTAAAAAACATTAAACAAATGTCACAAAAGTACAGTTTACTGTGGTGTTTTGTTATTTGATTTTTAACAAGTCGCGGCAAGTCTTTAATGAGACAGTAATGTGATAAATCATCTCTTTCTAAATAAAGTAAATGAATCACCTTTCCGTTCAAGGTTTTTGGTTTGTAAAGCGGTCCTATAACGGTATTATTTTTTAAACCATAAATGTAAATGCAAATTTCGGGGTTATTCACTTCGAATCGCGCAATATCTGAGAAATTCACTGGAAATGATATATCCTCTACATTTAACACATTACGAAAATCAGGGTAAGAAGATACTCTTTCAGGATGACTCTTAGCTGGATATAAAGCAGCAACAACAGACCATAAAAAACAATATTCGTCATTATTGTGGATATTAACACATGCTTTTTTCGATTTTATTGCAGACGGCAATTCGATAAAGCCTGAACCGCGCAAAGGCTGATATTTGTTAACATTTATTTCCAAATGAGAACTGCTCAAGAATGTCCATCCACTGTCTCGGTCCTGAAATTCTTCTATCTTTTTTGTTAAAGTGTTTTTTACTTGAGACAATAATGAATCAAATTCATAATTCTGATGTATAGTAACGTTTTTTGTGGCAAATGATTTCATCTCTTGAGAATCATTTTTAAACATTAAAAACAAAGCAAAATATTCGAAATTAACTTTTAGAGAAGTATGTTCTTTAAGAGACATGTCAATTAACGTTTTAATTTTGCTCCAAATATTGTTAAGAAATGGATCTAGAGAATAATTCTCAGACGGATCGACAATTCTATAAGAAGCTATACGATTACGAAATGCAGAATGTATTATTTCAACACCTTCGCAAAAATACGAAATATTTTTGTTTTTATGATTAGTACTGCGTAGGTGACCTGTCCACTGACTGCGCTCAACGGATGTATTGCAAACAGTACAGAAAGGCATTTTTGTATATTATTAGACCTAATGTCCACGTAAAATAGAGTAAGTTTTAGATTAACAGCACAAACAAAAGATACTAATGATCAAAGACTTATAATTTTAACCTAACCTTAGAATAAACTGTTAACAAAAATATAAAGTATATATAATTATTATATTATTTTATATTTATGTTGTCACTGTAAAACACGGGCTCCGAGTCTTGAAAAACTACATAGACCCGTCTCATAAATGTCTGCAGCGCGTCCCACTGCGGAGTGTCTCTATTAATTTGCACTTTAAGTGCAACTAAGGCTTTCTTCCACCGTTCAAGTGGAGTCGTGGACGCTGCATCGGACTTATTGTATACTTTTACCTCCACGTAAAAGTCACCCTCAATGTACGGCGCCGTCCGCCGCAACTTCCCGTTAGCAACTCTGCTCACGAGAGACGACGTGAGCTCCTCGCCGCCGGTTGCTGGTGCGCGTTGCTCGCTATCCTCCAAGCCGAAGAGGTCCGAGCGATGTTGTTGTGGTTGTTTTTTACTGTAAAAATAAAATAATATAAGTACCTTATCATTACAATAACAGCACCTTGTAAACGTTCTATCAAAAAAGAACCAATGGAATTATGAATCATTGGATTGTGGTGTGGTTTTAAGTATAGAAATAAATCCACTACTAACGTATAACACTCCTATTGGAATAAAATACATAAATACCTAAAGACAAGAAATAATAGAAATTACCTTGATTTAGATTCCGATTGCGAGGTGGAGGTGCTCTCAGAAGCTTTACGCTTAGGAGATTTCTTTTTGGACTGCACCTTTGCAGCCTCAGGTGCGCGACGTGGGTATTCAGATTCGGAGTCAGACCTGTAATCGAGTAGACAACAATTAATTTCAAATAAAAAAAGTCTGTAAAGAAGATTAGAACAATTGAACGCTCGACTTGGATTGTGGTGTGGTTTTAAGTATAGAAATAAATCCACTACTAACGTATAACACTCCTATTGGAATAAAATACATAAATACCTAAAGACAAGAAATAATAGAAATTACCTTGATTTAGATTCCGATTGCGAGGTGGAGGTGCTCTCAGAAGCTTTACGCTTAGGAGATTTCTTTTTGGACTGCACCTTTGCAGCCTCAGGTGCGCGACGTGGGTATTCAGATTCGGAGTCAGACCTGTAATCGAGTAGACAACAATTAATTTCAAATAAAAAAAGCCTGTAAAGAAGATTAGAACAATTGAACGCTCGACTTATGAAACACAAGGACACTGAAATAACATAATTATTTTAAAAAAATACTTACGTACATTTTATAGAAGTATTCGGTATTCGTAATTAACAATAAACTTAAGTGGAGCTTGTCACTAGAAGACGTTGGAGCGAATGTGAATTTTCATATAAATTAATCGAATTTAAGTAAAGAAAAATACCATCTCAGCAAATTTAACCTCATTACAAATTAAACCTTAAATCTTAGTATTACAATTGTATTACTAACTTATGTCAGTTACGTCCATTTAAATCATAATATTGATTCCGTCAAAATGCAATTTTATCGTGAGAAATGAAATATAAAACCAGCATTTGTCCGGTACCTTGCTTAGGTATCTATGATTACTACTATTTATGTAATTTCTGTATGTTTGTTTATTTAAAAAATAATAACAAGACATCATTATGCACGGTTGTAAAATAATAGATTTTTTAAGACGCATGTGAAAAATCTGGAACAAATATTTGGTGATTATACTTTATTATATAATTATAATATTTAAGGTAGTACTAACGCTTGCTGCACGAATTTATTAACTTAATTATTAACTTATAGGAAAAGGGATTGCGATAGGGATTCGAACCTGAAACCTGGAAATATACATAAGCCTATTTATACCAGGGGTATTCACAATCCTGTTTGCAGAGTAGAATTTAACCTGTACTTTGATCATATAGGGATGACGCCAGCGTCATCAATCAATAAGTTACATTCGAGATAATTTATGTGTAGAAAAGTTTTGAACGGATACGCGTAACAAAACTAGTTTATTACGTAATACGAGTATGTTGCAGTCAAACTGCAAATATTAAACCATCATCTGTAATAGAAATATAAGTATAGTATATTAATAAAATCGTATATAGTAGAAGTTATATTGATATCTTACAATTTTTACAATATAAATAGTATTTTTAAACAATCCCTAAACAAAAAAGTTAGTCATTAAAAATATTTTTATACACATTTATTTATTGTAACTACAAAGTCATAAAGGTTATAATTATTACAATAAAGTAATTTCCAAGATGAGTGTGCCGTACCGAAACTGAAGTACCTATTTTATGAACATAGGAAGTCCTGTATAAGACAAATTTAAACTATGTGCGCAACAAGCGTAGTGCTTATCATGCATATTATTATTATGGTTCCCATGGACACCTTACATACAACAACATATGGTCAGCAAATTATTGCTACTTGCAATTTTGCAGTTTCACAGACTGTAAAGACTCATTTACACTCACTCGTAACAATCATCTGATACGGTCGATTCCAACGTCGCACTAAGGAGCATTTTGACTTCAAAACCGAACAAAAATGACGCTTACAAATTTCTGTAAATGTCACTCAAATTAGGATTTTATTACACCTAAGTAATGGTACTATCATAAAACGGTCCTAACTCGGAACCCGCATCATACAGGATTAAAAAATGAAAATCGTGTATGTTTTTTTTACTAATTAGTACTTTTGTAATAGTACCGAGTTATATCGGGTTTTAAATTTACTTTTGTGGTAAAACAGTAAAAACCTTTTCCACATAATTCCACCACTTTGAAATATAGGACTTTTAAAGTGATATAAGAATACTAGCTGATCCCCGTGGTTTCACCCCGCTGCTCGGCTCCTATTGGTTGTGGCACGATGTTATACAGCCTTCCTCGATAAATGGACTATGCTACACAAAAAGAAATTTTTCAACTTAAACCAGTATTTCCTGAGATTAGCGCGTTCAACCAAACAACAAACTCTTCAGCTTTACAATATTAGTATAGATTTCAATTATTCAGCAATTTTATGAACTTTATATAAATATATGATTTTCTTTATTCACTTACGTATTTTTATTCATTTCCAAGCAAATAAAACTGCTAATGAATTTTGTCCGGAAGAATACAATATAGCGAAACTGATCGGACGTACACACACCGAACGGTAAATAATAGTGTAAATGCACCTTAACTCAGCGCGACGTGCGGTTGGATAGCAATCAGTACCAGACGTAACGTGTTCATTATCAAGTAAGTAGTGTCGTCTGGGTGAATTTAATTAAATTAAAATTTCGGATGTCCTCGACACATAATCTGAGTGTGCGTTGAACCTCTGGGGTAAAAGCGCTATCTCTAACTTTGTGGAGAGACATAGTGACAATCTGTCCCAAATTTTAGTTTAATGTATACGGTAGCCTAAAATTCAGATGTCCTTGGTGCCACTCTGGCTGCAAAAACTGAGTGTGTGTTGAACCTTTGCGGTAATGCACTATCTCAAACTTTGTGGAGAGACATGAGACAATCTGTCCTGAAGTTTAGGTCATCGGTTCAGACAGCCGACGCATTTACTTGTTTAATAAACGTGTAAATTTTCATCTATATGAAACGAAATTAAATTAAAATTTCGGATGTTCTCGACACATAATCTGAGTGTGCGTTAACCTCTGCGGTAAAGCGCTATCTCTAACTTTGTGGAGAGACATAGTGACAATCTGTCCCAAGTTTTAGTTTAATGTATACGGTAGCCTAAAATTCAGATGTCCTTGGTGCCACTCTGGCTGCAAAAACTGAGTGTGTGTTTAACCTTTGCGGTAATGCGCTATCTCAAACTTTGTGGAGAGACATGAGACAATCTGTCCTGAAGTTTAGCTTACCACGTTTCATGTAGATTTAAATTAGGAATAAATTCAGTAGTGGTGAAATGTGTAGTGAAAGAATGACAGTAAAGTAGTGTAGTGAAACAGAGTTGTGATCACAAAAGGTTCTTCTCAGGACCGCAAATTCGTGTTTCTTAAAACGAAACGTCAAAACGTACCCTCCTATTTTTAGCTGAAATTGACAGAGGTGAACGAAGGAACGACAGGTAAGACTAGTTTTAAAACGTGAATTTGGAATAGGAACTATTGGGCATTGAATTTTAGAACTGAAAGGTGGAATAGGCGCCGAACCAGTATTTTTGTACATTCTATTCTATTCCACAACCATCGATATCAGAAATATTATTGGGAATTCTACCCCACCAGTGACGAAGGCGAACGGAGTGAGCCGTAGGAACGGCAGGTGGGGTAGAATGCCCAATAATATACTACTCCGGTTTCCTCACGATGTTTTCCTTCACCGTTTTGAGAGCAGTGGTGATGAAATAAATTACACAAAGTAATGCACCTGATGGGGTTCGAACCTACGACCTACAACTCGTAAGTCGGGACCGATACCACTGGGCCACCACTGCTCACCTATAGGCTCGCTCGGCATCAATGGACACGGATATGTATCTTCCAGAAAATTGCTTGATTTTATGAATATTTTCAAAGGTCCAAAATAAAAGATACTTAAAAGACCATTTTAATAAGATCATTATTCTACTGCAATTTACCTTGAACCGCAGTTGCCCAACAGGTGGCTGGGCATATCGGATGCCCCTGTAGGCTTGGAACCGCTTCCCGCGCCGGCTCAGCATGTATGACCCTCGGAACTGACCTGACTTGCTGTGCACCATTGGCTCTGACGATGATGAACTGGTGGGTTCTAGATAGAAAGATGTAGATTAAGCAGAGGCCCTACCATGGACGTCTTACGACTCGACGTCGACTTTGACATCCAGTGACGCGTGCCTGTGTACGAACCTCTATGGATTTCTATTGAGATAGTCACTTGGATACCAAAGTCGTAAGGTATTGGAGACTTGCGTCGCTTTGTGTACGAAGGGTCTTAAAGCGAGAGTAGTTCAACTGTGGTAAAGAGACAGAGGTATACAAGTCGTCTAGTGCCATCTCGTTCCCACAGTGGAACTACTGTCGCTTTATGACGTCATGGTAAGCGACCTGGGTAACATTTTTTTTAACTTTGCCTCGCACGAGCAGTTTTTCCTGGGTCGTGGGTGCGTTTACAAGCATATAAACTCATATACACAAACACCCAGACCCGAAACAACTACTTGTAGGTCATACAAATAAATTGTTCCGTGCGGGAATCGAACCCAGCCACGGGAACGCTGAACAGTAGTCAATTCGATATAAACTTTGCATAATTTTAAAACTTTAATAGCAATTAAATTTTCTGTATTCTAGATATTTTTTGTAACTGGGCGACTCGCTGTCCGACCATGGACCATGCCCGGGTCGACGGCGCGTTGTGTTCCACGCGCGCCTCAAAGAGTGTCAGCATGATGACGGGGCCCCCTTCTAGAGGGCCAAAGCCTGCCGGGGTTGCGGGACTTATCTCATTACCGTGACTCCGGAACACAAAGGGCTATTGAAGGACACCGTGGATTTTAGTCAGTACGAGTCTGACAGTCCTCCCACAAATCATCAAATGAGTCCTCCCGCCCAGGGCAGGGCGGGAGGACTCATTTGATGATTTTACAACGCAAAAAAAAGGCACAAAGTTGTTGTTGATTATTACAAAAAATAAATCAAAAAGTTACATGTACCTAATTCAAAATTTTATACTAAACGAATACCGTAAGTATTAAATATCTAATTTGACAATATTTTTTATTAATTCAACAGTGCTGCTGGTTCCATTAAACTTTAAAGGAAATAAAAATACAAATTCCTTTTGCGTAATTTACAATATTTACTAACACATTGAAAACAAATTATTTTAATATCATTTACATTTTCAACGTAAATATAATATAACACAATTATTACCTGTCCCGCTCGCGACCCCCGCCAGCGCGGCACACAACAACACACACAACTTCATCATCGCTGCGGTGATGAGAGACTGAACACCACACGCAATAAACAACGCTTTTATTGAAGGCAGGATTATTCTGCTGTAATTTTCAATAGATTTTATACCGTAGTTTTCCTTGTCTAGTAGAATTAGCTTTCAGCCCGCATGACGATGGTTTAGGAACCTGTATCGTTTGGATTGAAAGCCTGTATTAATTAATAGTTATTTAGTTTTAGAGCGGTAAGTTGGCGTGTGTCATACAATGTTTTTCAACACATTTGCGGGAAAACGGTACGATATTTAATTAAACAAACTTTATTTAACAGTGGGAAAGTCGCAACAATTTTTCCCACGTTTTTATACACTCACTTTTCTTGTTTGTTTGTTTGTTTATTTGTTTGTTTGTTTGTCGTTCCGGTTGGACTTTTGCAACTCAATTTTCAGGCTCTTCCCGATAAGCTAGCAGGCTGAAATTTTGCACACGGTCTAAGTTCTGATGACAATGCATGACTAGCTAAGAAACGTCATAACAAATCCAATATGGCGGCCTCCCCAAGATGGCAGACTGGCTGTTTGAAATCCACCCCTATGATATGGGTATCAAATGAAAGGGTTTGCTGTCAGGAATACGAAAAAAAATGTCACGTGACTTAAATCCAATATGGCGGACGTCCAAGATGGCAGACAGGCTATTTGAAATGCACCCCTAAGATATGGATATCAAATGAAAGGGTTTGCTGTCAGGAGTACGAAAAAAATAGTCACGTGACTTAAATCCAATATGGCGGACGTCCAAGATGGCAGACTGGCTGTTTGAAATTCATCCCCATGCTATGGGTATCAAATGAAAGGGTTTGCTGTCAGAAATACGAAAAATATAGTCATGTGACTTAAATCCAATATGGCGGACGTCCAAGATGGCGGACAGGCTTTGAGGCACTTCCCGATAAGCTAGCAGGCTGAAATTTTCAGGGTAGGTTCAAACCCGATGAACAAAAATAAAAATAATAAAATAATTA
Organism: Agrotis exclamationis; assembly: GCA_950005045.1. Lineage (NCBI taxonomy): Eukaryota > Metazoa > Arthropoda > Insecta > Lepidoptera > Noctuidae > Agrotis > Agrotis exclamationis. Next base: position 17,745,558 of record OX465440.1, read on the forward strand.
ATAGATTTTAAAAAAATCTAAAAACCCACGTTTTTAAATGTCCTAAAAATAAGAAAATAACCCTACGGGGCTGAGAGAGGGGCCACTCAAAACGTGGGGGCGTATCTTTGCTAGTTACACCCACGATCTATTACACGTCATGTAAATATATCCCATAAATAATCTCTTAAATAATATACGCCCCCACGTTTTGAGTGGCCCCTCTCTCAGCCCCGTAGGGTTATTTTCTTATTTTTAGGACATTTAAAAACGTGGGTTTTTAGATTTTTTTAAAATCTATTAATTGAAGTTTCTAATACCTATGAAAATGGCGCGAATTTGCAAATGGCGCCACATGCACGTGGTGAAAATTAGAACTACATCTTTCGTCTGATTTACTCTTTAGTATTAAAGTGAGACAACGTATTGAGCAAAAGCGCTTCCAAGGAGGTTCGATCAGTCAGGTTGTTTGTTTGAAACTCTTTGGTGATTTTTTTTATGGAAATAAAAAAAAACGCATAGAAAACGCACGGTGCTATATAACGGGGTATGCCGTAAAATAACCTATTTTACCGCACGTGCGTAATTTTTAACTTTCGAACAATGTATACAGGCTTTGTAAATGCATTTTTCGAGCAAATGTGTTGAAAAATATTATACCTACTACTATTAGAGTACTGATTTAGGAACCTTTTAGCTGATAAAGAGAACTGACTTTGTTATTGAATATTTTGAAATTGTGTAAGTATCACTTGATCACTACTTATGTTCTCTTCATAAAACTCAAAACGCATCATATAAATTGGTCTAGAACATGCACCCCCGGCATAAAGCAGCTAAAGAACATCCTATTAGGTTTTAGTCAGGTGATTCTGACATACACCTCCGCCTTTTCCTGGCGGAAGAAGTCCATGAGGATTTTCACATACCTGTAACTGATATTTACTGGACATAAGCCGCTTTTAAACTACGTCAAATGCCCTGAAAACCACTGAACCTATAGTCCCAGGCACTTTATTATATTTTTCACTTTACTGAAATACCTTTGTACCAAACACACAAACACTAAGGACCAAAGCAAGTGAATATGTGTTACAGCGATACACACTGAGATAATGAGATAATCTTAGAAAAGATAATGTATTGAGGCGTGACGTTCCAACGATTTGTTTACGATTTGTCTCCACAGGAAAAGTAAACAAAGAAACATTCTGAAAATATTAGATACTGTTCGATAAACGTTGAATCGTTTTTAGTATCTGTGTTCTAATTTCTTTTTTACAAGCACATTCATATCTATTATTATATGTGAAAGTAGTCTGTCTGTCTATCGATCTGTTGCTTTATTAGTAGAACGGATATCGATGCAATTTGGCAAGAAGCCAAACCTTAAAAGACATTAAGTATTATCCCAGAACCTAAAACATTCTCAAGTGAAACCACTGGCCTGAGCTAGTTAATACATTAAAAGAGATTAAACAAAGAAATCCAAGAAAGAGATAGTTTTATACGTATAATATCTACTGAGATGTTTGTAAACAATGCTTGCGAAACACGCTTAAGGAAAATATTCGTTAGTCACTACTAGCTACTAGGGAGGGTATTCCCAGGCGCATTGAATGTACACCTACAACTAACGTTATCTAATAGGTATATAAGTCTATGTAGGTACTGTGCGACACTTCCTTATCAATGACAACTTACTGCGTGTCTGATTCTGAGATGATTATTCTGTATCTTGTACTATCATGTAAAGAGGAGCTCGTGGCTAAATATTTACAGCCGCACAGGCCGATCTTCCGGGGTAAGCCGCGCTTGCCGAGGTTGGTCTGTGGATGGGTGACCATCTGTCATAGGCGATTTTCCTCCGTGCCTCGGACAGCACGTAAAGCCGTTGGTCCCGGCTGTCATTTATACATCTTTGACAGTCGTTACAATTTTTAGCGCGGCTTAACTCGGAAGATCGGCCTGTGTGGTTGTAATTATTTAGCCACGAGCTCCTCTGTAAGAAGATAAGTGTACCTACATAAAAATATTTCTTGGTCTTTCTATTCGTCAGTGACACGGAAGCACACTGTTGTCCGCCATTTCCAATCAAACAATTACCTAGACAGTTTTATTGCAGTTTTTGTCGAGATAACCATTGTTTGACTTTTTATCATCTGATTCGAATTAATCAATAATTATGAACGGATTAAGTCTTTGTATATCCGTTTTAATAAGTAGGTAGGTTATCTGTCTTCTATTCTACTATTTATATACCTAATTGTATCTTTACTAATATTAGGCCACATAGCACGCAGAATTAATGGCCGGTGGGATCGTAACCGTAAGGTTCTCGAATAAACCTGGTCTCTTACTATGGGCCTCAATATAGCCCAACGAACTATGGTGAGATGAAATGAGGAGATTCGTATGACGAACTAAAGTTGCGACATAGCCCAGCGACTTAGCAAGTTGAAATGGCAGTGGGCAGGCGACATAGCACACAGAACATATGGCCGATGGGGCTGTAAGTTCTCGAATAGAGACCACGCACCGGCAAGCGCAGCGTGGGACGTCCACCCACTAGGTGGGCAGACGATCTGATGAAGACCACAGGATCACGCTGGATGCAAGCCGGTTCCAACCGGTTCTATTGGAAGTCCATGGGAGAAGCCTATGTTCAGCAGTGCACGTCCTACGGCTGATTTTATAGATACTAATATTATAAAGCTGAAGTGTTTGTTTGTTTGTTTGGTTAATAGCGGTAATCTCTGGAAGTAGGAATTTGGATTGTAAAATTATTTTTGTTATGGATAGTCCATTTATCGAGGAAGGCTATAGGCTATATAATACCACGCTACGATCAAGAGGAGCGGGTGTAATCGAGGGATCAGCTAATTATTTGATAATAATCTACCGTAAAGCGTTCAAACAAGGAATAGAGAATTTCAGCTTGCAGGTGTGTGTTGCAATGGCCTAGTTAGTAAGGCGTCTGGAGTACTTATACAGAAGACGTGGGTTCGAATCCCACTTGCAACTGAATTTTTCTTTCCTCAAAAATCATCTTTAAGACGCGTCGCACGCGTTAATGCGTTTAAAAAATAATTGCTAATAATCTAGTTTTCATGTCTGTCCTCTGTGGTTCTAATGACATATAATGGTCTTAATCAATGGGACTAAAAAAAGAATCAATTACTGAGATAGTACTAATACTAATTATTGCATACACGAGGAAACTCATTTTGTTAGTGAAGATAATGATAGTAAACTTACTCAAGTAAGCATTAAACAGTACCCTGAGCACGAGTTTTCAGTATTTGAGACGTAAACTGGAACTTTGACAATTTCAAATTGACAATTTTCAAGGAAAAAATTAGTTCCTTCTTCGCACACCAGAGGCGCTGTTCTATTTTTTCATACAAGAAACGCGGTGAATACTGAAACGACGCTGTAAAGTAAAAGAGTGAAAACTCGTGCTAAGGGCTCTGTATCATTTTTTTAACGTTGCCTGACACTAGAAATTTCTTCCTGTATCGTGGGTGCGTTTACAAACATATAAACTCACATACACAGACACCCAGACCCGAAACAACTACTTGTAGATCATACAAATATTTGTTCCGTGCGGGAATCGAACCCGCGACACCCTGTGTAGCAGTCGATCCCTTAGCTACTGCGCCAGCCGTGTTGTAGTTGGTTCTGAAGTTGTTGTAGGCTTTTATTAAGTATCCCAAAGGATAATAATTCCGGGATAAAAAGTGTCCTATGTGTCAATCTAGAATATAATGCTCGGTGCCATGTTTCAATAAAGTCTGTTCTGCCGTTCCGAAGTAATTTAGTAAAAATCTATCCATCCTCGTAATCAGAATATTAATTAAAGTATAAATTAAGCAACTATGGATCTGTCCTTTCTTCCAGTGTCTCATTCTGATTTCTTTCATGTGATGTCTCACATAGAATTGAATGTATCGTATTTTCTAGAGCTACTTTTGACGAGACTGTGACTCATTGCTTTTGAAAACTGGTTAGGCGTCGATTTACAAACAGCACCACATCGAATCTCATGTTCATTCTCATTCATGGTGAAACATTCACATAAAACAAGTGGTGTATTACTATATCCCACCAAAAACATACCCGTTAAAAAGGGGGCCAAGTTCCTATCGGCTAATTGTTCACCAAAAAAAGGGTGGAAATCCAATCCAATGTCAAATTTAGATGCACTTTAAAATCGATCATAATCATCTTCATCAACAGTCTGATCCACTGGTAAACATTTGCCATTCCCAAGACTCGCCACCACACCCAGTTCTCCGCCCTCCGCATCCAGACACTACCTGTCATCTTATTCACGTCAACGATCCATCTGGCCGAAATGTATCAAAGGGGTTTGCAACTTTTAGTACGGACCTTGGCATCAATTTTTTTTCCTTTCGCCAGTGATGAAACTTTGGGCATAATTAGACTACTACCTAAGAAGTTCATAGAAAAAAAAATAAGTTTCTAAACCGTAACCAACCAGAGATATGGCGGTTTGAATTTTGTTCCAACCTGGAGTAATTTTTTGTAGGAATCCATAGATTTTTTGACGTACTAGCTTTTGCACGCGGCTTTGCCCACCCCAACCGGATTTATGTATTGCCCATAACCGTGTCTAGAGATCCATCTATCTCTGTATCAAAATTCATCAACATCGGTTCAGCAGTTTTGACGTAAAAACGGATTAGACTTATAGACTTAATTTCGTATTTGTAATACTAGTAGGATAACGAGGAATAATGAGTGGTTTATTTAAAATAATGTTAAGAAGATCTTATCTTTTAACCGACTTAAAAAAAGGAGGAGGTTCACAATTCGTCGGAACATTTTTTTTATGTATGTTCCCAGATTTCTCAATGACGCCTGGAGCGATTTGGGTAATTCTTCTTTTGTTTGAAAGGGTATGTTAACAGTCAGCAATCTGACGGGGCCCACTAAGAGGGCCAAAGCCTGCCGGGGTCGCGGGACTTGTCTCATTACCGTGACCCCGGAACATAAAGATCTATTGAAGGAGGACCGTGGATTTTAGCCAGTACGAGTCTGACAGTCTCTCCCGCCCTGCCCTGGGTGGGAGGACTCACATTTGATGATTTTACCACGATAAAAAAAATGTCTGTACCCACTATAACCTAAAATAACTTTTGAATGGACAAGTTATTATTGGAACTGAGTGGTGACTTTCTTCTCATTTTCTCGACTTTTTGTCACCGACTTCCAATAATAACTATTTTTTTTTTTCAAAAAGCTTTTTGTTTTCTAAAAGATTTGTTTTTCGTTTTGAAGTTGTAAAAAATTAAATGAGCTATGGCTGAAGCGGAAAGGATTGTCAGACTCGTACTAAAATCCACCCAGCACAGGGCAGTTCCGTGGTCCTGACAGGCGCTTGGCTCTCGATATTTTTACGTTGTAAAATCATCCAATGAGTCGTCCCACCCGAGCAAAACGAGAGGGACTGTCAGACTTATACCGAGACCGACTAAAATCCGTGGTGTCCTTCAATAGCCCTTTACGTTCCGGGGCCACAGTTACCTGATAAGACGGTCCTACAACCCCAAAAGGGTTTGGCCCTCTGAGGGGGGCCCCGTCAGATTGCTGACAGCGCTTTGAGGCGCGCGTGGAACAAGACTCGCCGTCGACCCGGGCATGGTCCATGATCGGACGGCGAGTCGCGCATTACTCGCCGTCCGCTGTTGTACGGTGGCCGAAAGTCGCTTCGCCACTTCCGATGCCGTCCGGCTGGGTTGTGAGATTGACGCTGCGCTCCCCCTCACAGCGCCCGCCTCCTCCTTCGCTAGCATAACTGCTTCAAAGAAGAAGACGAGGCTGAACCGATGTTGATGAATTTTGATACAGAGATAGATGGATCTCTAGACACGGTTATGGGCTATACATAAAGGCGGTTGGGGTAAGCAAAGCCGCGGGCATAAGCTAGTACGTCAAAAAATCTATGGATTCCTACAAAAAATAACTCCAGATTAGAACAAAATACAAACCGCCATATCTCTGGTTGGTTACGGTTTAGAATTTTTTTTATTATTTTTTACGCACTTCTTAGGTTGTGGTCTACTAATGACCAAAATTTCATTACTGGCGAAAGAAAAAAAAATTTGATGCCAAAAAGTTGCAAACCCCTTTAAAGTGCATCTAAACTTTTCGTGGTTGTCACTGTTGATTCTAGAGTTGAAGTGGGTTAGATAGATAGACAGATAGTAGTCTTTATTAGGCACATCAAACAAATTAAAGTTACGAACAGTATCGTGGGATACACACAAAGATCAGCCCAAAGAAGTTTGATACACTAACCTGATGCATTTAATTATGTGTCTCTTTTACAAGAAACTAAGTTGGCAAAGTTTTTGATAAAATGATAAATTATAGGTTAATGATTGTTAAAAAAAACCTAAAATAATCTAAACTAATAGGTATTATAAAGCTGAAGATTTGTTTTTTTTTGTGGATGGTGAAGTGAGCTTTTATCGAGCAAGGCTTAAAACAGCAACCGACTTTAAAAGCAACCACAAAAAAGGATAAAATAACCTAAATAATAACTTTTCTTTCGGAAGTCGGTGGCTTTGTTTTTTTTTCATTGATTTTTCCCGCCGACTTCCGAAAGAAAAGTTACTATGTAGATTATTTTTATTTTTATCCTTTTTTTGTGGTTGTTTTTGAAGTCGGTTACTTTTATTTGAAAAAGTTTTTATTTTACCTTTTTTAGTTGTTTAAATATACAACCCAAGTTCTTGTCAAATACATAATTTTCTTACAAGTGTACTAGAATTTTGTAATCCGTAGCACCGATAATAACATCGCCCATGTACCTACACAGTAAGCTAATAAAAAAACCCCTATTTCAAAAACTACCGAACCGATTTTGATTAAACTTGCAGTATTCCCCAAGTTGAACAATACCTAGTACAACAAAAAAAGAATTACTTATATCGGAATTTGACAGGCCTGTTGGTCTAGTGGTTAGTGACCCTGACTGCTATGCCGGAGGTCGTGGGTTCGATTCCCACCCAGGACAAATGTTTGTGTGATGAGCACGATCATTTGTTCTGTGTCTGGGTGTAATTTATCTATAATATGTATGTATTTAGAAATATATAAGTATGTTTATCAGTTGTCTAGTATCCATAACACAAGCTCTGCTTAGCTTGGGACTAGATGGCGTTGTGTGATAGTTGTGGAATATTATTATTATTAATTGTAGTTCTGGAGATATGCGAACACAAACATTAAAACATACATACATACACTTTTAAAATTTCGCACATTTGTTCAGACGCTGATATAGACTAACATTATACGAAAACTTGGCAGTTCTGGAAATATTACATAAGTACATACGGGTCGAATTGATAACCTCCTTTTTTTAAGTCGGTGAAACACCAAACTGCAGCGGGGGTGAAATGAAACCACGGGGAACAGGTAAATAAAATAAACGTTCCTGAAACCATGCTCAATAGTTTTCGGACTATTGGGGAAACATAAACCCAAAATACAAGATCGAAATCACCTTGCGAGTCAGTTAAAATCTCTAAAGATAGATTTTCTGATTAATATCGGTCGACAAACACCTATGTCATCGGAAAAGCTAGTTCTTTTTTTAAATTCCATCTAGTTAGTACATAAACAACGAGTGTTCGGCCTACAACCACCTCCCATTGACTGATCTACTGGTAAGTACCGTGGCGGTCGCTTATGGAACTCTATAGAGCTGCTATTCAGTGGTTGAGTGAATTTTAAGTGTGACAAGAAAACGAGTTTGTGTTGTAAAATATAAGTAGAATGTGTGTGTAGAATATTCAAGGAAGTGTCTAAAATTTCAAGGAAACTACTTTTTAAAACACTATAGAGATCGTGAACTCTGGGTTCCCTTGTCACTTGACAACGGTGTCTGACACTGAGTCAGGTAGTATTTATCATTTGAAGATGGAGAGAAGGTCGTGAGCATAGATATAATTCTGTGGTCGTGAGCGTTGCAGCATTACGTAGATTTTTCTAACAGTATTTAGAGAAGTCCTAAAAGTCGCACTTTTACCACCTGTCTTGTCATAGGGCACTTAATTACCCAGGTCTATTATATACATCTATTGTATAGATGTCAGATAAACAGTCGCTGCAGGTAAAAAACTGGCATGCAGTTGCATCCAGTTAGACGGGAAGCTGACCCTAACATATTAGGAAAAGGCTGGGCAGATGATGATTGGGTCCGGGCCAGGTTATAGCTATCATTTCCATAACTTTGACCGTAGTTATTGGTAGTCAGAAGCCATGCCATGTCACTAAGTAACTAGTCCTTGCTAATAGTGGGGACATAAACTCGTGTAAAACACTAGTACTCAAAATAAACTGGCAGTCAATCCCAGCAGGTATTGTCAAAGTTAAAATGCTGATCTAATATCACAAACGAAAAATATCGTGACGAATATCACATACGGCTTTATTACAAAACGTTGTTTAACTTAGACCAAGCTTTAAATCAAAAATCAATTTTTGAATTTCGAACTTTATTCCAACTGCTTTAAAATTCTAAAATGCACATTGACAACTTAGACCGGGATCTAAACTCGGTTTTTGTATTAATAACTTTACGACAGTAGAAATAAAGTTCGAAATTCAAAAATTCATTTTTGATTTAAAGCTTGGTCTAAGTTAAACCACGTTTTGTAATAAAGCCGAATAAGTTTTAATTTTCGAATTCACAGCTCTATGTGATGTCCTCTCTCCTCACAGTTTCAATTTCCCGTTGTGTGCTGTCCCGCAAGCAGCCCGGCACAGTCAGCGACTAACACTTCCGAACGTAACCGCGCCTACGCCACAAGAAAAAAAAAACATTTTAAAAAGTTACGCCGACCGCGCACGCAACCGCGCCGTATTGGAAAGTCGTTGAAGAATATTTTTATTTCATTTCAATATTTTTTTTATTATTTGACTTTAGTTTGTTGTGAATTGTGCTACTTTCGTTTAGTGTTGTGATTTATTTCATCATTTCTACGGTTTCTGCGTGAAAAATGGCGCGAAACGCGTTAATATTTTTGGTAAGTTTTTTTTTTATTAACTTTTAAAACTAGGAAATATAAACAAGAAAAAAATGTGATAGAATTAAGAAAGATCTAAGAAGCCAAATCTCTCTGCTTAGGTAAAGAAACCCTCTTTAATGATTTATTAATTACTAAAATTATAATGATAAGAAAAAAAAATATAATATTTTTTTTTCAACAGCTAATAAAAAGCTCAAGCCGGATGTTCCAAGTTCGATTTCCCATAGATGACAGCTTGTGAAACGATTTTATTGACAGCTATGTCAAACCTATTTCAATAACAAATGAATTCTACGAAAGAAACTTGATTGAAATGAAAAATAGCATCTTAAGTAAGTGCAGACATAGTAATGTGTGCTGCTGTGGTAGAAAGCGACCGTACCAGACTTGCGATTGAAGAGAAATTGTGCGATTACAAAAGGAGTAAAGCAAATAAAATCGTTCTACATCTCGAAGCGAAACGATTGCTGAAAATTGTCTATACGCTCTGGTGATAACGTTTCTCTTTGACTGCAGTTTATATTTCGAATCCCTTTAGTGTTTTGTTTTTCGTATGGTAAGAAGAGAAAGGAGTCCAAAGCTGCATAGTTGAGAGTTTATGAATAGTTCAAAAGTTTTACAGTAGCTACTTAAATCTCATTTCCTAGAATTATAGTTACTTACAACTAAAGTTTTCACACAGAAGCGAAATCATTGATCGCAACATTGCAAAACATAGAGGCATCAGCTATGAACTCACCAAACTACATAAAATAAAACCTGAAGTAGTTGATTACATAAACGGTAATTTCGTAACTGTAAAAGACGGACCATGTCACCCTACTGTCCTGCTTACATACTTCGATGAGCAAGTTATGGTAATTGCTATCAATTGCGATGTTAAAGAGCATTCCAGAGGAGCGGACGAGATTTAATCAGAGTTAACTGATGGTCCTCATTCGGCAGTAAAACATCGGTTATGATAGGAGCAAGATTCTTCAAATTATATGTAGTTAGAGAGAAAATTTAACTCTATTATCAAGTTTATTTTCATGGTGTCAGAAACTGTACATTGAAATTAATGAATCTTTATCATAATTACGGATACCTGCCATTGTTTTATTTTATTTGGGGTCGGCCTAAAACGTTTTCTTTTCCCATTCGCCCTCATCAACCTTCACATTATATTACATTTCAATTTCTTTCATTTTATTTCTAAAACTATCACTTTGGAACTATTTTAGTATGTCACGTTAAATGAATGGTTATTTAAAAATCAGAGCCAACAGTGGATGGACGATATTTCACGGTCCTCGGTGTAATGATTACGTCAAGTTCTGAATTCTTAATGACGTTATCTTAGCAACTAATCGATTTATTTAAATTGAGAACTGTTATAATGATGCTGATGCTGTAATGTTTAATGTAGAACATTTTGTTGTTAGTTCTACAGTCATATAAAGGAGGACTTAAATGTTAACAGACACGTTCAGTACAAAAGTTAACGTCATTTCTCCTGAACTTGTTCATTTCTTTTATTAGTATGTGCCTACAGGATTTGTTAGTGACTTTACTATAACCAAAGTCTTAGTTTTCATCAATCTATTCTTCTTTGACTTCATTCCTAAGTCTTGCGTTATTGTCTCAATTTTTATTCGGGTTATCGTCAAATCATTTGGTCAACTATTATCTATACAATATACCTATTCATGAATTGCAGCTTCTTTGTTATTACCTTCTTATTTATGAATTATCCCGTTATCTAGTAATTCGTCTTATTTATTCTCCAATGATTCATCTCGAATACGACTATTACTATAATCACCGTCATCATCAAGTAAAACCAGTTACTCCTCAGACCTAAATACTACGAATATTTCAACAGCTTTTGTTTAGCTGGCTGGCGCCACACCAACGGTAAATAACATAAACGTATGTAAATCAGCTGAGTTATTTTCGAGGACGTTACCAGCACATAAACAAAAACTTTCTCCTCGTAACAACTGGTGCAACTTGTTGTCAACGCATCTTGTACTTCACTTCTACTTTTTTGAAATCTGAGAAACTCGAAAAGAGGTTAAGGTTTTTTCCGCTTCGGTGATGCACGTTGCTGTCACTTTTGTAAAATTGTTGGTATTTTATTTTTTATAGATTTTTGTTACCTTTGAGAACATGTCTAACAATTTAGAACTGTTTAGGGCATGTTTCCCATAAGCCACTTTAATTTCCTAAAACCGATTATTCAAGTATAACAGTAACCGAATAAAAACAAAGATAAAGACCATAAAACAACAAAGTTTTGGAATGGAAGCCAATGTCTGACTGTAAAGAATAATTCAATGCGAGCGTATTGGATCGATAAATAATCAATACGCGTCCGATATAGTTCCGTTACAACAGAATATCTTATAGAGTTCTCCTTACAACTATAGGCCGCTACAATCACTGTACATTGTGCATTGTCTCTAGCCCGCCATTGCTCTAAAAACCCACTAAAATTTAGACGATTATTTTCATTCAAGTCATCAATTTGCTATGCTTTGTAATTTTTATTGTGTGCTACAATTTTCAACGCACGCATAGCGAGTAGTATCAAAGATTCTTTCTTTTATTACATTTTCAAAGAAATCTATGATTAACAGATCGTTTTTGAATATTGGAAAGACAATTAACACAATCGTTTATTTTCTTCAATAGCTTTTTCTGTTTTTAGGAATTTCGGTGATTGACCTTTAAATATTTCTGAATCTGTGCCGCAAAGCAATCAATATTATAGTCAACCACCCACACGTTTCCAATTTCCGAGGATACGACGGGTCCCGTTAAGCTTTCTCTGGTCACATATATGGACAACTCCTAAACCGTAGCCAAGGAATTAAGGCCACGCTAAAGCGGAGATTAATGAGTCAAAGTTATGCCGTGAACGAAGAAAAATACAATGAACTGTAATTAGTAGAATAGCAAATTAAGGGCACGTCCGCAATCAAAAGGTATTATGGATTCGTTAAACCATTTATTATTTCTAATGAGAGAAAATTGAGACATTATCATAAAGCTAGAAGATAAATTACCTAGGCCTATATAAGAGGAAGTGATAAATGGTATTTCACAACATTGAGAGCTGTCAAATTAAAATTATACATAAAGAAAGGACAATGCCCGTGAAAAATAGTTGATCTTAACCATAGAATTAACAATGTAACAACATAAGACAGTAGTGACAATTTTGAGACTGAAGTTACAATAATTCGGGATGGTAAACTAGAAAAGTTGCAAAAGCTATGAAACAACAACATTGATGGGAATGATGGGTAGAAAAAAAAACACGTCAAAAAAGAAAGAAAGTTCGTAGATAGTGATATTTAAGACACTGGAGTAAGACAAATTAAGGCAAAGGCATAAATGATAAAGCTAGAAACAATTGTTTTGAACAACAAAATTGATGCAACAGAGGATGTTATTAAGCTATTTGGAATCTCACTTTAAAACTCCACAAGACCACATACATGGCCCAAATACCAAAAATTCCCTCAAAACATAGCTTTCTCTTCTAACCACAAACTTCCGCAAGCCACAAATTAGTTTTAAGCGAAACCTCTTTAATTTCTTCCTCGAATTCATTCCAATCATGAGTTAAATCAGTTATATATACTGCTGGTATGTCGAACACTTGTCATTCGTCTCTGGTTCCACTATCAGTCACCTGTCATTTGTTGTCTCTGGCTCTACTCGGTCACCCGTCGCGATTTCAACTGGTCTATTAGTTATCTGTCAAGTTGGAATGCCATTCACACCTAATATAATTTATGAATATCTTTAACTTTTACAATGGATCATTTCATCAATTGTTACTGTCGCTGACAACCAAGTTTTACATACCGAGCGCAGTAAACTTGACATATATTTAAACAACGCTGTAATGATTGATAACCTCATATTTATTATTTCATTTTTCATTCCAATTTTCTCATCTCTCTATAACTTGCCACACTTTCTCACTAACTCCATTATCAGTCAATTGTCATTCGTCCCGAATGTCTCTAAAACCTGTCACATGCCTTACGGATCCGTTCTCTGCAAACAATTTGTCACCTGTCATTCATCCCTACTAAGTATCTTCAATCTATCATACCATCTCATTGGTTCTACTATCTACAATCAGTCGCCTGTCAAATTTTCCAATCAGTCACATGTCCAATGTTCCTATTAGTTCATCAGTCACCTGTGCGTCTCTGACTGCACTTTCTAATACAACATGTAGATAATTAGTAGTGACGTCACGATCACCGCTACGAGTCGTGACCTTCACCCACTGGCCGGCTGCCGCGGGTCAATGATCGTCACGAGCGGCGCGTGCCAGTGTGGGCATTGCTTTAGTAAAACGATTGATGGTCGCATTCCTATGGAGTTGATCGTTATTAGAGAGCTGTGCCTCGTAGTTTCTTCTGTTGTTTCTCTGTTTGTTTGACTTCTAAAAGGCGCAGTTTAATCTTCATTAATAATTGGTCTATCAATCCAAAAGGATTCTAGAATCCGACTGATACTACTACAGATGACTGCGTTTAAACAAACTCTTCAGTTTTTTATTAGTCTACATAAATGGTCGTATTACTTTTTATTTGGTTAGAGTGTCTAATTATTGCTCGTAATTAATTTAAGGCAAAGTGCAGTAAATTATATTCATAATTATTGTTCTTATATTCTGTTTGCAATTATTTCCTTTTATGTCTATGTATAGGTGTGTGAAAGTACTCTCTTTTAGAGGTCACTTTAACCTTACCCTTTGATAGGGAAATCGATTTGTTATACTTTCCGATTTACTGTTCCCTGTGTATTTTCATATTGATGGTTTTCTCAGACTACTTCTTTATTTATTTCTTCAAAAATAAATTTTAAGCTTATATTTATTTTATCAATGTATTCTTTATCTGGCCTTTGCACAATGTGATTGGATTTAGATTCTTGTCATTTCTTTTTTCCCGTATAGTCATCGGCCCTTCTGCGTGTGCACATTCCGTGGAACTTGATGCTTTGAATAGAGAATGCTATTGGTCTAGATTCCTGTCCTGTAGGGCTCCTTGACTCTTTGTTAAGTTTTTATTTCACATTTCAATGAATGCAGTAACGCTACTTAGTCTATATTAAATTATTCTTGCATTTGCGTTGGCACACGTGGATTTCAAAAATAATCCCACGAGAATCTTGATAAAATGGTTTTTATGTGTAAATTTAGATTATAACCCTATCTACTAACTAAACATCAATTCATCGCGACGAGCTTTCGAATTTATAATATGTAGTAGCTGTGATAGTAGCGAGATTCTGTAAAATATGATCTGACATCTCGATGGCTTCATCAATTTTCCTGACATTATTATTCTCGATACACACAATTACACACGAAATCAAATTGTTATATTTTTATTTCACAATTTCGCTTTTACTAATTTACTTTTTTCTCTCAAGAGAAAGTAGGAGCAAAAGTGGTGGTTTAGTCATCTGGTTCAATGTTCAGATGTAATAAACAATATTGTCGTAAATGAGTGCGTTTAGCCGATACAAAATCTGGACAGATTATGCTGAACAGTTAGCTATGCTGACTATTATCGGCTGAAACCATGCTGATGTCAGACGAGAGTGAAGTTAGCAATTGGAGCTTGAATATTCCGTCACTTTACTTTTTGAGTTTGTCAATGTCAACCTACCGGATAGTTGTCAGTGTTAACCGGCTTTATGGCTACACACGGTTAAGGGTTAAGATACCTACTATAATATTTTATCTTAAGTTACCATATCGGTCACCATACAATTCAATGGACCATCACCCACGACGAATATAGAATATATTTAATATTTTCGTATCTTATGATAGAGAGCTATATAAGAATTTATTATCGTAAGATAACATCTTAAAATAAAATGTTATAGTATCTTAGCCGTGTGTAGCGCCCTTTATAATACCACGTATCTATCCAATCTGAATATAGCCACTTATCATTTCTCAGCCTCCTCAGACTATGCTGTTAAGCAGTCGCCATTACTCTTTTAGTGCTGACAAGATTTTGTATCGGCTAAACGCACCCAGTCTATTGCAGTTGTTTCTGAAATGGAATTAAGCAGTAGGTATTAAGAAGTGAAGAAAGTTGTTGGAGATGAAAAGGCAATCCTCAGAAAAAGTACCGATTTGTAAGAAAGAATATAAGGATCACATCTATGATAATATAATCTTTATAAATAGCAGAACATATACCACGCCTGTAAAGTGGTGTACCAAATAATACCGTAGTACATCCAGGTCTGTCAAAAGTAATAAGTAGATATCATCTGTGTTAGGGGCAAGTCTATGATTGCCATTATCATCACCACCTTCTTGGTCTTCGGCGCAACATGTTCTCTTCTTTCATTCTCCTCTATTAGACATCACGATATCATCACCACACAACAATGTAAAGTTAAAACCATCCATAAAATCAAAACCTCATACCAGCGTTTTTCAACGACAGACCCGTAAAATAAGTATTGAAATAATTCCTTAAATTACAAGATACATTGCTATTCAACGGCGTGGCAATGCTGTCAGTCATCTGGGCACATTCCCGGATGACAGCGATGTGGAGGAGGTATTAACTGGCAATCTATTCTAACATAGACACAGTGATGTTACCAAGGGCCCTGCAGAAGTTAGCCTAGAACAACAAGTTGTAGTCAACAACCTACATACCTGCGTGACGTCAGTGCGGGAAGGTACCGTTAGCGGAGCTGCGTGTGACCTTCACCTAGTTCTGAGGAAGACAGAGCACTGACCTGACCGCTAGGCAATGATCAGTGACCAGTCAGTATCTACTACATACATGTAGTAGGGAAACTACGCACCAGTCACATAATTACGAGTATCTTTCTGTACTGACTATATTCATCTGATCTTTAGAGAAATTTTGACAGTGTGTAAAAGAAAAGTTATACGAAATTGTATATCAAGAATAGTAGTATCACTCAGGCATCATAGCGTGGAAAATAATTGTAGACGGTATAAATGCAATCAGTTATATTTTTCCTTGCTTTAACAAATTATGAAGAGCCTCATGCTAGGCACAACTCGTATCTTCTATGGTTGCCTGTCGTGAGTTGGTTTCCTTTGTTATCGGTGAGATGAACCCATCTTTTTAGTGCCCCATAGATGTTTACTTCATTGTATAGGTATCACAAGTCACCTGGTTGATTATAGCATTTTTTCTTACTTATTATTCACATCTCACATAACACTATTTATATAGATAATCACATATCGTATAACAATAACGTGTGAATATTATTAGTCATATTATGTTAGTACAATGAATACTTTGTATATGTAGTCTTCCATGATAATGATAATGATCGAAGCATTGAGTGCCATCAACTTTAGTACTTAAATGGAACATTGGTCTCCTGTCTCAGTGAGAGGTTTTAAGTTTTGATAAGGTTCATGATAAATATTACTGAATTCTGAAGGGCATGCAACTTTTTAATGTTGGAATAACTCGTTATTATCACTTGTTGTTTAAATTCACTCACAATACCACCGAAACGTGGTCTTTCACTATCGGCCTCATCTCAAAGCTCAAAGTCGCTCAGCGAGCTATGGAGAGGGGTATGCTCGGTGTTTCTCTACGTGATCGAATCCGAATTGAGGAGATCCGTAGACGAACTAAAGTCACCGATATAGCCCACCGGATTAGCAAGCTGAAGTGGCAATGGGCAGGCCATATTGCTCGCAGAGCAGATGGCCGATGGGGTCGAAAAGTAGGGGAACAGTGTATAAGACGGGGACACGAGATATGATGGGAAATCACACACATAAGTCAAACTTAAGACAAAACTAACATAGCACAAGCGCCAACAGGACGCCATTTCCGTCTGGCCGCTTGCAAATGACGTCCTGATAGCGCTTGCTCTACATTAGTGTTGTGTTAAGTATGCCTAAAGAGTGTAATGTCCCCATTATATCTCGCGATTATTAACGTCCCCATCTTATACACTGTTCCCCTACTAGAGTGGAGACCACGGACCAGCAAGCGCAGCGTAGGACGTCCACCAACTAGATGGACAGACGACCTTATAAAGGTCGCCGGAAGACGCTGGATGCAGATCGCTTCCAACCGGTATATGTGGCGATCTAAAGGGGAGGCCTATGTTCAGCAGTGGACGTCCTATGGCTGAGATAATGATGATGATGACTCACAATACTGTACATCATCATCAAATCTCTGCTTATGCTAATCCATTTTCTTATTCCAGTCTTACCATTACGCTACTTGGTCTAAAATTGCCTTAATTTTCGTACAATCACCGCAAACACTCGCATAGGGTATAGATCCGGCAGTCGTGGGCCGTGGTCGCGCTCTGGTTGTACCGTAACGGCACCGAAGCGGCGCGTGCGCTGGTAACGTTACGCATAACGTTAGTATGAGAGGCGCAGGTGGTTGGCTGGCGGGTGTGAAGTACGATGGTAAGGTGATAATTGAAAGACAAATAAACAGATTTTAGACTCACTAGGAATTGAGAGACAATTGGTTATCGTATTTAAGAAACTATACCGTGTCATCTAAAAAGATGGATAGGGAGTAAGGAAGGACAAGGAAGAGATGGATGGAATGTGTGAAGAATGCTAAGAAATGAAAAGGCGTAAATGGTGATAAGAGAATAGAAGTAGATAGATATGTTACGAATATGCTGATCCCAATCGATGTCGAACAAGCGCAGTAAGTTGGGGATGATTCAATAAACAATACTTACAGCTCTTAGTAATTATTTCAACATTAAAAGTCTTTAACACAACGATGAAGAAGAAGACAATGAAGGTCTAACACTGTTTAACAATAGTAAATAATACGGCAATGATCGGAAAAGTATAGAAATGAATAAAATTCTGCCAATGGAAAAGTTCAATTATCTTACTTGGCTGAAAAATGATGGTAACGATAAAGACTACCGTTAAAATTATATGAAACACAGAAAATATTGTCAACAGTTAAGATGACTCAGTATAAACCAATTCAATGCTTGTCAACTAACTTCAGTTAAATCCCAATATTAAAGAGTCATAAACTATTAAAGCAGCTTAAAATCTCTTTTATACGAAAAAGTATAACAAAAACGCGCGACGCATGAAAGTGCAATTTAGTAGCGGTAAGTAAAAATGTGTGTCACTACAATATAATATCGTGCTGTGATGAAATGAAAGGGAACTAGCTGTGCAAGCGACAGACTTCCATGATGAAAGTGATTATTTTATGACAGAGCTACTGGGATGCACTTGAAAGATCTTTAAACGGTCAAATCATTTTGTAATAATATCACTTAAATGGATGGAGTTTTGACCGTAAATATTCCTAAAAACTACGTTTTCTACAACTTTTGCCTATTTGACCAACTCCATGATCACTTGAGCACTGCACTTTTTCCACAATTATTAAGGTTCCTGCCCTATATCTTTTTTTACTGCTGGCTTCATCTACGCATCATTTTATGTTCGATGCACGATCTCCGTTTAGCTTTATCTTGTTTCACACTATCCAGTAACAGTTATCTCATTGTCTCTCTCTCATTGCTTAAAATGCTATTGGATGTTTTAAAAGCAAACTTTCGTAAACACAACAATCGTTGCGCCAGCTTCTAGTTTTCTTTTTTCTTTCATTACCAAAATTTCAGACATAGTGTGAAAAATAAAAAGTAAGCTAACTACAAAATAAGTGTTCCACTAACGAGAACATTAGTCCATCAATGGCAGAGCAACGTAACACAAACCACGGTTGGCATCCCCTACTAATGACCACCTAAAGATGACACGAATACACAGAAACATCACCCTTATGGTAAAGATATAGAAGCCTCTATAGCCCAAACAGACGCTATAATTATATGGGAGTCTTCACCCAAAGATGACACAAATATCAGAGGTCTTGATCATGCTAAAATAAACTTTAACTCCATGGGATAAGAAATGGTACTAGGAGGAAGGTATAATGATGTGGTTGCCGACAACCGCGGGTAAACGCGTGTAACAGTTATGAGCCAACAGCTGGTGCTGTCGCAAGCGCCATCTTTACAGTTACTTGACTATATAGGTTTGATGACAGAGGCGTTTATACTTTATAAGGCTGAAGAGATTTTTATTAAACTTCTAAAGGAAACAGTGCGTGGAACAGTGATGAGGAACTTTTAAGGTGGTACTTTCTTGGCATTGTTGTTGTCTCTAACTAAGCTGACAATGGGAAAGGCAACTGTGAAACTAATGGTGTTGGTACAGCTTGTTCCAATCATCATTGAACATTTTATATTTTTATCAAGAAAAGGCTTGACCTCATTGACCAGATAAGGATGGTCAAACCATCTGCCACGAGCTTTTATAGGCCTTTCCTATCGATGTAAAGTCGTTACGATTCTATTCGAGTCAATTCTATTAGTGTATTTTGTTCTTCCATATTTGGACTTTGAAACATCTCTTTGTTGTTTATTGTGTACGTTTCCTTTATTTTTGAGGCCTGAATTTCGCTTTTTGATATAAATATGCCTAGAATGATACCATTGCGGAGTCTTAAGTATCTTCTTAGTGAGATAGTGAGCTGTTATACAATACACGGTTCCAGTACGGGTTGATGTGACACATCTCATATTTGAATCTTTGGTTCTAGAACATGCTGCTAGCTCGAGGAGTCATGGCTTGGGTTATACAGCTCATAAAATACATAAATATTATAAAATAATATATCTCGGTAACTTAAATATTCTAGCGATCTCCGTTTATTTTAATTGCTTTTTATATTTATAATGATTTAGTTACTGTTATAGTCTAAATAAATATTTACAATACCTACATAATACTTATTTATGCCTAAAAAGGTCGCTTTACAAGGATTCATCCAGAATAATTATATGAGACACGTTACTATTCGTAAAATAGTCGCAGACGCTGTTAGTATGATGAATCGTCAATTTGCGGCCATTTTAGGACTCCAGAATAGGCGTCGCTCCTAGCTGTAGATTTTGGATTTTATTGTTAAGAAAAACATGATGTAAATAATTATACATATTTTTTTATTCTGTTCCAATTCTCCTTATAGTTCCTATAACAAACATGACAATAATATCTATACATATAATAAATCTGTAGAAGGGTCAATTCTGTACATTGAAAATATTGAAAAAATAAATAGCGGGGGGTGTTGCTGGATCGATACCAAACCCAAATATGTGATTAAAAAAATTTTTGTCTGTCTGTCTGTCTGTCTGTCTGTCTGTCTGTCTGTCTGTCTGTCTGTCTGTATGTGCAGGCATCACGTGAAAACTAACGGTTCGATTTCGATGAAACTTGGTATAATTATACCTTATTATCCTAGGCATAAAATAGGATACTTTTTATCCTGGAAAAATACGTAGAAAAAAAATCTTATTTTTCAGTTTTATTCATAGACGTTGTTCTGTAGAACCGCGAACACACGTTGCATTACCCGCAGTCGATTCAGCGCCGTAACCTGTAGCGCCGAAAGTCGGATTTGGCTTGAACCGTTTGCGGAACACGCGGGCCACACCTCCCCGACTCCTATATAAGGAGCCGCGTTCCGCGCCGCGCGATGCATATAAATTCTGAATTTTGATGCGAGCGGACGTGTCCAGTGTGGCGAGCGGTCGTCCGTGGAATTAATATTGTATGCGTGTCATTTTAAACCATGCTTTTCAGCGCGACCTTTTTGATTACTGTTCCGATCAGTTATTTGTAAATACAAGGTCGGAATTACCATGAAAAAAATACTTACTACAGAAGGCGAGCTCAACAGCAGTAGCTCAATAGAGGGATCTCCTTAATTATTATAGGCTTAGCCGTATTTGGGTCCAATAGATATTTATAAGATGTCATTGTCAGAGTTACTCAAAATGGAGAAATAAACCATCCACGCGAAGACCGACATCCGCGCGGACGGAGTCGCGGGCGAAAGCTAGTTTTCAAATATAACCTTGTATACAGCAAATTATAGAAAATTATCGTTAACAAGAATCGGCAATAGAAACTACCAAATAGAAACTCAAAATAATAGCAGTCATTACTGAAATTAATTTGACACCATTATTGAGAAAATCTACGATAGAGTTTACTATAGGAAGCCACTGTAGGCACCTAGTATGGAAGTCAAACGACCAGTGACATGGTCAACGCAATAGGTGGCAATATGGAACAATGATATTATTGCCAGATGACAATAATTGGACAATTTTAGAGGTTATCTACAAGCCAGTAATAATACTTTAAAAAATAAATTACTTTGTTGATGCTGACAATGATGGTAATGATGATTAAGAAGCTGGACGCATCAGACAAGTGCGCACAATATACTTATGACAATCAGATGACTGTAGTCAAGTGACATTCAATCAATTATGAGCATTAGAGCTATTTAGGTTGATTGACCGCAAACATTATTGATGTTAATATGGATTTTCCACGGGATCTATTAGTAAAATCGATGGGATCTACTGTACAGTCACCGGTAGTTGAGTCATAAATTCATAACAGGGATGTCAAAAGTCCGCTAGATTCACCTAGAGGTATTTGTTCTTCTTTAATTAAATTAGCAGTCGTTGTATGTAAAATATTGATGTTCAGCTGCGTTTTCTTAGACAAGAATACTATTGCAAGGAACTTGAACAATGATGAGGAATGGAAACTAAAGCACTAATGCAACATGCACTATGCCAGTATGCTGATAGCAAGTGTATCAGTATGGGCGTGGTATGTGGGTCAGTGTGGTAACGGACTATCGAGGACGACTCCCTGCGGGCTGTAGCACGCGACCGCATGCGGGAACACAAGGTGCACAAAGCTTAATAACTGTAAAATGACTAAGTTACCTATTCTAAAGCATAGATCTCGTGGAATGGAATTGGCAAGTTACTCCATGGAGACTGTACTAATTCAGTAGAATTAGCAAATGGATACGTCCGTGTGGTCATACATAACCGTTAAGTGCGTTTAAAAGTGCGCGAAGAAGGGTTTAACCCACATGTCCAAAGCTAGGATTCCTGCAGAAAAGATTATACTCACATTTTAAAGATTGAAAAAACTGCAAATAATATATATAATGAGCGCTTGATGAAAGAGTAAGATGGTAGGTACCTACTTAGTTTAGTTCAACTCTTCATACAAAAGACATAAACGGGCGTCCTAGTACATACCTACCATTCCTCTTTGATTCAAATAATATAATAATCAACTATAACTCAAAAAATCACCCAGGGTTAAATGAAGCCGAGCGTATTTTTTTAAGTTGTGAGTCGGTTTTTTGGTCGGTTTCATAGAAGTCTTTCGCGACGTAAAATGATTGGTCTACACTGTACCAGAACACGAAATTACGCGACTCACAACTCTAAATTAAGTTCGTTTGGCTTCAGCTTAAATACTACAAATCATGCTACTCGTCAAAAAATAAAAACAACTCAGCATTCCAAAAAAGGCGTGCGCCACACTTACGCTTGTCGCTCACGCGTCACGCGTTAACAATGCGACATTGTCCGCGAACCCGCGGCAAGTGTGTCGTGGAAGTGGGCCAGTGGCGCGACACGCGGCCGCCTCTAGATTATCGCGGGATCGCGTCTGTGAGCTGAATGCCTAAGTGAGTGATACAATTTAGTTTCCAAACACGTTGAAAAATATACGCCTCATAAAATACTGCTTTTATAACAACAAAATATTACGCCTATAATCCACGTAGGCATAGGTACGCAATTGCACCAATAAACAATTTTTTTTTTAATTAAAAAATCGTTGCCCCTCGCTGAGTATTTGTCCTGTATCGTGGGTGCGTTTACAAATATAGAAATACCCAGAACCGGAACAACTACTTGCAGAACTGTGGCAGAACATACAAATATTTGTTCCGTGCGGGTATCGAACTCGACTCGCTGCGTAGGAGTTGATCGCTTAGCCACTGCGCAAACAGCGCCGTTTTAACGGTTATGTTTCAAACATAGTTAATAAAAAACTTTTTCAAAAAAAAATGTAACCGCCTTCAAAAACAACCACAAAAAAGGGTAAAATAACCTACAAAATAACTTTTCTTTCAGAAGTCGGTGCCTTTGTTTTTTTTTTTCATTTCATTGTTTTTTGCCACCGACTTCTGAAAGAAAAGTTATTTTGTAGGTTATTTTACCCTTTTTTGTGGTTGTTTTTGAAGGCGGTTACATTTTTTTTTGAAAAAGTTTTTTATTTTACTCTTTTTAGTTTAAATATTCAACTCAAATTCTTGTCAAATAAATCATTCTCTCTCAAGTGCTCAATAAGCTAATAAAAATCTCCTATCTCAAAAACTACTGAACCGATTTTGATGAAACTTGCAGTATTCCGTAAGTTGAACAATACTTAGTACAACAAAAAAAGAATTACTTAAATCGGACTTGTAGTTCCAGAGATATGCGAACACAAACTAAATAATCAGTCGATGCCTACTCCAAGCCGTTGAGGAGTTGTACCTTCCATCATCAGCTCATCCACCTGAGATGATGATTATCAGATGCAAATACTTGAACAGCTTTAGAAAATATATGAAAATGGTACTATGTGCCTATAAAATTTGAAGGTTGCCCTCGATTTCCCTGGGATTCCATCATCAGATCCTGACCTGATGATCATGGGACCAATTGGAAAGTATACCCTTTCAAACAAAAGAAAAAAATTCCAAATCGGTCCAGGCGTCTTCGAGAAATCGGGGAACATACATAAAAAAAAAAAAAAAAAAAAAAAAAAAAAAAAAAAAAAGATTCCGACGAATTGAGAACCTCCTCCTTTTTTTGAAGTCGGTTAAAAATAGCGATGACCTATAATTATTATTGCCATGAACCGGATAACTACGAGTACATACTCTGAAACTGCTACTAATAGTCATTAGGTGCGTCCCCACAGAGCGCGCAGCCTCGCGAGGCATTTTCCGCGCGAAGCAGCTCGGCTGGTGTGGACGTGTCTCGGGCGAGGCAAGTGACAGTGCTGCCGCGTTCGAGCGACCGAGCGCTCGAGCCATCCAGTGTCGGCTATTGTTTTGCTCGCGTATATTGTTTCATGCCTCGGACGAAAAACAATAGACGCGTCCACACAGAGTGAGCAGCCTCACTTGACAGTTTCGCAGCAAATGCCTCGCGAGGCCGCGCGCTCTGTGTGGACGCACCTATTCTTTATCACTTTATTACTCAAATAATGAGTTGCGTTTCTACTGCAACTTATTCAATGATACATTTCTAAGAATTCAATATAATTTATAACAGCAATAGAGTTAATACACAAATGGAAAGTAGAAATAAACGGACTCTAAGTGCTTAGGTCAGTGTCGCGATATAAATAGATAGAAAGATTAGAACTGATAGCTGTAAAAGTAGAAATGTCTAGAAAGATAAATTCTAGACTTTACCAGATAGGTTTATAAGGGTGGCATAGATTTAAACTTGTTCTAGGGTAGTTAATTACTAAGATAAAACAACTGATGTACAGATAACACATGGCTGACAGGACAGTCATTAACATTTCTCTTTCCTTAACTATATCCTACTTAAGAAGAGGGATGCCGCGGCTTTGCTGTGCACAATGTATCCGGATTTCTCATATAATTTTGGCGGCTTTAGTTTATAAGGGGAACAGTGTATAAGACGGGTACGTGTGGTATAACGGGGACATAACACAGTTAAGACAGACTTAACACAACACTAACATAGCGCAAGCGCAAACAGGACAAACTGCGCTTGCGCTACGTTAGGATTGTGTTAAGTTTGCCTTACGTGTGTGTTTTCCCATTATACCCGGCGTCCCCGTCTTATACACTGTTCTCTTAATATTGAAAGTCACCACATCGACAGTCACTGTATTGAATACGTTCCATCGACAGATCAATGAATGGACTGTCTGGTTAATAACCTATAAATCCTTCATCGATAAATGAACTATCGAACACAAAAAGTTTTTTTCAATTCGAACCAGTAGTTCCCGAGGTTTAGCGCGTTCAAACAGACAAACAAACTCTTCAGTTTTAAAATATTAGTTTGAAAGTATCCAATAAATACTATTGTAAAGACACCAGCACATCAACCTAGCTCGATCTGTCAAATATCTTTAATAGATTTTCAACCTTATCACGATAGTGGAAGGCTCGATTGGTAAAATTGGGGTAGTTTGACCTGGCCCTGCAGTCTCGACAAATGTAACGACAAAAATCGGTCGTTAAGTCTCATCATCAGCCTATAAATGTTCCCACTGCTGGGACACAGGCCTCCTCTCTGTGAGAGGGAGTGGGCCGTAATCTACCACGCGGGCCCAGTGCGGATTGGTAGATGTCACATGTCTTCGAATTTTTGGTTCTAGGACATGCCGGTTTCCTCACGATGTTTTCCTTCACCGTTTTGAGAGCAGTGGTGTTGAAATAAATTATACAAAGTAATGCGCCTGACGGGGTTCGAACCCACGACCTACAACTCGTAAGTCGAGGCCGATACCACTGGGACACCACTGCTAAGTCTAATCAATGTCAAATTTCTTTAATAGATTTTCAACCTTATGCTTTCGAAATAAAGTTGAAAATCTATTAAAGGAATCTGATAATGATACGACTTAGCGACCGATTTTTGTCGCTGTCTAATGTCGAGACTGCAGGGGCTGCTGGCATCTGTACTATCTATGTATTTACACATCTATTAACCTTTCTTCTGAACAGCACAAGCCGTGTCCCTGTCTCCCTGACCTTTGTTCCTCATCCACCTAATCCTAACTCCATCTTAGTAATGTTGATTGCACTAAACATCTAGAATGTCTGTTCCACTTTCGTCTTCGAGCGCGTGGGGTGAATGTCCCGTACTGTACCAGACCAGAACCACCGTTAAACACGCGTTAACTTTATATGAATGTAAATAACACATTAAATATACCCTAATAAGGTAATTTGACCGACATACTATAAAGTTATTCCGTAGATTACTGTTAACAGATCAACATTCGTGAAACTGATTTTTAATTCCATAAGAAGCACTTCAATATCCTAGCCGTTCCTGACGGGCCCCTATAGAGGACGACTTCCGAAAGATAAGGTTTTTTCCATAAGATTTTTTTCAGTTACAGCAACAAAGTCTGGATTAATGACCGTCTATAGCCATGACCCAGTCACAAATACATATACTCAATGATCGCTACTAAATTCTGATAAAAAATCGAATAACCCGTTATCACTTCATGCACAACAGGCGGGCACGAGAATACATAATGTTTTGAAGGATCCAACGGGGGAAAAAGTGGGATTCAAAATTGAGATCCAATGAAATTAAATCAATTGGAATCTATTATAACAAGCTGTTGACTGTTGAGACAAATTAACTATCATACAAGCTATAGGCGTGTCGTCTCCCATTACTGAGCTGGCGTGAT
The DNA here is from genome assembly GCA_950005045.1 of Agrotis exclamationis. Lineage (NCBI taxonomy): Eukaryota > Metazoa > Arthropoda > Insecta > Lepidoptera > Noctuidae > Agrotis > Agrotis exclamationis. Next base: position 17,772,012 of record OX465440.1, read on the forward strand.
GAACATACATTAATGATGTTCACGTTAGCGTTTCCATCAAATGGTTTCCCATGAGTCTTGCTGTAGAATAGCGTTATGTCGCGTGATAGCCACATCATCAGTCAACACTATGATACGCTATGTTATACACTTACGACGTGTTTACGGTGATCACACTTCAGAACTGCAACAGACAATTATGTTTTTCTTTGAAAATAATAACCAAAACAGTTTTACGATTCACTTAATTCCATGAACGCATGACGAAGTTAATTTTTCATTTAAGAAGCACATTACCTACTAACTCTATTATGCACATATACACTTTGTAGTTCGAAGGAAAAGCATTTGATTTGATATACGATATACGATAAATGATTACTAAGTATGATTGACGAAGTATATTAAGTGTAAGTGGGATCAATAGACGCTTGCTTCATATTTTAATCAGGCTGGCGCAATCTGATCTACGATCGACACATTAGAGCAAATTATCCGTAAAAAAAATGCAGTTGTTATAATTTGCTATCGCATTAGGTTTGTAACCTGTAATGTTAGTATAAGAGTTTTAAATAAATAAAATAATCACAGTAGTCATTTTTTATCGTTGGAACTGCTAACGCAGCCGTTAAGCGGGGAATTCACTAGACGGACATGTCCGCGGGCAAGCCTGCAGGCAAGTCCGACGGGCTTCGCTACTATCATGTCTGTGCTTTATCAGTCAGTGTAGTACTGCCGCGGGCGGTCTGGCAGACTGCCCGTTGGAAGTCCGCGCGATCTCATTTTGTCTGCACAGGCACCGACAGGTCCGAGCGTGTCCAACATCAGTTTAAAATTATCTTTCTCTCCTCAGATTCTATGCGTCACTACGCAGTTGGTACTACCGGAGCCCACGGCACCAGCTACGGAGCCGTCAGCGGAGCCCCGTGACGAGGCCCTAGGGGACAGCGAGGAGCCTCCCGAAGGGTACTACGCCTTTGTGGAGTCACCTAACGCCACGCCGCCCAGGTAAAGCGGGGAATTCACTAGACGGGCATGTCCGCGGGCAAGCCTGCAGGCAAGTCCGACGGGCTTCGCTACTATCATGTCTGTGCTTTATCAGTCAGTGTAGTACTGCCGCGGGCGGTCTGGCAGACTGCCCGTTGGAAGTCCGCGCGATCTCATTTTGTCTGCACAGGCACCGACAGGTCCGAGCGTGTATGCTTAGTCCAGGCGGCCTGTGGACAGACCTGGCAGTGACAGCAACCCAAACAGACGTCCGCTTATTATAATTCGACGAGTTGTGGAGTATTTTTAATTTAAAATGAGTTTTAATGAGAATAAAATATTCTGGGAAGAATTTTGAGAATAAAATATTCTGGAAAGAAGAAGAGCAAATTGATATGGCTGTACTCATTTCTATATTTATACCATTTTTGCACCAAATTCTCTTCCTTTTCTTTTCATCTAAGAATATTAACGCAGCACCGGTAACTATTGCAATTTTTCGCCTTTGCATTGCCATCTTGCAACACAACTAATAGCGAAGCCGTTCTAAAACAAACTGAAGAGTCTGTGAAGTGTATTGCGTCGCCAGGCATGCCCGGAGAGACTGCCCGCGGACATGCCCGTCTAGTGAATTCCCCGCTTAAGACTAGGGATATTGTTGGGTTAAAAGCATAGCTAGATAAACTTCATAACACTAGCATTTTGGACGTAAGAATTTATCCCAAAGCAACGTTTTACCGGGATAAAAGTATTTTGGTTACTAGGATAGCAGGTGATAGGTGATACCATCAAAAACCAATCAGTTTTTTAAGCGTAGGTAATGAACTCGAAATCACACTTTTTAAACGTTTGCTCACCGTTTTATCACTTGGAATTTCTCCTATTTCGTGGTTTTATTAAACACAAATAAATGCACTTGGCTGGGTTTGAACCACTCCCGATCTACAACTGGTAAAGTCGGGGCCGTTAACCCATATTCGACTTCGAAGTGTTAGCTCTGTTCGAAGTTGAGATTTGGTGGAAGAAAATGGCAATTGGCTGGCTCAGTTCTACAGTATTGTGGCGGACGGACCGGGATGACCAACGGTGCTCCGCCGAATGAGGGAGAGGGGAGGAACGGAAAACTTTTTCGACGTGCCCCCTTGTGCCCCTTTGTACGCACGTGCCTTGCGTTGCTGGTGACGCACGTACCCACGCACCCCTGAATGCGTAACGTTTGACGACTTCAGAAATAATACTGGGGCTGGGACCACGGGCAACGGAATAAAACACTGCACTAGAGTTCAAATCTTGAAGGCTTCGGTCTTCTTTTTTCTAGTGTTGTTTCCTCTTCGGTGGCTCGGCTGCGACTGACGCAGTGCCGGCGTTTGTTCCGGCTTTTATACCGGCCGTTGTTACCTTATAGAGGCCCTCGTATTTTGAGCCTGTTTTTCCTTACATTTTCGCTAAGACCGAAACTTTCGTAGCCTTTATTTTCATTAAACTTCAACCTTACAGCTATGTATTATACATCATTAGAATCCTTTCTATCTCTACTTTAACCTAATCTAATTGTTTTATACATACATTAACATACAAAAAATTTCCTAGAACAAAAATAGTCAAAGTTACATAGGAGCAAAATTTTCACTTTACAAAAATCGCAATAACTTGAAAACTACTGGACCGATCTTCATGAAACAACTTGTAAACCTATTTTTACAATGAAATACAACCCTTTTTAACACTTTAATTAACGTACATGCATAAACAAAAAAGTGAGTTTTCAAGTTACGTAATTATCTAAGAAATTTCAAACTTTTTCCAATTTTCATAAAAGAAACTTATCTAACTAGAATCTAATATGAATGACTAAGATAATCTAATAAGAATTATAAATGTACAATCAACATAAACATAATTAATTCCAATTAGAAAATCACCTTGCAAAATTCCTTACAAACTACACTGTACAACGGCAAAAGTCCTCCCACTACTTGCACCCCTTGTCCCTGCGTGGGTCTCGCCGCCGACACACACAATTTCACTTTCACAACACTGTCACTATGGAGGCGCTCCTTCCACTACTTGCACCTCGTGTCCCTACGTGGGTCTCGTCGCCGACAGTCTCCCCCTCGTGCGTCGCACCATCTTCCTGGCTCGGCGACACTCCCGGCACCAGCAGCACCACTCTCGAACTCGGTCTCCGTAGCACTCCTCCTCTGGTCTCGACGTCGACGACTCTTGTCCGCCCGTCTGGTCCCGGATACACCCGCTGGATTCTGCCGCGTGGCCAGGTGCATCTCGGTAGGCTGCGGTCGACGATGAGCACGACGTCCCCGACGCGTAGATCAGCAGCGTCGCTCCTTCCCGACGTCTTCCTTGGCAGCAGAGTGGGCAGGTACTCGCGCAGCCAGCGTTGCCAGAAGTGATCGGCAAGTCGCTGCGCAGCCTTCCAGGTGTGTCTGCCCACGAGCTCGTTGTCGGTGAAGCTGCCGATCCTCGCCGCGCCGCAGGAACGCCCAATGAGGAAATGGTTGGGCGTGAGTGCTTCTTCTTCAGGATTCTCGGAGAGGTGGGTGAGAGGCCGAGAGTTGACTATGTGCTCGGCCTCCAGGAGGAGGGTATGTAGGACCTCCTCTCGTGGATGTTGCTCGTTGAGTGTGGCGCCTAGTGCGGTTTTGATTGATCGCACCAGACGCTCCCATGCGCCGCCCATGTTTGGCGCACCAGGAGGGATGAACTTCCACTGCACGCCGATCTTTTCTGCTTCTGAGGTGAGGTCTTCTTGCTTCATGTTCTCTAGCGCTTCTTTCAGTTCGTGGTTAGCGCCGACGAAGTTGGTCCCGTTATCACTATAGATTGTCTTCGGCATTCCTCTTCTCGCGGCGAATCTTCGTAGCGCCATGATCATGCTGTCCGTGGAGAGTGAAGGAGCGAGCTCTATGTGTACAGCCCTTGTGGTTAGGCATGTAAATAGAGCGCCCCACCTTTTCTCATGACGTCTTCCCACGGTGACTGTCAGCGGGCCGAAGTAATCTACGCCGGTGCACGTGAATGGAAAGCTGCCGTGCATTAGCCTTTCTACCGGTAAGTTGCCCATCGGGAGTTCTTGTGGCGTTGCCCTCTTCGTCTTGCACCATTGGCATTGATGCTGAACTGTCTTGATCGCTGACCTCAGTCCCAGCACCCAGAAGCGTTGCCTTATTTCGTTCATGACCGTCGCGTGATTGCCGTGATTGAAGCGGCAGTGGTATTCTTCTATGACGAGTCGTGTTGTCCTTTCCTTGCTGTCGAGCACGATGGGTCGCTTGTAGTCTCTGCTCACACCCTGTATCGCGTCGATTCTTCCTTTCAGCCGTAGAAGACCCTCTTCCAGCACTACGTCGAGCTTCTTCAACTTACTACTGCCTTCTAGTTGCTTTCCTTGCTGTAGACACCTGATGTCTTCTCTGAAGCTTTTCTCTTGGCTTCGTTTTAGCAACAGAATTTCGGCTTGCTCTAGTAGTCCGGCGTCCAATGGCAGGTACTTCTTCTCGGCGTTCTTCGAAGACTGATGTCGCTTCTCTGCTGTTGTCGTCTTCTTCCTTTCTGTCGCTCTCCATGTTGGATCTTCCTTGCTGACGTTGACCTTTTCCTTTGTTCTGCAGAGTTGGATGAACTGCAGTACTCTCGCTGTAGCACGCCATAGTCTCTTCCATGACGAAAACCTTTCAGGGTCTGGTACGGGATACGTGACGCTTGCAGCCGCTACGACGTCCGTTAATCTTTCTTCACCGGTGGTTTCCTTCTTAAAGGTCCTCGGTGCCGGCCAGTGAACTTCATCTCTTCGTAGGAAGTCAGGCCCGGTGAACCATCGGTGATTGTGGTCGAAGTCCTCTGGTACGTCGCGCGTCGCGTCGTCTGCTGGGTTCTTCCCCGTCGGTACCCATCTCCACTCTTGAGGTTTGGTCAGGTCTTCAATCTCTGCCAAGCGATGAGCCACGAATGTCTTGAATGTTCTCGGGTCCGTCTTGATCCACGAGAGCACGATGCTGGAGTCTGTCCAATAAGTCTTCTTCACCACCTTCAGGTCCATCTCTTCTTCCACGGAGTGTGCCAGTCTGCTTCCTAGGAGGGCCGCCTGCAGCTCGAGTCTCGGGATTGACACTGGCTTCAGAGGTGTGACTCTGACCTTCGCTGCCACCAAGCTGACGTGGTAGGTGCCGCTCGGTTCTTCTGTCCTCCAGTAGACTGTGGCTGCGTACGCTGTCTCGCTTGCATCGGTGAACGTATGCAGCTCCCCCTCGGTGCGATGTGGCGCCAGACACCTTGGTATGTGAAGATCTCGGAGCAACTTCATCTTCTCCAGGTAACTTTTCCATGTTTCGTAGTCCCTTTCTTCTATCTCGTCGTCCCAACCGACGCCGCTTCTCCACACGTTTTGAAGCAGCTTCTTCCCTTGGACGAGAATTGGTGACGCCAACCCCAATGGGTCGAAGGTCGACATCACTGCGCTGGTGACTTCTCTCTTCGTGGGCACCTGGAATCCTTTGATGATCTCTTCTGGTGTGTTACGTAGGTTTGCCCTGAAGCCGATGGAGTCCCTTTCTGTGAACCAACGCAGGCCCAAAGTCTTCTCTTCTTTCTCGCCGAGGTCTACTTCTGTCTTTTCTGTGGTGTCAGTCTTCACTTCCTGCAGCAGCTTAGGCTGGTTTGATGCCCAACCTCTGAGTTCGAAGCCCGCCTTCTTGTGTATGAAGTCCACTTGAGCTGTGACTCTTCTGAAGTCCTCTTCTGAATGGAAACTATGGAGATAGTCGTCCATGTAATGGTTCAGCTCGATCGCCCTTGTAGCCTCTGGATATTGCTCCTTGTAGTCCGCCGCGTTCCGGTTCTTGACGTAGATCGCTGTGCTTGGTGACGATGTTGCACCGAAGATAACGGATGTCATCCTATACTTCTTTGGTAGCACGTTGCGATCTTCCCCTCGCCACAGGAACCGCAGGCTGTCTCTGTCTTCTGGCCTGATGCGAACTTGTAGGAACATCTCCCTGATGTCGGCCGCCACCGCGAGTGGTCCTTGTCGAAACCGCAGTAGCACGCCGAACAGAGACTGTAGTAGGTCTGGCCCAGGTAGCAGAGCGTCGTTGAGGCTTCTTCCTTTTGACTTGGCTGCCGCGTCGAAGACGATCCTGATCTTCTTCTTCAATGGATGTACTACGGCGAAATGAGGCAGGTACCATGTCTTCTTGTTATCTTCTGGTCCATCAGGGGCTTCTTCTGCATACTTGCTGTCGATTAGGTGCTGGATTTGTTTGCTATACTCTGCCTTCAGCTGAGGATCCTTGTCAATCTTCCTCTCGATGTTTATCAATCGGTTCCGTGCAGAAGTGTAGCTCTCCGGCATCTGCTCCTCTTCATTCTTCCACAGGAGCCCAGCTTCGAATCGACCATCTTCCAGTCTTCTGCAGGTCTTCTCCAGGATGGCGAGTGCTCTTCCCTCTGAGTCAGTGGTGGGTCTTCTTGGTAACACTCCTAGTGCTTCAATGGCGAAGTGTTCCTTGATGGCTTGATGCATCCCTTCTTCAGCCGTGTTGATGTGAAGACACGTATTCAGGAAGTGTACTGGTTTCGTGCCTCCGCTGCTGTCCGACCCGTGTAGCACCCAGCCGAGTCCTGTTCTCGATGCGACTGGTTCCCCTGGTTTGCCTCTTCTTATTTCTCGAGTCACGATCAGCTCCCAGTTGTCTTGCCCGATGAGTAGCTGTGGTGACTCCCCTGTATAATAGAGAGAGTCGGCGATCTTCTTCAAGTGTTTACAATCTTCAATCCTCGTCTTGTCTAAGAACTGCGGCGCAAGCTTCAACTCGTCGATGGTTCGGACCCTCTTCAATGTCTTCTTGCTTCCCTGAGCACCTTTCACTATCAGGTCCAATGTCTGAGAGTCCTTCTTCCTCAGTAGCTTGCCTCCCACTGTCTCGATGACCAGTTCTTCCGTGTTTCCTTGAGCGCCGACCTCCTTCGCTATTTTCTCGTCCAGCAGTGACACCGTTGACCCTTCGTCCATGAGGGCCAGTATCTTCTTGGATCCTTTCGACCCGAAGACTTCCACAGGAACTATCTTCAAGTACGCCCTCGTACTGTTGACCGTGTTCACTGATGCGATGACACTTGTTCCTTCTTGTGGTTCCTTATCTTCTTTCTTGTCTTCGGGTTTCCTTTCTTCTGACTCGACGTGCAGCAGATGATGATGCCACCGCTTGCACTCCTTGCACGATGGCTTCCTGCAGCTCTCCTTCCTGTGTTTCCCCTGAAGACACTTGAAGCAGACGCGACTTTTCTTCACTGTTGCCCACCGATCTTGGACCGACGCGTTCTTGAACTTCTGACACTCGACGAGGAAGTGTTCGCCCTCACACATAGGGCAAGTCTTCTCTTGTTGTTTCAAGTTCGAGCTCCTTTCCTTTTCTTTCGTAGAGTGCGCCGCCTGTCGGTGAGTCCTCTTGAACCCGCTCTTTTCTTCTATAGTCGCGAAGGCTCCACACTTGTCTGCTTCTATGTTCAGGAACTTGGACACCAATGTCAGGTTGGAGAACTCGCCTTCTTCTGATGCTGCAGTGTAGTCGTACCAGCGGAACTTCAGGACCGTTGGCATCTTCTCGATAATTTGTTTCACCATTTCCGGCGAATGTAGATACTGGGGTTTCTTCAATCCTCTGATGGCCGCCACACTGTTGTTGATTTGACTCGCGAAGATGCATATGTCCTTGGGATTCTCTGATATCTTCGGCAACGTCTTGATTTTTTCCAGTTCCGCTAACACTAGTGCGTCCGGCCTCCCGTATCTTCTTCGAAGAGCTTGCATCACTTCCAGTGGAGATGCTTCCGAATATAATAAGCTCTTGATGGCTTCCCTTGCGTTTCCTTTCAATGCTCTTCTTAGTCTTGCCATGTTTTGAACGTCGTTAAACATTGGCGCCGTATCTTCATAGACTACTTTGAAGGCCAGCCACTCGCTGCTGCTGCCGTCGAAGAACGGTAACTCATGGATGTACTTCGGCTGCGACGCTGGTCCTTCCCTTGTGGTAAGAGCTTCCTTTAACACCGACGCTAGCGCTTGAATTTCGATCGTAGCTCCCTTGGTTGCCGAGTTCTCTTCGGCTTTGACTTTCTTCGGGTCCTCGGGGGGGCGTTGACCTCGTAGCTCGGTTTGTTCTGGTACGTCTTCATTTAGTACCGACGTTTCGATCCAGTTCTGGACCTGTGCTGTTCGATCTTCCTGATCTTCATCAACGGAGTCCTCATCTTCATACTGTGCTAGCTCCAACCTGACGCGCGCTAGCTTGGCCGCAGCCTGTGCTTGCTTCAGCTCCAGACGTGCTAATTCTTCTCTGGCTTCCAGCTCGCGTCTTCTGGCCGAGGTGCTCGTTGTCTTCACTGACCTGGTGCGACGACTGACCCCCATCGGCTTAAGAGTGGTTCTTGACCCATACACCTCTTCAGCCGGGGCCTGATCTGGGGTCTTCTTTGTCGTCTCCTTACGGGTGGCTTCTGTTCCCTTCTTGCTCTCTGAAGCCGCTGTGGTGGTGGTCGCAACCGTAGTCTTCGTGGATTCCGTTGCCGTGGTTCCCTCTGTAGTCGTTGTGCCTGAAGAAGTGTTCGTGCCCGACGTAGTCGCTGTACCCGACGTGGTTGCTGTACCCGATGACGCTGACGCAGACGTGACCCCTTCTGTCCCTGAACCTTCTTCAGCCGCGTCCTTAACGGAAGGACGTGACGAGGGACGTGAGGGAGCATCCTTCTGAGACCTGGTGACGGGCATCTTGCAATCTTCTTATCTTCTGTACTCTTCTCGTACTCTTCTGGGTACCTCTTCTGGCACCACCTTCTTCTATCTTCAACAGGGATCCGGTTCGCGAAGGACCAAAAACTTGTGGCGGACGGACCGGGATGACCAACGGTGCTCCGCCGAATGAGGGAGAGGGGAGGAACGGAAAACTTTTTCGACGTGCCCCCTTGTGCCCCTTTGTACGCACGTGCCTTGCGTTGCTGGTGACGCACGTACCCACGCACCCCTGAATGCGTAACGTTTGACGACTTCAGAAATAATACTGGGGCTGGGACCACGGGCAACGGAATAAAACACTGCACTAGAGTTCAAATCTTGAAGGCTTCGGTCTTCTTTTTTCTAGTGTTGTTTCCTCTTCGGTGGCTCGGCTGCGACTGACGCAGTGCCGGCGTTTGTTCCGGCTTTTATACCGGCCGTTGTTACCTTATAGAGGCCCTCGTATTTTGAGCCTGTTTTTCCTTACATTTTCGCTAAGACCGAAACTTTCGTAGCCTTTATTTTCATTAAACTTCAACCTTACAGCTATGTATTATACATCATTAGAATCCTTTCTATCTCTACTTTAACCTAATCTAATTGTTTTATACATACATTAACATACAAAAAATTTCCTAGAACAAAAATAGTCAAAGTTACATAGGAGCAAAATTTTCACTTTACAAAAATCGCAATAACTTGAAAACTACTGGACCGATCTTCATGAAACAACTTGTAAACCTATTTTTACAATGAAATACAACCCTTTTTAACACTTTAATTAACGTACATGCATAAACAAAAAAGTGAGTTTTCAAGTTACGTAATTATCTAAGAAATTTCAAACTTTTTCCAATTTTCATAAAAGAAACTTATCTAACTAGAATCTAATATGAATGACTAAGATAATCTAATAAGAATTATAAATGTACAATCAACATAAACATAATTAATTCCAATTAGAAAATCACCTTGCAAAATTCCTTACAAACTACACTGTACAACGGCAAAAGTCCTCCCACTACTTGCACCCCTTGTCCCTGCGTGGGTCTCGCCGCCGACACACACAATTTCACTTTCACAACACTGTCACTATGGAGGCGCTCCTTCCACTACTTGCACCTCGTGTCCCTACGTGGGTCTCGTCGCCGACAAGTATGAAACGAAATCATCATCATTATCAGCCTATAAATGTTCCCACAGCTGGGACACAGGCCTCCTCTCTGTGAGAGGGAGTGAACCATACACCACCACGCGGGCTCGTGTGTGTTGGTATAGATGTCACATGTGTTCGAGAAATTTTGGTTCTACAACATGCCGGTTTCATCATGATGCTTTCCTTCACCGTTTTGAAAGCAGTGGTGATGAAATAAATTACACAAAGCAGTGCGCCTGATTTGGTCCGAACCCACGACCTACAACTCGGCCGATACCACTGGACTACCACTGATTCAAGAACCTAGTATCCTGGTGTAACGTGACTGTATCAATCTACATCATAATGCCCTGATGTCTTCTTCAATCCTTTTAGGGAGTACAGGGTACTAACACGAACGGTTGCAAGAGAATACCTACCAAAGATCAAACGTCGTAGTTACGGCAAGGTTAATGAGACTATTACTATGTGCTTACACTCGTAGAAGACCATGAGACGGCTGCCAATGTTACTCAATTTCCTGTTAAAACTGAGGTCTCCAAACTGTCATCAGAATAATAGTAGAGTAAATATCGTAGCTATTCTTTTACATACCTGTCATTAATCATGCAGCCGAAATACGTTCAATACTTTACATACGATTGTTTATAAGCATTCCTCCATTCCTTCATCTGTTCATTCAACGACCAGATCAAGAATATGTTAAATGTTTAAAGGAGGCCATTTGTCGTGGAAGTTTTTCTGGTCTGGCCGACTGTACTTCTGGTCTGGTCTGAGCCCTCATTCGGCACTGCATTCTGGTGGCCTACCATGAACTCTTACCGCGATCCAGTTTAGACCGTGGGAAAGAGATGGCGCTAGACGACTTGTATAGCTCTGTTTCTTTCCCACAGCCTAAACTGGATCGCATTAAGAGCTCGTGGTAAGGCCACTGGTGAGCGCAAAGGCTGTGCGTTTGGCTGCTCCGCTAAATACCGCTGGTTCCAACAATTATTGGTTTAGTCTACAGAAAGTTGAGACATTGTTATTGCGGGACAACGTAAAATATGCAATCGAAAAACCAAGTATTGTGATGGTATAGTAATAGGTAAACGAATATAAAACGGTTTAAAACGGAAATCCCACATGGCTAAATTAATTTAATCTAAGAAACTTAAAAAGCTATAAGCTATACTCGACGACGACTGAATGCATAATTACCCTAGCCGTGAATCATTAATTTTCTCCTAAGAGTAGGTGTTACATTGTAGGGCGATGAAAGCAGTAGTTAACGCTGACTAATGATAGACACTGACAGGCTAACAGCCTATATTATAGAGACTAATTACCACATTATTGCCTATTTTTCGACTTTCAATGGCTTAACTGACCAAGTGACGTGCTCATCGTGAGGTCTTGAGTTCGATCCCCAGGTAGAGCAGTGTTATTGAATATTTCCATGAGGAAATTCACTATTAAAAGAATAGACTTCGATTAAAAGTAGAAGGCACGCCTTGGGCACACCCCATGATATATGAAACATATTGTTATACTTACTTATGACGCCTGTATTCCCCAAAGTGTTAGGCAGAGATGTAGGTACCTAGCCTACACCGACATTTCGCGAGTTGAAATTGGTATAATATCTGGCTTAGTTGGCGCAGTATCTGAGTATCGACTCCTGCGCAGCGTACCGCGTGTTCGATCCCCGTGTGAAACAAATATTTTTATATCCTACAAGTGGTTGTTTCGGGTCTGGGTGTAGTGTATGTGAATTTACATACTTGTAAGCGCTCCCAAGACACAAGAGAAAAATCGGCCAAGTGCGAGTTGGACTCGCCCATGAAGGGTTCCGTAGCAGCAAGCATAGATTAGAGATATAATTATATTGAGATTAGTAAGTAATATACACAAACAATAAAAATAACTTTGTTTTTCATAGTATTTGTATGAATGGCAAAGTTATATTTGCGGTTTTTGAAAATGTACTATATCTCAAAAACTGCTAACTGTATCTCATCCAAACCAATTTTCAATTTTCGTTGGTAGTTTTGGTTGAGGTCTACATTATATATTTTTTTTAGTTTTATCATTCTCTTATTTTAGAAGTTACGGGGGGGGACACACTTTTTACCACTTTGGAAGTGTCTCTCGCGCAAACTGTTCAGTTTAGAAAAAAATGATGTTAGTAACCTCAATATCATTTTTGAGTTTTGAGTTTTTTTCACACGTATGGGTTTGGTGAAAAAAAAATTTTTGAGTTTCAATTCTAAGTATGGGGGGCACCCCCAAAATTTGTTTTGTTTTGATTTTTGTGTGAAAATCCTAATGCGGTTCACATAATACATCTTTCTACCAAGTTTCAACAGGATAGCTCTTATACTTTCGACAAAAAGTGGCTGTGACATACACGGACAGACAGACAGACAGACATGACGAATCTATAAGGGTTCCGTTTTTGCCATTTGGCTACGGAACCCTAAAAAGGACACCCCTAAAGTGGGGGCATAGTAATAAAGAAAGAAAACGAATGCACTGAACATAATTAACCAATAATCAACTAAAAAACCTTTCGGGAATTACAAGCTAATAAATATATGACATAACTCTCCACGAGCGTCACTTGTAAGGTAATAAAATAAACAAGACGAGACAAGAAGCAATTAACAATGATTACATTTTAACTTTCAACCGTCAACGAACACTTCCGAACATTTCTCACATACTTGTTACTTCCGTTGCACTTTCTCTGCCAAATTATTATTTGTACATAATAGATACATAATTGTCGGCATCACAATACATAATGTTCGCACTTTCATTGCGAGCTGATGCATCTCACTGGAGATCGTCAAGATTATATGGCACTGCGCATTATCGTTGAAGCTATTATACTATCTTTACACTTTTGTTTAAAACTGCCATCAATTGAGATAGGTATATGACTGACTTTCCTCAAAAGGTTTTTTTTGGGTGGCTGGGATCCACCTACTAGTTGTCCACCCATGGCACCACAGGCTACCTTAACCTGTGGTGCGGCTGGAGTGGGGCCAAAAGTTAAGAGATTGGGGAAGAGCCCAAAAGCCTGGGCACCGCGAGGGGTGCAGAAATGGCCACACTAGGACCACAATTGATCAGACCAAGGCGCAAAGGCTACAGCACTGACTCACTTACACTTTTTAAAAAAAAAAAAAAAAAGGTTTGGTAAAATCATCAAATGAGTCCTCCCACCCAGGGTGGGGCGGGAGGGACTGTCAGACTTGTACTGACTAAAATCCACGGTGTTCCTTCAATAGCCCTTTATGTACCAGGGTCACGGTTACCGAGTGAGACAATCCCGCGACCCCGGCAGGCTCCGGACCTCTTAGGGGGCCCCGTCAGTACTCACTTACACCTTAAAGGCAAATGCTCACGGTGAGCTATCGTAGGTACTGCCGCTCTGCCTCCTATGGATTCATCTCAACCACAGAGAAACTTATATGAAAACCATTTCTACTTATCTACGCCAAATGCTATTGTTCAACACAACTCTCGTCTGGAACTTACACAGACAAGTCAAAGGCAAGGCGTATCTCACTTTCACTTACTTCTGCCGCATGCCGGACTGATGAGAAACTGTATTGACATCTGTCTGTCATATAAAACCATGCTTTGTATTGTAACAATACAAATTATTTACAGTTTGAGTATGACAAGAAATGATTGATCGACTGTGAATTTAACCTTCAATATGGGCGTGATACGTGAACTTATCTGATTCATGACTTGAATTTTTCTTATTGTTACTAAGTATTACTTTCAATGAAAGCATTGTTATTTTGAAATAAATTATATTCTGCGTATTATTATTGAATGATTCTCATGATTCTCTAATGGTGTGACTAAGAATCGGGCAGTTCTAAAGCTTTATGTCATCATTTTGCATTTGCTATCCGTAGTAATGTTACTTCTAGGCTTCTAAGTACGGAAATATTTCTGTCTTTTTTTTTTTTTGCGTGGTAAAATCATCAAATGAGTCCTCCCACCCCGGGCAGGGCGGGAGGGACTGTCAGACTTGTACTGACTAAAATCCACGGTGTCCTTCAATAGCCCTTTATGTTCCGGGGTCACGGTAATGAGATAAGTCCCGCGACCCCGGCAGGTTTTGGCCCTCTAGAGAACACAACGCGCCGAGTTGCCCTTTACTCGCCGCCCGTGTTGTGTCATAACGGGCTACGTTCTTCACTACATATTTCTCGCTTCCACTGGTAATGAATGGATCGTTGCCACTTGCTTTGATCCAGATATACGTACTTACGTTCATACATCAATATCTTGTTTCAGAGTGCGCCCCCCTCCATACCGGCAAGTGACGTCATCATGCGCCGAGGTGGAGTCCAACAAGCCACACGTGTCGGCTAACAACCTGTGCGGAGACCTCAACCGAGGAGTTATACCCAGGAACCCTATGGGACAGAACCCTAACGGAGAGCCGTATCCATTGTGAGTTTTGCATACTTTTTATGGGCCTCTAGTGCTCAATCTAAATCTTCGGTCGCATACAGCGACTTATCGCTGCGATTGTCTACTCGCCGCGAGTACATTTGCTGTATGTGACAAGCTACGAATAATGACGCGGTTTGAATTGAGCATGTTCAATTTTACTAGCAGTAGCAGCGAATGTACTAATGACTGTATTGTGGGCATTACCTATCTTTCAGACTTTAACCGCTTACTGGTCTTTGGTCTTTCTTTCTAAGCAATCCACTTACTGGGTATTTTACATCTTTTTAATGATTTTCTAACTCGTATGTTCGTCTGTTCGCAGTGAGTTAATCCGCAACCAGACGCTCCGCTTCCTGTCCCGCACACTGCCAGTGTTGCGTGCGGACGACACTCTGCCGCGAGTGGCGCACGTGCCCGCGCCGCCCGCCGCCGTGCACGACTTGCAGCACAACCGGTGAGTCAACGTTAACGGCACAACAACGGTAGTTTCATTGGGCGTTTTTCCTTTAGCCGGCTCGACACCGGCACGATTCCGGCGCCGGTGTCATGCCTTTTGCCGGAGAAGCAAAAATGTATGAAAAGGTATGGCTCGCTTTCGTTGAGTCCTGCCGGCGCGGTCGCCTTCGCCGGTGTAGCAAGCTTCCCAGTCGGTGCCGGTCTGGCAAAATTGCATGTGTATTTTATAATTATGTAAAATTGTAGCCGTGGTGAATCAATTTTGATGATTATTTTTTAGTTTGATGTAGTATTTTTATAACTGGACCAAATGACAGGTATACTCATCATCATCCTATAAATGTTCCCACTGCTGGGACACAGGCCTCCTCTCTGTGAGGGAGAGTGCGCGCGCCCAGTGCGGATTGGTAGATGTCACATGTCTTCGAATTTGATGGTTCTAGGACATGCCGGTTTCCTAACGATGTTTTCCTTCACCGTTTTGAGAGCAGTGATGTTGAAATAAATTACTCAAAGTAATGCACCTGACTGGGTCTACGACCTACAACTCGTAAGTCGAGGCCGATACCACAGGGCCACCACAGCTCTCCACACAGGTATATTACATCTAACAAAAAAGGAATCATCAAAATCAGTTTACCCAGTCGAAAGTTATGAGGTAACAAATATTTAAAAAATAACAGTCGTATTCAGAACCTCCTCCTTTTTTTAAAGTCGGTTTAAAAAGAAGTTATGCTCTTCAGAACGAAATTAAATAAAAAAAGGCATTATGGGCCTACCACACGCACAAGCTTCACCACAGTTCTGCTTGCGCAGGCTTTTCGCATGAAAAGACAATACACGGTCGACAAAACTGAACGCCCAACTACTCACACAGGCAAGTACGCGTAGGCCGGGCTTGCGCAGGCAAACTGTGGTGAAGCTTATGCGTGTGGTAGGTAGGTACATTAGTTGTCAGCACAAATTACATAGTTGTCAGTATAATTATCTAACATCTCACATCTCCGCAGACTGGAGGAGCGTAGCAAGCGTTCCATATCGGAGGAGTCTCACCCCGTCGTGGACAGTGACGTCATCCCGTCCGCCGAACTGAAGGTGGAGCACCGCGCGGCCGACGTGCCCAGGGAGAGTCGCAAGTTCTGCGACAATGGCGGAGTGTGAGTACACCTCTTTACTTTGCTACCTACTTCTTCCACTAGTTATGAATTTATTTATGTAAATGATTTAATTTTTACTTGAATGTTCCATTTGCGTCAAAATATTCGTAGCTATTTAGGTGTGTATTTTTGTAAGTTAAGATACTTTTTATAGCCGTACCACCATCCACACTAACGGCATTTACCGTTGATTTTCACGACAAAAGTCTTTGAATGTTCGTATAAACGTCTCATAATCTATCTTGATAATGTCCCAATGTCTGTATGTACACATAACTAAACACATTAAAAGTGGAATAATGTCTTAAATCCAGAATAACCCTCATGTCTATAAGAAAATAAAGTTACTAGTATGGCTTCTTTGATCTCATTTTTTCAAATAAAACACGTACATACATGATCAAAGTTTATTGAAAATGAATATAATTTAACAATACTTACATAACTTACAATTGACTACAACGCTCCACTCTTCGACGCTCAATGAGAATCACACAACACTTGGCTTGAATTCTTGTTACAGCAATGATGTCAGTCGCGTAAAGTCGGTAGCGTACAGTCGGTCGCGTAAAGTCGGTTGCGTAAATTCGGTCGCGTACATTCGGTCGCGTATTTTAGTGAATAAAAGTGACATCGTATGCGTCGCTGACGTTATGGTGCTATATACAACACTGTATATTCGTACGTGCGACTAACTTACGCTCCAACAACAACGTAACAAGAATTCAAGCACAGAGGTAGTTCACACGACCGAGCGATAACGTTACCAATGACATATAGTTGCCTCATACTCATAAATCTGAAGCTTTTTAACCGACTTCAAAAAAAGGAGGAGGTTCTCAATTCGTCGGAATCTTTTTTTTTATGTATGTTCCCCGATTTCTCGAAGACGCCTGGACCGATTTGGATAATTTTTCTTTTGTTTTTAATCAATACAAATGATGGTGGCGTCTGGCGCTAGCGAGTACATCGAGTACATCAGATTCTACTGCATTCGGCATTCACCATTAATACAAGCTAGGCATAAATATTTGTTATTTAATGATGGCAACACCGAAAACGAAAGGCTGACATCACGTGTGGGTGTTTCCAATATGTTGAAAACTGACTGATAATACGAATTTATTGTAAAAGTTAATTAACAGATAAATAAAAAATAAACCTCTCAAGTGACGGGTTTTATAAAATATACAAATCTAGCGACGAGAATAAAGGTAAAATGGCGTTGATTGGGAGCACTGAGCATTTCAATGCAGAAAAGCAAGATTTTGAGGACTACAGTGAACGTATGGAACAATTCTTTATAGTAAACTAGTGGCCCGTCCCAACTTCGCACGGGTATATTAAGAACCGCTCGTCCGATTTTGTGCAAACTTCACATAAAGCATCTACTAAATAGTTCGAACAAAGCCTAAACATTTTGTTTGGATAGGTGAGCCCGTTCTTGAGTTATAACATTACAACGAAAAGTGGCATTGATTTTTGTATACACCGTGTTCCGGACGATATACATAAACTTCGACCAGATGTTCAAACCACGGAAGTAAGCATTTTTCATTATGGACACATTAATAAATTCTTATTTTTTATTTTTTGTTAATTTTCATACAAACTAAATACCTAGACGTAAATAACCCGATATGCATGCCAGTGGCGGTTCCTTCATACAAGCCCAAAAGCCCGGCATGCCTTATTAAAAATGCTCGACAGAGAATCATAATCAAACCCGAACTATTTAAAAGTTCGCGCGCTTAATTGTTATCAAAATAACACAAACTATCCACGCCACACACTTTACATCGCAATTGTTCGCGCGCAGTTTCGTATTTGCAACATCTATATATAGCTATCTCGCTTACACGTACCGGCTTTTACCGGGCTTTCAAATACTATCTCTGTCCCTTTCGCGCCTAAAGCGTTGTGCCGTATAACGAGTTAGAACCTTGTGCGTCTACAAATCGAACAGTATGGAAGATTTAAGCCGTGCATGCGTATGAAGTTGCACGCGTATGCGTGACCTTTAGCTCACTTCAGTTTTATTTGCTTGAGTGGGGAAGCTTTGTTGTTAAAGTTTTTTGTGTGTTTTGTTAGATTTTCTCAGTGATACAGTTGTTTTGGTGACTTACCTGCAACAATGGAGGTAATTGTACCTTGTGAGGATTTAAAATGCGTTCAAGTTTTGATTGGCGAAGATAAGGTAAAATCTTTAAACTTTGCTCAGAAAAAAAAAACAGTTTATTTCTTCCCGACGCCGACGCCTAATCTGTGTATTTCTCAGACTAGTAAATCGCATTAAAGAATATTTCATATGTGTATAAATCATGCAATAGAATTCAAGAGGTTAGTTTATTTTTTTCAGCCCTTCAGGCTTTGTGTAATTTTTTTAGTACCTAATAGTACAAAACGAGCTGCTTTTTACGATACTCATTGCAGCAAAAAAATCGTTGGACATAATTACATGTCGCGAGTCGTAAACACGGTTTTTAAACAAAAAAGTAAACTTATTGAGTTGTTTTCTGATCTGTGCGACAACCCACAGAACTGGGACGGGGATACGATTTTAGCTATTGAAAAACAGTAATTGTTGGTAGAATTAAAACGATCACCAACATTTTACTCTGATGTAATTAAATCATTTCTTAAGAAAGATAGACGATTCCAATTAGAATATAAATAATTTATTTAAATTCCTTATTACATTCTATCTAGCTATTTTTTAACTTTCGTTTTGTAACTTTCTGTTTTGTTTTTTTTTGTCTGTAACCTGTTAGTCCTGTTACAAAACAAGCAACTACTTACCATAACTTTGAATTCACTTTTAATTTATTGTACCTAACCAGTAGTTTATGAGAAAATTGCGATGATACATACGTAGGTACCTACATACTCAGTCGAAAACTGAACTTTCTTTTTTTGAAATCGGTTTAAATTTTATTGGGCTTGCCTTATTTTGAAACCCTAGGCCCGCCACTGATGCATGCCTCTTTATCCGAATTGGCAACGTCATTCATAACATTTGGCGGGCTGAAACAAATGAAATGCAAATAGTATTTGATAGATTTCAAATTAAGATACTTTCTCACTGCATAGCTCAATTAAATTTCATTAAATGAAATTACAAATATCTTTGTAACGAAGCCTTTTTAAGTACCACTTCCTTTGTTGGGTTTGATTTGTAAAAGCCATAGAAGTATTTGCTAAAGTTTATGGATAACGTGAAGAACACGGTGTATAAGATTGTGTGGAGGAGACAATAAAAGTGCCAATGCTAATTACACTGATTGGACCAGAAACGTTCAACGTTTTGAAAAATCTTGTCTTCAGTTACGCTTTTTTTTTACGTGGTAAAATCATTAAATGACTCCTCCCACCCAGGGCAGGGCGGGAGTGACTGTCAAACTTGTACTGACTAAAATCCACGGTGTCCTACAATAGCCCTTTACGTTCCGGGGTCACGGTATTCGATAGACCCGCGACCCAGCACTGTTATGCCTAACATTGATTTTCGATTGCACCCGTCTGTACCAAATATTGCCGGCCCAAACATGATTTTAAGCAGCTTTTATAGTTTTTTTTTTATGCAGGCACACGTAAAAACTCACTTTAATGTGGAATTCATATAAAATGAAGTATCAATGTTAACATGATTGCTACAAATCGTGTGAACTTACCTTTTACTTTTTAAACTAAGTTTTTAGCTAATTTTTTTAAACTCTGAATAAAATATACACCGATATAAGACAATTATTTACTAGAGACTGAGGAAATATTGGTGTCTCTTACTTATGGCTTTTGTATAGCGCTATCCTTTTCTCACAGTATCATTAGTACATAAGCTATCTGTGCATAAGGTACTGTAGCAGGTTCGTATAATAGAGTATAGAAAAATACATAAACTCTGTTAATTTTTTACAACATCACTATTTACTGCTTTAATTGTGTAGTTCCAAATATTATTTCTTTATTTAAATAGTCTAAACGACAAGATAAGAAACTTGTCGTGCAATATAATAAGTAGTGAATATAAGGAATAAATTAATATAAGAACCAATGACAATTTTTTTTGGTGTAAACATAAATTTTACATGCAAAAAGTGCTAAGAAATCAGTGTTATTGAGTTCTAATATCAAGCTCCGTGATGCCATCACAGGTGTCTAATCAGGTCTTAAAGCGAGAGTAGTTTCACTGTGGGAACGAGATGGCGATAGACGACTTGTATAACTGTCTCTTTCCCTCAATTGAACAACTTTCGCTTTAAGATATCATGGTAGGTCCTCTGGGCTGTGAGATTGTTTAAAAGAGTTACCATAATTTAGAAGTCATTTCATATCATAATTCCACACTCTTCAAAGTTTAAGCCAGATTCCAGGTCAATTAAATTAAAAACATCAATAAATAGTTGAGTGTGTTTAGTTACCAGCTCATACTTAAATAGGTTTAAAATTATCACTTAATATGAATATTTTACAATAAATAGCGACAAACCGAATATATCCGAATATTGCTGAGAGCTCGCCGAGTACCGCTTACGTAAAAATTATGATCAACGCGAACTTATTAAAAATCGTCCTTGCTACTACGATATAATGATGCAATTCGACTGACTTACGTCGTCGTGGCGAGCGTGTTTTGTTTTTCATGTACTCGTAGATAACCGCACGTTTTATGTCATAATGTCGTAGTGGTAAGGACGATTTTCACTTGTAGTTGGAAGCTCCCTTAGGGATAGTTGTTTAAGACGCGGACTGACTACGATTTTAATCGCTTATGACCGCGTAAACTATTGTCACCACTATGGAGCGTCAATAAGATTGAAAATTGAAAAAATGACATTTGTGTTGAAATGTGACGTAAGCTGCGAATGGGCATTTATTTTACTGCTTTTCTTTAGATTATTTAAAATATAGACATAAAATTAAATAATGGTTTGGTTAAAGTTTTAAAAAAAATGGAAAACCTACTAAATTCTTAAAAAAAAACTGTTGTTATCGCTGGAAATACAGAGATCTTCGACGTCAAAGTTTATTTTTGTGCTACAACTTCCAATTTTTTATTGGGAATATCAAACTATTATTTATTATTATGTTCGGTTTAAATTCTTCTTTATACCCTTCTCTGTTCACTGTATTTTTCGCGTTACTTATTTTTATTACATTACGTCATACTCGACGTTCTAAGAAACCAATTTTTGCGAATATTGAGATAACACCGCGCCTTAATCAGTAGTTAAACTATTTGTTAAATAAAATACAGGTTTTTAACTAAGAGAACTTGCTCATGACGCGTGCGGTATCGAGTCGATTGCCGATTAAAATCGCACGTATATTTTTGCGATGCAATTCGACCGTGAACTTCGAAAATCATCCTTACTACTACGACATAAAGGCGATGCCAATATAAAACGTTTTTTTTTTGTTATTTATAATTAAACAAAATATATCGCCAGTGAGCCAGTAGTTGCGCAATCGCAGCCCAGTATTCCGAACACAGAATCGTGTACTTACATTTTTTCATTAGCACTTACATGTAATTCGATATCGAGCGATATCGTCAATTCGTGTGACTTCACTGGCAAACACTACATTATTTTCTTCAGCCGAACATTTTGTGCGATATCTGACCGATATCGTCAATCAATGCTATTTTATATAGCGTCGTGTGAAGCTTGTTTGTTTGTTTAACTAGTGATAAAACAACTGTAAAGATTTTTGAGGAAAGAGAAATTCAGCTGCGAGTGGGATTCGAACCCGCGTCTTTTGGATAACTACTCCAGACGCCTTACCAATTAGGCCATCGCAACACACTCGTTTGAAACGTTTTTGAACGTTTTACAAGTCCTACTCGCAGTTAAATTTTTGTTTCCTCAAAAATTTTTACGGATACGAGACGCGGGCGTTGTTGCGTATAAATATATAAAACATCAAACAACTGGTTCTTAGAAGCACTATAGTCTCCGCCAGATAAGTCTGGAATAAAATTCATTGCCCCCCGTGTACCAATGTATTCCAATATTTCAAAACGATAAGAAAAAATGTAAAGAAAAGTCGTGACACGATCAAAAGAAACGTATCGTGGTAAGAGGCAACCTTGACGTTTATATTTTTTTGAAATTCGAACGATGCTTTATTTTGGTACAAGTAGGATCAATGACCGTTATTCCAGGCTTATCTATCGAGGACTGCCTCTTTAAGAAGAAAAATAAGCCTTACTAACTAAAAAAGGCGTATCTACTAAGGCTTATTTTTCCCTTTTCTCCAGTTATGCCTTTTTTGCTTAAGGCGGTAGTATAATTTGCTAATTTAACTAGTGATCAAAAAGTGATCTTGTTAGAAGCTCTATACAAGTTGTTCAGTATAATAGCTACTTGTACATCGCTCGTAGATCGTCCATTACTATATCGTGCGCGTTCCGTTGTGTGCCGTCGATGATTTTAACACGGTTGTCTCGCTCGATCTGAAATATTAAGTTGTTAGAAGAATATCAATTGAAAAATAATTTGCTGTTTTGAAGTAGTGGTGGGTAATCTACTATATAAAAATAAGTCGGGTTTTCCTTCCTGACGCTATAACTCCAGAACGCACGAACCGATTTCCACGTTTTTGCATTCGTTGGAAAGGCCTCGGGCTCCGTGAGGTTTATAGCAAAGAAAATTCAGGAAAAAAAAAACGAAATGTTACATAAAACGAAGCCTTCTGGTGGCGAAACGGAGTTCGCCGGGTTTGCTAGTCATTACTAATTATGTTTGAATGGATGGATAGATGGATGATTGTCACTCAATTACGTCAGCACAGTTTTGCAAATAGGTTTTAGCAAACACTTTTACAAATGGATTAGTCGACTTCGATCGATAGTTTCTACCACACCAATCGATCGATGGTAGAATGGATTGGTCGACGTCGATCGATAGTTTCTACTAGACCGACTATCGATCGTGTAATTTGCAAAATGTGAGCGATCATTGGCTTTAAAAAACGGTCGCATCCAGAGTGTTCTGCGTTTGCGTCTTCGTAATAATAGTACGAGCAACATCGTACTGGTCAACAACAACGCGTCCTCTTGTGGATACATTTCGAAAGAAACTGATGGAATATAGCCTGGGTTAATCGATCTACGTCGACCGATGCCATCGACCGGCAATCGATCGATTGGTTAGTCGACCGGTATACGTCGATCCATTAAAGCTACTACACCAATCGATCAACGTCGACCGATGTCATCGATTGACTTAGTGTCTGAGATGGTCTTTTGAATAAAGAACCACACAAATTTGAGTGGACCTGTCCAGTCAGTGCAAGCATTTGTCAGTTATCGTGGAGCTCGACTTATAACTCAAGGAGCTACAATACCAAAGAAAGGACATGCCCGCGATAAAAGCTATGCAATAGCTTAAAAAAATAACAATAAATTACCTCTGCCCTGTACTTGATATGTTCAGGCCACACGCACTGTTCGAAGTACCCCGCTACATCGGGAGGGTCGTACAGACGATACGAACGACGGACCACACACTCGCCGTACTCCAACACGAAGTAGTACCTGGAACATTCATTTGGACTGTTTAAACAGTCACCCTGGAACGCAAAGGGCTTTTTTATCGTGGTAAAGTCATCAAATGAGTCCTCCCACCCTGGGCAGAGCAGGAGGGACTGTCAGACTTGTAATGACTAAAATCCACGGTGTCTTTCAATAGCTCTTTACGTTCCGGGGTCACGGTAATTCGTTCGTCCTGCGACCCCGGCGGGCTTTGACCTCTTAATGGGGGCCCCGTCATTATGCTGATACTCTTTGAGGCGCGCGTAGAACACAACGCGTCATCGACCCGAACGTAAAGGGCTATTGAAGGAACACGGTGGTTTTAGTCAGTACATGTCTGACAGTTCCTTCCAGTCCACCCAAGGCGGTATATAAAAATAAATCTAAATAAAATCCTTCAAATTTCACGTCACTGCTAATGCTTGCGCCCGCAGTGACGTGAAATTTATATGCATAACAAAGGAACCTACAAAAAAGCCAATATTTTTTCTTTGTATTATTCGTTTAAAAAAAGTATTTTATTTAGATAAAGTATACACAGGTCAAAAATCAAAAGACATGTCAATACAAGCTGTTAATAATCACTTTATATCAAAAGTCATTTATTCAAATTAGGCTGATTTATCAGCACTTTTAGAAGGTCAATTTTTACATAAGATAGTCCCCCAAAGCGCCCCCCTTCGACACTTCCTAGTGTTTTGGCTGGGAAGAAGAAGTGGCGGAACAAACTCCCCAGCAACATATCTGTCTGTACGGTTAGAAGAACCAAGATTTTATACAATTTAATAGAACATTCAATCAAATCATCAATTTGAAATTACATCCCAACCGTGACTAGAAGGCACAAAAAGATAAACTAGGACCATCGCAGTAAATCTAATATATAAAATTCTCGTGTCACAGTTTTCGTTGTCATACTCCTCCGAAACGGCTTGACCGATTTTGATGAAATTTTTTGTGCTTATCCGGTATCTATGAGAATCGGCCAACATCTATTTTTCATCCCCCTAAATGTTAGGGGTAGTCCACCCCTAAATTTTATTTTTTATTTTTTAGACAAAATTTTTAATTTCTATTTTTTATGGCAAAACAACGTTTGCCGGGTCAGCTAGTAACAATATAAAGAAAAGAAAATAAATTACATACAGGGTGTAAGAGAAATCGACGCACAAACGGATACCATGGGTCCAGGACATGATTCTGGATCCCTCGTGTTGGAATTTTTCGTCGGGTTTTTCCTAATTTTCAAAGTTAAACTTTAGACTGTTCATAATCGTTATTCTTACCTAACCCAATGAGATTTTTAATAAAAAAGTAATTAATTACTTTCACTAAAAGTAGCAATGTAAATAAAACTAGAAATGGTGTCTTCTTAGATGTTTATAATGAAAGGTCATCGTGTACCTAAATACTGTGTACCACAGTACCTGCAGTACTTTCAGCGCGGCTCACTATTAAAAATTAAAAAATAGGAAAAAACCGGTCCATAATCATGTCCTGGACCCATGGTATCCGTTTGTGCGTCAATGTCCCTAACACTCTGTATAACAAAACCAAAAGTCAGCAAGTCGACCAGTCACCACAAGGCTATTGTCTCCCACGCCATGTGAGTGGGTAGGAGGGAACCATCCAACTATCCAACACAAATGATTTTTCAATTCGAACCAGTAGTTCCTTAGATTAGCGCGTTCATTCAAACAAACAATAGTAACTAGTAATAATATTAGTAGATAAAAGGTATGCTAATCATAATAAACATTGGACGATAATCTGTTTAGTGTAATGCTATACAAATTGGCGTCACCTTATCATTAAATATTAGATTATGAACGTTTTATTGTTTATTTTTATAGGTAAACAAGATAAATAAAAATTATTATCAGTACTTGCCAAGACTAAAATATTTCGTTATTAGGTCACTGGGTCATATGAAATTATCATCTACAGGGCAGTGGCGTAGGGTAAATATTCTTGAAAGTGAAGCCGGACCAAAACGTGAATTCTAGTAACCACAGCTTTGGCCTAATATATTAGCCTTTTTAGTTTAAATATTCAACCCAAATTCTTGTCAAATACCTACATATCTTTCTTACATATGAACTAGAATTTCATTATCCGTAGCACCGGTTATAACATCGCTCATGTACACAATAAGCTAAAAATGCTCATAAAATAAAAACTACTGAACCGAACTATGATTTTTTATGGGACCAAATGGCAGGCGTCTTCGCCATCAGACCCCTAATGACAGTTGCAACCCGTCTAGGTGAAAAGTTCTTATCAATACAAATTAATCAAGCTCAAACACAAGGTAGCTGCTGTGAATCGTTGAGGAGTTCCATCAGCTGTCTCTCGGCTCCATCATCAGATATTATACTCCAGACCTATATTAAATTGTGGTGCTTTGAAATACCTACTTACTTAATGAAAAAACTTACAAACACACTAGTCGCTCCTAAGATTTTTGAAAAGATCCACTCGATTTCTCTGGTCTTGCATCATCAAACTCTGATTTTCTTATCATGGGACCACATTTGGAATATCTCTTTCCAAGTTCCAACAAAAAAAAGATCATCAAAATCGGTTCATTAACGACGAAGTTATATCGCGAACAAGTAGGGATGTGAAAAAAAAAATCGATTATGGAAAAAATCGATTAAAAATCGATTTTTTTTAAGTAAAAATCGATTTTAATACGCGATTTTATTTTTGTGAATAATCGATTATTTTTATTTTCAATTATTACCGATTTTTGATCTTCAATCCCCCCCCCCCCCCCTCCCCCCGACATTAAGTTTAGTCTTCTGGCCCGGAGCCCGGAACGTGAACTGCCAAAGAATACTATCTCCAATTTAAAATGTCACTTACGCGATATCTTCCGTGATTATATTATATTTGTTTGAGTTCCCGATATTTCGACGCGTAGTCAACCCGCGATCATGGCGCTACAGCGTCGTAATAACAGGAACTCGAACAAATATATAATCACGGAAGATATCCTGTAAGTGACATTTTTTTATAGACAAACCGTGAAAGTTTAAAACAGTGTTTATTTATTTGATACTTAATATTTTATTTTATTTGTTTAATTTATGTGAAAAACATTTTAATTGGAACCTTTTTTATTTTGATAGCTAAAACTTTAATTTGTGATGATTATAATTATTATAAGCTTGCTAGGTATTTCTGTTGTTTATTTTTAGACATGGGTAGTTCGCGAACGATTGAAGGAAATGAACTACTTCATTTCCCAAAATTAACTTATCATTCATTCAGTGGCCATTCAAATGTGTCTCTACTTCATTTAGTTCATTGTTTCTTTTCGCTCGCGCATGGCTGAGTGCACCATGGACGATACGCCCGCTTTACTCACACACATTCAGCCAAGGCACTCTCTCACTCGTACATGTTCGAGTTACTTCGTCGGCTGATCGGATAACGACGACTTATCACCCTTATATGAACTTTATAGTCATAGGAATACAGTATTATTAACGTACAACAGTGTACGTAAACCAAAACGGAATGAAGAAGAACAAAAAACACAAGACATACAATTATATTTCTAGGTTGACAGTCCTAAGACTCCTAAGCTTGTTTAAAGTATGAAGGAAAATCGACATACCAGATTTAAAACTGAACTTTACTGATTTAATGAAATGCATCATTTCACTAAATCACTAGTTCAGTGAACTAGTCCAGTGAACTAGTTCAGTGAACTAGTGATTTAGTGAAATGCATAGTAAATCACTAGCTCAGTCAATCATCTCAGTCAGTTCTCGTTCTGATTTGCTGAACTAATTGAAGTACTGAACTAACTGAAGTACTGAACTAACTGAAGTACTGAACTAACTGAAGTACTGAACTAAATGAGTGGACTACTTCATCAAGTGAAAAGATATACTTCATTCATTTCTTTTTACTGACACATTTTGCGCATCTCTATTTATTTTTAGCTAATAAATCTATTGATAAAATATTTATGGCGTTTATTTTGAACTTAATTGACAAATTAGCAAAAATCGATTAATGTAAAAAAATCGATTATTTTATTAAGAAAAATCGATTATTAATTAATCGATTCTTCATGCTACAAAAAAAAATCGATTTATGAAAAATCGATTTTTTAGGTACAATGTCACATCCCTACGAACAAGGATCAAACAAAAATAAAAAACAACATTGTACACCGGACCTGGTGTACGAAATGGGTCACCTATTTCTTTGTGGCCGGTTAACAAATTGTAGGCTATTTTTGAACACTATTTTAAAAACTCATGTTCACAAAACCTTATACTAATCGCCTACAGATCTTAACACCGCGATTCAGGATCGTGACGTAATTGCACAACGCCATCTAGTTTAAACTTCGAAACTAACATAACACCGTTTTACGGTGAACATTTACCAAAGAATACAATTGAACTGAACTAACCTTGTCATTACTGCACTCACTACGCAAAACTTATCAATTTCAACAATAATACCAAATCAAATGCAAATGTACAGATGAAAACATACAAAATTATAAATAAGCGCGAAAAAAACTAATGTGAATCTGTCATCCAAATAATACTATATAAACGAATTACGAAGTCCAGTATCATTCCATCTCATTCTGGCGTACGCATTACATATCTCTGTCCTTATCGTAAGCCGTAAAATCGCGGGTTATAACTTACTTAAACTAGCCGAGTTATGAGCTCACGGTCGCTAAAAGAAATGCAATGAATTAGATAGACTGAATTCCTGGTTCGCGTTGCGGCTTCCTTGCTGTTTTGCGCGAGTTGAAATTGCTCGGATAAAAATGGTAGGCGTTTATTTATTTCTTTGTTATTTTCATAAGCAATAATGTTATACCTGCAAAGTAACTTGAATAGGTAATTAATTTGTTTTAATGATAATTGAAAAGATTAGTATTTGCCAAATTGTCATATTTCGGAAGGGAACTCGATAGGAATCGTTTTGTATTAGAGATTCGCTGCTGCTACAGGGTGATTTGTAATTCGATGTGGTCCTTGAAATGGGTGATACTAGACCTTCTTCTACCCATTATTTGCAACAATTTTAACCCGACAACATGGGGTCCAAACTGACAAGTTTTGGAGATATTGAACTTTAAAGATTTTTCGAAAAATTTCCACCTCTCCCTCATTAAGAGCTTATTGTTAGAAAGTAACGATGGTCACCACTTAGAATTCATACTTTTCTGATACAATATGAACGATTGAATCTAGGTGACGGTGATGGCGCTTTAACCCTCTATGGGGGGCCAAAGGGCCGTCAAATGGCTGACAGCTGTTTGAGGCGTGCGTGGAATACGACGCGCCGATGGTCCATGATCGGACGGCGAGTCACCCTTTACTCGCCGTCCTGCGTTTTTACAGATCTCAGATAAATTTTACGCATCAGCGGAATCAGGAATATAATAAAAGCCTCACCTCAGATCACACAACTCCATGATGGGCTTATAATTGAGTACGGTGAATCCCTCCGCGACCAGGAACTTCTTGCCGGGCAGTTTGAACTTCTGCTCGCCGTCCGTAGTGCACTTATCATGAGATCTGTCCTCACCCTGAAATTATAAAGGAAATATGTCAGGTGGTTAAAACTGATAGTGTCGGATTACGTACAATGAAGGTTGTCATCGTTCCCATACGCAAACTTAGCATTGTAGCAGTTTGCCGGGGTCGCGGGACTGTCTATTCAGATAACCGTGACCCTGGAACGCAAATGGGTATTGAAGGATACCTTGGATTTTAGTCAGTACAAGTCTAACCAACGACCATTTATATCTAGACGCCTCATGCACGATCTGACTAACGAAAATTTTCTGCCAAGTCGCTGAGGTACGACGTAAGCGAGGGGGACGGGGTACTGCGTTCTGATTGGCTAACTCAAGGTCAGTGCGACGAGGGGACTCACAGGAGTGGTCGAAACTAATACGAACTTAAGACTTTTTTGCCTAATGTGTTGACAGACATCGGTCGCCTGTGATTAGGAGTCTAGATATAAATGGTCGTTGACTCTAACAGTCATTCCCATGGGTGGGAGGACTCATTTGATGATTTTACCAGGTAAAAAAGTTTACATACCTCAACGACCATATATAACTAGACTCCTAATCACAGGCGACCGATGTCTGTCAACACATTAGGTAAAAAAATCTTATAACCGTCGTGACTCGACCACTCCTGTGAGTCCCCGTGTCGCACTGACCTTGAGTTAACCAATCAGAACGCAGTATTAGCCAATCAGAACGCAGTACCCCGTCTCCCTCGCTTACGTCGTACCTCAGCGACTTGACAGAATAATTTTCGTTAGTCAGATCGTGCATGAGGCGTCCAGATATAAATGGTCGTTGACATACCTTGATAGTAGCACAAATGTCGTCATACATAGCCTCCATGTCGAGCGATGACAGTATATCATAGTTGTTGTGGTCGAGGCCGTCGCACTTGACGTGCCGGGGACTGTCGTCCGGGAAGAAATACTTGTCCTGATGGAACACGTGCACCGGGACCACGGTGTCCCGCAGACGGTTGGACAGGGACGTCTTACCGCCGCACGTCACACCCGATATTCCTGGGAAAAGATTAGATTTTTCTTTTAATATGTAACATAAAGGAGATCATGGGTCTAGACTAGAACATGACTGTGGACCAACCCGTATTTTTTAAAAATTTTGTCGGCTTTTTTATAATTTTTTAATATTTCCCCCAAGTTTTCTGTATATTTTCTGCATTACTTCCCAGAATTTGATCCTTATTAACAACACTATCAAATGGGGTAATAATATAAAGTGTGATTTTTTTCCAACAATCAGCGTGTTAGAACTTTCGCGTTGTGCTTACGCGAATTAAAACGTTTTAGAAACGTGTAGTACGGGATGTAAGTATTGCAAGGGTCGGCCGGTAGGTAAAAGAATGAAACAGTCCTTTTGTTACAATTATTTGTTGGACCGGGCATAGGTTGATATTTCGCGGCTGTGTTTATATAAAAGTAAAACATATACCTGCATTCATTGGCGTAACATTCCTTTAAATCGTTAGTTTCACTTCTCAGCATTAAATCTCTTGTCTAAAACCTTTTAAACTGTTTCACAATATTCATTGGTTCCTAAACATAGGTTACTTCTTGTTTACTTTCCACATGACAGATAGGTCACACGTCAGTTTTGACAGTTTAAGGCGCCATCTGGTGATCGCCGATTAACTATTATAAAATAATCGATATTAAAGCATATTGTTCAAAACCTCTTAAATAATATCGTTTGACCCATTCTTTAATAATTCTCAGTTTTTAGTAAAAGAAATTAATAATAAAATAAAATATCCGTAAACGGAAATGATTTGGTTTTTTCAATAGGGACTTTTTTCTCGAACCTTCCTTAGCCGCGTCACATTTTTAATCTGTGAACGTTGGCGTATTTTGTCTCTGATAATTGTGTTGACAGTTTATAACTTTGTTTTTACCATTGAGATGAAGTTATAATATGGAGATGCCCCGATGTTCTATACATACATTTTGCTTATACAAATATGAGGCAAACATGAGACAGAGAGTGAAATATTGGTTTGTCTCTTTCTTTCTAATGCAGTAATCATATTTGACAAAAGAGACAACAATATTTCGGTTGTTGCTCAAAATGGAATATTTTGTTGGGATATTTCCCGCAGTTACAGAAACGTGCCCATTTCGCCATTTTATGTGCCAAGTTTCGTGGTAGTTCTGCTGTCAAACAGTTGTTTACTTTTTGTTGAATTTAGATTTTTGAGTAAATTACGGAGTGTTTTCTTTTAAAAGTGCGTGTTACCATTAAGAAACAGTAATTCAACATGCCTGGATGTTCCATTGTGTCTTGTCATGCCAGGAAAAAGAAAAATCAGCCTGAATTGACTTTGTACAGGTTAGTAACAGGTTTTCATGAAAAACTACATGAAATAGAACAATTTCGGTAAAGAAATCGCTATGTGACCTTGTTTTCATTGTTAGAGTATTAATATTTGGGTTTATTTCCGTCCTACAGACAATATTTTTCATTTCTTATTTTCGTTCGTTTGTTTACAATAATAATAGTGTTGTACCGTTGCTGTAATAGTTCCCGATACTAGTCCTTCGTTACACTGAAACTGTTACCAAATGATGTATGGATAAAAAAATACTAATCATTTATAGGTTTCCCAAAAATGAAAGATTGAAGAAAAAATGGTTGGACTCTATCGGTGACGAAAAAATTTGTTCTCGAAGTAAAGACTGGCTTATGTGTTCACTTCACTTTGAAGAAAAATGTTTTAACAGAACACTTGATGTTATTAGGTTACATAAGAACTCTGTACCTACAATATTTTCGGTAAGTGTGTATTTTAATGATTGTTAAATAACAGCCTGGTTTTTTAGCCTAAGTTATATGGATAGTAATGCATATTTCATTTTTTTTTTCAGACATCCAACAAAAAACAACTTCCAGAGTCATTTGTATTCTGTGAAACAAGCAACACTCAAGAATCTGATGTTTCTTGTACATCTACTGTAATAAAGGAACCATCTACCGTAATAGATGAACCATCTAGTGTAATGGAGGCACCATTGCAGTTGACCCATCAATTTGTGGGAACAGTGCCCAAAGAGGTATGTAGATGTTGAATTTTTAACCGTTTTCTGACAAACATTAGGCAGCACATCAAGCGCCACAATCTGTCAAAGACTTGTCAACTGTCACTTGAAAATAACTTTTAGCAATAAAATGCAATATGCAAATTATTTTTTAACAGTGCATAATTAAGTTATTGGTTAATAGTGCTGATACATTTGGCATGTGAAAAGGCGCTGTGAGATGGGACTGGTCATCTCTTAGCTGCCACGGTCTATTTTAATTTTCATTTTTTTTTTTTTAATATTAACTGTACACTTAACTTGCTACGTTGAGTGTAAAAAGAGTGTCCATGGAGTTTCTTGTCCGTTCTTTTGCATAGAGATCTTCGCTCTGGAATGGGCACCTACGGTACTTTCACAGTTATTATATCTTGTGACTAGAACTGTAGCACCATAACAATTTTGTACTGATTTATTTTTATGTCTTTTGACCATTCAAAAGTGCCTGTAATTATTGGCCTAGTTGAAATAAATTTGATTTGATTTAACTATTTATCTTTTCTATTACAGGTTTTACAAACTGGAAAAATTAAAGCCTTTAAAGAAAAAATAATAACTTTTTAACAAAAAAATCAAACCGACGAAAGATTGAACTGAAAAGCTAAAAATAAATTTTGAGGCGGCGCCAAACAAACATACAAACATGTACCTAAATTAATTATTTGAAGCGAAGCATAATTTTATTGTAGCTAGGTTGCTTTTCGTTGATTGTTTCTTTGGCGCCGCCTCAAAATTTATTTTTAGCTTTTCAGTTCAATCTTTCGTCGGTTTGATTTTTTTGTTAAAAAGTTATTATTTTTATTAGCTTTTTAGTTGTATACCATGATTAGAGTGTTTAACACATGGAAAAATCCGTCTTCCCTTTTGTCATTGTCAACGTAACCGTCACAGTAATTAGTATTAACTGTTGAGGACCTGTAACTTGCAACTAAAAACTCCACTCTCAGACTGTCAACGACTGTCAAATCCCAAATATGTTTAAAGTTCTTATCATGATGAATGAAATGAGCCCAAATACGATATAGTTGCTGTTAACTGTTGAGGATCTCTTGCTACTGCCTTCTGTCCTCATCATCAGACCCTCGATGACAATTATACTCCAGCTAGGTCTAAAATTTTCATCAAGACTAATGAAATGAGCCCAAACACGATATAGGTGCTGTTAACTGTTGAGGACCTCTTGCCCCTGCTTTCCGTCACCATCCTCAGACCCTCGATGACAATGATACCTCAGCTGGGTCTAAAGTTCTCATCAAGCTGAGTGAAATGAGTCCAAACACGATATAGCTGTTGTTAACTGTTGAGGAACTCTTGGGACTGACTTCACAACATAACAGGGATCTGGAGTTGATCTGATGATGGTGACACCATCATGTTATCTTCTCCACATCTCTGCTATATAGTAATGTCCTCAGAACTACATATGTTAACTTTATTTCAAACGAATCGGTTCACAACTGAAAATTCTGTAGGAAAGTTGACAATCAATTCCTTTTTTTCTACCCTTAGAGGCCGATTTTAGTTTTGAAATTAAAATGGGACCAACTTTGAGATATACTCTTTCCAACAAAAAAAGAATTTTTGAAATCGGACCACGCTGGGAAAAGTTATGCGTGGTCATACATAAAAAAAAAAAATAAAAAAAAAAAAAAAATATACATGTCGAATTGAGAACCTCCTCCTTTTTTTTTCGTCGGTTAAAAATACGTCAATCAACAGAAAACAATTAAACGCCTCAATGAAAGAATACGAAGGAAAAAAAAATTGCTGATTTGAAGGCTGTTGTGATAGAAGACTTGACGGGACCAAAAGACTTTTTAAAAAGACAAATTAACAAGTCCCAAGTGTTGTCGGAGGGTTGTGGTCTCTATCCCCCACGAGGACCAGTCGGCTTGGGGGAGGTTGTTTTATTTCTTTCGGTTGGTTCTCGTTGTTTCCTTGGATTATCCGTTTTCCGGTTGTTAATTGCTATTGATCTTTAAGTGTGGGGGTGTCTGTGAAGGAGTTTGATCGGGTTCTCATCAAGTCGAAGGCGTTTGTCCTGTTCGTTTTTATACAACTTATAGTTTGTTGCTTCTTTGGTTTAGTAATTGAGGATGACTGTGGTGAAGTAGATATTTCTCTTTTTCTTTTCTCGGTGCTAGGTCCTTTGACTACAAGTTTATCATACTTCAAAAAGGCTATGTTTCCCTTTTCCTTCTCTTCTAGCAACTGTGGTAGCAGAGTCTTTCTTTTTTCTAAAACTTCCTTAGAATAGTCTTCAGAAACATAGATTCCCTTGAAACTCCTTTTATTCTTCATAACTTCGTCTTTTTTCCATCCGTTTGTGAAGGAAAATAGTACAGGTCTATGTTTTTTCTCGCCCTTATTTTTTCCTAAACGGTATAATCTGTTCACTTCTTTTTCTTCCAACGATAAATTTAAATCTCTTTTAAAGATCTCTTTTATGTTCTGCAATAGTTCTGGTGTCGATTTTTCACTCTCTTCTAACCCATAAATCACTATATTGTTGCTTTTCTTCTCTTTTTTTAAATATTCTATTTCGTTCTCAAGATTACAAATTTTTTGCTTTAACTTTTCATTTTCTTCGATCATAGGGGTTAATTTTTCGTCCATGCGATCTATTATGCTCTTCGTAAGGGATTCCTTTAATTCAGTTGTCTGCTTCTGCATTTCTATCTTCATTTTATCGAATAATATTTGGAATTGGTCATCCATGTTATCGAATCGAATTGTGTGAAACGAAACGACAATTCAAATCAGTAGAAGCTATTTCTTTGCGCTGGCAATACTCAAGTTAATTGTCAGTTTGGAAATTTGACAGTTAAGACAGTGTCTATTTTACCGGCTGTCAAATTGATTTTAAATGACAGATTTAACTAACCTCACTAAATTACGAGTGTTTGTGGGCTTCTTTTAACTGTGAAGATCTTGAAAGTATCCAGTGAATGTTGCTTAAATGTTTTCCGATGTTGTTTTGTTGATGTTCGTAGCACTATAGTCGCCAAAGCGTAACTTCAACTATTTTTAATACGTATTTTACTGTGGATCGAACGGCACCTAGTATTGACTCTTCAACGACCGGAAACGGATCCTCACCTAAAGATAACATAAACAAGGAAATCGAAAGAAGGATAGCGAATAGCTGGAAAAGGTATTGGGGCCTAAGAGAAGTAATGAAAGACAAAAACCTACATATAGCAATAAAGAGCAAAATATTCAATGTCTGCATCTTACCAATTTTAATGTATGGAAGTCAAACATGGGCCATGACAAAAAACACAACCAATAGAATTGCCATTTGCCAAAGAGCAATGGAAAGGAGCATGCTGGGAGTAAACAGGAGGGATAGATTAAGAAACATTAAAATTAGGAAAAAGACGAAGATACAGGATGTTACCCTAAAAATAAAAAGGCTAAAATGGAAGTGGTCGGGGCACATGATCAGAGGAAAGGACAAGTGGAGTAAGATAGTAACACAATGGTATCCAAGGGAAGGAAAAAGGAAAAGAGGTAGACAACAAAAAAGATGGGACGATGATATCAGGCAGGTTGCAGGCATAACATGGAATAGAGTGACCCAAGAGAGACTTGAATGGAATAGGTTGGAGGAGGCCTTTGCCAACTGGCAAACGGACCTACAGAAATTAAAGAAACACGAAATACGTGAACAATTTTAATTATATAAAAAAGTGTATGTAATAGTGTAAGGAAACGAAATTGTAAATTTACTGTCCGAATAAAAGGCTTTATTATTATTATTATTATTATTAACAAGTCCAAAGGTTTACCTGTACAATCCGAATTAATCGTCAATTTTTTAAATTAACGCTAACACATAAATATAAATGTATAATATTTAATTACAAGCAATAGCCAGGCCTGTCTCACTCCGCGGTGTAGGCATAAAACTGCAAGTAGTTGCGGGGCCATTATGTCGTGGCCCATTCACTACGGCTGCCACGCGCCCACCCGTTACGCACGCGCTCCGTCTCCTTAATATTTTTGTTACGTTACGTGTAGTTACGCACAAGTTTCTTGCTTTAGGTGCTTTTGGTAAATTAATAACACAATATTATTATGAAGAAAAAAAAAATATAGTACATATTTAGTAATGATCAACAAAATTATCTCCCTGCTTGTGAAGTATGGGCTTAACTGATCATGATACATAATCATGAGGTTACAAGTTTGGAAATGAGGCGAGATACTAATTGGGGGGGGGGGGGGGGTGAGCCTACTGGACGACCAAGATAAAAAGACGACACTCTCACTCACCTTAAGCTGAGTACTAAGAATTAAGATCGGTAGAAAGATGTTTGCGTTGTTGTTTAAAAGTTCTAACTCAGAAAATGGCCACACTACGCATTCAAGGTCAGCGGTCGTAATTCGCTGCGCCACTTTTTTACCTACCTACAAAGACACGCAACGCGGGGCCTGTGACAGTATGCGATAGTAATTGGTCGGTTACTAGGTTGAGTGCAAAATAATAAGGACTGGCTATTTTGCCATAGACGATAAAAATCTTTTAAATATTATTCTTTTTTTTTTGTAAGATAAATGTTCAAAAATTTAACAATAATAGGTAGAAAAGATAATATTATTATAAATATAAGGTAAGGTGCCGTAGGTACCCTATTATCATTCTGTGCTAACAATCAATAATGTATGTAGTAATCGATGACGAAACCAAAAAGATATAGGCTGATGATAAAAACAAAATTCCTTGAGGAACATAGGTATTTATGGTAATAATGTAATTTTGCAAATGCATAAAATACGCATAGGTACCTACCTATTTGTGCCTAAACTCGCAAGTCGCAACCCTATTGAGCTTGACCCATAGTAACCTTTTAATGTCGTTGGCGTCAGATAAACCAAAATAAACTCTCGGGCGTAACCATTCAGTACATTTTTGCTTGCGCACGGGAAGTTTAGGCTATTATAAAAGTAGGTGGGCGGTACGGCTGCCAGTTAAAATGTACTTTATTCTCTCGTTTATAGATTTTACATTTGTTTGATTTTTTTTTTGGAGTAGTCCTTCTGTACGTATAGTACTATTAATTATTCTGTGCAATAGCGCAAATGTGAAAATTTTCATTTTTTTTACGTAACTACATGGATCATAATTTAATCATGGTATCTAGTCGTAATACTATTATGTAATCCTAAAAGTACTAGGGATACTAGTATCCATACTCGTTACAGTAACACTATGTTTCTTGATTGGCACAACCCTAGCATTGGCCGCCATTTTATGTGCCATGCGAACTTGTAGGTATCCACGTTTTTGGTGTAGGTATTTCCAGTCCATAGGATTATAATGTCTATGGTTTTTACCCATATTATAAATAGGACCAATAACCCAATAAAAGCTGTTACTGAATCAATAATTGGAAGAGAACGATAATGGAGAATGGAATAGTATTGGATATCGTTGTGTATAATGTGTTGCCATAGACATAATAATCCTATGGACTGGAAATACCTACACCAAAAACGTGTATGCCTACAAGTTCGCTGGTCCCATAAAATGGCGGCCAATGCTAGGGTTGTGCCAATCAAGAAACATTGTGTTAGTGTAACGAGTATCGATACCAGTATCCCTAGTACTTTTAGGATTACATAATAGTATTACGACTAGATACCATGATTGAATTATAATTCATGTAGTTACGTAAAAATAATGTTTTCACATTTGCGTTATCGCTTGTAATTAAATATTATATATTTATGTGTTAGCGTTAATTTGTTCCCACACTGTTCCCACACATTGATGGGTCAACTGCAATGGTGCCTCCATTACGGTAGACGGTTCCTTTATTTATTTATTTAAACTTCATGTACATAAAGTGGTACAAGGGCGGACTTAATGCCACAAGGCATTCTCTACCAGTCAACCTTTGGGTTAAATAAGAGAATATTGTGGTAGGGTACAAAAAAAAATCAAAGACATATAAATTAATATAGATACTAATACATATAATACTGATAAAATAAACTAAACAATATAATAGAATAAATGAAAAAATATACATATATATACATATAACTTAATAATAACTATTATGACTAGACTTGAAAAGAAAAAGAAGAGAGCTATTTATTGTGACTTAAATAGAGGTTACGTAATTTTTTTTTTTTAAGTGAAATCGCTTTCATCTTTTTTAATGCTAAAGGGTAGCGCGTTCCAGAGTCTTATAGTTGCTATAGCGAAAGAATTAGACATAAAACCGGTGCGGTGTGAAGGAATTTGGAGAAGTAGTTTTTTGGAAGCTCGAAGGTTACAACTATGAGAACTGCCCAACACTTTAAATTGAGTTTTTAAATAATCAGGAGCACGTGGATCGTTCATAATCTTGAAAAGCATGCAGAGAGATCTGAGGGATCTCCTGAGTCGGATAGGCAACCATTTAAGCTGAGAACGGAAAGAAGAAATGTGATCATATTTATGAAGGCCAAAAACGAAGCGAATACAGTTATTGAGAAGTCGATCCAATTTGTTAAGAAGTTCTTGGGATAGATCAGAATAACAAACATCAGCATAGTCAATAATGGGAAGCACAAGTGACTGGACAAGAATGAGTTTGGTGCTAGATGGGAGGAAATGCTTGAATCTATAGAGAGACCGCAGCGAGGACTTTATTACACTAGATTGTTCCTCTATTACAGTAAATGTACAAGAAACACCAGATTCTTGAGTGTTGCTTGTTTCACAGAATACAAATGACTCTGGAAGTTGTTTTTTATTGGATGTCTGAAAAAAAATGAAAGACACATTACTATTTATATAACTTCTTAGGCTAAAAAACCAGGCTGTTATTTAACAATAATTTTAATACACACTTACCGAAAATATTGTAGGTACAGAGTTCTTATGTAACCTAATAACATCAAGTGTTCTGTTAAAACATTTTTATTCAAAGTGAAGTGAACATATAAGCCAGTCTTTACTTCGTGGACTAATATTTTCCACATCGATAGAGTCCAACCACTTTTTCTTCAATCTTTAATTTTTGGGAAACCTGTAAATGATTAGTATTTTTGTATCAATATATCATTTGGTAACAGTTTCAGTGTAACGAAGGACTAGTATCGGGAACTATTACAGCAACGGTACAACACTATTATTATTGTAAACAAACGAACGAAAATAAGAAGTGAAAAATATTGTCTGTAGGGCGGAAATAAACCCAAATATTAATACTCTAACCATGAAAATATGATCACATAGCGATTTCTTTACAGAAATTGTTCTAATTCATGTAGTTTTGCATGAAAACCTGTTACTAACCTGTGCAAAGTCAATTCAGGCTGATTTTTCTTTTTTCTGGCACGACAAGACACAATGGTACATCCAGGCATGTTGAATTACTGTTTGTTAATGGTGACACGCACTTTTAAAAGAAAACACTCCGTAATTTACTCAAAAATCTAAATTCAACAAAAAGTAAACAACTATTTGACAGCAGAACTACCACGAAACTCGGCCCATAAAATGGCGAAATGGGCACGTTTCTGTAACTGTGGGAAATATCCCAACAAAATATTCCATTTTGAGCAACAACCGAAATATTGTTGTCTCTTTTGTCAAATATGATTACTGCATTAGAAAGAAAGAGACAAACCAATATTTCACTCTCTGTCTCATGTTTGACTCATATTTGTATAAGCAAAATGTATGTATAGAACATCGGGGCGTCTCCATATACTTTCATCTCAATGTGTGTTGCCGACTTTTAGAAGTGTCGTTGGACAGTTTTAAGTAGAATTTGAGTGCTGTAGTATTTATTCTTGTGGACCGGGTAATCGATAATCTCCTTGGAAATCGGGGAAAGTGGCTTGTGATGGGCACCCGAACTCCAGCTTGATATCCGGTGCCGGACATTCGTGGTCAGCAGAGGAAGCGTCGCGTCATTCGCCTCTGAACACGCCGAAGTGAAGCACAAGTTCTGGTTCCCAGTTGTAAAGGTGAGGATTTTTGTGGAGTTAGCGTTGGGTTGTGCATCCTCCTCCAGGGTGTGGGTTGTTTGGAGAATATTGTGATAATTCGAACGATTATTTCAGGATTCTTAATTGCGCATTCCTGGGTTGTGGCTTCGACCAGCGACCGGCTTTTCAACCTCATCCATAGCCGCCGAGGTGTCTTTCTCCTGAGCTAATTGTGAGTATTAAACCTAGCTAATTACCATAGATGGGCCGTAGGAGTTTTCCCAGTGTTTGCCCCAGTGTTAAATTATTGTTTATTCATGGACCCCGTAGTGACGTGGCGGACGCCACACAGGAACGGCATTTGAATGGAAAACTGGTTGTCCGTTAGATCCGGGCTGATTGATTTCTCCGCTCGGTCCCATAGGGAAAAGCAAGTTAGTTTCACCTATATTATTGGGTCTCCGTATTGTCGATTGCAGGACAGGCCCCAGAGTAGCTCGTTCCGCCGCTGGGAACCAGAAGGGTGTCTGGAGCCCAGACGCGGAACCCGTTCCTGGAGCACGCCTGAAGCTTCCTGCGGGGACGGCTGCACGGCTGGCGGAGCCCGCCCGGCTATCGCGCCGTGCGAGACGGTTTTTTTTTCCTACCTCTTAACTTTTATTTTTTATCTTAATACGGTTTCGGTGGAAACCGGACCTTACAAAACCGGTTTATTTTGTACCCGGTTTTGATATCGGTACTTAACCGAATTTTACTTTGATGGTCCTGGGCTCGTTCTACTTTCATCCGGAAGCATTGTGGACATCTTCAGCACCAGGATTCGGGATTATTGAAGTCCCTGGCGCCCAATAACTAAATTAATATTATAGAAATATATAACTGGAAGGTTCGGTTAGTTTAACACTTAATTTTATTTTTTCACTTGATCGTAACGTTTCCTCGGAACAGTACTCGGGTATCTCCAACTCCCCACGCCCCAGCTCTTTCTGTTGATGTTGTTGAAGTTTAAACTGGCTAGCTAGGTTTAGATATTATTAATAGCTAGAAGGATTATAGAAGAATAGAATAATAATATTTCCAGTATAATGTAAATGTCGCATGGGAGTCAATCTACTTATCATTAAACAGTGTTTGAATTTAATGTGTTGTTTCCTTTTAGCTTGATCCTTAACCAATAGGGAGAAAATATTTTTTGTAACACTTTCTTGCAGTAGAGATGTATAACAACTAACGTAACATAGGAATGATTACAATATTTTCTAAATAATCACGGGATAACAGAGTGAGTGAACTGACTCGTGTGGAGGTCGGGCGTCGACTGTCCCGAGAGGAGGTTGCGAGTCGACTGTCTACTAAAAATACATTTTTCTCTTGCCCAGTCGCTGGCGGCAAACTTCTTACAACTAAAACTATAGTAAGCATTGTTACCAAAATACAATAAAAGATGCGCTCTGGGAAGCCCAAAGTTATAAAAAAATAAAACATTACATTCGGCATTTCGTTTATGGCACTAGGCCATAAATGTTACATTTCCGACAAACACATTTTCCTAATTGCTAGCTCACAATGCAATTTACAAAAACAACACCCTGCAGCTGCGTGCAATAAAACATTAATAACCTTGCAGCTGTGTAATGAGTCGGAATGGCTTGAAGAACAGTCTATTATCTATTACTTCAAAGCTTCTTAGCCGATGGATAATACCTAAAAAATACAAAAGATTCGTCGTGCCAAAGCGTGAGAACTTACTGGCTACGTGCATCTTAAAACTAAATAATTAAACTGAAGCTATATTTACATTCGGTACCTACTTACGATCTAATTATAAATATTTACAATTTAATTAGACGTTGCTACATTAGTTGGTAACTTGGTAGGGACATATGTGGGGCGTTAAGCCGCCACAGAACCTTGGCCAGGATTATTGATTTTCAAAAAATTCAATGATGCAGTTTTAGTTTTCATCAAAATCGGCGTCGAGACTCCTTTCAGCATTTTTCGATATTTCTCATAGTTTCGAATGTAACCATCCACGCCCAGTTGAAAAATTCACCCTGTATACACTGAGTGAATTTTTCAACTGTTCTAAATCCATAGTAATAAATCCAATATGGCGCCCTCTAGGGGATGTAAAGTCGGAACCGAAAAAAATATTATCGTGGTCGTATGCCACCTGGGGCGGTTCTATCACATCTTTATTGGCTAGGCGGCATACGACCACGGCTAACACAATATCGGTCAAATGAATATTGTTCTTGTTTTATACTTTTCGGTGCGCGTTTTTTCGTAGTCGGGTTTTAGTTATTTTTGGCAACTATGAAACTCACAATGGAATACCCTGATATGTATTACCTTACCATACCTGAGGATCAAACCTAACAGTCATTATGATCGGATAAACAAATCATCATCTGAAAAGAGATTTTACTACAAATAAAAGTGACAAAAGCTTACCGATAATAATCCAATCACTCTTGTTGGGAATCATGACTGTCGTAAACCCTGCTCGGAGCGAGCGGAGAGAGCGATGAGAGCGGAGCGAGCGTTGTGTCAGAGATGTGGGAGCAGGTGGTAGAGTGTGAAGGACATGAGCCCTCCGATGAAGAGCAGGCCCCAGACGCCGCAGAACAGAAGGAACCACTGTGGGTCCGGCACCACACTGTACACTTCGGAATCTGGAATGTTACGTCTGAATATGAGCGTTTTCACTAGAGACCACGTTGCCGGTCTTTTGATATCAAGCGAGGTCGCTGTCGCTCGATACGAAATTCACGTGGCAACATTAACGGGTCGCGCAACTTGTCGTAAGTTGACTCTAGTAGAAACGGGTCAATGTGAACAAGGAAAATGTCGAGCGATATTGTCCCCGAACGTTGCAGAGACCAACCAACCAAGTGAATGTTAGGCGATTTGTCTCCGCAACATGTGTCCTATTGAAAATGCGCCTGAGCGTTTTCAATAGAGACATGTTGCCGGACTTTTGAGCGGACCCGTAGATTTCAAGCGACACGGACACGTATAATTCGTGTGGAGCGACAGTCGCGGGACAAATGTCCCCTAATGAAAACGGGGTTTAAATCAGGTGTTTTCATTAACTATTATATCGTAAGGACAGGCCCAAGCAAACAACGAAAATGGCACCAGTTATTTGGCCCCCAGCTGTCAGTTCCGGGCCAAAGAAACTCAGACAACTCAGGTTACATAATCGATTTAAGCAACGTAGTTCGAATGATTGATCATAGATGGCGTTTCTTTTTTGCTTGTATGAAGAAGGTTTAGGCAAAATGTTCTAATGAGCGTATTTATTTTGAAATCATTGGGTATTTCATATATTGTCAACGGAAAAATATTCTACTTTATATGAAACTTTTTTTAAATTCTTTTAAGTTAAAAGTTGTTTATAACCATATAGTACTTTCAACCCATAATGAGTTGTTAATGTTTTACAAATAGCCCTGTATAATAACTTATCATATTTATATTAAAAATCTATCTTGGTATGGACATGTGATGAGGAGGGATGACACCCATGTGACTAAGAAAGTGATGAGTATGAATGTTGATGGATGGAGAGGACGAGGAAGGCCAAAGAAAATATGGATGGATTGTCTAAGGAATGATATGAAAGAAAAAGGAGTAAATGATACTGTGACGTCTGATAGGGGAGAATGGAAGAAGAAAACATGTTGCGCCGACCCCAAATAGAATGGGATAAGGGCAGGAAGAAGAAGAAGATATTTATATTAAAAAATGAATTTTGTAAGAAAAACAAACTCACCTTCGTCTATAAAAGGGTACGAATTAACCCAAAAGGACAGCAGAACAAACACCGCACTGGTTGAGACCAGGAGCAGTCGACCAATTACCGCATCAGGAATGTCCATATATCCGCATCAC
Source organism: Agrotis exclamationis (assembly GCA_950005045.1). Classification (NCBI taxonomy): domain Eukaryota; kingdom Metazoa; phylum Arthropoda; class Insecta; order Lepidoptera; family Noctuidae; genus Agrotis; species Agrotis exclamationis. The sequence goes on from OX465440.1 coordinate 17,816,015, forward strand.
TTTAATCTTAACCTTATTCTAAAGCACTTAAAGTATAAATTTCTCTGTACAATATCCTTCCTCTTTTGATATAAGATATTGAAGCTTATTGTGTGAGTGATAGAGCTTATAATTTAACTGCAGAAGAGTTCGTTCTCGAAGTCTTTGAATGACTCTTCTTCTGGGAACAGAATGGACTTGTGGTCGTCTTGTTTGACTTCTATTTTATCAGCGAGCGGTTTGCGCTTGATCGCGCGCTCGACGATCTGAAAACAGAAATATTTATTTAGAACGTTGCCCCATACAAATACCGGCACGGATCTTGAGCGCTCGGCGTCAGAGTGGGGATCGCTTTGCGCATCGTACACTTATCGACAAATGAAACGTACAATAAAACAAATAAAACGCACAAAACAACTAATCCCGAGTGGCGGCTATGACGCGATGCGCTACGGCACGCTACGCGGGCCAATCACTGCACTTTCCCCGCCCCCGTTCCTCACTTCATCTATCAAAGGGACCTAATAACTCACTACTGCGCAGGTGAGGGTCAGCGCTCAAGATCCATGCCGGTAATTGTACTAGACATTTGTCCTGTCTCGTGGGTACGTTTACAAACATTTAAGCTCACATACACAAACCAGAACCGGAATACTACATGTAAATGATAAAAATAATTATGTGCTCCGTGTGGGAATCAAACCCGCGACTCGCAGCGCAGTAGTCCAATCATTCAACCACTACGCCAGCCGTGCCGTCAAAAAGAACTTTCAATATTGTTAATTGAGTGGTATTTTTATGTATTTTACGTCATAAAAAAAATTAGATGATTGAAAATTCTAGAAATAATGTTTACTAAAAAATCTGAATATTATTTTAGACACTTAGAGCACACTTATAAAAACAATTATGAGTTAAAGCTTTCCTATGGAGAGAAAAATTAGACCCGCGAGCAGGATTTGAACCTGCGACTGAGGACATCCGACGCTATTTCCAACCGAGCCACCGAGGTTCGTACCTACCAACGACCATTTATATCTAGACGCCTCATGCACGATCTGACTAACGAAAATTATTCTGCCAAGTCGCTGAGGTACGACGTAAGCGAGGGGGACGGGGTAGTGCGTTCTGATTGGCTAACGGGGACGGGGTACTGCGTTCTGATTGGCTAACTCAAGGTCAATGCTAAGAGGGGACTCACAGGAGTGGTCGAGTCACGACGGTTATAAGACTTTTTTACCTAATGTGTTGACAGACATCGGTCGCCTGTGATTAGGAGTCTAGATATAAATGGTCGTTGGTACCTACTAATTTCAAATTCTTCAATTAATTTCTAACATCTTATTGTGACGGACGTTTCTTTCCAAGCTTTTCTTTCTAGCGTGGTAAAATCATCAAAATGAGTCCTACCGCCCAGTGCAGAGCGGGAGGGACTGTCAGACTTGTACTGACTAAAATCCACGGTGTCCTTCAATAGCCCTTTATGTTTCGGGGACACGGTAATTCGCGAGTCCCGCGCCCCGACAGGCTTTGGCCCTCTAAAGGGGGCCCAGTCATAATGCTGACCTGACACTCTTTGAGGCGCGCGTGGAACACAAAGCGCCGTCGACCCGGGCAGACGTTTCTTTTCATAGAAAATCTTTGAAATTCACGACGCATTCGTAAATGCGTATAACATTTATAAAATTACGAGTCATGTTACATCATCACAAAACTGTGTTATCATAAAATAATATTAGTTTGTGAATGACATTGAGATGATAGTTGAGCAAACATTTAGTCAGAACATGCAACAGTCATTGATTAGGTAGGTCATACATACGTCAATTTTATCACAAAAGACTACCTTATAAATTAGTCTGTTTAATACTTTAGTTTTTTTTTTGACTGTACTTTTATCTTTATGCCGGCTCCAGACTATTGCCGTGAATTCGCGCCGCGAATTCTCGCCGTGAACTCTCGGGGAACAGGCGCGAACACCCGTGAACCCCGCGAAAACCATCCACATTCTCGTTCGCGCCTGTTTGCGGGGCTTCACGGCCATAGTCTGGAGCCGGCATTAACTGTCCCTCTATACTGTCGTGTTGTGGCAAAGCGCGGCTGCGGAACAAAATATTATTTGTATGTCGTAAAGAAAATTGTTCCGGGTTTGGTTAATGGTATGAGAGTTTTAATTTTTGTAAACGTACCCACGCCCACGCTATAGGAGCAAATGCTAGAGTGGTGCAAAAGCAAAAAGGTGTTGTAGATTTAGATTTTAATTCATATCTAGTACACACACTATACAGAGTGGCGTCCAAGGAATGGAAAAAGAAGTGTTGGTCGTCCGGCGGCGAGATGGGCAGACGACATTGTTGCCATTGCGGGAGTGTCCTGGATGAGGCTGGCGCAAGACCGTGGAGCTTGGCACAAGCAAAGAGAGGCCTATACCCAGCAGTGACTGGCTGGCAAGACGGGCTGTGGATGATGATGATGATGACACACACTATATCTAGTACATATGGCTCTGAAACGATGTCTCTGACTGCTGGCCTTTTAGAGAGACTAAGAGTCACTCAACGAGCAATGGAAAGAGCTATGCTCGGAGTTTCATTGCGGGATAAAATCCGGAACATGGATATTCGGCGAAGAACCAGAGTCACCGACATAGCTCATAAAATTTGCAAGTTGAAGTGGCAATGGGCAGGCCACATCGCTCGTAGAACTGACAACCGATGGGGAAGAAAAGTTCTCGAGTGGCGACCACGGACCGGAAGACGCAGCAACCGATGGATGCAAGTGGCGAATTGTCGTTCGGCGTGGCGGTCGAAGGGGGAGGCCTATGTTCAGCAGTAGACGTTTTCCGGCTGATGATGACATATCTAGTGAACCTGAACGTGGTGAACGCTAGTTCAAGGTCTGGGTGTTTGGTATGTGAGTTTTTATGTTTGTAAACGCATCCACGATACAGAGGAAATTCCTGGCTAATGAAGGACACCGTGGATTTTAGTCAGTACAAGTCTGACAGTAACTCCCGCCCTGCCCTGGGTGGGAGGACTCATTTGATGATTTTACCACGCAAAAAAAAACAAATGAAAAAAAAAGAAAACTAAAATCTAATCCGAATTTGGCTCATGTGACTAAAGTTGAATTGTGTTTATGTTATTTAAGTTTAAGCGTTATCTGAGCTCTACAGTTTAAGTATTAGTTACCATGATAATAAAAACCACAACTCTAATTAGTTTAACAAATAGCAGAGTCACGATACAAAACGTAACATATCATCAAAACGATCATATTATTCAAAAGGTAGTGTCATTGACAGTTATATGTTAATTTCAGAATGTTTACAGTCAGATGTTTACAGTCAAATTTTACCTTCCGTTGTTGTGATAAGGTTGAAAATCTATTAAAGAAATTTAGAAATAATTATGACAGATTGAGGTAGGTTGACGTGCTGGCATTTGCACAATATTACTGCCATTATAAAGGGTGTTAAAAAATCAACTGCAGGAATTTCGTGTGTGTACTCGGTATCAAAAATCAATTACATTAAAAAAAAATATTTCGAGCATTTTTTTCAAAATGATAAATTTTTTTTTCAAGCATTTTTCTTTTGGCCGATAATATGGCCAATAAAATAAGTTATTTGTAAGTATTTCGATAAATTGCCAGTCCAAAGTCTGCAAAATGTGATGGGAAAGTTGGAATCAGCTGTGAACGCTATACACGGGTGAACGACCTAAAAGAGCAATCAAATTCATTAACATGGTCAAAAAAAATTGTTGAAAAAAAAAATTATTTTTGAAAAAAATACTTTAATTTTTTTTTTTTTAATGTACTTGGTTTTTGATACCGAGTACGCACACGAAATTCCTGCTGTTGATTTTTTAACACCTTGTATTTTTATGGTGGTTTACTGTCGTCAAATAAAGTTCATGAAACTTATGCATCATCATCATCAGCCTAATGTTCCCACTGCTGCAGGCATTCTCTTTGTGAGAGGGAGTGAGCCAATCCATCACGCGGGCCCAGTGCGGTTTGGTGGATGTCACGACATGTCTTCGAACTTTTGGTTCTAAGACATGCCGGTTTCCTCACGATGTTTTTCTTCACCGTTTTGAGAGCATCATCATCTGCTTAGCCCTTTCCCAACAATGTTGATGACGAGGTCGGCTTCCAGTAGAACCGAATGCAGCTGAATATCAGTATTTTACACGGAGCGACTGCCTATCGGACGTCGACAACCCAGTAACTGGGTAATACGATACCCCAAGGAAAGTCCATTTGTCAGACTTTCGAGCTTCTGACTGTTATTAATGACTGTCAAATATCTACAAATGACAGCCGGGACCAACGCCGACTTTTCCGTGCTATCCGAGGCACGGAGGAAACTCTCTATACTGAATGCTCATCCATCCACAGACCAACCTCGGCAAGCGCGCCTTACTAGCGACACTAGCTCCTCACAATCCAATTTATAACTATGTATTTAAAAATATTAAACTAAATAAATCATACTTTGCTGCACTTGAATCGCAAAATTAATATAAAATAACTCAAGTACCTTTCTAATTGATAGCACTGAAGAGTTACATATTTTATTAGAAAACTGAACACCCACATTAGCACAAACACAACTGAATTGTTATAACAACTGCACACACACTAACCTTACTTATGTCTCAACGTCTGTCACACGAAGTCACACACACACATAATTATATTGTTCTATCTTATCAGTATAATAAGTAATGCATCACTTGAGACAACAATGCTTGACTAGTGTAGTACGAATGAAGGCTGTATGTGAGGGTTGTGGGACTTTTTAAACAGGTAACTGTGACCATGGTACGTAAAGAGCTATGGAAAACCGTGGATTTTAGTCATTACGAGTCTGACAGACCCCTTGCCTCCACACAGGGCCTGAGGAGTCATTACACAATTTTACCACATAAAAAAAGGCTGTATACGAGCCTCTTCAATGAACATTCTTTTAATTTTGAACAGAACTGTGAATTAATATTGACTTTAGTCTATGGGACAGCCTTGACGTTGCTCCCATTACTCGGAGGCATTCATTAACTGATCAAGTTTATAATAAACAACAAATCATTCGCTATGTCAGAAGCCTAAATTGTAGGTTTAACATCCTGTTTTTATCTCCATTTTTTTATCTGTGGTTTTCCGTGCCACTTCACTGTGTCTCTGCTAATTTCTGCTACAACAACATAACTTGAAAATGAAAATGTAACTGTATACAAATACAAGATTATGAAAATGTACTTGTTGTGTTGGTACTGGAAATGTATTTGTTGGGTTGGTACCCAACAAATACATTAAATCTTTTTTTTTTTTTGTTAAATTCATCAAATGAGTCTTTCTAACCTGAGTGAAGCAAAAGGGACTGTCAAACTTGTACTGACTAAAATCCACGGTGTTCGTTTAATAACCCTGTACATTCCATTGTTACGGTTACCTAATAAGAAAGTCCCATGATCCCACAAAAACATTGCAATGAGTTACAAACTTTCCTAATTCAGGGACAGAATATACCAAAAATCGTTTGCAGTACAAAATTGAAACATCTATACCAGTTTTGTCTGTCAATGTACCTACATAGTACAGCTAGACATAAATTAAATGTTATTTGCAAGTATAATTTGGCTAGGCATGTTTCTAAAGAACTATGGAATGTTTAATTTTAGCGGGACCCTGTGAACGCCCTGGCCATTTTGGAACAGTGTGCCCAAATTGACTAGCACATCCCCATGGATGGGTATTCTTTTGGTCATTCATATGATAACATGCATAATTTTAACTATTTACTTTTGCTGAAAAGCAAGAAAATTAGTAAATGATATTAAAATTAGGATATTTTATATTAGGATAGAGTTGGTGCACATACATGCTGGGAGTATGTAATGGGAATATTGGCTGTGAATGACATCTTAGGAGTTTAGTAGGCTGCCACCACCACAAATAAATTGGTATAAGGTCACGGTAATAATGAGTACTAGGATATCTACCTTGTCAGCCACACTGCTGTGTGCCACAGGCTTGCTGAGCTTCAGCAACTTGCTAACGTTCTCCTCAGCTAGCTGCTCCCTCGACTTCACCGGCGCCGACGGCTTCTTGCTTTTACTCTTGAACAAATGCCTGTGATCTACACAACACTATGAATTAATCGTTTTGACCACGAAATTACCAATAAATTAATTGAGCATGCGTATGTTATGTAAGAAAGAACCGTTAGTAATAAAACGGACAGTAAAACCGTCGCGTCTAATCGTTGTAATAAGCGCAATAAAGTCGCGACACACGTCGATTGCCGTGACAACGTGACGTAATGACGATATGTATATCAATCGCAAGTTGCTGAAGTTTGGACGAACCTTGACCCTCGTGTCGTGGCCGGCTCCTCCGAGATCCACGCTTCGCCGCGCCACTGTCTAACAAACAAAAACAACATTGAACAACATGCTGCCGAAAACAATATTAATCGGCAAATAGTAAAGTTTTGGTTCTGTACCTTCCTGGTCGACGAGCTCCAGAGCCTGTCGCACTAATGCTGTAGACATTTTAATGTAACAATGCGTAGAGAAAACATTTACGTGCAGTTGAACACGGAAATACAATTCTAAGATTCTAACCTTTAAACACAGAATCATGAAATATTAAACGTCAAGTGTCAACTTAACCATGACTTAACCGGTGCGGTGATTGTCAATGTCAAAATATCGTAGAAGCGTTTCGTTTCAAGTGTTTCAATTTGGGTGTTTTGATGTTAAAACACTTCTTTTAACTTTTATGCATGAACAAGCAATAATTTGACAAGGATGCACCTACTGTATTTGTATTAACGGCCAGAACGGCACATCAGCTCATAAAATACGAACAAATTATAATATGTTTGTATTGATTTTAAACTAAATAATTATGACGCACTCAAGCCGTAGTCATGACGGGGCCACCATAGGGCCAAGCCTGCGGGGTCGCGGGACTATCAGGTAACCGTGGCTCCGGAACGTAAAGGGGTATTGAAGGACACCGTGGATTTTAGTCAGTACCTACAAGTCTGACAGTCCCTACCATCTACTCTGGGTGGTAGGACTTATTTGATGATGATGATTTTACCTGCGACCATGACAACAAATGAATAAACTACTGATCAAATAACACTCCATTCATTTTGTCCCACAGGTTCTGCATGCTCTACCGTGCTATAAATGGCGATAGCGATTCGAGTGCAGGCGTAGAGCGGCGCGAGGACCCCGGCCCGCAGCCGCACGGCGCGGCTCCGCAACACGCTGCGCACCACAGATATGAAGTAAGACATTGGATACCACATCACAGACGTCATACCATATTACCATCTAACACTTAAAGTTAAATCACACAACGGGTGCATGCCATGGATGCTCATTTTAATCAGATAGAATCAGAAGAGATGTTCTACCGTTTGATTTTGATTTTTACAAATATTTATTCCGTGCGGGAATCGAACCCGTGACACGCTGCGCAGCAGTCCAATCACTCAGCCACTGCGCTAACTGTGCCGACAAAACAATTAAACCCTGCTTCTAAACATCTGAATTACATTTAAATCCTTTTGCTGCAGGGTCCCCCAACGCCATGTCCCGCGCGCGTGGAGTACGCGACGCCGGTGTTCGCGCGCAACTACCAGGGAGTGTGGCGCTACGTCGTGCAGATACCCTACGAGGGCTACTTCACGCAGACTGTCGAGGTGACCAGGTAAGTTCGTCACAGAGTTATTTTGTTCTTCTACGTTTTGCCAGTGTTTCCAACGTCTTAATTGTTTCTGAACGCCGAACGCGACGGTAAGACCCCTCTTTGAGGTAACTGGAAATGGAGAGTTGCCACGGCATCTTCCGCCAGACGCACTCCTCGCAGATCCTCACTGGACGCGGTTCTTTCGGAAAGTACCTGTGTATGAATTCAGGGGGGAATCCACCCGGGTGTTGCCACAAATAGAAATCAGTAATGCTAGCGGAGGAGGAGGCGGAAAGGAGAGGCAATTTTCCTCGTCACACCATAACCTCCGCGGGAAATATTTTTAGTATGTGGCAATAAACGTATATTCAGTTTGAAACCCTCCTGTTGTCTGTCTCCAGATGCATGCAGTCCCGCTGCCACTACCTGGACGGCGGCTGCCTGAGCTCCCCGCGCTGGGTGTCGCTGCTGGTGGCCGAGCTGCACTACCCGCCCAAACAGACCTCACACGTGCAGGTGCGTAGTGTGTAGCATGTCTCCAGATGCATGCAGTCCCGCTGCCACTACCTGGACGGCGGCTGCCTGAGCTCCCCGCGCTGGGTGTCGCTGCTGGTGGCCGAGCTGCACTACCCGCCCAAACAGACCTCACACGTGCAGGTGCGTAGTGTGTAGCATGTCTCCAGATGCATGCAGTCCCGCTGTAGCGCGTAGCACCTATGTAGCGCGTAGTGCGTCCCACTCATGCGCTCCGGACAGATGTGAGCGTTGTTTGCTAAAGAAAGTAATATGAGCGATGTTTGAGCGCTACAACTGCGTTTTGTGATCACCCGCGCATATCCATTTAGAAGTGCTGTGCGTGCGGCAGGTGCAATTTATGAACAAGTTAATTAGTTAATCTCCTGAGATTACAAACGTCAGCTCATTCTTTGAGTTTTAGCGAGACTGGAATTGATTCCACTGTCAATATTTGTGTCCTTGTTGAATCATGCCGTACAAATGACACTCAACCTTATGGTGGCTTATCTTATTATGTTGTCCTACATCAGGAGTACGAGCAGTATGCTACGAACCACGCGGGTCAGACCGAGACAGACGCCAGCACCGACAAGCCGACACACTGTGATGGACATGATGAAATGGGATGCTACCAGGTAATAGACTTGATGACTTGTTTTGGGTATTTTCAGGGTGAATTTTTCAACTGGGCGTGGATGGCTACTTATATCCGAAACTATGAGGAATATCGAAAAACGTTGAAAGGAGTCTCGAGGCCGATTTTGACGAAAACTAAAACTGCATCATTGGATTTTTGAAAAATCAATAATCCTGGCCAGGAATCGAACCCACTGATTTTGGAAAAAAAATCACACCCTATATTATTACACCATTCGATAGTGTTGTTGATAAGGATCAAATTCTGGGAAGTAATCATATACGGCAAACTTACACTGAAAAAAATAAAACGAGACTTTCTACTGTTCTTGAACAGTAAAAAAAAAACGGTTCCGTTTATTTATACGTTAAAATAATTGATTACGGACAGTGCACTGAAATGGGCAAAAACAGTAAAGAGCTAAACAGTTATTTCAACTGTATGAACATTAAAGTCTACTGAAACGTAAAGAGCTAAACAGTTATTTCAACTGTATGAACATTAAAGTCTACTGAAACAAACAGTACCCTGAGCACGAGTTTTTATTTGAGACGTAAAGTAAACTGGAACTTTGGCAACTTCAAATTGACAATTTTCAAGGAAAAAATTAGTTCCTTCTTCGCACACCAGAGGCGCTCTTCCATTTTTTCATACAAGAAACGCTGTAAATACTGGAAAGACGCTGTAATGTAAAAGAGTGAAAACTCGTGCTAAGGGTACAGTTCCTTGTAAGCGACAGTAAAATCTACTGTTCTAACTCAACTGTTTTTTTTTCAGTTAGTTTTACTGCTTTGGACAATTGGTATTTCTTTTATTGGTATTACTGATTTTTTTTTTCAGTGTAAATCTGTATAAGTGTGCCACTTTTTTATTCTGCCACACGTACTTACGTCTCGCGTTTTCATCATGCATGATTCCAAATTCAAGTATTTCCAATTTTACGATTTTGTCTATCCAAAATACATATGCATCGCTTCTGACTGTGAATTTCTTCCCTACACTATGTTGAATTTCTTTCTCTTGAAAACCATTGAACTCTGACTTCTGACAAATTTATTTTCCCTATGAATCTCACCAATGCTTTTTTTTATCGTGGTAAAATCAAATGAGTCCTCCCACCCAGGGCAGGGCTGGAGGGTCTTTCAGACGCGTACTGACTAAAATCCACGGCGTCCTTCAATAGCCCTTTATGTACCGGGATAAGTCCCGCGACCCCGGCAGGCTTTGGCCATCTAAAGGGGGGCCCCGTCATCATGCTGACACTCTTTGAGGCGCGCGTGGAACACAACGCGCCGTCGACCCGGGCATGGTCCATGGTGGGACATTTAGTCGCCCATTACTCGCCGCCCGCATGCCCGCGCCTACGGTGGCCGGAGATCGTCTGCCGACGTCCGTCGCCGTGGGCGTCTACCACATCTCACCAATGCTTAGGACAAATTATTTTGCCCTATATATGTATCTTAGGACTCTCTCTTTTTCTATACCCAGAATATAATACTAAAACTTATTTCCAGGTTCGTCTGTACTACGACTGGTTCCTGGTTCCGGGCTCCTGCAAGTGCTGGAGGCCAGACTACTTCGCCAGGTATGTGCGACGTCGCCAGAACAACGAACTGTAAGGATAACATATAATATACTGCTATTATAATGTCATTTAGATCAATAAAATTCATGCACAGGGACCAATTAAAACATCATCTATGTATTCAAATATCATCCAGATAACCATTATTTCATATTTTTCTTCATCACTCAACCACCAAATGAGATTATTTCGCTATTGCCGCTAAATGTATTTGGTGTTGCTGTAACAAATAAATTAAATATTATGTCGTTTTGTATTAATAACATCCATTTTCGGATATATTGAAAGCTGATGAAACCTCATAACCAACTCTACACTATGGAGTATTCAAATATTGAAAGATTGAACGAAAATTATTTATAATTAATATAATTATGTATTCCTATAGCGTTATGTTATGTTAATTTTGGTGCTATTGCTACTTAACGTTGTGACATTAAGACTGTATCTAAATAATTATATTTCGTAAGTAGGTTCGTACCAAAATATTTAGAAATGAGGGCGAGATCTCTTATCAACTTAGAGTTTACAATAAGTTAGTGTTCTATCAACCTTTTTATATCTTTTTTAAATATTCAAATATTGGGACATACTTTTTATAGACTGTCATCATTTTCATTATTATTTAATTAGCTATTCATTTCAGATTTGTATGAAAGGTAAATATGTATAAATCTCCCTGTAGAAATACTCGTGACAGTATGTAGTTACTTAGTTATTAGAGGGGATGTATTGAAGCTCAATTTGCATTTATAATTTGTAACTACTCGTATGTATAGAAGACACAACCATGCTTTCTATAACTTGACAATTGTTTTTAAATGACTAAGCTTTGACGAAGCGAGCTTGGCAAGCGATTTCCATTGAAATAGATTTTATTTTAAACAAGAAAGTTTGAGAGAGCATGGTTCTCGTAATATATTTATTATGTAAACGTTAGGACTACTTTAAGATAGAAATTATTTATTTAAACTTTAGACGTAAGTTGTTGTAGTTGTATTAATAAAGCACGTCGACTATCAAACAAGGTTTTTTTTTAACTTTTTTAAAAATACTACTTTCGAAAACCACAACAAAAAGTGTAAAATAACTTTTATGAGAATTGAAAACCTTCTCCTTTTAAGGGTTCCGTACGTCCGAATACAAAAACGGAACCCTTATAGGATCACTCGTGTGTCCGTCTATCTATCGCTTACAGTCAATTATCTCCGAATCTACTAGACCGATTGAGTTGGGTACACATATCAATTCCTGTGACCCAAGCACAGAGGTGTGACGTGAATAGATGAAATCTGTATGTGGGAGGTAATTTTTTTTTTGATCGATTGGATAAAAAATTTGCATTCTCTTATGACAACCATTCAACTTCTATACCTGAGTTACCTTCATTGCTGGAATCTACGACGTGCTTATCGACAAGGTGGCTTTGAGATCGTCCGATCGTGCCAGCTTAGTGAATATGAAACTTTAGTGACAGCGTGGCGTCAGAACTGCGGCCACGGCTGTGTTTATAAGGAATAGCACCGCTGTTCAACTTCCGTTACATTTCGAGAAATCACACTCCCACATAAGCGATATTTAAGATGTTAAAAAGATCTAAATTCCGCAGAATTGATATCATGTGGCTATTTATAGTCTCACAGAATTCGCAGACGTAAACACTCTCAGTCTCATCCACATCCATATACCAACTAATAATAGTGTATGTATTCCATATACTGAAAGCTTTTGCCAGCGAATTTTGAAAAGTTTTATATCGGTAACTGTTGGGTCTTCAGACGCAATAAAATTCTCATAAATGTCATCTTCAAAAACTTGTAATTGAGGGGATTAATCGCCAAAATTTCAGAAAAGATCGAAAATTTTGGCGGTTTATTTTTATCTTGAGCAACGGTGGCCCAGTAGTACCGGTCCCGACTTACGAGTTGTAGGTCGTGAGTTCGAACCCCGCCAGGCGCATTACTTTGTGTAATTTATTTCATCACCACTGCTCTCGAAACGGTGAAGGAAAACATGGTGAGGAAACCGGCATGTCCTAGAACCAAAAAATCGAAAATATGTGACATCTACCAACCCGCACTGGGCCCGCGTGGTGGATTATGGCCCACTCCCTTTCACAGAGAGGAGGCCTGTGACCCAGCAGTGGGAACATTATAGGCTGCGGATGATGATGATTTTTATTTTCGACAAAGTTACCTACGTTCCGCTCTAAGTCTTAAACTTGGATTATTCATTGGTTTATGATGTTGGCCATCATAAACAAGTCTGCAAAATATATTCAGAACTACCAGATTTGATACAAACACTGACTGACTTTATGTTACTGGACTACAGGGTAAAATAAGGTTTTTGTTCGGATCGCCTGAGGCCTTATCACAAGATTTCCGTATTTTACGTACAGAGTACTTGAAGTAGTAGCAAACGGCGAAAATAAGAAGCGCCTCTAGCATAAGACCGAAGAACTAATTTCCAACAAATTAACGTCAAAGTTCCTGTCATACTAGAGGCTTTGGTTAGTTAATGTTAACAGGAACTCGAGACCTTTAAGTATTGACCACAATAACCTATAAGAAAAGTGGTCCGGTTAATGAAACTTGATTACAAAACTTCAACTTGACTTGATTGAAAAATAAAATGGTGGTTGTAGTTCCGACAGTGACCACGCGCCTGAAGAAACACGTACCGCTATTAGGAATATAGCATCTTGAGCTTCATCAAGCATCAAGATGTATTTCAATAATAAAGACAAAAAGATCGAAGAGAAAAAATCAAACACAAATTAAAACGACTTACGAAAAATATGAGTGTATAAAAGAACTTTATTTAAAATATTAAGATACAGAGATCACTTCGTACCTAGTTTCACTAAAGCTGCAAATGAATAAGCAATGCGTCCCAAGTTCAATCTTGATTCCGAACTTTGACAGTTGTGTTTATCAATCAAAGAACGCAGATTAAGATTTGGATTGAGACAAAAATAATATGAAATCAGTTAGCACTCGAGAAACATAGCCTAGTTAGCCTAAGAGCTGTTTGAAATTTTGGAATAGTGCTTGAGACGCGCTGGAAACTTGCACAGTACTTCATCAATTATCTCTCAACACCAAAATGCTGACCTGGCTGAGAGAAACTGGTTTTGACGAAGTCAGACGTACCTATTTAAAGATGCGATATTTTTGGTCACAAAAAGTGTTTTAACCAGGTCTGCATTTCTGTGTTTACGGATTATTGAAGAAGTATTGAGCAAGTTTTCAGCGTGTCTCAAGCACTTTTGCAAAAAATCACCGCTAGTACTACTTGATTTGCCTTATTGAAAAATAAGATGGTACAGCCACCATCTTCTTTTTCTATAGAGTCCAGTTCCAGTACCATATACCCTTACAGCATAACTTCGTTGGCCACAGGTATCATCCACAAAACTGACTTAGATTAGACTGGTGTCGACTTTTCATCAACAAACACAACACTCTCTGTACCGTCTGCACGCCTGGTACCTTGCACCTCCACTTTCCCACCATTTTCAGATACAATATCCGTTTTGACGTGTCCAGAGTCGCTATGAGCGCATGTTTCGTTTGTGAATCCAGTTTCAACGAGGCCATTTTTATTTATAAGTTGTTCGGTGTCTGCTGCGGAGTACGGTGGCGGAAGCTCACTGCAGTCGGAGTACGGTAGCGGCACTTCAATGTATGGGGGAACGGCTTCTGCGAAAATGAGAGTATTATTATGAGAGGTTTAACAGGGGCCAACAGGGGGAAAGCGAGATAAAACGGAAAAACTTTAGGAACCTTTAGCTCTGTTTTGATGTTAACAATTTGTCATATTTATTTTTTTGGTAAAGTGCCCACTAAAATAAGTAAAATTGCCCATTTTTTGAATGCCATGCAACTCTGTTTCAGGCAAGGATCATTAATTTCATTGAATGGAAAGAAAAAAATCGGAAAGTCGGTGTTGAGAAAAATATTTTTACATTCATATAACAATAATATTGTATGAACTAATAAAAAACTCTTTCAAAAAAAATGTAACCGACTTCCCACAAAAAAGTTCAAAATAACCTACAAAAAAACTTTTCTTTCGAAAGTCGGTGACTTTCTTTTTTTATTTCATTGACTTTTTGTCACCGACTTTCGAAAGAAAAGTTTTTTTGTAGGTTATTTTGAACTTTTTTGTGGGAAGTCGGTTACATTTTTTTTTGAAAAAGTTTTTTATTTTATCCTTTTTAGTTTCAATATTCAACCCAAATTATTGTCAAACACATAATTTTCTTACATGTACACTAAAATATTGTAATCCGTAGCACCGGTGATAACATCGTCCATCTATGTACTCTTACACAATGAGCTAAAAATGAAAGCTACTGCACCAAACTAAATGAAAATTTTATGGGGCCAAATGGCAGATATACTGTATCGAACAAAAAAAGAATCATCGAAATCGGACCAGAAAGCTCGGAGTAATCGGTGCAGACAATGTTGAAAACTTTTAGGTTTTTGTTGATTTTTGTTGATTTTTCAAAAAGTGCTAGTCCGATTTCGATAAAATTTTAATGGGACCATTCGCGAAGAATACCCTTTCCAACAAAAAAAGAATTTTCCAAATCGGTTGGCAAACGACGGAGTTATGCCCGAACAAACACAAAAAAATATATATATATATATATATATGTATATAAACATCCGAATTGAGAACCTCCTCCTTTTGGAAGTCGGTTAAAAAAAAATATATAAACATCCGAATTACAACATATTCAGGTCAGACAGGGTATTCAGGGTAACAAACCTCCTTGTCCCGGCGGCCTCATGTCTGTCTCTAGGTGCTGCTGAACTGCTCCCGGAACAACGCCAGTCACCAGAACTATGACTGAAGAATTAAAATAATTATAAAAGGTGAGTCGAAAATATAAACTGTTGGCTACGTGATTGCCGTTCATGTGGGACCTTACATGCCCCAACGTATTGTCGACGCAAGTAAATACTGTGACTATTTTTTGCCTAGGCGTAAAAAAAAAACTAGAACAAGCTCTGCCTGGCCCCAGCCGCCGCGGGCACGGGCGCCTCAAAGAACAAAATGACGGGGCCCCACTTAGAGAGCCAAAGTCTGCCGTAACCGTGATCCCGGAACGGTAAAGGGCTATTGAAGGACACCGTTGATTTTAGTCAGTACAAGTCTGACAGTGTGTCCTGCCCTGCCCTGGGTGGGAGAGCTCATTTGATGATTTTAGCACGACAAAAAAAAAGCTCTGCCTGTACAAGTAATACCTGGACGGGTCCTGTTGTACCACCTCCTAGCAGCGATTATGAGGATCGCCATAAGAAAGAAAATTCCCGTGCCGCCAAATATTTTGTAATGGCCTCTTGTGGACTGAGGCATGTCGATGTGCGGCTGGAAATACAATAATTCAAATTCAACTGACAGGGCAACGAGGGTTGGTACCCTAAAGAAACAAATCTTTGGATTTGTCCTGAGATTTCAGGATTTTTAAACTTTTCTCAGGATTGCGGCCAGATTTTGGAAATCTCAAGATTATTAAAATTTAAAAAAAGAGTGGGTTTTTCAGATCTTCATGTTAAAGAAACAAGTAGGTCATTATCTTCCTTATGCCTTTTTTTTTGTCAACTGCAATGCGGCAATCTGTTGTACACAACAATAAGCCACTGATTTGTCCGATACTTATTATCTGCTAGTGGTTTTTAGCTTTATGCCTATTGACACAAATATTTAAAAGTCTACTTTGGTCACGTGGCGTGGATTGCACAAATAAAATCTATGAAACATTATGGCAGAGGTGGCTGGTATCTGCACGCAGTGTCCACGCATCGTGTCCCGAGCTAGAAATTACGTTTAGGAGAGAATTTGCAAAATAACCAATCCAACCAAAATGAAACATAAAATCTTAGGATTTTTCAATGGAAATCAGTCTTTTTCTTCGGTCTTCTAATATTTTTATCTGGTAAACGTAAACGAAAGTTTTTGGTTATTCTCAAACTAAATAAGAGTGACTCAGTTCTTTTGGACCGCGGCCAACATGCAAAAAAGACTGATTTGTTATTATAGTTTGGTCTAATTTCACCTCACTAGGAATTTCTGCGGAATACTTATTAGGTGCTGTTTCAAACATCAAAACATTAAACTCAAATATCAAACAGCCTGTCTCCCCAAGACTCGCAGTTTCGGAAGTTGATACTCCATATTATGGACATTAAGATTAATGACGGGCCTAAACTGAATGACATGTCCCTACTCCCGAATGTCTAAACTCATTATTTATGGTTAATTTCGAAGTTTTCAGTTAAGACGTACAATTATTTTCAATGACCCCGAAACAATTAACTGTTACATGTAGCGTTGCAGCTAACCGGTCAGCCACTGCCTTAACCATGCTGATCATATAATTAATAAGGTACTTGAATTTCACGAATACCTTGAACTCCGTGTTATAGTATGTGTGACGCAGTTCCGGAAAATGTGAGTTCTTCAGGTCCTCGACATTTTGGTCCAAACTCTTCTTGTAATCGATTAACCAATCGTCAGAGTGCTCCAAGCGATCCATAAGAGGCCATGTCGTGTTGGTACTATTATTGACCGGGAAGCATTTTCTAGATGTTCTGTAGGGGTACAAGTCGTCAAATGGTTTGAGTGGCCTACGGGTTGGCCTCTTGTAGAAATGGTTGGGCTTGCGATTCAGTGCCCTCTGGTTGTATGTTATCAATGGGGGCTCTGTTCCGGGGTTTTTTTGTACCCACAACTCTTTCATCATTCGATTGAGTTCATTCAAATCCTTTTTTATCCTTAAAAATAAATTAGAAAAAAAAAAACACATAATTTTTCTGCAATTTTGAATTTTCAAAAGACAAAAAATAAAATGAAAATACTACAAAATTATGGTGCTACGGTCAGATGAGCGTAATAAAAGAAGTCTAGTGTATATGTCGTAGGTTTTTCATCAAATTAGGTTTTAGATAAAAACCTAGGTTTTTGATCAAACAATGGATGATGTTAAAATAAAGTATAAAAAATCCTGAAAAAAAAAAACCCCGCCATCCCATGTATCATCCCCCCGACATCATCCGTTGTTTGATCAAAAACCTAGGTTTTTGATCTTAAACCTAATTTGATGAAAAACCTGCGACATACCTACATCAAGAAAATTTTGAAATAACTTTGGTATGTGAAAATTAATTAATATAGGCTATGGCCGAATGTCAACGTCAGTCAAACCATAGAGAATTTCGAACCTTTACAGTGAATGAAATACAATTGGTTCTAGTAACTTATCATTACTTTAAACCTTTTTAGAAGACGGTTTCATTTAAAAAAAAAATGTGAGTAAGTACAGGCGTTAATATTTTGTTGTGTGATTGCGTAAACAATGCATAGATATGCGATAGCAGCAATAGCCTTTGCTTTGTTATAATTTATTGAAGTGTTCCCTAGATTTCTCCAAAATCCGGTCATCAGATCCTGCCCTGATTACCACGGGAACATTTGTGAAGTAAGCTTTTAAAAAAATCCAAATCAAATAACGAACTGAGAAAGTCTTCTTATTTTCAAAGTCGGTTAAAATGGAAAAAAAAAATTAAATTGGCTATTTTGACGCTGTCTGCTCGCAAAACCGGAATACGGTTGTTTTGGCGTAATAGAAACAAGTAGTCCTATAAAAACTTAGGATTCTGCTTGTTGTGTAACTGTTAAACGAATTGTTTTTACTTACTTTTCATTTCCCGGTACTTCCTCTTCATGTTCATCACCGGTGATGTTCAAGTCCCCCTCGCCGCTGCTCTCCATCACCTTCATTGCTCGATCGTTTTAAACACACGACTACACAACACAATGAGCCACACACTACTAACGCGCCTAGCTCGTAATGGCAGTGTTTAGTAGATGTACATAATATTTATGAATTTTGTTGTTTATGAAGTGTTGCTCATCGTTGTTGGTTTTCCTTCAGGAACCATGAGTATCCGTGTATATAGTTATTAGGTTATTTATAATCAAATTGAACGAGAGCTCATCTGCTACGAATAAGGATAATTTGTATAAACGGGTAAAAAATATAGCCACCATAGCAGAATCCACATTGTCTGCTATAAAATGATGGCAAAACTGCAAGTCGTTTGTGTGAAAATGGAAATTTAGAAGATATAGCACTGATAACAAAGTTAAAACTGGCCAACTGAGAGTTAGACTCGCGCATGTTGTAGGTGTGGGAGACCCCTTAATTGTTTTTTATTATTTTTAAACAGAAAACCATCATCATCATTACAGAACTTTTATATGGACATATATTAATTCACAGTGACAGTCAACTATAGATTTTTCAACTAAGTATCACTGTTCATGAGTTACAGCCTTGTGACAGAAGAACAGACAGACGGACAGCGAAGTCTTAGTAATAGGGTCCCGTTTTACTCTTTGGATACTGATTCCTAATAAAAATTGACAACAGGAGAGGAGAGAGAACACTACCCTGAGGAACACCCTCGATGAGGCTACATCAATTCGAGAGGGTTTCTTCAAAGTTAACACACAGTGAGCGTCCTCGAATATAGGAATTGGTACAAACCGGGCCGGATAAAAGAAAGTTAAAGATTTAAGGATACCCGACAAAACTTCGAAATCCACTGAGTTAAAGGCGCTACAGAAATCAAGTTATTCTCAAGTACCTTGTGGATGTAGTCTGATACTTTCAGAAGTGCAGTTACAATACTCTAACCCGAAAAGAAACCCGATTGAAAGAAAAAATTGTACAACCTTGTTTATAAGAGGTGTCATGAAAATACATTTTTCATTGGTATTATAAGTTTTATTTAAAACAAATGTTTAGATACAATGAACACGCCGAGAGCTAGTGTCCAATTACAAACAACTGTTATAGAACGCAGATTAAGCTTGGGATTGTGTTTAAATAATTACTCAATACCTTTATTGCATTCCACATGTATCTTAGGTGGTAAAACTTATAATTAGATCAACATCGACCCTGTCGGGCAAAGCAAATAAGTGAGTTTACGAGAGAGGAAGCTATACATATAAAAAAATACTTAAAGAAATACTATTTAATATAAAATAGTTGTAGTATAAGATATTTATTGAGCGGTGGGTGTGGTAATAATATGGGCTTTGGTTGCCTGAGGTAGAGTTACAGTAATAGTTGTGTGTCGGATAATTTGTACTTAACTAGATAATAGGCTGTATTAAATTATTCTGGTGGCCTACCATGACGTCTTAAAGCGAGAGTGTGAGCCACTGTGGGAACGAGATGGCACTACACGACTCGTAAAGCTCTGTCTCTTTCCAACTGCGGAACTTCTCTCGCTTTAATACGTCATGGTAGGCCTTCTGGACGTAAGAGCTGACTTACTGGTCAAGAAAATTATGAAGAACAACATAGTCTTACAGCATACCTTCGTTGATTGTATTATACACAAAACTATTTTGTATATTTTGCCCTTTGATTAGACATCGACTTTTCATCAACATACATAACGTTGTCTCTATCGTCTGCACGCCTGGTACCATGTGCTGTCTCGTTCACACTCAGTCTCTCCACTCTCCTACCATTGTCAGATACAAACTCCGTGTTGACGTCTCCGGGTGCGTTAGGAGTGGTTGTCATGGCAACGCATTCATTTCTAAACCCGATTTGTTTGTGCGGCAGTAGTTCACTATCTTTGGGTGGCTCCTCACTGACATTCTTATTGTTGCAGTCGGAGTACGGTAGCGGCATTTCAATGTATGGAGGAACTGCTTCTGTGGAAACAAAAGTGTTATAAAGAAATGAATGTAGTTGTCGTAATATCAACTACCAGATGTTCCCCACGGTTTTACCCGCTAATCGGCTCCTATTGGTCTTGGCGTGATATTATACAGCCTAAAGCCTTCCTCGATAAGTGGACTGTCTAACTCAAAAAGATTTTTCCGATTCGAACCAGTAGTTCCTGAGATTAACGCGTCCAACCAAAAAAAACTCTTCAGTTTTATAATATTACTAGCTTCTGCCCGCGACTTCGTACGCGGATCCTGTTGCTTATGCCAGCGACAACGGGGTCGTCAAAATCGAAGATCTAAAACGTCTGATGCCTATTCCTAGAGCCCGGGTAAAAAAAAATAGGAGTTTTTGCCCGTATAGTCAAATTTTGATTCATAATTATATTAGTCGTCATCGAAAATCAGTCCTAAACTGTAACCGCTTTCACTGGTACTCCCAGCTAATGTTATTTTATAATTTCACAGTGAAATTAGTGATAGCTTTGATTTCAACAGGTGTTCCAGATCTTCAATTTTTATACGTCAACAGATTATTAGTGCTCATCAGGTTGAACAACTCTTGCTAAGACGTCATTCCTATATACTTAGGTAGGTAATTATGTTATAGTGTAGTAGTGCTCTTGGAGTTTCACATCAGATGTTCTAGATCTTCAATTTTTATACATCAACAGAGAGTGCTCATTAGGCTGAACAAATCTAGCTAAGACGTCATTCCTGTACATATAATGTTATAGTATAGCTGGGCTCTTGGAGTTCCACATCAAGTTTTCCAGATCTTCAAATTTATTCTGTCAGCAGAAAATGCTTATCACGGGGAACAATTTTTGCTATGGCACCATTTGTGCATCTCTTATAGTTTGGTCTGTTGCGGTTTCGCACCAGTTGTTCAAGTTTCCAAGATAAATTATAGCCTATATGTTGGCCAGACTTAATACCTATACAGCGAAAAAAAAAATCGTCCAGTACTTTTTGAGTTTATCAAAAATCACACTTTCCAACTGCTCCCCATTCCCCTCGCCTGCCAGCGAATCCCTGAGGTACCTCCCGCAACAACCGTGCCCGGGAGGACTTGCATCAGGTTGAAGGTGAGACGCCGCATCGCATCTCCAACCACTTCTCAAAGAGGGATCTTACCCCCGCAATTATGACATGACCAGGCAGTCATTAGGTATTAATTTTGTTGTGGTATTATTCTGAAACTATGATATCTCCTAAGATATTCATTGAAATCAAACGATGTCAAGGGCAATTTTGTTCAAAATTAAATACTTGTGATGATGAACGTATTTATTTGGATAAGGATTAATATCGTGTTAATGAAAATACCTTCGCAAATAATGCATTACATTAAAATCAAATTTGATTTCCATAAAAAAGGTTATAATGACTTAACCTTAAAAGATAAATATGTGCTCTCGCGGACTTTATTTTAGAACTTTTTATCAGGAATAATTTCGTAGTACATAATTTTTGCGTATGTTTAACCGTTTACGCAGCGCACGCAACGGAAGCTCTCGAAATGGAATACATTTTCCCGATTTTGAAACATTTTTCTTTACTGCTCCGCTCCTATTGGTGATAGAAAGAAGAAAGAAAGAAATATATTTTATTTACCACAGACCATACATTCAACAAGGACAAACATATATAAAACAGAAAAATTACATACCTACTCACTCGAAAACATACTATACCAAAAGAGAGACATACAAAACATAGGCAGCTATATGTCATGACCGTGACAAGAAAGGCTTCCCACTCAGCATAAAGCTGTGCTATGGGGGACCCACAGCACAGCGCTGATTTTCAGTGGTCACCCCATGATAGCGTGATGTTATATAGCCTATAGCCTTCCTCGAAAATTTTTCAATTCGAACCAGTAGTTCTTGAGATTAGCGCGTTCAAACAAACAAACAAACTCTTCAGCTTTATAGTATCTGAACTAAAAAAAGGGAAAAATAAAAACTTTTTTTAAAAAGGAACCGACTTCAAAAACAAACACAAAAAGTTTAAAATATTTTTTCTTTTGGAAGTCGGTGGCAATAGTCAATGAAATAAAAAAAAAACAAAGCAACCGACTTCCAAAAGATAAAATATTAAACTCTTTTGTGTTTGTTTTGTACGATATACCGATAGAACATGGACCACATATTTCCGACAGGAAAACGAAATGTAGGCAGACCAATAAAACGGTGGGCTGATGAGATAGTAATAGAAACTGCAGGAAAACAATAGATAGAGCAAGCTAAAGATAGAAACTTATCGAAGAAATTGGAGGAGGCCTTTACTCGTTCTGGGATCCATATCTCAAAAAAAAATAACGACATACAACAACATAGATTAAAAACAAAATATACGTACTAACAAAGAATAACAATAACAGATGTATATTTCTTAAGAGATGTGGAATAAATGGCTATTTTAACCGACTTCAAAAAGGAGAGGAGAGGAGAGGTTGAGGTTCTCAATTCGGTCGGATTACTCCGAGGTTTCTAGTCGGATTAGTGTGATATCATCCAGTTTGGTTCAGTACTTTCTATTTTATTTATTAGTGTTTGTTTTTTAAGTCGGTTCCTTTTTAAAAAAGTTTTTTCAGTTCAGTAGCTCAAACATGTAGGTTTTGCTGCCTGAAATCAGTGAGCAAAATGCGATTTTGCTCACTGAGTGAGACAAAGTAACTTTTTAATTTTTGTTTTCAGAAAGCCGCGAATATCTTATTCAGCCTTGGGGTAATCATACAATTCGAAACATTAATTTACACTCCATCTCTTTCCCGCTATTAGAAAGAGAGAGGGACAAAGACCAGCCCTTTCGAAATTCCCATTTTGAATTCGACCTCGAAGACAAACACGCTCGGTTTGTACTAACTAAAGAAATTTTGCAAAAAGATAATTATGTCTTAGTTTAATTTATTGAATTTTTAACTTATATGTATACGTAGTATTTAAACGAAAATAAGTATTTACTGCAAATAAAACTGATATTTAACCTGTAAATATTTATTTCTAGTTTCAATAATGTTACGTAAATATTTTGAATAATAAAATATCATGGGTGCTAGCAGGAATAAAATTTCGTGGCTGGCGTAGAGTTGAATAAGTTAATAGTTATTTCAATCTATTCCTGTTTATTATTTTATCTCCTAACTAAAGTGTTCTCGCTGCTGAAGTGAAAAGTTATGTGTGTTACACGAGAGCAAAGTTTTTTGCATCTTGTGCCTTTGAATCCCTCGCCACACTCAGGATTCAAAATCAGCACTCGCAGCAAAAAACGACTTTGCTCTCTTGTTGCACAAATAACTATTATTTTAAGTTGCGTTGTCTGCTCGTATTTTTTTCAACCTTTCTTCCAAGATGAGCCTTAATAAGGTCAGACAAGGTACTTATCAGTGCGACAAACCTGCTTGTCCTGGCGGCGTCATGTCTGTCTGTATGTGTTGCTGAGCTGCTCCCGCACTAACGCCTTCGCGAGGGTACTGGACTGAGCCTGAAATGTGAAAAAGTACTGATGTTGGCTACATGATAGAACGCTTTTATTATCAATTAAATCGGTTGTGTGGAATGGCACATCACAGCACATATTTGCTTTTTTAATTCTATAGTTCGGACGCTGTATTCCACAGCTTAGACCGCTTTTCCCCCACTGCTCAACTGCGAATAGTTGAGCAGTGAGGAAACCCCAATGCTCAACTAAACTGAGTAGCTGCACTATTAAGTATTCTGTGGTAGCTGAGAATTTAGGCATTATTCTTTCGCTTTTCTCAGGAACTACTGGTTCCTGAGATAAGCGCGTTCAACCAAACTTAAGTAGAAGGACACGTCACCTTTGGTTTA
Source organism: Agrotis exclamationis (assembly GCA_950005045.1). Taxonomy (NCBI): domain Eukaryota; kingdom Metazoa; phylum Arthropoda; class Insecta; order Lepidoptera; family Noctuidae; genus Agrotis; species Agrotis exclamationis. The sequence continues at coordinate 17,840,049 of OX465440.1, forward strand.
TAGATGTCCGATTCTACTTTGCTTTTACATTACTGTGATTTTTTTGGCAGAGCAGGCATAAAAATTTAAAATGTCACTTACGGGATATCCCGTAAGTGACATTTTAAATTTAGAGACAAACCGTGAAAGTTTAAAACAGTGTTTAGAGCAGGCATTTTTTGATTTTATGTGCCGACGAAAAGTTGCGTTGTCTGCTCATTTTTTTAAACCTTTCTTTCAAGATGTGCCTAAATAAGGTCAGACAGGGTATCAAGGTGACAAACCTGCTTGTCCTGGCGGCGGCATGTCTGTCTGTATGTGCTGCTGAGGGTACTGGACTGAACCTGAAATGTAAAAAGAGTACTCTTGGCTACATGATAGAAAACTTTAATTATCACTTTTAATAGTTGTGTGGAATGGTTCGTCACAGCACATATTTGCTTCGGGCGCTGTATTCTTCAGTTCAGACCGCTTTTTCCCCACTGCTCAACTGTAAGTCCTCAACTGCGAATAGCTGAGCAGTGGGGTATCCCCAATGCTCAACTAAACTGAGTAGCTGAGAATTCAGGCACTATTCCTGTTCATTCATTCATTCAGTAAATATTTTATTTATGTCCGATTTTTCCGATTATATCCCATTTTTAGGGTTCCGTAGCCAAATGGCAAAAACGGAACTCTTATAGATTCGTCATGTCTGTCTGTCTGTCTGTCTGTCTGTCTGTCCGTATGTCACAGCCACTTTTTGTCAAAAGTATAAGAGCTATCCTGTTGAAACTTGGTAGGAAGATGTATTATGTGAACCGCACTAGGATTTTAACACAAAAATAAAAACAAAACAAATTTTGGGGGTGCCCCCCATACTTAGAATTGAAACTCAAATTTTTTTTTTCACCAAACCCATACGTGTGGGATATCTATGTATAGGTCTTTAAAAATTATATTGAGGTTACTAATATCATTTTTTTCTAAACTGAACAGTTTGCACGAGAGACCCTTCCAAAGTGGTAAAATGTGTGTCCCCTTGAACTTGAACGAACTTCTAAAATAAGAGAATGATAAAACTAAAAAAAAATATATAATGTAGACCTCAACTAAAACTTCCAACGAAAATTAGTTTGGATGAGATACAGTTAGCAGTTTTTGAGATATAGTACATTTTCAAAAACCGCAAATATAACTTTGCCATTCATACAAACACTATGAAAAACAAAGTTATTTTTATTGTTTGTGTATTTTACTTATTCATCTCAATATAATTATATCCCTAATCTATGCTTGCTACTACGGAACCCTTCATGGGCGAGTCCAACTCGCACTTGGCCGGTTTTCACATATCTATTTTTTTTTCAGAATTATAATGTTTGAACTCGTAATCTTGCTCAAGAATCTTTTGTTTCGTCATCTAAGTATATAATATTATTATAGTGAAAACAACACGAAATAATTTAACTCATTGTAGCTCTACCGAAGTAAAGTTTTAAATAAATATCTTTATTAACATTTTTCCACAGTCAAGTGTCTTGAATCTTAAAGAACTTGATATGCATGCGGTTATTTTATAATATGAAAAAATAATATTGCAACAGAAACTCATGGTTTAACTACCCAGGTACCTCGTACCACAAAATGTTATATGTATGTATTACATTTTTTTCAAATATGAAATACAACTCAGGTCTTTTTTTCATAGTCATAATAACAAAGCAGAGGCAAGGTCTTCCTTCGACATACCTCGATTGCTGTTGTTGCGGCACAGTCTTCTACAAATTGGTATGATGACCACGATCACGATAGCGAACACAATGCCAGCGATTATTTTGGTTTTGTGTGGTGAAAGCCCAGGCGACGACGACGTTGTCGGTGTAAACGACTGGAAATTCAATAAAAACTTTAGCCTGTGCAATTTCTTTTCTGTGCTCGAATGGAACTAGTAACATGCAGTACAGTCATGTACAGTACTCCACCGCTTACTCATCCACTATACAGGGTGGAATTTTGTAATGCCACCTGGAGGGAAAGTACTCTTAATACTGCAGATAGAAAATTTTATTCAAAGGAAACATTCCTTTATTTTTGAATAGAAAGCAAACTGCATTCAAAGATTTTCGAAAATTCTCTTCTCCCACACCCGGGAATCGAACCGACTAAAATCTGAAAAAAAATACCCTGTACTTTTATTGCATCGATCGTTAGGGTCAATTATAAGGATGAAATCTCTCTAACAACATGATAAATTAAATGAAAGGAAAACCAGGAAATCTTAAATTAATTATTTTGTTAATTAATTATTAACAATTTGTAACTTCAGATTACTCTATTGTAACTCCAGGTGGTATTACAAAATTCCAGCCTGTAGAATAGAATAAAAAAAACTTTATTGCAATATGCACACCATAGAAACTACAGGTACAAAGTAGATCTTATAAGTAGGGTGACACAATGGGCAGTCTCATCGCTATTTCGCTAAAAGCGATCTTTTCAAGTCAACCTTTGGATTTATTTGAAGAAGAGGCAGACACAATACTGTAGGTAATCTGTGGAGGATGATTTGGCAAATGTGATGAAAGCGTCACTTTTACTGGTTTTTACCGACTTCAAAAAAAAGGAGGTTATCAATTCGACCCGTATGTATGTAATATTATCAGAACTGCCCAGTTTTCATATATGTTAGTCTATATCAGCGTCTGAACAAATGTGCCAAATTTCATAAGTGTATGTATGTATGTATGTATGTATGTATGTTTTTATGTTTGTGCACGCATATCTCCGGAACTATAAGTTTGATTTAAGTAATTCTTTTTTTGTTGTACTAGGTATTGTTCAACTTAGGGTACACTGCAAGTTTCATCAAAATCGGTTCAGTAGTTTTAGAGATATGGATTTTTTATGTTGTGACGGATTACAAGAGTAGTGCATATGTAAGAAAATTTTGTATTTTACAAGAATTTGGGTTGACTATTTAATAAATAAACTAAAAAGGGTAAAATAAAAACTTTTTTTAAAAAAAGTACCGACTTCAAAACAAATACAAAAAAGTTTAAAATACCTTTTCTTTCGGAAGTCGGTGGCTTTGTTTTGTTGTGTCATTGACTATTGTCACCGACTTCCGAAAGAAAAGTTATTTTAAACTTTTTTGTATTTGTTTTGAAGTCGGTACTTTTTTTATTAATAATAATTGATTATGTGGTGTGGTAAAAGTAATAAAACAAAGAAGAAACAATCTGTGTCAATGGTCAATCCAAATAAATATACCTACCTCTTCCATACCACCTATCAAGATAACTAGACGGAGCCCCGCTATTTATTACATTTACCGAAAGTAAGGTGTAATTATTAATAATAACCGGTAAAAGTGTAGCGTACATAATCATCTACAAAAAGTACACTAGCGCTACCTATGAAGCGACGGAGAAATTAAGATGTAAGATGTCTACATCGCGCAGTCAAAGTTAACAGCGATCTTAGAAGACATAAAAAAAAATATTCCGACTATGAATGTCGGGCAGAAAGCCCACCCGACACAACACCCTTCAGGTCGGAAGGTACCTTCCTTTTCACCGAGTAGCGAGGAACTTTCCACTCTGTCCCTCCTACCCCCAAAAAACTTTTACCTTCAATTTTGGTAATTATTAATAATTTTCAATTAATCATTACCGTAACATATACAAATATTGTAAATGAATAATAGTTTAATTTCACGAATACCTCGTAGTGGTAGTCACTCCTGTCCACAGGGGAACGCGTGTTGTAGTCATTGTAGTGTGTGTTGTAGTGAATAGGCTCTCGATAAAAATTTGGGGGCTTCTCGAAACTCTTCAAAGTTTTCTGCACATCCTTCATGTAATCGTCTAGCCACTTGTTAGTGGTCGTGGTCGAGGTCACGGGATATGAGTCCATGAGAGGCCGCATTGTGTTGGATTTATTATTGATCGTCGGTCTTGTTGTAGATGTTCTGTAGGGGTATAGGTCGTCAAACAGTTTCACACGTGGCCTATAGGTTGTCGTCTCGTTGAACCGCGATGAGGACATGTTGTTAGCGTTGTAAATCGGTGCCTTCTCGGTGAAAAAATTAGTCACTGAGGGCTCTTTGCCATGGGGTTTCAAAAACTCCAGCCCCTTTAACATTCGATTGAAATCATCCAATATCTCTTCATTCCTAAAAAAAATATCGTAATATAGTATAGCAACCGTTTATTTTATATTGTGAAGATAAAAACATTCAAAGGGCGTCAAAGAATACTTCCACATCGCTAGCAACGGGAACAGTGCCCAGAACGCTGACAGCATTGCCACGTTGTATGGCAATGTTTATTCTTTGACCTAGGAATAGGCCATGCAGCCTTCTGGATTCGTGAAAACTCACTTTGTGAGAACTCGGACCCCATGGCCCTAAGGTTTCAACCCCAAACGGCTCAAACATGTAGCTACTAACTAAGCCAATGTATTTGCGCCGTTTTGAGTTTTCAGCACACGCAGCAGCAGCGCCAGCACAACATGCTGAACTAGGCAGATGGGATGTATTGTTATCTATTAATAAACTTCTTTTTTTCCTATCAGGTCGTTGGAGCGAATTTAGAAAATCAAACTTTACAGTGAATGAAATAGTGAATTTAATAAGAAAAGTCAAAATTCTAACCAGGTAAATGGTAACATATCAAAATATTTTGTTAATATTATGTGGTAATATCGTCGTAGTAGTTAAGATTATTTAAACTAATTTTATTTAAACGGTGTAGGTATTTGACGCCGTTTGCTCTCAAAACCAAAATAGGTACCTACGTGTTATTTCAGCGTATCAGAAACAAGGAAAGTCCAACAGAAACTATTTAACGTTCCTTGTTGTGTAACTATTTAACTAATTCATACATTCACTTACTTTTCTGCTTTCGATTTTTCATTTTCTTTACTTCGTTCATTGCTGGTGGTGTTCCAGCCACCCTTGCCGCCGATATCGATCATACTCGAGTCACCGTCGTCTCTGGTATCGATCTCACTCAAGCCACCCTCGCGTTTGGTATCGATCTCACTCAAGCCACCCTCGCGTTTGGTATCGATCTCACTCAAGTCACCCTCGCGTTTGGTATCGATCTCACTCAAGCCACTCTCGTCTCTGATATCGAATTATCGATCAAACCATCACTATCGTTACACGATCGTTTCCACGGAACAGAAAAAACAGTTTAAACACACGACTACACTATACAATGAGCTGCACGCTACTAAGTCTCCCAGTTCATAATGTTTAAATATACATTTATGAATTGGTCCATTAATTTGCTGTCCTTGTGTGCGTATTCATTCCTGTCGCGTTTTTCTTCAGTAATACTTGTAATACTTAGAACACGAGTATTTGTAGTGTTATTCTGTAACGACTTCACTTCGATAAAGGTGAGCGCACAATTAAATGCTTTTTTAAAGTACCAAAATCATCGCAGATTCTAAACGAAGAAATTCTTTCACGTCCGATCAATTTATCTTCTATATCTATACTTATAATAAATCTGTAGAGAGGTCAATTCTGAACATGAAATATATTTCCAAAATAACTATCAGGGGTGATTAGGGATCGATACTGATGCCAAAAATGCAATCAGTAAAATTTTTGTCTGTCTGTCTGTATAACCGTTATAGAAACAAAAACTACTCAACGGATTTTGATGAAACTTGGTACAATTATTTTTCATACTCCTTAACTGGTTATAGTATACTTTTCATCACGCTGCAATCAATAGGAGCAGAGCAGTGAAGGGATTCAGGTTGGATTTTTGCAACTCAATTTTGATTCACTTCCCGATAAGCTAGCAGGCTGAAATTTTGCACACGCTCTGAATTCTGATGAAAATACATGACTAGCTAAGAAACGTCATAACAAATCCAATATGGCCTCCCCAAGATGGCGGACTGGCTGTTTGAAATCCACCCCCATGATATGAGTATCAAATGAAAGGGTTTGCTGTCAGGAATACAAAAAAAAATAGTTATGTGACTTAAATCCAATATGGCGAACGTCCAAGATGGCGGACAGGCTATTTGAAATGCACCCCCAAGATATTGGTATCAAATGAAAGGGTTTGCTGTCAGGAATATTGTTGTCTGTAGTTCGTTCTTTTTGTTAATGACATCGGTGAGTGTTTCAAACATTCTAAACACTTAATGTTTGCAGATGATATGAAAATCTTTACATCAATTAAGTGTCCAAACGATGCTATACGTTTGCAGGCAGACATATCAAGATTAGTCAACTATTGTACAATAAATAAATTAGATCTTAATATCTCTAAATGCTTAGTAATCACATTTTCTCGTAAAAATCAACCAATAATGTTTAATTATTCAATCGCAAATAAAATTTTATCTAGAACTCATGTCACTAGAGATCTTGGCATTTTTCTGGACAGTAAGCTCACCTTCGATTATCATGTTGACAACATTGCCAAAAAAGCTTCCAAAGCGCTGGGATTCATTATTCGTAATGCCAGTTCATTTAGACGAATGAAAACTTTGAAAATTTTGTATTGTGCTTACGTCCGCAGTCACCTCGAATATGGTAGTCAAATTTGGAATCCGAATTACGCAGTGCATTCGGACAGATTGGAGCGAATTCAAAGGAAGTTCACTAGATATTTGGGCTACAAATTCAGAATCCCTTATTTGAGTTACAAGGAACGATGCACTCGATTTCACTTAGTTCCACTTGTAACTCGAAGAAATATATCTGACATACGCTTTCTCGTCAAAATAGCATAATCAAAGATCGAATGTCCTGAACTACTTTCGAAACTGTCTCTGAATGTCCCATCTCGGCATTCACGTTTGAGAAATCCTCTACGTGCCGCCTACGCTCGCACAGTTTATCGTAGCAATTCTTTTTTGCTTCGCTCAATTAAAGCATTTAACCAAGTTGTAATGAACGAACACCCTTCAATTGATTTGTTTACAAGTAGCTTAGCTTCAATTAGTACAATCTTGTCTAAAAGTTGTGTTGTTCTTGATTAATAATTTATTTTGTAATGGTTATGCATGCATGCCTGCATGCTGTACAGGTATTGAAGTCAATATTATATTTAATTTGGCCCTGTTCCCTGTTCGTGCAGACGCCAGCGCATCGGACTGCCCGGTCTGTAAAATTTACCGAGTAAATTGAGCCCTATGCATTTGTCATAAGGTTGAAAATCTATTAATGGTTGTTGACAGATTGGGACAACTTGGTGTGCTGGTGTCTTTATATTCTGTAAGTTACAATATGACCAAGTCCTTTTTGTTGTTTTGTTTTGTGTGCAACAATAGTATTTTTTGCTAACTGTGGAGGCTTTTAAATGCTGTAAGCCACCCATATACCTACAATAAAATATAATGAAATATGAAAAAAATAGTCACATGTCTTAAATCCAACATGGCGGACATCCAAGATGGCGGATTGGCTATTTGAAATGCATCCCCATGATATTGGTATTAAACGAAAGGGTTTGCTGAATGGGATAGGTACGAAAAAAATATCACGTGACCTAAATCCAACATGGCGGCCGTCCCAAGTTGGCGGATAAGAAGTAAATTAAGTTTGAATATTAAGAAGACTAAAAAACAGTATAATTTTTAGTGCGTGCTGAAAGCGTGTTTTTCCCACGTTTTGTCGTTCCGGTTGGATTTTCGCAACTCAATTTGAGGCACTGCCCGATAAACTAGCAGGCTGAAATTTTCAGGGTAGCTTCAAACCCGTAGAACAAAGATAAAAATAATAAAATAATTAATAGATTTAAAAAATCTAAAAACTCACGTTTTTAAATGTCCTAAAAATAAGAAAATAACCCTACAGGACTCCACTCCACTCCACTCCAACTCAAAAAGTGTCGTGACAACTTTTTCCCTTAATTTTTTACCCGACTACGGCGAAGCAAAAAGGAGGGTTATGATTTTTTTAATTAATAGCCGTGGTCGTATGCCACCTGCGGTTGTTTCACACAATCTTTATTGGCTAGGTGGCATACGACCACGGCTATTAATTAAAAATTTCTGTAACACGGATTGTTCTTGTTTTATACTTTTTAGTGCGCGATTTTTTCGTAGTCGGGTTTTAGTTATTTTAACTTATTTTTCCGTCTAGCCTCCGTTCTCAACGCGCGATAAGGAACTTCGTTCCAAAAATCGATTGTCAGCACTTACTTGCGTGAAATGAAATGTTACAGAATAGCACTACAGCGGGCCTAAAATCGTCATTTTATCAACATATTGATAAAATTGTCCTTTATAAATTATACTCTATTGCTTGAGCAATAGACTAGAATACTCCATGAGTTACGAATTTTGGCTGGGATTAAATTTTAAAAAATACAGTGATTTTAGACACGCTGGTTATTTTAAGAATGCACACGAGTGCTATCAAGGTCACACACATCTGCCAAGAATGTTAAATTGGGAGTCTAGTTCTTAATTTTCATTCGAGATTTATCTTTAAAAAAAAACCGGTCAGGTGCGAGTTGGACTCGCCCATAAAGGGATCCGTAGCAGCAAGTAACATAATATAAAAGTTCCGGTTTACCATTTATGACGTATTAAAAAAAAACTCTCTCATTCAAACCAATTTTCGCTGGTAGTTTCCATGGTAATTAATGTACATCATATATTTTTTTAGTTTTATCGTTGTCTTATTTTAGAAGTTACAGGGCGGGGACACACATTTTACCACTTTGGAAGTGTCCCTCGCGCAAACTGTTCAGTTTAGAAAAAAATGATATTGGTAACCTCGATATCATTTTTAAAGACCTATCCATAGATTTTTTGAAAAAAATTTTTGAGTTTCAATAAGTATGGACCCCCAAAATTTGTTATTGCCCAAAATTTGTTATTTTTTTTTATTTTTGTGTGAACATCCTAATGCGGTTCACATAATATGAAATGAAATGATGTTTATTTTGCAAGTAGGTTATATCAACACTTTTACACGTCTTTTCATAAAACTAGGAGGGGCCGGTGTTTCGTACCTGACTACTCTGAGAAGAAACATCCGAAACAAACTCAGAGGTCATAGTCTCTTTTAAAGTCCAGACATCATAAAATTAGATCAGGTTAAACGAGGACCATGCAGGTTAATGTCTGAAATGGTCTTTAGAAGAAAGAACCACACAGATTTGAGTGGATCTGTCCAGTCAGTGCAAGCATTTGTCAGTTATGGTGGAGCTCGGCCGGTAAAGTTACTCAAACTGTCAGACAATCACTATAATCTATACATATAATAAATCTGTAGAAGGGTCAATTCTGTACATTGAAAATATTGAAAAAATAAATAGCGGGGGGTGTTGCTGGATCGATACCAAACCCAAATATGTGATTAAAAAAATTTTTGTCTGTCTGTCTGTCTGTCTGTCTGTCTGTATGTGCAGGCATCACGTGAAAACTAACGGTTCGATTTCGATGAAACTTGGTATAATTATACCTTATTATCCTGAGCATAAAATAGGATACTTTTTATCCTGGAAAAATACGTAGAAAAAAAATCTTATTTTTCAGTTTTATTCATAGACGTTGTTCTGTAGAACCGCGAACACACGTTGCATTACCCGCAGTGGATTCAGCGCCGTAACCTGTAGCGCCGAAAGTCGGATTTGGCTTGAACCGTTTGCGGCACACGCGGGCCACGCCTCCCCGACTCCCATAAAAGGAGCCGCGTTCCGCGCCGCGCGATGCATATAAATTCTGAATTTTGATGCGAGCGGACGTGTCCAGTGTGGCGAGCGGTCGTCCGTGGAATTAATATTGTATGCGAGTCATTTTAAACCGTGCTTTTCAGCGCGACCTTTTTGATTACTGTTCCGATCAGTTATTTGTAAATACAAGGTCGGAATTACTATGAAAAAAATACTTACTACAGAACGCGAGCTCAACAGCAGTAGCTCAATAGAGGGATCTCCTTAATTATTATAGGCTTAGCCGTATTTGGGTCCAATAGATATTTATAAGATGTCATTGTCAGAGTTACTCAAAATGGAGAAATAAACCATCCACGCGAAGACCGACATCCGCGCGGACGGAGTCGCGGGCGGAAGCTAGTTAATAATAATAAAAAACAACAACTTGACCCACACCGGTCCTCGTATTCGTATGTGAACAATAAAATAATGTCAGTTTGCATAAATATATAAAATAATCATACATGTCAGATATTTTTTTTAACACATTTCTTTCCCCGTTCATAGGCTCAACGGGCTCTTGTTATTATAATTTCTCTTCCATGCCAGTTCTCGCATGTATTCCTCTCGCACTTTCACGCTTCATCCTTTGTCTTTCTTTCATTCGTCTCTTATATTCTTAGCCGGGTGGGACTCCCTCTATTCTATCTATCTATTTACTTTTTATTTTATTTTCTTTATTAGGGTATTAACTAGAGTAGACTACTAGTATTGTTTTATTTACATGTTACATGTTTATATGACATTTCTCCTTATTTCTATGCTATTACAAGTTTTATTATTTTGCTACATTTTCATCTTATTTCTTTCTAACTTATTTCTAACTAAATATATACTTTTTATATAATGCTTTCTTATTTTCTATTTTTTTTAACTAGTACATTTCTTACATTGTTCGTCTTACTATTACATGCTACTGCTAATCTACTTAACTATCTAACATAGTTTTATTTGGTTACTGATACATGTCAGATTGTATATAAAGCGGAAGAGAAAAAAAATAATAAATAATAAAAAAATGCATGTTGAAGATTGTATAAAAAAATCGTACATGTCAGGTTGTATATAAAAAAATCATATAATTATGTCAGTTTGTATATTAAAAAAAAAAATCCCGGCCACCGTAGGAGTGCAGGCATACAGACGGCCAATAATAGGTGACTTGGCTTCCAATTATAGCCCGGTCGTGTTCCACCCGCACCTCAAAGAGATGTCGACATTCTGACGGGCCTCTAAGAGGGGCCCCCTAGAGGGCCAAAGCCTGCCGGGGTCGCGGAACTATCTTATCAGGTTACTGTAACCCTGGAACGTAAAGGGTTATTGCAGGAAATCCACGGTGAATTTTAGTCAGAGTAAGACAGCCCCTCCCGTCCCACCGTACGCGGAAGGATTTATTTGATGAAAAAAATGTATTTATAAAATTTAATTTAATTATTTATTTCCAAAAAAATCAAATATTTTTTTGATTATCTAATTGCCGGACTGATTATTTTTTTCCAGTCGAATACCCTATTATGAATCTCAATCCAAATATTAGAGAACTGGAGAACGGCATAGTTTTCCTTCTTTGGTTGCAAAATTTACAAGACTGCCTTAGAATGTATATCAACATACACAACATTATCTCTATCGTCTGCTCTTCTGGTAAAATGACCCCTCTCGTTCACACTCAGCCTCTCAACTATCCTGCCGTTATCAAATACAAACTCCGTCTTGTGGTCTCCAAAGGTGTTAGGAGCGGTTGTCATGGCAACGCATTTGTTAGTGAAGCCGGTTTCAAAGAGGTGATTGTTGTTTGCTAGTAGTTCAGTATCTGTGAAGAATGGTCTCGGTTCTTCACGAACAGGCTTGTTGATGCATTCGGAGTACGGTGGCGGCAGATCATTGGAGGCGGGAGCTGGACCTGTGAAAACGAGAGTGTTTTTATTTTTAAGAGATGTGGGCACTCAAACTCTGTCCTCTGTCTGTTTACCACTTTTTCAACCACACACACACTCAACACACATATACACACACACATACACGCATATACACATATATGACATACAATTAACTATTTTCTTTTCTCTTTTGTTACTAACATACTTGTATATTTATAACTAGCTTTTCCCAGCGGCTTTGCTCGCCCCCCCCCCCCTATTGCCTATGTCACTCAGGACCAAAGCAGCTTTCAAGTGGTAAAAGAATTTTTGAAATCGGACCAGTAGTTTTTGAGTTTATCCATTACAAACAAACAAACAAAATACAAAGTTTTCCTCTTTATAATATTATAGTGTAGATGATGATAAAACCGTTGGAACTTTGACTTTCAATAACTCCGTTACCGTACAGCGTACATGATGGATTTTATATATTCAGACCACAAACTTTCAAGCATTGGCCTTATGATTTCTTAATGGTCATGGCGAATGCAAAACGGATCGGAAATTGGGGTCGCTTAAACTCAAACGGCATATCGTTTGGGATCCTAGAAATAACAACTTCCTCACCTTCGAATTTTCCTTTGAGTATCGTCGCGTAAGTCACATTGTTCTTCAATTTACTTACCACCAAACGCGTTCTGTTGCACAGTTTTGGTTGGTTTATGTTTCAAAGCATGATTACTACGAAGCCAACCTTTGTTCGTAAATTGTGCGGTGGTAAGCCAGGCATATCCAAGGGGTTTTAATTCAATTGGAAAGTTGGTGGCTAAACGCAACTGACATTTTTTTTAGCGTTTTAAAATCATCATGTGAGTCCTCCCACCCAGGGCAGAGCGGGAGGGACTGTCAGACTCGAACTGATTAAAATCCACGGTGTCCTTCAATAGCCCTTTACGTTCCGGGGTCACGGTAAATCGTAAGTCCCGCGATCCCGGCAGGCTTTGGCCCTCTAAAGGGTGACCCCGTCATAATGCTACTCTTTGAGGCGCGCGTGGAACACAACGCGCCGTCGACCCGGGCATGGTCCAAGGTCGGACAGCGAGTCACCCATTACTCGCCACCCGCATGCCCGAGCCTATGGTGGCTGGAGATCGTCTGGCAACGTCCGTCACCGTAGGCGTCTACCACTGCGGCTGGGGTGGAGGAAGGACGCTGTCCTCTCCCTCACGCGGCGCGCCTCCTCCTTTCATAGCATGACTGCTTCACAGAAGGAGGCGACCGCTTCCCACTCCGTCTCGCATGGCCTCGACCAATGCCGGGCGCGAGAGGTCTCCGCCTGTCGCCGTTGTGAGGACACGGCGGTGCTCTGCCCAAGCGGAGCAGTCCTGCACCGAATGCTCCACCGTGTCCTCCGGGCGATCCTCGCAGTGGTGACACCCAGGCATTTTTGTATTGAATTTATGCAGTCCTACGTAGTACATTTTTTGGGTAGGTATTCAGTATTCACCGAAATACTTTTTTAGCATTGAAGACCGGTGGGCGCCGGGCGGCATGAACATTATTCTTCAAGTTTTCCTAGTACTTTTTGTTAAGATCCCTTACCTATTCAATTTCGGCACCAATACCTTCTTCGTGATCATGTTACTACGTTTTATGTCAAGTCTTCACGGAAACAGGATACAAATTTGATCGTCTTGGTGGCGGCATGGCATTGATAATTATGATAATATCGGCACAATAAGTTTAGAAACTCAATACAAACACATCAACTGGTCAATTGATGTTTTGATTGATTTTTTCGTGTTGCTGTCATTCTATGTCAACCACGTTTTATGTCACGTCTCACGGCAACGGGATAAAACAAAAAAAAAAAAAAAAACAAAACAAAAAAACAGTAAAAAGTATCCTATATGTTTCTCCTGGTTCTAAACTACCTCCCCACCAATTTTCAGCCAAATCGGTTCAGCCATTCTTGAGTTATAAATAGTGTAACTAACACGACTTTCTTTTATACAGGGTGTCCAGTAATGAATGGATAACCTTGAAATGGGTCATAGTAGAACTAAGGGCGATTCAGAAAAAAATACAAAAAAAAATCAATACCAAGTATTTCCTAAGATATGTCACTTTTAAGAATATTGATAATTTTTGGTACCCTACTTTACATTCTTGCACACCACGACCACAAATTGATGAATTCCATCATTTTTTTATTGATAAAATAATCTGCATTAACTGTGCTAATAGATGAGCAGTAAATAGTAACACTGCTACTAAACAGCTTTTTAAAAAATGAACTCGAATTAGTACTTTAGTGAAAAAATTGAGAAAAATTTTCATTAAGACAAAGTTTAAGCAACCATAGCATGAAAAAAACGTATGGCGACACAGGTGACCAATAATTTTAAAATAATATGCACGTAATGCAGATTTCAAAAAGGTATTACTTATCATTGTACCTAATCTGAATAATAAATTATTGCTAATTGAGTTTGAAAGGAGAGATAATTGCTGCTGAGAAAAGTTTGAAATATTCAGGTATTCCAGGTAAACCCCACACATTTTAAGAATTTCACCGAAGAAAAAAAAAGTCTCATCTTCTAGACGCTTCGAATGACACCTATTTCAAATCTGTTGGATACCTTCACCCACCTTCACCCAGGTTAGGTTAGGTAAGCCAATTTCTTTCCTTTCAAACACAAATAGCAATTATTCATTGTTTTCAATAGGTACAATGATGAATAATACCATTTTGAAATCTGCATTAAGTGCATTTCATTTTAAAATTATTGTTCACCTGGGTTGCCATACGTTTTTTTCGTCATTGTACCTATTGAAGATAATGAATAATTGCTATTTGTGTTTGAAAGGAGAGCAATTTGCTAACCTAACCTGGGTGAAGGTATCCAACAGATTTGATATAGGTGTCATTCGAAGCATCTAGAAGATGAGACTTTTTTTTACTTCGGTGAAATTCTTAAAATGTATGGGGTTTACCTGGAATACCTAAATGTTTCAAACTTTTCTCAGCAGTAATTTTCTCTCCTTTCAAACACAATTAGCAATAATTCATTATTTACATTACGTACAATGATAAGTAATACCTTTTTGAAATCTGCATTACGTGCATATTATTTTAAAATTATTGGTCACCTGTATCGCCATACGTTTTTTTCATGCTATGGTTGCTTAAACTTTGTCATAACGAAATTTTTTCTCATTTTTTTCACTAAAGCTCTAATTCGAGTTAATTTTTTGAAAAGCCGTGTATTAACAGTGTTACTATTTATTGCTCATCTATCAGCTCAGTTAATGTAGATTATTTTAACAATAAAAAAATGGTGGATTTCATCAATTTGTGGTCGCGGTGTGCAAGAATGTAAAGTAGGGTACCAAAAATTATCAAAATTTTTAAAAGTGACATATCTTAGGAAATACTCGGTATTGATTTTTTTTTGGATTTTTTTCTGAATCGCCTTTTGTTCTACTATGAGCCATTCCAAGGTTATCCATTCTTTACTGGACACCCTGTATATATAGATGTAAGGGAATGAGCGGAGCCTTCAACTACAAGCATTTCTTTGCCTAAATGGAGACTCCTCGATATGCAATGTAAGCCCAAATGGTGGCCAGGGTGATGCTAACTCGCTCGCTCATCTTTCAATGGAAACTACGCATCAAGGAACAAACACTTCCTTTGAGCATTCGCTCGGTATTTGAGATGCTCGGTGGTCGTCGGATCTTTTTAACGAACATGGAGTGAACGCAACAGTACGGACGAACATTATTCTCTGCGAACATACAAGCTTTTGCCCAGAACAAACATTCGTTCAGCTATCATAGTGAAAACTAGTACAAGTTGCTTTCAGTGAACACTGGCAAAAGAGCAAACATTGCTCTGATCAAAATTCAGATAAATCCGATAAATCAATATTTGCTTGGCAGCAAAGTGGAAAGACGCGGCGAAAAGCTTGCTTAAGGCACTTTATACAGGATGACTTTTTTACCACCGTCCAAAATTTTTCTAGGCATAAGGTATCAATCACTAACCCCATTTTTGAAAAAAAATCGATACGTAAAATTTTCATATTAAATCATTTTCTCATAAGAATTATCCGCTCTGCGTGGTCACCAAGCTAAACGTTAATAATACTACACTTGCCGGCGCATGAAACGGGTAGAGCGCACCCCGCTTACCCCCCGCCCCGCCCCGCTACACCTGAGCGACACATCACAGCGCGGTGTACAGATTCATCAACCTTTTAAAGATAACTCTGTAACATGATATCTCAATATTTTTGTATTGAGTGATACAAAAAGAAAAAAACACGTATTCAATGATTCTCGCCAAAGATTAATATTTCAAAATTTGGATGGTGACTAAAAAATCACCTGTAAATACCTACATAATATGACCTTCATATGACATATTATAATATCATGACAATGATATAAAAGTTGAAAGGGAAGTAGGTATAAATAATGTAAAGTGAGAGGGTGACAGAAGAACAAATGAAAAGTATGAGATGAGGTGAGACAGATCATATGAATGAAGATGGGACATTGATAAGGTAAGAACTTGGTGATAAACCTGCTTGTCCTGGCGGCCTCATGTCTGTCTTCAAGCGTTGTTGAACTGCTCCCGCACCAAGGACGACAGTCCGCGGAACTGTTCCTGAAGAGTTAGGTGACATAAGGTGAGTCGAAAATCAGAAAAGATCATTGCTCGTGTTGTGGGGTTGCTACTCACCGCAGTGCGACTTTGAACTATTAGAACTACCAAGAATTAGGAGCCCCGCAAAGCGGAGCTCCGTGGACCTTTTTCTTCTAGACTAGACTATTTTATGTAGTTGTCGACTAAAAATAATTAAAAATTAGAAACCGTAGCCTCAAATCAAATCAAATCAAAATAGCTTTATTGATTCCATGCACAAGATATACAATTAGAAAATTAAATTAAAATTAAAAATAATCAATTAAGGATAATCACACAAATTCAAGCTTAAAAAAAAAAACATTAAAAATAAATAAATTAAAATAATCAGTGAATTTGACAATTGTTAGGAATAGTAATTAATAGTATTAGTAAAATTCATTTCTACAAGCCTACGGTAATATAATAATAAATAATTTAATAGGTATTAAGTCAAACAATAATTAAGTATGCCCCCTACAAGTCTAACTTCACGTCCGGCCGTAACACCTAGGCCACGTGGGGGGCGGACATCAGCGCTTTATAGCAAAAAATACTCACTGATGACAAACGAAGCACTAGCACTACCTTCATAATGGAGAGAATTAATAATAGTACACGTATAGGGCCGCTGCCCGGGGGTGAGCGCCGGGGCACGTCTGGAGCTGACGCTGGACGTGACAGCATACGGGCCGTCAGCGGCTCTCTGCTGAACAGGCGGGCGGGAGTCGGGGAACCCGAAGATATTACAGCCGAACAACGGGGTGGGGTAGAAACAGATGATGCTTTGCAAAGTGGGGCTTCCACGCCTATTGAACACTCTGCCGGCTCATCTGGGGAGACCATTCAAGAAATTAATGCAGATAGAAGGAGAAAATGGTCGACAGAGGAATTGAGTTCTTCAAAGCAAAATCCGAAGGACCTGGTTATATTAACAGATTATACACATTATTTAGAGACAGAAATCCTAACAATCCAAAGATACACAAATTTAACGGCAATACACTATCAAACCAGGCACGTAGAATAATAAACCAAAATGTATTATCGCATGAACTACTCAACCGCATAAGAGATGAAGCTGAGGGAAGGTTAATAGAAAACACTGAAAACACAAATGACACGACAGAACTAAACTTAGCAATAGACCAGTTCAATACACAACATAACATAAGGGATACAATAGAAACAAATTCAGTAACTTGCACTTCTCAAACACAAAATAATTCGAACACAAACACACAACCTACACTGGAGCAAACAGAATTAATAGACCAACTTACTAGAAATATTATAGTTACTGAAGATCAAGATCCATTAATATTGAACTTTTTACAAGTATTAGCTGAAACTAGAGAAACTCTAATAAAAGACAGACACTCATTACCCAAAGCAAAAATAAATAGGCACTTTATACAAAACCTACATAAACTCAACAATTATTTACCAAATTTATTAGTAACTGCAGATACACTTAGAGAATTAAATAATGTTATTTATGCTACTGCCAAAACATTAATATTGAACAATAAGCAAATACCGTTTATACCTAAAAATACAATTAAATCAAAAACAGAGCCACCTTGGAAGAAAAGAATAAAAAATAGAATAGAAATAATTAGAAAAGAAATAGGTCAGATTGTAGAAATAGGAAGAGGCATAAATACTCGTAGAATGAACAATATAAAAACTAAGTTATACAGTAAATACAATATACAAAGTGAAAATGAACGAAATAACACCGAAGAGATATTGAAGCAAAAGATTAAAGCACTAGCTGGTAGAATAAAAAGGTATGAGGAAATAAGCAATAGAAGAGAACAAAATAGGTTATTTTATGAAAATGAACACAGATTATATAGAAGCTTAGGTAAATCTAGCACCACTAACGACATAAAGCTACCCAGTAAAGATAGTGTAGAAGAATTTTGGAAGTCGATACTGTCTAAGCCCATGCAATACAATAAAGACGCAAAGTGGATAGAGGAAATAGAAGTTTCATCAGACGAGATAATCACAGAAGAATCACAAGAAATTACAGAAGAGCAAGTTAAAACAGCCATTAGGAAATTGCATAACTGGAAGACACCAGGAATTGACAAAATACATAATTATTATCTAAAATATCTCACTACTACACATAAATATTTAGCTTCAGTATTCACAAATATTATAGGGGGCAGGGAGCAATTAGAAGAATGGTTTACTACAGGACAGGTTATTTTAATTCCAAAGAATGAAAACACTGAAAATCCTAAAAACTGGAGACCAATAGCTTGTTTACCTAGCATTTACAAATTATTAACATCTGTACTAGCCAACCAACTGTATAAACATTGTCAGGAGAACAACATCATGGCGATAGAACAGAGAGGGTGCCGACGCGGAGCCCGAGGTTGTAAGGATCACCTCATGGTCAACAAGGCGATTTTAGAGGACGCACATCAGAACCAAAAGGATTTGAGCATGGCATGGATAGATTATCAAAAGGCATTCGATAGTGTGTCCCACGAATGGCTTCTGAGAATCTTAGATATCTACAAATGTCCACCCATGATCAAGGCTTTCCTTAAAATGTCTATGCCCACATGGAAAGTAATCATGTCAGCTCGCGGAACCAATGAGTCTTTAACAACTGAACCGATTTCCATCAAACGTGGCATATTCCAGGGAGACTCTCTGTCGCCGTTGTTGTTCTGTCTGGCAATTAATCCAGTCTCATTTATTTTAAGCAAATATGAAATGAAAGGGTACAAACTTAAAGACAGCTACTGGGTCAATCATTTATTGTACATGGATGACTTGAAGATATACGCCAACAATAAAAATAATTTAAAAACTTTACTAGATAGTGTAGAAATATTCACAAAAGACATAGGTATGAGTTTCAGTTTGAATAAATGTAATACAATACACATTAAATCAGGATGTAGAAAAAATACAATAGGAGAAGGACATATACTACTAAACGGAGAAGCATTTGAACAACTAGGAATAGATAGTACATATAAATATTTAGGAATACACGAATCAGGAAAAATAGAACATAGCAAGATTAGGGAACAGGTTACTAAAGAATATTTTAAGAGGACTAAAAACCTACTGCATACACATTTGAATTCGCGAAATATCATTAAAGGCATAAATACCTATGCAATACCAGTTCTATTGTACTCATTTGGAATAATTAATTACAAGAATAGTGATCTAAAATCAATAGATACAAAAACCAGGAAATTATTATCAATTAACAAAGCACACCGACAAAAAGCAGATATAGAAAGATTGTACTTACCTATAATAGAGGGGGGTAGGGGGTTAATTAATGTAGAAGATATGTATAAAACACAAGTACTTAAATATAAACAGTATTTAGAAACAGAATATGACGATTTAATTAAAATTATAGTACAGCATGCAGGGAATAGAAAGAGAACTACAACTACCACAAAATAATATATTTACCGATACTGAAATTAAAAAAGCAATAGTCAAGAAGCATAATGATAAATGGCGCAATAAGCAACTACATGGACAGTTTCCGAAAGCAGTTTTGGATCAAACTAACATAGATAAAGAAAACTCGTTTAAATGGACAAAGAAACAACAAATATCACCCTCCATAGAATCAGCAATATTCGCCATACAGGACCAAGCTGTTATGACACGCCAGCATCAGCGCGACATTTTAAAAGAAAACATTGATGGTAAATGCCGCCTATGCGAAAGCAAGGATGAAACCACCCAACATATTATATCGGGGTGCGAAAAGTTAGCAGGCGCCTACTATGTTAAGCGACATAATAGCTTGGTTCAGTATGTACATTGGTGTCTGGCAAAGAAACATAACTTTGAGGTATCGAATCTATGGTGGAAAGAAGCATTGACACAAGTTAGAGAAAATGAACAGGCTAAACTCATGTGGGAAATACCGATACAGACAGATGTTACTGTAACGCACAATAGACCAGACTTGATATATGTAGATAAAACCAATAATATAACCCACTTGATAGACATTTATGTACCTTCAGATTACAATATAGGAGCCAAAGAAATAGAAAAGCTAAGCAAATACCACTTACTAAAGACCGAGGTTCGACGCCTATGGGGCACGCAAACCACTGTGATCCCAATAGTAGTGGGAGCGACCGGAATAGTAAGCAAAAGCTTACAAAGATACATAGACCAATTAAACACAACAATAGATATAACAATTTTGCAAAAACAAGCAGCCATACACACAACTATCATACTAAATAAAGTAATGGGAAACACAGTGTTTGTGAACAGCGCATCAAACTCACAGGAGCCCACGCCAGACACACAGCAAACATCACACACGTCATTAGCAGGCACACAACAAACATCACTCGTAATAACCTCACAGCAATCATCTATCACACAGCATTCATCTACCTTATATACATCAAACACACAAAATCAACCAACAACTAGCACAAGCAATAGACGAAGAAGAGGAAGAAGAAACAGGTAGTGGGGAAATGGATATCTTTTTTCTTGCGGGATGCGGGACGGGATATCTATTCAACCGACCGACACAAGGTCGAGAATCGGAAGACCGAAAAGAATACAATAATTAAGTGTAATTAAGTTCCATGCATGGACCCCTCTCGGGTAAAAGCCTCCTCCAAAGAGTGCCAGATGTCTCTGTCTTGTGCTCTTTCAGTCCAATTTTTGCCCGCAATTGCCTTTATTTCATCTTGCCACCTGGAGCATGGTCGCCCTCTGCCTCTGGTTCCCTGTGGTCCCTTCCATGTCGTTATTTTTAGTGTCCATCTTTCGTCAGTGAACCTTGCTAAATGACCAGCCCATTTCCATTTCAGTCTCTGAGCGAAGATTATTGCATCATGAACCTTGGTTCTATTACGTATGTCCGTGGCTTTTAATCTGTCTCTTAAGGTGACTCCCAGACAACTTCTCTCCATTGCTCTCTGGGTGGCTTGGATTTTCATCTTCGTTTTATTATCGAATATCCATGTTTGGCAGCCGTAGGTTAGACATGGTAGTATGGCTGAGTCCATAACGATTGTCTTCAGTTTCACTGGGAGCTGAGATTTTAGGATCTCCTTGTGGCCCCAGAACTTCCTCCATGTTGAGGCTATTCGTCTGTCTACTTCTTCTAAATTTCTTGTCATTCTAAATGATAGTTGTTTCCCCAGATATATATATTCCTGTACATATTCCAATGGCTCATTGTTTACTAAAATGGGTATCTTTTTGTTGTTGGTCATGATTTTGGTTTTGCTTAAGTTCATCTCCAACCCCACCCTTTTGCTTGCATTTACCAGATCATGTATCATGATGTTTAGTTTTTCAGGGTTTTCTGATAACAGAACAATATCATCTGCAAACCTTAGATGACTCATGAACCTTCCGTCTATGTTGATACCCTGTGTTGACCAAGGTAGATCTTTCATTGTATTTTGCAATACCGCTATAAATAATTTTGGTGAAAGTGGGTCCCCCTGTCTTACTCCTCGCTTGATTTGTATGCATTCGCCTGTCTTCTCTAATCTGACTCTACTAGTGCTTTTGCTATAGATGTCTTTCAAAATGTTTATATATCTGTTATCTATATTTTGATAAGTAAGCGCCTCCCAGATGCTATTGTGTGAAATAGAATCGAAGGCCTTTTTATAATCGATGAATGCTAAATATAGCGGTCTGCGAAACTCAACATATTTTTCAATTACCTGTTCTATTGCATGGATGTGGTCGATAGTGCTGAAGCCGATCTGAAACCTGCTTGTTCGAAGGGTTGATGGTTATCGATGTCGAAAGAAATTCTTTTCAGCAAACACGATACAAACAGCTTATACAGACACGGCATGAGACTTATGGATCGGTAGTTTCCTACGTCGGCCGGATTTCCTTTTTTGTAGAGTAGAATAATTTCTGATTTCGTCCAGTCCTCTGGAACTTGCTCTTCAATAAGGATTTTATTAAATAGACATGTCAGTGGATCCAGCAGTAATGTCTTAGCGTATTTAATATGTTCGTTCCTAATACCATCCGGTCCTGGAGATTTCTCTTGCTTCAGTTTCAGTATGTTCTCGAGGACCTCGGATTTATTAAACATTTCGATGTTGGACTGTGTGGTATAAGCCTTGCTGTATGTCTGTACTGAGTCTGGTTGTTCATATAGTTTAGCGTAGAAATCAGTTGCCATGTTAATAATTTCCGCGCGCGATTTACTTAGATTTTGTCCAGATTGTAAGAATGGAATCCAGGTTTTTGAGTTATTCAGTTCTTTAAACGCTTTTTTAGCACTTCTTGAGGTTTCTAGGTGTCTGCGTATTGTGTTTGTTCTGTACGTGTCGTAGCATTTTTTTATAACTTTATTTGTTCTTTTGTACAGCTCTTTCAGCATCTCTTTGTCTTCTTTGCTCAGTTTGGCTTTGCTTTGTAATGAGCTTCTTTGTTTCATGAGTTCCTTAGCCTCTTCAGTTAAAATATTTTGTCTTGGTTTTCCATTTTTGTTTTTTAGGCTGTCTTTTATACAGTTCTCAATTAGATGGGAGTATTGGTCGACTGTGCATTCTTCGTGTGATATAGGTAAATTTTGTAGATGGTCATTAAGATGTTTGACATAGGTTCTTTGCTCTTCCACTGTTTTCAGAGTGGGTTGTTGTTTGTTAAAGTTTCGTCGGCTTCTTTTTGTTGTTAGGTTTAGAGTAGCTCTGATTGGTCTGTGGTCTGATCCAAATTTAAAGGTGGTCAGCACTTCATATTTGGAGAATAGGTGCGGTGTTGTTGTCATCATATAGTCTATTTCATTTCTCGTTTTCTTATCTGGAGAGACCCAAGTCCATCTATTTTTGTTTTTTAATTGATATTCGGTATTTAATATTTTTAAGTTGTGTTCATAAGCATACTGGATCAATCTATCACCTTGTTTACTTCTTTTTCCAGAGCCGTATTTTCCAGCCACCTTGTTTTCATAAGGCATTGCTTTTCCTATCTGAGCATTGAAGTCGCCCATTGAAATTATATTTTTTGTGGAAATCATTTGGTGAGCAGATGTTAGGTCTTTGTGAAAGTTCTCTAATTCCGCCTGCGTGGAGCTTTCCGTTGGAGAATATGCCTGTATGATTGCGAAGGGTTTCTTTTCAAATTCTATTTCCAATATACAGATTCTATCTGATATGCCTGTAAAGTTTACAATATTTTCTTTGTGTTCTTTTTTGACTAGAAATCCCACACCGTACAGACCTTTTGTTTGTCCTATGTAATACATAATATAATCTTTATCTTCTATTATTTGTTCCCTATACCGACGAATTTCGCATAAGCCGAGCACGTCACATTTTATTTTTTGTAATGCTGTTTTTAATTCAATAAGTTTTTCTGTTGAAGATAAAGTTCTGACATTGTAAGAGCAGATGTATATAGCTTTTTTCTTATGTTCTATTCTCTTTGGAGGGTCGTGGTCGATCTCTCCCGCGGTGACCGGCCGTACTGGGAGATAAAGATGAGAGGTAAGTAATGGTTTCGACTGTCGTTGCTATATTATATTGTGCTGGGATGACATCGCTTGGTTTTCAGGGATTACTGTCTGAGTGTAAATTAGTTTTGGTTTTTGAATAATGTAATCTCTCATATTGGTAGCTTTATTTTTCTTCGATGGTTGTTTGTCATCGTGTTGAGTTTTTTGACCACCAAAATGTGATGTTTCTGGAGACTCAGATAGGTTCCTTTTGTTTGGTTGGGTGCGCTTGTTGTTACTTATAACTATTAGTTTATCATATTTAATGAACGCTGTATTGCCTGCCTCTTTTTCTTTCTTCAGTTCAACTTGCAGTTCCTTGCTTTTTTTTTAAGACATCTATGGGGTAGTCTTCATTTATGGACCGTAGCCTCAATAATTAATAAATACCCATTTGATAAATCGTTTATTCGAGCGTTTGTCGTTGCGTTTGGCGATGGAAGGTAGTTTCGCAATAAATTCTTTTCGAACTATCGATCAGCTGATCTTCTATTAATTGAACATAATATTGTATGACTCTCAAAGTTAAGTTACGGACTCTCGTAAAGTAGTTTCTCCCCAAGTTTGTGTCATTTGACAAAACAGTGTATGAATGGAATCTGTCCTTATTCTCGGGTTTTAATCAAACAATAATACATCTATCACAACGATAACTCGATATAGCAGTATAATTACAGTTTTTTTTTAACATTGCCCCACACTAGGAATTTCTCCTGTATTGTGGGTGCGTTTACAAACATAGGTACCGGGTGTAAGAAGACACTTAACAAAGCCGAAAGCCACGTACATATTCTACCCATTATTTGGATCATTTTTTTCCTTTCGACCATACCTGGGACTCCACGGGTTCTCGAGATAATATTGAAGGTCAAAGTTGCATTTTTTAAAAACTTTTTTTTACGAAAACGAATTCTAAGTACCTATTATTAGGTACAAAACTTTTTTCCAAACAAACATTACCTGAATTTTCGATTTTTCTAAAAAAATTACGCACGCACGTCGATACGTTCTTATCACAGCGCGTTCCAGCATAGGCGCGCTTGTGTGTGTCAAGCCGCCCGCCTACGCACACGACGACACGAAACCCGTTTGCTTTACATTGCGCGCAATATAATTTTTTTTTTGATACCTAAAAATTAAAGTCGGTTCCCAGCGATAATTTAGTAGTGGAGTATTTGATAAGTAAATACATAAGTAGGTATATTAATTAGAACCAACTTTTGTGTGAGTTTTCCTGGAATATAAATAGGTACCTTCTTTCCTATCAACGCTTTGACGTCATAGTCCTAAAAATAACCAGTTTTCCTTAATTAAATGAACCACATCCATGTTACGAACATTTTACTGTGGAACTTATTAGGCATAATTTATTGTGTCCAATGACGAAACAATAAATTATGTTTTCAGTATATTATTATTACGAAGTTCAACCAACGATTGAATATCGCCTCACATAAATCTAAGGTACTCCGGGCAAGTGGCCAGGGGGTCTAATCTCTAAGCACTAAACCCGTGGTTTTGGCCTTAGTTTCTGGCGTTTTGACAACGAGCTCTAATTAATCAATTAATCCAATATATAAAGTTCTCGTGTCACAGTGTTAGTTACCGTACTCCTCTGAAACTGCTTGACCGATTTTTATGAAATTTTAAATGCATGTTCAGAAGCTCAGGTCTGAGAATCGGCTACTATCTATTTTTCATAGTCCTAAGTAATAAGGGTTATCCACCCCCAACATTTTTTTGAACTAGAAATAATTTATATGGCAAAACAACGTTTGCCTACCACTCTACGACCTACGTAAAATACGTGGTACTAGTTTTTTTTAAGCAATTTGATGCAGGTAATGATTCATGAGCAGTGGTGGCAACTGGGCCAACTGGTGAGCAGTGGTGGCCCAGTGGTATCGGCCTCGACTTACGAGTTGTAGGTCGTGGGCTACCAATCCGCACTGGGCCCGCGTGGTAGATTATGGCCCTCTCCCTCTCACAGAGAGGAGGCCTGTGTCCCAGCAGTGGGAACATTTATAGGCTGATGATGAATGATTTGATGTATAGACACTAGAGCCGCGTCAAAAAGACTTCAGTAATGGCACTAAGTATTATCCGTCCGCTAACATTTTGACGTTAGTTACGTTCGTACCTACCTACCTACATCCGTATCCGTACCCGTTTCTTCGTTCACTGACTTAGAAAGTTGACCAATACGATACCAAAATGTAGTAAAGCAGGCTTGTGAAGCCTCATCGTCTTAGTTCTCGCGGCCTCCAATCAGCTAAAGACGACCCTGTGTCTTCATGAGTGTTTTAGTTCTTAGAAGAAGAAGGGCAAGGGCCTGTAGCCTTGTTACAAACGATAGACGCAAACGCTGAGTAGGCTTTAATAGATTTTCAACATTATAGACTTGGATATAAAGTTAAAGATCTATTGAAGATTTCATAACGTTATAGTCCGTCGCTAACGCTTATTTTAGGCTCTAGGGTATAAAGTTGAAAATCTATTGGAGAGTACTGAGCGTTTACGATTATCGTTTGCGCCATGACTAGGGGGGCAGGTCTGCCTCCAACATACCTGGTTGAGTCTTCTTGGTCTTCCTGATAGCAACACAGGCCATGAGAAGCAGCAACAAGAGAAATCCTACGCCGCAACCCATTGCAATAAACACGTCGCTTGTGTGTGCAGACGAAACTTGTGTTGACGACTGTAAATTCAAATAATTTTAGGAACTTCTATGTTTTTTTAGCGTGTGGTAAAATCATAAATGAGTCCTCCCACCCAGGGCAGGGCAGGAGGGACTGTCAGACTTGTACTGAATAAAATCAACGGTGTCCTTAATAGCCCTTTACTTCTAATTTTTACCTACAACCTTTAATATTCAGATTGAAATAATAAACACTGCTAAAAGAAGATATGGTAAGGCCTAGTGGGACCCTACCACCAATAAGTAGTAAGGTTGCTGGTTCGTTTCACAAAAACTTTAAAAAATATATTAATCCGACTATTTACTTGATTCAGACAACAATGATCTTATTGTGTTAATTATTTTATTACAAAAATCTCATATTCTAGTGTTATCATGTGGGCAACTCGATGCCCGACCATGGGCCATGCCCGGGTCGACGGCGCGTTGTGTTCCACGCGCGCCTCATACAGTATCAGCTACAGCACAATGACGGGGCCCCCCTTAGAAGGTCAAAGCCAAAGCCTGGGACTAACGAATTACCGTGACCCCGAAACGTAAAGGGCTATGAGAAGACATCGTGGATTTTAGTCAGTACAAGTCTAATAATCTTTCCCATGGGTGGGAGACTCATTTGATGATAATACCACAAAAAAAATCATGAACAGTACCGTATAGTGAGTATTCTCAAATACCCTGAAATCGTCGTTGTTGTTGACGTCGATTCGCGAATGGCCGAATTCCAGGACGGGCGGTGTCTTGAACGGTGTCGATGGGTCAAGGTGTTCAGTGTGCAGGGACTTCTTTATTTCGGTTATTAAATCGGGCAGTGTAAAAGGCTGCTGCTGCAGGGATGGCTGCCAGATCTGGTTGTGTTCATTTTTGAAATGGTTTTTCAGGTTGAACGGGAAAGAGTTGTCAAACAACGGCGGGGATGGAAAGTCTGCGTCTTTTGGTCCGCCATCATTCAGTGACAGTTTCGAACTAAAAACAAAAGTACAAAATATTGCAGTTTTTGTTACTACACTACACTGTAAAATAACAACACATAATACTTAGTACTCGCTGCATGTAAAATACTGATATTCAGCTACATCTGGTTAGACTGGAAGCCGACCACAATATATACACCGTGTTCTTCACGTTATCCATAAACTTTAGCAAATACTTCTATGGCTTTTACAAATCAAATCCAACAAAGGAAGTAGTACTTAAAAAGGCTTCGTTACAAAGATATTTGTAATTTCATTTAACAAAATTTAATTGAGCTATGCAGTGAGAAAGTATCTTAATTTGGCCTATGTTGCCGCTTAGTGCAATTAAAATGATAAATCTATCAAATACTATTTGCATTTCATTTGTTTCAGCCCGCCAAATGTTATGAATGAAAATACGACGTTGCCAATTCGGATAAAGAGGCATGCATATCGGGTTATTTACGTCTAGGTATTTAGTTTGTATGAAAATTAACAAAAAATAAGAATTTATTAATGTGTCCATAATGAAAAATGCTTACTTCCGTGGTTTGAACATCTGGTCGAAGTTTATGTATATCGTCCGGAACACGGTGTATAGTTGGGAAAAGGCTAGGCACATGCTAGGCAGATTCTGATGATGATTATTACTACACTACCTTATAGAATGTTAGGTTTCAGGGTCCCGTACGCAAAGGGTTAAACGGGACCCTATAGAACTCCGATCGCTGTCCGTCTGAGCTTGACTGTACTGGCTGTGCTCTCAGAAACCGTGATAGAGACCGAGAGAGAAATTTTCACAGATAGGTAATGTATTTCAGTTGCAACAACAAATACTAATAGACTGCAGGCCCATGTCCAAATTAGATGGGTCATAAGAACCACCAGGTGAGGTATGTAGGACGATATAAGAGCGTAAAATAATAAGATTCAGCACTATGCCGTCACTTGTAAGCTGTCCAACTGAGTGCTGGTGAGAATTCAAAAGTGCAGGTAGAGTCCACCATCATACTAGATCGAATCATAGATCCATGAAAAATAATAAGAGGCGCGCAGTGTCGTATTTTGGTTTTCTGACAATTTCATTCTGTACGGCATCAGTTTCATACTGTTTCAATACAGCTTCTAATCCATTATTCCGCAACGCCGTACAAAAAACATGCAACAAGGATAGGAACCCCCGGATCACGGAAAAAGAGGGAATTGGACAGCTTACAAGTGACGGCATAGTGCTGAATCTTATTATTTACCAGCCAAGTACAAGTCCGACTTGCACTTGGCCGGTTTTAGTCTCTTCGTACACAAGTCGACGCAAGTCTCCGATACCCACAGAAATATCGATACCTTACGACTTTGGTATCCAGGCGACTATCGCAATATAATTCCATAGAGGTTCATACATAGGCACGCTTCTATGAATGCCAGTCTTGAATTATCGGGGACTTGCGTCGTCTTATATGTAGGAAAGGGCTTATTCTAGAAGGCAAGCAGTTATAGAACACGTCTCAGTGGTATGTGATCACTGACGTGGCGGTGTAAGGCCTTTGTTCAGCAGTCGATATCTCCCAGCTGATGATGATGATGATAGTGTTAGAGGCTACATCAATTTCAAAACATGATCAAAATAGGGTAGATTTGATTGAAAAATTCTAATTAGTCCGTCATCATCGCCTTTTCCCAACTATATTGAGGTCAGCTTCCAGTCGAACCATGCAGATGTAGCTAAAAATGGAACTGCTTGTTTATCTCTTAAAAGTAATGAAATCTAGACAAAGTCGTGCCAAGTCTAAGGTTCCTCGGGCACGCCGCAATCGCGGCGGTAAGACCCCTCTTTGAGGAGTGGCTGGATAGGCGTCACGGCGTCCTGACCTACCGCATGACGCAGGTCCTCACCGGACACGGCAGTTTCGGGAGGTACCTGTGTCTAAGGAGAAAGGAGGAAACGCCTGGGTGTCACCACTGCGAAGATCGCCCGGAGGACACAGTAGAGCATACGGTGCAAGACTGCCCCGCTTGGGCAGAGCACCGACGTGTCCTCACGGCGGCGATAGGCGGAGACCTCTCGCGCCCGGCATTGGTCGCGGCCATGCTGCGGGGCGAGACGGAGTGGGAAGCGGTCGCCTCCTTCTGCGAAGCAGTCATGCTCGCGAAGGAGGAGGCGGGCCGCGTGAGGGAGTGTCCGCCACCACCCCACCCGCAGTGGTGGACGCACACGGCGACGGACGTCGCAAGACGATCTCCGGCCACCGTAGGCGCGGGCATGCGGGCGGCGAGTAAAGGGCACCTCGCTGCCCGACCATGGACCATGCCCGGGTCGACGGCGCGTTGTGTTCCACGCGCGCCTCAAAGAGCGTCAGCATAATGACGGGGCCCCCTCTCTAGAGGGCCAAAGCCTGCCGGGGTCGCGGGACTTATCTCATTACCGTGAACCTGGAACATAAAGGGCTATCGAAGGACACCGTGGATTTTAGTCAGTACAAGTCTGACAGTCCCTCCCGCCCTGCCCGGGGTGGGAGGACTCATTTGATGATTTTACCACGAAAAAAAAAAAAAAGTCTAAGGTTCCTTACTGCGAGTTCTATATTTTTACAGTTAATGTTGTGTGACTTAGCCGTTGAAGGGTACACAAGGGTACAAAACCAGGTGCTCCATGACACTGTTGCACCAACCTGTCGCCAGAACCGCTACCCACTGACGAAGGTAGTTACAACAGATATAACATTACGTGTAAATAAAATTGACTTGTACCCACTAACGTATAAAGAATGTGCAACGGCCAAGTCACACAACATTAACTATATAGTAATATAGAAATCGCAGTAAGGAACCTTAGACTTGGCACGACTTTGTCTAGATTTCATTACTTTTTACAGATAAACAAGCAGCTCCATCGAGACTTGGTTAGTTTTTACAGAATGTTTTTATTGGGATCAGTATTTTACATGGAGAGACTGCCTAACTGACCTCCACAACCCAGTAACTGGGTAATACGATACCCCGTGGTAAGACACTAGCTGTCGGACTAATTAAATCTGTAATTAATTGGTGTTTTCAAATTGCCTATCAGTATCACTGTTAAATGAATTATCTAATTTGCTTACTGTATATTTCTGCTGTCTCCCTCGCCACTAAAGCGGCTGATCGTCATCGTCATCGTCATGATCGCACGACCGTATTAACACACGACCACACAATACAACGAGCTACACAATACAATGAGCTACACTCTAGCTCGCCTACTTCATGATTAAGTGTTAAAATATACATAATTATGAATTTGTTATTCTTATGTTTTTCCTTCCTTGAATGTATTCAGTGTTGTAGGTTTTTTCAGGAATACTTGAGTGAATTTCTGATAATAATAACCTGATAACTACATCTATGTTGCCGTAATAAAACGAAAGAGAAGTTAAATATAATTTATTAAAAATCGTATGTACGAGGAGTACTTATGTTACAACGGTCGTGTATGATACCTATCGTCGCTACGGTGCGCTCTCAGGGAACTACAAAATTACAAAATAGCGTAAGTCTGGTACACACTATTTGCAACATGACATGCAATACAACGTTCAGATGTCGCTACGAACATTTTCACGATCTTTCTAGTGGGGTTTGTCTCCACGGATCCCGGTATCAGATTGAATTCGCCACTGATCACGGCGAGTTGTTTCCACCGATACCGTGATCCGTTTCCAACAAAACAAAAAAAATCTGATCTCGGTGTGCAGAGACAAGAAATAGAGCAAAATATTTTTCTAATTAGATTTTATTTTTATTAATTTAAACTGATCTCGGTGTGTACCGAGATCTGTTTCCAAATATAATATAATTTTTATCTTGTAGCCACAGATACCGTGATCGGTGGCTACAATCTTTTTTTTTGTTTTGTTGGAAACGGATCACGGTATCGGTGGAAACAACTCGCCGTGATCCGTGGCGAATTCAATCTGATACCGGGATCCGTGGAGACAAACCCTTCTAGTGAACGCTCTAATCGATGGTCGTTAAAATTTTTCTCTTCATAAAAATGACAGATTTTACAGTCGTTTCGGCAAAAAACTCGCCAGAACGCTCGTTAGAATGCTCGCTGAAACTCTCTCGTTTGTTTTTCTGTCATGTAACATTCGCAAGAATGCTCATTTCAAGTGAACGCTCAAGTTTATCAGCGCCTTTAAAAACAACTGCGAGCACGCTTAGTGACAGGCCATGAGGAACATGTTTTTTTTTAAATGAGTCCTCCCACCCCGGGCAGCGCGGGATTTATCAGACTTGTACTGACTAAAATCCACGGTGTCCTTCAATAGCCCTTTATGTTCCGAGGTCACGGTAATGAGATAAGTTCCGCGACCCTGACAGGCTTTGGCCCTCTAGAGGGGGGGCCCCGTCATCATGCTAACTCTTCTCCGTCGTCTACCACTGCGGCTGGGGTGGAGGGAGGACGCTATACTCTCCCTCACGCGGCCCGCCTCCTCCTTTGCGAGCATAATTACTTCGCAGAAGGAGGCGACCGCTTCCAACTCCGTCTCGCCCCGCAGCATGGCCGCGACCAATGCCGGGCGCGAGAGGTCTCCGCCTATCGCCGTCGTGAGGACACGTCGGTGCTCTGCCCAAGCGGGGCAGTCCTGCACCGTATGAGAAAGATGTTGCATTGCGTTTCATGTTGCATATAATCTGTGCCAGGTTTTATAGAGTTACAGCTAGTCTACGGCTTGTCTTTGGTAAACCATCATCTATGTCACGAACCTACCTACGTATAGTGCGGTTCAACTAAGAAGGATAGTGTCTATGGTCAACAGTCACTTGATAATAACGTTTAGCAATGAAATTCTCTGTGCTAATTAATTTAATAATAGTGTATATTGTCTTTATCATCTCGTTAGACTTATTTTCAAATTAAAATTGTATAATCAAAATCGTACAAGTGTTAATAATGGGTGCATGACGTTACAATATGGTGTCATCAACATCCTTCTTAGTTGAAACGCATTATATTGTTAATGAGGAAACTATATAATGTTAATAATTATAATGGGTTTGGTGCAAACCTTACAAGGCACTTACAAACAATATAGTAGGTATTACAAAATGGAAAATATCGAGACTTTACATAAGATGGTGTAACCTTTGCACAACTTTATAATGGTAAACATTTTTAAGCGAATTCATCATAGATGTGTTTGTTGAGACCTTAACAGAACCACATAAAATAACAGATAATGCGTAAACAGTAAAGGTTTAATACAGATCAAGATGTTTATTTTTTTCCATTATCAACACTTTACAAAAAAAAACGACTAAATTGAGAACTTCCTCCTATTTGAAATCGGTTGAAAAAAGAGATGTTACAGAAAGTAACTTTGCAAAGTTTATTCCAAGTCCGCTAGATATTATAAATCGTTCAAGAAATAGTAAATATTAGTAATCACTGAGATGTCTGTCTCCAAAGTCAAATCAAACACTAACACTACAGTTTTGTAACTAGATACTGTTAATGAAGTAAGTATACGTGTATTTACATTTAAACATATTTGAGATCTTCATGGAAATTTCCAATCTAAACTAAACGTTAAGCCCAATGTCACTCCTTTTGAGCATTTTCTAAACTCATATAATCAATACTGAAGCATCCCGTCGTTCTTCATTTATTATATCTCACAAATGTACTTGTTGAGTATTACATTATACAAAAATAACTCCAGTCTATAATACAACTCACAATGTCACATACCTTACGACTTTGGTATCCAAACGACTATCGCAATACAAATATATAGAGGTATACACAGGCACGCGTCAATGGATACCAAAGTCGCACGTAAGGTATCGGAGACTTGCGTCGCCTTGAGCACGAAGGGGCTTAGTCGCATTCGCAGGTGTCACAAACGATTGAGCCCACGATCGCAATTCAATAGCGTTCATAGACATTTCAGTTCAGCATCGCAATTATAACGATACAGAATCGTGGTCACACAGTCAGCGATAGAGTGCGATTGATGATAATCTGACGCTCGTTCGCATTACACTCGTAACGCTCTGTCAGGCGTCGAGGTCTCTGAAGCAGTTTCATCTATATACACGACTTTATCTACAAACTGTGCTTGCGTGCTCTCTCCAACACTATCGTTACTGGATACTCCAGGCTCGTTGTCTAAGCTCGGTCGCTCCACTATCCTTCCATTATCGAACACTAATTCCGTTCGTTCGGCGTCTTCAGTATCCTCTGTAGTAAGTGACTCAGCTCTGAGACCGCTCTCAATGAGATCGTTGTGTGCGTTGTCGATGTCAGTGCTGGCGTGTTGTCGTTCTTCTAAAATGTTCTGTGGTCTTATATGAACCTGTGGGTCTGCGTCTTTGGGGTTGGTGTAAGCTACGTAGCAGGCGGAGTATGGCGGAGGGGGTTCTTCCCCGGAGTGTTTCCCGGGTCGAGCCACCACGGAGTATGGGGGCGGCAGGTCTGTGCGGGGGGGCGGGGGGAGGCCCGGGATGTCGTCCAGGCGGGAAATGGAGCTGGCGTCGTAGTCGCGGTGCTGCAGTTGTACTGGAATTTAAAAAGAAATCTGATTATATCTTTATAACTTTTTCATGTAAAATATTATGATCATCTCATCATCTCATTTCCTCCTGTTTGTTTGGATCAGTATTTTGATCTGTAATGTCCTTCTTTGCCGTGTCAAATCAAATCATTTATTTCAAGTAGACCAATTACAGGCACTCTTGGATAGTCAAAGACAAAAAAAAAAAAAAAAATACGCAAAATTATGTTACTACATCCCAGTCACAAGACATAATAACTGTTAAAATACCGTAGATGCTCATGCAAAGAAATAGATCTCTATGGAGAAGAACGGACAAGAAACTCCATGGACACTCTTTTTAGATCACCAAAATCATTACAGAACCTTTGTTATATCATAATATATCTTTCATTTTGAATACATTATGTGAGAACGATGTAACAAGTTAAAAGTGTCCATAGTAAAAATAACTTGTCAATTATTCCAGTCTTTTTTTTTTTAAATAGAATGTCTGGTAAGTACTTACGACTGGTAGCCATCACATTCGGTGTTGACCATTCGTCGGACTCCTGTCTCCTCACTGAAATAGAAACAACAAGTAAATTAAACTCTTTTGCGGTTGCCACTGTTGATTCTGGCTCTCAGGAGTTGCAGTGGTTTGAGAATAGTGTGGTGGGTTTGTCCCAATAAAAAAAATTAAACTCTTTTTCATGTATCTGAAGTCACGAATTGTACTCTAAAAGCACCACTTGCTAGAATTTCCATCATAGAGGTTTCAGGGGAGGAGACAGGGCGCGACTGCGGAGCCTCATCAAAACGATGGCCCATCTCTTGTCAATTAGGGAAAAAGACAAAGTTATACAAGTCGTCTAGCGCTACCTCGTTCCCACACTGGAACTACTCACGCTTTAAGACGTCATGGTAGGCCACTTGTACTCTGTCTAATTACACCTGCACTTTAAGGGACCTGATTGAAGCCACTACCAACGTTATCGACGTTGGTAGTGGTTAACTGGGGTAGTTTCTAATCGAAGTTAATCTAATGCAAGGAATCACTAACACGACAATTAAAAAAATATATTTAACCGACTTCAAAAGAAAAGTAGGTTCTCAGTTCGACCTGTACGTATGTTTTATGTATGTATGTATGTTTGTCCGCGATTATCTCGCGTTTGCTTGAACCGATTTAGATGTGGTTTTCAGGAAAATGTTCATTACATTCTAGAGAAGGTTTTAGTATATAACACTAATGGATATCCCGTGACGTTGCCCGCATAAATCCGTTTTACTAGGATACTAGGATTGTAGATTTTCAAAGACGCCGATTATATGAAGATTTTTGTTGTTGAATATCTAAACTAATAAAGGGGAAATTAAAAAACTTTTTACGTTTTTTGAAGTTCTTTGTACGTACATCAAGTCCCTTAAGTGCTATACATGATTGTTATTTTCACTTATGAAGTAGACCCGGCCTTGCGCCCAGGACGTTTCGCATAGCAGGTGGCTTACAATGACGTCTTAAAGCGTGAGTAATTCCAGTGTGAGAATGGGACAGAGCTATACAAGTCGTCTGGCGCCACTTCATTCCCTCACTGGAACTACTCTGGCTTTAAGACGTCATTGTAAGCCACCTGGACTGCCCCGCTTGGGCAGAGCACCGGCGTGTCCTCACGACGGTGATAGGCGGAGACCTCTCGCGCCCGGCATTGGTCGAGGCCATGCTGCAGGGCGAGACGGAGTGGGAAGCGGTCGCCTCCTTCTGCGAAGCAGTCATGCTCGCGAAGGAGGAGGCGGGCCGTGAGAGGACAGCATCCTCCCTCCATCCCAGCCGCAGTGGTAGACGCCCACGGCGACGGACGTCGCAAGACGATACCCGGCCACCGTAGGCGCGGGCATGCGGGCGGCGAGTAATGGGCGACTCGCTGTCCGACCATGGACCATGCCCGGGTCGATGGTGCGTTGTGGTCCACACGCGTCTCAAAGAGCGTCAGCAAGATGACGGGGCCCCCGTTTAGAGGGCCAAAGGCGGGACTCACGAATTACCGTGCCCCGGGACGCAAAGGGCTGTTGAAGAGCACCGTGGATTTTAGTCAGTACAAGTCTGACAGTCCCTCCCGCCCTGCCGCCCTGGGTGGAAGGACACATTTGATGATTTTACCACGATAAAAAAAAATGGCAGGCCACCTGATCCCTAAACTAAAAGATAATAAAGAGGATATCTAGTCACCTCCTTGTAGTCTGTAGTGTCCCGGTCTCATCTCGTCCTGCTGTAGCTCGCCTGCTCCTACATCTGAGAACAGAAAGTGTTCACTTGAGGCCGACAACCCTTCAGTATAGACTGAGCAGTGGTAGTATAATTTTAGTGTGAGTAGTCATTAATTAATAAGCTGCGGTTCGAATGAGGCGGAGCGGTGGCTTGAATACACATGACTGTGTCATATGGCCAGCTATGTGCATCAGCTAATGCTAATTATGGGTAAAACTTTTATGCTGGATTGCTAGCTACAATAATTGCATATCTTCAAAATAGTAAGATGCAATTTTCATGTTTCTTTTGATGAAAATTTAAATTGACCGAAGATGAGACTTGCGGGAATGGACCAATCACATTTTTCAACCATCTTGAGGTTAATTTTCGCACGTGTTTACACAGAAATAAATAAAGTTGGAGTTTCCGGGTCTTCTCCATGGAAACGACCAACCCAAACCGTGCCATTTCGACGTTTTATAAGTGCCCACTGCCCATTGAGGCCCATGTGAAATAAAATATTTTGATATCAATCGATGAAAAAAGATAAAATAAAGAAAGAAATGAACAAAGAAAACAAAAGAAGAAAGAAAAAAATATTGATTTAACACATC
Source organism: Agrotis exclamationis (assembly GCA_950005045.1). Taxonomy (NCBI): domain Eukaryota; kingdom Metazoa; phylum Arthropoda; class Insecta; order Lepidoptera; family Noctuidae; genus Agrotis; species Agrotis exclamationis. Next base: position 17,876,807 of record OX465440.1, read on the forward strand.
GCTCTCTTCTTTGGTAGAAACAGTACCAAAGAAAGTCACCAAAGATTAAAGAAAAACAAGAGAATCTCACTCACTAGTATGCGCATAGATAGCTTTGAAGAGTTTCTTATGGAGGCAGTTCTCGGCAACTCGCACCAGTAACACCAGCAGGCCCAGTATGAGAGCGCCCGTGGCCCAGCCGCGCGCGCCGTACGAGGAGGAGTGCGCGCGGGGGGGGGCGGCCGGGAGCGGCGCCGGCGCGGGAGGCAGCACGATCGACACCGGCTCGTACGGACGGTAGCTCTGCAACTTCTGATCATAATATACCTGGATTTAATTTCTTGTCTTTGTTTTTATTATTCTTGAGACTTATACAATACAGATCACCTTCATCAGCCTATGAATGTTCCCACTGCTAGAACATATATTATGCCTCCTTCCTGTGAGGCCGACTGAGCCATAATCTATCACGCGAACCCAGTACAGGTTGGTAAATGTCACATGTCTTCTTTCAAATTCTAGGACATTTAGTTTTCTCACGATGTCTTCCTTCACTGTTGTGAGAGCAGTGTTGATGAAATAAATTATAAAAAGTCATGCATCTGGGTTCCAATCCATGACCTATAACTGGTAAGTCGGGGCCGATACCACTGTGCCACCCATTGCTCTCAAATTCACCTTTAACAAGACATACTTAACCCGGCTAGTTTCGGCTTCGCAGGGCATATATACTAGGGTTTGATGATGCTAGTGACCAAAAATAAGCCTGAAATGTTACCATTGGTGGGACACAAAGGCCTTCTTTGAAATATCATGGATGGACTGTGGTGCTGTCAAATGTTGTTCAGCAGCAGTCCCTTGGCGAGCGGGTCCAGTCTGTTCACACCCACCTTGATGTCGGGCACGGCCCAGGGCTCGGAGTCGTGGAAGCGGTCGACGCGCCACGTCACGGGCGCGCTGGTGACCCACTGTCTGTTCAGCAGCAGTCCCTTGGGGAGCGGGTCCAGTCTGAAATAGTAAGCAGTATATGATTACATGACAGTTGTATTTTTCCGCAATCTATGACTATTGGGATGTTCCTTTTACATCATCTTTCTTTGCCTGTCAGCACATGTTTTCTGGTCCATTCTCCATTACCTCATAAAAAGTTAAGGGTAAATAAGGATTTCAGAAAAAAAACCCTCATCGATTACGATACAAAATAAGATAAGTCTGGAACTTCTTTATTTTCCGATGTTAATGAAATTAGCAAGTTGAAGAGGCAGTGAGCAGGCCACATAGCAGGCAGAACCCGCAGAACTGATGGCCGATGGAGCCGTAAGGTTTTCGCATGGAGACCACGCTTCGGCAAGCGCAGCGTGGGACACCACCTGACAGGTGCACAGACGATCTGATGAAGACCACAGGATCGCGCTGGATGTAAGCCGCTTCCAACCGGTCCTATTGGAAATCTACAGGGGAGGCCCATGTTCAGTAGTGGACGTCCTACGGCTGATATGATGATGATGATTGTTAAATAATGAGTACCTGATAAAGTGCCTGCTATCCTTCGTCAGTCCGTAGAAGGCATACTTGTCGTGTTCTCGAGCGCGCGCGCGGTCGTGTGAGCGCGCGTACTCGCCGGCCGCGCGGGAGCGCGCGCGCCGGTCCCACGACGACACCCACGCCCACGGGGACACGGTCGGCTGCATCGTGCTGAAAATTGGACAATGTTTGCTGTTAACATGGGCGTAGCAAGCAAGGGGGGCTGGTGGGATAAGTTATTTTTAAAGATGCTCCCTCACCAGGAACAATCGGAATCGAATCGCGTGTAATGTCACATTACAGACTATAAGCATAACCACAGAATAATTAATAGTACGTGGCATAACCTACATTACAACACTACCTCCCTGACAGACGTATGCGGCCCGCGCCGGCAAAGACATAGAGCGGGCATTGGGAATATTGTCATACAAAATGTTGATGTCGGGCGTCAGTAGCGCTATCTAGCGTTGTATAGCAAAACCACGTATTAAAATAATTCATCAGAATATATTTCAGCCATTACACAATAGATGGCAGAACTGGGGGCGTATTACAACTTCTTAATTCCTGTCAGTTTACGCCTTAAAGTGAGCTGCCTTGCTTAGTCGTATTATGAACACACATTGACGGACGGCAAAAAGGTCACGTGACCTCTTACCAACTTCTGCCTGTGCTTGTGCCTGGAAACTTCGGATTACAAGGTACATAATGACATTTCAAGGCCGGATTAACTGTCAAAATTGGTATCTCCAAAATCATTCAGTTTACGCCACCTTTTAGTAACTTTTACTGACTTGTTTCTTTTAATTTGTCTTTAAACAGTTTAAACTACCTAAATTAAGCTTTAGAATTAATAATGGAAGCACTACACAATATCTGGAGAGTGAATACACGATATAATGTCAGCTGACGAGCTTTATAAAGACGACAAAGTTATTACATTTTACGACACATATTCCTACACTCATTTGCTGAACGATAAGCAATAAATAGATTCATATTAGTAAACATTTACTCATATAATAATATACTGTTCTAAATAAAAAACATGTTTCTCCAGAAAAAAATGTTTTATTCTGTCGTAGTTCCATCAGTGTAACAAAAAAATTATCAAGAGCTTAGATTTGATACATGGTGACTGAAATAAGTAATCTTTCGTACCAATGGACTTAGGGTTGAATAAACCAAACAAAATGTATGATAGGACTCAAACCCTGTGTTAAAATTAATAGCCTCAGCATCATTCCTGAAACGGTACAGTCCAATGGAGCCAAAACTTGTGTTCAATTTTTATTTGGGTACATTGGGCAGTCTTTGATGTATCAACAGACATTTTAAGTTCACTTCCTCGATTGCTTCTGGTACCACAATTTCACAGCCAATTTCAGGAACACTAACATGGTAAGAACTAGGTACCTACACTGTCTTTCGGTTTGAATAAACGTCCTAGGTTTTATCATTCCTTCTCTTGCTGAAACATTTTCTAGCTTCATATCTTAGGCGCTTCTTTGATTTTGGAGCCTCTTGCTTTAAAAATAATAACAACGTTGGTACAGCTCCGTTTTTCAAATTTTTCCGCTCGTGACTTAGTCCATTGTTTTCTTACTTTCTCTGCGGCAGGAAAAGACTGTACTCCTTTATTATTGCACTACATAGTGGCATGATAAATAAATAGAATAGGTACGATATTATTATTCTTGTTTGTTTTGGCAATCAAAACCGTCACAGACTAAAAAAATATTGCAACAAGATCGTTCAGAAACAAACCCCTTTGCGAGAGTTGAATATTTAGTATTAAGTTTTTGCATAAAATAACAGTAAATATTGCTCAAGTTGATTATAAATATTTAAATTGTTATTAAAATACAGTTTAACTCAAATATCTCCTAAATTTACAATGAAAAAGAAGTTTTTCACCCACAATTATAAAACCGGTAATCATCGGTAACTTGTCGATTCGATTTTTGAACGAATTCGCTAGCCCGTCTTAATCATCCAGAGACAAATAATCCTGGATGATTCCTTGCAGAACTACGTGCGCCATAATACGAAATAGAACAAGCCTGCTTATTGCCGTAAATTCAACTGCTCGAAAACTGCCCGGAATTAAAAAAAGTTGTAATACCCCCCCAGAGCATCTTGTGATAGGGGTGCAACATTTTAGAATGACACAATAATTATCGATACATAAACATCGATAAAGTTAACTAGGATTTAAACATTAGAAAAATAAATAAAAAGTGTGTAATGGCAGAACATAAATTAAACTATTAGTTATTAATACAATCCAATCAAACAATACTGTTGAACATAATCGTCAAATTGCTAACATACAATTTGACGATTATGTTTAACAGTATTGTTATTAATCTATCGTCATTAACTTAGTCAATGAACAACATAAAAAAATCGCTCGTATGATTTGATGAAAACGTATTTTTCTTTTGACCAACTTCCACCGTCTCGATTTTATTTTTCCCATGTCATAAAATGATCCTAACATTAAATGTGTCAAACGGCTTGAAAATAAATGTTTTAATTAATTTTTGTGGACAGCTCGCCCTTGAACAAAATAAAAATGTTTTAAAAGGGAGCTAGTCTCCTAAAAAAGTAAGTATCTCTTTCATTCATAAACAAGTCAGTATACGAAATTAATCATTTGGTATTTTAATTACTCTTCGACTTAATAAATATCGATAAACAGACAACTCTAATTCTTTAGCAAAGTTGTCGTACAGCTACTGAGCAACAGATGGCGTCTATTTAAAAAATGCAAGAGTTCTAGAATAATATCAGACAAACTCTTAAAAACCAGGTAAAAATAAAAAAACATTTACGAAAATAAATTGATTTCAAGTCCACATGTTTTCTTATATCTTGATTTGCAGTTACGCAAAGCGCAACTAGGCATATTTTCCTATAATCGTCCAACGAAGTTTGAATTTTGACGCACGGTCACACGACCTGTCAGGCGGACGTCTCAAACTAGACTGGTCGAGTTTTTACCGAGTGGTAAAAATTTGTGGATCACAACTTTCTTTGTGATGTCCCGTCTATTGCGCGCTGGACACATTTATTTACAAGTGGAGCGCATTGATGTTACAAATTGTATCAAGTTACCAGTCGTACCCGCGGCTTCACTTGCGGATCCTGTCGTAGCATGCTGATATATAGCCTATAGCCTTCACAGATAAAGGGGCTATCCAACACAAAAATAATTGTTCAATTCGCACCAGCAGTTCCTGAGGTTAGCACGTTCAACCAAACGAACTCTTCAGCTTTTTAACATTAAAAGTATAGATTAGACATTGTTATCAATACAAGGTGCGCATTATAATGATCGAATCTGTAACGTTACCTACATTACAGGCGAATGCTCCCGATGAGAGAGTACCTAGGTACCTTAAGACTAACATAATGTATTACATATTTGATAGCAAAATCATAATTATGTCTCCAAGCGTTACAATACATAGTTGGGTCGAGTTAGATTTAGGTCTATTATTAAATACTAGCGTGTTAAATAGTCATTTAGTTAAAAAATAAGTATAGCACAGTGCAGGTAGTTTATAACTAGATAACATCTCACATCTTATCGTAATAACGCGCAAGTGTTAGTACCTAGCTGCCATAAGAACCGCTGAGTGATTTTTCAGTACTTTTTATTTTATGAACATTTTCACTTATTGTATACTTGGACGATGTTATATTACCTACCAGTACTACGGATTACAAAATAATTCTCAAATAAAAGAAAATTATGTAGGTAGGTATTTAGCCAGAATCTGGGTTGAATATTCGAACCAAAAGCGTAAAAAAAAACTTAAAAAAAAATTAACCGACTTCAAAAACCACCACAAAAAATGTTTAAAAAAACTTTTCTTTCGGAAATCGGTGCCAAAACAGTCGATGAATTAATTAAAAACAAAGCCACCACAATTTTTTTGCATTTTTTTTCTCCCTCTTCTAGTTTTCTGTCCTCGAAAGTGTACCGTCAACCACACATCAGTTGTAACACTAGTAGATGAAAACCGTCCTTACTGCTGTGTGTTAAGGCGCTCCCTCACCGGGAAATTCGCGTGTAATGTAACATTATAGATTCGACTTTGAGCATTACATTACAATACTACCTCCCTGACTGACGGAGGAGCATTCGCAAACATTTAGTATAGATTTGATACAAGGTGCGCATTGCGATGCTCGATTGTCTTCACTCACTGATGAAATGTTCGAATCTGTAACGTTACATTACAGGTGAATGCTCGCTGTGAGGGAGCGCCTTTAGGTTTGTGTACACACTCATGTGACCTATATGTTCCGAGTCAGTGAAGATACAGTCCACACTTCATTGGCTCATATTATACGATGTTACATAATGCCTACGATTAATAACTTGCTGTATGTATCTAATATTTTAATTACGAGTTTGTTTGGTACGCTATCACTCCTAAATTACTGTACAGATTGATGTGACAGCATGGTTGGCGCAATGTCTAAGCCATCGAGTGCTGCGTAGCGTGTCGCAGGTTCGATCCCCGCACGGAACAAAAATTTGTATGTTGTTCCGGGTCTGGGTGTTTGTGTAGGTATGTGAGTTTCTATGTTTGTAAACGCTGGGTGCGTGCGATACCTGAATAAGATTGGGTGGGAAACGACAGCAAATTGCCACCACTGTGAAAGCGGCCTGGACTCAGCGCAGCACACGTTCATAGAGTGCCCTGTGTGGGATACTGAATCACGCATCCTTGTTGCCAGTATCGGACAAGACCTGTCTCTGCCAGCGGTGGTAGAGGCTATGCTGACAACTGAACGACGGTGACCTCTTTCTGTGAGACTGTCATGCTACAGAAAGAGGTTGCTGAGCGGGAGCGTGAGAGAGCTGATCCCGCTCGAAGAAGAAGGCCTCGGGGTGGAAACCGCCTCGTCGCCTAACATGATGAAACCCCGCCTGTATAACTTGGAGCAGGTAGCACGTGGGGTCACGGGTGTTCAGAGTGGGGACTCTGAGTGACCTCATAGACGACGGCGGTACAGTGGTCACGTGCCGCCGAACAAAATCCCACACTCCCCGGTCTTATCCCCAAAGACCGGTAGACCGGCCTTTTGAAGGTTTCCCACCGAAAAAAAAAAAAGAGTGCGTACGATACAGGAGAAAGTCCTAGTATGGGGCAAAGTACCTATACAAAAAAAATAATAATTTGATGAACTTGGGAATAAAATAGGTAGATGGATCCCAGGAAACGATTATAGGCTACATTTTTGCATAAAACTTGAAAGAGGGTAAGGACGGGTCGAGCGAAGCCGCGAGTGATATCAAGTGAAGTTAATAAAGTTTATTACAACGTAAGTTGCACAATGACACACCGGTTTCCTGCACTTGGCTAGATCATTATAATTACTGCCTTCCCTTTCCCTGCTCACGTGTGTATTGTAAAGTCGGTGCCCATCATTACATGACCTATCTTAAGCAGCATAATTATGATAAAGTGTTTTTAACCATAAGGGTGAGGACAAACGAGCGTAATTTTTGAGTCGTGAGTCGCAGAATTTCGGTCGCTTTCATAGAAAAAATTTGCGTCGTGAGAGAGTCGTCTTTTGTTTTGTATGAAAGCGACCGAAATTCTGCGACTTACAACTCAAAAATTATGCTCGTTTGGCCTCACCCTTATGGTGATAACTAAGCATACGGCCCGCCTGATGGTGCGCGATCACCGTAGCCTATGAACGCCTTAAAGCCTGCCAGGGTCGCGGGACTGTCTCATCAGGTACCTAAGTGTGAACGTAAAGGCATATTGAAGGACAACATGGATTTTAGTCAGTACGAATCTAACAGTATAGGTAGGAGGACTTATTTGATGATTCTATCACAATAAAAAAAAGCCTGTAGGTAACATCAGAGGTATTGCCAGGCATTGTCGACCATGAGAAACTTTTTCACGTCTTTTTGAAGAGCCCCATGATGTAGTTCATTGGGAACACCTCGGAAGGGAGTTTTTTAAACAGCCTGATCTGAAGAAAACAACTTTGAAATCGGGATGTTCACGAAAACTTGGATTTCAGGTGAGGGTGAACTGTCTTTCGATGGCGAGGGTCAAGTAATGCTGGTCAGCGACTTACTACGTGTACTATTATTACCGGAATCTCGTAGTTACGTGAGCGACCTTCGAACCAGCACAGGATGACCAGTTCCGACACACAGTGTGCACGCTAAGTTGCTCCTGCGCCTGATCTCTCTACCGTGTGTCAGATTGTTATCATATCTGAGTATGAGACTAGAGGAATAGAGTCATCTGTACACACCATGCATAGTGACTCGCCGTTCGATCATGGACCATGCCCGAATATAAGGCGCATCGTGCGCCTCATAGAACTGTCAGCAATCTTACTGGGATTGGGCCAAAGCCTGCCTCATCGCGGGTCTTACTCTTCAGGGAACCGTGACCCCGGAAAGTAAAGGGCTATTGAAGGACACCGTGGATTTCAGTCTGGATTCGTTCCCGGTTAGCGGCAATAGGCTCTAGTACACGGGACGTAAACAGCAAAATATAAGTGTACTATTAGGTACACATACTTTAAATCACGTCACATGTTATTTATACCTTTACTTTTAGATTTGGTGAGCATTTATCCATTTTGGTATACAAAAAGAATTATTAATGAGCATTTAAATTGTAGCCAAAAAAAAAAATATTACAACTTTGACTCGCGTACCAGTTTAAGTCAAGCACTAAATGACCCCTGTCAATTAAACTATATTGATCTCAATTAGAACACGGCACATATCACATAGCGCGGTCCATGGGCGACACCATAGTTACTGATTTGTAGATAGGCCTCATTTAGATAATGGTCGAGATTGCAATTTTGATATTGCAGAATATTTGTGGATAATGACTTTAGTCGAACAAATACCGCAACGAGAAATACTTGCATGCAATTTCTGGCATCGTCTAAATAGGGCTTTACGGTTAAGTTAAACTAGTCACCATGGTGACAGGAGGGGGGCGAGGGGAGCGAGTGATGACAAGCGGTGAATACGAAGTGGGGCTGTTTTTATTTAGTGCAGCGATATCGTATATCAATAGACTCGCTCCCTCACCGGAGGAAAACGTTACTGTGTCTGTAAAACATAACATAGAGTAAACAACGATGTTTACTATAAAATAACAAAAAAAAAATTTACCCCACACTAGGAATTTCTGTTGTGTCGTAGGTGTGTTTACAAACTCACATACACAAACACTCAACCCGGAACAACTACTTGTAGATCATACAAATATTTGTTCCGTGCGGGAATCGAACCCGCGACACGCTGCGCAGCAGTTGATCACCAGCCACTGCACTAACCGTACCATCAAAACACAGAGAACTGTTACTTTATGATGGTACTGTACCCTGTAAGTATAAGTCGGTACTACAGGATAAATGGCAAAAGTCTCATTTAGACGATGCAAGCTTACGAGCTGCATGGAAGTTTGACTACATCGCGGTATTTGTTTGATCAACTGAACTCATTGTCCATTATTAGTACGCAATGTATTCGAACATGCATGCTGCTGTTCGCAAGCAATTTCTTGCAGCGTGTGAATGGGCCTTTAAAATTTTATTCAATTTCGTACCAACATCATTGTTCACATTGCCGCTGTTAGCAACCAGTTATTCCTGTTTAGCAGTAAGTGCTGTTAATGTAGTAACACTTTCAGTTATTGATAATAACCACATTATAATCTAAGTAGGTCCTCCTACTCACAGTTTCAACAACAACCAGAAATACTAGTTTATGGTAACTATACCGGTTGTCATCGTTGAGCATAAATTAGCACTACATTAAATGTAAACTTAGGAACATAATTATCTAGATTCAGAAAAACAGACATATTTTTTTTTTAATCTGAAATCTTAAAGTGTGGAAAGAAAAAATCGATTGTGAGCAAGATTTGAGCAATCGCGGACATGCTCACAAGCATCAAATTTTTCAATCCATTCCTGTCTTAGCTACGTACCTACGGGCACGTTGCTAGCAGTCGATTTTTCATCAAAAGTTACTCGACCTGAGAGTCTCACCAAAGAGATAGTTCTCAGGAGGAATGCTTAAATCTAGAACATGACATAACAAAGAGTCATTTTTCTTATGTCATGTTCTAGATATAAGCAATACTATATTATGCCAGCGGTTCATTTCAATTGTCCCGCGGCTCGCGGGGTCTTTCTACCGACATCGGGACAATTCCCAGGTTTTAAAATCACTAAATTTTGTTAAGTAAGTGTTGCGTGATTGAAAAGTAAATCCATCAATCCATCTTCACAAACATTCACGTAGTAACCTAGTAAGACATGATAAAACTAAGGAATAGAACACAAAGACACAAACTTTGTATATTCTTCTGATTTCCGGTCTAAAATACTCCTATATTTTGTATAGAGTTACACAACTACTATATTTAAGCAGACAGTGTTTGTTATTATATTCCCCAAGTTATCACCCCATTTAATTATGAAACAGCAAGTTGTTCCTTCGCCTATCGCTTCGGTAAGTCCGGGCCTGGCCGGGGAAGTAATCTACTTCCTGAATCTCCCCTTTTGCTACAAAATACACCACCTATATACCACCACTTAAAGTAAATTATGATAACGAACCATGCGTATTGCTTGTCATTTACTTGAAAAATCGACCCGGCAGGTACCCAGTTATGCACCTATGCAAAACCCCTCACGTTTTGCAGCCAATATTGGCTATGTTGGTTCAACAGCTGCCAACATCCCTCCCCTTATGTCAAGGTCGCGCAATCAATGCAATATTAATTCTATCGCTTACCACAGAGTTTCCAAGACGCCTTGAAAGGCCCAGAAAGACGAAGACTGTCTTCTCCACTCACATTTTAACCAGTCATATACAGATCACAGCACTATTCTCCAATAAATTCTGTCGTATTTGATCCAATGTTTGTGGCGAAAACGCGTGAGCCGCGGCGGAGGAGCGCCGGATAAATAAACAGCGCGGAAGGGTGTGTCGCACGCATGCGCGCCGCGGCCAGCACAATAGCGCCGCGCCGCCGCTGTGGCGAGTAGCCGAACTAACAGGGAAAGTTAAAAGGGGGCTCGCCCGGATAGCTGTAAATGTTGAATAGCGCACACATTGATCACCCTGTGCCTACAGGCTAAATGTAAGCGCAAATTAAAATCTATAGACGTGAAGTCTGCACAAACTGACGTCCTATTTGAAATGAGGACGGAATTAATTGGAAATATAATGATGTAGATTATAGATAAAGGCCGGCCCAGAAAATGTTGGCATACGACGAGGGCTGGTTTGAAGCGGCTCGGGAAAATAGTTCCTGGAAGAAATTGGGGGAGGTCTTCGCCCAGATGTGGGACATTACAGGCTAAGGAAATAACAAACGACGTAGATAAACCTGACGCATGTAAATGTAATAATTATCATAATTCTGTAAGTGTAAGTGTTAAACAGTCTTTTTTTAATTTTATGAATGTTGCATTACACTAGGATATATCGTGTCGTGGATGCGTTTACAAACATTTAAACTCACATTGTCGTTCATCCCGACCCGAAACAAATACTTGTAGGTAGATACAAATACTTGATACTTCCGTGCGGGTAACGAATCCGCGACACGCAGGACAGGAGTCGATCGCTCCGCCACTAAGCCGACCGTGCCGTCGTAAAGTTGCGCCAGCAGATGTTCCAACTAAAAGTTCCATCTTTACCTATTCGTAATTGAATGTATATATTACATAAATGAAAACCTGAGGTTACGTTTTCATTTACAACAAACTATGCGTCTGTGTTTCCGAACACATACAACCCTAATCTCTTCAAAGTTAGAGTGAACAAGCTTCTTCTGGGTAAGCTCGCTCCATCGTCGACCTTGTCTTAGTCACTCCTGACCTTGACTAAGGTCAAGAGCAATCCCATTTTTAATAAAAAAACTATCAGAGGGTTATGTTGTGTTTCAGGGTCGCGGGACTGTCTCATCAGGTAACCGTGACCATGGAACGTAAAGGGCTATTGAAGGATCACCGTGGAGTTAGGCAGTCCCTCCCGTCGCGCCCTGGGTGGGAGGATTCATTACATTTTACCACGATAAAAAAGGGGTCATTGTATATTAACATTTTCAGGAACAGGATCCAAGCTATATTTTAAGGCCGCATAACCAGAAAGTTGGCAACGTCGTAAATGGCTGTCAAATATTTACAAGTTTTAATTAATTTGGCAAATTTACTGTATTTAAATAATAAATATTGCTCTGTAGTGCACTAAAACATTGATAAGGGAATGCAATAATTAATATCGTAACACCGAATATATAGTTTTAGATGTAAAAAACGTATTTGGAAACCTTCCAAATGCTTTTTTTATACCTGAAACGGTTACAACATCAAATTCAGTGTTTTAATTGCATTCCTATAACAATGTTTTAGTGCACTACAGAGCCAAATTTCTTATTTCCATACAGTACATTGCTAAATTAATTAAAACTTGTTAATATTTGACAACTATTTGCGACGTTGCCAACTTTCAGAATAAGCCCTCTTAAGCCCGCGTTACCTACCTCCTCCTCCTAGGGTAGTTTTTCTTGCTCGTGTACCGCGATCGACTTCCCTTGCCTTGTTTCATAAATTCTGACATTTTTAAAGTACGTGCCACCTGTATCTTCGACTACCACCAGCCGTCTGCCTCCCCCCGAAGATACGAATCATCGACTTTAATTTATAAATTACAAAAAAATATTTATTTATAATTTAGGAAACACATTGTCATGGTCTCAACATATCAAATGACTTTGACATTCTGTCAGGTTGACTGAAAGACTTTAGAGTGAACAATTAAGAAACTTAAGTTTTGAACAGCAACTTGGCTGAGGTTTTAATATTCTACTTCTTTATGTGTGGGACCACACTAACGGGAAATGCTGTTAATTTTCACGAAAACTTTTTTTTAAAAAAGTACCGAATTCAAAACAAATACAAAAAAGTTTAAAATAACTTTTCTTTCGGAAGTCGGTGGCAATAGTCAATGACACAACAAAACAAAACCACCGACTTCCGAAAGAAAAGTTATTTTAAACTTTTTTGTATTTGTTTTGAAGTCGGTACTTTTTTTAAAAAAAAGTTTTTATTTTACCCTTTTTATTAGTTTATTTATTACATATTCAACCCAAATTCTTGTAAAATACAAAATTTTCTTACATATGCACTAATCTTGTAATCCTTCACAACATAAAAAAATCCATATCTCTAAAACTACTGAACCGATTTTGATGAAACTTGCAGTGTACCCTAAGTTGAACAATACCTAGTACAACAAAAAGAAAGAATTACTTAAATCGAACTTATAGTTACGGAGATATGCGTGCACAAACATAAAAACATACATAGATACATACATACATACATACATACATACACTTATGAAATTTGGCACATTTATTCAGACGCTGATATAGACTAACATATATGAAAACTGGGCAGTTCTGATAATATTACATACATACGGGTCGAATTGATAACCTCCTTTTTTTGAAGTCGGTAAAAATAGTTTTAAATGTTCGTATAAACCTTTGTCATCGCGATAATTTATACAAACTGCCAGTTAGCACCCTTTTTTTTAAAAAAAATATTGCCCCACACTAGGAATTTATCTTGTATCGTGAGTGCGTTTACAAGCATAGAAACTCACAAACACTCAAACCCGGAACATCTACTTGTAGATCATACAAATATTTGTTCCATGCGCGGATCAAACCGCGACACGCTGCGCAGCAGTCGATCGCTCAGCCATTGAGCCAACCGTGCCGTCTCATAATATGAGCGGATCATTCCAGAGCGATCGATTGCGGCTGACGTCACACGCAACATCTGCAACACAACACATAACAAGAGAGTTGCAATTTATGTGATCTCTGCATATCTTCTGCTGAGACAGTAACTACGTCCCACTGGAGCCGCCCGCCAACGGTTAGGCGCAAAAAGCCCAATTCACAAAATGGCAAATGACCAAAACAGAAAATTTTCTACAAATAGGAAGTAAAATAATGTATTATAGTAAAAGATTTCTTCTCTTCGATTTAAGAAAATTGCTTCATGTCATGAGAAAAATCATACATTTCCAAAAATCATACTCCCAGCTGCAGGAAATGTTCCATTTTGTCATTTGCCATTTTGCGAATCAGGCCTTTCGAGAATTTGACATTTTGAGAATCAGGCTCTTTGATAATTTCCCATTATGAGAATTAGGCATTTAGAGAATTGGCCATTTTGAGAACTTGTCCATTTGTGACTCGGTTGCCATTTTGAGAATTGGGCTTTTGCGCCTAAACCGCGCCAACATGTACTGCAAACGACCATTACAACTAGTTGTTCCCCGTGATAACGTCACTCGCTGCTCGGCACCTAATGGCTTTAGCGTGATGTTTTATAGCCTACAATTTTCTTCAACAAATAAACTATCCAACACAAAAAGAGTTTTTCAATTCGAACCAGTATTTACTGAGATTAGCGCGTTCAAACAAACAAACATAAATGACATTAGTAAAGATATAAAAGACGTCCTCATGTCAGTCAACTTCCGCAAAGTAATTCATTTTGAACCTGTAAAAGAATTATAACGCATATTATAACCACATATTGGAACCCGAATAATTATTACATTATCAACAACTGGCTGTTCCCTTGCAGCTGACAGTTTGTTAAACTTATTAAATTACTTCAAACATACTATTTTATTAAACTCATAATCGAGACTAAGAGAAAAGCATTTATTTATCACATTAAAAGATAGGTTAGGGATTGTAGCCCGTAGCACTCGTAGCACCCGTAGCACTCGTAACATCCGTAGCACTTGTAGCACCCGTAGCACTCGTAGCACCCGTAGCACTTGTAGCACTCGTAACACCCGTAGCGCTCGTAGCACTCGTAGCACCCGTAGCACTTGTAGCACTCGTAGCACCCGTAGCACTCGTAGCACCCGTAGCTAGATAATAATGTCTACAAGGTGCTACGACTGCTACGTGATTGCTACGAGCGCTACGGACTACGAAGGGTCTACGAAATCATCCCTTGTATTTTTACAAACTGCCAACTTCTGCGATTATCATCATCATCATCAGCCTATAAATGTTCCCACTGCTGGGACACAGGCCTCCTCTCTGTGAGAGGGAGTGGGCCATAATCTACCACGCGGGCCCAATGCGGATTGGTCTGTGATTACATTATGATTAATTAATAATTTGTTACAGAAAACAAACAGTGTTTTCCTGAAATTAAATGCTAAGAATTTTATAATTTATGTAGTCTGCTTTAATTGGAAAAGCGGTTTTTAAGACAAATTTTGATTAGTCAAAGCATTTAGTGGTATCAATTGATTCTAATTCTTGTTTGTAGGACATCAATGCCATGCCTACGAGCTTGTACACACGTGTATGTGTGTGAGCGGTGTATGTGTGTGCATGCTGAAGAGGATCGATGAGTGCCGCCACTCCGGCGCCACGCCGCGCGCCTCCCGGGACACACCGGGCGCGAGGGAAACATTGCGCACTCAAAGTAAAATGCCGCTTTTGAACCTAAATTAATTCAAAACACCATTTTACTTTTTTGAATTATTAAATCAAGATCAGGATTTGACATCGCAGTTGTATGATTTTTTTCTTGTTTGATAAATCATAAAATAAATAATTGATGAAGTGGAAGGGACTGTTAGACTCATACTGCCTAAAATCCACCGGTTTCCTTCTTAGATTATTAATATCCCTTTACGTTCCAGGGTCACGGATACCGTTTGGACAGTTCTACGACCGTTTTGGTATGCCTTGCCTTAATTATTGGCACAGTGTTCCAATTTAAAAAAAAATACACTGAATTGCTTATTAATTTAAAAGTAACTCACAGTCTAACGTTATTATTGTTGAAGCAAGTGGTACAGTCACTTCACTCGACTTGAGAATGTCTTCAGTAAGTATATTTATGCTTTAAACTGCTCCATATTTTACTAAAAACATGTCACCGAAATAAACTACTACTATTTCTCATGTCCACTTTTTTTAGCGTTGTAAAATCATCTCGGACTTGTACTAACTAAACTCCACGGTGTTCATTCAATTGACCTTTAAGTTTCATTAACACGATTACTCGTTTGGATATTTCCGCGACCACAGGTGTTTAGCTTTTTATGGGACCCCGTCAGCCACAAAATATCCTACGCCAAAGAACTTACGAAAAAAAAAAATCCTCGATATGGAAATCTCCGCAGCATCCCGTGCCAATATCTCGGTGTGTCCCTCCCTTCAGTTTTACTCTCATCGGAGAGAGTTGTGCAGATCGGACGCGCAGTGCCGCCGTCAACAACACACACCACACCACACCACCAGCCACCACCACCAGATCATTATCACTATCAAAACAGTTCGATCAAAAGAATATTCTAGAAACAAGTGAATTTCAAAAAACATTTGAAGATCAATGGAACTTTCGAGAAGTAAGTTAAACTTGGGATCACGAGGAAACAATTGAATATCAATGGAATTTCCCAAAAACCAGTGAATTTTCGAGAAAAATTGGCTGTCATAAGGTTATTGAAAATCTATTTCGTTTGACCGATATATGTCGTCGTGATTGAAGCCTGCTGATTGAACAGTGTTACGAAGATGCAGTAAATTATGAAAAAAGTTTTTAATTACTTTTAGAAGTCTTCTTCAGCCGAGTCGGGATCAGGTCGGTAAAATTATATTTTTATGTATTAATTATTTATTACCGTTTACAGCATTGAGGAGGAATTTTTCGATGCTTTGTAATAGTTCAGTTTTATTATATTTGAGTAATTTAAATTGCCATTGTTAATTTTATTTTAATTTTGGCTGTGTTTTAAAACTTCCTGTAATTTACTACAATCTTTTAGTTAATTTAAAAATATATATTAAATTGCAGTTTATATAGTTTGTCAAATTAAAGTCCCTATTTCTTTAGACTATAGCATACCCTGCGTAATGTGGGTATACTTCAGGATACACCTCTGTCTTACACTTAGGAAATTACAAGCATAATGTAACATTATGTCTCATTGATTTATTTAATACATTGAAAAAATCAAATTAGTTCTAGCCATATTCTTTTGAAATATCCAACAGCTGCTGAAAATGAATCGAACAAACTCAATAAGCTGAAATGGAAACCAAAATCCGTGACCTCGTTCTAAAACGACATCGAGTATTGAATGGACAGATAACACACATGTCATTGTATACGTTCAGCCGCAGTCGGGACATTGTGTTGTTTGTCATAGTATGTGCTGTGTTACTGTGATTTAATACAAACAGAGGCCTTATCTTGAGTTTTCAGTTATTCTGCTGTAAAGTAAACTGGAACTTTGACATTTTCAGTTGACAAAATTCAAGGAAAAAATTAGTTCCTTCTTCGTACACCAGAGGCGCTGTTCCATTTTGCCATACAAACGCTGTAAATACTGGAAAAACGCTGTAAAGTAAAATAGTGAAAACTCGTGATAAGGGCTCAGAGACTTTTTTTTTCCTTGAAATTAAATGTCTTAGTTCAAATTTACTTACCTCACAAAAAGTGAAAACTCATGATAAGGCCTCAGCATTGCAGCAGGGAATAAGTAATCTGTGATGTTTGTTACAATGTTGGTCCCTCTGCAGAGGTCTGAGGCCTTAGCAAGACTTTTCCAGGTTTTGTGACGTAAACGGGAATTTCGATGTTAATTTGATGAAAGAAATAGTGCCTCGTTTGTACACTAGAGGCGCTTCTTCATTTTCCAAACAATAATGCAAGCGTACTTCTAGTGCGCTGTTAGTAAAATACGGAAATCTTGTGATAAGGCCTCTGTCTAGAAATAAGTTAGCCTACAACAGTATCATTAGAAGTGAAAGTTCTGATAAAATCATTATTACTCCGAAATAATTATCAAAAACATAAAACAGATAATAAACTGGTAAACATGATCCTAGTTTAGATTGTAATGACAATCATAAAATTAGGATAAAAATAAGCAAAATGGCACATTACAAATGTTTATAAACGGCAGTGGACACGTTAGGATGAGAATTGTCTTCCTTAGATCGGCTTAAACTACGAATTGTGGTGGAAAACCTTTTTACCAGTCTGAAATCAAAACGTATCATAATCCTATTATGAATCGTTTCGAGTTCCAAGTTTACAAATTAACTCACTTTCGCATTACTAATAGGCCTGTTATTATCAAACTGTTGTTGTGCTACAGAGACGCGGGCGCAATGGGCGGCGCGGGTGGCATGGGTCCGGGGGGAGCGACGGTGGCGGGGGGGGTGCTCGCGGTGGAGGTGTGCGCTCCGCTGCTGCTGCTGTGCTGGCTCTGCTGCTGGCCTGACGACGCCTCGGGTTCGGAGAGCTCTGCACTACTTGAAACTTATTAGTAGGGGAACAGTGTACAAAACTAAAACGAAATACACTCTTTAGGCATATTTAACATAATACTAACGTAGCGCAAGCGACAACAGGACGTCATTTACAAGCAGCCATTAACAAATGGCGTCCTGTTGGCGCTTGCGCTACGTTAGTATTGTGTTTTATTAAGTGTGTTCCACTTTACACTGTTCCCCTACACAGAAGAGTAGCGGTCAAATAATGCTGTTCAAGGAGTATATAATCACTTTTCTTCTTTGTCTCATTACCATCAATTTGATGAAATGAGATGATGTTTAGAGGTCATGTCAAAACTTATAGAAGTCTTTTCATAAACCAGTAGACCCGGTGTTTCGTTCCTGGTTACTCTGAGAAAAAACAACTGAAACAAACTCAGAGGTAACAGTCTTTTTTAAAGTCCAAGCATTATTTTATTGATCAGGTTATACGATTTGTCATACTTTGCCTTCAATATTTGCCAAGATAATGTTTTATTAACTGGACATTCTTATTCGCTTCCAGACACCACCTCCGGCAAACACCCGCAGAGGCCGGTGCTAGCTCATGTTCATGGTAAGATTACTCAAAGTATTTCAATCACTTTTGTTCAGCATTAAAAAGCCAAGACCACAAATGGCGCCCAACGTGGGGCCGAGAAGATTATTTTTTGAATGATCGCCGATGACTACTTACAATCAGGGTGCCTATTAGCTTATTATTCTCCAAACAATATTTATAAGACTAGATTTATATAAGAACCAAAAACGTAGCAACACATAATTGGCGCCCAACGTGGGACCAAGAGATATAAAGTTGTAACCCGCTCCGTATTTGTTTCAGAATCGGGCTCCCGTCGACGGTCCAGCGATCTCTTCGGCAGACGCATCGGTAGCAGTGCTGTGTCGCTACACCTGCCCAGTACTTCAGGTAACATACCTACTAACTTGCTTACTATTCTACACATAAAACATTTATAAAAATTGTTGCCATATTGTAATCAACAGACTGGTGTAATGTAGTACGGCCGCAGCAATTTTCACACATATTTGGCTTATGACGATCATTTACGTTAGATTTGCATGCTTTACATTGACTAATAATTCGTCGTACGTTTGCGGGCCTTATCACAAGATTTCTAAATTTTATTAACTTTGTCTATTGTGTAGAAAATTGTAAAAGCGCTTCTCGAGTACAATCGAGGAACTATTTTATCTTCAAATTAACGTCAAAGTACCAGTTTACTTTACGTCACAAAACTTGAAAAGTCATGATAATTAAGGCCTCCGTACATTGACTTTATGAATTCGGCAATGTCATTGAGATCATTAACCTTTTACTAAAGAGGGTGAAGTAAAAATCAGTTTGTTGACCCACTTGTGTCGTGGTCTTGAAACCGAGCCAAACTTACAAAGTGATTGTGGGCCAAACGATTAAGAGCAACTTTCTGTTTCATCTAATACAGCGGTTTCCAAAATTGAACCACCAATCATATTTATTACAAAATGTCGGGCCCATTTGCAGATATTTTATAGTCTTTATAGGGTCAAAAACCTAAAAGTCTGCCAACTAGTCTACCTATAGGAGCGTACTCAATCAAGTTAAATTGGAAGAGAATTCTTTACAGTTGCAGATGATGAAATTTTAATACGACAAGGCAGTATCTTCGTAAATAAAGTACCTCCTCAAAAATTCCAGGTTACAAAAAAACTTTATCAGCTCACCGAAGCCACGAAGAGATCGGACGGCACCGCAAGATGTCAGTGCATGTGACCGAGCCGGAGACCCGCTACCACTCGGCCCCCAGCGTCATCGACGAGGTGCTGCATCGCCGCGACTGGGAGCGCTCCAGCAAGGACCTGTACATCCCGCTCAAGGCTGGAGACAATGAGATATGCTCCCATAACACCAGCTCCACTGACAGTCCGGAGCCACCACACGCTACTCCTGAATCGTCGTCTATTGAGGTAAGTTGCCACTTCAACAAATTATGTATTGACATTAATAATTATGAAAGCTCTATAATTTACCATTTTGCAGAAAAGCATATTCAGGGTATTCATATTCCCATCGCTGGGACACAGGCCTACTCTTTGTGAGCGAGAATAGGTTAACAGGGAAAAAAAAATACGGAAAGAAAAACAAACTTTACCCCATTTATGATACCTATGGCATTAGTATAGAATGAGCGTCCATAGTTGTATTACAGTGTTTTGTTGCTTTTGTAGCCATCTTCATAATCCTTCGATAGCTACAAAGTTTATTGGTTGCAATATAAAAACATTATTAATAATATTACTAAACTTTGTTATTACTTAGGCCAAGAGTGAGGAGCACCTCACCAAGCCATGCAAGAAGCACCACACCAACATCAAGTCTTCGAAGCGGAAGAAGGAGAAGCAGTCCACGGACATCAAGGACGATGACGCCACAGAAGCAGAAGCAATGGCCACTGATGCACACCAGCCGCAGAGCTTCTACATCGGAGAGCATGTGAACGAGGGGTCACCTATCAACAATAAA
The DNA here is from genome assembly GCA_950005045.1 of Agrotis exclamationis. Classification (NCBI taxonomy): domain Eukaryota; kingdom Metazoa; phylum Arthropoda; class Insecta; order Lepidoptera; family Noctuidae; genus Agrotis; species Agrotis exclamationis. The sequence goes on from OX465440.1 coordinate 17,897,243, forward strand.
GTGGAGGAGGGTGTACACACCAAGGTATGGCATTGATACCTATTGAGTTTGGAAGGGGCCCAAAAACTTGATTATAAGATTTGTCTGCAGTCATCATTTTAGGACTTTTTTCGTGGTATAATCATCAAATGAGTCCTCCCACCCAGGGCAGGACGGGAGGGACTGTCAGACTCGGACTGACTAAAATCCACGGTGTCCTTCAATTTAAATTTTGCTAATAAATAGTATATTTTATGCAAACAGTTTCGGGTCTGTGTGACGGAATGTTTAAGGATATTTTAACAGCAGACACCCACTTAGTGCGCCCGCGTAGTTTCTAAAGGTTTCTAGAGTTGCCTTATGGTCTTATCCCAGCTTCTCGGAATTTTAATACTCAACTGATATAATTAAAAATAACGTCCTGCAGAGGTATAAATGAATATTTTGGATTTCGATATTTTAATGTTTCAGTCCATATATAAAGCTAAGGACGACAAGCAGTCCTTCAACGAATCAATCAGAAGCAGGGAGCGTCCGCGTCAGATGACGGTGGTGGACGAACTGCACCCGCTGACGCTGGGCTTCAGCCTGGGTGACGTCATCGAACAGCTGGACCAGCTGGACCGCTCGGGGGCCACGCACCACTCCATCGAGTCCCGAGTCAGCCTCAGTGGCAGGCAGGTGTTCCCGCCGCCTTCCGTCGGTGAGTTGTTGTCTCTCATACAGCTTGTGTACTGTTCTGTGACTTTTAATGGACGCATGGAGTGTTATTGTGATGTTGGTCCGCATATGATGGGATGCCTTATATCGTGAACTGCATACCCCTTTACTTGGTTAGCTATGCCACATTACTGGAGCTGATCGACGTCAAGACAGTCATCGACACGCTGAGAAGAATAATTAACGCTTGCTATTATTATACCATTTACCCTAAACTGGTAAAACTTTACGTATCAATTAGGTAAACATTCAAATTCATTTATTGCAAATATGGGTAGTTATACAGGTGGATTTATGAAGAACAGGGAAGTTGTTAGTGTCAACATATTCTGCACTAATAATCTAACATAACCTTCAGGTCTAAGAACGCAAAGGACCATGCCCAAATTAAAAGAGAGCTCTTCCCCAGTAACGCCCAGAATGCAGTTGTACCTATATCTTTTAATAGGTCTTTAACGGTACTTTAAAATATTTGGATCGAACGTTCTATAAAGCGCCAGTTCAAAAGTGGCACAGATGGGCATTGTCTTTTCACTGATTATTGCGGAAGTTGACACTGCCAAATATTCAAATGCTCCAGAACGCAATCTGCGCAAAAGGCACATCAAAAATTGTATCGCTTCCAGCATCTTGTTTATTACCACCCCATACTAAAGCTTTCCTTAAAGCTTGTGCTATAACCGACCGCTTCCTGTGTGTCTGTGCATGCATGCATGCGTCCGTAGAACCGGTGGGGTACGACGGCGGCGCGTGCTATTTGGCGGAGACCGGCGAACTGGCGGAGCTACGGCCGAGTGCAGCGCGAGGCCCGGGTCGTGGGGGCCCCGGTGCCATGCGTGCGAGGCATGCCAGCGACGGCGACATCCTCGCCCCGCCACACCGCCCCGAGTCGGGGGCCTTCTCAGGTAACGTGACTGCTTTAATGACGTCCCTTTAGTGATGAGAAACCTGAAGCGCGCCGTTTATGGAAAAGGTGATTGTGGTGACTTATGTTCAGTATCAGTAGCTGTGGGTCATCATTCCTTCCTGCCGAGGTCGTGAGCTTGTCTAGGCATACAACCGTGGCCCTGCAACGTGAAGGGCTATTGAAGGAACACCGTGGATTTTAGTCAGTACGAGCCTGACAGTCCCTTCCGCTCCCCTCAGGGCGGGGGGACTCATGACCCTCATCATCAATAATCCAAGTTTCTTTAAGTGACAGCCGCAGTCTTACTGGTGATGCCGTCATATCATGCTCATTATGATTATAGTATTTTCGATCTTTGACACCTTGAAAAAACAGTTATTTATATAAGAGACAGACCGAGACAGACACATGTCGACTGCGACAAGACACAGATCATGTGAGGGAAGCTGATTGTTTTATAAATACCAAGGTCCTAGCACGAATTTTTACATTTTTGTGGCGTAAAGTATACGAACGCAATTTGACGGAAAAATAATTCCTCGTTTGTACACTAGAGGCGCTTTATGATTTTCCGTATATAAGCGCCGTAAATACTTCAAATACGCTGTAGGTAAAATGTACTTACTCCACGTACCTAAATCTATCAAAAAACTTATTTGTACACCCTATGTTAGAGCTGTCTACACAGTGACTATACTCAGTGATTGTATCAGACTGCCGTGTATTACAGAGAGCGACCTGGACCTGGAGCTGGAAGGAGCGGAGGAGCGTCCTCCTTCCTACGAGGAGCTGCAGCAGTACGCGCACGACCGCAAGGAGACCGCCATATAGACCACCACCAGCAGTCACATCTTTATACCTTTTAAAACGTAAAAGATAAAATGTTTATGAACTTTTAGAAGTGGATTTCACCAATGGGACTGAACTTTATCGGCACATTTATAAGGGGTTAGCCCCCATACACACGAGCGCTTTTTTGGGCGTTAAAAAAGCGCTGAGTTGGAACAAAAAGGTAAATTGAACTTGAATATCACCGTCCAGCACTTAAAATCAAATACAGTTCGAAAAAAGCGCCGCGCTTTAAAAGCGCCGACGTGTGAACAGATACATGGGAATGCATTTGTTTTATTTCGGCGATTTTTTAACGCCCGGAAAAAAGCGCTCGTGCGTCTGGCCTCTTTTAGAACTTCCAATATCATACATGTTATTAAAATATAGTAAAAACATTTTTTTAATCGCATGACAAGTTCTAAAGCCGGTTTACACATCAATAAATAAGTTCCACTTGCGTTCTTACTTAATTAACTAGCTACTTACTTACTTACTTGCCGGCGGTGTACACACGTGGTTACACTTACTTACTTATCGACCTTTAAAAACCGTTGTTAAGCCCTATTCAGAAATGCAAGAATTGCCATGCAAGTTAGATTACATTGCGGACTATAATTAATGGACAATGAATTCAGTTGATCAAACAAATATCGCAATGTAGTCAAACTTGCATTGTGTACATGGAGTGTTAAGATGTATTGGATCGCGTTCAGTTTAATTGGTAAAATCCACCTGTTGTTAAAATAAATGTTGATGCTTCAGAACTCCGTACATGATTGTTTAAGCTTCGCGTCTTATAAATGTGAAGTTTTCGATATTAAAGTTTTAGAAGTAAGCTCATAAATGTTCTAAACACAACGTGCAATTAATATTTCATCGATATTCTTTGCTGTAAGCAAGATATTTATAAACTTCAAACGTTACTCGAGTTTGTACTTTATTAAGGTTAACATAATTACTATTTCATTGCGAAAAAGAGATGGTGGTGCTATTAGTCTTCTGGCCCTATCTCTATCTCACATTACAGTGAAATATTTAACAACCTAACTTATTCGAATCGCTTTAAAAAAATGCAGTGTTCAAAATAATACCTATACAAGAATAATATATTTTATACGTCAATGACACGAAGTGAGAGTAATTTTATAAGAGTTACCGACATTCATTACTTTTGAGGATGCCAACGAGAATTATGTTACCAACATTTTAATTTAAATATAGAGTATTGTTGCAAGTTCGACAAACAGATGTGCGATTGACTCTTGTGCGACAAACCTGTACTGCAACTCACGATAGTTCGAATGCAAGCTTGTGCAACACACTGAAGTTCTATATTACTCTAGAAAGAGGAGATGAGAGAGGAGGGATAGCGAGATCTTTCACCATCCCCTTCTAACCTAAGCTGTCCGAGTCGAGTGCCCCAATTCCTGAGTAAGCTGTGCTCACTCCTATAACCTAAGTTCTCCGTGCCTTTTTCAACCACACCTTCTTTGCCGAACTACTGTGGTGTCGAACTACTTTCGCACAATCGTTTGTCGCGCCAGCGTGATATAGAGCTTCAGAGTAATGCACATGCGTTTCGAACTCACATACTTCTCCCATAGAGTCAGTGAAACAAACTACAAAAAAAGCTAATTAGTTATAATAAGGCTATGCAATGAAACAATACCCCTGATAATGTACCGTCGTTATGAAAGATTTCCTGTTAGAAATGTACTGTCAATTAGCTGTATTTTTGGAACATACTTTACTTCTATTCCAACTTTGGTGATGTTTTGGCGCGGGGACATAACCGAAGTTAGTTATCAACCATCTAGTTTTTACAATAGCTTTTATTTAATTTCACGTGTCCCGTTGTCTGTATGACATTCAAGTGCCAAAACATCCTTGCAGCGCTTTGCGTGAATGTTAATTAAGTTTATGTTTTGATATTTGCAGTACGTGTACATATGTTGCGTGTTAGGTCAATAATAAACTCTAGTCAATCGTTTCGTGTTAATAAAGTTTATGTTACGAATTTTTCAGCGTTTCATTTTACGATATTTCCAAACTCGATACTCAGGCAGCTTGTTGTGACCCAACACGAATACTTATATCTTTTGACGGCACGGTGGGTGCAGTGGTTGAGCGATCGACTGCTGTGCAGCGTGTCACGGGTTCGATTCCCGCACGGAACAAATATTTGTAAGACCTGCAAGTAGTTGTTTCGGGTCTGGGCGTTTGAATATGTGCGTTTCTATGTTTGTAAACGCACCCACGACACCGGACAAATTCCTATAGTGAGGCATGGATTTTTTTTTTAAATCTAAGTACCTAGTTTACAATACAACTAATATCACGCCTGCAAACCCTGCAGGTTTATGCAGTATACCTCCCCTTTGCGGACGCCTACCCCTGCCATGTCAGCGAGGTTGATGGGAAATAGTACATTGTTATCCAAGGCGTGAAAGTTACTTATTTACGTCCCAAGACGGGGTTTGGCGCCCGTAACGTAGTGAGGGCGCTAAAAGTTCGAGGGACTAAATAAGTAATTTACCCGAGGTAAACACTGTGCTTTTCATTACGAATACGAGGAAAGTAAAATTAACAACATAAATAGCTAAAGAAAAAATGAGTGTACTCGTAGATCGGATTGTCACTTTGCCGCTTGTTTTTTTTTTACCGACTTCAAAAAAAAGGAGGTTATCAATTCGACCCGTATGTATGTAATATCATCAGAACTGCCCAGTTTTCATATACACCGTGTTCCGGACGATATACATAAACTTCGACCAGATGTTCAAACCACGGAAGTAAGCATTTTTCATTATGGACACATTAATAAATTCTTATTTTTTATTTTTTGTTAATTTTCACACAAACTAAATACCTAGACGTAAATAACCCGATATGCATGCCTCTTTATCCGAATTGGCAACGTCATTCATAACATTTGGCGGGCTGAAACAAATGAAATGCAAATAGTATTTGATAGATTTCAAATTAAGATACTTTCTCACTGCATAGCTCAATTAAATTTCATTAAATGAAATTACAAATATCTTTGTAACGAAGCCTTTTTATTAATTAAGTACTACTTCCTTTGTTGGATTTGATTTGTAAAAGCCATAGAAGTATTTGCTAAAGTTTATGGATAACGTGAAGAACACGGTGTATGTTAGTCTATATCAGCGTCTGAACAAATGTGCCAAATTTCATAAGTGTATGTATGTATGTATGTATGTATGTATGTATGTTTTTATGTTTGTGCACGCATATCTCCGGAACTATAAGTTCGATTTAAGTAATTCTTTTTTTGTTGTACTAGGTATTGTTCAACTTAGGGTACACTGCAAGTTTCATCAAAATCGGTTCAGTAGTTTTAGAGATATGGATTTTTTTATGTTGTGACGGATTACAAGATTAGTGCATATGTAAGAAAATTTTGTATTTTACAAGAATTTGGGTTGAATAGTAAAAAACTTTTTTAAAAAAAAAGTACCGACTTCAAAACAAATACAAAAAATTTTAAAATAACTTTTCTTTCGGAAGTCGGTGGCAATAGTCAATGACACAACAAAACAAAGCCACCGACTTCCGAAAGAAAAGTTATTTTAAACTTTTTTGTATTTGTTTTGAAGTCGGTACTTTTTTTATTTAAAAAAAGTTTTTATTTTACCCTTTTTAGTTTATTTATTACATATTCAACCCAAATTCTTGTAAAATACAAAATTTTCTTACATATATTATGCACTAATCTTGTAATCCGTCACAACACAAAAAAATCCATATCTCTAAAACTACTGAACCGATTTTGATGAAACTTGCAGTGTACCCTAAGTTGAACAATACCTAGTACAACAAAAAAAGAATTACTTAAATCGAACTTATAGTTCCGGAGATATGCGTGCACAAACATAAAAACATACATATTATACATACATACACTTATGAAATTTGGAACATTTGTTCAGACGCTGATATAGACTAACATATGAAAACTGGGCAGTTCTGATAATATTACATACATACGGGTCGAATTGATAACCTCCTTTTTTTTGAAGTCGGTAATAAAAAAAATAAACTAAAAAGGGTAAAATAAAAACTTTTTTTTAAAAAGGTACCGACTTCAAAACAAATACAAAAAAAGTTTAAAATAACTTTTCTTTCGGAAGTCGGTGGCTTTGTTTTGTTGTGTCATTGACTATTGCCACCGACTTCCGAAAGAAAAGTTATTTTAAACTTTTTTTGTATTTGTTTTGACGTCGGTACTTTTTTTTAAAAAAGTTTTTTATTAATTTTTGTGCTGTGGTCATCCAGCTAAACAGCCAGGATTTTTCATGTTCACTATTTAAAATTTGGCAAAGATTTTGTCGAAATCTGTATTATTTTAGAGAAATAGTTGAAACTAAATTATTTTAAAATCATTATTTATATTCTTAATACTTAACTTTATGTTATTTTAATTTTAAATCGCTCTGTAATTTCGTGGCTGTATAAAAAGTTTGAACATGGTTCCATAGAAATGTCAAAATAGAACTAGTTTTTTTTCTTAAATTTGGCAAATGTCAGTTGAAAGCGATTTTCCCTAGGGCGGCAATGGATAACTTTCAAACGGCTAATCAGACATGTAATGACCTACTTTCAGAGTATGAGTAATGAAAAATACACATAGTGTAATCGACCCTGCTAGAGTCGGCGTCGCCAATTTATCCAATCTGAAGAAAAAACCCAGGATGCATGCTAATGCTTGCAGCCAACGACCATATATAACTAGACTCCTAATCACAGGCGACCGATGTCTGTCAACACATTAGGTAAGAAAATCTTATAACCGTCGTGACTCGACCACTCCTGTGAGTCCCCGTGTCGCACTGACCTTGAGTTAGCCAATCAGAACGCAGTATTAGCCAATCAGAACGCAGTACCCCGTCTCCCTCGCTTACGTCGTACCTCAGCGACTTGACAGAATAATTTTCTTTAGTCAGATCGTGTATGAGGCGTCTAGTTTTATATGGTCGTTGCTTGCAGCCATCAGACAAAACAAGGCGGCTGAATAATAATTAAAACTATTTAGTTTCACATTAATATTTACTTTATTTATGAACAACAGTACAAAGTGGTAGAAACACGAAGCTCGAACGGAAGCGATATCAAATCTCAAACGTAACATTACTTTAATACATTCACAGCTGAGTATAAAACGTACGACGATTTGTCGATAACCTTAAAACTTAACCTAACTTCTAAATCATCTATCCGTCCTTGTCCCACACTATGTCGATGATGTCGGCGCAAAAAGTCTCAATCATTGATTCCATACTTTCACATACACAAAATCTATACATCTTTTCATTTACGTTCTTCCATGTTTTTATTTTAAATCATTTTGGTGTCATTCTCCTGTCGCTCTCCCTTTATATAATATTTGAGCTCGGCGCAACATGTTTCTTAGGGTGGGTGCATATCTGACGGAACATCCGTCGCGGATCATCGGTCGCGGAACTCCAGAACAGACAAATGTATAGAAAACCACTTGACCGTTCACACTTGACTTGACAAAACATCAATTTTTAAAAAGCCAGCTCTTGGATCAACAAGTCAACAAGTCTTTTCGAAATCTCTCCGAAGAGGCTATGAGCACTGGGAACCCATGGCCCTATAGTTTCAAGGCTTAGGTTACTATATTTACGCCGCTTGAGCAAGCGCAGCAGCAGCGCCAGCAGAGCACGATGAACTTGGAAGATGGGATGGCGCAAGAGTATCAACACAGGTTGCGTCCCACACTATTGCGGCCTCTAGGCCTACCCATCTTCGAAGGAAACAAAGTCATACCGTCCGGTCTTTTGCCAACGTCGCGTGCCAAGCCTTTGGGTTCTAAAACAGCTGGAACACCAACAAGAGCTCGTCGAATAATGTCGTTTATGTTCACGTGCCGCGCAAAACGGCCGGCACTACGGCTGCAAGACAAGCCATTGTGTCCGGCTGTATAAATTAAGATTAAAAGTTCAGCAGGATTATCGAAAAACGCCTGCACTTCATAATTATAATGTTCACGGCAGCTTCCAAACAGAAAACTGTATCAAAATCGGTCCATTCATTAGAAGCTAGAATGTTACGGAAAGATACAGGACAGACTTTGTACCCCACCTCTTTTTGCATCAGAGGTGAAACATGTATGACAAGTAACAGACTGAAATAAACACTGCAAGTTACCAGTAATTTGACAATAAAAAAAGTCATGCATTCTCGCTTCATTTTATATAAATAGATAAAAATTGCATTTTATACCTAGCTTGAACATTTTTCGGCTAGATTTTAAACAACATTTGGAAACGCCTCATTTAAAGTCTAGGAGTACTAATATTATATAACCGTCAAAAAGCTTTAATATTTAATTATTAAGTATAAAATTGTCCTAGTCTAAGAGTATAAACATTTCTATCTAAGAACAACAAACAAAACATTTGGTCACAACAACGGTACAGCCAACCGCATGCCATTAGTTCAGACTAAATGCCTTTGCTACTAAGACGGTTGACTGTCAGTAGCAAATACTGATGGCGTGCAGCTGACTGTACCCACAATGCAATGGACGGTCGCAGTAGCTTGGAAGATTATCATTTTGAGCAGGTTTCAATTGTAATAAAAACTATTGTCTTCATACATTTGTTCCGAAACTGAGTAAATAACTAGAGATTGGTCAGTAAGCATTGTTGACAAGTGATTTAAGAATCTGATGGTCCATTCAGAAGCGTTTTAAGTTAGTAAACTTGTAAATAGAAGGTACTTAATTATGTAGAAATATGGAAAATTTACATTTACGACACGGTTAATTGATAAAATTTGAGTAAATAGGGCGGTACAAAAATGACAATTAATATTATCTGTAAGTTTCTGAGGTAGTTATAGACATACATAGAATAATGTAAACATTAGATAGGAAGCAATTCGAACAAGATTGATATTATATACAAAACACCGATATTCTAACATGATATTGTCTGATCTGACGGTCTAAAATGACCACTTTAACTAAAATTCATTCGTGCATTTCCAGCAACATCATTGGCTATTCATCACGAAGTGAGTCATTTGGAATATTGCTTAAAGTGCCTGTTTTATACCCGCTGTACTGTGGATGATTCAAATTGAATTGAATTGTGATGGCCAATGGCCATATTTGGCATCGTAAAGTTTCACATTATAATTTGGCCGTCAAATGATGTTGAGTGAGGATAGTAAGGATCAGGTGAATCGCAATAACAGTTACTTCAGAACGTCATTAAAAGTTTTCGTTGACGAAACACTCATAAGTTAATCGTCCTGTTGCTGAACTATTCTTTGAAAAGTTTATGCAGCCAGTCTACCGCGCAGGGACGTCTGGCGCAACAGTAATCGACACGACGGGCACCGGCGGAGGTTTCACATCGGGTCTGGGCTCGGCCTCGGGCCTCTCAGGCCTCGGGTCGCTGATGGGCCTCTCAGGAAGCTCCCCGCTCGCGTCAGGCACGTCGTCGGCCTGCGCCCCCTCCCCGGTGCTGGCTCTCAGCGCGGCCGGGGAGGTGGACGTGGGGAACACCGTGTTGCCCGCCGGCGGCACCTGCTTGCACAGCTTGGCCATCGCGCTCGCTCCCTCGCGGACCACTGTAAACATACGTATAAGTGTACGATTTGTTAAATGGCATTTTTATAATAAACATTCCCTATTTTATGAGTGTTTTTTTTTTCAACTCAGGTTATCACAGTTCAGTGCTGGACATCGGCCTTTCCCAGGCTGCGCCTCATCACCCTTTTCTTTTCTTTCTTTTTAACCGACTTCAAAAAAAGAAGGAGGTTCTCAATTCGTCGGAATCTTTTTTGTTTTTTTTTTTATGTATGTTCCCCGACTTCTCGAAGACGCCTGGACCGATTTGGACATTTTTTCTTTTGTTTGAAAGGGTATACTTTCCAATTGGTCCCATGATCATCAGGTCAGGATCTGATGATGGAATCCCAGGGAAATCGAGGGCAACCTTCAAATTTTATAGGCACATAGTACCATTTTCATATATTTTCTAAAGCTGTTCAAGTATTTGCATCTGATAATCATCATCTCAGGTGGATGAGCTGATGATGGAAGGTACAACTCCTCAACGGCTTGGAGTAGGCATCGACTGATTTAGTTTGTGTTCGCATATCTCTGGAACTACAAATCCGATTTAAGTAATTCTTTTTTTGTTGTACTAAGTATTGTTTAACTTACGGAATACTGCAAGTTTCATCAAAATCGGTTCAGTAGTTTTTGAGATAGGGAATTTTATTAGCTTATTGTGCACTTGAGAGATAATGATTTATTTGACAAAATTTGAGTTGAATATTTAAACTAAAAAGAGTAAAATAAAAAACTTTTTCAAAAAAAATGTAACGCCTTCAAAAACAACCACAAAAAAGGGTAAAATAACCTACAAAATAACTTTTCTTTCAGAAGTCGGTGGCAAAAAAACAATGAAATGAAAAAAAACAAAGGCACCGACTTCTGAAAGAAAAGTTATTTTGTAGGTTATTTTACCCTTTTTTGTGGTTGTTTTTGAAGGCGGTTACATTTTTTTTCAAAAAGTTTTTTCTTTTTAAATAAACGTTGCCCCACACTAGGAATTTCTTCCTGTATCGTCGGTGCGTTTACAAACATATAAACTCTCATACACAAACACCCAGACCCGATACAACTATTTGCAGATTATACATTTTTTTTTTACGTGCGGGCATCGAACCCGAGACACGTTATGCAGCAGTCGATCGCTCCACCACTGCCTCTTACTTCCGCATCCTGTCTGTCCCAGCCAGTTTCTTGAGGTTGTCGGTCCATCTAGCATCCCACACTATGCTTGTCGGTACGTGGTTTTTTGATATTTAATTATTCAAGTACCTAATTTCCTAGGTGTATTCTGTCAAGACGCTGGATGCAGGTCGCTCCCAACCGGTATATGTGGAGATCTAAAGGGGAGGCCTATGTTCAGCAGTGGACGTCCTATGGCTGAGATGATCATGATGATTCTGTCACGTATACATATAAAGACAATCACACCAATTTTTTTCGAATTCAAGTCCCATCACAATGAGATTTCTACTGAGAACTAGCAATCTATCTAGTAAATAGCTGTTTGTTCCTTGTTGCCGTCGATTTGATAGTTCAATATTAATAGCACTCTGATGGTGAGCGATGGATGAGGTATTGGGTAATAATAATTAAATTGTACGTCACCTGGTTGCACGGGGTATGCGGGGGGTGCGGGCGGGGGCCGGCACGAGGTCGTCGGTAGAGAAAGCGAGTCTGATGAGCTCAGCTCTGCAGAATAACACACATCACATTTTAATAACAAGAAATTAGGATCTTTCTTCAGAAATAGTATATTTTGCAACTAGTGAATAAAGAGCGGATTTAAGGCGAGGGCCATTATATGAATCACGAGCAAGCGAAGGATTTTAATGACTGAATCACGACCGTAGGGAGTGATTCATGATGATTGAATCACGAGCGGAGCGAGTGATTCAAATATTTAAATCCTGAGCGACGCGAGTGATTCAGGCCCTCGATTTAAATCCGTTTTATTCAAGAGTTCCAAACGATACTTTATACCATGACTACGAGAAAAAGAAAGATTTGAGCGATAATATATATGTAACGAAAAAAAAAGGTTTTTGTTTATTAATACTGCTCCACACACACGTGGGTGCGTTTCCAAACATCTAAATTCACAATAGACAAACACCCACACCTGAAACAAATAATTGTAGATCATAGTACGAATATTTGCTCCGTGCGGGAATCGAATCCGCTTCACGTAACGAAGTAGTCCAATCGCTCAGTCAACAAATTAACATTAAAATCGGAACAATGACTTAAATTAACAGTAATATTTTCCTAATAACACGGGGGTCGACCGCATCAATGTGTTCTAAATTCAAACACCAAAACAGTGAGTAAAAGAGCTTTTTATTCACTGTTTTCAGTGAGTAAAAGTAACTTTTTAGAGTAGGAATGGTATAAACAAACATTTTACTTAATTTACATTCAAACAACTTGAAAATTCATAATATAAGGAAAACATGGAAATATTGTCGTGATAACATAACTACGCGTACCTTTGACCTTCTTGATGAAATAGTAGCAGAAGTAGAGGCACAGCATGATGAGCAGCGACAGGATGCCGACCAGCGCCACGTAGTAGGCCACGTGGCTCGGCCGCCGCGTGCCCTTCGGCACCGGCGCCGGCACGCCCATCGCGCTGACACCGGCCCACCAACCCTAGTGTAATGCTAAAGGAAATAATTAACCGAGCCACAAAATTACTAACTAAGCCCCAAACATAGTTTAGTTTGGTAAAGTGCCTTTAAACCCCGCAAAAATAAATAGGAGCCCCGCAGCGGGGCTCCGTTGACTAGGCCTTGGCTGGACCTATTTTTTGTACATTTAGCTGATCTATCAATTAATTTGATTCCTGGCTGACTTAGTTATTTGGTGCCCAACGTAGTTTTTAAATAGCACCTGTACACAGCAACTTACACATTAAATTCACAGTCATCCACTCCCAAGTGTAGCAATCAAAGGGCTACGTTGATTGCTACGTGCCTTCGTGGCTCGTAGCATGTGCTACGAGCCGTAGCACAATGTAACACTTGACTACGAGATTTCACTTTCAACTACGTTGATCACACTATTATATAAACATACACGACTGTATACGTTTTATTTTAGTAGAAACAAAATAATTTACATTGGTTTGCTTATTCTCTTGATTATGTATTATTATAATTACCGTTAAAACAAGTAAGTCTACATATTCGCACAATACATAGTTGTAGTGCTGCTGTTGCACATGACTTGTGGATGTGGATTATCAACTGATTAACGTCGCCATGTCCGCACTCTACTGCATATCGCGATAATCTCATTACCGTGCCATGTGTAAACAATGGATAAATAAGAAATGTGTTAGATGAAGTCCTGCTTACACGCCCATATTCTTGTAAGACAACGCTACTTTTTGTAAGATGACTCCGACTTTTTGTAAGACGACGCCGACTATTTTGTAAGACGACGCTTATTATCTTGTAAGACGACGCCGACTATTGTAAAAGACGACGCCGACTATTGTGTAAGATGACGCTTATTAAGCTATTGCATCGCTTTTATCGCGGGCTTTGAGCGCGGCGACCGAATCAAGAAATTCTGTAACAAAAATAAACCTAACACTGTCTCTGCACGGTGTCCTTCAATAGCCCTTTACGTTCCAGAGTCACGATGCTTTGATAAATCCAGCGAGTCCGGCACGCTTTATGCAGGCCCCGTCATAATGCTGACACTCTTTGAGGCGCGCGTGGAACACAACGCGCCGTCGACCCGGGCATGGTCCATGGTCGGACAGCGAGTCGCCCATTACTCGCCGCCCGCATGCCCGCGCCTACGGTGGCCGGAGATCGTCTGCCGACGTCCGTCGCCGTGGGCGTCTACCACTGCGGCTGGGAGAGCGCTGTCCGCTCCCTCACGCGGCCCGCCTCCTCCTTCGCGAGCATGACTGCTTCGCAGAAGGAGGCGACCGCTTCCCACTCCGTCTCGACTAATGTCGGGTGCGACAGGTCTCCGCCTATGTCGTGAGGACTCGGCGGTGCTCTGCCCAAGCGGGGCAATCCTGCACCGTATGCTTTACTGTGTCCTCTGGGTGATCTTCGCAGTGGTGACACCCAGGCGTTTCTTCCCTCCTTATCCGACACAGGTACCTCCCGAAACTTCCGTGTCCGGTGAAGACCTGCGTCATGCGGTAGGTCAGGACGCCTATCTAGCCACTCCACGCCGAATGCGGCGTGCCCGAGTAAATGTTACACTAGCGAAAGTTGACCACGTCTTGGAGAAACTTCCCCAACGCATACAAGATATTCTTATAAGTTTTATATTTAGAGGATTTTATTTAATTTAATAATATGTAGGTACTAATGACTATAATCAGAGCAAAAAAATCATAAAATAAGAACATTACAAAATAGCAGTGGCATAACCTACTGAGGAGGTAAAAAGATTGGAAATGACCTCGTTCATGCCGCTGTTCGGTGGACTTGGATGGATACTTCCATTGACACTGACACTGTATGGATTGGATAAATCGATGAGAAATTCCAGGCCCCTAAGTAGTACCAAGTAAATATATTCAGTGCAGTATTATGATATATCTATCAAGTATTTGTTTTTTTTAATGTTTTATTTCGAAAACCGTGTCTTGTCTCGAGACTCGAACCAATAATTCCAGGATGCGAGGGAGATAAAACTCAAAGTCTCGAGACCTCGAGACACGAGACATCCCGGGACCCAAACCCTAACTCACCTCTGATGAGATCCCGTCAAGTTACCACCACACTGCTTCTCCTTCAACTGTTCTCTCTTCGTCTCATAGTTTACGACGAATACGCTCACAGAACCACTCTTATTTCACAATTCAAATATCAACAACTAGCGCGACATCGGCATGAAAACAGTAAAGGAATAAGAAGATTTAATATGTGATGTGTTGAGATCATGTCCGGCGCGACGACGTCATTGTAATGGTGAGTCGGCGACCAGTCAGCGACACGAAGGACACCATGTCACACACACGCAGACTCTGTGCCCGGCACACACAACACTGTGCAGGATTCACAGGGACCCTGTGTCACTACGACAGCAAAGAAAAGAAGGGTAAGTCGACTGGTACAACGTCTGCACCCAAAAGGTATTTGCTACTTTTCGTGTTGTTGCGTCTCAAAAAATGTTTAGGTACTGAAGTCTAAGGACCTATCAAGGTCTCAACCAAGATCGGGAGAAGTATTATGGTGACTATTCCATCACAAACTAAAAAAAACAGCCTCGTAGCGCTACGCGAACGCGTTCAACAAAGAACTGAAGTCGCACTTCTGCGCTACTTTGTTGAGTGGGCACTACAATAATCACTGATCACCATTGCTAAGGAGATGTCCTGTGTCACAGACACGGTGTCTGCTGTTGGAACGCGCAGGATGTTGCGCGGGTGTCGGCGCGACGTCGCAACAAGTGCCGGCGACACTCCGGCGCCTCACACGCTGTGCGCTCGGCTCAGGGTTGGCACTCACATTTTATCATCTCGGAAACATGTAGGTACCTACCTATGTAAAAACAAAATCAGCTTACCTATACTATACCCACTGGACATCTCAGCACATTTGTTACCTAACATAAAGAGTATATATTTGGCAGCGAATGTGTTATTATTAGTAATCTATCAAACGTGTCCTGTGAGAATTTTTGATTCTGGGATTCTGAATTTCAACTTCTACACATTATTTTCCTTGATTGTTTAAAAACAGTTGATTCTTGAACTTAGTCCGGATCACATTAATCACAACAATAGCTCCACTACCCCTAGAGCTATTAAAACAACTACCCCGTGTCAGCCCTACACAGCGTGATCTAAGTCGCGTCAGCGCGGCGCCAAAACCGCGCCTGCGTGGCCTGCGTACTGCCGCGCGATTGTCACACTCACAGCGACACGCGTGACGCGTCACTACATGTCATCTAGTAAAGTGACGATGTCAGACATCACTGTACTTATTAAAATTTACATGGATCGTTGTCGCGGTGCCTCAATCGTATTCATTTTACTTATGTAATGTTAAAAATCTCTGTTATTCAAGCGCAAACAGAGAACGCTCTACGATGACAAAAGTAACCAATACTAAGGTCGAAATTCGAATTAGCTTGCACTGATCTAGTGGTCGCTTTCGTCAATGCCGAAAATAGGGCTATGACAACGGTGTTCCGACACAGGGCTCAGACCCTGGAGGAGCGCAGAAATACCCAGACAAGGACCACGATTAATTTTAAAGAAACGTTGCCCCACACTAGGAATTTCTCGTGTGTCGTGGGTGCGTTTACAGACATATAAACTCACATACACAAACACCCAGACTCGAAACAACTATTTGTAGATCATAAATATTTATTCGGTGCGGGAATAGATCCCGTGACACGCTGGACAGCAGTCCAATCGTTTAGCCACTGCACCAACCAGATAAAAAAGCTCGCACTAGACACATGAATGGGAAGATACGACACTGGTTCTCGTGGTTGTCCACAGTCCACTGCTGACCACGATTGCTTAAGGCATTTTCATTTTGATTTAAATTGCATTCTTCACTACAACTATAATAGTATTATTATGATTGTGTGCTATACTACAAAAAGAAATATCCCCTACAAAGAGTCTATGTACCTACTACAGTAGGTAATCATTAACTCCAGGTCTAGGGAAACCAATTACAAATTCACATCCGATTAGGTTTATCATACGTATTCATTTGGTTTTTGAACGTAACATAAAATAATTTCTGAACGTGTGCATAACTTAGATATTTATTATAGTTTCTACTAGGGGAATCCCCGCTGAATAGTAGGTATTTGACAGAGTACTACAGAGGGGTCTCTATGCGGTGTAGGTATGAAACGGCACGCACACACGCGCACACCGTTCACGGTGCCGTATGCCGGGCCGCCCGTCTCGCACGCGTTCCGTATCTTAATATTTTTGTTACGTTTACGTATGTGAAAGAGAAAATAACCAAAATAAAAAGTAGTATTGTTAATTAGGTACTGTGTGAAATAACTTTATATAATATATTTTAGTTATAAAATATAAGGAAAAGCAAATACTGCATAGCTTTTGGTTGCTTAAACGACAATAGTGATAAGAGCCTCACGTTTCATAAACTACCGCGTCACGTCGAAAGGTGAAAATATCGACCACGTTCAAACTCAGAAAATAGCAGCTACGCATTCAAGGTCAGCGATCGTAATTGGTTGCGCGACTTTTTTACCATTTACAAAGACTCGCAACGCAGAACCTGTGACGTAGGGATGGAGATCTGAGATCGATTAATCGAAGAATCGATTGTTGGAGCCAAAATATCGATTTTTTAAATCTATATATAGTACTGAATGGATTCAGTGAATCGATACTTCACCCTTGAAACGCGACATTCGATTTTAGTTTTTGCTCTAAACCATTAAAGTATTTACAATTAATTGAATGTAACCATATTATAAGAGTGCTGCCGGTTAAAGGGTTAATTATTCAAAAACTCGCGAGATGGCTGTATGTTTGGATTCCTTCGCCTCTCTTTAATAAAAAAAAGTAACGTTTGTTTGTAATCTTTGACTTTCTTTTTGTATCCTGTGACTGACATTTCTTGTTGCGTCATCATCATTCATTAAAATTCATTTGTTTGTTGTTTTAGAATCTGTGTGTCGTAAAGCAAAATAAATACTGATTTTTATGTAGTGTTTGTTGCAGAATAATAACTAAGTAATTGTAAACCAATACATTCAATAAAGCCTATAAACAACAAAGCCTAACATTTCAAATATTTTTAAATAATATTACAATAATAGGTTATAATGTAAGGTACCGTTGGTACTATGTATTAACATTCTGTGCTACCAATCGATAATGTATGTAAAATGTAGTAACGAAACCAAAAAGATATAGGCTGATGATAAAAAAAATCCCTGAAGAACATTTTTGTTAATAGTGTAATTTAACAAATGCATAAAATACACCTACCTACCTTATTGTGCTTCCTAAACTCGTAAGTCGCAACCCTATTGAGATTCACGGATAGCAACAATGTAATCACATTGTAATGTTGTTAGCGTCAGATAAACAAAAATAAACTCTCGCGCGTAACCATTCAGTACATTTTTGCTTGCGCATGGGAAGTTTAGGCTATTATAAAAGTACGTGGGCGATGCCAATGCTAGTAAAAATGTACTTTATTCTTTTGAGTATAGATTTTACATTTGTTTGATTGTTTTTGGGAAGTGACCCAACTGTTCTAAACTGTGGTATTTGTACAGAGGTATTTGTTAACCGACTTCTTTATCATATTTGCTCGAATTACATCATGCACTTCTGGCAAAGCAAATGTGTTTATTTTTAATCGGATGTGTACAATGTGTACCGCTCGCAATCGACGTATGTTGATGTAGGTATTCGATATTGTTTCAATAAGAATAATTTCCTGTTCTCGTAGAAGGTTATTATTATCTGGAAGTGTTGTAAATAAAACCCACAAGGTCATGCGTTACGCAATTTATTTTATATATTTTGTATGAAAATTAAAATACACTTGGTGACGACTTACACAACTAAATCAAAAATAGTTTTATCATAACAAAATGCACCTTACAGATTAAGAAATAAAGCTCAAAATTATATTTGGAAAAAAATACAGTAGTCTTATCGCCTAGAGTAAATAAGAATAATCTGCTACAATCTCGTGAAGTACTGAATGTACTCACCGCGCTATCACAATGTACACTTGACAGTTCGTGGTACGCTCGCGAACTACTTACTGTTCATATTTTAATATAAAACTGAGCATTTTACTAAATTGGAAGATTTTGCTAAATGTTTGCCTGACGTAGCCTCTGAAGTGATAGGTTTAGTTTATGATAAACAAAGGCTAATTCACGACTGTCGAGAGGAACATATTTGTGACATCACAAGTATACTGTATTGTACTAACTTTACATAATTACACAACATTCAGATTGGCATTACAGGTATTACACGTATAGAGGTATATCTACTATAATAATATTGATAACGGTGAACATTTGCCCGCTCATATGACACAGAATTCTCTGGAAACTCTTTCTCGGAGACTGCGAACCGGAGAATTATGGACTATAAGGCTGCGGTTCCATTGAGGCGGAGCGGAGCAGAACGGAGAGCATTTCACCAATCACATTGCTTGAGTGTAGAAGAGATGTGGATTTCAAGCCATGTGATTGGTGAATTGATCTGCGCACCGCCTCAGTCATAGTACTGCACAAGCCTCCGCTCCTCTTCAGATGGCCTCAATAGGTACATACCATGACGTAGAGTGAGAATGAAGATGAGAGTACTTCTATTGTGAGAAAGAGACGGAGGCATACTAGTCGTCTAGCGCCATTTCATTCCCGCAGTGGAACTACTCTCGCTTTAAGACGTCATGGTAGGCCTCCAGCGGTGGAATGACATTGGTTAATATTACTCCGTATACCATATTAAGAGCGCATATTCTGAAAGTTGGCAACGTCGCAAATAGCTGTCAAATATTAACAAGTTTTAATGAATTTGGCAATTTTACTGCATGAAAATAAGAAATATGGCTCTGCAGTGCACTAAAACATTGATACATTGATATAGGAATGCAATTAAACACTGAATTTGATGTTGTAACCGTTTCAGGTGAAAAAAAGCCATTTGGAAAGTTTCCAAATTCGTTTTTACAACTATAAATTCCGTGTTACGATATTAATTATTGCATTCCTACATCAATGTTTTAGTGCACTACAGAGCCATATTTCCTATTTCCATACAGTAACATTGCTAATTTAATTAAAACTTGTTAATATTTGACAACTATTTGCGACGTTGCCAACTTTCAGAATAAGCGCCCTTAACGTCTAGTAATATAAACAACCCCAAGATACACATTTATCGTCATCAGATCCCACTACTTTTTAATCAGTAAAGGAACATAACGAGGGTAGCTTCATTTTAAACAACGTTATATGCTCTGTTTTAGCTCGGATTTGTGTTTAGTCCATCGGAACTTATGATTTCTGGATTTATTTTTAATTTATAAACGACACTATAAACAAGAAACTGTGCATGGAGTTTTTTTATCAACGCGAGGCTCTGCTCACCGTTTGGTAAATATGTTCTAGCTAACGTTTTATATCACTTTATTACACAACTGTACAACGGATATCATTTGCTATAAAATATCTATGGAATATTTAAAAAACGATTACAGACATTTAAATATAGTTTTAACTGTTATTCAATAGCCTCAAAAGTAAAATGTAGATCTGTAGAGAGTTCATTAGAAGTATTTTTTGTATTACTTATTATAAATCGTATAAGATGTACCTACATAATATACACATTAGAAGGCAGTCTAAAGTAATAGTAATTAAGTACTTGTCGGCACGACTGTACGCTACAGTAAACAGATGTAACACTAACACAATGTTTGTAAAGGATCTACACAAAACTGAGCATTTCAGAACAACCCAATGTGACAGATTTTGGAACCAATTGTATAGGACATACGGTCGTTTTTATGTTTATTAGAGCAAAATATAATAATAACAATTTAAATAGACATTGATGATATTACATTCAAATATTAAACATCCTTCACTTTTCACCTTAAAAGTCCATGTTTCAGTTGTACGCCATTCTCAACCTATTCTCCACCGACATAAGACACAGAGTGGCCTGCACACATGCGCTCGTCTATTCACCTACACTGCACTACTATATAATCTCAGTCATCAAAAGATCATTCAACAACGAATATATTTATTTATTTAATGTCATACAAATGTATGATGTAATGAATGATGATCTTATATTTTATGTTGTATGAATGACCCAGATTCACTACACATAATTCATATACATATAGACAGTTATATTTTAACTATTATATTTTAAATACCTAGACTAAGAGACGCATCGATCTCTCCCATAATCAAATTTATTACCATGTTACATCACCGTTCAGGAGAATCGATGCATCTTTAACATTTTTTAAAATTTGAAATTTTTGAAAACTTGACATACTTATAATGTGTAAAGGTAGTTATCGACAACGCGATTTAAAAACATTTTTTTTTACAATTTGAGATCTACCTATATCACTTTTAATATTTAAAACTATTCAAGAAAATATAAAATCTGCAATAGTATGTGTTTAAAAGAAAAATATAATGTTCCCTGTGAAAAATAATTCGGAAAATATACTTGATAGAGAATCTCATAAGAAAATAATAAGAATATGTAAAATAAAGACGATGGCGAGCGACAATATTATACTTAACATGCTGTAGCATACCCTGCTTCACTAAATCATTAAAGTTAACTAAATTAGAGAATATAATTATCATACAATTATATCGAGGAAGCTAAACTACGGAGCCAATGCCAAAGACATACATACATTTGCATTACATAGACGATAACGACTGACTTCACCATTCAAACAGAACAGGGGGCCTACCATGACGTATTAAAGCGAGAGTAGTAAAGAGACAGACCGCCATCTAGCGCCATCTCGTTCACACAGTGGAACTAGTCTCGCTTTAAGACGTCATCTGTAAACCTTAAGCCGAGTTTAACATTGACATTGACAACTGTTAAACTCCGCTTAGATGTCGACTGCATTACAGTTTCTATTATATTTTTCTCAAATGGCAGGTCAAGATGATGTCGACTAAGCTGTCAGTGTCAATAGTGACTTGGAAAAACAAGTATACAGATGGCCGGCACGGTTCTTGAGCGCTCGGCGTAAGAGTGGGGATCGCTTTGCGCATCGTACACTTATCGACAAATGAAACGCACAATAAAACAAATAAAACAACGATAGAACGGGCCAATCACTACACTTTCCCCGCCCCCGTTCCTCACTTCATCTACCAAAGGGACCTAATAACTCACTTCTGCGCAGGTGAAGGTCAGCGCTCAAGATCCATGCCGGTATTCGTACATGGTTAAAAATGTCGGTTCTTCGATTGATGTAGTCGAACACAACGTAGATCTTGTTGAATTAGTACAGGTGGCCGACCATGGCATCTTAAACCGTGAGTGGTTCTGCTGAGGGAAAACGACAGAGCTATACAAGTCGTCTGTCGCCATCTCGTTCCCACAGCTGAACTACTCACGGTTTATGACGTCATGGTAGGCCAACAGCACGCATTTAGTTTCTATGGTGAAATCATTTAGATACAGTCGTCGGCTCGATAGTTCAGTGCCCTCTGACGTAAAGTCGAGTATCAATACATCGCAGTCGACGGACTAGTCGAATATGTTCTCACTCGCTTGTACTTGTAGCGGAGTGTACATCACTACCGAGTTAAGTGTACACCACGCTATACATCGCTACGTATAGAGCGACATCTTGAAAATATTGACATGAGTTATAAACACTATTAAGGTAGAATTAGTTATAATTTCTAGTAGGTAACTTTATTATTCGGAGGCCATACTCAACGGGAAATGTCGTTAATTTTTGCGATAATAGAAATATTCGTGTAAATTAACGGCATTCCCCGTTAGTGTGACCCCAGCATGAGAGTATAATACTTAGGTAGATTTATTTCAAATCTACATAATGTTTCATATTAAAGCCTGTTTTTTTAGTTTTTGACATATTTTTTGTATGTATCGCGAGGTGTACACTCATCGGTAGTAAAGGTTATCGTTTATAAACGATCACTGTGTGGCACACGTCCTCAGAGTTCTCTGGAGTGCACGTATGCTGCAGTGCACACTACATAGTGCACATAGTGCACCTAGTGCGGCGCGTGAGGGTTGTATGGAGGCTGCTTGTGTTGTTCGGCGCTCATCACTTGGTCGTACGACGGAGGACCCGCTGGAACATCACACCATACATGTTAGTAAAGACGTAACTTTCAGGAGTACAATGTTATAGAAACAAAAATAAATTAATTCATCCACAGGAAATATTAAAAAGACAACTCAATAAATTATCAACAATTTAATAGATCTTAATAATTTAATAATCTGTACAAGTCTGCAAAAAAATCAGACGCAATTACTGTGTAACCCAAATCAATGCTGACACGTGGAGTCAAACTCTCCGGAGTCTCATGTTTCTTAATTTCAGTCTTAGGTTAAATTATTTTTATTACAACTGGACTATTTTGGATCGGTTGAATTTTAATCCAACTTTATACAGCACCAAAAAGGCCAACGCGCCAAAGTGGCGTTTTTGGTAAAGTTGGTTTGAGCTATGGAATAGAATATTCAAATGTTAAATATTAAATGGAATATTCTATTCCATAGCTCGAGCAATAGAGTACATAATTGGTAAAGAAAAATTGTTCATTTGCTAAAGCAACATTGCTGAGTGGCGTTTTCAGATTCCCAATTTAAACGTATGCTGGTGTAAAACTACTACACAACATGAACTATCTAAAACTAATTGTACAAGTAGATATCACGAACACTACGTGACGAACACACAAGCGATGATGACTGTTGTTGATAATTCAATTAAGGTCACCACTAGTTAATGCAATTTAATAAAGAAAATGTAGCCGTCTACACTATGTACACCAGGGTGAACATTTGAAGATTGCTGTTACAAATTAATATAATGATAATGTCAACCTAACATTGATTGATTGTATACAATATGTGATTTCTTAATTTGAACAAATAATTATAACCACCCAGCGTCTCTTCTCCATGCAAACAATCGAATAAATCGTCAAAATAGGGAACCAGTTTTTTAGGGTTCTGTACCCAAAGAGTCTGTCTTTCTGTCTGTCTGTCCGTCTGTCACCAGTCTGTTCCTCAGTAACCGTGATAATTTAGAGAAATGTTTCACACATACGGAACCCGGTCATTGACTCATTCATTATGGAAGTCCTTCATTTGAATATCGTCCGTGATCGTGAACATTACAGTCCATCAAGATCAAACCATTGTTCATTGTTCTAGTTGACACAGAGTATCGTGGAACAAGCGGGGACTGTTGTCAAACTACAATCATGCTAATATTAAAGTACAACAGTAATCTTATCGCTGATAGCGATATCTTTAGACAAACTATCATTGGACTAAAAGAACTGTAAATAACGAAATTGTAACTAGATTGCAGTGACATGACACCGATAATGTATTAGTTGGTAAACATAAGCACACCCTTAGGCCTTTGCAAACAGAGAGTTCGGCGTGACTTACCTTGGTATGTGTCGTCTAAACGCCGGCGCTAGCGTGGCGACTTACATATTATATTTTCATAGTACGAACGCCAAAGACGCGCCACGCGAGCGTCGCGCCACGCCGCCGACAATCAAGGAATTAAAATGTAAATTTTAGATAGAAATGATAGTTTGAAAAGTTAAAGTACCCAAGAATCAGGTCGACGTCAGGAACACTCCGAGGTTCGGTCTGGTTAAGTTCGTTTAAGCCTTATAAAGTAAAATAGAAGCCCCGTGGTGCAGGGCTCCCTTGACACGAACTAAAACATTTTGTGAATTGTACATTCTAACATTTATATTCCTTGACTGTACAGGTGGCCACCTGACGTCTTAAAGCCAGAGTAGTTCGAGTGATGGAACGAGATGGCGCTAGACGACTTATATAGCTCTGTCACTTTCCGACAGAGGAACTACTCTGGCTCTAAGAACATATTGTGCAGTTCGCTACAGACACACAACAAGCTAGACATGACATCACAGCACTTGTTAGTAGTAGTTCCGACCCACCTTGTGCGCTCCAGCCCGGCGGTGCCACTCCATAGAAAGCTTCACACAAAGCAACACGAGTTAGTTATGTTAGTACACTTACTACGAGCTATATTATACAGCGAGGACTTCATTATAATGTCTTCGTCTAATATCTACCAGTGGAACCTTACAAACAAGAAAAATCATGAGAATAATTACAATTGTTTTCATTTATTCATCCTTTATCATTAATTATATTGTGTGGTATTTGTCCTCATGAATTTTTGTGGCCGAGCTCTGAATGTCTGACCAATTAACTAGTGGTTAATAAAAACAATAATTAATTCGGTGTTTACAACTGTTTAATTTTTTGTGGTCGTATACCAATGACAAGTGCACAGTAGCACACATGGACTGTAGATCCATCGGTCAGACTGTCAGACTCTGGGTGTAAGTGTTTTCTCTGTACATCTCAACAACATCAAATAACTTACAGTAACAAGACATGCCATATATTTTGGTACATGTTGTCACTGACTAAGATGAAACTTTTTACAACGGAGGACCAAAATTGAAAACGATTTACTGTCAACTGCAAATCTATTTAACAAGAATATTTTCTTAGTAAAACCAGTTTCAGTTGAACGTGTGCCGTGTGGTTGTTGACCGTAGAAAGGGATAAGGTAATCAAAAACTTCTTAATGTGTGATGGACATTGCTAACATGGGCACATGCTCAGTACAATATTGAAGGTAGGTACAAGTTGTGCAGGGAACTCCAGGGAGGACGTAGGCCACGGTATTCGACACATACAGAATATCTTCCTATCAATGTGTTATAATGTTGGTTTATAAAACAAACAGATTCCGTGTTCAAAACAGAACGTAACGTTTTAGGTGAAGCCACTTTTTTATAAATGTGTGACTCACTGTGTGAGTGAGAGCCACACACACGTTTTAATTGTAATTCCTGGGCGAGTGACGTTTTCTTACTTTTTGGTTTCAATTCTCAGCGACCTACCAGAACTGGAAAATCTAACCTTAGATAACTAAGATTATGATATCATTAGTGTAGTGGCTTGTTCCTTGTTCAACGTCCATGTTAAGAGTTAACGAAATATTTTAAATGAATAAAAATTCGTTGATATCAGTATTTTTGATAAGTCCAGTTCGTACAAGTAATACAACATATTAATCAGTATTTATAATATTATCGTATGAACCGGAAACACGCGATCTGCCACACATACCTAAGTCACGTTTGTCCAACTAACGCTATGTGTTACTGTTCATTAAAGACATTCCTTCGTTTTTATTAATCCGTTATTACTAGCTGTAGCCTGTGGCTTCGCTCGTGAGAAACGCGAAAATTATCCCACGGGAAAAACCGTCGTACTAGTAAAAAGTAGAATATGGTGTACTCGAGAGCCAGTTTTATAGAAATCAGCCGTCAAGGAGTAATGGCGAGGTGTGACAAACAAACAATTCCACAGTATCTATAACATTAGCGACCCGCCTCTACTTCCCATAGTATATTTCATTGAAATCGGTTGAGTAGTTTCGGCATAGCTAAAACATGGTTTTAATAATTATTATTCGGGACAGTTAGGACAGCTACGTGATTTATTTTGTGCAATAATTTCATAATAAACAGCGACTCATCGTTATTTTTACCGCGTATCACGTATGACCGCGCCCCGGCTCGGCTGCACGGTGACGTCACAGATCGACGGACTCTTTTCCTTAAACACCGAATGTACTACGCATGGTGTTGTTACGACCTAATAATACTCGTATATTTGAATGCCAAGAAGATTGCATTCTTATAAAAAAGTGTTCAGAAACAAATACGTCATCTCATTGAGATACTCGTAAATGACTGTTAGAACATACGTACCTAAGTATTTACCATGTTTATTATTTGTTTTGAGTTTCCAATATTTGTGCACTATTTCAAGCGCCACAATCATCATGATGAACCAGTTAATTCGGTTTTCCTCTAGTAGCGTAAATTGCCCAAATATGACATATTACCATGATTGGAGATGACTTTATGTCCGTGCACTGAATAAACGCCCGAAAATGGCTTTTGCCTGGGCTTTTGGCCCAGTTAATGCTTACTAAACTGTTTTACTAAACAAATCAACATCATAATGTTGCTAAAGAGGCCTTTTTAGACGTGTGATAACTGGTAGGTATAGTGTTAAGTTTGGCGTCTGGCGGAGAACTTTAACAACGTGCTGTAGGCTTTTTTCGATTTTAAACGCTGTTAATTAATATTGTCAAAACATAACTAATTCAGCGTTCCATAAAATTGGTTTCTGCAGTGCGTACTACGGATATGACTGAGCTCATTCCTTTTAGTTAATTTCCTTTTAGTATGTATTGAGCACAGCATACAAATACCTCGTCGAACCCTTGTATGGAGTGACCATAAACATTGACCAAATTAAGGTGACCACACACGTTCGGAACAATCAGTAACATTCAAACAACGGCACTTCATCATCTGATGACTCAGGGAGCGAAGTCACGAGATAACTTATGGTTAAAAGAATTTTTAATAAATGTCCCGATTACGCACATTGTTGCTTTTTTATAAAACTTTTCCTACCAGGAATTATGCCTGAGTCTTGGGTATGTTTACATACATTTCAATTCACAAACAGCCAAACCCGAATCTACGTTTCGAGCGATAAAAATATTTGATCCATGCGGGATTTGAACCCGCAACTAACAGCGCAGCAGCCAATTAATTAGAGGATATGGAATACCTTTACTGACTAGTACAAGTTTACCGAGAAAAATGTTTTTTTTTTCAATTTATTGTTATTTAGTTAACAGATTTTAGCTTTTCTGATCAATGTTATCGAGTATTGTACCTACAGTCTTTACGGATTAAAGGAGGTTAATAGACCGTACAAAAGTACGGGAAAATCCCCGACACATAGAACATAAGATACCACAAGGTAAGTACGTCACCACACACCTAATTTTACAAAATAATGATCGCAGACGTTCTTTTCGTACAACACGTCACAGTCAAAACACGTGCTCAGTAACGTTATCAATTGGTGACGTTATAAACGAAATGAGTCCTCATTGCCACTTCACTTGTGTTTAGGCGATGACCTTAAAATGGTCTGACATGAGGCACTGTGGGAACTGTGAGAATTACTAATACGAACAGTATAATGTACGCCATCAGAGACTCAGGGTCTCTACAACTATCTAGCCTAGAGGGAGGTGCATCTGAACGGGCAATAGTTTTACAACAATATGTGGCTACAACATCCGGCCATCAAAAACATTTTTTACTGTAGCATAATATCTCGGCAATTTGTCTGAACACGTACGTTTGTCTAACGATCAGACTAAAATATTGTGGCTATTGACCGGACCATACTCAAAATAACTGTCATATATTGTAATACAATCTCTATAAAGTCTGGCTGCAATTGATGGCAATATTGCCAGAAATTGTCTTACAGATAGATAGAATACACTTTATTATGCACACCATACAAATACAGCCATAGTTTAGAGTGGTTTGGTCCGTTATTTCTTCAGTTAGAAACACTAGGAATTAGTGGAGGGTGCGTGTTTTATATTTATATTTTGACTTTGGTCGTTATACATTCTAAGAAGCCTACGCTCCAGGTCATACATAAATACACAATCCAAATAGTTTCACTTCATTAGTGAATGACGAATTAAAATCGTCCGGCATCACGGCAGCCGCATGACTCACTTCACCGTAAATGTAAACTATCGACTCAATTCGGTTTGTTTGACGTCGGACATCGACACGAACCAATCAGTTCGCTGTTAAAAACTCATCAATTTCGCAGTGACACCGTGTCACCATCATTAGGATAATTGATTTGTTTATAAATACAGGAAGTAACATGGTCACAGTACTGCTGACTGCATACTTCTGTGAGCGGAAAGCAATTTTTTTTTGTGGAACGGTTTTCATTGGGGCATGCCTGATTTCATTTCAGCCTTTTTCTTTAACTAGTAACCGCACCCGGATTTACGGGTGAAAATATTCTTTTACGTATCGAAATAATTATTTTTTGATACAACTCATATAGGGAAAATCACGAACTCAAATACTTCCTTTGTTCAAATTCGTAGAGTCGTAACTCGTAGTCGTTGAGACTAACGAACACCTCATAGTTTTTGATAACCGTCAGACCGATGAGATTTTTTCAGTGGCCTTCACAACTCAAAAAGCTGAAAATCAGCGTCAGGTGGTAACTTTGTGCTGCCACTTGGCATTATGATGAGCTGAGGCCCTCTTGGCATTCAAAGATTTCTTTTGTATTATTTTTAGTTTTAATTAGGTAGTTTTAAGTTTTAATGCCAATAAACTCAATTTTCTTTCTTTCTTTTAAAAAAAATCCCAAAAGAAGATAAAATTGGGATAAAATTGTCCGATGTGTTAATCCAGGTAAACTATTTGTGTACCAAATTCAATCCGGATTTGTTCAGTAGTTTTTGCGTGAAAATGAATAACAATCATCCGCATCCTCACAAACTATCATCCGCATCCTCACAAACTATCATCCGCATCCTCACAAACTATCATCCGCATCCTCACAAACTATCATCCGCATCCTCACAAACTATCATCAGCATCCTCACAAACTATCATCCGCATCCTCACAAACTATCATCCGCATCCTCACAAACTATCATCAGCATCCTCACAAACTATCATCAGCATCCTCACAAACTATCATCCGCATCCTCACAAACTATCATCCGCATCCTCACAAACTATCATCCGCATCCTCACAAACTATCATCCGCATCCTCACAAACTATCATCCGCATCCTCACAAACTATCATCCGCATCCTCACAAACTATCATCCGCATCCTCACAAACTATCATCAGCATCCTCACAAACTATCATCCGCATCCTCACAAACTATCATCAGCATCCTCACAAACTATCATCCGCATCCTCACAAACTATCATCCGCATCCTCACAAACTTTCGCATTTATAATATTAAATTAGTAAGATAAAATTGTTTATATTTGTGGATAACACCACGAACTTGCCTATTATGTGGCGTTGTACACAGACGATGATAACGCGGCTATTTAAGTAAATCGAGATAGTGTGTGACGACCCGGCTTATCTTTCACGCAACGCTTTATTATTTTCAAAATGAAACATTGAACAAGCCACACCACGTGGACACGATATTTGTATCATAGTTCTATGAAACTATCAATCAACTGATTTGTCAACACCTACTTACATAGTATCTTGTTAATGGGAAACAAATATTAGTGTCGTGTGGTCGCGACGACGAGGTTAAGGCTATTCCTCTATGTGTCACATTATTAACGACTTGTTTATTTACAGTTCACTGTGTATACATCGAACTATACAAAACCAGTTTATCTTTGCCTCGCTTTACATGATCTTTTCGCATAATGAAAGATCATCTTATACTGATTTTTCATAGCTTGATGTGTTGCCTTGTGTTCATAGCGCCCTAACGATTGAGAAATATGTCATGTCCGTGACTGTGAAACTATAGTAATAATACGTGGTCGCTTTTAGTATCGTGTTAGTAGTTATTGGCCGTTCTCACTGGCGAAATATTCACAACCCAGAAATCTCAGGAACTACTTCTGGTAGGAACTGTATTTTTTTTTTTGTATTGGATAACCCAAGAACGACAACTCCGCCAAAAAAGAGTGAATGTTGCGTCAATTTGCGGTTTGAGTGAATGTTTCGTCAAATTGCGGTTTCAGTTTCAGTAAATGTTTCGTCAAATTACGATTTGAGTGAAAGCATCGTCAAATTGCGGGTTGAGTGAATGTTTCGCCAAATTGCGGTTTGAGTGAATGTTTTATCAATTTGTGGTTTGAGTGAATGTTTCATCAATTTGCAGTTTGAGTGAATGTTTCATCAATTTGGGGTTTGAGTGAATGTTTCATCAATTTGCAGTTTGAGTGAATGTTTCATCAATTTGCAGTTTGAGTGAATGTTTCATCAATTTGTGGTTTGAGTGAATGTATCATCAATTTGTGGTTTGAGAGAATGTTTCTTCAATTTGCAGTTTGAGTGAATATTTCGCCAGTGGAAACACAGATACGGAAGCACAGTAACTACGCGCGCACATCGCTCAGGCTCACACTGACAATCACGATCTATTGTTTCACGTTTATAAAATCTTATACAATTTAGTAAATGTGGTTGTTAGTGTTTTATTTACATCAGAAAGCTGCCGTTATCTTACAAACTATTCAAATTATAACAAGTTCACCAATGAAACTCAACGCGATCACCACATCTATGTTTGTCAATGTCATAATTATGTATCAAAATAAGCTAAAATGGGATATTTAAGATATTGGTACCATCTTGATTCTGATCGTGTTCAGTTGTGTCGGTGAAGTTCGCCCTATTAGTATGTGACTTACCGGTAGCATCAGGCGCAGTGGGCGCGGGCGGGTAGGGCGCCGGCGTCGGGAAGTGAGCCGCGGCCGCGCCGGGAGGGTAGGGCGCCGCCGCGGGGTACGGGGCCGCGGCGGGGTACGGGGCCGCCGCGGGGTACGGGGCACCTGTGGGGTACGGTGCAGCCGGGTAGGGCGGCTGGGTCGGGTAGCCCGCGGCGCCTACCGGGTACACCGTCACTGTTTGGGCTGTTGACATTCAAAATGTTAGTAATGTGTTGGGAAGCAGTATACTGTGCGGTTCAATTTGGAAAGAAGGTGTCAATGACTTGCCTCTCAACTGTGATATGAAAACAACGTTTAGCAATTAAATACTTTGTGCAAATTCATATGTTATATTATCTTTATTTTCTTGTTAGAGTTATTTTCAAATGATAATTGTTTATTTAAGAGCATGCAAGTGTTAAAAAGCATGCATGACATCACAATATGGTGTCCGCAAACCTTCCTTCCTATTGAACAGCATAGTACATATTGAGCTGCATAGTTTTTGACGCATACAATTATTAACTATCAAGAACATTTATGTCTGCTACAATAATTAATCAAGATTGAGAACTTAGTTCCGATGAAAAAGAGGCGCCAAAACAACCAAGCACCAATAAAAACTATTGACATCAAAGACGTGTAAAAGACAAAACTACAAACAAAAAAATAATGAGAAACTACACAAACAGGATATTTTTATGTAGTGCGGATAAAGTATGTTATGCATTAAAACCATGGCCAAAACCATGCGTGGTGAGAGAATTGACTGGATCAAACGTGCACCTGAAGAGAAGCGGTGATTCACGAGAGCACATCACCCTACACAATATGACGTCACGGTTTCCCAATCACATGAACCTTCTGTTTTCTATGATAAAGACAGATTGGAGTAGGTTGATGTGCTGGTGTCTGCACCCAGCAGTATTAATTTATTTATTTACACTTTCATGTACAATTGTGGTACATAAGGCGGACTCAATGCCGCAGGGCATTATCTACCAGTCAACCTTTAATTAATCATCGTTATGATCTCATTATTCGTTACAGGAGCTGATGGACGTCTCGGAGAGCGCTAAACTCGTGGCCGAGTCGATATTGATTGTCATCGACACGATAAGAAGAAGAAGATCTCATTACCTTGAACTCCTACTGGCGAAACATTCGTATACTAAGCAAGGAAATTAAAAATGAAATCACGGGACTATCTTATCAGGAAAACTTGACCCCGGATCGGCTCATTATTTTAGAGACCGGAAGGACTTATGTCAGAATGTTTCGCCAGTGTGAGCGCACAGTTACTCACAGTGGTCGCGGGTGCGTGTGTTAGTGCAGCTAGCTACGCTATACGCTACCTGGCGCGGCGCTCTCACCGGGGTATAGCGGCGCGTGTGTTAGTGCAGTGGCTGTGTTAGTGCATGAGTGACTAGCTACGCTATACGCTACCTGGCGCGGCGCTCTCACCGGGGTATAGCGGCGCGTGTGTTAGTGCAGTGGCTGTGTTAGTGCATGAGTGACTAGCTACGCTATACGCTACCTGGCGCGGCGCTCTCACCGGGGTATAGCGGCGCGTGTGTTAGTGCAGTGGCTGTGTTAGTGCATGAGTGACTAGCTACGCTATACGCTACCTGGCGCGGCGCTCTCACCGGGGTATAGCGGCGCGTGTGTTAGTGCAGTGGCTGTGTTAGTGCATGAGTGACTAGCTACGCTATACGCTACCTGGCGCGGCGCTCTCACCGGGGTATAGCGGCGCGTGTGTTAGTGCAGTGGCTGTGTTAGTGCATGAGTGACTAGCTACGCTATACGCTACCTGGCGCGGCGCTCTCACCGGGGTATAGCGGCGCGGCGTACTGCTGCTGCGGGTACGGCGCGGGGACAGACTCGTCGCGCGGCGGCGCTGCAACCACAAGCGTTAATCTAAGACTCCTGGCACCATATTAGCACTACACTTATGGTCGTTACTGATTCCCATCAATGCCGAGAAGCGTGTAACCCCCCGAGCCAAGTTACAGACGATATAGAGAAGAAGAGATTAATAGGATAATGGTCATTAAGTTGAAAATCCTTTTAAGAGTACTGCGGATCTAAATCGGCTACTTAGCAATATTCCTTCCTAATATGAATAACTTCGTGAATGAAAAATAGAAGAATAGCCAGTGTTGTGAAGTGAATTATTAGGAACATTGCTTAAAGTGGCTGTTTTAGACCCTCTGAGCGTTAGCGACCGGAACAGATGAGAAGAGTGCAACATTCGACCAATCATAAGAGAGACGGGAAACGATTTAGATTATAGTGAACTAGCAAACCCGGCAAACTCCGTTTCGCCACCAGATGGCTTCGTTTTATGAAACATTTCGTTTGGAGATTAAAAGAAGAAGAAACATTTTTTTTTCCTGAATTTTCTTTGCTGTAAACCTCACGGAGCCCGAGACCTTTCCAACGAATGCAAAAACAAAAACGTGGAAATCGGTTCGTGCGTTCTGGAGTTATAGCGTCAGGAAGGAAAACCCGACTTATTTTTACCACGTTCTTGTTTGTTTGTTTGTTTGTTTGTTTGTTTGTTTGTTTGTATGTTTGTTTGTTTGTTTGTCGTTCCGGTTGGACTTTTGCAACTCAATTTTGAGGCACTTCCCGATAAGCTAGCAGGCTGAAATTTTGTACCCGCTTTGAGTTCTGATGACAATACATGACTAGCTAAGAAACGTCATAACAAATCCAATATGGCGGCCTCCCCAAGATGGCGGACTGGCTGTTTGAAACCCACCCCCATGATATGGGTATCAAATGAAAGGGTTTGCTATCAGGAGTACGAAAAAAATAGTCACGTGACTTAAATCCAATATGGCGGACGTCCAAGATGGTAGACTGGCTGTTTGAAATCCACCCCCGTGATATGGGTATCAAATGAAAGGGTTTGCTGTCAGGAATACGAAAAAAATTGTCATGTAGCTTATGCTAGGCTAGGCTATTAATCCAATATGGCGGACGTCCAAGATGGTGGACAGATTTGAGGCACTTCCTGATAAGCTAGCAGGCTGAAATTTTCAGGGTAGCTTCAAACCCGATGAACAATGATAAAAATAATAAAATAATTAATAGATTTAAAAAATCTAAAAACCCACGTTTTTAAATGTCCTAAAAAGAAGAAAATAACCCTACGGGG
The DNA here is from genome assembly GCA_950005045.1 of Agrotis exclamationis. Lineage (NCBI taxonomy): Eukaryota > Metazoa > Arthropoda > Insecta > Lepidoptera > Noctuidae > Agrotis > Agrotis exclamationis. The sequence goes on from OX465440.1 coordinate 17,931,585, forward strand.
CTGAGAGAGGGGCCACTCAAAACGTGGGGGCGTATCTTTGCAAGTTACACCTACGATTTCACGTCATGTAAATATATCCCATAAATAATCCCTTATATGATATACGCCCCCACGTTTTGAGTGGCCCCTCTCTCAGCCCCGTAGGGTTATTTTCTTATTTTTAGGACATTTAAAAACGTGGGTTTTTAGATTTTTTTTTATATAGTAGATTACATATTTATACGCATAGATCAGCAGATCTACGGAATCATAAATAAAAGTACTATTATAATTATGAACAACAAAATTGAAAATTTATATCCGCACAATTTAACTGTTTCACAGTTTTGTATCGTAAAATGGTCCACAAAATAGTATTTGTAATTCTCAATAAATAATTATATACCTACAGTATCGCGAAGATCAGAGAAATATGACACAAAAGGGAAGAGGCCTACACAGAAGGAGGAACATGACTGCCGGTGATGATGATGATGATGAATGGAAATCAGATGTAAGTACCCAACTAACATGACAATTGAAGAGCATGCTGTATTAAATATATATGACGTAAGTATATGTATTTATTAAAAACTTTGATGACTTATGGCGCCGAAACGTAGTCTTACTATGGGCCTCATTAGTAAGCTCAAGATGTCCCAACGAGCTATGGAGAGGGCTATGCTCGGATTCTCTCTGCGATCCAGTCAGAAATGAGGAGATTCGTAGACGAACCAAAGTTGCCGACATAGCCCAACGAATTAGCAAGTTGAAGTGGCAGTGGGCAGGCCATATACCACGCAGAACTGATGTACGATGTGGCCGTAAGGCTCTCGAATGGAAACCACGCACAGACGTTCTGATGAAGACCACAGGATCGCGCTGGATACAAGCTATTCAGCAGTGGACGTCCTACGGCTGATAATTATGATGAATAATAATTTGCGATCATAAACGTGAATATTACGTAAAGCTGTCTGTCTACTTACCTCGCGGTGACGCATGTGGACCGTTAGGTTAAGCGGAGAAACCAGAACGAAATCCAAATGTTATCGTATCAAAGTATCCGCGAGGCGCGAGGTCGAGAGCGGCGGCACAGGAAAACCTCGCGGACATACCGACACGTCACTCATGTGCTTATCGAATGATCGACAACAGATAGCTGAACAATAAGTATATCCAGCGACAAAATAAATAGGAACAGAAGGTCTGAAACGGCCACATAGCAATATTACTAATGATTCACTTCGTAAATGAATGATAGAAGAAAAGCCAATGACGTACGTTGTTGAATCTTTGGAATATTGCTTAAAGTGGCCGTATTAGACGCGCCGAATCTTCTAAATTACCCAAATATCTCAGGAATTTCAACCTTTTCTGTGAATGCGAACAGTTGCGAGTTACGGATAAAAATACAGAATTTAACCTTGGAGTTATGTATCGCAAAGTAAGCAATAGATATTAATATGCAACTATTGTAAATGAGCCGACTTCGACTTTTTCTTACAAGCAAACTTGTCAGGCCGGTTTCCACAGCGAAAGAGTAATGAGCTGGAAATAGCTTGTCAGAGCGAAATTAGTTATCATGTAATATTATACCGGAAATGACCTCTTCCATGCCCTATTTGACTTGATCCATGTTTCCAGGGACACCCTGCTGTATACATCTCTAGTACTTATTTATTATGTGGATGGTGTAAGCGAATGTATAATGGGATCAGTACATTATTATAAGCCAGTGACGCGGGGTATGATGGGAAATCACACACTTTCAACAACAGGACGCCATATTTTGTTAATGGCCGCTTGCAAATGACGTTCTGATGGCGCTTGCGCTACGTTAGTGTTGTGTTAAGCATGCCTTAAGTGTGTATGTCCCCATTACAGCTCGCGTCCCCGTCTTATAGACTGTTCCCCTAGTGTGTGTGGTACTCACGCGCTATGACTCGGCCGCGCGTGTTGCTCCGGCAGCAGCAGCGACAGATGATGGCCAGCAACACGGAGGCGACGACGGCGGCCGCCAGCCACAGCAGCAGCTCCATGCTCGGGCCGCGCGGGACGCTCACCGGGTAGCGCTGCCACAGAACACAACTTAAGAAGCTTACCCATGACGCGATACGTGCAATTTGCAATTTCTAGAAACTTTAAATGAAAATTGACCTTGCTACTACGATATAATGATGCAATTCGATTGACTTGACGTCGTCGTGGCGATCGTGTTTTGTTTGACATCTACCCGTACACAACCGCGCAGTGGTATGGTTGATTTCACTTGTAGTTGGAATCGGTCGAATCGCGTCGCATCGCCCCATGGGTAAGCTCCCATATTGTACAAGCTACTAGGCTACACAGGGTACTAGTATACACAGACAGCCACTACGTCAAGGTCTTGTCGTCAACTTCGTAGTCAGGCAGGGAAGTAGCTACCGCCGCCGTATCAGCCGTATCAATGATACGAGACCCCCCAAGTGTAAAGGGTCCCCGACGATTGGAATAAAAACTTGAAATTAAAACTTATTGCGATGCGAAAACCTCCAATTATCGCGCTCGTAACATGGCTCAATTTTCAATATGGCTATAGTTGACATAAATAAGCTACAATCAGGTGCTCAGTACTCCCATTTTCTAGCTGCCATCTATTGTCTTAATGTCATCATCATCAGTAATAGCATTAGCTATATGAGTCAGGATGATATTTCCTCTATTCTGCAAAACTATACACTTAGGGCGGCTTTTACCAAACCTTATTTAAAATAAGTTTAAACGTATTTAGATAAATATGTTTTCATTTGTAAACACGATTAATTTAAACTTATTTAAGTTTGTCTTGCACCACGATGTTGAAGCTTGAAATTAACTAAACGCATTTTAGAGTGTTGCTGCATTATGTCTTGTGCGTTCCATTTCACGATTTGAGCAGTATCGTTACAAATAACGTTATTTCACGGTTATTTGACGAAATTTGGTTTGTTTTCTTTGCGTAAAACGAGTTTTCTGTCAATGTTAACTTGTGTCAGACGCGGCCGGCTTTGTTTTTCTTCTATAGATTTTCAACCATATCACAATAATGGAAGGTTAAGGTTCGATTGGTGAAATCTGACAGTTTCGGGTAGGTTGACCTGCTGGCGTCTGTACCTAGGTACTAGGTAAGAATTTTGTAGGTAGGTACGCACCTATCTTACAAGTCTTTATTAGGTATGTAAACAAAGTAGGTAGGTACATACTTACTTTTCCGTTTTAAACAATAATCTAGATTCAATTATTTCTAGCAAAATCATCGTCGTCTTCTTGGATAGGCGAAATCTTCAAAAAAACTTTTTCTCCGTCAGGGTTTCAAACAAATTTGATCTTGCCTCAATAACCCTGACATCTCGAGGCCTGTTCATATAGTTGACAATTTCTTCGTCGTCGTCGTCAATCTCATCAAAAAGAAACTCAAACAAACTCATTATTCTTTTCACACAAACAAATTCTTCGAAAATTATTCACGACCAAAATCTAACCTCAAATTCAACTGCTAAATACGTTTAGCAGCTTAAACAGCGATTTTTGGCTGTTTAAATTTGACAGATCGATAATCATGTTTAACTTGTGGTGCAAGACAACTTGTGTAGTTAAACAGAATTTTCTGCTTAAATAAAATTTTAAACATGTTTAACCGCTTGGTAAAAGTCGCCCTTAGATTAGGATGCTTGTGACGCAGCAAGTTTTATACAATGCCCCTTCTAGCCTAGCTATGCACAAATACAAGTATGAGACAGCCACAAGATCACTTAAATTGAGGAAAAACCAATAACACTGCGCAAGAATTTGTGATAAGCCTTATTTATTTTTAAAAGCTTTTATTAACTTGACCTGTATGACTATGTATGTTCGGGTGGAATCTTTGAACTCAATTTTGAAGTATTTATCTTCAAACGATTGAGCTGAGATTCTGTATACACGTTTAGTTTGGATGACAATGCACGATAAGGTACGTGACGTCATTCTAAATCCAATATGGCGGACCATCCAAGATGGCGGAATAGTTATTTTTAATGCACTACTACAATATGGGTATCAAATGAAAGGGCTCGTTGAGAGCAACTCGAAAAATAATGTGACGTCATTCTAAATCCAAGATGGCGGAAAGTTATTTCTAATACACATCTACAATATGGGTATCAAATGAAAGAACTTGTTGAGAGCAACTCGAACAATAATGTGATGTCGTTCTAAATCCAAGATAACGGAAAAATATTTTTAATGCACTTCTACAGTATGGGTATCAAATGAAAGGGCTCGTTGAGAGCAACTCGAAGAATAATGTGACGTCGTTCTGATTCCAAGATGGCGGAATAGTTATTTTTAATGCACTTCTACAATATGGGTACCAAATCGAAGGACTCCTTGAGAGCAACTCGAAAAATTATGTGACGTCGTTCTTAATCCAAGATGGCAGAAAATTATTTTTAATGCACTTTTACAGTATGGGTATCAAATGAAATGGCTCGTTGAGAGCAACTCGGAGAATAATGTGACGTCGTTCTGATTCCAATATAGCGGACTATCCAAGATAGCGCAAATTTTATTTCTTTTTATTTCTAATGCATTTCTACAATATGGGTATCAAATGAAAGGGCTCGTTGAGAGCAACTCGAAAAATAATGTGACGTCGTAATGGCAGAACAATTAATTTTTATGCACTTCTACAGTATGGGTATCAATATCAAATGAAAGGGGTCGTTGAGAGCAACTCTAAAAATAATGTGACGTCGTTCTAAATTCAAGATGGCGGAATAGTTATTTTTAATGCACTTTATAGTATGGGTATCAAATGAAAGGGCTCGTTGAGAGCAACTCGAAGAATAATGTGACGTCGTTCTGATTCTAATATGGCAGACTATCCAAGTTGGCGCAAATTTTATTTCTAATGCATTTCTACAATATGGGTATCAAATGAAACGGCTCGTTGAAAGCAACTCGAAACATAATGTGACGTCGTTCTAAATCCAAGATGGCGGAATAGTTATTTTTAATGCACTTTTACAATATGGGTATCAAATGAAAGGGGTCCTTGAGAGCAACTTTTAAAATAATGTGACGTCGTTCTAAATACAAGATGGTAGAAAGTTATTTTTAATGCACTTCTACAATATGAGTATCAAATGAAAGGGCTCGTTGAGAGCAACTTGAAGAATAATGTGACGTCATTCAAAATCCAAGATGGTGGAATACGTGGCCTTAAGTAGAGTAAAATTATTAGAAGGCCTCCTTATTAAAGAGCTGGATTGTTCGAAATTAATCGGCAAACGACCTTGCAACAATGATGCGTTGAATGAGATGAACAGACTAAGAAACCTAGCTAGCGACACAAAATAGTCCAGCAATAACTAAAAAGTAAAAAATAAAGAAAAAGAAAACTTTTTAGGAAAAGCTTTATTTAAACGCTCGAAAAAGAAGAAAATAAATTTTTCCTTTTAAATTTTAACTATGAAGTTACAATCTCATTATATACAACTTATATGTTCATAAAAGCTTGTCAAAAAGGGGTCACAGTTACCTGATAAGAAAATCGCGCTATAAGCTTTTATGAACATATAAGTTGTGTATAATGAGAATCGTTTACGTAAGTTCATAGTTAAAATTTAAAAGGAAAATTATATTTTCTTATTTTTCGAGCATTTAAATAAAAGCTTTTCCTAAAAAGTTTTTTTTTCATTTAATTTATAATTTAATACATTTAGAATGCCATTAACTCAAAATAAAGGTTATCCTTTCATTCTGTCATCTCACAGAACCTCAAACATACTAACATTATCGTCTTCCAATCATCAGTAAACAAGTCCAATCCAGGGTTGGTCACACTACAAGCACGATAAGAATTGTTGACATACAAGGTATAGGGGAAGTGGATTGGGCTACATTGCAACAAAATGGGATATCAAATAATATATGACTGAGACATTTTGAATAACATGTGAAGACAAGATCTTGTGAGTTGAATCTAGCTGGTGATATGTAGTTTGTAATACACACACAGAAGTTTATCATCTCCTAGAACAATGACATAGTCAGGCTAACAATCTACTAAAGCCACATCATTTCCTGTGCAGCCGGAACATGTGGGTGCATGGTGCCGCTGCCCGCCTGAGATAACACACAGTTACTAAATTGTCACCGCTATCATAACGCTGCGCTTGGATCACTTTATAACATCAGTTATATTTAAGTAACAAGGATTATTCTCAAAAAAAATAATGAAAGGTACGACCTTGTCCTAAAATCACAAGTTCATATGAAATATACCAAGCGCCTGAGTGGTAGAATGCAGCCTATTATCTTTCACTGAAGAGGCTCCTGTCTTAGCAGTGGCAACATTATACATATGCACTGTTAAGTCTAGATTACTATTAGTAGTATCATGACTGTATTATATTGAAATGAAATATTTAGTCAAAACAATCACACATTCAACTATCATAAGTTGTATGTGCAGGCTGACTCATAGTACTCAGAAACACTGACATATTGTAGAGCTTATAAATTAATTGAATTATAGATAGATACAATCTCTTTATTGCACAACTGAACCGACCCGTGGAGTCAGCAAGTTTATGAGTTTTGTGATCAAGTTCAACCTTAATATGAATTCAATATAATATGGTATGCCACTCAATACCATAGTGGCTTTAAGTTTAGGTCTACCTCTTTATGTTTCAATGTTCAAAGGAAATAAATAAGCCTTCATAATGTGAACAAAGAGATTACAATATTCCTAGTCAGTATCAGATAAAGTAAACTTAAAAATTTGTCATTGAGAAATGTCTTCAGTAACAGAGTTTGTGTAGGTACGATTAATCACATGTTACTTGTTATAGTTGTTATCAAGGACAAACGACATTACTCCTAATCAGAGATTTGAAAAGATATAATTTATTATTTGCCTAAACTTTGAGGAAATACATAAGTAACATGTGAAGAGTAGATGCCTCAACACTATTGAATATCTTGATGTAAAATGGAGTCCTTGATTATTAGGATATTCAAATCCCTGCTCATGTGTGTGGACACTACATACAGACAATAGCTTGGTAACAACACTTAGCGGTTATCTCATGAAACTAAGCTGTGTACACAACTCCTAGCACACATAGTGAAGGACACATCCACTGATGTATTCACAGCGGAGGGTCATTACCTGCACCTTATACAGGAATGTTATCAGTGCACACAATACCTGTTACACTCAGCAGAAATCAGACACAATGTGGCGGCGAGCAGCACATTAACAATACAACAGCACTGGGGAACATAAGACTGCACTGCCACTAACACTGCACTCAACTGACACTCCACACTGACTGCACTCACACCTGTACTCTGATTGCTGACTACTAATCGAAATGTAAGTGCTGCTGATAAAGATATGCGATGATAACGAACTGTGGTGCGAACTTGAGCAGAGAGCGCGCGCGACGCCCACCGCTGTCACCCGTGAGCGTGACACCTACCTTGAACAAGTCGTCGTCGCTGAACTCATTCGAGTCGAACATCACTTGTGCAATTATGAAACAATAACAATGACGCCGTGCTCCACTGAACTGACTGTCTTCACGCTACTGATACCGACTACTGAGTACCACACAGACACACAGAACACTCATCGCAGCGAGGCGAGTGAGTCACCTCCGCTGGCGCTCCGTGCGATTTGAGAACGAACGCACGGAAATTCCGGATTTTAACAAGGAAAACAAGATACAATGTGATACAATACAGAACTAAGTAAGCGCTATTTGAAAATAAATTCGAACAAAATTAATTGCACTTAGAACTATAGTTCTACTTATTTAGTCGAACAGAAACACAATAAACACAAAACTCAAAAAAAAACAGATCTATCAAGGATGATAACACGAAAAATCTTTAAAAAAACATAATAAAATGACGTTATACCTGATAACCTGAGGCTGCTGTAATGTTCCGAAGTTAGTAACGTAACGACTAACGGGGAGGGGGAAAATAGTGTAGTGCAAAGACTACAATATATATAATGAGATAGACGGTACTCTCGACCGTGATTCCGTCATCATACAAGCAGCGCCATCTATCCGCGGTGGTGATGAACTAAATCCATAACTATAGCTACGTATAGGTACATACATAAAGCTATGGCCGCTTCAATTTTATTCTGGTATTTAAAATATCGACTCTTTCCTATAAATAGATTTTGACATAACTCTCTAAAAGTTTTGTCAAAAACTATTTACAGGAAAGAGCCGATTAATCGATTTTATTGTCTGTAATAAAAAACGTAAATTACTTATACACATATTTTTATTTTAGAAAATAGATGACAATGAAGTTTACAATAAATTGTCTAAATAAATACATAACAAGTAGTAGGTATTAAATTAATGCAAATCTCGCTTGCTACTATCCTGTTAATATCCTTAATTGTGCAGGCCTGGGCAAAATACAATAAAAATATATTATAAAAATAACTATTATTAGGTATTCTCACAAGTTGAGAGTTCATTATTGTCTGATTTTATTGGTATGTTTGCAAAATTTTCTTTATCTTTATCAAATTTACTTAATCTGTTCTTTGGGTAGTGGAAGACTGCTTCAAAGCGTCTTCGGCATACTCTTCGGTTGTTATAAATGAAGATTTCATCAAACTCTTTGATGGTATCTCCAACACTTTAAACCCATCTCTGGAAGCGTTCTCTTTCAATATTTGGGTTTGGAAATTTGTGCAGCAGACCTGGAATATTTAATGATTAATTACTTTTGACTGAGCTTAATTCATGTAAATTAAACAACAACATAAGTAATATAATATGATGTATACCAACCGTCTTCTGTAGCAGCCAGGCATACAAGAAGACATGAAAGACATTGTATGTGAACACCGGAAAATTATGAAATACAGAAGAGTCAATTTCTCACAACACTGACACGAGTCCTATCTCAAACAAGAGTCAATTGCTCACACTTATCACTAACTACGAGTCCTATCTCAAACCAAAATAGAGTCAATTTCTCACACAGAGTCCAATCTCACAAAACAAGAGCACTTGACTGTGAACTCCTCACGCCAAAACGGACGAGCATCAGCTCAACTCGAAGTGGAAATCCAGGGTCAACGGCTCAACTCGAAGTCGAAATCCAGGGCAAAACGTTTTTCAACCAATATTTATTATCTCGAAATCAAAAATTTAATATCAAAAAAAACTTTTTTTAAAAAAAGTACCGACTTCAAAACAAATACAAAAAAGTTTAAAATAACTTTTCTTTCGGAAGTCGGTGGCAATAGTCAATGACACAACAAAACAAAGCCACCGACTTCCGAAAGAAAAGTTATTTTAAACTTTTTTGTATTTGTTTTGAAGTCGGTACTTTTTTTTAAAAAAGTTTTTATTTTACCCTTTTTATTAGTTTATTTATTACATATTTAACCCAAATTCTTGTAAATTACAAAATTTTCTTACATAATTATGCACTAATCTTGTAATCCATCACAACATAAAAAAATCCATATCTCTAAAACTACTGAACCGATTTTGATGAAACTTGCAGTGTACCCTAAGTTGAACAATACCTAGTACAACAAAAAAAGAATTACTTAAATCGAACTTATAGTTCCGGAGATATGCGTGCACAAACATAAAAACATACATACATACATACATACATACATACATACATACACTTATGAAATTTGGCACATTTGTTCAGACGCTGATAAAGACTAACATATATGAAAACTGGGCAGTTCTGATAATATTACATACATACGGGTCGAATTGATAACCTCCTTTTTTTTGAAGTCGGTAATTATCTTATTTTCTATGTGACATGTTAAGTCGTTTTTTTTTTTGGAATTTCATGGCCTGGTAGCTAGACCTTTAAGTCACCTACTAGGACACAAAATGTTTTTGCAATGTTGATTGAATACGTTGTTTTACTTTTTCTATTTACTAAATTAAGCTAGTGTAAATTAAATAAATACGTTTTAGCAACATAAATATTTTTATATATATTATTATTTTTGATTAAATCATAACACAGTTATAAAGTGGTAACCCAACGGGTAAAACGGCTTAATAGTTTTCACCATGATGGATAGGTGGCGCTAGTTTCCGTACAAAAGTTTCAAGCAGGCTGCAATGTTCTAAGAGAACATGGCATGGTGCAGTGTGTCGATCTGTGTCGATTGTGGAACTGACATCAGATTATAGACGATTTGTTTTTTGGGCTTACAATAATGACTTTTTTTAAAACATTTTTATTACACAGAACTCGATGCCATTTTGGTTAAATAAATATTTTTGACTTTCTTAAAGTGTAATATTGTATTTTCTCTTCAAACCCACGTCTTACTTATGCTAGGGCATAAGATACACTGACTTTTTAAAATATTGGACGATGGTCACTACAAAACCAAAAGGATAATAAAATATGTGCAATTACTTTAGGTATCCATGATTGAGGTATCCAATCCATGATTTTTCTGACGTTTACCAGGAAAACCTCAATTTTAGATAATAATGGCTCGTTGCGGCTTATTTCAGAATTATCACAGAATAAATGTTTGGTTTGTATTTGGGTAATAAATATAAATAAATAAATAGAATTTGTGAGTCAGTGGCCGTCAATACAATAAGCAAAGGTTTTTCCCATATCGAGGAGGCAAATTATTGTGTGCGTCAGAATGGCCGGTTGCCTGTGGCGTTGGTCTATGAGAGTTGATTCAAAAATTGCTACATAATTGCTTATATTTGCTACATATAATAAATAATTGCTACATAGGATATATATTTAGAAATGAAATATTTTTTTTGTACAGCCATCCTGACGTCAGGATGGCTGGTCACCTCCCAGTTTAAAGTCAAGCGTGCAGAGTTTCCCAAAATGTATTGCGTCAATAATTGCTACATATTTACTTCATTTATCTCATTTAGTTGTAACTTCAAACATTTGTTAAATAAAGGATGTAGCAATTATTTAAATTATCCCAAGGAAAAGTGCCTGATAAAATAATAAAGGTAAATAGTTGCAGTGCGTCTTCACTCAACGGTATTGCTACTTTAGGAGGCAGGCGTTCTAAATTGTTAAATGGCATGTTATGTATGAGTAGGTTAGTGGATAACAAGCATATTAAAAGGATATCGTAAATAAAAACAAAATGTGTCTCGTTCATAAGTTTCAGTTTAATTATGCCTATTACAATCAACTTTAAAAATATTCATTAACTTGCCTTATTTTCATATTATTTTTTCGCATATATAATAACTAGGTCGCATTTACTTTAAACCATACTAACATATTATATCATATCAGCAAAATAAGAAATATGATAAAAATTACGAAGAGTAAAAAGAAGCTAATTCCACATTGTATATATGCGAAAAAATAATATGAAAATAAGGCAAGTTAATGAATATTTTTAAAGTTGATTGTAATAGGCATAATTAAACTGAAACTTATGAACGAGACACATTTTGTTTTTATTTACGATATCCTTTTAATATGCTTGTTATCCACTAACCTACTCATACATAACATGCCATTTAACAATTTAGAACGCCTGCCTCCTAAAGTAGCAATACCGTTGAGTGAAGACGCACTGCAACTATTTACCTTTATTATTTTATCAGGCACTTTTCCTTGGGATAATTTAAATAATTGCTACATCCTTTATTTAACAAATGTTTGAAGTTACAACTAAATGAGATAAATGAAGTAAATATGTAGCAATCATTGACGCAATACATTTTGGGAAACTCTGCACGCTTGACTTTAAACTAGGAGGTGACCAGCCATCCTGACGTCAGGATGGCTGTACAAAAAAAATATTTCATTTCTAAATATATATCCTATGTAGCAATTATTTATTATATGTAGCAAATATAAGCAATTATGTAGCAATTTTTGAATCAACTCTCATAGACCAACGCCACAGGCAACCGGCCATTCTGACGCACACAAATTATTTAACAAAATTCATAAAGTCATCAATATTGCCAACTGTCCATCATTTGAATGCATAAACTGTCATTAAATCTAAACCACGGTAATATTATCATACAGTAGCGTAACTGGGCCGCATGATAGAATTAAATACCTACAGCCGCGCGGTACGTAAACATGCGTTAGGGCTGCCCGTCTCCAGCGTTATAATTACATTTGCCTCTTTCTGTTTCTATTTAGTTTTGTGATTATAAATATACTTTTTTTTATACATAATAAACAAATAAAATTACTTTTTTTTAGCGTGGTAAAATCATCAAATGAGTCCTCCCACCCCGGGCAGGGCGGGAGGGACTGGCAGACTTGTACTGACTAAAATCCACGGTGTCTTTAAATAGCCCTTTATGTTCCGGGGTCACGGTAACGAGATAAGTCCCGCGACCCCGGCAGGCTTTGGCCCTTTAGAGGGGGGCCCCGTCATTATGCTGACGCTCTTGGGGAACATGGAACAAGGTGGAGAACAAGCGAGCCCTAGATAATAATATACTGTAATCTAAGTTCCTAGATTCATGTGATGTTAGTTTGTTTAGTACACTGGATATACGTTGATAGTACACCCGTAACACTTACCAGTGAGCTTCATTTCCGTGCCCGCCGACAATCCCACCCCACCGTTACACCTTACACCACGTCTTTACTTTGAATTACCTATACAAACTAACAAAATACACATGCATCGAAGTTTTAACACAAGCGTAAGTACCTACCGTATCGTGATTCATTCAGAACCGCCTATATCTACCTATTTCACTCGTCTCAATAACTTTACTCTTTTCACTTTATTTATTAATCCAAACACCTTTTTTTTTCGTGAGATATAAGGAAATACGAGTACTTATCCATTAAAAAGACACACATTATGTACCTACCTACTAGTAAGTACCTACATAAAATTATTTTATAGTCTTATCTTTTAGAGATTCCAGGTAATTTAAAAAAAATGTGTCTGGATGCGTTATTGACTAATTCATACAACCAAAAACAGCACAATATTTCCTACTCGTCATATTAAATAAGTACTTGAACTGATTTTTAGTGAAAAAATCGCGCGGTTATTGTTAAAAAAACAACACACCGTCCCGCGTCCGTTCGTCACTGCGGTACAGCCGTGACTGTCTGCACCCCGAGCGCACCGCGACATCGAGGCGCGTAGGTATAGCTCGCGTTTCGTCCGTATGTATGAAGTCGGAGTACTGTAAGATAATTATACTGTGTCTAAACTATGCTGATACAGAAAAGCTCCTTGAGATAGTGAAATAATACAACCTTACCATGCACAAGCACACGCACACATGTTCGCACATGCACGCACACACACAAACATACACTCACATCAACTTTGACTCGTAATTCTACCACGTTGACGACTTAACATGATGACTGTGTTAGTTGGGGGCCTGGAGTTCTCTAATACAGGCCTAGGCTTAGATCTAGCTCCAGATCTTCCACAAATTACTTTTTTTTAACACCTGTCAACTTAATATCTAGTAAGAATGTAATTTGTCGAGAATAGTCGAGATAAATAAACCTAATTTTTATTATTATTATTATAAAACAACACTTACGAAACCACAATTTTATTACTAGTACCTAGTTACTTTTAGTACTTTCTAAGCATAGAAAATCGATCAACTATTTATTTATTTGATTTGATTGTTTACACTGATAATATAGGTGCTGTGCTGTGTACCTACATCATAAAACTATTCTGATATATAAGTTACAGTGTAACAATCACTTAAAGCTAAACACCACAAGTGCAACAATGAAATAAGTTTACTGCAAAACTTTAAAAAAGTCAGGGCAACCTACCCAAATCTACCTACAAAAATCTGTCAATTTTTACCAATGGAACATTAAGCTTTCACTATTGTGAGAGGGTTGAAAATTAAGGACAGATTGAGGTAGGTTGATGTGCTGGCGTGTGTATTTGGGAGTTTTTATCCCATATGAATTAAACGAATCACTTAAAGTGTAACTGCATAAGTACTAAGTATAAACTCTCAGAAAAAAATTGAGACTTGTGCACCGCACATACCTACTATCAGTAATTTTTATCCGGCAAGTTTTTCAATACAAATTGTGCCTTCCGGCTAGTATCAGATGCGGACGGTCCCTCAGTATTTCTCACAGTGTACGGTATCTAATACAAAGGTATGCAGCGAGTGTCTTCCGGCGAACATCAGAATTTTTCCTTATAACAGGGTCATTCTTTTAAATTGGCCAATAATAATAAAGAAATCATGTATACACATAATTAAATCGTGGAATAAAATATAACTGTAACGAGTAAAATTTGAAACTTATACCTCTCAACCCCAAAACAACCCTTTGGGCTTGGATTTTGTAAAATCCCATCTTAGTCAGCATTAAAGTCCCAAACATAACCCCCATGCAAAATTTGAAACTCCTAGTGCTTGTAGTAACAAAGTTTCATACAAACTCCAAGCCCAAACACAACCCCTTAGGGGTCGAATTTCGCAAATCCCGCCTTTGTGAGTAGGTAATTGCTTCAAAAGAAACTATTATGCAAAATTTGAGACTCCTAAATATCAACCCTAAAAGCAACCCCTTAGGTGTTGAATTTCCAAACATCCCGTCTTAAGTATCACCTGCGTCCTAAAAAGAACCCTCATGTAACATTTGAAACTCTTAGTATGTGTAGTAACACAGTTACATACAAATTATCCATGCCGAAAAACAACCCCTTAGAGGTCGAATTTCACAACATCCCGTCTAGTGAGCATCTTTGTCCTTAAAAGAATCCCCATGCATGATTTGAGACCTCTATCTATCAACACTAAAAACAACCCCTTAGGGGTCGAATTTCGCAACATCCCGTCAAAGTGAGCATCTACCTCCTAAAAATATTCCCCATGCAAAATGTGAGACTCCTAGCACTTATAATAACGAAGTTTCAAACAAACTATCAACACCAAAAACAACCCCTTAGGTGTCGAATTTCAAGAAACCCCTTTCGTAAGTAGTACCTACTTCCTAAAAAGAACCCGCATGCAAAATTTGAATTTCCTAGTACTTGTAGTAACAAAGTTTCATACAAACTATCAACCCCAAAAACAACCCCTTAGGGGTGGAATTTCGCAAAATCCCGTCTTAGCGAGCGCCTACGTCCTAAAAAGAACCCTTATGCAAAATTTTAAACCCCTAGCCCTGGTCGTTTCTGAGATTTCGTGTCCTATGAGTGAGTGACCTTTCGCTTTTATATATATATATATATATATATATAATAGATAAAGTATAACTGTAACGAGTATGGATATCAATTGACACTCGTTACAGTCATACTTTATTCCACGATTGACACATCCCTAGGATATGATTGATCGCCATGAACTTTATTATAAGGCATGGTCGCTGAATTTGGTCGGTTTACACGTTTTTGCTATAGGTATTCTTATACTGTCATATTTCTATGAAAACAATTACAGCTTGGCCAGAACGTCTTGAAACGGAACTAATATTTTTATTTGCTGACAACGTTTTAAAATATTTGATATAAACAACGCAATTGATGTAAACATAGGCGCAGGTTTGTAAGATTTATTATTGTGCCATAAAACTAACGTAATAAGTGAAAATAAATAAAATAAAATCATTCAAAGTGCTGGTAGCGCGAAGACAGTGGCGACTTCCGGTTTTCTACTGTTTTTTGCCAAGCTAGTATTATCCACTAAACACAATCTTGCACATACAAAAGCGAAAAACTTTGGAAAACACGTTTCAGAACGTAAATGTCATCAAAATGTCACTGTCAAAAAAAACAGCTGTCAGTTTTTCAAAATAAAATTGTAACCTCAAATCTGATCAAACAAAATCAAATCCCAATCCCAACCCAGTTCGGTTCGTCCAAGAACTCTTGAATTATTGATACTCATATGTATTTAATACAGTCGTGTGCAATGTATCCCGGATTCTTGAGGTCGTTGTTACCAGTGCGACAGGTCCTAGTGGCTCAATTGTCTAATTTGCATAGCACTGCTGCTGACTATGCTGCCGTCAAGAAAACCACATCCGCCGCAGGAGGTAAATAATAGTTGTGTTATTATTTTGGTAATAATCCTCTCAGATATTTCTGAGGGGATTATTTATTTTTTTAGCGTGTGGTAAAATCATCAAATGAGTCCTCCTACCCAGGGCA
The DNA here is from genome assembly GCA_950005045.1 of Agrotis exclamationis. Classification (NCBI taxonomy): domain Eukaryota; kingdom Metazoa; phylum Arthropoda; class Insecta; order Lepidoptera; family Noctuidae; genus Agrotis; species Agrotis exclamationis. The sequence continues at coordinate 17,947,738 of OX465440.1, forward strand.
GGGCAGGAGGGACTGTCACACTTGTACTGACTAAAATCCACGGTGTCCTTCAATAGCCGTTCTGACACTCCTTTTGGCGCGTGTGGTACACAACGCGCCGTCGACCCGGGCATGGCCATGGTCTGACAGCGAGTCAACCATTAGGACTTGGATAGCTTGTAACGATTCTAATTATTTAATGTTATCTGTTTTCTATAAAAGGGGGTTTTCTATAAACCTGTGTGTGAACTGTTAGCACTGTGGTATTTTATTTAAAATAGTGAAATAATTGTAGAATGGGAAAAGCACTGGCCACATATTAATTAGAAGGGGTCTGGTTCCAGGTGTGATGGGGCTGGGCAAGGGTAAGAAGAAGGGTGGCAAGCTGAGCACCATGGAGAAGAAGGAGATGCCGGTGGAGAGCGACCCGCACAAGCTCGTCAACTACGTGTGCGGCTCCAACATCTACACCACCGGCGAGGATGTTAAGGTACATCACTTGTAAAATATTGATTACTTTTGTGTAAGTTATAATGGAAAAAACAAAGCATTTTTTTCAAGTTGGCCCATTACAGGCTTTAAAAGTACATTCTTACACATCAGTCACCTACAATGGATTGGTGACGGTTTGTGTACGAATCCACAAACACCAGTCACCTCGTTTGTCAGTCACGTCGCCGGTGTGACTGAATCATTGAACACATCATCAGTCAAGTTATGACTTGGTAAGTGATAAGATGTGTGTCATGCTACAGAACAAGTATAGCAATGACACGGTAGCACGACGCTGACTGAAATGAGACGTGACGATTCCGGATGTGTGGGGACAAAAGCATGATACTTTAATGGAAATATTTGACATGGCAATTTAGAAACATTTTTTAAACCTGCCCGTTAACATGACTTGAAGTATGAGAAATCACCAAATGCAATGCAATGAATGTCAAAATATAAAAGAAATAAAATAACTGATTGTCAATAGACCCATTATGCATTATATTACGCTTTTATTCTGGCATGAAGGTCCTGCCAGTGTAATGAGAGTTAGTGACCACAGTTAACAGGGTTTCATGTATGTCGGCAGCTACAAGAGGACAGTGCGTACCCTGCGTGGCTGTGGTCGCTCCACACGGGCCCCGCGCCGCGCCTGACCGAGCTGGACCCCGGCAGCAAGCGCTACTGGCTGCGAGTGCGCGCGGCCGGCATGCGACGTAACAACAAGCTGCGCTCCATGCGCAAGTTCTAGACACAGACTACTGTCAGTGGAAGCCATGCCGCGTGCTGTCGCAGACTGTACAGTGAACATTCGACGCTTTGTTGCAGAGGTATATGTGCCACAAATTAGGCGTCTCTCGTTTGTATACAGCCTTAAGGTGCATTCACACACATCAGTCACGTCACGGATCGGTGACGGTTTGTGTATGCATCCACAAACACCAGTCACCGTCACGTCGTTCGTCAGTCACGTCGCCGGTTTGACTGAATCATTGAACAATAACATCAGTCAAGTTACGGGTTTGTCACACGTGTAGCAATGACGGTAGTACGACGCTGACTGAACTGAGACGTGACGATTCCTGGAGTGTGGGGATAAAAGTGTGAAACTTGTATGGAAATATAATTTGACGTGCCTGACCGATGACGTGACTGATAGCTCACGTGCCGGTGACCGACGAGAAGCATAGAAACATTTTTTTTAAACCGGGCCGGTGACGTGACGGTGACTGATGTGTGTGAATGCACCTTTAACTAAGTTACAAAGTACCAATCTGCCGACAGGATAATGGTGTGAGTGTAAACTAGAACATTTTAATATTCAGCTAATATGATTCCTTGTTGATCCATATGACAGTAAGAGTGCTCCTCGTGGACTGAGTGTGTATAGTGATTTAATATGATGATAAGATGTAACTAGCTAGTAATAGTAGTAATTAATAAACAAGTTGTAAAAAGTAAAGATTTATTTAATCACAAAGACTTCCAATTAAAACTATTCACAAACAATTTATAAAGAGTTAGCTGTTGAAACAATGCTAGTTATTTTATTTGTACTTCAACATACAAACTATCAACCCGTCCAATGTTTCGCAAGACGAAGTTAACAATTTAAACTAAACCGTAGTACTATTAGGTATTCTGTGACTAAACCGAAATTACGTATAAAAAAAATTAATTCTTATCAACGCGGTGCACGAAAAAAATTGTTACAACACAGACACTTTGACATAATTCGCAGCGTTTGCCCAAAATACTTTTACAACAATTACAATTCTAGCTGAATAAATTCCCAACTGAAAGATTTCTAACACAAGTTGACGTTACTTCACTGGACTGTACGATTTTTTTATCGTTTACTTACACATTGACATCACCTTGCGTCATATGCATTAGAAACCAATGTCTCGTGATGTTGGGCTATGATGGAATACCCGAGCACCACTAGCGGAGCTCCCATAGAGTGGCCACAACCAGAGACCCGCCGTCACCCGCGGCGAGGAGGGTCGCGCTACAGACAGTCCATAGTGTCCTCCTTGACGATGAGCGGCGGCGCGTAGTCGCCGTGCTTGATGCCGAACGAGTACGAGTACGGGTTCTGAAATGATAACACGTACAGATGGAATACTAGTCGAATAAAGTGCAAGTAATTACTAAAATTATTCAATAGAGGGCCAAAAATTTAAGCTAAACAAGTAGGTAATATGATATAATGACTATTTTAATAATAAATTATGTTTCGTGTACTTTCCTAGCAAAGTACCCACTATAACTTAAGCGTCCTGCAGGCACACGCGATTAATCGCGCGGGGCGACATGTCGCGGTCCATTCGCAGTATTTTTAGAGTGGAAATTAGCTTGGCTCGTTGTCGCAGCGCGATTAATCGCGTGTGTCTGCAGGAGGCTCTAAGTTAGCTTTATATGATTACTTCCCAGAATTTGATCCTTATTAGCAACACTATCGAATGGTGTAATAATACAGGTTGTATTTTTTTTTTATTAAAAATCAGCGGTTTCGATTCCTGGCCAGGATTATTGATTTTTTCTAAAATCCAATGATGCAGTTTTAGTTTTCGTCAAAATCAGCCTCGAGATTCCTTTCAACGTTTTTGATAGTCCTCATAGTTTCTGATATAGCTATCCACACCCAGTTGAAAAATTCACACTGTATACTGCTCCTTTCCTGTGTATCCTTGGCTAAGCAGGAGCGCCAGTATTAGTATTCTGTGGTGACGGTTACCTTCTTGACGTTGTAGAGGTTGGGCGGGTAGGCGGCGGGGCCCGGCGTGCGCGTGGCCTTGCCGGCGCCGTCCAGCCGCGCGCCCAGCGAGTAGATCGGCTGTCTGCACACACAATACTAACTAGGGTACGGCACTAACACCTCACACTCACTACGTATGCTGAATGTAAGACATGACGTGCCGTTTATGGAACTAGTAACATTCATCATCATCAGCCTATAAAATGTTCCCACTGCTGGGACACAGGCCTCCTCTCTGTGAGAGGGAGAGGGCCAAAATCCACCACGCGGGCCTAGTGCGGGTTGGTAGATGTCACATGTCTTCGAATTTTTGGTTCTAGTTCTAGGACATGCCGGTTTCATCACGATGTTTTCCTTCACCGTTTGAAGTAGTATTGTATAGTTTTTAGTACCTATTTAACATTGACTTGGACTTAATATGGCACTCTTGTCTAGGATCGTTTCGCTTTCAATAGCAAAATTAATTCAAACAATCAACTGATGGGTGTTTCATCCCGACGCGTTGTTGATTTTAGTTGAAGACTAAAGAGCTGTGTGAGAAGCTCGTGGCTAAATAACTACAGCCGCACAGGCCGATCTTCCGGGGTAAGCCGCGCTTGCCAAGGTTGTCCTGTGGATAGGTGACCATCTGTCATAGCGAGTTTCCTCCGTGCCTCGGAAAGCACGTGAAGCCGTTGGTCCCGGCTGTCATTTGTAGATCTTTGGCAGTCATTACTATTAGTCAGCACCTCTAAAAATCTGACAACCCAGTCTTATCATGGGGTATCGTAATACCAAAGCGTAATACCTAGTTACTGGGTTGTGGCAACACAATATAGTTGGGAAAAGGCTAGGTAGATGATGACTAAAGAGCTGTGTGTCATCTAGATTAACAAAGTGGCTAGTATATAGTGTGGTGGCGCACTCACTTGCACTTGTAGACGTTAGCGTCCTTCTGGAAGTAGACGGCGGGCCCGGGCGACTTGGCCTTGAGGTTGAAGCCGACGCGCGCGCCCATCGTGTAGGCCGGCGTGCCGGAGCCCAGCCGCAGCGCGTACGCGTTGGGCGCCGGCCCCGGCCGCTTGAGGGCGAAGCCCAGCCGCGCGCCCATCGAGTACACCGGCGCGCGCGGCTCGCGCATGGGAGGGCAGCGCTCGGGGGCGTGCGCGCCCGGCCCAGGCGTGCGCAGCGTGGAGCGCGTGGGGAAGCGCGCGCCGAACGACCACGCAGGCGACGTCATGTTGCCGTCGCGAGTCACGCGCTCGATGCGGTACGCGGGCCCCGGGCCTAGACCCTGTAACACGACCATCATTTACTATACAAAATAGATTAGAAAGCGTGTGTCGGGCTGCTGTGCGCACGAGCTCAAGGAAAACCCCCAATGGTGGTCACCACCGGGATGGTTTTAATAATAATTAATAAATAATCCCCAAACAGTGCAACTATTAGAATCCGGTCCACCGACATAATTATATGTGGCAGCTCGCGCCACATTAAACATTATCAATTTATCACATTATCACAATATTCACAATGGAGATAATGTTCAACTAAGTACTCATTTATGGGGTTCAAGTAGGTACTTTTTACTTGAACTTAATTATAAAATCATCATGCACTTGATGCACGTCTGTGAAACTGTTAGGGAGCTTACTCGTGACACGACGCGATACAGAATTGCATCGATTGACGATACCTATCGGTCAGATATCGCACAAACCTCTGAACGAAGAAAATGAATGGACAATCGCTACCTAGTGTTTGCTAATGGAGTCGCACGTGTCGACGATATCGCTCGCAGATGTGCTCGATATCGAATTGCATGTACGTGCTTGACAATGCACTTGATTCTCTGTTCAAAATTCAATTGCGCAACTACTCTTCACTGGCGACATCTTTTGTATTTTGTTTGCTAGGCCTTTAGGTATGTCGTAGTAGTAAGGTGGATTTTTGTAGTTCACGGTCGAATAGGCTATTTGACAGTATCAATAAATTATAAATCTAATACTTAGTCCGATACCTACCTAATTAGAGTTTTGAAAAATAACAGACACATATTTTTTCTTATGTAAAATCAATGAATATTTTACCAAGATATAACATCAAGACTCCAGAGTGTCGTCAGAATTCAGTAAAAAATGTAGGTAGGTACTAAATGGTGACGTTTTGGCAATTTTGAAAGCATCATATCTCCGTCAATATTGGTTTGCGTAAAAAAAGAAAAAATACGGGTCAAATATTATTTGATAATCTAACTGACGGATTAATTCTAATTAATCCGTTTTAGGAAATAATTTTTTAGGGCTTATTTTTCAATAGTCAGATAACTTTTATCTGAGGAATAAAAATGGCGGTCTGACTTATCTATTTATAGAAAATATGTCAAATCGCTATTTTTATTCCTCCGATAAAAGTTATCTGACTATTGAAAAATCAGCCCTTAGTCAAATAGCCTATTGCATCGCATATATCACTCTATTAGCAAAAACGTGCGACTTGAATCGGCAATCGACTCGATATCGTACGAGTCGCGTCGCGTCATGAGTAAGCTCCTTAAGGCGCCATCACCACGAGCGAGGAAAACGCTGCGAGTCCGTCCTTCTATCGTCGGAGAATCTCCACGACGAGCGTTTATTCTGCCAGTCGTCGTCGATCGTCACGGAAACGTCGCGCGCGCGCGACCACTCGCAACGGAATCGCCGCGCGCCCGCGACGAGTCGTTGTCCTATAGTTTTGTTTTGTTTCGCTACAGGTAACGCGCTCGTCGCGGGCGCGCGGCGATTCCGTTGCGACTCGTCGCGCGCCCGCCGCGCGCTCCCTGCGAGAGCGCCACGAGCGCGCGGCGATACGCCCGACTAATGTCACACATTGCCACTCGTCGCATCGCCGCGATCATATCGCCGTGTGGAGACGCGTTCTTATAGAGTGTATGGAAATACGTGGCACGACGATAATATCGCCGCGATTCTCTCGCTCGTGGAGATGACGCCTTAGTTGTAAAGGTGCCGGTTCGCGCGCGAGACCGCGACAGGAGACAGCGACAGGCGACCGCGACAGTACTTAACATTAGGCAATGTATGAGCGGCAGTTCGCGAGCGAGACAGCGACAGGAGACAGATACGGTAAACAATCTCCGGTCGCGGACCGTGTCGCGGTCTCCTGTCGCGGTCTCGCGTGCGAACCGGCACCTTAATTTCTACCGCGTGTCAAGTGTAGTCTGCAAATAATCTGAGCAGCACATACCTTGATGCGGTAGCCCGCGTTGGTGCCGAACGAGTACATGGGGTTCCGGTAGCGCGACGGGTCGTGCGCCGGGAAGCCCACCGTCGTCGGCAGCTTGTACGCGCCCGGCCCGGGGCCTGCCGGAACACATGATTTCATTTTACAGAAACCAGCACATCAACACACCCCAATGCTTTTTTAACTTTATCACAGTACAGTAGAAAGTTCATTTTCGATTGGAGTGGGTTGATGTGCTGCGCGTACATCATTAAATTAAAGTTTAATTTACTTAAATAGGTATCGTAAATGCTCACGCTACGCTGGTATTAAAGCTATTGGTAATATATAAGCTACTGACAGCCACACTATCCAATCGTGCAGCACGAGCGGTGAGCGCTCGCTCTGCACGATCGTACGATCACAAAGCCGTCTCGTCGAAGAGCACATCGTACGAGTCCAAAGATATAGGTATCTGTCGGGCAGGCCGAGCGGCCGAGTGTAGGGTGCATCCGCGCTCACTTCAACTCATAACAATCACTTACCCAACGGTTTCGAGGCCATTCTGTGTGTTCCTGGTTTATTTTAAGATTAGATTTCACTGAAATTTAATAACATTGAATTAATTTGCGTTGTGTTTATCTACGGTAATTTTGACATGGATCCGTCGGCCACGACTGTTGATAAAACAAATGAACTTTCAAACGTCGAAATGTGTGTCACCGTGACTTGTGACGTCACGAGAGCATTCCTCATTGCAAGGAGGTCTCACAGTCCTGTACTGTAGGGGTCGCGCGACTAAATAGCTTCCGTGACCCCGGAACATAAAGGACTATTGAAGGACACCGTGGATTTTAGTCAGTACAAGTTTGACAGTCCCTCCTGCTCTGCCCTGGGTGGGAGGACTCATTTAATGATTTTACCTTTAAGAAAAAGGAGGTCCCACAGTGCGGATTTACGACACAGTGCTGTTCATAGAGTAGGTCTGTACATACAGTGAGAGTGAGCACAGCCTGGCACCGGACTCGGTACTGCTCGGTGCCACGATATTAATTGAAGTGTACTTGATGACTGCGCTATAACCATATAGGTAGTTGAGGTGGCGTTTGCAAGCCGGCCTTCAGTCTGGACCGGCCCCCGAACAACCTGATTTTGCAAACCAGGCGGTAGGGGGGAACGGGAGCCCGTACAAGATAGGTCCCAGCTCTTGCGACCACCTAAACTAGATCGGTTGAACATAAATTAAATAAGTTTAACTGTGTCTAAAACTAGTCAAACCGACCCACCAGAGCAGGCTATCCCTGATACTAGGTTTGACGGCGAAAACCCATCCTTGTGAGGAGCCTGGCTCTGCAGGTAGTGAGGGCATCGACTACAGACTAGGACTGCTAGGTGATTGAACATTGTGTTAACATTACGAAATCGGAATGACATCGTAGTCGGAGAGACGGTTCAGATAAGAAGATTACGGAAGTTGACACGTTGCAGGGAGTTGTTCTTAGTGAGGGTTGATATTTTATAGCGTTGTCTATATGGAGTGTTGAGTAGGACATTGCAGCGGGGGGCTCGGAGGAAGCAATCGCAAACAAACAAAAACTACGTAGGTGGTACACTATTTATTTTGAAGCCACTTAGATACATCTTTGTTTACATTAGTACTTCTTATATCATAATAATTATAGATTATTACTAGCTGTGCCCGCGACTTCGTTCGCGTGGATGTCGGAACCTAACAATGTATTTTTCCCACGTTTTTTTAGTGACGCGAATCCTTTTCGGTGATAGTTCAGACTCACGTGAGAGGGCGAGATGCTCTCGGTCAGCCTATAAACGCGCTTGGCAGTCCTCGATGCTTTCTTGGGAGCGCAAAGTCGCAGTCAGAATTCTTTGCGGACCTAAGCGCAACTCCCTTTCGGGGAAAGTCTCAGACTCACGTGAGAGGGCGTGTTCTTGGTCAACTGTCAACCTCGTCGCGTTCCTCCAAACTCTCCTGTGATCGAGAAACTGCCGTAAGAGAACACTATACTAAGTTGAGACTCGCGTTGGGTAGGCGTTTCTGACGAAAGAGTTCTGACTTGCCTTGCTCGAATTGCTGTTAGGATCATTTCACGATCTTCTGATTCCTGGGACCTACTTATTAGTCTCACCCTTTTCGCATTTCGGCTACGCTGTGACAGGTTTATTTTTCTCTAGTCAAAAAAAAAACTGAACCAAACAATATAAAATGTTTAAACAAATAAATCAACAATTACAACAACACACAAAAACACACTTTCAACATGAGAATGAAGACTAATCTAATTTCAAACTACGAAGTAAAAACTACTTGACTCAAATTGCAAGTTATTATTTACTTCGCATTTTCGCACTTCAAAATTAACGGGTCTCGGTCTCGGTAACTCGTCACAGTCGGGTCGGTCAGGTCTCGGAACAGTCGGCTCGTGGACTACTTGGAAAAGTTTAACTTATCGCCTTCACAATATGGTTTTCGGGCTGGTAGGTCCACGTCCGATGCTGTTCATGATCTCACAGACTATGTGGTAGCAAACATGGATGGAGGTCGGAAAGTCCTGGGTGTCTTTTTAGACCTGGCCAAAGCCTTTGACACGGTTTCTGTGCCCATCCTTATACAGAAGATGGAAAGAATGGGAATTAGAGGTACTCAACTTAGGCTCTTTGAAGACTATCTGAGTGATCGTACCCAGTGCGTGAAGATTGATGACATCATCAGCGATGAGTGCGCTGTCACTTGCGGTGTTCCGCAGGGCGGTGTGCTTGGCCCCAGTCTCTTTCTCATATATATTAACGAGCTGGGTACGGTCACTCTTCCTATGCGCAAAATTATAACTTTTGCTGACGATACGGCCCTTCTTTTTTCTGCTGAAACATGGCATGAAGTGTATTCGTATGCTCAGACAGGTTTCAGCATTGTTGCGAGGTGGCTACACAATAATGTCCTCACACTTAACGTAGATAAAACCAAATACATAACATTTTCCTTAAAAAATATCAAGCAGGCGGTTCCAATGTCATCGTTGTATTCCATAGTGGCTCACTTCTGTCCAAACTCTAACAGCAATACGTGTCCCTGTTCTCGTATTGAAAAAGTAAACAGTATAAAGTACTTAGGCGTTATACTAGACGAGAACTTAAAATTAATAGATTTAAAAAAATCTAAAAACCCACGTTTTTAAATGTCCTAAAAATAAGAAAATAACCCTACGGGGCTGAGAGAGGGGCCACTCAAAACGTGGGGGCGTATATTATTTAAGGGATTATTTATGGGATATATTTACATGACGTGTATATATCGTGAGTGTAACTTGTAAAGTTACGCCCCCACGTTTTGAGTGTCCCCTCTCTCAGCCCCGTAGGGTTATTTTCTTATTTTTAGGACATTTAAAAACGTGGGTTTTTAGATTTTTTTAAATCTATTAATTATTTTATTATTTTTATCTTTGTTCATCGGGTTTGAAGCTACCCTGAAAATTTCAGCCCGCTAGCTTATCGGGAAGTGCCTCAAAGCCTGTCCGCCATCTTGGACGTCCGCCATATTGGATTTAAGTCACGTGACTATTTTTTCGTACTCCTGACAGCAAACCCTTTCATTTGATATCCACATCATAGGGGTGCATTTCAAATAGGCTGTCTGCCATCTTGGACGTCCGCCATATTGGATTTAAGTCACGTGACTATTTTTTTCATATTCCTGACAGCAAACCCTTTCATTTGATACCCATATCATGGGGGTGGATTTCAAACAGTCAGTCCACCATCTTGGGGAGGCCGCCATATTGGATTTGTTATGACGTTTCTTAGCTAGTCATGTATTGTCATCAGAACTCAGAGTGTGTGCAAAATTTCAGCTTGCTAGCTTATCGGAAAGTGCCTCAAAATTGAGTTGCAAAAGTCCAACCGGAACGACAAACAAACAAACATACAAACAAACAAACAAGAATTGTGAGTGTATAAAAACGTGGGAAAATTCCAGGAGCACATTAACACCCTTAGTAAAAGGCTGCGTAAATTAATATACGTCTTTAAAACTCTAAGACATGTTGCAGACGAAAGACTGAAAAAATCAGTATATTTTGCTCTCGCTCAATCACTAATGACATACTGTATAACATCATGGGGTGGTGCCCCAAAAAATACAATCTTGCAATTGGAAAGAACGCAGAGGGCTATTTTGAAGGTGTCCTCTTTCCTACCGTTTCGATACCCCACTGTACTCCTATACAGGGAAACCGGAGTGCTAACTGTGCGTCAGCTGTTTGTCTTGCATACTATTCTGAAACAGCATGGACTTCTAACCTATAACCCCTTACTGCTACGTGGTGGAAGACGATTTGAACCCGTAGACCGCCGTCAAAATAGGCTCTGCACTATGTTCTCGAAACGCTTCTTTTGCTATTTGGGACGATATCTTTATAATAAAATCAACAAGACACTTGTTATTTTCAATCTTACTAAGTCTAAATGCAAAATGTGTACGGTGCGTACACTTGCAGAGATGTTGTTGAGTTGATGATGTTCAGGTTGGAGCGCGTAGAGAAAGATTCACTTAGTTTTCGTTGCGTTTATACTGTATAATTGTGTTTACAATAAAAACTGTTGACGATTCCTTTCTCTAATGTTAGTCACCGCGTAGCAGTAATTGCACTCACCGATTTATTATGTTGTATCGGTATTTATAGAAATAAAACATGTACGTCAGTCATTTTAAGACTGTACATCTTGGCAACCCCAAAAGGAGAAACCAGCGAGAAGAGAAAGGAAAAGCCATTACAAAGTTAAGTAACAAAGTAAAAAGAAAAGTAAAAAGTAGAGTAAAAATAATAATTAATCAAATTGAAAGGCGATGTTCCTGCTCCCAGATCGAGGCTCCACTCCCAAGTCCTTTGTTGTTTGTGCTGCTCCTGTTTCTTCCTGGCACACCGGTTTCTTGATAACTTGAAGTTCAATTTCTTCAGGTGGCTGACTAGCCGTTTTGTTATTGGCGTGTTTCGTGCACCTGTTTGGGCAACGGTTCCTCCCAACCACAACAAGTGCTACTATGATGGCGGCCGTCAGCAATGAGTAACAGACGGCATATTGGTGGATGTCATGACTTGTCATTGTTGGTAGTGAAGCTTCACTTTTCGTCTGAGTTACTATTTTCTCTTCAATTGCTTCAATTTCTTCATTGGTGCCTTTCGACTGAAGTAAGTTCGGCGCATAGTAATATGTTAAGTCCACTATCTTGTTAATAGATGTATCAACTGTTGGAGCTGTGAACCCATAATCCATCTTCATGTGGTCTTTGTATTGACGTTGAGCGTAGATGGTCAAGTCAGTGGATTGCAAGACGCACCCCTGAGATAATGTCACTATGCTTGATGATGAGATGGTTTGTGATGTCACGTCGTTGTTGCATATGATTCGTAATGAGCACGTTTCGCAGCAAATCGCCAGCCAGCTGTTTTGTGTTTGTAGCTCTATCCAACCGTCCTTACATGACGCGCGTTCTACGTCACAAGGTCTGCTGTTTCGATGTGAAAGCAGTTTTGCTTCACATGGAGCGTCTTTGCTGTGTAGGTTAAATGATGGCAGGTTTTTCTTGCATAATAAATTCTGAGATTTTTGCTGCGTGCAGTGTTTCAAGTCATCTTCAGACATACTCATGTAAACGTTCTTCTTAAAGTTGACAGCGATGTACTTGTTCGATAATTGCACATAAGTAGTTTCTTTAGCAATTTTCACAGGTAAAGGTATGGCCTTGTATATATCGAAATCTTCATTAGCTACTAGTGGGATATGTGCTTCGAACAGAAAATAATTTTCAGTAACTCGAGCTTTCACATTGATCAGCTTGTACATATCCTTTATGTTTTCTTTGTAGTTTTCAACTGGTAGCGATAAAGTTTTCGGAAGGTTTCCGGATATTTCCGTTAGTTTTTGTATCAGACGAACCGGAGTTATCAGATGAACGTCCACATGTCCTTGGTAGACGTTTGTTAGAGTGTTGAACAGCATCTCCTGGAACGTCCTCAAGCTGCTGATCAGTAGGTATGTTGTTAACGAAGCAGAATTGATATAGGTTGTGGCCGAAAGTATTTCCATTTCCGTTTCGATGGATGCTATGTTTGCGTTGGTCTGATTGATAAAGTTGTCAATGAAGTTGAATTGGCGTTGAATATTCTCTTCACTTCGTTTTAGTACTTGATTTTCAAGCTCCACAATAGTTGTTTGATTCTTGATTAACTCGAGTAGGTAGTTTTCGTTAGTTTGCAATGATTGAATGTCGTTTTGGTATTTCTTAGCAAATTGTTGGTCCAATATTCCAAACAGACTATTTGCCACGTAGCCGACTCCGTCGATAAGTCCCCGTTTCTTCCTGTTGCTTAGGTGCTTATGGGGATTTATAAGTATGGAGTTATAATAATTTAGAAGTTCCATTTCATGACTTAGTTGTTCCATGGTTGACCTACAGTGTTGTAAGTTCGTTTTATGACACAGGTTCTTGATGTTATCGAAATACGTTTGTGTACGATGAGTTCCTTCCCAGTAGTTTGTTAGATTGTAATACATCATCAAAATCCATTCATCGTGCACTACTTGCATTTTGCCGACGGTGTCATAGTATATCGGCCGCTCGCGTTCCAAGCTTGTAATTTGAGTAGTTGACGCCGGCGCTCCGCGCGTGCCATCAGTGGCGCTAAAAGATCCCGTTACAAATGTAAACAATAATAACATTGCTATTAGTAACATTGAAATATTGTTCCTTGACCTAGTCCGCCGTTTATTTTTAGAATTCTGTTGAGGCTTGTTTTTCATGTCGTTTTCTTTGACCTCCTCAATTTCTGAGTTCAGTGGTAATGGCGATAATTTTGTTATTGGGCGTTTGATGATCCCTGCTTGAGTTTTGACGGTAGTAACTCGAACATATCCATCAGATCCTGGATGAGTCTCCAGTATACGTCCTAGTGCCCATTTTCCCGGCGGTAGATTGTTTTCTTTCACCAGTACTACATCACCTTCTTTGACGTTTTTAGAAGGCTTGTTCCACTTACTGCGTGTTTGTAAAGTAGTCAGGTAATCGTTTGACCAGTTTTTCCAATATTGTTGAAACATATGCTCGGTAAGCTGCCACCTACGACGTAAATCGATGTTATTTACGTCACTGTAATCAGAGAGCGGCATGGATAATATTGGGCTTCCTGTTAGGAAGTGTCCAGGAGTAAGGCAGTTGTAAAATTCTTCTGGATCTTCAGTTAGCGGGCACAGGGGTCTTGAATTTAAGCAGGCTTCTATCTTTGCTAACAAAGTTATGAACTCCTCGTATGTTAGTTTTTGGTCACCGAGTACTCGTCGTAGATGGTGTTTCATCGATTTGACGGCAGCTTCCCACAGACCGCCAGCAGTGGGCCAGGCGGGGGCGTTGAAATGCCACTCCACCTCCAGTTTGGCCAGCTCGTTGAAGAGATCCGGTTTCAATAGTTGTCTGAACTCTTCGAATTCTTGACGAAGTACCTTTGCAGCGCCAATACAGTTTGTACCACAGTCAGAATACATGTGCTTGGGGGTGCCACGCCTCGCACACAGTCTCTGGAAGGCTGCAATAAACGTTTCTGTGCTGAGGTCTGACACGAGTTCTATATGAACGGCTTTCGTCACCATACATATAAATATGGCTATGTAGCCCTTCGAAGTTTTTACGCCTCTACCCTTGTTATGTTTGACATCAACATGACCGGTAAAGTCTACTCCTGTGTGCGTGAAGGGTCGGCAAGGAGTGATCCTTTGCTGTGGTAAGTCTCCCATCAGTTGGTAGCCATCTGTCTTGTTGAAGCGATGACAGCGTACACATTTTCGAAGCTGGTTTTTAACGGCCCGGTTGCCGCCGACGATCCAGTAGCGCTGTCTTATATAAGCCAACGTCAGCCGAGCTCCTCCATGCAACGTTGTTGAATGGGCTTCTTCTATAAGTAGTTGGGTAAGTCGTCCTCTATGCGGTATGATGATTGGATTCTTCATCTCCCCGGGTAAGCTTGAGTGTTTAAGGCGACCTCCGACACAAATAATTCCAGTTTTGTTTATGTATGGATTCAATTTGAGAATTGCGCTTTTCTTTGATATTGTTTCATTGTTCACAAGTTGTTTGTATTCAGAATTGAACTCCAGTCGCTGCGTGTGCATTATGATACTTTTACGCGCTGCGCTTAGTTCACTTGTCGTTAGGTATGTAGTTTCTGATTTTGTTCTATTGCGCAAATTTGTAATGAAGCGCGAAATCCATGCGATGACCCGGATTACTCGTGTCAATGAACTGTGTTTGTTCAATAAGTTTGTTATTATGTTATGTTGATTATTTTCTTGTGAAGGTTTTTTGACTTGAACATGATTTATGCAGCCGAAATTGGTTTGGAAAGCGCATGTTATATCTTCCAATAGATCTTGTTTTGTTAAGAATTCGGGACCATGCCACCATAGATTGAAACTCATCAGCTTGCTTGGCAAAAGACCTCTTGATGCACAGTCTGCGGGATTCTGCTCTGATTTGACATAACGCCATTGATCTGCAGGAATGACGCTTTTAATCTTTGTAACTCTGTTGGCTACGTACGTTTCCCATCTTGATGGTTCTCCTTGAATCCACGCCAGGACAACTTGAGAATCTGACCAAGCCCGTATTGATACGTTTCCGTGGAACGTTTGCTTGATTTTCTCCATTAAATCAGCCAGTAGTTGAGCGCCACACAGTTCAAGTCTAGGCAATGTTGTTTTCTGTGCCAGTGGAGCCACCCTTGTTCGAGCAGCTAGTAGAGTTACGATGGGTTGACCATGTTCATTGAGCACTTTGCTGTATATAACACAAGCGTATGCCTTTTCACTTGCGTCACAGAAGCCTAATAACTCGACGTTTTCTTGTGTATTGCCAATCCATCTGTTTAACGTTATTTTGCTAACGCACGGGAGATCTGTTCTCAGGTTCAGCCACTCAGACTCGATGTTGTTGGGCACCTTGTCATCCCAACTAAGTTTACTCATCCAGAGTTTCTGGAATAGTAGTTTGGCTTTAATCGTCACTGGGGAGACCCAACCCAGTGGATCGTAAAATCTTGATATGGCTGAGAGTAAAGTTCTTTTTGTTAGTAGTTTTGTGTTTTCAACAGGCCAGTTAAAGTGGAAAGTGTCGCTGTTTGGATTCCAACCGAGTCCCAATGTTTTTGCTGATTCTTCACCCTTAAAATCAAATATGTTTTGAGTCGAAATTTGATCCTCGCGTAAGTCTTCCACTATAGCTCGGTCGTTGGCTGTCCACTTTCGTAGATTCATGCCTCCTCCTCTTAACAGTTGGATTAGGGATTGTTGTAGTTTTTTCGCTTCTGTGAGATTGTTATGACCGCTGATGACGTCGTCTACGTAGCATTCTTCTGTAAGTATCTTGGCAGCTTCAGGATGTTTATAACCATCGTCAATGGCTAGTTGTTTCAATGTCCGCATGGCTAGCCACGGTGCACATTTGGTTCCGTAGGTTACGGTACAGAGCTGATAATCGCAAAGGTGGTGATCTCGTGAGTCCCGCCATACAATTCTCTGTAGATGTTGTTGTTCTTTTGAAATCCAAATGCAACGGTACATTTTTTCAATGTCAGCTGTGAATGCGTATTTATAAGTTCGCCATTTAAATATGAGTGCCTGAATATCTTTTTGTAGATTGGCGCCCTTTTCCATGACGTTGTTCAAACTGAAGCCACTCGTCGTTTTTTGAGAAGCGTTAAATACAACCCTCAACTTTGTTGTTGTTGAGTTTTCTCTCAGGACACCGTGATGTGGTAAAAAGTAGATGTCAGTAGATATCTGACACGCAGGTTTCATGTGACCCAGATCTGCATACTCTTCCATGAATTGTTTATACATTGATGAAAGTTTTTGATTCTTTTCCAGCCTTTTTTCCAACTGTAAAAACTGCGAAACCGCAATTTTTCTAGAATTGCCTAGTTTCTCTTCGTAGTCTGGAAAGAGAGGCATTTTGACGATGTATTTTCCATCACCTGACCTCCTCACCGTTTCTTTGTAAAATTGTTCGCACTGGTCGTCCTTGGGAATATCTTTGGTGCTTTGAATTTCTTCATTCTCCCAAAATTTTGTTAGGTCCTCTAAGTCAAATAGAGTAGCGTGGCAACCGAACGTTTGTTTCATCTTCCCGCATAAAATCCACCCAATTTGCGTATGTTGTGCAACTGGGGAACTGTTATTGCCTTTCAATACGCCTTCTAGGATAATTTCGGAATACACGTCGGCTCCTAGTAATAGGTCGATTGGCCGAGATACGTTGAAGTCAGGATCAGCGAGTTTCAAGTTTTCTAAGTGCGACCATGTACCTTTTTCGAACGTTCTCGTAGGCAAATTGTTAGTTAGCTTAGTCATAATAAGCGCTTGAGTATCAAAACTATAATCGGAGTGAATCGATTGGCAGGTAAATTTCAGTTTTCCTCTGCACTCTCTGGAAACAGAGCCGATTCCCGATACAGATGCGTTGATCCCATTCCGAGGAAGACGTAATAGTTGTGCAGCGTTTTCTGTTATCAAGTTCACTTGTGAGCCTTGATCGAGTAGTGCACGCAATGTTACGTAGGTGCCGTCTATGGATTTAACTCTTAACTGGACCGTAGTCAGTAGAACTTCCATGTTGTCTTTATACAGATGGTTAGATGTTGGCTGAGTTGATGATGAAGAGCGTTGCTCAAGGTTGTTTTTCCCAGTCGCTGATGTTATGTTTTGTTTGTCCGAATTGTGCAACAATGTGTTGTGTTTCAAGTTGCATTCTTTGCAGGTTTTCGTCGATTTGCACTCGTTGTTGCCATGGCTGAATAGACAGTTTTTGCACAGCTGCAGTTTCGAAACTGTGTCATTTCGTTTGCCGAAGTCCATTCGAAGGAATTTGTCACATTGGCGCAATACGTGACTTCCATTGCAAAATGGGCATTTTCCATGTAAAGCGTGATAGTTATTTGTTTTATTTTGATTGAAGGTATAATTATGTTTCTTCATCTGGGTTTGCTTGTTGAATGTTTTCCCGTTAGATGATTTTTCTGGAGCTGTAGTATTCGCTTTCTTAGCTGATTTCATCGTTTCGTATGCCATGAACCGTGTTTCGAGGAAATACAGAAAGTCGCGCAGATTTTGCAGTTCTCTGTGATCTTGGAGTTCTTTCATGTAGTCACTGAAAGTAATTGAGTCCAGTTTTTGCGACATTATGTGTACAATGATCGGATCCCAGTTTGATGTGTCAATACCGATGTTAGAAATGCCGTTCAGGCATTCGGTAATGACGTCATGCATTTTCTTCAAGTTGTATGAATCTGCATTTCGTATGATCGGCAGATTTAACATATTGTTCATAAATGAAGTAAACTGCAGGCGACGATTATCGTAGCGCTGATTTAGTATGTCCCAACATGAGTTATAGTTTTCAGTACTAATAGTCAGATGCTGCACTAAGCGTTCAGCTTCACCTCTCAGTTTGGTCTTTAGGTGCTGCATTTTCTGGACATTGTTGATCATTGGGTTCTTATGTATAGCTTCCAGGAAAAGGTCTTTGAAGGAAATCCACTGACAGTAGTTTCCTGAGAACTCAGGGATTTCGATCTTAGGTGCTGATTTATGGTAATGGACGGTGGACCAGATTTTTGCGTTGATTTTCCTCTTCAGTTCATCGTATTTCTGTTCGATGTCTGTAAACATTTGGTAATAATGTTCGTTCGATCCTTTAAGCTGGAAGTCTATTTCCCAGTGAAGTTTATCAATGGGATCCCATTTTGATTTCAGTGTCGTGAAATGGTCTTCCAGTTCCCATTTTTCCGAGGTAGTGACTACGTCAATTTTGGAGATAACACGGTATATCGCATTGAAGTTGCATTCTTGCTTGTTAAGCAAAAATTGTATGTTGTTATTGTCGTCATCCTCGGAAGTCCCACCTAAGTCGAACTTGATGTTTTGTTTACCCAATGTCGCCAGTTTGTTAGTGATGTCCGTTTTAGTTGATAAGAACATTTCTTTAGTTTTCCCAAAGATGTCATCCTTGAAGTATGATGTATCCTTATCTTCTAGTTCCAGCATCAGTTGCATGTGTCTGCTTTCGAAATCTTGCCATTGATTTTCTAGCGACGACAAGCGTTTCTTCAAGTAGTCCGCAGTTTTTCGTGATGCGGAATCCTTGCGATAGTTGACACATAATGTTTTTATGTTCTCGAAACACGCTGACTGCAGTTCTAGTTTTTCCATCGTTGTGCTTCTTGTTGTTATCGTTCTCTGGTCTGGCACGTCGTTGACGGTGACAGGAGAGCGTTGTGTTGTGTTGCGAAGGCTACTGCGTTGCTCGTAGCTTTCTCCGTTTCAAATCTTGAAGTCGTTGTCTTCCTTGACTTGAAATGGTCAGTGGTACTCAGCACCCCTGCGCCTTAATACGATATTACGCGATTTCTCAATCTAACTGGGGCGACCCGCTTCTGGGAGACCAGCTAAACCGATTCGCTACCGTAAAGAGACACAAAGGCACCGAATATCCGGCTCGAAGGACCATAAAATGTACGGTGCGTACACTTGCAGAGATGTTGTTGAGTTGATGATGTTCAGGTTGGAGCGCGTAGAGAAAGATTCACTTAGTTTTCGTTGCGTTTATACTGTATAATTGTGTTTACAATAAAAACTGTTGACGATTCCTTTCTCTAATGTTAGTCACCGCGTAGCAGTAATTGCACTCACCGATTTATTATGTTGTATCGGTATTTATAGAAATAAAACATGTACGTCAGTCATTTTAAGACTGTACAAAATGAATGTGATGGGTTGGCTCCAAGGCTTGAACTATGATGATACAGAGAAACTGCTTGCTGCACCGGTTTAATTTAATTTATTTATAGAATAACTCTGGCACTACATATTCTGCTATATTTACATCAACTTCTCTGGGAATTACCTACACATTCACACAACACTCAATCACACAATTTCCTATACATGCTCACACACACACACATACACACACGCACACATACATAAATACTAACAGTACTAACACTAGTATAGTATAAATAATAATTAGCAAGTGAATTTAATAATAATAAAAAAAAAAAAAACTTACTATAGGGTGACATGGTAAACAGTGAACCACTAAAAGTTTAAGCATTTATAAAACCAATGTACGTGAATTTAATTAAGAGCTATTGACATTAGACGAAAGGAAATTTATTAAACTTGTGTTTGGCATATCAGTTTCAGTTCCAATTGTTATAGTTTATTGGTAATATTGATTTTTTTTAAAGATGGCGAATGGTTCACTGTGTACCAGTATAAGTACACTGTGAACCGGGGGGTGCGTCAACAGTGGACCAATGAGTACACAGTGAACCATCACATTAATTACATCCCTTTATCGCATTATTTTAAAATATTTATTGTTAGAAATGGCGTTAAATGAAACTGTATTAATGTAAAATTAAATAATTTGTATACGTCAGCAACGATCCCAGTTAACCATCAGTCTAAAAAAGAACTAGTAGGTACTATTTTAACTTAAAAATCTAATTAGGAACATTGTTATTATTCTACATAACAATTAACAGTTAATTTGTATTCGACAGCAACAATCACAGTTAACAATCAGTCCAAAAAAGAACTAGTACTAATTTAACTTAAAAATCTAATTAGGAACATTATTATTATTCTACATAACAATTAACAGTCTTTTAATAACATTTTACTGAATAGTTTACGCTTCTTAGAACAGTTTGCATCATGACCGCCAATTTTTCGGTTTTCTGTTTTAGTTCGACCCATTCTGAAACAAAAAGATCACTTGATTATTTGTTTTTTACAATCACAGTTGAAAAGTATAAGCACAAATTGTATCGGACATAATTAACAAAGTGATTGGTACACAGTGAATCACTGTTCACTGTGTACCTTACGATTTTGAGCCACTGTGTACAAACACCACTTTTTAACCTATAAGGTGACATAACTATTAAATAAACCAAATTCAAGGGATACTTATACATCTAAATTATTAAGGAATACTTGCTTTACACACGAAAATAATGCAATCTAATGTAACTAAATACACAACGATTCTAGAAAGAAAATAAATGAAAACACGTGTACTTACTTTTTTTGGCGCCAAGGACAAAATCATGCACTGTGCGACCGTTACGGGCGGGAGCGCGATGTCGACTGGGGAGTGCGAGAGGTGGTAAAAGACAAGTTGTTTCACGTTTGCAGCACGGTTTGGCAACGTCGCGTTTTTGGGATATGAGTGCTGGTGCACTGTGTACTACTGGGCCACTGTTTACCACTTGACCCTATATCTACAATTAATGCTATGTGAAATCAGAATTAAATATAATGTGAATTCATAATAAACTACATTACAATACCAAATAATGTTAAAGCTATCGAATGAATGCTTAGAGCACTTTCAAAATTTATATAAATGTAATCATTACCTAAGGGGCGGAGACCTGGTGACCTGAAATACAGACTTTCCGTCTAGCTTAGGCACCAGTCTCCCCACAATATAATGTTATTAATTCAAGTATCAATTACAATAATTTGTCAAAACTGTTATTGCTATGTACTATGTATTGTGGTGAGAAAAATAAAATCTTATCTTATCTTAACTCGGTCTGAGCTGACCCTTTTTAGGGTTCCGTAGCCAAATAGCAAAAACGGAACCCTTATAGATTCGTCATGTCTGTCCGTCCGTATGTCACAGCTACTTTTTGTCGAAAGTATAAGAGCTATCTTGTTGAAACTTGGTAGATAGATGTATTATGTGAACCGCATTAGGATTTTCACACAAAAATAAAAACAAAACAAATTTTGGGGTTGCCCCCCATACTTAGAATTGCAACTCAAAATTTTTTTTCACCAAACCCTTACGTGTGGGGTATCTATGGATAGGTCTTTAAAAATTATATTGAGGTTACCGATATCATTTTTTCTAAACTGAACAGTTTGCACGAGAGACACTTCCAAAGTTGTAAAATGTGTGTCCCCCCCTGTAACTTCTAAAATAAGAGAATGATAAAACTAAAAAAATATATATAATGTAGACCTCAACAAAAACTTCCAACGAAAATTGGTTTAGATGAGATACAGTTAGCAGTTTTTGAGATATAGTACATTTTCAAAAACCGCAAATATGACTTTGACATTCATGCAAACATATGAAAAACAAAGTTATTATTATTGTTTGTGTATATTATATTACTTACTAATCTCAATATAATTATATCCCTAATCTATGCTTGCTACTACGGAACCCATCATGGGCGAGTCCAACTCGCACTTGGCCGGTTTTTTTATCGTGGTATAATCATCAAATGAGTCCTCCCACCTCACAGGGCTGTGCGGGAGGGACTGTCAGACTCGTACTGACTAAAATCCACGGTGTACTTCAGTAGCCCTTTACGTTCCAGGGTCACGGTAACGAGATAAGTCCCGCGACCGTCTGAGCTGACCCTAGACCGAATCTAACCAAAACTTTTTGAAAGATAAAACGAATATGCACGCAGTTGATCTTCTTAATTTGATAGATGGCGCTGTTTTAATTTTTACTTTGGAAACACTATTATAATTTTTTTAATTCATTTACATTTTTATAAGATGTGAACTGATTACGTTTACAAAAAACTTAACAGTACTTCAATTTACTCACATATTGTTGCGTATAAAAGTTACGTGAAGTTGTGATACCAAGTGCACATAATCCTATTTTTTTCTAAAGTAAAAGATTTGTCTAAAATAAAAGTACCTAGCCTAAGTTACTCCTTATTACATCAGCTACCTGCCAATAAAAGTCCCGTCAAAATCGGTCCAGCCATTTCAGAGATTAGCCGATACAAACAGACAGAAAGACAGACAGACAAAAATTTTAAAAACTTTTTTTAAAAAAGTACCGACTTCAAAACAAATACAAAAAAGTTTAAAATAACTTTTCTTTCGGAAGTCGGTGGCAATAGTCAATGACACAACAAAACAAAGCCACCGACTTCCGAAAGAAAAGTTATTTTAAACTTTTTTGTATTTGTTTTGAAGTCGGTACTTTTTTTAAAAAAGTTTTTATTTTACCCTTTTTAGTTTATTTATTACATATTCAACCCAAATTCTTGTAAAATACAAAAATTCTTACATATGCACTAATCTTGTAATCCGTCACAACATAAAAAAATCCATATCTCTAAAACTACTGAACCGATTTTGATGAAACTTGCAGTGTACCCTAAGTTGAACAATACCTAGTACAACAAAAAAAGAATTACTTAAATCGAACTTATAGTTCCGGAGATATGCGTGCACAAACATAAAAACATACATACATACATACATACATACATACATACATACATACATACATACATACACTTATGAAATTTGGCACATTTGTTCAGACGCTGATATAGACTAACATATATGAAAACTGGGCAGTTCTGATAATATTACATACATACGGGTCGAATTGATAACCTCCTTTTTTTTGAAGTCGGTAAAAAATGTTATTTTGGTGTATGTACCGTGTATATATTCATATGCAAGTAGAAAAAAAACGGTTATTTCAATGTTATAAACAGACACTCCAATTTTATTTATATGTATAGATGTAGGTACCTAGTTAAGTCTAAGTAGGTAGTTATCTATTTAAAATTCAAGTGCAGTGTTTTTGGTGGCATGCCGCACAGCTAGTGAGCTGCCAGCGGCGCTAGCGGCGTGTCTTCGGAGGCATGCCGCACAGCTAGTGAGCTGCTAGCGGCGCTAGCGGCGTGTCCTCCGCGTGGGCGCTCTCCTCATCGCTGTCGACGTCCGCGTCCGGCGAGATGGCGCCCCACTGTGCACACAATCACATCACTATGTCTCAGACAAGAGAGCTATATGCTCCTGCTGGCAAATAACTTCACGCAAAACAACATGGCATGGATGGCATGCCTACCTTCTTGCTTAGTTCTCTCTTTTCTTTTAGTTGAGATTTTTACCTCATCGGAGCATGACAACTCAAGTGGCATTGAGCCAACTGCTAGATCTCATAACAATTTCATCCCAATCACAAGATTGAGAATATCACTATCGTCAACCTTCCCTGATAATAATATTTCGGGATGGCATGAACTACATGGAATGGAAAGAGAGAAGCACCTGTTCGGAGAGCGGGTGAGCGGCGAGCGCGCGGTACAGCACTGCCACGTACAGCAGGTTGAGCACGCCCAGCGCGCGCATCGCTGACTCGAAGCCCACGCACCACGACACCGCGCCGCCCGCCACCGGCCCTGCGGGGACACACGTCACACGCGCCACCAGTGTGAATACCATGAGTTGTCATTACGAAGACTCGATCATCGATATCGACCGCGTTTGGCGCTCTCATTGGCCCGCTTCAAGGTTGTATGAACTCTCAACCAATGAGAGCGCCAAACGCGGTCGATGCGTATGATCGAGTCTTTGTAATATCAACTCCTGGTAGAGGCTCTGGCCCCGCCTCGCCGCTGGCCGGTACTCACCGAGCGCGTACGCAGCGCTGGAGGCGGCCTGCAGTAGCGCGGCCACGTGCGGCGCGCGCTGCGGGTGGCGCGCCAGCAGCGCCGGCACCAGCGCCGCGTCCGCCGCGCCCAGCCCCGCGCCCAGCAGCGCGTGCGGCAGCGCCAGCCCCGCCACCGAGCGCGCGTGCGGCACCCACAGCGCCGCCAGCGCCACGCCCAGCTGCCCCGCCAGCGCCACGCGCTCGGCGCCCAGTCGCCGCGCCACGCCGCCCAGCAGGCTCGCGGCCAGCAGGTAGCCCGCGCTGTCCGGCACGAACACGGCACCCGTCACCCAGCGCTGCGACCACACGCAAGGACTATGTACTGACAGCGTCACGATGTGATTAACAACAACGTGACACTTTCTACCTGTCTGTACCTGCGGGTGGAACTTGTGCATGATGTAGAGAGGCAAGCAGGGCTCGAGCGCGGCCATGACGCACGTGGTGAGCAGCACGGCGCCGGCGCACGTGCCCGCCGCGCCACGCCGCGCCAGCGCTGCCACGCCGCGCCACGACACGCCGCCGCCCGACACGCACGGCTGCACAACACACCGCACCGTGGCTCAAGGTTCAACCTTGATGTTTACTATTTGCATTACCCGGTGTCGCACTTCAAAACTACCACATACTTACGCGATTATACTCCTCAATATCCAAGAACATGTATTGCATGGCTGAAATAAATGAACATTGGACAATTAAGATACAGATACAGAGTTTACATGTGAAGTTAGTCAAATGTATGTAGGTCTACACGTACCGAGGTTGGCGAGGAGCGCCGCGGCGATTAGTAGGAAGGGCGCGCCGCGCGACCACAGCGCGTACGTCGCGCCGCCGAACGGGTAGCCCACCAGCACGCCTGACACACACAAAGCGCGGTCAACAGCAGCTACTCAACAACTACATGACAGAGCAATGTGCAAATATTTCATTTGAAGTATAGTGCCCCGCACCCGACTTGATCTCATGATCAAGGAGGGTGATGATTGGTAGATATGATGCCAACTGTCTGCTCTAGCCGGAATATGGAGGGCTCAGCAGGAGTGTGTACCGAGCGCGACGGCGCCGAGCAGCGCGCCGATGGCGCGGTCGCGTGCGTGCACGGACAGCGCGCGCGCCGCCAACGCCAGCCCCGCCACGCCCGCCAGCGCCGCGCCCGCGCCGTGCGCCGCTCGTCCCAGCGCCACGCACAGCGCTGCGCGCCAGCCTGCACGCCCGCTCACGCACGTAAACACTGCGCACGTATGCCACAATAAAAGTAGGAATGTATGAATTATCTAGTTATAGTAGAAGAAATGTTTTCGACTAACTTGAGTACAAAACCCAGCTTTGTACTCAAGTTAGTAACAGACAATCGCCAGGGTTGGTCCCAGTACGCTACCTTGGGGTACACCAAGTTTATGTCTGATTTGGTGATAATAGGTAAGTTCACTTTGACACCACGGGTGGCGTGCCCTCCCCAGAATGGTCAGGCAGGTGCCCACACCAGATTCTTAAAAGAAAAAGTATTACCGACTAAGACAAACACAGAAAGTCATTCCACTTTGTCTCTACCAAGCCTGACATAAAATCAAGAGCAAACCCAGCTTATATATATACAGGATGTCCCTGGTAGTGTGGACGATATTGAACACACCCCTGATCTATATGATATGGTCAATTCTTAAAAATACAGTACATTCTCAAAATAATAATAGATCATAAGGAGAAAGTGGCATACAATACAACCACAACTACTCGTACATAACAATATTAATAAAAGAGAATGTTTTCTCGTTTCGTATTTTTATAGCGAGATTTTTCAGTGTCTGGTACTGAATCTGATTGTCGCGGGACTTATCAAATTACCGTGACCCTGGAATGTAAATTCTGGAATGGCTATTGAAGGACACCGTGGAATTTAGTCAATACGAGTCTTGACAGTCCCTCCCGCTCTGCCCTGGGTGGGATAGGACTCATTTGATGATTTTACCACGTAAAAAAAAGTCTGATACTGATACTAGACTACTGAAAAATCTTACTTTTTGATCTTTTTTCACTAGCAATTTGATGAAAACTTTTAGGCTTTATAGCCTGCAATAGCAAAGCAAAGCATTTCTAATGGTTTATATATACCATTAGAAATGCTGTAAAGTTTTGCGATATATCTGAGCTGTGCGTTATATATACGGCGCGGCCGCCTTCGTCAGAATGTGTTACCTATGGCGGCGGCGGCGAGCGCGGCGGTGCCGGCGCGCAGCACGGGCGCGGCGCCGCGCCGGCACACGGCCGCGCCCGCCAGCGGGGCCGCCGCCAGCTGCGCCGCCGCCTTCGTCAGAATGTGTTACCTATGGCGGCGGCGGCGAGCGCGGCGGTGCCGGCGCGCAGCACGGGCGCGGCGCCGCGCCGGCACACGGCCGCGCCCGCCAGCGGGGCCGCCGCCAGCTGCGCCGCCGCCTTCGTCAGAATGTGTTACCTATGGCGGCGGCGGCGAGCGCGGCGGTGCCGGCGCGCAGCACGGGCGCGGCGCCGCGCCGGCACACGGCCGCGCCCGCCAGCGGGGCCGCCGCCAGCTGCGCCGCCGCCTTCGTCAGAATGTGTTACCTATGGCGGCGGCGGCGAGCGCGGCGGTGCCGGCGCGCAGCACGGGCGCGGCGCCGCGCCGGCACACGGCCGCGCCCGCCAGCGGGGCCGCCGCCAGCTGCGCCGCCGCCTTCGTCAGAATGTGTTACCTATGGCGGCGGCGGCGAGCGCGGCGGTGCCGGCGCGCAGCACGGGCGCGGCGCCGCGCCGGCACACGGCCGCGCCCGCCAGCGGGGCCGCCGCCAGCTGCGCCGCCGCCTTCGTCAGAATGTGTTACCTATGGCGGCGGCGGCGAGCGCGGCGGTGCCGGCGCGCAGCACGGGCGCGGCGCCGCGCCGGCACACGGCCGCGCCCGCCAGCGGGGCCGCCGCCAGCTGCGCCGCCGCCTTCGTCAGAATGTGTTACCTATGGCGGCGGCGGCGAGCGCGGCGGTGCCGGCGCGCAGCACGGGCGCGGCGCCGCGCCGGCACACGGCCGCGCCCGCCAGCGGGGCCGCCGCCAGCTGCGCCGCCGCCTTCGTCAGAATGTGTTACCTATGGCGGCGGCGGCGAGCGCGGCGGTGCCGGCGCGCAGCACGGGCGCGGCGCCGCGCCGGCACACGGCCGCGCCCGCCAGCGGGGCCGCCGCCAGCTGCGCCGCCGCCTTCGTCAGAATGTGTTACCTATGGCGGCGGCGGCGAGCGCGGCGGTGCCGGCGCGCAGCACGGGCGCGGCGCCGCGCCGGCACACGGCCGCGCCCGCCAGCGGGGCCGCCGCCAGCTGCGCCGCCGCCTTCGTCAGAATGTGTTACCTATGGCGGCGGCGGCGAGCGCGGCGGTGCCGGCGCGCAGCACGGGCGCGGCGCCGCGCCGGCACACGGCCGCGCCCGCCAGCGGGGCCGCCGCCAGCTGCGCCGCCGCCTTCGTCAGAATGTGTTACCTATGGCGGCGGCGGCGAGCGCGGCGGTGCCGGCGCGCAGCACGGGCGCGGCGCCGCGCCGGCACACGGCCGCGCCCGCCAGCGGGGCCGCCGCCAGCTGCGCCGCCGCCTTCGTCAGAATGTGTTACCTATGGCGGCGGCGGCGAGCGCGGCGGTGCCGGCGCGCAGCACGGGCGCGGCGCCGCGCCGGCACACGGCCGCGCCCGCCAGCGGGGCCGCCGCCAGCTGCGCCGCCGCCTTCGTCAGAATGTGTTACCTATGGCGGCGGCGGCGAGCGCGGCGGTGCCGGCGCGCAGCACGGGCGCGGCGCCGCGCCGGCACACGGCCGCGCCCGCCAGCGGGGCCGCCGCCAGCTGCGCCGCCGCCTTCGTCAGAATGTGTTACCTATGGCGGCGGCGGCGAGCGCGGCGGTGCCGGCGCGCAGCACGGGCGCGGCGCCGCGCCGGCACACGGCCGCGCCCGCCAGCGGGGCCGCCGCCAGCTGCGCCGCCGCCTTCGCGCCCAGCACCACGCCCACCAGCGCCTGTGACCCGCCGCCGCCGCCTGACACACACCACAGTAGCCAAGGGTTAGCCACACATAACCAGAGTTGTTTTTGTAATTCTAGGTCTTCAGTAGCAATTAGTTGGCCCCCCTTTGTTTTGTCCTCCCCATCCTTTTCTTTGTTCAAATAAAATAAATTACCTACATATAAG
Organism: Agrotis exclamationis; assembly: GCA_950005045.1. Taxonomy (NCBI): domain Eukaryota; kingdom Metazoa; phylum Arthropoda; class Insecta; order Lepidoptera; family Noctuidae; genus Agrotis; species Agrotis exclamationis. The sequence goes on from OX465440.1 coordinate 17,975,902, forward strand.
TATCGGTTTGTTTTCTTAAAATCTCAATCATTTATTATCCAAAGGGGATCCAGGGTTTTTATATAACTTTCTATATGTAGGTGTACACATCATAATATTCTAAAATGAAATGAACTTGCTAATGTAGGCCATCTATGAGTTGACAATTTTCTTCTTCTTCGTTCTGCGTTTTTTTTTTCATCTAAATCCGTTCATTACTTTTTGCATGAAAGAGTAAGTAACAAACATCAACCCATTAATCGCTATGTCAGCAAACGTGGTTAATTGCAAAATATTGCATCCATCAATTAGTAAGAAGTAAAATGAGATTTCGATTAGTTAGAAATAACATTAGCTTCGACAGTTAAAAAAACTTCGTTCTTTCATAAAAAAGTCAGGAGTTTAGTGTAGGTCTGTACCAGTGTACAGTACACCCTGTTGGGTTTTATCAGATCTTGTTATAGTTTTTATATGGTTCATAATTAATTTCTATACAATAAAACAACACCATTTTTATAATCGGTCATAGACTATATTTTTCATAAAAGGAACGACACTGGATTCATACATCCATAGAGTAATTAAGTTGCCATCACAAAATAAACTGTACAAGTTTATAAAATATTACTATTTCAACACTTCCCCGTAAACGTAGGACGGTTTATTTTGTGATAGTTGCATATAACATAATTGTACATAATACACAGCAATTTAAATTTGTTTACAAAATAGGTTTTAATTATTTTAACTTTAACAAAGCTTTAGAGAATTTATGAAATTTGACAAATGGCAAGGCTTTAGTAAAAATATCACTTACATTATCTTCAGAGGATACATACTTAATTTGAAACAGATGTTTATAATAATCATCTTTGATAAGAAAATATTTTACCTCAATATGTCTACTTTTCTTTAATCTTCCAACCTTTATGACTTTAATGGTAGTTTGGTTATCAATCAACAAAGTAGCTTCAACTTCTTCATCAGTTAGTTCTTTTATCAATTCAATTAGGTATTTTAATTCTTTTACACATTCATTTGCTGCAATTAATTCAGCTTCCATAGTTGACTGTGCAACTACACTTTGTCGTTTTGATGACCAAGCTATTGGACTTCCATATAGTTTTATTACATAACCAGAAGTACTTTTTCTTCTTATATCTTTAGAGACATCTTCTTCTATCTGCATAACATCTCCTGCAAAATCTGCATCACAATATGCAATTAGGTGTAAGGATTTTTCATTATTATCTTGACAATTACTATAGAAAATTCCAGCAGAAGGTGTTCCTTTTAGGTATCTGAAAGTTCTTTTAACATTGACAAAATCTCTTGTTTTAGGATTTTCTGTTGAACGGCTTTCAAAGTTAATTGCAAAGCTTAAATCTGGACGTGTTTTGTAGGATAGATATAAAAGACTTCCAATTGCTTCTCTATAATTGAAAGGAGTATTTTTCTGTTCTGGATTTTCTTCTTTATTATTGTCTGTTTTGTAGATATCTTGAGAGATAGGTGTGTTCATAGGTTTAGCATTGTTCATCTGGAATCTTTTTAAAATTTTGTTAGCATAGTTTTCTTGAGTAATTAATATTCCATCTTTTGTTCTTTCTATGTCTATTCCGAGGTAGGATTTTGGATTTTCATATATTGTCATTTCAAATTCTTCTCTCAATTTTTCTTGTAGTTGTTTAATTTTAGTTTTGTCTTTGCCAGTAATTATTCCGTCATCAACATGTATAGCTAGATACATATCATCATCTTTGGATTTAAAGATACATTGATCTGTGTTTAATTGAATCATACCTTGTTCTTTCAAAAATGTTGTAAATCTCTTGTTCCACTGACACGGTGCTTGTCTTAATCCGTATAGTGATTTTTGTAAAAGGCAGATTTTACCAGGTACATTGTATCCATCTGGTACTTTGATATATATAGGCTCATCTAACTGACCGTAAAGGAAGGCTGTTTTCACATCAAGGGTTTGAATTTCCCAGTTTCTCCTCGCAGCAATAGCAAGTAGTAGTCTTAACGATGTAGTATCTACAACTGGACTATAAATATTCTCCAATTCCATGTTTTCTTTCTTTTGTGCACATCCTCTTGCCACAAGTCTAGCTTTATATTTTCCGTTATCCTTTATTTTGAAAACCCATCTACTTGTCAGAATTTCTTTCCCTTTTCCTTCATTTTCGTCTACATATATCCATGTATTATTTTTCATAAGAGAATCTTTTTCTTCTTGTATGGCTTTTAGCCACTTATTCTTGTCTTCTGAGGATGTTGCTTCTTCATAAGTCATGAGTGCTTCATTTTCATCAGGGAATATTGTTAGAAGAACTTCCTTGTCTTCTTCTTCACTTGATAAGTTTATTACATAATCTTCATATTTTTGGGGTATTCTTCTTTGTCTTATTGGTCTTCTATTTTCAGTTATTATTGTTTCTTCTTGTCTTCTATTTTCATTTGTTGTTGTTTCTTCTTGTCTTCTATTTTCATTTGTTGTTGTTTCTTCTTGTCTTCTATTTTCATTTATTGTTGTTTCTTCCTGTCTTCTATTTTCAATTGTTGTAGTTTCTTCTTCTCGTCTATTTTCATTAATATTCCTATTTTCTGATATTTCTTCTCTGTCTTCCCCGTTTTCTGTGTTTTCTTGTTCTTCGTTTTCATCAATAATTTCAATAATAAGTTGATCTTTACCTTTGGGTTCTGAATAAAATAATGAGTTGGTAACAACAACGTCTCTACTGATGAATAGTTCTCGTTTTTCTGGATTCCACAGACGATAGCCATTAGGTGCATATCCAACGAACATAGCTTCTTGACTTCTTTTGTCTAATTTCTTGTGAGGTCCCAAATTTTTAGCATAAACCTTTTGGCCAAATATTTGTAGGTTATTCAGGTTAGGTTTCTTATTGAACCAGTTTTCTGCAGGGGTATTTTCCATTCCTTTAGTTGGACTTCTATTAGTTAAATAAGCTGCGACTCTCACCGCTTCGCCCCATAATTCTTTGTCACAGTTGGCATCAAAGATGAGTGCTCTTGCTTTATTCATTAGAGTCAGCATCATTCGCTCACTTTTTCCATTAAGTTGGGGTGTGTATGGAATGGTGAAATCTTGTACTATACCTTTTTCATTGCACCATTGCGAGAGTTGCTGATTTTGAAATTCACCACCGTTATCGCTTCTTAGTTTACTGCATTTTAAATTAAAGTGTGTCTCACCTTGGTTAATAAACATTTTGATGTATTTTAATACTTCACCGGATGTTTTTGTTTCCATCAGATACACAGTGCAGAAATGGGTGTAATCATCAATAAACACAATGAAATAAATATGGTTGTCATATGTTGCAGGACTTATTGGCCCACATACATCAGTGTGTATAATTTGCATTGGTCTGGTTGCTCGCTCTCTCACTGTATTGAATGGCAATCTTACCTGTTTTGCTTCTGCACATATTTTGCAATCCACATTTTTTACTTTGTTTTTGGATATTTCACATAGTTCAGGAATTTTTGACATTTGACTGTAACTTAAGTGACCAAGTTTTCTGTGCCAATCTTCTAATTGAGAGTTTTCTTTTTCTGTTTGAACAGTTAGAGCATTATCTGTATTCTTCTTAAAATTTATTGAGTATAAACCGTTTCTGTTTTTTGTTCCTTCAAATACAATATTGTTTTCTGGTATGTTTATTTTATTATTCAAAATATACACTTTTTCTTCATCGAAATAAACAGTATTTTCAGATTTTGTGATCATATTTACCGATAGCAGGTTCTTCGTTAAATTTGGTACATAATATGCTTCTTTCACTATGCAATCTTGGAATTCAATAGATCCACAACCTTTTACTGTCATTACCTCATTTTCTTTTGCAGTTTTTACTTGTTCGGTACATGTTTTCATTTCACTTAAGATATCCTTTTGATTGACCAAAGTTTTGTTACAACCGCTGTCTACTATCATCACTATATTCTTGTTACTCTGTTCTTCACTTTCATATTGTGTGGTATAGGCATGAAAAGCGACCTTTTTCTTATTATTGTTGTTCTGGTTATTTTTCTCCTCATGCATGTTTTTATATCTGCAATCTTCAGCTTTATGGTTTGTCTTTTTGCAATATTTACAGGCCCTTTCTCTATAAAAACATTTCTCTGTAGTATGATTGGTCTTTTTACATATTGAACACTTTATTGATGGTTTTCCACTGTATGTCTTGTTAACATTATGACACTTAGACTTGATGTGACTTGCCCCGAAGGCTACTTTTTGACTGGATTCTTCACTTTTAATTTTGTATTTATCTTCTTCAAGTGATAGTCTTGATATCAGATTATCTATTGTCTTGTCCTGTGTAGGTGTTGAATCCCAAGCACTACTAAAATGTGTAAACTTGTCCGGTAAGATAGTCATGATTTTGGATATTACCATCGTTTCGGTGATCTCTTCTTTGAGTGTTTTTAGTTTGAAAACCAGGTTTTGTATTTCACTTATGTTTGTTTGTATGTTTTTATTTTGATCGTACTTGTAGTTGTAAAATTCTTGTAATAGCAAACATTTTTCTTGGGCATTGTCTTTTTTTATATATTCTGAGTATTGTGTCATACATTTCTTTGGCACTGTTTGCTGTCAAGATATGAACTTTTACTGTGTTGTCTATTGTTCGTAAAATTACGTGTTGTGCTAAAGCGTCCTTTGTTTTCCACTTGGCTTGTTTGTCAGGATCATCTTTGCAATCGACTTGCGATGTGCCATCAATGATGTCCATTAGTTGTTTTGCACAGAAAAGAATCTTTATTTCGAAATGCCACATTGTAAAACTGTTGCTGTCTTTTAGTTTTGATACACTTGAGATATCGTCATTATTTAGTTGTGCCATTTTGTCACTTTTTATTTTTACGTATTTTTGCAACACTTTTCACAATTTTTAGTTTTTCTTTAATGTTTTGTTTATGGCATGATCTGGGCGCATAACCTGTTGGGTTTTATCAGATCTTGTTATAGTTTTTATATGGTTCATAATTAATTTCTATACAATAAAACAACACCATTTTTATAATCGGTCATAGACTATATTTTTCATAAAAGGAACGACACTGGATTCATACATCCATAGAGTAATTAAGTTGCCATCACAAAATAAACTGTACAAGTTTATAAAATATTACTATTTCAACACACCCTAGATGTGTAGGAGTATGAGTTACCGGTGTCGGTGTCGATGTGTCGCACGGTGTGGTTGAGCAGGCTGGCGAGCGGCGCGTCCTGCGTGCTCCACAGCGCCAGCGCCTCGCCGCGCACCCAGTCCGGGATGATGGGCACTGCACACGACACGCACTCTCAACATCGCCGGGCAGCACTAAAGTCCGGCCGCAGAGCAGGAACAATTTCGTACATTGCCCTCTTAACCTACTGACAGTGATCAAACATTTTTCTATTAAGTAAAAGGTAACCGGTATGACAGTATGCGGTTACACTATCAGTAAAAGGTTTACAATCCCTGAGGACGGCGGCCATTGCATCTGTGCAAGCGATACTCATTATATTAACGCGGGAGTGTCAGAGACAGGTAATAATAGGTCTATGTACGAAATTCCTCCTGCTCTGCGACACACCAGCAGCACCACTCTCGTAGCACTCACCCAGCACGGTGAGCAGCACGTTGTCCAGAAAGAACGTGAAGTAGATGAGCGCGAAGGCGATGGCGCCGGACGAGTCGCGCGCCTCCTGCATGCTGGAGCCGCACGGTGTCACAGTGTCGCGCGCTGCTCGGTCGGGGCGAGAGTGACGCGCGTCGGGTCGAGTCGCGTCTGTCGCCGCGCGATAACAGCTCGACGCGGTACATTTTCCATCAGCGCGCGGCAGAGCGTGTGCGCTTCCTGATTCAATTTTCTGGTCCGCGCACTGTAATGGCACCCGAAGTGGGAGTTGCTGATTGTGAAACGATAAATTGTACACGAACACACGACGCCGTCGGTCGTATCTTGTACCTACTTGACTTGTGCTTATAAATACCTACTTACTTAGTTTAGTGTTCGATTAAGCGGCTGCAACATTACTTGCTACACGACCTAACCTGACCAACGAACCGAATACATAATTATAATAAAAAATAAATTTTCAAATCGATTTACAATTCAGATCTGATTGCACGGTTGGCGCAGTGCTGAGCGATGGACTGCTGCGCAAGGTGTCGCGGCGTCGCGGGTTCGATCCCCGCAGTCCGCACTTTTTTTTTTTTTTTTTTTTTAGGGTGGCAAAATCATCAAATGAGTCCTCCGGCCCTGGGTGGGGCGGGAGGGACTGTCAGACTCTTACTGACTAAAATCCACCCGTGTTCCGTCGGATGCCCTTTACGTTCCGGGGCCACGGTATCCTGGATTAAGAAAAATCCGCGACCCCGGCAGGCATTTGGCCCCATAAGGGGCCCCGTCGGTGACGCGTGAAACACGACGCGCCACCGACCCGGGCTTGGTCCTTGGTCGGACGGCGAGCATACCCATTACTCACCGTCCGCAAGCCCGCTCCGCCGCTGTGCCCTCTGCTGTTCAGAGGGACACGCGTTGGAGCGTCCACCCGACAGGCTATTTGCATACGGGCAAAGAAACCCCTTAGGCACACAGTGCCTAAGGAGAGTTTTTGCCCGCATCCCAGGGTGCACCGGCCCGAAAAACTGGTCTTCCCCCCGGACGTATCCGAGAGGGAACTCCAGACCACGGGCGCACGTGGAGGTTTCCTGTCTTAGCACCCCCGCAGTCCGCACTTAACAAATATTTGTATGATCCGCAAGTAGTTGTTCTGGATCTAGGTTTGTGTTGTGATGTGTGTTTAGTACCGGACGCAGCTGATGCCACGGGTTGGTCATCCGTACTAGATTTTGAGGTTTATGTGTATACGAGTAAGGTTGAATGTTAAATCAAACAAAACACAATACCGTATACTGATTACTGATCTATTTGCCAACGAAAATGAACTCTACATTCACGGACCTTATACTAACGGCGGAGAATCTTAATAGCGACTTCTATTTTGCGAACAATGCCATCTAGTTAGAACTATGGAACTACCTTTGTAATAAATACTCTTGGTGAGCGGGTTTTCAAAGTGAATGGTTCTGAACATACCGCCCACCAAGGACATTATTGAAGGAATGTCCTTCTTTAACAATCTATTTGACCTTCACATACATTTGAACTCAAGTTTTAATCTAATCTAACATCTTAAAATAAAGCATTTGTACTATAATAAATCATAACTTGTAACACCTCTCACATTTAAATACATTGAACTACATATGCGACTAAGTTTTTAAAATAACAATAATATACATAAAAAACTCAACAGTATCAAATTTTGATCTGAAACTTGAACTAAAGAAATTGTACTACCATAAAAACATAAAATGTAACACCTTTTACATTTGAAACTTTGAACTACACACATCAAAAGTGTCTAGGGATCAAGCATTTTTATGCGGATTTCTTGAGATTGAGATGTGGCTTTGTAATAAATTTATGATTTTATAAATTTATATGGATCCTTTTTTTTCAGAAGTATATAGGTAAATAACTTTTCTTTCAGAAGTCGGTGCCTTTGTTTTTTTTTCATTTCATTGTTTTTTTGCCACCGACTTCTGAAAGAAAAGTTATTTTGTAGGTTATTTTACCCTTTTTTGTGGTTATTTTTGAAGGCGGTTACATTTTTTTTGAAAAAGTTTTTTATTTTACTCTTTTTAGTTTAAATATTCAACTCAAATTCTTGTCAAATAAATCATTCTCTCTCAAGTGCACAATAAGCTAATAAAATTCCCTATCTCAAAAACTACTGAACCGATTTTGATGAAACTTGCAGTATTCCGTAAGTTAAACAATACTTAGTACAACAAAAAAAGAATTACTTAAATCGGACTTGTAGATCCGGAGATATGCGAACACAAACTAAATCAGTCGATGCCTACTCCAAGCCGTTGAGGAGTTGTACCTTCCATCATCAGCTCATCCACCTGAGATGATGATTATCAGATGCAAATACTTGAACAGCTTTAGAAAATATATGAAAATGGTACTATGTGCCTATAAAATTTGAAGGTTGCCCTCGATTTCCCTGGGATTCCATCATCAGATCCTGACCTGATGATCATGGGACCAATTGGAAAGTATACCCTTTCAAACAAAAGAAAAAAATTCCAAATCGGTCCAGGCGTCTTCGAGAAATCGGGGAACATACATAAAAAAAAAAAAAAAGATTCCGACGAATTGAGAACCTCCTCCTTTTTTTGAAGTCGGTTAATAAAAACATAAAATGTAACACCTTTTACATTTGAAACTTTGAACTACACACATCAAAAGTGTCTAGGGATCAAGCATTTTTATGCGGATTTCTTGAGATTGAGATGTGGCTTTGTAATAAATTTATGATTTTATAAATTTATATGGATCCTTTTTGGTGCATTTCATAATTTGAATCAGGAACTGTGAATCAAATTCGAGTAAAAGATGAAAATCAGCTGTCAATATTTTCCCTATAAAAACATACAACGCATTGAAGACATTATTAGTGCTACTGTTTCCCTACTACTGATTAAAACCAACGTTATTATGGAGCGGCGACGTCATTTAAGCAGGGAAGAAATGCTCAGAGCCGTGGGGATGATAGAAGCTGGTTCCCGGCAACGTACTGTGGCTCTAGCTCTGAATACAAGTCAGAGTGTTATCAGTCGACTTTGGACACGTTACCGAAGCACTGGTACCGTGGCTGAGCGCCATGGAGGACGGTATCGCTGCACCACACGGAGACAAGACCGATACATTCAAATCTTAACTCGAAGAGCTCCAACAATAACCGCCATGATGTTAGCCGTGAGGCTTCATCACTCTTCAGGGAACTTAATTAGCGACCAAACAGTCAGAAACCGCTTGCATGAAGTGAACCTTCATTCCCGAAGACCGCTACGGGTACCACCTATAGCAATGCACAATCGTAGGATTCGATATCAATGGGCTCTTGAACACAGAAATTGGGCAGAAGAACAATGGCGTTTCGTGTGCTTTTCTGATGAGTCTCGTTTCGGTATGAGACCGGATACAAGACGTATACGACACTGGAGAACCCCTGGACGCCAACAGCGATTAAAATCCTGCCAGGAAATCCATCCTTATAGTGGTGGAACCATCATGGTATGGGCGGGTATTTGGATCGGCGGAAGAACTGAGTTGATTTGGATCAGAGGCAACCTCAACGCTCAAATTTATGCTGAGACGATTGTAGCAGACGTCATCGTTCCTCTACAAGTGCAAATCGGTCCCTTATTTCAGTTAATGCATGATAATGCACGACCGCACACCGCAAGAGTTGTAAGACAGACTCTCGCCGCAGCTAACATCAATGTCCTGCCCTGGCCTGCTCAGTCGCCAGACTTGAATCCGATTGAGCATGCATGGGATATGCTACAGAGAAGAGCTCTGCCGAATATGGAGGGTATCCAGTCGCAAGAAGACCTTTTTTTGTTGTTGCAACGAACATGGGCGGCCATTCCACAGCGTGATTTGGATGAACTCATTTTGAGTATGCCAAACCGATGTTCTTGTGTTGTTAGTGTTCGCGGTAGAAACACGGATTATTAATTGTTTAAGTTACCCAATAAAATTTTAAAGAAAACTGTTATTTCAGTCTTTTTTTCGAACTTTTGTGTTAGTGGTTCAAATGTCAAAAATCCCTTAATTAGGAAAATGGCAAATTTCTTTATTAATGCAAAGGTGACTTGGTTTATCGTTACTGTGACAAACGAAAACACTTTATTTGATGAATCCTTAAAGAAAATTTTAATTAATATCAATCAGGAGAAAAGTTATTGCAAAAATATATGTTGATCCCTAGACACTTTTGATGTGTGTATTTTAAATAACTAGGTTCCTTAACAAACATTCCTAATAAAAATTCAACAGTTCTAAAATAGATCTTAAAATTAAAACATTACATACATAAATTCATTGATCTGCGACTAGTATAAAATACAAAGTTTGGATATTGACCTCTTAATATTAAAAGATTTACCCCCTTACTTATAAACATTGATTAGACGTTACTTATCTTAAATAGATCTTAAGTCACTTGCCATCTCTATTCATTGAAATAGAAATGACAAGGACAGGTGATATTTAATCGGTAGCTAAGCAACACAATTTTTTATAAGTAAGGCCCTTAGTGTAGGTATAATATATGACTACACGGGTGATATTACCAACACTGAGATACTTCTCTACTATGTGTGACCTAACAACAAACGTCTTGGTGGAAACCGTCTTTCTTAAACAATGTTTCCAAGTTTTGGCTCGATATTTTAGAACAGTGACCTCGCCTAGACACAAAACGTCTGAAGGCGTCTAAAAGATTGACGGGCACTCCTCTGGTTTTTAGCAACCAACAACGAAAATATGAACTTATCTTCACCGAAGCCATGCAACTCAAGATCGTCGTACGACTTAATTCCAAGCCAACGAAGTATCGGAACTTTGCTAACTCGTGAAAATTCTTTACGGTAAGTATACCTTTGAATAAATGTTTTTGCTCAAACTACAGTAGAAGCTTTCCAACTTAGTGTATTATAGTATCAAGCAATTGAGCTATCTCTGAACTAATTATCTTTTTAGTAACAGGTGCAATCGTCAGCAGCGGAAGATTCATCACGTACTGGTGGTAGGTATCTTCGTTGCAGTTCCAGGTAAGTCAAAATTTATTTTTTATTTTTACTATCTAGTTTGATCTGATACGTTCTCTTCTTTTTGATCTATTTGCTCTAATTCATTGTCCTGTATATCTATTTTGTACGGTTTGGGACCTTACACCTTGAGTTGATGCTGATTGATACACTGATAAATGTGATTGATATTTATTGATAAAAGTATTATTGTATGATAGATGAGTGCACGCGGTATGAATGCTATTCGTGTACTAAATTCACCGGCCCAGCGCAGGTAAAATGCTGACTTACTTATTGATACAAAACTGTGCTGTGCTTGCACTGTACATGCTCCAGGCCCGGAGAAGATAAGGGTGATATGATTCGTGATAGTGCTAGTTAACAAGGTGATAAAACATAATTTCATAAAATATAAGTAACTTAAATAACACTACATTGATCTGTATTGGCTTTCAAAACGTGGTGACGACGCCCTGTCAACTATGCGAGTGTTGCTATTGTCGACAGTAGCGATGATCTGTGACGGTCTTCTTGCAGCAGCCGTGTAGTGCACGTTGGGTTCCGGACGATTTTGGTCTTGTTGGACGGTGTCCCTGCTGGTTCGCAGTTTTTTGTACTACTTGCATCAAAACTGATAATAAATGCGCTGCGCTTAGCTCCAATCTAGGCAATGAAATCGCTTTATTGACAGGAACAAGTCTTGATTTTCCTGCTAATATGGTCACAGGAGTTGGATTGTTTTCGTTGTGTTTGATGATTCTGCAATATATAACGCAAGCATACGCTTTTGTAGATGCGTCACAGAAACCGTGAAGTTCAATTTCTGCGTTTTGCTGTATTTGTAACAATCGTGGTATATTAATCTGCTTTATATTTGGTAGATCTTTCTTGATCTTCTGCCATTGCTCGTTGATATGTACTGGTACTTTGTCGTCCCATTGTAGGGTGAGCGACCAGACATTTTGAAATAATAGTTTTAGTTTGGTTGAGACCGGTGCTAGCCAGCCCAGTGGGTCAAATATTTTTGATATATCTGATAATAAAGACCTCTTGGTAGCTGCAGCTGTTGATTTGGTGTCAATTTTCATTTGGAACTTGAACTGATCGTCCAGTGGGTGCCAGCGTAGTCCCAATGTTTTTGTCGACTCTTGATGTTTGAATTCAAATGATTGACGCTCTGTGTTTGATGTGAAGTCATCTAATAGCTCTATTTTATTAGACGACCATTTTCTCAAATTAAATCCGCCTGATCTGAGTAATTTGATAAGATCAGATTTTAGTTGCTTTGCTTCTTCAATGCTATGATGTCCAGCCAATAGGTCATCCATGTAGAAGCAGCTGTCAACAACTGCTGCAGCAGCAGGATACCTTGAGCGTTCATCTTCTGCTATTCGCTTCAGAGTCATCATGGCGAGAAAGGGTGCCGACTTAGTGCCGTATGTGACTGTTGTTAGCTCATATTCACGTAATTTCTCTTGAGGTGAGTCGCGCCATACGATTTTTTGATATTGCAGATCATCGTCATGACAGTAGATTTGTCTGAACATTTTTTCGATGTCCGCTGTGATTGCATATCTATGTTGTCTCCATCTCAAAATTAACGTAAATAGGTCTTGCTGAAGATTTGGGCCGGTGTACATCAAATCATTTAAACTGTAGCCAGTCGATGTTTTTGCTGACGCATTAAACACCACACGTAATGCTGTTGTTGTTGATTCGGGCCTCAATACACATAGGTGAGGTAAAATGCAATCTGGCTGTTTTTTATTCTTGCACTCGCGCATGTGACCTAGTCCGATGTATTCATCGATAAATGATTTGTAGTCTTGCTCAATCTTTGGGTTTTTTCCAAACTTTTTCTCCAACTGATAAAATTGTGCTACAGCCTTGGGTTTTGACTCTCCCAACTTTTCCTTTATTTCTGGCTTTAACGGTAGTCTTACAACATATCTGCCATCCTCCCGTCGCGAGGTTTCAGTCTGATATTGCTGAATGCACTGATGATCCTCTTTGGACATGTTGATATTGCCATCTGCTATGTCTTCAATGGCCCAGAACCTTTGTATGTCCTCAATGTTGTTCATCACGACGTTGCAGTGATATGATTTGACGTTTCCGCTTAACATCCACCCAAGCTGAGTTTGTTGTGCTACGGGTAATGACTCATTTTCTTTAATAATGCCTCCCATTATTATTTGAGAATATACGTCGGCGCCTAGTAGTAAATATAAAGGACGGCTCATATAAAATTCTGGATCTGCTAGTTGTATGTTCTGTAGGTATGCCCATTGTGGTTTTGAAAATGTTCTGTTGGGCAGGTTATGTAATAATGTGTTCATTATCAACACATCTGCTTGAAAAGGAAAATCAGTATGCAATGATGCTGCAGTAATACTGATCTCCCCCTTACAATTGGCTTGATTTGTGCCGATACCAAATATGACGCCCTTGAATGCTTGTCTTGCGAGTTCTAGTTTTTGAGCTGCGCATTCTGATATTAGAGAGACTTGTGAGCCTTGGTCAATAAGAGCACGCATCGTGTGGTATTTCCCGTTTCGTGCTTTCACTTTAACGAGGGCTGTTGCTAGCAGGATCTCTACAATGCTTCCATTTGAAACATGGTTGACAATGTCTCGTGTTCTGATTTCTCGTGAGCTGGACTGTTGTTCTTCTGTAACCGACTTCGTATTTATTGCTATGGAGTTGCTGTGAAACGTATCGTGTAACAATGTGTTATGCTTTTCCTGGCATACTCTGCATTTTGTTTCCGAGTAGCATGGCTTGTCTTTATGATCATGGAGACAATTTTTGCATAGGTTTAATTGTTTCACAATATCTCTTTTGGCTTCTGGCCTAGATTCTAAAAATGTTTTGCAGCGGAAAAGTCCGTGGCTGTCATTGCAAAGTGGACAATTTGCTTTGTTCGTTGCAAAACTTTTAAATGTTGAATTGTAACGTTGTGAATAATCAACGTTATCCTTTGACCTATAATCAATCCATTAGTCAACGTTTAACAAAATAGTTACAATGGAATGCAAGGAATGCCTACACATTCCTTTTCGTGTTATAGTCATACGCAATGTTCTTCGTCAACCGACTCAGAAAAAAACTCGTACCTGAGGGTATCGTGAAATGCTTAATTTCGCGTCGAGACTAAAAGTCATTTATAGGCGGGTAGTTCGGAGTTTTAACGGAGTTTTGGTGTTGTAGCCGGAAGACATGTTGTTCAACGTTAACCGGTTGATAATTAAAGTGAGGTACCTAATGTGCTCATTAGTATAAATAAGCTCGCACAGGAGACAACGGGACTCATTTACGATTAAACTTTGTCGGCTGTTACACTGTCTCTCTTTATTAGAATCTTGTGACACCTTGCGTAACAGATTTTTGAAAAAATATTTTTGTATTCAATATTTTATTTAAAAAAATAATTAAAAGGTGTAGTGTTCGCCCCGGATTAGGGGAACAAGATTGGGAGTTAAATAACTCCATCTTCAACGTTCGTGAGTCCAGCTCTGACTCACCCTACCGAACGTCTGAGGCCTGCACACGCAGCTGACCTGCCGCACACACTAAGCGGCACACACACCAGACCTGCCGGCGCAACCACCATCTCGTCCCTGCGGTCTCTCTCACCTCAGGGTCAACTCCTCGGCGTCGCGTCGCTCCACTTACGCGATAGTCAGGGCAGTACTAGTGCGCCTATTTTCGCGGAACAATAAATTATCAAGTGACGGCTGTGAACCACGACCTAAATAAATTTCTTGTTAACGTTGGTGAGTCTTTTCCTTCATCTCACCCTCATACGTTACAGTGGCGCCCAAAAACGTGGTTTTTTTTATAAAGGTCGCTTGGTTTTTTGTTGTTCTGTGAGGTAGTGTTATATTTTGGTGTTTGTGTGTTTTGTGTTCTTTATTTTTGTGTTTGTGAAAACGTTTTTTTGGTTTAACGCAGCCAAAGTGTACCCTACCCTACGCATTATTTTTTTTTTTTTGTGAAAAAAGAAAGTAACGGTTTTTTTTACTGTTGCGATAAACTATTATTTATTTTAAAAACTTATCATAGTAGTAGGGCCCTTGTGAAGGCCCGTCCGGGGAAGTACTACAACCACACTTATTTCAACCGTATAGCATTTTATGTTTCGGTTGTAGGGTGTGGGTGCCGGGTTTCTATTACAGGCACATAGTTATACAACCTTTTCACCTGGGTTCGTCTGCCTATAAAAGAATTTTTACTTTCTTTTCTTTTATATAGGTACTTAAATTGTTTTTTTTATTGGTTATTGCAGAGTACCTCATTCTGTCAATACCAATATTTTTTTCAATTCATTATTTCAACTGTAATAATTTTGAAACAGCAACTTAACTTTATTTTTAAAACAGTACCTACACAATATTGCAGAGTACCTCATTCTGTCAATTTTTTTTTTCTCAATTTGTTTTCAATTGTAATTGTTTTTAACAACTTAACCTTTTGTAAAGCGTACACATTGGTTGCATTAACTCATTTTGTGTGTTATTTTATTTTTTATTTCAGTGCAATTGTTTTTGTGCTTGTTTTTCTAGATTGTTCTCAACCAAAACGTTTGTAGTTTTAAATTCAAATTGTAACAGACGGAGTCTTAGTAGAATAACCGTTAATATTTTTTTCATCATTGTAAAAAAAATTTTTTTTTGGCACTTACCCACACTTACACTTATATTTTTTTTTTCTTTTCTCGTTTGAAAAATTTTAAATCATGGCTTATCCAGTTAAGTTTATGTCGCTTCATAAGTCTGAACTCGAGTATGTAGTGGCCATTAGAGGCGTATCACCAGCAACGGTACAGTACTTACATAAACGGATAGCTAAATATGGACCATTATTTCCATTATGACATTCTAGTTAGTCTTTAATCATTATAACTTCAACTATTTTTTTTTTGACATTCGTAAATTAATATACCCGTAAATTTTAAATATAATAGTAAATCTTAACTTAATATTTTTTTTAATACTACTATACCGAACTATCCAACCTACCATTGCTTTTCTATTGTTTACTTTTGTTTTTTTTTTTTTTAATGATGGCCTACACCATTCATTATATTTTATGAAATATTTTAAACCTTTCGGGACTACACCGACGGTTATTATAATGATCGTGGCTCTAACCCATTGATCACTTCAGTTATGTATACATGGTTGTGTTTTCTTTTCACGGTTGTGTTTTTTTCTTTAGAGCGGTAGCAACTCTTTAAATAAGCCCTTGCAGGAGCGGTCGATTACTCCATAAATAAACCATAAATCACAAAAAACACAACTGTGTCTATAGAGCGGTAGCAACTCTTTAAATAAGCCCTTGCAGGAGCGGTCGATTACTCCATAAATAAACCATAAATCATAAAATACAACTGTGTCTTACAAACATAACTTGTTCTTTAGAGCGGTAGCAACTCTTTAAATAAGCCATTTGCAGGAGCGGTCGATTACTCCATAAATAAGCCATAAATCGAAACCAAAAACATGATTTTATCATCTAAATTTAGATTCAATTACATTAAAATCTAAAACTGGTAGGTGGATTAGTATTGGTCGGTAGATGGCTAAAGAAAAAAAATGGTTTAATAGTAATGTTTTATTGAACTCAATACATACGATTGCATTATTCTCCCGCTTAGTACACTTTCATCCTTGAAGAAAACTATTGTAAGGCATCAGGTTAATGACAACAGGATACCTAAATATTTTATATTGTGCGACAGCTATCTCTCGTATCACTGAATACAATAGCTGCCGCTAGTTATGATTGCGAGAAGTATGAATGATGATTTTGATAGGTAAAACAATAGTTAGCTCTTATTCTTCGTGCGGATTTTGTCATTATAGATGACAAAATCCTTGACTGCGCGAGGGGGTATTGTAACGTTGTGAATAATCAACGTTATCCTTTGACCTATAATCAATCCATTAGTCAACGTTTAACAAAATAGTTACAATGGAATGCAAGGAATGCCTACACATTCCTTTTCGTGTTATAGTCATACGCAATGTTCTTCGTCAACCGACTCAGAAAAAAACTCGTACCTGAGGGTATCGTGAAATGCTTAATTTCGCGTCGAGACTAAAAGTCATTTATAGGCGGGTAGTTCGGAGTTTTAACGGAGTTTTGGTGTTGTAGCCGGAAGACATGTTGTTCAACGTTAACCGGTTGATAATTAAAGTGAGGTACCTAATGTGCTCATTAGTATAAATAAGCTCGCACAGGAGACAACGGGACTCATTTACGATTAAACTTTGTCGGCTGTTACACTGTCTCTCTTTATTAGAATCTTGTGACACCTTGCGTAACAGATTTTTGAAAAAATATTTTTGTATTCAATATTTTATTTAAAAAAATAATTAAAAGGTGTAGTGTTCGCCCCGGATTAGGGGAACAAGATTGGGAGTTAAATAACTCCATCTTCAACGTTCGTGAGTCCAGCTCTGACTCACCCTACCGAACGTCTGAGGCCTGCACACGCAGCTGACCTGCCGCACACACTAAGCGGCACACACACCAGACCTGCCGGCGCAACCACCATCTCGTCCCTGCGGTCTCTCTCACCTCAGGGTCAACTCCTCGGCGTCGCGTCGCTCCACTTACGCGATAGTCAGGGCAGTACTAGTGCGCCTATTTTCGCGGAACAATAAATTATCAAGTGACGGCTGTGAACCACGACCTAAATAAATTTCTTGTTAACGTTGGTGAGTCTTTTCCTTCATCTCACCCTCATACGTTACAGAATTGCGGAAAAATGGTTTGCCTCCATCGTTCTTATTATTTTGCTGATTAGGTTTGCTTTGTTTGTTAGGCTGATGTTCCGATTCTTTTTTGTTGAATGTCTCTTGCTTTGATTTTGGAGTATGCTGCTTTCGCCGAGATGATTCAAGA
This sequence comes from Agrotis exclamationis, assembly GCA_950005045.1. Taxonomy (NCBI): domain Eukaryota; kingdom Metazoa; phylum Arthropoda; class Insecta; order Lepidoptera; family Noctuidae; genus Agrotis; species Agrotis exclamationis. The sequence continues at coordinate 17,993,493 of OX465440.1, forward strand.
GCCGTGTATTTGTTTTCCAGGAATCTAAGGAATTCTTCCAGTGTCGGTAATGCTCTGGGATCAGTTAGCGATTGAATATATTCCCCATGCGTCTCGTTGTCCATTTTCAGAGTCAGCAGGTGCACAATAAGTGGGTCCCAGTTTGATATGTTGACACCAAGATTCTTTATGGCGTTAAGACATTCGTTGGTAGTATCAAACATCCTCTTGATTTGATAATCTGCTTGATTCTGCATTGTAGGTATTGCTAGAAGTGCGTTAATATGCGAGGTAAAGATGAGCTTTTCGTTGTTGTATCTATGATTTAAAATGTCCCAACATAGTTGATAATTTTCCGAACTGATGTTTAAGTGTTGGACTAGCTTTTCCGCTTCACCTTTTAACTTGCTTTTTAAAAACTGCATTTTCTGAGCACTCGACATTGACTTGTTGTTGTGGATCGTTTCTATAAATAGATCTTTGAATGATGTCCACTTCAAGTAGTTTCCGCTGAAGATAGGAATGTCGATTTTGGGGGTACAATTCTCACGATGTGAAATGGAGCCCATCTTAATATTGATTGACTTTTTCATGTCATTGTATAATTGTTCATATCTGCTGTACGTTTGTTCATAATCTTCATCTTCCTCGTACAGCTCACTGTCAATTTCCCAGTGCAACGAGTCTATATTTGACCACCTTTTTTGTACATTACGCAGTAGATCTTCGAGTTCCCATTTTTCAGAAATGTTCTCTAATTCCACGCTCTTGATTGTACGCGACAACGCTTTGAAGTTGCTTTTTTGCTTACGCAGCATTTCTTCCAGTTTGCTTGCGTTTCCTTGAGAAACAATTTTCCACAGAGACTTACTGTTACAAGAATCGCTGTTTGCTTGATCGGGGTCAACTGATGAAATATTTGCAGTTTCTTGTTCGTGTTTTCCCGATACTGATGCTTGAACTGATGGATTTCTAACACCTTCACTAGGAATTTTCGACTCGTAACGTTCGATAGTATCCCGTGCTTCAGTGTAGAACAGATTCGTTTTTTGATATAAATTGTCGGTGAAATATCTGGCACTGCGAGTTTCACCTTCACATAATTTTAAATGATTAGACTGGAACTCAGACCAATAGGTAACTATCTAGAGTTTGCAGTCGTTTCTTGATATTGGATGGAGTCTTACGTTCTGCAGAATCCTTCTTGAAGTTCCTTAGTAGCTGCTCCATAGCTTGCATGATTTGATCTTGATTTGCTAACAAGTTCTCCATCGTAGAACTCATGATTGATAGGTTTCTTGATAATGCTCCTGACCGCTATTCCACAGAAAATGCTCTTGCGAACTCTCCGCGATATTAGCGCCTTCTCAATCCAACCAGTGAGACCCGCTTGTGGGAGGCCGGCTGAACCGATTCGCAACCACGGAAAGATAAGCAAAGCACCTTCTTTGGCGATATTGCAGCAGTCGAGGGCTTGATGACGTTGGTAGACCGTTGACTGTCGGCCAAAGGTCGTATATACAGGAACCACCACTATTATATTCGCAACGTGATTGAATCCCGCTTATCCGGCTCGAAGGACCATTAAGATGTACGGTTTGGGACCTTACACCTTGAGTTGATGCTGATTGATACACTGATAAATGTGATTGATATTTATTGATAAAAGTATTATTGTATGATAGATGAGTGCACGCGGTATGAATGCTATTCGTGTACTAAATTCACCGGCCCAGCGCAGGTAAAATGCTGACTTACTTATTGATACAAAACTGTGCTGTGCTTGCACTGTACATATTTGTTCTATTATTTTGACCTCATTACTATTTCTTCTTGTTTGACCTGGTTGATCTTTAACTTAATATTATTAACTTTTCCCATCTCTTATGACCTAACTGTTTATATTCATTTATTAATTATGTTTATTTTTGTTTGAACTCTTTTTCTTTGCTAATTTTCTCTTTACTGCTCTCAATTTACCAATGCCTTGTGAAGTTCCAGACTTCCAAGGCGGACCTATGTCTAAAAACGGTAACTTGACCACATATCTACCAAAGCTATCTCTCTTCGTAGTTTCACTATACATTTTATACCATTCCTTATCCTCTAGTGTAATATTTTTTGAATTAATTTGCTTTTTCAAAATAATATTTTCTTGTATCTTACAGTGCATTACATTAATTTTATTAGAACTATTATTTTCAGGACCCGCTGTACCTGACAGGACCCAATCTAATCTAGTGCTCTGTACTATTAAATTACCTGAAGGACTCTTAACTAAACCTTCCTGAATAATATTCGTGTAAACATCTGCACCCAACAGAATATCGATTTTATTGGGTGTGTTGAACTCCGGATCTGCTAAACACAAATTGTTGACCTCCAACCAATCGAAAGCATCCTTGCTTATGCTTCGCTCTGGTAAGTAAGAAGTGATCTTGCTTAAAATGTAAGCATTAAAAGTTAAATTAAAATTGAAATCGATGCGAGACTTTATCGTTACTTTTACCATATACTTTATCATGGTTGACCTATTATCTCCTAATCCTAAAATAAAACCTTGTATAGGAATCTTTTTCAGGTTAAGACGTTGAACTGCTGCTTCTGTAATAAAACAAGCCTGCGAACCTTGATCGAGTAAGGCTCGAACTGTTTGATCTCTACCCGTCTTTGACACGGCATTTATTAGCGCAGTGGCTAACAAAACTTGTCTGGGTTTGGGTACATTCCCTGTCGACAAGCAAGAAACTATCTGATTAGCACTAGTCGAAGGACTAGCACTATCAGCAGCTGGTATTGCTTCAGGGTCTTGATCTTGTTTAATATGCAACAGCGAATGATGACGTTTTTGGCAAATTTTGCAACTAGTATCGTTTTTACAGAATTTAACTGTGTGATTGCTTCCCAAACAGTTAAAACACATTCTGTTGTTACGAACAAATTCGCGTCTATCATCAAGCGACTGTTGTACAAACTTTTTGCAAAAACAAAGAATGTGATCTTCTGAACAGAATTCACATTTTATGTGTGATGATGAGTTTGTGGCAAGCATTGCCTTAGGCGAACTGTTATTGTTGATCTGGTGACCTGAACCTTTTTTTGGTTCTATGAACTCAAATGCTCGGAAACGTTGTTCTATAAATAACTTGAATTGATCTATGGTAGGAAAATCATTAGAAATGCTGACGCTTATTTCCCATTGTAACACAACCAAAATCTGTTGAAAATCGGGCATAGGTTCCCCGTTCCATCGTTTTTTGAGAAACTATTCTAAGTCCTAAAATCTACTTAAAATTCTACAAGTCCAAGATTCTTCAAATAATTTCTAAGTTAATTTCTTGGACGAAATAAAGTTCAAAATTGCTTGACATGAACTTCCTTTGATCTATGAAATAAATTGTACTCACAGTTTGTACTTCACTTACAAAATCCGATGATGCTGGTGCGCCCCTGGTGGCGACACGTTGAACTCTTAGCGTTGTGACGTCAATCTTTTGATGACACGTTGAACTGGTCGGTGTGACGTCCTTCTGTGACGACACGTTGAACTACGGAGATGACGTATTCGAACACCTTCCGTTTGATCTGGATGCAAGTGGCGCGCTCTGGTCACCACCTTCCTGCCGCTGCTGCTGAGCTCGTCCACAACACTGGAGGAGCTGCCGCTGCCGATGCGGAGGACCAGGTACTCTTGCTGCAGCGATCCACTGCGAGTACCGGACAAAGCGGACTGGGCTGCGTGAACTCAAAAATCAATCGTATGTATCCGGCTCGAAGGACCAATGTTTAGTACCGGACGCAGCTGATGGCACGGGTTGGTCATCCGTACTAGATTTTGAGGTTTATGTGTATACGAGTAAGGTTGAATGTTAAATCAAACAAAACACAATACCGTATACTGATCTACACACATCAAAAGTGTCTAGGGATCAACATATATTTTTGCAATAACTTTTCTCCTGATTGATATTAATTAAAATTTTCTTTAAGGATTCATCAAATAAAGTGTTTTCGTTTGTCACAGTAACGATAAACCAAGTCACCTTTGCATTAATAAAGAAATTTGCCATTTTCCTAATAAAGGGATTTTTGACATTTGAACCACTAACACAAAAGTTCGAAAAAAAGACTGAAATAACAGTTTTCTTTAAAATTTTATTGGGTAACTTAAACAATTAATAATCCGTGTTTCTACCGCGAACACTAACAACACAAGAACATCGGTTTGGCATACTCAAAATGAGTTCATCCAAATCACGCTGTGGAATGGCCGCCCATGTTCGTTGCAACAACAAAAAAAGGTCTTCTTGCGACTGGATACCCTCCATATTCGGCAGAGCTCTTCTCTGTAGCATATCCCATGCATGCTCAATCGGATTCAAGTCTGGCGACTGAGCAGGCCAGGGCAGGACATTGATGTTAGCTGCGGCGAGAGTCTGTCTTACAACTCTTGCGGTGTGCGGTCGTGCATTATCATGCATTAACTGAAATAAGGGACCGATTTGCACTTGTAGAGGAACGATGACGTCTGATACAATCGTCTCAGCATAAATTTGAGCGTTGAGGTTGCCTCTGATCCAAATCAACTCAGTTCTTCCGCCGATCCAAATACCCGCCCATACCATGATGGTTCCACCACTATAAGGATGGACTTCCTGGCAGGATTTTAATCGCTGTTGGCGTCCAGGGGTTCTCCAGTGTCGTATACGTCTTGTATCCGGTCTCATACCGAAACGAGACTCATCAGAAAAGCACACGAAACGCCATTGTTCTTCTGCCCAATTTCTGTGTTCAAGAGCCCATTGATATCGAATCCTACGATTGTGCATTGCTATAGGTGGTACCCGTAGCGGTCTTCGGGAATGAAGGTTCACTTCATGCAAGCGGTTTCTGACTGTTTGGTCGCTAATTAAGTTCCCTGAAGAGTGATGAAGCCTCACGGCTAACATCATGGCGGTTATTGTTGGAGCTCTTCGAGTTAAGATTTGAATGTATCGGTCTTGTCTCCGTGTGGTGCAGCGATACCGTCCTCCATGGCGCTCAGCCACGGTACCAGTGCTTCGGTAACGTGTCCAAAGTCGACTGATAACACTCTGACTTGTATTCAGAGCTAAAGCCACAGTACGTTGCCGGGAACCAGCTTCTATCATTCCCACGGCTCTGAGCATTTCTTCCCTGCTTAAATGACGTCGCCGCTCCATAATAACGTTGGTTTTAATCAGTAGTAGGGAAACAGTAGCACTAATAATGTCTTCAATGCGTTGTATGTTTTTATAGGGAAAATATTGACAGCTGATTTTCATCTTTTACTCGAATTTGATTCACAGTTCCTGATTCAAATTATGAAATGCACCAAAAAGGATCCATATAAATTTATAAAATCATAAATTTATTACAAAGCCACATCTCAATCTCAAGAAATCCGCATAAAAATGCTTGATCCCTAGACACTTTTGATGTGTGTATTTGCCAACGAAAATGACTCGTAGTAGTCGCGGCGCCCCCGCAAGGGGGCGCGGCAGGCGGGATGTGGGCTATGCCCCTGCCCCGCGGTCTCGATCTGTTGTGCCCGCAACGGCGGGCACACGCGCTGGGTTGGCAGTTATAGCCTAAAAACCTACGGGCGCGCGTTCTATGTGACGCGCGCCAGGATAGGTAGCTGTTTTTCGTTGTTTGCAGGCGCGCCACGGCACTGTCGGCAGTGCCGCTTGCTTCACTGCGCCCCGGCGGTCTGCCCCTGCCAGGTGAGACCCCCAGTTACCTGGGGGAGGCCCGGCAGAAAGCGACCAGCGACAGGGACGCAGGCTTACGACGCACCTGCAAAGGAATGGTGGCTCTCGCCTGCCCCGTTTTCCAGATCGAGCCGGTAGCGACGCAGACAGAGAGCCGGTGTGTGTGTATGAGCGGCATTGTGTGTGTAACACCGCTCATGTTTGCGAGTGATAGTGAGTCCACGTTTTTCCACACTAATCACCGCGTGAGTATAGCGCTTGTAGAGAAGCGAGTGTCCGTAGTGACGTACGACGTGCCTATATTAACCTAGCACACGGCGCACGTCATGTATGTAGTGCGTGCGGAGTAATATTGTTGGATAGGTCGCGTGTAGCAGGAAGTGCGACTTACCCTGGTGTCGTCATGTCCGGTGGGTTGCAGGGGGGTCGTCGTTCACGTCCGCAAGGACGAGGTCGCGAGGCAGGCGTCTGGCATCAGGTGGTCGCGCGTGCCACGGCGCTATGTGCTTGACATGGGGCCAAGCTGAGGCGTCGGCACGCGCGAACATGTTGGTCGCGAGTTGGCGGATGTGGTCATCCAGGCTCTCCATTTTTAGGTCCCGCCTGATGGTCTCGTTCCTCACGAGGCGAGGGGCGGCGACGATCTTCCGCAGCGTCAGGTGTTGTTGCGCGCGGAGGGGCTTCTTGTTCGACTCGCTCGTGAGGGCGAACCAAGCTGGGGCTGCGTACGTGAGCAGTGGACGGACGTAGGTCTTGTACACTCCCAGCTTGGCTCGCAGCGGGAGGCGGGAGGAGAGCACTGGATGGAGCAGGGCACGAACTGCCCTGCACTTACCTGTGACCTTGCGGACGTGGGGGCCCATGGTGAGCCGGCGATCAATGGTCAGCCCGAGGTACGTAACCTGGGGCGACCATGCAATGGCGGCCCCCTGCAGTTGGAGGGGTGGTGGGAGGTGAGCGGCGCCGGTGAGCAGCGCCTGTGTCTTACTCACGTTCACCGACAACCTCCATTTCGACAGCCACTCTGGCAGCAGATCGAGCACGCGCTGCAGCTTGACGGCCGCGTGTCTCGCGTTTAGCGAAGTCGCGAAGTACGCGGCATCGTCGGCGTACAGCGCGAGCGTGGTGTCGGGCGTCGTGGGGATGTCATCGGTGAAACATGAGTAGCACAGGGGCGATATGCAGGCGCCCTGCGGGACTCCTGCGGCTATGGGCCGGGCGCTTGACAGCGCTCCCTCGACCACCACCCTGAATGTCCTGTTCTCGAGAAAGGAGGAGACCACCTTGATTAGTCGACGGGGCGCGTCTGTCTGTGACAGTTTGTACAACAGACCGGCGTGCCAAACACGATCGAACGCCTTCTCCATGTCGAGGAGCACTGCAGCCGCCTGCTCCCTCTCGTTGATCGAGGTGGTAAGCAGGTGCAGTACTCTCGACAGTTGGAGAGTCGTGGAGTGCTCCGCGCGAAACCCGAATTGTTCCGGGCGCAGTGTCACGAACTTACTGAGATGTCGCAGCAGGAGTTGTTCAAACACCTTAGAGGTAGTTGGCAGCAATGTAATAGGCCGATAGCTCTCGGGCTTCAGCACATTCTTGTTCGCCTTGGGCAGCATAATGACGCGCCCTTCCTTCCACGCCGCGGGGAAGGTCCCGGTGCGCATGATCCCCGTAAAGAGCCGCGCCAGTGCCGCTACCGTGCGGTATGGCAGATGACGCAGCGCCAAGTTGGTGACACCATCCGCACCGGGCGCCTTCCTTAACTTTGTTTTCAGAATGGCGCGTCTCACTGCACAAGGCGAGAAGAATACGGGTGCCTCATCCGAAGCCATCGGCGAGGCGAAATACTCACTAAGGTGCCTCTCAACCGCTGCGACATGCTCCCCGTCGCAACTCGGGTTAGGCTGGAATTGACCCTCCAGGTGCTCGGCGAAGATCTCTGCACGGTCTGCTGCAGAGTACCGCGGCGCCCCGTCGCTATGGAGCAGCGGGCGCACCGGAGCTGGGGTGCCCACAAGCTGTCTGCACAGCCTGTGGATCGACGGCCAGTCCCCCTCGGCCGCGTCGATGTATTCCTCCCAGCTCGCGGTGTTGAACTCCTGTAACTTGGCCCTTACCTTTTCGGCATGACGATTTAGCTCGGCTTTCATCCGGGGGCATCCTGTTGTTTGCCACCGCTTGCGCAGGCGCCGCCTCTCGGTCACCATACGCCTGATGTGCTGCGGCAGGGGCTTGTACAAGAGCCCCTGTGGTTGCGTCTGCGTGGACGCCTTTTCGAGGGCGCGCTGGATGCAAGCGGTGACTTCCCCGGCCAGCCCGTCGACGTCTGCGGAGGTACTTACGGGCCAAGTCGGAGTGGTGGTCTCCATCTCTTTCTCGAACGCGGTCCAGTCAGTGCGACGACGCGGCGCTGGAGGAGAGACTCTCGTCGGCATCGCGGATAGGACGACGAGAACGGGCTGGTGATCCGACTGCATCTCGTCGTCTACCACCTGTTGGGCGATCTGGCACTTAAGTCCCCTGTGGATAACAAAGTCCAGCACATCCGGTGCGCACCCCTGTCTGTCCGGGTAATGCGTCGGAGTTTCCGGGCCGCAGACAGTGTATCCACAGGCTTCGGCGTCAGCGAAGAGTCGTCGGCCTCCTTGGTTGGCCACGTTGCTGTTCCACGCTGGGTGCTTCAAATTGAAGTCGCCGGCGAGGAGAGTGGGGTGCGGCGTTGAGTGCAGCAGCGCCCGTAGCTCGGCTACATCGAGACGGGCCAGGGGCGGGCGGTAGCACGCGTACACGTCAATGTCCTCGCCGGCGACGTGCAGCTGGACACCCAGCGCGTAAAAACTTACCGGGTTTTGCTGAGGCAGTGGCTGATGGACGACCCTTCGCTTCACCAGTACCGCCAGACCGCGGTAGGCGATGCCGATCGATGACCTCTCGTCCTTTCTGTATAGGAGGTATCCCGGGAAGCGGATTTTGTCCGCCGGTCCCAGGAGCGTCTCACTAATAAGCGCCACGTCGATGCACTGATCCTTCAGGAGGAGGCGGAGGGGGGCGACTTTAGCTTTGAGGCCGCGGGCATTCCAGTGTAGGATCCTCAACGGGCTAACCATTGCAAAGGGACAGCAATGTCTGTAGCCCGTCGAGGATCAGGTCCTCTACATCCTGCCCCTGCCTGATGGCTTTGAGCATGTCCACCAGGAGCTTTACGGCGCAGGCTGTAAATTTACGTTTCTGGCACTCATCCATTTGAGTGCCAGCTTCAGGCTCGCGGCGCCGCTGCTGGGTGCGGGTGCCGGTAGGGCCTGAGTGCGATGCGACGGGGGCCGCCTTAGGGCCGGCCGCCTCCGGGACATGTGGTGTTTGGGCGGGTTTCGAAGCCCGCCTGTCCTTATTTTTACCGGCACCAGCAGCGGCGTCGGTAGGCTCCTTATTGGGGCCCTTTTTAGCCTGCGCCTGTGTAGGGGCAGGGACCTCTCGAGATGGGGGCGCGGGGGACCCGGGCTTGTCCCCCTTCCTTCCCCCGCGCCTTCGTTTCTTCCTCCTCCTCCGCCCCGCGGCGGGAGCGTCTCTGGGGGTGGGCCCATTAGCTGTCGCCATCAACGTCGCGGCGCTCGGGGCCTCGTGCGCCCCCACGTCCGTCGATGACTGGCGTTGCTGCCGCGTGATGGCGACAGTGCCCGCCCGCCTGTTCTTGACCTCTTTTTGGTAGACGGGGCAGCCGCTACTGCACGCCGGGTGGGCACCTGCGCAGTCTGCGCAGGTGGCCGGCTCCGTCTTCGGGCGTGGGCAGTCGCGAGCGGCATGCCCCTCTCCACACCTGACGCAGGCGAGCGGGCGGTGGCACTGGTGCGAGCTGTGTCTGAATTGCTGGCACCGGTGACACTGAGCGGGCCCACGTTTGCTCCGCCACGCCTCAATACGAATACCACGCATGTTCATAAACTGCGTGGTATCGTAGATCCGCCTGAAGTCAGCGGACCGCGTTAGAACCGCATGGAATAGGCAGCCGGGTCGCCCATCACGCGCGTTGATGTTCCGCACGTATTCCGGCTCGTATCCCATGCGGCGTAGCTCCTCTTCGATATCGGCGACATCGGTGTCCGCCGGCAGGCCCCTGATGGCCACTTTTACACTCCTTTCCGCTGGCAGCGAGTATGAAAACCAGCTTAGGCCGCTCTCCTTCTCCAGCGTAGACAGGTAGTGTTGGACCACCCTGTATTCTTCCTCGCTCTCGGGGAGGAATCGAATCCCCTCCTGGTAGGGCCGCGCGTTGGGAGGGTGGCCCAACTTGTCCTTCACGGCCCTAAAATGAGCGGCCCAATTCGGTAGTTTCTCCACTACCAGCGGAGGGTAGCGCAGCTTCTTTTTGCCGGTGGCGGTGGGAGCACCCGCGTTTTGACCATTACTGGGCGAGGCACTCACCACTGGGTCCGGGGCAGCAGCAGCAGCAGCGGCGGGGGTCGCCTCGGGGCCGGAGGTCGACATCGGGGAGCGGCCTCAGCGAAAGTAGGCGAGCCGGCTCCGGCTCGACCGCGCGGTTCGCGCTGCGGGAGCGGGGAGCCGGCACACATGCGCTTGGCCTCCTCGGCTGCTTCGTCATCGGAGCTGCGACGGCGGCGCTGGGCCCTGATCTCGAGCAGTTGCTGCTCCAGCTCGAGCCCCAGCGCCAGTTCCTCCTGCGAGTAGTCCGCGGAGTCGCACGACCGCATGGACAGCTCGCTCGCTTCTCGCGAGGTGTAGGGCGACATGACGGCCGGCGAGTCTTGGGCCGAGATACGCGGCGGTGGCGGCGACTGCAGCTCGTGAGGTGTCACCGTGAATGCAGTCGCGACGGCAGCTGAGCCCGTCAGCAAGCGGGGTAAGTCCGGTGATGCGGTGCCCGCAGCGCTGGTGGATGCGGTCACGGTGATATGCGCGGGAGCAACCGAGTGCACGGCGCTAGCAGGCGCGAGCGGTGCGCTAGCAGGCGCGGGCGGTGCGGGTGCGGACGCGGGTGGTGCAGACGCGGGCGCGGTGGAAACATGTCGCGCGGTGGCGGCGGCGGCGGCGGGGGCGGCGGTTAGGCGCTTTTCGCGGGCCGGGCGCGGCTGGGCCGGCGGCGCAGGCGGTGCGGCCGCTGGGCGGGGCGCGGGTTGCAGGGGTGAACGCGTCTTTGGTACGGCGGCGCGGGTCGGAGCGGTGCGCGCTACTTGAGCGCGAGTTGAACTCCCGGCTGGCCCCGGTGCTTGGATGGGCACGGGGCGAAAGGCCGGGGGGCGGACGGCGACTGCCGGCTGGCGGCCCGGCGGCGGCGGCGGCGAAACGCGCGCAGTCGACGGCGTCGCCGGTGGGCCGGAGCCGGCCACGCTGGGTGGGGTTTTGGCGTCCTTGGGTTGGGTTGCTGATGATCCGGAGGGGCGCGGGGCGCCCGGCGGCGAAGCCCCCACGTATGGGAGCGATGTCGCCCGGCCCTCCGCGTGGTCCGGAGAGGAGCTGGCGTCGGGCTCCGATGAGCCTCGGGCGCCTGCCTTCGGCATCGTTGGGCGAGGGACTCCGCGACCGCAACGGCGCTGCAGGCGCCGGGCAGCGGGGTGTGTCCCCCCCCTGTGCTCGCACGAATACCAGGCACTCGCGCGGGCACAGAAGACGAACAGCCACAATTAAAAAAATAAGACGGTCCGGGCGGAACGAAAGTTTTTCGAAGTACCCACAGGTGGGTTCACTTTTCCGGCACTGCACTGCACTCTGTAGGCACTTCAGGTAAACTTCTTGGGATGTCCTCGAGCCAATCCTCACGAAAATGAACTCTACATTCACGGACCTTATACTAACGGCGGAGAATCTTAATAGCGACTTCTATTTTGCGAACAACGCCATCTAGTTAGAATTATGGAACTACCTTTGTAATAAATACTCTTGGTGAGCGGGTTTTCAAAGTGAATGGTTCTGAACAATGTGAGTTTCTATGTTTGTAAGCGCACCCACGATACAGAAGAAATTCCTACTTAGTGTGGGGCAACGTATTTTGTTTTTAAGAATAGGCGACGAAAGCGCAGAACTAGCATACATACTCGTACGAGGAGGAAGTTCTCTATTTGACTTGTATGTATAATAATAATAATACAAGTCAAATAGAGAACTTCCTCCTTTTTAACCGACTTCAAAAAAGGAGGTTCTCTGTTAAACTTTTCTCTATTGATCTTGTGTTATTGAAATTGAAACAGCTGATCTCAAGCGATTACCTTTAGTATGTAGGTACCGTATGTTTGCCCACAATTATATCGCGTTTGGCTAGCTGAACCGATTTTGATATGGTTTATGAAATATTTTTTTTTTTTTTTTTGGATCTTTCAAGGCAACTCGGCAGTTCTTAGGCCAGCTACATGTGTAGCGACCGCGTGCGAACGATCAATGTTAATTCAGTTCAGGGGACTGTGGTCCGTTTTGAACTCCACACAACGCCAAACAGGCGTTTGTGTGAAGCAAATTTGCTTCAAACACTGGCAACTGTCAGTCGGGGCCTGTGTCACACCCACAGGAACTGGTCTGCTCACCGGAATGTTGTTCTAACTTAAACTACGCGATGTCATTGTGAACGGTTCGCTGTAGTTTGAGGTACCTACAACATTAAAACCTAATAAGGTATTTCAGTATGGGCGACTCGTTGTCCGACCATGGACCATGCCCGGGTCGACGGCGCGTTGAGTTCCACGCGCGCCTCAAAGAGTGTCAGCATAATAACGGGCCTCCCCCTTGGAGGACCAAAGCCTGCCGGGCTCTTGGGACTAACGATACCGTGACTCCGGAAAGTAAAGGGCTATTGAAGGACACCGCCGTGGATTTTAGTCAGTACAAGTCTGACAGCCCCTCCTATCCTGCCCTGAGCGGGAGGACTCATTTGATGATTTAACCACGCTAATAAAAAAGGTACCTATTTCAGTATGCGCAGATGGATACAATAAGAATGTAAATGTGGTTAAGCATCTCGTCGCACTCATCAGTCGCACATCTGCGACCAGCGCCCGCCCCCGCTCCGCACGTTACCTCCTCCCCCGCTATATCTGACGAATCTATCTATACTTCTATACTATTTTTTTTTTACTGTGCTATTATTAAGCTAAAGAGTTTGTTTGTTTTGTTGAACGCACTAATCTCAGGAACTACTGGGTCGAATTTAAAAATTATTTTTGAGTTGTAGGTACTGTTCATTTGTCGAGGAAGACTAAAGGATATTTAACATCACGATATGATCAATAGGAGCTGAGCAGTGGGGAATTACATTAGGCCGGTCAATATAGACAGACATTTAAAGGTACGAGTAAGTAGCTCTGTACATTCATTAACGTCAATTCTCGATTTTCGCCATTTATCTCGAGTTCGAGATTGTAAGTCTATCTCTATGTCTATCAAAAATATCTCTATCTCTACCAAAAAATGTCGAATTGAGCAGAATTCCGTATTCTCAGCCAAAATAGAAATAAATGTCACGAAAATGTCGAGTCGAGTGAAGATAATGTTACCATTATGAAGAATCGCACGTTCCGTTTTAGGTAGCTATGAGTGAATGAATAATTTTGTTTTATAACGCTGACTAAACCTAACTATTTAAGTATAAAACGAAACGTTTAGTGTAAAAATAATCAGTTTGACAGTTGACTGCCTGTCAGTGTCAGAATTTGCGCCTTTTTGCGGTTCCTTCAAAACTTTTGTTATGTTTACATTTACTCTGTGTTTACATCAATAGTGGGCTGTGCTGTTTTACATTTCATATTTTTTATTTTAACATGGAGGGGAAAAAATACCCCAGTACTCGTCCATCTTTCGGTCAGTGGGTCGTCTTAGGGGTCAGTGGTGTCAAGTCCAATCGTGGGTACACAAATTACATAGTCTGATAATTGCGCGAAGGTCGTCGTTTCAAGAAAACACAATGCACAAAACAAAGAGTATACCTAAATCGAATTACCGGTAAGTATGGGATGCCAAGCCGTATTTTATTTAAAAACTAAAGAAAAGAAAACACAGCGTACAAGCCAAAACTCAACGAATTCACTCAGAAATGACTTATCTCTACAATCGACATGACATCTCTACTGCTCAGAAGCACTCGACATGAATTCTAACGTTAGCCTTCGACAAATGTCGCATTCGACATCCCCAGAATAGCAACTTTTAAAATTTGTCGAAAAAATGACGTCATTAGATATTTTTGTCGAGTTCGACACCATCTCTAAAACCGAGAATTGGCCCCCAGGCCTGTCTCACTCCGCGGTGTAGGCATAAAACTGCAAGTAGTTGCGGGGCTATTATGTCGTGGCCCATTCACTACGGCTGCCACGCACCACCCGTTCCGCACGCGCTCCGTCTCCTTAATATTTTTGTTACGTTACTTGTAGTTACGCACCAGTTTCTTGCTTTAGGTGCTTTTGGTAAATTAATAACACAATATTATTATGAAGAAAAAAAAAATATAGTACATATTTAGTAATGATCAACAAAATTATCTCCCTGCTTGTGAAGTATGGGCTTAACTGATCATGATTAGGTAGGTTACAAGTTTGGAAATGGGGCGAGATACTAAGTGGGGGGGGGGGGTGTGAGCCTACTGGACGACCAAGATAAAAAGACGACACTCTCACTCACCTTAAGCTGAGTACTAAGAATTAAGATCGGTAGAAAGTAGAAAGATGTTTGCGTTGTTGTTTAAAAGTTCTAACTCAGAAAATGGCCACACTACGCATTCAAGGTCAGCGGTCGTAATTCGCGCGCCACTTTTTTACCTACCTACAAAGACACGCAACGCGGGGCCTGTGACAGTATGCGATAGTAATTGGTCGGTTACTAGGTTGAGTGCAAAATAATAAGGACTGGCTATTTTGCCATAGACGATAAAAATCTTTTAAATATTTTTTTTTTTTGTAAGATAATTGTTCAAAAATATAACAATGGTAGAAAAGATAATATTATTCCTCACGTAAGGTGCCGTAGGTACCTACTATTAACATTCTGTGCTAACAATCAATAATGTATGTAGTAATCAACACAAAACTATCAAAATCAAAACAAATGCATAAAATACGCATAAGTACCTACCTATTTGTGCATAAACTCGCAAGTCGCAACCCTATTGAGCTTGACCCATAGTAACCTTTCAATGTCGTTGGCGTCAGATAAACCAACATAAACTCTTGCGCGTAATCATTCAGTACATTTTTGCTTGCGCACGGGAAGTTTAGGCTATTATAGTAGGTGGGCGGTACGGCTGCCAGTTAAAATGTACTTTATTCTTTCGTTTATAGATTTCACATTTGTTTGATTTTTTTTTGGAGTAGTCCTTCTGTACCTACCTATAGTACTATTAAGTATTCTGTGGTCAAGCTGAAAAATTACAGCCTCGGAGACGTGGCGATGGCGTAGGCAAGTATAGTAACAAAGTTCTCCCCCTTATAGGCTTACAGCACTGGTATCTCTCTCTTAGTGGTTCCAGGTTTTACCACTAAGCTTATAACAGGTTACACGGAGTTCGTTTGGATTTATAGTACACATGTTCTTATAAGTTGACTTGTAGTAGTGTATAGAACGAAATTATAGGCGCATTAAAGGCTAAGATGGTCTATAAAAGTGTTGCATAGGTGTGAATACACTTGAGAAAACTTGATCCAGTAAGTTACACTTATAGTCGCCTATAAGAAGTAATTATAAATCTGCTATAAGTGTCATACGCCAGTAATAGTAATTTATAGAACTGCATGCACTAAGAACCATTTGCATTTGTTACTTGACCTTATAGAGGTGTATAAGTCAACTTTCTGAGAGTAAGTGTACTTGGTATTATTGTGGACTCTCGAATGTCTTCATTTCCTTATAAAGGTTTCTTGTAAAACTATTAGTGTCCAAACCTTAATTCGTCACAATATGGCGCCACTATGCTGTTACCATATGACTAATAAAAATTTTAAACACAACTTAGTAAAAACGCCATATTCAAAAGGGGAACAAAAATTGAGATGTAAAACACAATATACTTCACCGAAAATACTAACGCGTTTGCCGTGCAAACATGTATGGACAGATATAATATTACGGGCGAAATACTAGTTAATACATTTTATATAATTTAAAAATTAATTTTTAATTTTTCTCCATAATCGCACAACACAACAAAAATTGACAAATGTTTGAAGTACCTAGCTAGTAATGGAAGCGCGCGAGTACGTTACAGGCCTGACTGGTTATATTAGATGCTCAGAGTTGGCTTCGCGGGAGAATTTGGTTCTGCATAGTCCAACTATATGTGTATTATTGGTCTAAGTCGTGCTCCTCAAGTCAACTATGAGTTTTTTATTAGCAAAAGTACCTACGCGTATAAAATGGGCCCTTTTCCGTGGTTATAAAAATAAACTGTTACTAGCCTGTTATAGAATTGGCTCCAGAACCACTACAAACCCACATTTTGTTACTTGGGTTATGCATACTAAGACGATTGCAACTTTTTGAATCGTTATAACTTAGATTAACGTTATAAATCTGAAAAACTTGAGATCTACAATTTTGTTTGGAGGTAATTTAGCAGCAGGGATATTTTATTTGCAGCCTAGGTATTAGTTAGAGCTTATTTGGCGGCTGAAAGTAGGCTCCAGAAAATATTGAACTGGATCCTGGATAGTTTAATAGTATACTATAGTAGTCTTTGGTTTAGGGCTGATTTTTCAATAGTCAGATATATCTTTTATCTGAGGAATAAAATGGCGGTTTGACAG
Organism: Agrotis exclamationis; assembly: GCA_950005045.1. Lineage (NCBI taxonomy): Eukaryota > Metazoa > Arthropoda > Insecta > Lepidoptera > Noctuidae > Agrotis > Agrotis exclamationis. The sequence continues at coordinate 18,009,934 of OX465440.1, forward strand.
CTTCTCTATAGAAAATATGTCAAACCGCAACTTTTATTCCTCAGATAAAAGTTATCTGACTAGGTAATTAATCAGAAAAATTGAAAAATCAGCACTTAATGTCTTTAATCTTATTAATATCCGCGTCTGTCGATAAGTTATTACTACGTTTAGTAAAACCTTGTTCCTGGGAGCATAATAAATGCTTGTTATCAATTTTTTACTATGACTATTCTCGAGCGTCAGCAATTTGATGCTGCGTAACTATCAGTAGTTCAATAATACATTTTGTTGTGTATTCTTTTTTATTCTTAAATAATAATTCACATATTTATGAATGTAATACTGTTGTCGCTACGAAAAGCTCTGCAATAATAAAACGTGCTGTCACTGTCATTAAACTCGTCATTCATTCGAGCTTTTAGTGATTCCATCACTCAACATTAACTATCGATTAAAAACCAACCAGTAACCTTTTAAATTATTGCTGTTTATTCCCAACAATATTTTATGTTTTTATATGATATGATAACATAAATATGTAATTACGATGTTCAAGTCCTATTTTTTTTAATAACCTAAATTCATCAAATGCACATACATACATAAAATACGATTTACATCATACAGCCCGCTACAAAGTACCTACATACAATAAAATTTCGCTATTTGTATTAATAAAGTCGTTTGATAATGGAATATCAATCGATTAATCGAAGCACTGTTGCACACATAAGTTAGTTTTCTTCTACTAGTTCAAAAATTCAACCCAAGTTCTTGTCAAATAGGTAAGTATTCCGTAGTACCGGTAATAACATCATCCAAGTACACAATAAGGAAAATTAAAAATAAATAAATTAAAAAAAAAAATATTTCAGGCAATAAGCCCATACCAGAAAATTAAATAAAAAAACACTAGGAAAGGAAGCGTTGAAGGAGGGGCGCTTTGGGGGACTATCTTGTGTAAAAATTGACCTTCAAAAAGTGCTGATAAATCAGCCTAATTTGAATCGCGGCAAATTCAAAAAATCTACATCTAAAATCTCTATATATCATCTAAAATACATTTTGATACTTGAATTTACATTATTTACATCATGGATTACTTAGTAATCCATGATGTAAATTCAAGTATCAAAATGTATTTTTCTTACTATATGCAGTGATACCAGATGTAGATTTTTTGAATTTGCCTCTATTTTCCAGGCTCATGTTTCGTGTGTCAGACTATATATCAAGATTGATAATGATATTGAAACAGACGATCAGCAGTTGTCAACTGAACTTGGATGGCTTGACACCTCTTTATTTTTTCGACTGTTATGAGGCTTAGTTGAGGAGTGCCTCAGGAGCGTTAGAATAGTTTATAATATAATAATAATATTGCACAACTATCACACAACGCCATCTAGTCCCAAGCTAAGCAGAGTTTGTGTTATGGGTACTAGACAACTGATAAACATACTTATTTAAATTTCTAAATACGTGATTATTGTAGATAAATAATAGTTAAATTTAGGAAACATTTACCAGTTTCATTGCAAATGCAAAAGCCTTGTTTTATTTTGTCTCAAAGAGCTTTCAAATGGAGCGATATCGATGAATGACGAAAGTATATCGATGCTGGCCATGAAACTTTCCGTATGGACATCACTATTCACGTATTTTTTTTGTCAGTCACAGTGTCACAGTCAGCGTTGCCAGACCGTACCAAAAAGTACGGTTTTCCGTACTATTCATCACACAATCGTACCACAACCGTACCTCTGTGTAGACCGTACCTTTTTCGTACCTTTTCTATACTAGTGATTTATTTTTCACTACCAAGGGTAAAAAAACGCAAAAAATCGCCTTCTCCTGTTTTTCTCCACATTCTGAATTTGCGTTTAAAAAACTTTTTGCTTCCAACCAAATAAGACTTGGCTGTTTGGGTTATCTTTCATTTGACACAAAAATATGGACACAGAAATATTATTTTCATATATTTTTTTTTTGACAAATAACTTAATTTCGCTGTAGAATATGAGTAGGTATACTATAGCATTTTTTTTTTAATTCTAGCTAAACCGTACGGGTCGGAATAGTTCTGCAAGAACTAGATCAGTATTTTTTTCTTCAAGTTGTGATTTATTCAAACTTCGATTTACAGTCTTTTTAGACCTCAAAATAGTTTCAAGTTTCTAACAGGTATGTAAACAACAGAATTTTGCACACTTTTATAAAAACAATAAAATAAAACAATATTTTTTGTTCCTTTAAAAGTAGAGTATAATATCGCTTCATATCTGAACTTCCTCATCACATTACTCCTATGATAAATTATTATAAAAAAATGTTTTATTCATTGCACCATTAACGAATTTAAGAGGGCTTGTTCTGAAAGTTGGCAACGTCGCAAATAATTGTCAAATATTAACAAGTTTTAATTAATTTACCAATGTTGCTGTATGGAAATAGGAAATATCGCTCTGTAGTGCACTAGAACATTGATATAGAAATTCAATTAAAACACTGACTTTGATGTTGTAACAGTTTCAGGAGAAAAAAAAGGATTTGGAAAGGTTCCAAATACTTTTTTTACATCCAAAACTATATATTCGGTGTTACGATATTAATTATTGCATTCCGTAATCAATTATTTAGTGCACTACAGAGCCATATTTCTTATTTCCATACAATAAATTTACCTAATTAATTAAAACTTGTAAATATTTGACAGCTAATTGCGACGTTGCCAACTTTCTGGTTATGCGCCCTTAATGACTTTACTTCATTCTCTAATTGATTTACAAATGACTGTGTTCGATATTGGCAACCGGTAATATTATACTTTACTATATCCCTTTGAATATTCGATTCCCTATCGCTTATTTTCCAACCTATGGTCGCAGACAGCCAACACCAAGAAAAAAAATAGTTTTTGCAGACGTATCCCGACCCAACCGTACCTTGAAGTTAAAAACCGTACCTTTTCAGAAAGCCAACCATACTTTTTTGGGAAATCATACTGGCAACACTGGTCACAGTCAGTCAGTGTCGTCACGTCAGTCAGTAGCGATTTTGCACTGTCCGTGATAATTATGTCGCCGTCGATGGCACTGCGCGGCAGTTCGACCTGCTAGGTTTGTTGGGGAATTCGCTGCCAGGGGTGGTGTTGTGTGTGTGTCGCAGTGGAGTAGGAGGCGTGTGAAGCCCGGCCTCGCCCGCGTCCATGCGAGCCAGTACCACCGCCCGCCGCTCGCCCTTCGCCCGCGCGCCGGCCGTCGACCTGCCGCGGCCGAGCGCCCCGACCGCCGGCCGCGCGGCGCCCTGCCTGCAGCCTAGCATGGTGAGTGCAGCACCACCATTATAATTTATTATTGCAACTTCTGTATACGCATTCGCTCCACACACTACCAGCAGGATGTCAACAAAACAAGTGTTTAGACCGGCGCCCTCAATTACAATCGGTGATCTAAGACGACCCACTGACCAAACCCCGTGATAAACTATTGTTCAGCCAGCAGTAGCGGTCTCTCGACGCACTCGCGGTGTGGTGCGCACAGCACTACTAAATGTTAACAGTCAATAATTAATGTGCAGTGTTTGATGACCTCTTTGTTTGGTTCAGTTGGTTACTTATTTATGTTGGAAACAGTAATCTGTTGGTTTTAAAAATAAGATTTGGCAGCTGTAAAACTTGAGGAGATGAGTGACTAGCGAGTGTTGTATCTGCTGCATATACTATACATAGCCAGTTGTGCTGAACACACAGGCGCCACAAGCACTACAGTGTGTACTCATTCACACAGGCTGCTGTTGAGACTGCATCTCATGGAGCAGTTTGTCTGGCAGAGCATTATGTTGGCACCACAATGCATGTCCATACAACTGAATAATTATGATAATAATGCACATCCATCACTCAACTACACATATTATAAGCAGCCATTGTTAACTAATAAGTGTTTAGACAATAGCACGGCCGTGTTCAATCTCATACAACATGTTTCATTTACATAATAATATGTGACACACATTTTGGTAATGGAGTTATCAGTAACTCCTAGGTTACTCTGCCATGTCTCAACTGATCCGTCAATGGCAACTTGTTGCTGGTGTGGCGGCCTGGGGTGCACTGCACCATCACATGGCCACACATTGATAAAACTTGAGTCCTGAGGGTGTGCCAACATGAGCAAGAGTGGCGCCCTGCCTAGTGAAGTGTACTTCACTGCTTGTGTAACATTACATCTCAAACTGTGGCCATTTTTATAACAATTGTTTTGACAATTGAAATAAAAACTTTTTTTAAAAAAAGTACCGACTTCAAAACAAATACAAAAAAGTTTAAAATAACTTTTCTTTCGGAAGTCGGTGGCAATAGTCAATGACACAACAAAACAAAGCCACCGACTTCCGAAAGAAAAGTTATTTTAAACTTTTTTGTATTTGTTTTGAAGTCGGTACTTTTTTTAAAAAAAGTTTTTATTTTACCCTTTTTAGTTTATTTATTACATATTCAACCCAAATTCTTGTAAAATACAAAATTTTCTTACATTATGCACTAATCTTGTAATCCATCACAACATAAAAAAATCCATATCTCTAAAACTACTGAACCGATTTTGATGAAACTTGCAGTGTATCCTAAGTTGAACAATACCTAGTACAACAAAAAAAGAATTACTTAAATCGAACTTATAGTTCCGGAGATATGCGTGCACAAACATAAAAACATACATACATACATACATACATACATACATACATACATACATACATACACTTATGAAATTTGGCACATTTGTTCAGACGCTGATATAGACTAACATATATGAAAACTGGGCAGTTCTGATAATATTACATACATACGGGTCGAATTGATAACCTCCTTTTTTTTGAAGTCGGTAAAAAGACCAATTGTTCGCCACAACATTACACCGGTTACAGGGAATAAAGATAACCTTTGGCTTGTTGAAGCGGAATAGGAACACATCAAATGATAATGAAAATGTATTGAGAGGAGACTCTCGCTGCGCACTTCAGAGAGAAGGGAGCAAGCGCCACCTCGGACTATGTTGTCTATGGTAGATAATCAGTGTTGCATACTGTAAAGAGTATCCAGACCCTGAAGTCCTGCTCTACTTGTTTGTGTGTAATAATACAACATTAGTATTTTATAAGTAGAGATTGGAATACTTACCTAGACTTCAAGATAATAAAGTGCCATTTAAAAAGTCAAATATAAATCTGTTAAATTTGAGTGGGGTGTAATCCACAGGTTACTTGAAGTTTATCAGACAAGCTGAACTATTACAACCTCAGTTTATCAGTGACAGGCATGCAGTCAGTGTGTGTACACAAGAGCTCATTACTGCTCTCACTGTGATAATAATATAATTATATTGACTAAATTAATTGCAAGCTTGTGTTACAATATTGATAACATAATCGTTATATTATAAAACTAACTTCACTCATAATTATATTTTAGTCAATTTAAAGAAGGAGCAATATTGTGGGCCAACTTTGAGCCTATAGTAGCAATCAGTACACAAAAGCAAACAGATATGTTGGCAGGGCACAATAATTAAGCTAGTAGTGTGTGTAAATATCATCAGTACAACCCTTGAATAAAAAAATATTTTTTATTTATTTAAATATAATACTTACTTTTAGAATGCATGTGCAAACATTTTATATTGTAGACCCATCATGTCAGCTGTGCATTGATTAATTGATAAGTCAGTTCGCCAGTCATTTTTTATATTTTGAGAGCACGGTTGGCGCTGTGGCTGAACGATCGACTGCAGCGTGTCGCGGGTTCGAATCCCGCACATAACAAATAGTTGTTCCGAGTCTGGGTGTTTGTGTATGTGATGTGAGTTTCTATGTTTGTAATCGCACCCACGATATAGGAGATAGTCCTAGTGATGGCCACGTTAAAAAAAGTTTTTATTAAAAAAGAAAATATAAAAAAAAAAACTTTTTGAAAAAAGGGAACCGACTTCAAAACCAAATACAATAAAACTGTAAAATAACTTTTCTTTCGGAAGTCGGTGGCCATAGTCAATGAAATAAAAAAAAGAAAAACAAAACACAGTCTGGGCCCCCCCCTTTTTTTTTTTGGGTGTCAAAATCATCAAATGAGTCCTCCCGCCCTGGGTGGGGCGGAAGGGACTGTCAGACTCTTACTGATTAAAATCCACCCGTGTTCCTTCGGATGCTCTTTACGTTCCGGGGCCACGGTATCCTGGATTAAGAAAAATCCGCGACCCCAGCAGGCATTTGGCCCCATAAGGGGCCCCGTCGGTGACGCGTGAAACACGACGCGCCACCGACCCGGGCTTGGTCCTTGGTCGGACGGCGAGTATACCCATTACTCTTACTCACCGTCCGCAAGCCCGCTCCGCCGCTGTGCCCTCTGCTAATCAGAGGGACACGCGTTGGAGCGTCCACCCGACAGCCTATTCGCATACGGGCAAAGAGACCCCTTAGGCACACAGTGCCTAAGGAAGAGTTTTTGCCCGCATCCCAGGGTGCACCGTCCCGAAAAACTGGTTTTCACCCCGGACGTATCCGAGAGGGAACTCCAGTCCACGGGCGCACGTGGAGGTTTCCTGTCTTAGTACCCCAGTCTAGGCCCCTTGGGAAGATTTGATTGGTAAAATTTGAACGGACCCAACTGTGAGTCGTTCTGTTCTGCTTCTTCCTGCTGTTCTGTTGGGCTTGTTTCTGTCTTTTTAGTTTTTATTTAAGTTAATTTTTTCACGTATTTTTTAAAGTTAGTTTTTACGCAGTCGGGTTTTTTTAGGGTCTAACCGGCAGAGATTTGGTGTCCTGAACAACAGATGCTAAGCCTAGTTTAGGCATCAGTCTCCCACAGTAGGTGTGTATATTTTTGTACCATTTTTACCGACTTCAAAAAAAAGGAGGTTATCAATTCGACCCGTATGTATGTAATATTATCAGAACTGCCCAGTTTTCATATATGTTAGTCTATATCAGCGTCTGAACAAATGTGCCAAATTTCACAAGTGTATGTATGTATGTATGTATGTATGTATGTATGTATGTATGTTTTTATGTTTGTGCACGCATATCTCCGGAACTATAAGTTCGATTTAAGTAATTCTTTTTTTGTTGTACTAGGTATTGTTCAACTTAGGGTACACTGCAAGTTTCATCAAAATCGGTTCAGTAGTTTTAGAGATATGGATTTTTTTATGTTGTGACGGATTACAAGATTAGTGCATATGTAAGAAAATTTTGTATTTTACAAGAATTTGGGTTGAATATGTAAAAAAAAAATAAACTAAAAAGGGTAAAATAAAAACTTTTTTTAAAAAAAGTACTGACTTCAAAACAAATACAAAAAAGTTTAAAATAAAATAACTTTTCTTTCGGAAGTCGGTGGCTTTGTTTTGTTGTGTCATTGACTATTGCCACCGACTTCCGAAAGAAAAGTTATTTTATTTTAAACTTTTTTGTATTTGTTTTGAAGTCGGTACTTTTTTTAAAAAAAGTTTTTATTTATATCGTTGTGAGGAAAAAAATCATACAAAATAAGTTAATCTGCCCTGCCTACTCCTAAATATCGCATTTGCTCCGCGATAACAACAGAGAGCTGGTTCGTGTAGTGTGTAGTTCTTACCATTATAATTTTTTTCCCGTGCATTGTTCAGTTGTATTGTAGTGTACCTACAAGTGGCACAGGATAGACAGTGTGACTGAAGTGTGCTGTCTACATCTCTGTACACGTGTGTGAAGCGCAACAGCTACACTTGTTCACATCTTAAATGTGCTGAAACAACAACGTTCCCACATCAAGGATCTTGTGTCATTTGTGAAGAAGCTCTCGATCACATCGCGCGACGCCACTCCATTTACACCAAATAATAGATTAATTAATCAATTAATTAAACAAATGTTTTGTTATCGATTGTGTTTGCGGACACTACGTACGTGATGTGGCTGAGGTCGGCTGCGAACTGTCTAAGGTACGACTCATTATCACCATTTCATTAATCTGAGAGTTACTGCTCCGATACCGATACTAATCTAGATACGCTGCAGCGTGTCCTGTCAAGCCATCGGAGCCACTTTTGACCCCCTCATAACTTAAAACCGAAAGTTTTAACCTAATGACACATTGTAAAGGGCAAATCTTATATGATTTCGACGTGATTTAATTTTTTTTATGAGGTTATTATTATCTCTTTATTATATATCTTTATACTAATAGATTACATTTTTAAATAGTTATGTTAAAAAAAAACATAAAAAAAAAAAAAATATAATATTTTTATGAGGTTGAGGCCAGCCGTCCAAACGTGCCGAAAAATACCTTTTTTACCCGAATACGGCAAAGCCAAAAGAGAGAGAGGGTTATGATTTTGACCGGTATGTATGTTTGTCTGTTCCCTCATAACTTCTAAACTTCTTATCATTACTTGATAAATGAGGTGTCGTTAGAAGCGTCTCAGTTGTCCGCTGGTTATAGGACGTGTAGGTGACGTGTCACCAAATCCAATATGGCGCCCTCTAGGGGATGAAAAGTCGTAACCGAAAAAAAAAATATTTTCGCACAGTATCGACATGGGTATCAAATTAAAGGGCTTGATGAGCACATTTTAAATATATACTACTCAAAACAAAATAAGGGCCACCTGGTTTTTATCGATTTATTAAATAATGTTTGAATATTACTAGTTACAATGACTGAATCTGATTAATATTAATGGTTTTTGGATGGAAATACACAAAAATTAAATATGTATTCCAATAAATCGTTAAAATAAACCAAATTGAATGAAAAGTGAGGAATTGCAGGAATGTATCAAGTTACATAAAACATAAAAAAATCGAAAAAATTACGTCTTTAATGTTCCAAAGTGTTCTTTTAAGCTTCTCTTTTAACTCTGTTTTCTTTGTTCTGCTCATTTTATGGGAGGTGGAATGGTCTGGATCAAATACCGAACATTTTCTTTTGGGATACTCTACCAGCAAGTTTTCAGACAATTTATGAGATCCAGCTGCGTGTGGATGGGAATTTTACTTTCTTTTTCACTCTTCTTTAACTTACCTCTTAAATGCTCAATAGAACTCAGGTAAAAATCCTGAGTGTCCACTATAACATCGTAATTCGAGCGTAAGGGAATGTGTGCACTGTTAGTCGCGTCGTGTTCACTCGAGCATTATCCTGCTTCAAGAAGAACTCAGGTATTCCTTGCTGTGCGAATGGGATAATGTGGAGTTGCACCACATTCTCTACGCAATTTTGAGGAGTTACAGCACCCTCGTTAAGAAGTGCGAGCTCAGTTTTGCGTGATAGAGATAACCGCCCCAGAGCATAACTCAGAACTCGCCAGAACAGTCTGTTTTAAGAGTGCAAGGATCTGAAACCTGTTATTTAGATCTTCTCTACACTCTTATGAATCAGTTTTTATTGAAAAAAATAACCCACCAGTCATCAATAAAAAGCAATGAAGCCCAGTCAAAACAGTTCAATAAATTTTCTCTTTCGCAAATGTTTCACGATTTGCACCATACGCTGCAGTTAACTGGAGGCGAACCAAGCATCTTCTTGAGTATTGTTAGTCTTTATGGAGTCGATTCGGAATAGTGTAGTCAATTATAGGGGTGCCTGTAGCTCGACGCAATGGAGTTTGTACGGTCCGCGCAGTAGATTTTCGCTCTATTTGCGCGGTTAAACAAACTTAATGGTCTTCTTGGGCTTTACTTACTTACTTTCTTCCTTGATCACGGCGTCTGGTGATATTACCTGTCTTTTAAGACCAGTTTCAAGCATTTTGAACCACTCGTTGGGAATATTCCACCATTAAACCTACCTCTTCTGGCTACGGCCCCCCTGGATTAAGGTGACACCCCAAGTGGCTGTTTATACGTTCATATGTCTTCGAATACATGACATTATGAGACTGAAAGATCATTATAGCCTGCTTGCTGTATTAGTCGAAGAAAACTCCGTTAGAAGTTGGAAAATTAAAAAACATCATACCGTAAATTCTAAGTAATCTCAAATATCTAATTTAAAAAAGTCATGAATTTCCAATTATGCAGTAGAAACAATATTATTACTTGAAAGAAACCATAACAAGATATTTAGTATTTATTATGTACTTACCCAGAATAAGAGCAATAATTGTTTAAAGTGCAATTTAAAAAGTGGCCCTTATTTTGTTTTGACGAGTATACATACATTATATAGCTTTTACTAGCTACTTAGCCCGTTTCTAACAGAGTCAACATGGGTACTTATCAACAATGAAAAGGCTTAATGAGTAGGTACCTACATTTAAAATTCACACGCTACTTTGCTTATTATATCAAATAACCCCAAAATAGTGTAAATAAAAAATAAGTTAAAATAACTAAAACCCGACTACGAAAAAATCGCGCCCTGAAAAGTATAAAACAAGAACAATCCGTGTTACAGAAATTTTTAAGTAATAGCCGTGGTCGTATGCCTCCTGCGGTTGTTTCACACAATCTTTATTGGCTAGGTTTTAAATAAAAACTTTTTTTTAAAAAGTACCGACTTCAAAACAAATACAAAAAAGTTAAAAATAACTTTTCTTTCGGAAGTCGGTGGCAATAGTCAATGACACAACAAAACAAAGCCACCGACTTCCGAAAGAAAAGTTATTTTTAACTTTTTTGTATTTGTTTTGAAGTCGGTACTTTTTTTAAAAAAGTTTTTATTTTACCCTTTTTAGTTTATTTATTACATATTCAACCCGAATTCTTGTAAAATACAAAATTTTCTTACATATGCACTAATCTTGTAATCCGTCACAAAATAAAAAAATCCATATCTCTAAAACTACTGAACCGATTTTGATGAAACTTGCAGTGTACCCTAAGTTGAACAATACCTAGTACAACAAAAAAAGAATTACTTAAATCGAACTTATAGTTCCGGAGATATGCGTGCACAAACATAAAAACATACATACATACATACACTTATGAAATTTGGCACATTTGTTCAGACGCTGATATAGACTAACATATATGAAAACTGGGCAGTTCTGATAATATTACATACATACGGGTCGAATTGATAACCTCCTTTTTTTGAAGTCGGTAAAAATATATTTAAGATTGTCTCAACAAGACCTTTCATTTGATATGTCACACGATGCAGTTTTCAAATATTTTTTTTTTAATTTTGCCCATTCCCCCAAAAAATTACCTCCCATATACAGATATGGACTTCTTATAGGTTTTCCTATAAACTATAAGTAGAAAAGTAATTTCTGTATTTTTTACCGACTTCAAAAAAAAGGAGGTTATCAATTCGACCCGTATGTATGTAATATTATCAGAACTGCCCAGTTTTCATATATGTTAGACTATATCAGCGTCTGAACAAATGTGCCAAATTTCATAAGTGTATGTATGTTAGATATGGGCGCCGCGCCGGCGCGGCGCCGCCGTGTGCACTCCGCACGCCGCCGCCGCCGCCGACATTCACCGCGCGGCGTGAGTGGCGTAAAGACGTGTATTTGCTTTCGTGATTGACTCATCCAAAATGACTGACTTAATATTCCAACAATCATTGGTGAATAGTTTCGGGGATATAACATACCCCTGTCTCACCCCCCTGCAGCAGGGTATATTTAGACTGCTGGTTCTGTACTTGGAGTCTTGGACACTCATAGTCGCGGCGTCATAGAGACATTTCAGCACTTCGATGTACCGCCAGTCCACTTGACATCGCTGCAGTGATTGCAGAACCAGCCCAGGTTTCAACGGAGTCAAAGGCTTTTTCATAATCCACAAATGCTAAGTACAGGGGCTAGTTATGCTCTTCGGACTTCTATATAACCTGACTCATTGTGTGGTGCTAAATCCTCCGCGAAACACAGACTGCTCCGGAGGCTGAAACTCGTAAAGTCTTCTTGCGAGACGATTTGTGATGACCCTCGAAAACAGTTTATAGACGTGGCTCAGGGAGTGATACGGGACGATTTTTTTTTATGTGCAATGAGTTTGCTCTTGACCTCAGTCTAGGTCAGGAGTGACTAAGACAAGGTCGACAATGGAGTGAGCTTACCCAGAAGAAGCCTGTTCACTCTATCTATACATTTGACTATATATATATTTGAAGAGATTAGGGTTAATGTATGTGTTCGGAAACACAGACGCAGGCAGAGAGTTCCACTCCTTCGCTGTCCGCATTATAAAAGACGCTTGGAAATGCTTAGTGCGAATTGGTGGTATAGCAATAAGGTAAGGGTGGTAATTTGCCGTGCGTCTAGATGTGCGATGATAGAAGGGGCCTGTTGAGATGAGATCGTGGAGTTCTTGGGTACACTCTCCAAAGTACAATCTGTAGAAGACCGACAGGCAGGCAACCTTGCGGCGATGAGTCAAGCTATGGAGTTTGGCATTCACCAATTTTACGTCGCAAATGAGCCTCTTAACTCTGCATTCCATTGAGTCAAGAGCGGCAAGTTGGTATTTAGCTGAGCCATCCCAAAGGTGGCTATAATACTCCATGCAGGATCGGACTTGTGCTTTGTAAAAAGTTTAAAACTGTCTAGGCGTGATTGCGTGAAGTACCGCTTTTTTTTAGCGTGGTAAAATCATCAAATGAGTCCTCCCACCCAGGGCAGAGCGGGAGGGACTGTCAGACTTGTACTGACTAAAATCTACGGTGTCTTTCAATAGCCCCTTACGTCCCAGGGTCACGGTAATTTGATAAGTCCCGCGACGTGAAGTACCGCTTCACTCTATTTAGGATGTCCAGCTTTTTGGCCGCAAGTCGGGCTTTGAACACAATGGTGGCTCCAAAGTTGAGACTAGAAGTCAACTCCATGCCTAGGAGCTCGAGTTGGTCATTCAGAGGTACAGATGCACCCTGAAAAATAGGAATTTGGTCCAAACGACTCCATTTTGCGGTAAAAAGACAAGCCTGTGTTTTGGTGTCGTTAAAGGAGACCAAATTGTCATCACCCCACTGATAGACAAGGTTAAGGCATAATTTGTCCGCTCAACCACGGCCTCTCACAAGGAACAATCTTCATCCCCGATGGTCACGTATCTCTCTGAAACTGTACTGTCATCTGCGTACCCAACAATACCAGATTGAAGTAGGTCATTGATGTGCAGCAGGAAAAGAGTTGCGATACGATAAGTATGATAGTTTTTCAATAGGGATTTGTCGCTCTTCTTGAAAAAGAGGATCACAATACTCCTGTTCCACATCTTTGGAGTTCTCCCGGTGTCCAAAACAGAGTTGAATAGCTTTTGGAGCTCCCGAAGTACGGGCTTTTCACTTGATTTCAGAAGCTCCGAAGTGACTCCGTCTTCACCCGGGGCTTTTCCATGTTTAAGCTGCCTGATGGCCAACACAACCTCATCTAGGCTTATTTCCGGCAGTTCATCGGTGTAGTGGCGGGTCAGAGTGGCTCGGCTATCCTCTGAAGAGGTGGCTTGTGGACCACGACTGTCGAACAACCGGCCATAAAAGTCTTCTATCTCAGCTAGGATCTCCAGCTTTGAGGTTATGGTTTGGCCAATAGGTGATCTAAGCTAAGTCATATACGAGCGTTTCAGCTGTTGGGCGAACACTTTAGCACCCCGATTTTCTTGTATTGCCTTTTCAATTCGGCTTGTATTTGTAGTTTCGAGGTCACGTCGTACCAAATTGCTTATTTTCTTATTGAGTTTACGCTTCTCTGACGGTGTAACTTGAATTAGTTGTTTAATGTTTAGATTATCTGTGTCTATGTTGAAAAAAATTTTACGATGTTATTAAAGTGTCCCTTTGGAAAAATCGTTTTTTTTTTGTACCTGATGACCTGATCTGTATAAAGTATTTTTTATTATTGTACTTTATGTATAGTACTGACATTTTCCTGTCGTCCCGGCTTAAAGAAGATAGGGAGTAGATACTACCTTCAACTAAAACTCAAAAGTTTTAGTTGAAGGTAGTAAAAACATACGCCGCCGGCGCCACGCCGCCGCCGATTGAAATTGGTCAGCGCGCCGCCGCCGAGAATTTTTAAGGCGGCGCCCATGTCTAATGTATGTATCTTTTTATGTTTGTGCACGCATATCTCCGGAACTACAAGTTCGATTTAAGTAATTCTTTTTTTGTTGTACTGGGTATTGTTCAACTTAGGGTACACTGCAAGTTTCATCAAAATCGGTTCAGTAGTTTTAGAGATGTGGATTTTTTTATGTTGTGACGGATTACAAGATTAGTGCGAAAATTTTGTGTTTTACAAGAATTTGCGTTGAATATTTAATAAATAAACTAAAAAGGGTAAAATAAAAACTTTTTCAAAAAAGTAACCGACTTCAAAAACAACAACAAAACAAAAAATAAAAACTTTTTTTAAAAGTACCGACTTCAAAACAAATACAAAAAAGTTTAAAATAACTTTTCTTTCGGAAGTCGGTGGCAATAGTCAATGACACAACAAAACAAAGCCACCAAAATTTGTTTTGTTTTTATTTTTGTGTAAAAATCCTAATGCGGTTCACATAATACATCAACTTACCAAGTTTCAACAGGATAGCTTTCATACTTTCGAAGAAAAGTGGCTGTGACATACGGACGGACAGATAGACATGACGAATCTATAAGGGTTCCGTTTTTGCCATATGGCTACGGAACCCTAAAAAAACACTTTCGGGTTCGGTAATTTGACCCCTTTCATGGGCGTACCTCCAATTCCAGCAATATTAGAGCCACCCCAGTCGGTCACCCGTCCATCCCGTTACGTACTGAGATTACATGCGCTCGACAGAGTTATGGTGGAAAATATCAATCGCTGCTCGCTGGGGTAGGTACTTTTTTTCCCGACATCAGTTAAGTGTTAATGCATAAAAATATGTTGACGTGGACTTTTTTGTAGAACTATTAATAAAGGCTGGCTAGGATGCCATTCATTGTTTTCGATGATATGTATACAACTGTGCAAATAACTTTTTTTAATTTTCCATTTTGCGCTCCGATCACGATGTTATCCCGTGATCACTGATCATGGCCTTCTCTATAATCTTCAGGCAAAGAATTATTGTGTGTCTTTTTACCCGACTACGGCAAAGCCAAAAGGAGGGTTATGATTTTTACCGGTATGTATGTTTGTATGTATGTATGTTTGTCTGTTCCCTCATAACTTCTAAACTACTTATCACTACATGACAAATGAGGTGTCGCTAGAAGCGTCTCAGTTGTCCGCTGGTTATAGGGTAGGTGACGTGTCACCAAATCCAATATGGCGCCCTCTAGGGGATGTAAAGCCATAACCATATAAAAAATTCGCACAGTATCGACATGGGTATCAAATTAAAGGGCTTGATGAGCACATTTGAAATATACACCGTGTTCCGGACGATATACATAAACTTCGACCAGATGTTCAAACCACGGAAGTAAGCATTTTTCATTATGGACACATTAATAAATTCTTATTTTTTATTTTTTGTTAATTTTCATACAAACTAAATACCCAGACGTAAATAACCCGATATGCATGCCTCTTTATCCGAATTGGCAACGTCATTCATAACATTTGGCGGGCTGAAACAAATGAAATGCAAATAGTATTTGATAGATTTCAAATTAAGATACTTTCTCACTGCATAGCTCAATTAAATTTCATTAAATGAAATTACAAATATCTTTGTAACGAAGCCTTTTTAAGTACTACTTCCTTTGTTGGATTTGATTTGTAAAAGCCATAGAAGTATTTGCTAAAGTTTATGGATAACGTGAAGAACACGGTGTATATACATTATACACCGTGTTCCGGACGATATACATAAACTTCGACCAGATGTTCAAACCACGGAAGTAAGCATTTTTCATTATGGACACATTAATAAATTCTTATTTTTTATTTTTTGTTAATTTTCATACAAACTAAATACCTAGACGTAAATAACCCGATATGCATGCCTCTTTATCCGAATTGGCAACGTCATTCATAACATTTGGCGGGCTGAAACAAAAGAAATGCAAATAGTATTTGATAGATTTCAAATTAAGATACTTTCTCACTGCATAGCTCAATTAAATTTCATTAAATGAAATTACAAATATCTTTGTAACGAAGCCTTTTTAAGTACTACTTCCTTTGTTGGATTTGATTTGTAAAAGCCATAGAAGTATTTGCTAAAGTTTATGGATAACGTGAATAACACGGTGTATAGCTTTTACTAGCTACTTAGCCCGTTTCTAACAGAGTCAACATGGGTATCAACAATGAAAAGGCTTAATGAGTAGGTACCTACATTTAAAATTCACTCGCTACTTTGCTTTTATTATTATATCAAATATTATTAATAATATAACCCCAAAATAGTGTAAATAAAAAAATAAGTTTTAAATCATTTGACCGATATTGTGCTAGTATGCCACCTGCGGTTGTATTACACAATCTTTATTGGTTAGGTGGCATACGACCACGGCTAGCACAATATCGGTCAAATGAATATTGTTCTTGTTTTATACTTTTCAGTGCGCGTTTTTTTCGTAGTCGGGTTTTAGTTATTTTTATCTTATTTGTCAGAATTGTAGACTCTTGAATAACTCTGAAACGAATTATTTTAAAATACTACTGTGGGCCATCCTCTCTATGGTATACTTCTGGAAAATTTTGATAAACATCCAATAAAAAATTTAGACTCCTAGCACTTGTTGTAACAAAGTTTCTTACAAACTATCAACCCCAAAAACAACCCTTTACGGGTCGAATTTGGCGCCCTCTTTATTTGATACTTTTGGAAAATCGTAATCAAGATCCAACAAAAAATATGTTAACTATCTCGTCTTTAGCATCTACATTCTGCGTTCTGACACAGAATACTTAATAGTACTACGTGTTCTGAAAAGAAACCCCATGCAAAATTGGAACCTCATAGCACTTGTAGTAACGAATGTGGGTATCACCAACAGGAACAGGAACAGGTCGTAGCAGAATAACGATGCACTTATTAGGGTATAAAACTGTCTTATATTTCTTTACAAAACAAGATCACTATTTAGTATTCGGTACAATTTTTCACCGTTTATTACTATCACTCAATAACTTTGCACAGCTTATAGCGTCGAGTCCGATAACAGAATAGATGCGCAACCAGCCAAACGTTTTAAAATCAACTCCCAAACGCCCCCGTTTTAGCGCGAAGAAACGAGACTGTCATTGGTTCCCGCCATTTTTTTTCAACCAATCACAGAACGACCATAAATTAAATAAAACGGTAAAGTTGCCAGCATACAATATTAATGTAAATTCAAAAATAGTGAATGTAGCGGAAATCAAAACGCACAAACCCTAACACGAAGTTTTATACAAACTACTAGCAGTTCGCCCGCGACTTCGTCTGCGCGTATTTCGAACTTTTTAACCGACTTCAAAAAAAGGAGGAGGTCGAGGTTCTCAATTCATCGGAATCTTTTTTTTTTTTTTTTTTATGTATGTTCCCCGATTTCTCGAAGACGCCTGGACCGATTTGGAATATTTTTCTTTTGTTTGAAAGGGTATACTTTCCAATTGGTCCTATGATCATCAGGTCAGGATCTGATGATGGAATCTCAGGGAAATCGAGGGCAACCTTCAAATTTTATAGGCACGTAGTACCATTTTCATATATTTTCTAAAGCTGTTCAAGTATTTGCATCTGATAATCATCATCTCAGGTGGATGAGCTGATGATGGAAGGTACAACTCCTCAACGGCTTGGAGTAGGCATCGACTGATTTAGTTTGTGTTTGCATATCTCTGGAACTCCAAGTCCGATTTAAGTAATTCTTTTTTTGTTGTACTAAGTATTGTTCAACTTACGGAATACTGCAATTTCATCAAAATCGGTTCAGTAGTTTTTGAGATAGGGAATTTTATTAGCTTATTGTGCACTTGAGAGAGAATAATTTATTTGACAAGATTATTAATTTATTTGAGAAGTTTTTGTTGAGGTCTACATTATATATTTTTCTTAGTCTTATCATTCTCTTATTTTAGAAGTTACAGGGAGGACACACATTTTACCACTTTGGAAGTGTCTCTCGTGCAAACTGTTCAGTTTAGAAAAAAATTATATTAGTAACCTCAATATCATTTTTAAAGACCTATCCATAGACACCCCACACGTATGGGTTTGGTGAAAAAAAAAATTTTTGAGTTTCAATCCTAAGTATGGGGGGCACCCCCAAAAGTTTTGTTTTTATTTTTGTGTGAAAATCCTAATGCGGTTCACATAATACATCTACCTACCAATTTTAAACAGGATAGCTCTTATACTTTCGACAAAAAGTGGCTGTGACATACGGACGGACAGACAGATAGACATGACGAATCTATAAGGGTTCCGTTTTTGCCATTTGGCTACGGAACCCTAAAAAGAACCCCTTTATTAGGCATCGAATTTCGCAAAATCTCTTCTTAGTGCATGCCTACGTCATAATAAGGAACGCTTTTGCATTTCATGTTCATGCTTCTAGGCCCAGAACCTTAAAAAACAATTAATTGTTTCTTTCGGCATTTTAAACGCTACTCGCCTCTACCAGTGCGCCGGCGGTACCAATTGCACCGGTGCGTTTGCAATTTATTCACATAGAAATATTAACATTAAGTTCTACATCATGACCAGCACAATGGATTGTAGTATTTTCGTAAGTTCTACAGACAGCAAGTTATGTTTAGTCGTGGTCGCGGGTGGTGTGGTGGCGCGACCTTTGTGCTTCCAACAGGTCGGTCAGAGTCAGGGCACTGGACTGTGGAGATCACTCTGAAACGCAGACATGCTCTCGTAACCGGAGAGGCGGCGCAAGGTCCCGCCAGCGAGCCCGTCGCTCGCTGACTCACTAGTGCACTACGACTACGGATACTGCGGCCGCGCTGCCTCCACAGTCGCGCACGTGCTGCCGTCCTCCGAGCACGGTGCACGGGTAGCCGAGTGTTGAGAGTTCAGTGTTGTGATGTGCGCGGCTCACTTGTCCGGTGACATGCCCTCTCACCAAATCACACTCGATGGATAAGAAAACGTACGTATCGTTCAGTCGTTTTACTTTTTACTCTTTTTAGTGAAGCTCTTTTAACTCGTGTCCGTGTGTATGTCCGACTGCACATCCTGCAACTGCGTTCGCGCGAATTTCGGACTTCATCTCTGTGAATTTCAACTCCACCAGGCACCCTCTTTATGAGATGCTTTTGGAAAATCTAAATATGTATCCAACTAAAATGATAACTCATGATATCTATTCAAAACGGTTCTCTATTGTTTTACCTAACTTTTTTATCCATAATCTAAAGTGCCATAATTTCTTTTGATGTAATGATTACCTACTTACCCGAACTTATTTCACATAATATCAGGATAGACTTTCCGTTATGGACCGTTGATTTGGAAGTTCATATTTTTTAGGGTTCCGTACGTCCGAATACAAAAACGGAACCCTTATAGGATCACTCGTGTGTCCGTCTGTCTGTCGCTTACAGTCAATTATCTTCGAATCTACTAGACCGATTGAGTTGAAATTTGGTATACATATCAATTCCTGTGACCCAAGCACAGAGGTGTGACGTGAATAGATGAAATCTGTATGTGGGAGGTAATTTTTGGGGGGGAAGGGGAAAGTTACAAAAATAAAAATTGAAAACTGCGTCGTGTGACATATCAAAATTAAATGAAAGGTCTTGTTGAGACAATCTTAAGTGTATTTTTTTTGTAATTTTAAAATAAACATTTTCCAAGTTATTCATTTTCCTCTTCCCCCCTTAAAATTACCTCCCACATACAGATTTCTAACCTAATATATACCGTGGTCATAATATTTTTAAACCACCCACCTATAGTATTTATGTATACTTACAAACATTATCATCCTATTAAATCATCCTTTTATAGATATTTTTCTTGTGATACTTCTGAGTTTCTGAGAAATGTCAAACTGGTCAGTTTCTTTTTATTTTTCTGTATAGCTTAGTCTATGATGCTACTTTTTGGTTTATATAATTTAGTTTATTTTTATCAAATTATTATTCTAATAATAATTTCGGACAAACAGTTTTAAGAGACGAACAGGGATACCATACAAAACACATTTCACTTAAAAAAACTGACTTCAAAAATAAACACAAAAAAGTGTAAGTAAAGTAACTTTTAACTCTTTCGGAAGTCGGTGGCAAAAGTCGATAAAATATAAAACAAAGCCACCGACTTCCGAAAGAAAAGTAATTTACACTTTTTTGTGTTTGTTTTTGAAGTCGATCCCTTTAAAAAAAATATTTTTTTAGTAAAATAATTGTGTTATGTCAAAACAAATTAGCCTAAAAGATGATTTAGCCAACATAAACGGTATGCCAGAAAACATTTATGGCAAAGTAAGTATATTAGGACAAAACACATTCCAGGGATCCAGGAATCTTTGGGCGAGCTAAATCATTTTGGCGTAGTTATTGACGATCATGAGATTGATCTCATCGAATCATCCTTAGACTGGAATGGTCCATTTTGTCATATCGACAGAAAAAGATGTGTTTCCAGTCTCGATGCGAAAAAAAAATCGAGACTCGTTCCGGTCCCGGGAATAACTAGAGTTTCGAGACTTTTAGGGGTTTTTAGGGTTCCGTAGCCAAATGGCAAAAACGGAACCCTTATAGATTCGTCATGTCTGTCTGTCTGTCTGTCTGTCTGTCTGTCTGTCTGTCCGTGTATGTCACAGCCACTTTTTGTCGAAAGTATAAGAGCTATCCTGTTGAAACTTGGTAGAAAGATGTATTATGTGAACCGCATTAGGATTTTCACACAAAAATCAAAACAAAACAAATTTTGGGGGTGCCCCCCATACTTAGAATTGAAACTCAAAAAAAATTTTTTCACCAAACCCATACGTGTGGGGTATCTATGAATAGGTCTTTAAAAATGATATTGAGGTTACTAACATCATTTTTTTCTAAACTGAACAGTTTGCGCGAGAGACACTTCCAAAGTGGTAAAAAGTGTGTCCCCCCCCCCGTAACTTCTAAAATAAGAGAATGATAAAACTAAAAAAAATATATAATGTAGACCTCAACCAAAACTACCAACGAAAATTGGTTTGGATGAGATACAGTTAGCAGTTTTTGAGATATAGTACATTTTAAAAAACCGCAAATATAACTTTGTCATTCATACAAATACTATGAAAAACAAAGTTATTTTTATTGTTTGTGTATATTACTTACTAATCTCAATATAATTATATCTCTGATCTATGCTTGCTGCTACGGAACCCTTCATGGGCGAGTCCAACTTGCACTTGGCCGGTTTTTAAATGCTCTTGATAACTATTTAGTTAGACCTTGTATGCTGCTTATAAATGCGTGTGAAGTTTAATTAAAATCAGTTCAGTCATATCGATAAACAAGTTTGTTTAAAATGCTGTTCGCGGTACATGCTCTTAAGTTCATAATTCTAACTCTTCTTTTGTCGTTAAACAAAACCGTCGACCGTCATGTCATTAAAATAACAATTATCAGTCGTGGAATGTTGAGTGCCGAACATGGGAAGCCTCCCTTATAGATTCCCAATAAGACCAGCTGGAAGCGGCTTGCTCCAGCGCTATCCTAAGGTCTTTATAAGATCTTCTGAACACCTTGGTGGATGTCCTACGCTACGCTTGCCGCTTTACGTGCTCTCCATTTTCCAACCTTACAGCCCCATCGTCCATCAGTTGTATGTGGCCTGCCCACTGCCACTTCAACTTGTTAATTCGTTAGGCTATGTCGGCTACTTTGGTTCGTCTAGGAATGTTCTCATTTCTGAATCGATCACGCAGAGAGACTCCGGTTCAGTCCCATAAGTCATAATTCTTAATAGAGCCGCGCGGCTGCCGTAAAGAAGGCTGAGGTACTGAGTGCGACGCCTCACGCCACCCGCCACTACAATGCGTTGTCTTGTAAGTTGTAACTGTTCTTGTGATGGGGTCGCGGGATTGTCGAATCAGGTAACCGTGACCCTGGTACGTAATGGGCTATTGAAGGAACACCGTGGATTTTAGTGAGTGCGAGTCTGACAGTCGCTTCCGTCCGTTTGACCCAGTGCGAGAGGACTCATTTGATGATTTTACCGCATTAAAAAAGATCCTGCGATGGCAATATTAGTATCGTCGTTCCTTGATGTTGACAATAATTATTATGCTAAAGTGATTTCAAGGTGATATATGAAGCCGCAGTTACATGAAATTGAAAAATAACAAATCATCGCGCAAGTGTGGGAGGTTATCATTTTTATTAAGAAGTAAAGGCACATTATCTATACATCTATACATATCTGTAGAAGGGTCAATTCTGTACATTGAAAATATTGAAAAAATAAATAGCGGGGGGTGTTGCTGGATCTATCGATCCAGCAACACCCCCCGCTATTTATTTTCAAATCCAAACCCAAATATGTGATTAAAAAAATTTTTGTCTGTCTGTCTGTATATGCAGGCATCACGTGAAAACTAACGGTTCGATTTCGATGAAACTTGGTATAATTATACCTTATTATCCTGGGCATAAAATAGGATACTTTTTATCCTGGAAAAATACGTAGAAAAAAAAATCTGTAACAAACCTTATTATGGAACCACTGGCGACACCTATTATCAAGTAGAACATTACGCCACGCCTGCCTCCATTGATTTCTAAAAAAGTTCCACCACTCGCCACTAGATGGCGTTGTGCCTATGACGCGCATTTCTGAATCGCGGTGTTAAGATTCTCCGAGAGTTAATGACTACCGCGACTTTATTTTTTTTTCTGTGTGACTTAACTAGCAGTGCACTTGCAGGCTACGTCCTAATTGGAATAGCTACACAAGACTCGGCTACTAAGTTTTATCATAGAGAGAGTTAAACAGTAATTCAATTCTGTTATTTTTGGTTTAGAGGACCAAAAACCCTCCCCCCCTGTTCCCCCCTGTTCCGATCAGTTATTAATAAATACAAGGTCGGGATTACTATGAAAGAAATACTACAGAACGCGAGCTCAACAGCAGGTAGCTCAATAGATCTCCTTAATTATTATAGGCTTAGCCGTATTTGGGTCCAATAGATATTTATAAGACGTCATTGTCAGAGTTACTCAAAATGGAGAAATAAACCATCCACGCGAAGACCGACATCCGCGCGGACGGAGTCGCGGGCGGAAGCTAGTAAATAAATATTATTACCGTGGTAACGATGCAGGTGAAGAAATATGTATAGGTACCAAGATGTGGTCCAAGTCTCAGTGGATGAGGGCGAGGCTTTTACTCGCTCTCTTTGGCTAGTGAGAACATTCCTCTTGCACACTCTGTGTATCGATGAGCCGTATTGAAATTGGTTGTGTAGTTTGAAAGATTATTCGTTGTTGTCGTTGATGATAGCTCTGGTAGATGAGTCGAAGACTAGCGCAGACTAGTCGGAATGACACGGTCGTGGTGGCAGGTGCGGGGCGCGCGGCGGGCGGCCGACCTTGTGCGCGGGTGAACCACCGCCGGCGCCGCCGCGCGCACACTAGTGCTCAAAGCACACAGCTGACTACCATCACGCAAACAGACTCCTGGGATGCCCTCTCATAAAGGTACATCTAAACAGTTTATGTAGTGCGCTTCATCATCATCTTTCCTATCGCTTACCTTTGATCGCGGGAGTTATTTTGTTAGCGCGTTGTAGAGTTAACTATCAGATGGCAGCAAGACCAACAGACATCCGTGGTCTGTCTTTGAATGGGTGATGTTGAAAGTTAAGCAACTAAAGTTGCCCATGTGAACCAAATGGTTGGTTGGTTGGTCTCGAGACTCGAGAGCTAAGTTATGAGTACAATCATGATCATGAGGTCATAGACGCACCAAAACTATTCAAAAAGTTGCAGACGTGGAGTGTGAGTCATCACACCGTCAGTGTCCAGTTCACCGCGCCGCAACTCGTTACATGCCGAATAATAACAAGTGAGACACAAATAGGTACCTACTATAAATACTAAAGCCTACTTAACTCAAGAATGCTCGCTCCCAGCAGCCTGCGCTGTAGCTCTCACGACACGCGCCCTTTACGAAGCCTATCAAACAAGTGACAAGACAACGTACAGCCCAAGTACAGCCTCGCTACCTCGCTAGCTCTAGCTACAAACATGAAATACACAAAAAAGTCAGGAACCATTTCTGAAGAGTAATCCGAAAAGTGGTTAAATATGGTTAAATGTATAAGTGCACAGAGGGGCTACCTAAAACGGCCACTTCGTGCAATTTGCTTTATGATTCACTTCGTACCGTCGCGTCATGGGCTAGTCCTTTATCATTCATTCACGAAGTGAATCATTGGGAATATTGCTAATGGGCCGTTTTAGACCCGCGTCTTATACTTATCTTGAAGTTAAGTAGGTTGAGTGCAGTGTGTGTGTAGTGCTTGTGACAGTGTGCGGCACAAGTTCATTGCCGGGCTTATCGCGCGCCCGGAGTGCCCATGCCGGCCGCCAGGGCTGCCGCCATGCCGGCCGCGACCTTCACCCGCCGCAGGCCGCAGGTGAGCACACTCGTCATCTGTGCCCGGCCCCGCAGTGCCCCGCACGACTGTCCGACCTCACAGATTGACGCCATTTTAAACCGACTTAAAAAAAATTTAACCGCCTTCAAAAACAACCACAAAAAAGGGTAAAATGACCTACAAAATAACTTTTCTTTCGGAAGTCGGGTGGCTTAGATTTTTTTTTTATTTCGATGTCTTTTATGCCACCGACTTCCGAAAGAAAAGTTATTTTGTAGGTCATTTTACCATTTTTTGTGGTTGTTTTTGAAGGCGATTAATTTTTTTTTTAAAGTTTTTTTTTAACGCTTTTTAGTTATATTCAACCCAAATTCTTGTCAAATACATCATTTTCTTACATGTGCACTAGAAATTGGTAATCCTTAGCACCGGTATTAACATCGCTCATGTACACAATAAGCTAATAAAATTCCCTATCATTAACTGCTGAACCGATTTTGATGAAACTTGCAGAGTTCCCTAAAGTGAACTATTCCTCGTACAACAAAAAAAGAATTTTGAAAATCGGTCCACAATTGGCGGAGTAATCGCGTAACAAACACTCAAAAAAGTAAAGAACATTACATCATCCATCAATAAAAAACCGGCCAAGTGCGAGTTGGACTCGCCCATGAAGGGTTCCGTAGTAGCAAGCATAGATTAGGGATATAATTATATTGAGATTAGTAAGAAATATACACAAACAATAAAAATCACTTTGTTTTTCATAGTGTTTATGAATGGCTAAGTTATATTTGCGGTTTTTGATAGAAAATATCTCAAAAACTGCTAACTTTATCCCATCCAAACCAATTTTCGTTGGATGTTTTTGTTGAGTCTACATTACATATTTTTTTTAGTATTATCATCTTCTTATTTTAGAAGTTACAGGTGGGGGGGACACATATTTTGCCACTTTGGAAGGGTCTCTCGTGCAAACTGTTCAGTTTAGAAAAAAATGATCATCATAAAGTTTCTGTTTTGAAGATTTCTGAAAACTTTCCTTGTCTTTCAAAGCATATTTTTCAAAATAAATGTATGACACTTGGTGTACAAATTACAGAAAAAACTTCCTTGTCTCATTACCTTTCTAAAATGGTGCCACAGTATCCCCTTTTAGTTAGTGTCTTACCAGAAAATTAGGGTTGTTACTGACAAAGTAGTAAATCAATGAAAATCGGTTATAATGTTTTTTCGACCCAACTTTTTTTTTCTGTGGTTTTTGTCCAAACTGCTATCTGATATTAGCTTTTTGAGTCAATGCGCTTAATTTTGGTCGATCGCATCAAGCAAAATCGGTCTTTAATTGGAGTATTTTTACCTGTCCTACAAGTAGGGTGACCCAACTTTTGTGCACGCCAGTTTAGTTTTTTTTTTTGCAAAACCAGAGCTTATAAATATTCCGTCATTGTACATTTGTTTCAAGTAGCTGCTTCAAATGGAAGAAAATTGATGGTTTGACTATCTTGTCCATAGGTAAAAATACTCCAGATAAAGACCGATTTTGCCTGATATGATCGACCAGGATTTAGAACACTGACTTAAAAACTTAACATCAGATAGCAGTTGGGACAAAAACCACAGAAAAAAAATGTTGGTTCGAAAAAACATTATAACCGATTTTCATTGATTTACTACTTTGTCAGTAACAACCCTAATTTTCTGGTAAGACACTAACTAAAAGGGGATACTGTGGCACCATTTTAGAAAGGTAATGAGACAAGGAAGTTTTTTCTGTAATTTGTACACCAAGTGTCATACATTTATTTTGAAAAATATGCTTTGAAAGACAAGGAAATTTTTCAGAAATCTTCAAAACAGAAACTTTATGACACTTAATTTCCCAAGATATGATTATTTTTATAACAAACTTTTTTTCACTAGATTCATTCGTTCATATTCTATCAGAAAAGCATAAATTCTAAGTAGTGACTATGAGGGAGAGGTGGAAATTTTTCGAATAATCTTTAATGTTCGATATCTCTAAAACCAGTCAGTTTAGACCCCATATTGTCGGGGTTAAAATTGTTGTAAATAAGGTCTAGTATCACCCATTTCAAGGACCGCATGGAATTACAAATCACCCTGTATATTGTTTTTAGTTTTATCATTCTCTTATGTTAGAAGTTACAGGGGGACACACACATTTTACCACTTTGGAAGTGTCTCTTGCTCAAACTGTTCAGTTTAGAAAAAAATGACATTAGTAACCTCAATATAATTTTTAATGACCTATCCATAGATACCCCACACGTATGGGTTTGGTGAAATTTTTTTTTGAGAATTTTAATTCTAAGTATGAGGGACACCCCCAAAATTTGTTTTGTTTTTATTTTTGTGTGAAAATCCTAATGCGGTTCACATAAACACTACCTACCAAGTTTCAACAAGATAGCTCTTATACTTTCGAAGAAAAGTGGCTGTGACATACGGACGGACAGACAAACAGCCAGACATGACGAGTCTATAAGGGTTCCGTTTTTGCCATTTGGCTATGGAACCCTAGAAATGGATGCTTAATCCGAATTTTATTGATAACCTCCTCCTTTTGGAAGTCGGTTAAAAACAAAGCCACCGACTTCCGAAAGAAAAGGTAATTATTTTACACTTACTTGTGGTGGTTTTTGAAGACAGTTCAGTAGTTTTTTTTTGTAATTGGTGTATGAAGAGGCAAACTTTACTTTTTACTACGTTTATCAGCGAGATAGCACACATACACAATTGGCCATGCCCGAACTGGTTGGACTGGCTGTGACCTGTGAACAGCTCGCCAGATGTTGTTGCGATGTATTCCTTTGTTTATCACGACATGTGACTGCACTAGTATGAAACCAGTTTGTTTAACGACAACTAAATGATTGTGCGCGCTACTCTACTAACAAAGCGCTGCGAGCAGGTTCGTGTAGCTCGCGAACATAAACGACGCCGACGACGGCGAGAACTATGAAGAATTGATCGTTCTGTATGTCATGCAACATGCAACACACAGCTCATTGGTCGCCACACTCTCCACTGGGAGCCGATGTCGACGGCGCGCGCGCGGCGGACGGAACCCTGCCTGGAAACCACTTAGTGCACGACTCGAGCCTAAATACTTGCTACTAATGATTATGGAACACTGGATTAGATGTCTCGCTTACTAACAACTACCTGGTGCCCGCGACTTCGCCCGCCTCTCACCTCACACCTTCATTATCACTAGAACTAAATACCGGGATGAACGGTATCCTCTCAGATCAAACAAACCTGAGTGTATCTTATGTGTTATTCGAACGATATCGACATCAATATCCCCAGTTAGCATCTGTCGAGGCTTGCATTAGCGAGCACGAGCACACGAACTGACGCCGGCAGTCGACAACATTGAGAAATAATGGTAAACACTGCACTCTCGCTGTTGATGCAACGCGACCTTCACTGAACTTCACTCGAGCACTGCTCACCTATAGCGACAAACAATAAGCTGTGTGCTGGCACTGTGGACAAACTGGACGAGTTGATCACGTGGGATTGCCTTCACAAGCCCACTACCAAACCGCTGGCAGTGGACTTGGTTCTCAAATGAATGCCATCACTTAGCCGAAGTGTCTGTTATTACACCGGCGCGGCAGTCGGAACCAAAACAAGCCGCTGCTTCGCATTTCGTGATTTCGCGTTCAATTAAGCAACTATTTATGGCCGCCCTACTGTAAGGCTCTGCTCCTCTCGTGGCGGTCCTTGTGCGGTGATGTGAGTGTCACGCCTCCGTGTCGGCTTCGCAGTGATGAGATGTCCGCACGACGCACGGTCACGACCTCCGTGTTAATTACCGCGCATGTGGTATGTGCGTCGTGCGGAGCGCAGGGCCGCCGCGCGACGCCGGCCGCGAGGAACTTGCGCAACACGCGGAACTGTCTAATGAAGCGAGCGTGAACCTTCACTTGACGTTTACCTCAGAACTTGTGACGCCACGCGCCGCTCACGTTACATCACGAGCTCATCATTGTTATAAAAGCCCGCGCGTGCCGCTGATGGACGTGCTGCTTGATTTTTGTTTCTGTATGCACTTAAAAAATAGAATCTGGCGTTACTTTGTGGAAATCCATGACATTAAATGTTAATAACAAATGATCTGTCTGCCTGCACTTGCAGCTACTCGTATCATCAGGGTTGCGTGGTAGTTGTGTACGCTTGTGCGTGGTGGTACGCTCTCCTCATGCCACCAATACTGCATGTGCATTCTGAACGTCCCTTGAACGACTGCGTGCCCTGAATACTGATAAACTCGTGAACTTGCTCGTGTCGTGACTGCTAAATCCGTGGCTGTGAGTAGCAGCAGGTATTATCATCGGTAGCCGCGCCATATTATTGGCAAGCTTGGCGCACATTCCATAAGCATTCCAAAGTAGTGGTACTTACGCAGAGAAATGTCTGGCTACCTATACGAGAACTTCTGGTTGCAACCGTGACAGCAAGACTCACTACTTTATGTTGACTTCACAACATTTCTAGTAATAAATATTGTATTTATTACTAGAAATGTTGTAAAGTCAACTAACTTAACTGTCAACAACTAACTTACGTATTGCACTTTTTGGCTCATGGCTCCTTTCAGATGTATAAAATTTCCATAATGTATCGGTAATCGGTAACCAAGCTTAATTTATAATGCCATGTTAGCTGGATGCGAGGTACTAGAACTGGAGACTAAAATAGCGGTGTTCATGTTGCAGGTGTGTGGCGGGTCGCGGCGGTGAGCGCGCCCTCATGCTGGGCCCCGTGCGGCGCTCGCACTGCGCCGCGCTCGCC
The DNA here is from genome assembly GCA_950005045.1 of Agrotis exclamationis. Taxonomy (NCBI): domain Eukaryota; kingdom Metazoa; phylum Arthropoda; class Insecta; order Lepidoptera; family Noctuidae; genus Agrotis; species Agrotis exclamationis. The sequence goes on from OX465440.1 coordinate 18,039,197, forward strand.
GCCCTGGCCGCGCTGCTGCTGCTGCTGCTGGCGCGGCTGCCGCCCGCGTCCCGCCCACCGCGCCCCGCGCCGCTCCGGCCCGCGCCCGCGCCGCCGCCCACCGCCAGCACCGCGCCGCCCAGCACCGCGCCGCCCGCCCCGCCCGCGCCCGCCAGCACGGCCCCGCCCCCCACGCCGCGCCGCGACCCGCGCGTGCTGCTGGTGCGCGACGTGTACTCGGCGGGCCACTCGCGGCCGCACCCCGAGCTGTGCCCGGCGCTGGGCGCGCGCCTGCGCCTGCTGGTGCTGGTGTCGTCCGCGCCCTCGCACGCGGCCGCCCGCGACGCCGTGCGCCTCACGTGGGGCCACTTCGCGGCGCGCGCGGACGTGGCCGTGGCCTTCGTGCTGGGCGCGGCGCCGCCCGCGCTGCGCGCCGCCATCGACGCGGAGGACGCGCTCTACGGTGACGTCATCGAGGGCCGCTTCCGCGACTCGTACTCCAACCTCACGCTGAAGACGCTGTCCATGCTGGAGTGGGCCGACACGTACTGTCCGCGCGCGCCGCGCCTGCTCAAGACGGACGACGACATGTTCATCAACATTCCGCGCCTGCTGCAGTTCGCGGCCGCGCCCTCGAGGGTCAATGCCACGCACACCATCTGGGGCAAGGTACGCTACCGTTGGTTACTCATTCAGCACTTGGGGATAACCACGGTTTAGTTATAACCCTGCACGTGGTCCCCGGGTGATGTTAATCAGGTGACACTAACTGGTGGTAGGTTTCGGCAGTGATGTAGATAGATGCTGTCTACGTCGAACGTCGTCTCCCTTCCTTCATTCCCACTATTAATGAATAAAAAAAAAAGTGTAACCGACAAAATAACCTCTTTCGAAAGTCGATGACTTTGTTTTTTATTTCATTAACCTTAAATTAATTTCGAAAAAAAGTACTATTTTGTAGATTATTTTAAACTTTTTGTGGTTGTTTTTGAAGTCGGTTAAATTTTTTTAATGAAAATTTTATGGGACCAAATAGCAGGTATGTTTTATTTATTTATTATTTAACTTTATGCCTATGTAAAAAACAGTACATAGGCGGACTTAATGCCATAGGCATTCTCTACCAGTCTACCTTAAGGTGGTGCAGAGATACAGACATAGCAGGTGTAATAATACATTAGTAGAGGAATATTCAAGATTATAATACTGGGTGTAAGAGACAGCCCTCCGCAAACTTTAAGGGCTTGCTCAGTAGACGAAACTGAACAACCTTCAACATTTTTTTTTCAGGAGATGAAAAAAAAACAGCGTCTCCATACAAACTGTCCAATCAAGTTTATAATTTTCTATGGTGAGACTGGTTTTTTTTTTCATTTCCTGAAAAAAATGTGGAAGATTGTTCAGTTTCGTCTACTGAGCAAGCCCTGAGAGTTTGCGGAGGGCTGTCCCTTACACCCAGTATAATTAAATACATATATAATTATGTATAATTAGTAGTAGTATAATACCTACAAATAAAATATACACCGTGTTCCGGACGATATACATAAACTTCGACCAGATGTTCAAACCACGGAAGTAAGCATTTTTCATTATGGACACATTAATAAATTCTTATTTTTTATTTTTTGTTAATTTTCATACAAACTAAATACCTAGACGTAAATAACCCGATATGCATGCCTCTTTATCCGAATTGGCAACGTCATTCATAACATTTGGCGGGCTGAAACAAATGAAATGCAAATAGTATTTGATAGATTTCAAATTAAGATACTTTCTCACTGCATAGCTCAATTAAATTTCATTAAATGGAATTACAAATATCTTTGTAACGAAGCCTTTTTAAGTACTACTTCCTTTGTTGGATTTGATTTGTAAAAGCCATAGAAGTATTTGCTAAAGTTTATGGATAACGTGAAGAACACGGTGTATACAAAAATAGAACATAAAAGGAAAAAAAAGTAAAGTTGGGAAAAATCAACAACAAATTATCTTTGTGATGAAACTGCCAACCTGTTATACAAATGCTCACGAACTTTAAACTTAAATGTCAACAGACTTGTGACCGTCCTGATATTCTGAGGGAGCTCATTCCAAAGGAAGACCGCTTGGACAAGGAAAGATGATTTCAGAAAAATAAAACCTAGAAATTTTGTGTTATTGATTTCTTTTATTGTTTCGCCCATATAACTTATTTGCATTTTTTTATGTTTTGTGTTTTTATTAGTAAATGTCATATAATTTGTTTTGTCAAGATTGATTTTAAGATTGTTTTGAGTGAGCCAGTTAATGATAGCTTCCAATGATTTTTAATATTTATAATATCATATTCCTCTTTAGCCTCATCAGTAAAAATGGCCGTGATGTCATCTGCGAATAATATCATTTGCCGGCTTATTACTTTTGGGAGATCATTTATGTACACTAAGAACAATAAAGGTCCAAGGATGCTTCCTTGGGGCACGCCATATTGGACTATTTTTGGATCTGGCAAATAAGTCTGTTCGAACCTTGTATCACTTGCTATTCGTATTATTTGAAGCTATTTGTTAGGTATGATCTTATAAGGTTTAGTGCATTTCCTCTTATTCCATACTTTTCTAACTTAATCATTAGTATCTGATGATCCACATGATCAAAGGCTTTAGACATGTCCATAAAAACCGCCGTTATCTGTTGTTTGCTATCCAGTGCTGTCATTATTTTCTTCAAAAAATTAAATAGTGCGTCACCTGTTGACCTGCCTGTTCGAAAGCCAAATTGCTCATTAGCGAATATGTTGTTAACTTCGAAGTAGTTGTATAAGTTGTTATAAATGACCCTTTCAAAAATTTTAGCAATAACCGGTATTGGTGGTGGTCCCATGATCATCAATCAAAATCGGACAAGCTTTTGAAGTAAATTATTGAAAAATCAACAAAAACCAACCAACATCTAATTTATACACATTGTCTACACCGATTTCTCCGAGGTTTCTTTTTTTGTTCGATGCAGTATACCTTCTATTTGGTCCCATTAAATTTTCATTAAAAAAAATTAACCGACTTCATAAACGTTGGTTCATTAGTTTTTATTTTTTAACTATTTTAGCTTATTGTGTAGAGTACTTGGGCGATGCAGATGTTATTACCTGTGCTACGAATTACAAAATTCTAGTGAAAATGTAAGAAAACTATGTAGGTATAGGTAGGTATTTGATGAGAATTTGGGTTGAAAGAATATTTATTTTACCGCTGGATGCAGGTCGCTTCCAACCGGTATATTATGTGGAGATCTAAAGGGGAGGCTTATGCTCAGCAGTGGACGTCCTATGGCTGAGATGATGATGATGATGAATATTTAAACTAAAAAGGATAAAAAAACTTTAAAAAAAAATATTAACCAACTTTAAAACAACCAAACTTTAATATAACCTACAAAATAATACTTTTTTTATTTAGAATTTCGGTGGCAAAAAAGTAAATGAAATAAGAGACAAAGTCATCGACTTTCGAAAGAAAAGATTATTTTTCAGGTAACAATTTTGTTGAAAAAGTTGTTTTTTATTCATTAATAATAGTGTGAATGAAGGAAGGGAGACGACGTTCGACGTAGATAACACCTATCAATGGGACACTGGTCAGGACACTGCGGGGATGCCGCTTGGCGGTACATTTCTGTCTAGAGGGCCGCAAGCTATCGGCCGAAACCTATCACCAGTTAGTGTCACCTGATTAACATCACCCGGGGACCACGTGCATGGTTATAACTAAACTGGGGTAATGCCAAGAGACTTTGCTATCCGTCTGTTTGTTTGAATATCAAGATCCGTGATAGTTAGACAGTTGAAATTTTCACAGATTATGTATTTCTGTTGTCGCTATGGCCGATTTGACTGATATAGTTAGTTATCTGTTAGTCTTCTATACCTACTGCAATAACAAAATGATTATGTTCCGTGGTCGCAGGTGATGCGTCGCTCGCTGCCGAAGCGCACGACCAAGTCGAAGTACTACGTGTCCCCGCTGCAGTTCCCCGGGCGCGTGTTCCCGGACTTCGCGACCGGCCCCGCCTACCTCCTGACGAGCGACTGTGTGCGACCTCTGCTCGCCGCCGCGCCGCCCGAGCGGTACGTGCGCCTGGAGGACGTGTTCGTGACCGGAGTGTTGGCCGCGCGCCTGGGCCTGCGGCGGCAGCACGCGCCCGAGTTCTACAACAAGAGGGTGGCCGCGCACCCGTGTGCCGTGCAGCGCGGCCTGGCCATCCACATGGTGCGGTACCACGAGCAGTTCGACCTGTGGCGCAAGCTGCTGGACGGCAAGACCAAGTGTGCCAGCTAACCGGGCCTGGCGTTTATAGTCGGTCCTCGGCGGGCGACGCTACTGCGGCCCCGGGTCCTGGCCGGGCCGCCGTACGAGTACGTGTCCTACTACAGTTTTTTTTGTATATAAAGTACAAAACCGTTAGCTTTAGTGACTTATCGGTCCTCGACGCGCACCGCTGCCTCGCTCCGCGGCCCGGGCCCCCCGCGCCGGGCCCCGGGCCCCAGCACCGGGCCCCGGGCCCCTGACCCCGGCCCCTCTCGCCGGGCCCCGGGCCTCACTCGGGCCTCGGGCCCCCGAGCGACGCGTTGGTAAAGTCTCGATTCTGTAATCGAAACACATTATACACGTACCTATTTAATTTGTTTAACTGTGCGTGCAGGTTGTGCCAGATGTAAATATAATATTATGTATGTACGTTGTAATCTGTTGTTTTATTTGAGCCCCCACCCCCTCGCTCCTCCCTCCTAACGTGTCATCATGGTCTCAGTAGTATGGTCCTAGTTCAAAGTACACCACGCAGGTCTACCATGTGATGATGAATTGATGACACACTCGGTGTTACAAGTACTACAAATGACTGAACAGTGCGGTATACAACTGCAGCCAATACCTGTAACTGATACGTGACGTCATCGGCTGCTGTATCGTATGTGCATATCTGTACGATGTCGTACATAAGGTGTTATTGTAATTATAACAGATGGCCTTCTAATAATCCTATGAAACTATCGATTAGCAATGTAACAATGAATGTAATTTATAAACGCTTCTGAAAAATAACTATTTTTTGTTACGTAGGTACTCAATAAAAATAATACTTTTTGAAAATAAGGAACCCACTTCAAAACCAAACATAAAAGTGTAAAAAAAAAACATACCGACCGAATTGAGAACCTCCTCCTTTTTTTGAAGTCGGTTAATAACTTTTCTTCCGGAAGTCGGTGGCCATAGTCAATGAAATAAAATTAAACGATATCAAAAAAAAAAAACAATAAAGGGTAAAATAACCCACATAATAACTTTTCTTTCGGAAGTCGGTGGCTTTGTTTTTTAACCGACTTCAAAAAGGAGGAGGTTCTCAATTCGGTCGGTATGTTTTTTTTTATGTATGTACACAGATTACTCCGAGGTTTCTAGTCCGATTAGTCTAACTCTTTTTTTGTTCGATGCAGTATACTTTCCCATTAGTCCCATAAAAATTTCGTCCAATTTGGTTCAGTACTTTTATTTTGTGAGCATTTTTATTGATGGATGATGTGATGATCTTTACTTTTTTCAGTGTTTGTTACGCAATTACTCCGCCAATTGTGGACCGATTTTCAAAATTCTTTTTTTGTTGTACGAGGAATAGTTCACTTTAGGCAACACTGCAAGTTTCATCAAAATCGGTTCAGCAGTTTTTGATAGGGAATTTTATTAGCTTATTGTGTACATGAGCGATGTTAATACAGGTGCTAAGGATTACCAAATTCTAGTGCACATATAAGAAAATGATGTACTTATTTGAAAAGAATTTGGGTTGAATATTTAAACTAAAAAGAGTAAAATAAAAAACTTAAAAAAAAAACTTAACTTTTCTTTCGGAAGTCGGTGGCAAGACAACGAAATAAAAAAAAACAAAGCCACCGACTTCCGAAAGAAAAGTTATTTTGTAGGTTATTTTACCCTTTTTTGTGGTTGTTTTTGAAGGCGGTTAAATTTTTTTATATCATCATCATCAGCTTATAAATGTTCCCACTATTGGGACACAGGCCTCCTCTCTGTGAGAGGGAGTGGGCCATTATCACGCTGGCCCAGTGCGGATTGGTAGATGTCACATGTCTTCGAATTTTTGGTTCTAGGACATGCCGGTTTCCTCACGATGTTTTCCTTCACCGTTTTGAGAGCAGTGGTGTTGAAATAAATTACACAAAGTAATGCGCCTGACGGGGTTCGAACCCACGACCTACTACTCGTAAGTCGAGGCCGATACCACTGGGCCACCACTGCTCAATTTTTTTATATTACATTGACTTTTTTGCCACCGACTTCCGAAAGAAAAGTTGTTATGGAAACCTCCATAACAACAATTTTACCCTCTTTACCGTTATTTTACCGACTTTAAAAAAAAGGAAGTTATCAATTCGAGCCACATAGGTACGGGTCGAATTGATAATCTCCTTTTTTATGAAGTCGGTTAAAAACAAATGAAAGCCACCGACTTCCGAAAGAAAAGTTATTTTACATTTTTCAGCTCAAACTCTCATACTCCATTTACACAGTCATTCGTGTCACTCGCCTCGTCATCGCTAAAACATTCGTCGAATCTTGGTCGAATCATTCGTGCACGAATGCCGTCGCGAACTGCTGTTCAAACATTCGCGGGATAATTCATTTTATTAACATTCGCACACGAACATGGAGGACGTGAAAAAAAAAGTTTAAAAAAAAAATCTAACCCACTTCTAAAAAAACAACCACAAAAAAGGCTAAAATAATCTACTACCAAATAACTTTTCTTTCGGAAGTCGGTGGCTTTGCTTTTTTATTTCATTAAGTTTTTTGCCACCGACTTCCGAAAGAAAAGTTATTTGGTAGGTTATTTTACCCTTTTTCGTGGTTGTTTTTTTAGAAGTCGGTTAGATTTTTAACCGACTTCAAAAAGGAGGAGGTTATCAATTCGACGGTATGTTTTTTTTTTTTTTCTTTTTTTTTTTTTTTTTGTATATTTGTTACGCGATTACTCCGCCAATTGTGGAGCGATTTTTAAAATTCTTTTTTTGTTCGAAAGGAGGTACTTCTGAGGTGGTGAGGTGGTCCCATTGTCACCAAGTTGGGATCTGATGATTGGATCCTAGAGAAATCGAGGGCAACCCTCGAATTTTATAGGCCGACACACCGTTTTTCGCAAATTTTATGAAGTAATTTAAGTACTTGCGTATGGTAATCATAATTTCATGTAGCTGAGCTGATGATGGAAGGTAGAACTCCTTAATAGTAAGGAGTAGGCATCGACTGATTTAGTTTGAGTTCGCATATCTCTGGAACTACAAGTCCGATTTAAGTAATTCTTTTTTTGTTGTACTAGGTATAATTTAACTTAGGGAATATTGCAAGTTTCATCAAAATCGGTTCAGTAGTTTTTGAGATAGGGAATTTTATTAGCTTATTGTGTACATGAGTGATGTTATTACCAGTGTTATGGATTACAAAATTCTAGTGCACATGTTGTATTTGACAAGAATTCGGGTTGAATATTTAAACTAAAAAGAGTAAAATAAAAACTTTTTCAAAAAAAATGTAACCGCCTTCAAAAACAACCAAAAAAAACCTACAAAATAACTTTTCTTTCGGAAGTCGGTGGCAAAAAAAGGACAATGAAATAAAGAAAACAAAGACACCGACTTCCGAAAGAAAAGTTATTTTGTAGGTTTTTTTTGGTTGTTTTTGAAGGCGGTTACATTTTTTTTGAAAAAGTTTTTTTTAACTTTTTTATTTTACCCTTTTTAGTTTAAATGTTCAACCCAAATTCCAGTCAAATACATTAATTTCTTACATACTCGTATAATGCACTAGAATTTTATTATCCGTAGCACCGGTTATAACATCGCCCATGTACCCAATAAGCAAGAACACCAAAATAAATGATTTTTTTATGGGACCAAATGGCAGGTATACTGCATCGAACAATAACCCATATGGGTCATTAGTATAAATGAATTAAGTCCAAATACAAAATAGCTGCTATAAACCGTTGAAGAGTTCCCTTAACTGTTCTTCGTCTTCATCATCAGAACCCTAATGACAATTACAACCCATCTACAGCTTGGCAAAAAACAACTGCTCCCCATTCCCCTCGCCTGCCACCGAATTCCTGCACGCGTAGCATGGCGATTCTATCTCTATTCTACCAAGAAAAGACAAAGTTATTTCATCGTTATTTCTATACAAATCGACTGTTTTTATTGCACAAGTATGACACGATGCCCAGGACCGGGAGCGTTGGCGTTGGCGGGGAGGCTTACGTTCAGCAGTGGACGGTGTTCGATTCAATTTCTAACATAATAATATTTTGTAATTTATTTAATAGTCGATCTCAATTGGCTATGGTAAAATATTTAATTTATAATTTCATACTGGCAACATCGCCACTTTTTGCCTCTTGGCTCTGCACCATTGTACGATCCATACAAAGATCCCAGTGATTTAATTATTAAATAAGTTTTGCCTTACTCAACACAGCATTTTTATTGTACAGACGGCAATAGGCTGATAATATAATAATGACACGATTCTTACAGATTCTGAAACATAACTCCGACAAACATTTCTCCGCTGAACGATTCACCGACACAACGATTCATTCCTGTACCCTTAGCACGAGTTTCCAGTATTTGAGACGTAAACTGGAACTTTGACAACTTCAAATTGACAATTTTCAAGGAAAAAATTAGTTCTTTCTTCGCACACCAGAGGCGCTGTTCCATTTTTTCATACAAGAAACGCTGTAAATACTGGAAAGACGCTGTAAAGTAAAAGAGTGAAAACTCGTGCTCAGGGTAGGTACTGGACGGTTCGACGACAGAACCTTTCCACGACGAACGTTTAACCGACAAAACGATTAAGTCATGAGTAAGTTAATTGTGTTTCATGAAGTATTGTATAAATGAAGCCATTTAGACGAAGCCCCGCTGCGTGGGGCTTCGTCTAAATACATTTTCCTGGAAACATTTCTCTTTACTGCTCCACACCTATTACCTCCTTCCTCGATAAATGGACTATTCAACACAAAAAGAATTTTTCAATTCCAACTAGTAGTTTCTGAGATTAGCGCGTTCAACCAAACAAACAAATTCTTCAGCTTTATAATATTAGTATAGATTAATATATTAGTATAGATAAATGACAATTGTTTACATCGAGAAAAATTTAGGTTTTAAAACGCGGAAAGTTTGTAAGTGGGGTGCGTTCGTGTATTAATCTATTTGATAAAGACTGATGTTTTAAGTATGGAATGGAGTATTACTTATTTGTAGATAGTGGTACTATTGATTTTTTTTAAACAATGGGGTTAGATTCGGTTTTGTTTAAGAAGTGGGATATCCCCGCTGATATGCTACGTCCTAAAACATGCTGAACTACGTCGTAGCACGTGCTGCGCTACGCCGTAGCATTTCGTAAAACAAGCCGTAGTAGGTTTAGGTCAGGTTTAGGTCAGGTTTAGGTCAGGTTTAGGTCAGGTTTAGGTCAGGTTTAGGTCAGGTTTAGGTCAGGTTTAGGTCAGGTTTAGGTCAGGTTTAGGTCAGGTTTAGGTCAGGTTTAGGTCAGGTTTAGGTCAGGTTTAGGTCAGGTTTAGGTCAGGTTTAGGTCAGGTTTAGGTCAGGTTTAGGTCAGGTTTAGGTCAGGTTTAGGTCAGGTTTAGGTCAGGTTTAGGTCAGGTTTAGGTCAGGTTTAGGTCAGGTTTAGGTCAGGTTTAGGTCAGGTTTAGGTCAGGTTTAGGTCAGGTTTAGGTCAGGTTTAGGTCAGGTTTAGGTCAGGTTTAGGTCAGGTTTAGGTCAGGTTTAGGTCAGGTTTAGGTCAGGTTTAGGTCAGGTTAGGTTAGGTTAGGTTAGGTTAGGTTAGGTTAGGTTAGGTTAGGTTAGGTTAGGTTAGGTTAGGTTTTTTTTTTTTTTTTTTTTGTTGAGGCAGGAGTGGGAAATCCCCACGGACACCTCGGCTGTCTCACCGTCTCACTGAGACCATGAGACAGTCGAGGTAGTGCGGGACTCGAACCCGCTAAAACCCACTCCTGCCCTGCCAGTGTCCCTCTGTCGTAGGCAGAGACCTTATTTTCAATTTTGTTATCACGACTGCAGGCGGCCGATGAGGCCACTTTGAATTTCCGTCTTTTTCTTTTGATTTTGTTTTTGAAATGACACTTCTTTTACTTTACTGTTGGATTTTAACCTTTACATACTTACTTTTTAGAAAAATGTTTTTTTTTTTTTTTTTTTTTTTAGGCCTAAATTGTGTGAACTTCATTGCTATTTAATTTATATTAAGGTTTCTAAAGTACTAAAGTTTTGCTGTTTTCTTTGTTCCAATTAATGTTTTGCCCGCTCGCTTCAAAGTTTTACCCTTTATATAATCGCAGACAAGACACTACGGTATTTCCTGTTAATTTGCCGCTTGTGCGATATATGAACCATATACTCATTATACGGCTAAATATCACAATACAGGGTCTACGGTATCTTGTTCCGGGCTCGACACACTTTGGCGATTCCACTGAAGTTGACTCATGGTCCAGCACAACTCCAGCCACTTTCTTAAGAAAGTGGCTCCAGTTTCTACCTCTCATAGAGCCAACCTCAGCGGTTCGCTCAATGCGTTTGCTCTCTTGTTGTGTCGGTCCCGGTTTCGCTTTGCCGCAGGAAGTGAATGCGCCCGCAACTTTAGCAATAAGCAATTGCTTCCCTTGCGAACGCATCCCACTTCCTGCGTATCGGGCAATCACTGCTAAAGGCATTGTGCTGGTGCTCCCCCAGATTGGCTCTGGTGCAATTCAAACATACCGCTGCTTCGCCGTTCCGCTTGACTGGGCAGTCCAACCTAAGGTGTGGACCACCGCAGTGGCTGCAGAGATCGGCCGGGTCTGTGCAGAAGCGCTTACCATGGCCGAATGCCAAGCAGCGGGTGCACTGCACCAGAGGCGTCTGGTCTTCGACGCGCACTCTCTGGAGGTCAATTCGGAGTTTACCCCCTTCGAGTGCCCTCCTCCAAATCGTGGGGGATACACTTAACACAATGCCATTAACGTGCGGGTTGCGTACCTTTTTTCTATATTTGACGGAAATTCTCAGCTCCTCGCCGTCGAGTCCGTGGAAGATTTCCCGGTTCTGATTCTTGAGGGCTGCGAGCACTTCCTCGTCACTATGTACTGAAAGCACATCCCTCAGAATCAGAAGCGGGTCTCGATTTTTCACGTCCTCGACGACGAGGTTTTGTCCGGCCGCCTGCAGTCGCTCCCTAATCTTCCTCCTCTCCTCCTCTGACGCGCACCCCATAATGACCCTCCGGTCCTTGGCCTTCCGGACGCGCTCTATCCGCACCCAGCCTTCCTTCGCATCCACCGCCGCCCTGATCCTTTCGAGGACCTGGTCCCCCGTATCCATCTCTTCTGTGGAGGAGACCACCACGGAGTGCAGCGTCTTTCGCTCCAGGGCTTGAGTCCCGGTATGGCGATTAGTCGTAGACGCAACACTCGCGTAGGTTTTCACCTCCACGTCTTCCCTGCTGGTCAGACTGTCTCGGAGTTTATCCATCTTCTCGGAGTGGTCTTTCAACTCCGAGATGTGCTCCTTGAGGGTATTAAGGAGCTCAGCCTGACCAGCAAGAATCTCGCTGGGAATGGGTGGGGGGACATGGACAGCGGTGGATGCGGTGGACGCCGGCTCCGGTGCAGCCATGGTTGCGACGGGGGCCCTGTCTTGCTCCGCCTCCTTGACTAGCTCAAAGAGCCTGTTTATAGCTTCGAGCACCGCAGCCTTAATGTCGGTTTTAAGGTTGCGAGAGTTGCCCAAATTAAGCTTTGCCTTGTTTAGGCAAGCTCTCGCCTCCGCAACACGGCTGCGGCGCCCGACCACAGACTCCTTGAGCGTTTTGGTGGCTTCTACAGCGACTCGCCGCGTCGCCGGAGCCGCGGGGCCGACCTGAGACGCAGGAGGACTGTCTTCTCCAAACGAGATTCTCCTCCTGGCCTCCGTGGGGGGCGGCCCCGCCCTCTCCACCGATGGCGACGAGCCCCCGGAGCTCTGGGTCTTCGTGAGAACGACTGGGGTGCGAAACATAATTTTGTGTTGTGGAGCAGATAATATATATGGACCCCTGTAAAGAGGGGGTCAGACTGATAACAAGTTATCTGCTCGGAGAGAGGGTTGGACACTGGGCCCTTCTGTAATCCTGTAAAGGGGGAAATATAAAAATCAATAAGGCTGAATCCCTGTAAAGGGGGGATCCAGTCAGAATATAATTAAAATATTTATGATAGAGAAACAAAAAAATTTAAAAGTTAAGGGTCAAATAAAATACGGTCAAAAGGAGTCCCTGTAAAGGAGGAACAGAATTTGTGTACGTGCGTCAAAGAAAATTAAAAAATGCTAAAAATGTGTAGTTTGCTTGAAATCAAACCCTGTCCGCGCTATCAGCGAGAGTCTACCTTCAAAAAGGATAAGAAAGATAAATCTGTAAAGAAATTTTTTTTTTTTTTTTTTTTTTTGCCAAAATCCTAGTTTACCCTCCCAGCTATAGGCCAGTGGGCGGGTGGGTGGGGAAATTTTTTGCGAGCTAGACGCACGTGCGGGGTATCGTTGGATAGGGCTCCGCGCGGGCTAGCCGAATATGTAATAAAATTGAAAACGACAAGAGACAAAATTTTGAGTTTAGGCCGAAAAACCAGTTTTTTAATTGAAAATTGGTGTTTTTCACCCCCACTCCGAAACTCGGGCCACGGATCGCGGACCTGATCACGGGATTAATTGAGGGCGGTCACTGAGACTAATATAAAATTTAAACGGTTGTAATAGGTCGAAAAATGGCGTTGTAAATGAATTAAATATGGTAAAATTTTGAGAAAATGCAAAATTCGGTTAAGGGTTGATTTTTAGGGGTTGCGATTTGTGTCAAACGATAGGCGTCCGCCTTTTTAGGTCTATTGAGCTGAAAACAGCTTCAAAATCGCACCTATAACAAAGAAAATATCGATACTTTTTTCAAACACTTACTCCGGTATATCAATTTTTGGACTTATATGGAATTTTGAAAAAATGGAGGGAAATTTTTTGCGAGCTAGACGCACGTGCGGGGTATCGTTGGATAGGGCTCCGCGCGGGCTAGCCGAATATGTAATAAAATTGAAAACGACAAGAGACAAAATTTTGAGTTTAGGCCGAAAAACCAGTTTTTTAATTGAAAATTGGTGTTTTTCACCCCCACTCCGAAACTCGGGCCACGGATCGCGGACCTGATCACGGGATTAATTGAGGGCGGTCACTGAGACTAATATAAAATTTAAACGGTTGTAATAGGTCGAAAAATGGCGTTGTAAATGAATTAAATATGGTAAAATTTTGAGAAAATGCAAAATTCGGTTAAGGGTTGATTTTTAGGGGTTGCGATTTGTGTCAAACGATAGGCGTCCGCCTTTTTAGGTCTATTGAGCTGAAAACAGCTTCAAAATCGCACCTATAACAAAGAAAATATCGATACTTTTTTCAAACACTTACTCCGGTATATCAATTTTTGGACTTATATGGAATTTTGAAAAAATGGAGGGAAATTTTTTGCGAGCTAGACGCACGTGCGGGGTATCGTTGGATAGGGCTCCGCGCGGGCTAGCCGAATATGTAATAAAATTGAAAACGACAAGAGACAAAATTTTGAGTTTAGGCCGAAAAACCAGTTTTTTAATTGAAAATTGGTGTTTTTCACCCCCACTCCGAAACTCGGGCCACGGATCGCGGACCTGATCACGGGATTAATTGAGGGCGGTCACTGAGACTAATATAAAATTTAAACGGTTGTAATAGGTCGAAAAATGGCGTTGTAAATGAATTAAATATGGTAAAATTTTGAGAAAATGCAAAATTCGGTTAAGGGTTGATTTTTAGGGGTTGCGATTTGTGTCAAACGATAGGCGTCCGCCTTTTTAGGTCTATTGAGCTGAAAACAGCTTCAAAGTCGCACCTATAACAAAGAAAATATCGATACTTTTTTCAAACACTTACTCCGGTATATCAATTTTTGGACTTATATGGAATTTTGAAAAAATGGAGGGAAATTTTTTGCGAGCTAGACGCACGTGCGGGGTATCGTTGGATAGGGCTCCGCGCGGGCTAGCCGAATATGTAATAAAATTGAAAACGACAAGAGACAAAATTTTGAGTTTAGGCCGAAAAACCAGTTTTTTAATTGAAAATTGGTGTTTTTCACCCCCACTCCGAAACTCGGGCCACGGATCGCGGACCTGATCACGGGATTAATTGAGGGCGGTCACTGAGACTAATATAAAATTTAAACGGTTGTAATAGGTCGAAAAATGGCGTTGTAAATGAATTAAATATGGTAAAATTTTGAGAAAATGCAAAATTCGGTTAAGGGTTGATTTTTAGGGGTTGCGATTTGTGTCAAACGATAGGCGTCCGCCTTTTTAGGTCTATTGAGCTGAAAACAGCTTCAAAATCGCACCTATAACAAAGAAAATATCGATACTTTTTTCAAACACTTACTCCGGTATATCAATTTTTGGACTTATATGGAATTTTGAAAAAATGGAGGGAAATTTTTTGCGAGCTAGACGCACGTGCGGGGTATCGTTGGATAGGGCTCCGCGCGGGCTAGCCGAATATGTAATAAAATTGAAAACGACAAGAGACAAAATTTTGAGTTTAGGCCGAAAAACCAGTTTTTTAATTGAAAATTGGTGTTTTTCACCCCCACTCCGAAACTCGGGCCACGGATCGCGGACCTGATCACGGGATTAATTGAGGGCGGTCACTGAGACTAATATAAAATTTAAACGGTTGTAATAGGTCGAAAAATGGCGTTGTAAATGAATTAAATATGGTAAAATTTTGAGAAAATGCAAAATTCGGTTAAGGGTTGATTTTTAGGGGTTGCGATTTGTGTCAAACGATAGGCGTCCGCCTTTTTAGGTCTATTGAGCTGAAAACAGCTTCAAAATCGCACCTATAACAAAGAAAATATCGATACTTTTTTCAAACACTTACTCCGGTATATCAATTTTTGGACTTATATGGAATTTTGAAAAAATGGAGGGAAATTTTTTGCGAGCTAGACGCACGTGCGGGGTATCGTTGGATAGGGCTCCGCGCGGGCTAGCCGAATATGTAATAAAATTGAAAACGACAAGAGACAAAATTTTGAGTTTAGGCCGAAAAACCAGTTTTTTAATTGAAAATTGGTGTTTTTCACCCCCACTCCGAAACTCGGGCCACGGATCGCGGACCTGATCACGGGATTAATTGAGGGCGGTCACTGAGACTAATATAAAATTTAAACGGTTGTAATAGGTCGAAAAATGGCGTTGTAAATGAATTAAATATGGTAAAATTTTGAGAAAATGCAAAATTCGGTTAAGGGTTGATTTTTAGGGGTTGCGATTTGTGTCAAACGATAGGCGTCCGCCTTTTTAGGTCTATTGAGCTGAAAACAGCTTCAAAGTCGCACCTATAACAAAGAAAATATCGATACTTTTTTCAAACACTTACTCCGGTATATCAATTTTTGGACTTATATGGAATTTTGAAAAAATGGAGGGAAATTTTTTGCGAGCTAGACGCACGTGCGGGGTATCGTTGGATAGGGCTCCGCGCGGGCTAGCCGAATATGTAATAAAATTGAAAACGACAAGAGACAAAATTTTGAGTTTAGGCCGAAAAACCAGTTTTTTAATTGAAAATTGGTGTTTTTCACCCCCACTCCGAAACTCGGGCCACGGATCGCGGACCTGATCACGGGATTAATTGAGGGCGGTCACTGAGACTAATATAAAATTTAAACGGTTGTAATAGGTCGAAAAATGGCGTTGTAAATGAATTAAATATGGTAAAATTTTGAGAAAATGCAAAATTCGGTTAAGGGTTGATTTTTAGGGGTTGCGATTTGTGTCAAACGATAGGCGTCCGCCTTTTTAGGTCTATTGAGCTGAAAAC
The DNA here is from genome assembly GCA_950005045.1 of Agrotis exclamationis. Taxonomy (NCBI): domain Eukaryota; kingdom Metazoa; phylum Arthropoda; class Insecta; order Lepidoptera; family Noctuidae; genus Agrotis; species Agrotis exclamationis. The sequence continues at coordinate 18,055,173 of OX465440.1, forward strand.
AGCTTCAAAATCGCACCTATAACAAAGAAAATATCGATCGGTTAGGTTAGGTTAGGTTAGGTTAGGTTAGGTTAGGTTAGGTTAGGTTAGGTTAGGTTAGGTTAGGTTAGGTTAGGTTAGGTTAGGTTTTTTTTTTTTTTTTTTTTTTTTTTTTGTTGAGGCAGGAGTGGGAAATCCCCACGGACACCTCGGCTGTCTCACCGTCTCACTGAGACCATGAGACAGTCGAGGTAGTGCGGGACTCGAACCCGCTAAAACCCACTCCTGCCCTGCCAGTGTCCCTCTGTCATAGGCAGAGACCTTGTTGTACATATATATTTCTTTACTTCAATGTCGTGGCCGGGAAGACCACGTTATTGGACGGTCAGATTACTGATATTATTAATTTTGTACTAATTTTATTACCAAATTTTCGTTTTACTACAGTTTATTTCTTAGGTATATAATTTAGTTATTTGTGTGTATTGTCCAAAAATTTCCAAAAATAAGTTTACTAATTTAGTTTTTTCTTTTTTCTATTTACTAAAATTTTGCTCAAAGTTATTTCGTTACTTATTTTTCCTATATTTTTATTTTACCTTGCCCTACTGCGACTAGGTACCTTGCGTGATCACTAATATCTATATACTTATTATATAATATAGTATCACTATAGGTTTGTTGGGTTCGACACAACTTGAAGGTTCCACTAGAGTTGACTCACGATCCAGCATAATTGCAGCCACTTTCTCATGAAAGTGGCCCCGATTAACTTTCTTCATTGAGCCAACCCCAGTGGTTCGCTCAATGCAACTGCTATCTGGTTGTGTCGAACCCGTGCGCACTGTGTAGCAGGAAGTGGGCGCATTGACCACCTTAGCAATACGCAACTGCTGCTCTGGCGAATGCGTCCCACTTCCTACGTACTGGGCATTCGCTGCTGAAAGCGTTGTGCTCAGTGGCCTCCAATTTGGCTCTGGTGCAGTTCACGCATACGGCCACTGCGCCGTTTCGCCTCTCTGGGCAGTCCACCCTGAGGTGCGGACCGCCACAATGGCTGCAAAGGTCTGCCGGCTCCGAGCACTGGCGTTTCCCGTGCCCGAAAGCCAAGCAGCGCGTGCACTGCACCAGAGGCGTCTGGTCCTCGACGCGCACTCGCTGCAGGTCTATGCGGAGCTTACCCTCCTCGAGCGCGCGCCTCCAGATCGTGGGGGACACACTGAGCACAACGCTGTTCACATGAGGATTTCTCGTCTTTTTTCGGTATCTGACCGTCATTTTGCGGTCCTCGTCCTCGAGGCCGCGAAATACCTCCCGGTTCTGGTTCTCAAGGGCCTTGAGTAACTCTTCGTCACTGTGCACCGCAAGTACGTCCCTGAGAACCAGAAGCGGGTCCCTGTTCCTCACGTCCTCGACGACGAGGTTCTCTCCGGCTGCCCTCAATCGCTCCTTCACCTTTTGCCTCTCCTCCTCGGTTGCGCACCCCATAATTACCTTCCGGTCTTTAGCCTTTCGGACGCGCTCTATCCGTACCCAGCCGGCCTTCGCATCCACCGCCGTCCTGACCCTCTCGAGGACCTGGTCCCCCGTATCCATCTCCTCAGTGGAGGAGACAACCACGGAATGCAGCGTCTTTCGCTCCAGGGCCTGAGTCCCGGTATGGCGATTAATCATGGACGCAACACTCGCGTAGGTTGTCCCCTCCACACTATCCCTGCTGGCCAGACTGTCTCGGAGTTTATCCATCTTCAACGAGTGGTCTTTCAGCTCCGAGATGTGCTCCTTGAGAGAGTTAAGGAGCTCAGCCTGACCAGCAAGAATCTCGCTGGAGACGAGTGGGGGACAATGGATGGCGGCGGTCGCGGCCATCGCCGGCTCTGGTACGGGCACGGGCGCGTCTGGGGCCCTCTCGAGTTCCGCGTCCTCGACCAACTCGAAGAGCCGTTCTAGGGCCTCTAGCACCGCATTTTTTATATTTGTCTTGAGGTTGCGAGAGTTTCCCAAGTTCTGCTTCGCCTTCTGTAGGCAAGCTCTCGCCTCCTCAAGACGACTGCGGCGCTCGGCCCCAGTCCCCTCAAGCGGTCCGATGGCCGCCACGGGAGGCGGTCGCCCCTTTGGCGTGGTAAAAACTTCGATGAAGTCCCGGGGGGTGGCATCCCCGAAGGATATCCTCCTCTTTACCTCGTCGCGCTCCTTCGGGGAAAGCAATTTCTCCCCCATGGACTCACCCGTCGACCGATGCTCGTATGGAGCGTCATGCGGGTCGGGGGTGTCCATTGGGGCGGAAACAAACGGATCCTTGTAAAGGGAGGGTCTCGTCTGTCTCTTCGCCCCCGAGAAGGAAAGTATCATGGACACTGACTTCTGAGTCCCTGTAAAGGGGGGACACAGTAAACACAAATTCGGATCAAATTAAAAATAAAAATACAGTTAATTTAATTTAGCAAGTCAGAATTACAATAGTCAATATTTTTAAAAACGTCAATTCCGTGTCCCTGTAAAGGGGAACACAGATAAATAATTTGAATAAAAGTCAGAGCACAGTACAAAATAAATAATAATAAGAGTTTCTATAAATATTTTTAAAACGTGACGTGTGGTCAACCCTTTCCGCGCTAATCGGTTTCAAACAGTCCAGAGACTCAATGGAAACTATTTTGTGAAAAAATATTTTTTGTCTAAAAAAGATTTTCCTCCTAGCTATAGGCCAGTGGGCGGGTGGGTGGAAATTTTTTGCGAGCTAGACGCACGTGCGGGGTATCGTTGGATAGGGCTCCGCGCGGGCTAGCCGAATATGTAATAATATTGAAAACGACAAGAGACAAAATTTTGAGTTTAGGCCGAAAAACCAGTTTTTTAAGTGAAAATTGGTGTTTTTCACCCCCACTCCGAAACTCGGGCCACGGATCGCGGACCTGATCACGGGATTAATTGAGGGCGGTCACTGAGACTAATATAGAATTTAAACGGTTGTAATTGGTCGAAAAATGGCGTTGTAAATGAATTAAGTATGGTGAAATTTTGAAAAAAATGCAAAATTCGGTTAAGGGTTGATTTTTTGGGGTTGCGATTTGTGTCAAACGATAGGCGTCCGCCTTTTTAGGTCTAATGAGCTGAAAACAGCTTCAAAATCGCACCTATAACAATGAAAATATCGATACTTTTTTCAACGGCTCACCGAGGTATATCAATTTTTGGACTTATACGGAATTTTGAAAAAAAGGAGGGAAATTTTTTGCGAGCTAGACGCACGTGCGGGGTATCGTTGGATAGGGCTCCGCGCGGGCTAGCCGAATATGTAATAATATTGAAAACGACAAGAGACAAAATTTTGAGTTTAGGCCGAAAAACCAGTTTTTTAAGTGAAAATTGGTGTTTTTCACCCCCACTCCGAAACTCGGGCCACGGATCGCGGACCTGATCACGGGATTAATTGAGGGCGGTCACTGAGACTAATATAGAATTTAAACGGTTGTAATTGGTCGAAAAATGGCGTTGTAAATGAATTAAGTATGGTGAAATTTTGAAAAAAATGCAAAATTCGGTTAAGGGTTGATTTTTTGGGGTTGCGATTTGTGTCAAACGATAGGCGTCCGCCTTTTTAGGTCTAATGAGCTGAAAACAGCTTCAAAATCGCACCTATAACAATGAAAATATCGATACTTTTTTCAACGGCTCACCGAGGTATATCAATTTTTGGACTTATACGGAATTTTGAAAAAATGGAGGGAAATTTTTTGCGAGCTAGACGCACGTGCGGGGTATCGTTGGATAGGGCTCCGCGCGGGCTAGCCGAATATGTAATAATATTGAAAACGACAAGAGACAAAATTTTGAGTTTAGGCCGAAAAACCAGTTTTTTAAGTGAAAATTGGTGTTTTTCACCCCCACTCCGAAACTCGGGCCACGGATCGCGGACCTGATCACGGGATTAATTGAGGGCGGTCACTGAGACTAATATAGAATTTAAACGGTTGTAATTGGTCGAAAAATGGCGTTGTAAATGAATTAAGTATGGTGAAATTTTGAAAAAAATGCAAAATTCGGTTAAGGGTTGATTTTTTGGGGTTGCGATTTGTGTCAAACGATAGGCGTCCGCCTTTTTAGGTCTAATGAGCTGAAAACAGCTTCAAAATCGCACCTATAACAATGAAAATATCGATACTTTTTTCAACGGCTCACCGAGGTATATCAATTTTTGGACTTATACGGAATTTTGAAAAAATGGAGGGAAATTTTTTGCGAGCTAGACGCACGTGCGGGGTATCGTTGGATAGGGCTCCGCGCGGGCTAGCCGAATATGTAATAATATTGAAAACGACAAGAGACAAAATTTTGAGTTTAGGCCGAAAAACCAGTTTTTTAAGTGAAAATTGGTGTTTTTCACCCCCACTCCGAAACTCGGGCCACGGATCGCGGACCTGATCACGGGATTAATTGAGGGCGGTCACTGAGACTAATATAGAATTTAAACGGTTGTAATTGGTCGAAAAATGGCGTTGTAAATGAATTAAGTATGGTGAAATTTTGAAAAAAATGCAAAATTCGGTTAAGGGTTGATTTTTTGGGGTTGCGATTTGTGTCAAACGATAGGCGTCCGCCTTTTTAGGTCTAATGAGCTGAAAACAGCTTCAAAATCGCACCTATAACAATGAAAATATCGATACTTTTTTCAACGGCTCACCGAGGTATATCAATTTTTGGACTTATACGGAATTTTGAAAAAAAGGAGGGAAATTTTTTGCGAGCTAGACGCACGTGCGGGGTATCGTTGGATAGGGCTCCGCGCGGGCTAGCCGAATATGTAATAATATTGAAAACGACAAGAGACAAAATTTTGAGTTTAGGCCGAAAAACCAGTTTTTTAAGTGAAAATTGGTGTTTTTCACCCCCACTCCGAAACTCGGGCCACGGATCGCGGACCTGATCACGGGATTAATTGAGGGCTATCACTGAGACTAATATAGAATTTAAACGGTTGTAATAGGTCGAAAAATGGCGTTGTAAATGAATTAAATATGGTAAAATTTTGAGAAAATGCAAAATTCGGTTAAGGGTTGATTTTTAGGGGTTGCGATTTGTGTCAAACGATAGGCGTCCGCCTTTTTAGGTCTATTGAGCTGAAAACAGCTTCAAAATCGCACCTATAACAAAGAAAATATCGATGGGTTAGGTTAGGTTAGGTTAGGTTAGGTTAGGTTAGGTTAGGTTAGGTTAGGTTAGGTTAGGTTAGGTTAGGTTAGGTTAGGTTAGGTTAGGTTAGGTTAGGTTTTTTTTTTTTTTTTTTTTTTTTTTTTTTTTGTTGAGGCAGGAGTGGGAAATCCCCACGGACACCTCGGCTGTCTCACCGTCTCGCGGAGACCATGAGACAGTCGAGGTAGTGCGGGACTCGAACCCGCTAAAACCCACTCCTGCCCTGCCAGTGTCCCTCTGCCGTAATTCGCAGAGACCTTAGTTTCAATTTTTTGTTTGAGGTGCTTTGAGGCGGTCGGAGAAACCACATTCAGTGCGGTCAGATAATGATAATTTACGTATCCATACATTTACTTTTCAATCCTTGAATCAGAGCAATTTTTTACGTTAATAATTTTTCTTTTTGGTTGTTTTGTCATATTGTTGTTTATGTGCCAATTTTTACTAATTATTTTCCTACTCGTACTACCGTTTATCTTCCGAATTCTTAACTTTAATATTTTTATTTTAACTTTCCAAATTACAGCTTTTTAACAATTTATCCTTTATCTTTTGTCCGTCTAGTAATCTTATGCTGATCACTCATCCCTGTATACTTAATATACAGTATAGTATCAGTTTTGGGTCCGACACAACTTGATGAATCCGCTGGAGTTGACTTATGAACGTGTTTAATTGCAGCCACTTTCTCATGAAAGTGGCTCCAGTTACCTTTCTTCATCAAGCCAACCCCAGGGGTTCGCTCAATGCGGCTGCTATCTGGTTGTGTCGGACCGGTTTTCACTGAGCAGGAAGTGGGGCCACCCAGAACCTTAGCAATATGCAATCGCTGCTCTGGCGAATGCGTCCCACTTCCTGCGAATCGGACATTCACTACTGAATGCGTTGTGCTCAGTGGCCCCCAGTTTGGCCCTGGTGCAGTTCACGCAAACAGCCACTGTGCCGTCTCGCCTCTCCGGACAGTCCACCCTGAGGTGCGAGCCGCCACAGTGGCTGCAGAGGTCTGCCGGCTCCGAGCACAGGCGTTTCCCGTGCCCGAAAGCCAGACAGCGGGTGCACTGCACCAGAGGGGTTTGGTCCTCAACGCGCACTCGTTGGAGGTCAATGCGCAGATTGCCCCCCTCGAGTGCGCGCTTCCAGATCATAGGGGATACGCTGAGCACAACGCTATTCACGTGCGGGTTTCGGCACTTCTTTTTGTATTTGACCGCCATTCTGTCTTCCCCGTCCCCGAGGCCGCAAAAGATCTCCCGGTTCTGGTTCCTAAGGGCTTTCAGCAACTCTTCGTCACTGTGCACTACAAGCACCTCCTTAAGAACCAGAAGCGGGTCTCGATTCTTTACGTCCTCGACGACGAGGTTCTCTCCGACCGCCCGCAAACGCTCCCTCACTTTGCGCCTCTCATCCTCTGTTGTGCATCCTATTATTATCTTTTTGTCTTTCGCCTTTCTTACTCGCTCCACCCGCACCCAACCAGCCTTTGCATCAACCGCTGTCCTGACTTTTTCGAGGACCTGGTCCCCCGTATCCATTTCATCCGTGGAGGAGACAACCACGGAGTGTAGCGTCGTTCGCTCCAGGGCCTGTGCCCCAGTGTGGCTCTTACTTCCAGACGCTACACTGGCGTAGGTTGTCCTCTCCACAGTCTCCCTACCAGCCAGACTGTCTCGAAGCTTCTCGAGCTTCTCAGAGTTGTCCTTCAACTCCGAGATATGCTCCTTCAGCGTATTAAGGAGCTCAGTGTGACCGGCAAGGATTTCAATGGGACTGGGCTGGGGACGACATTCGGCGGCGGACGCGGGTACCGGATCAGGTATGGGTGCGGCAGGGGCCCGGTCTCGTTCCATCTCCGCCTCCTCGACCAGCTCGAAGAGCCGTTCTAGGGCCTCTAGCACCGCATTTTTTATGTTGGTTTTGAGGTTGCGAGAGTTGCCCAGGTTGAGCTTTGCTTTCTGTAGGCAATCTCTCGCTTCCTCAACACGACTGCGGTGCTCGGCCCCAGTCCCTCCGAGCAATCCGGTGGCGGCAACAGGAGGCCGGCGCCCCTTTGGTGTGGAAACGATCTCTATATATTCCCGAGGGGTGGCGTCCCCGAAGGATATCCTCCTCTTGACCTCGTCGCGTTCCTTCGGGGAAAGCAGCTTCTCCCCCATAGATTCACCCGTCGACCGATGCTCGTACGGAGCATCATGTGGGTCGGGGGTATCCATTTGGGTGCAAGCAGACATACCCTTGTAGAGGGAGGGTCGCGCGGGTCTGGTTGCTGTGGAGAACGCCAGTAACATGGGACACTGGTCCTTTCTGAATCCCTGTAAAGTGGGGACACAGAGTATAAATAGCTAAATAATCACAAACAAAAGGTATTTTAATTAAGTAATTAACGTCAAAAAGTCTTGGTCAAAATGCGTCAATACTATGTCCCTGTAAATGGGGGAACACAGTTTAAATAAAATAATAAAATTAAGATTGTCAGATAAAATTTAAAATACTTAAAACTAATGAAGCTTCGTCAAAATCAGACCCTGTCCGCGCTTACAGCGATAGTCAACCTTCCAATGAGACGTAGAATACAAACACCAAAGAAAAATTTTTTGCCAAAAATAAGTTAACCCTCCCAGCTATAGGCCAGTGGGCGGGTGGGTGGGGAAATTTTTTGCGAGCTAGACGCACGTGCGGGGTATCGTTGGATAGGGCTCCGCGCGGGCTAGCCGAATATGTAATAAAATTGAAAACGACAAGAGACAAAATTTTGAGTTTAGGCCGAAAAACCAGTTTTTTAAGTGAAAATTGGTGTTTTTCACCCCCACTCCGAAACTCGGGCCACGGATCGCGGACCTGATCACGGGATTAATTGAGGGCTGTCACTGAGACTAATATAGAATTTAAACGGTTGTAATAGGTCGAAAAATGGCGTTGTAAATGAATTAAATATGGTAAAATTTTGAGAAAATGCAAAATTCGGTTAAGGGTTGATTTTTAGGGGTTGCGATTTGTGTCAAACGATAGGCGTCCGCCTTTTTAGGTCTATTGAGCTGAAAACAGCTTCAAAATCGCACCTATAACAAAGAAAATATCGATGGTTAGGTTAGGTTAGGTTTTTTTTTTTTTTTTTTTTTTTTTTTTTTTTTTTTTTTTTTTTTTTTTTTTGTTGAGGCAGGAGTGGGAAATCCCCACGGACACCTCGGCTGTCTCACCGTCTCCCTGAGACCATGAGACAGTCGAGGTAGTGCGGGACTCGAACCCGCTAAAACCCACTCCTGCCCAGCCAGTGTTCCTCTGCTGTAAGCTTGCAGAGACCTTTTTTGCTCTGCTTTAATTCTTTGCCTTTCTGGTGGCCGGAGAGACCACATTTATTGACGGTCAGATTTCAGATTAGTTATTTCTATGTATTTGTATCTTACTTATATTTACTCTTATATTTACCGTGTATTAAATGTTAATTTTTATATTTACTGTTTATTTAGTTTCACTTTTGTATTTTCTTATATGTTTGTTGTTTTCTTAATCTGTCTATAATTTCAAATATTAAGTTACCTATTTTTGTTCTAATTTGTTCTATTTTCTTCTCTATTTAAATTAATTGTACCCAAATAATTCGCTATGTGGTTTTCTACTTATCCTGTTGTGTTTTAATTTGCCTTGTTCTGTTGCGTGTATCACTGCGTAATCACTCATATATGTATACTTATTATACAATATAGTATTACTACGTGTTTTGGGTTCGACACAACTTGACGGTTCCACTAGAGTTGACTCACGATTCAGTATAATTGCAGCCACTTTCTCATGAAAGTGGCCCCGATTACCATTCTTCATTGAGCCAACCCCAGTGGTCCGCTCAATGCGACTGCTATCCGGTTGTGTCGAACCCGTACGCACTGTGTAGCAGGAAGTGGGAGCATTGACAACTTTAGCAATACGCAATTGCTGCTCTGGCGAACGCGTCCCACTTCCTGCGTACTGGGCATTCACTACTGAAAGCGTTGTGCCCAGTGGCCCCCAATTTGGCTCTGGTGCAGTTCAAGCATACGGCCACTGCGCCGTCTCGCCTCTCTGGGCAGTCCACCCTGAGGTGCGAACCGCCACAGTGGCTGCAGAGGTCTGCCGGCTCCGAGCACAGGCGTTTCCCGTGCCCGAAGGCCAGGCAGCGCGTGCACTGCACCAGAGGAGTCTGGTCCTCGACGCGCACTCGCTGCAGGTCTATGCGGAGCTTTCCCTCTTCGAGTGCACGCCTCCAGATCGTGGGGGACACACTGAGCACAACGCTAGTCACATGTGGGTTTTTCAGCTTTTTTCGGTATCTGACCGTCATTCTGTGGTCCTCGTCCTCGAGGCCGCGAAACACCTCCCGGTTCTGATTCTTAAGGGCCCTCAGTAACTCCTCGTCACTGTGGACCACAAGCACATCCCTAAGAATCAGAAGCGGGTCCTTGTTTTTCACGTCCTCGACGACGAGGTTCTCTCCGGCTGCCCTCAATCGCTCCTTTACCTTATGCCTCTCCTCTTCGGTTGCACACCCCATAATGACTTTGCGGTCCTTGGCCTTGCGGACACGCTCAATCCGCACCCAGCCATCCTTCGCCTCCACCGCCGCCCTAACCCTTTCAAGGACCTGGTCCCCCGTATCCATCTCCTCTGTGGAGGAGACAACCACGGAGTGCAACGTCTTTCGCTCCAGGGCTTGAGTCCCAGTTTGGCGATTTGTTGTAGACGCAACACTCGCGTAGGTTGTCCCCTCCACTCTATCCCTGCTGACCAGGCTGTCTCGGAGTTTATCCATCTTCTCGGAGTGGTCTTTCAACTCCGAGATGTGCTCCTTGAGGGTGTCAAGGAGCTCAGCCTGGCCAGCAAGAATCTCGCTGGGGACGGGCAGGGGATCATGGACAGCGGTGGGCGCGGCGGTCACCGGCTCTGGTACGGTAATGGGCGCGTCAGGACCCCGCTCGAGTTCCGCGTCCTCAACCAGCTCGAAGAGCCGTTCCAGGGCTTCCAACACCGCATTTTTTATGTTGGTCTTGAGGTTGCGAGAGTTGCCCAGGTTGAGCTTCGCCTTCTGTAGGCAATCTCTCGCCTCCTCAAGGCGACTGCGGTGCTCGCCCCCAGTCCCTCCGAGCGATCCGGTGGCGGCCACAGGAGGCCGGCGCCCCTTTGGCGTCGTGAAAACTAAGATATGCTCACGAGGGGTGGCGTTCCCAAAGGATATTCTCCTCTTGGCATGGTCACGATCCCTCGGGGAAAGACACTTCTCCCCCATGGACTCACCCGTCGACCGATGCTCATACGGAGCGTCGTAAGGGTCGGGGGTGTTCATTTGAGCGCAAGGGGACATACCCTTGTATAGAGAGGGTCGTGCAGGTCTGGTCGCTGTGGAGAAGGTCAGTAACATGGGACACTGGCTTTGCGTCCCTGTAAAGGGGGAACACAAGTAATATACAATTATAATCAAATATAAATAACTTTTCTAATTAAATAAATAAGCGTCATTAAATTACGTCAACACTATGACCCTGTAAAGGGGGGAAAACAGCTAAAATAAAAGAAATAAAAATGCGTTTTTAAATTTAATAACGTGGGTTATAAGTTCCTATTTATGTGTCCCTGTATAGAGGGGTACACTGTCAATATATGTGATAAGTAGGTCAAACTGTCAAACAAAATACAAAGTTTAATTATAAGTCAAAATTAGTGTCAAAAAAAAATACCCTTTTCCGTACAAAAAATGCATAAGCTAGTCTAAGAGAACAAAACTAATTAAAATCCAATTTTGAAGAAAAATTTTGTTCGAAATGTGAATGTTTACCCTCCCAGCTATAGGCCAGTGGGCGGGTGGGTGGGGAAAATTTTTTGCGAGCTAGACGCACGTGCGGGGTGTCGACGGATCGGGCTCCGCGCGGGCTAGTCGAATATGCAATAAAATTTCCCACGACCGGAAGCAAAATTTTGAGTTATGGCCGAAAAACCGGTTATTTTACGTGAAAATTGGTGTTTTTTACCCCCACTCCGGAAATCGGGCCGCGGAACGCGGACCAAATCACGGGATTAGTAGGGGACGGTTACTGAGACTAATATAAATTTAAAACTGTTCAAATTGATCTGAAAATGGCGAAGTTATTAAATTAAATATGTTGAAATTTTGAAGAAAAATACAAAAAATGCAAAATACGGATAAGGGTTGGTTTTGAGGGGTTGCGATTTGTGTCAAAAGATAGGCGTCCGCCTTTTTAGGTCTAATGAGCTGAAAACAGCTTCAAAATCGCACCTGTAACAAAGAAAATATCGATGGGTTAGGTTAGGTTAGGTTAGGTTAGGTTAGGTTAGGTTAGGTTAGGTTGGGGGACCAAAAACGGCAGCCACGGGGGCCAAGATGTTTGAGCTGTCTGGTACCTCCTGCGATGAGAGGGCGGATGCTTTTGCCGCTAAACTGCGAGACGTCCTTAAGCCGGACGAAGCCCGCGTGTCTCGACCCATTAAGACGGCTGAACTGCGCGTGGATGGGTTGGATGACTCCGTTACCGCAGAAGAGGTAGTGTCAGCCGTTGCCCGATGTGGTGGGTGTCCGCCTGAGACCGTGCAGGCGGGTGAAATCCGCGTGAGCGCTGGCGGGCGTGGCACTATTTGGCTGCGGTGTCCAGCGGCGGCAGCAAAGCAAGTCACCGACGGAAGGCGATTGCTGGTGGGTTGGGTATCGGCGAGTGTGAAGCTATTGCCACCCAGGGACATGCAGTGCTACCGGTGTCTGGAAAAGGGACATGTTCGGGCACGGTGCGTTGGATGTGACCGCAGTGATCTTTGTTATCGCTGCGGTATGTCTGGACATAAGGCGGCCCAGTGTTCCGCGAAACCTAACTGCAGCCTCTGTACAGCTGCAGGAAAGTCTGCTGAACACAGAATGGGAGGCAAAGCATGCCATGCTCCTAAGACGCGGAGCCAAAGAGCTGTACATAAGGCTGCCGCGGGACCCCCGCCAAAGCCTAGCAATCCTCCGGCTGACTCGCGGCCCTCGGAACAGGACGGATCTGAAATGGAGTGCAGATAATGGCACACTTGCGCTTCCTTCAGGCCAATATCAACCACTGTACCAGAGCTCAGGATCTTTTGATGCAGAGCATGGTGCAGTGGTCAATACATGTGGCGGTAGTTAGTGAGCCATACTTCGTCCCCTCCCAAGATAACTGGGTTGGAGACCTTGACGGTTTAGTGACCATCACCGGCGGGAACCTTGTCGACGTGTCCCGAGGTCACGGTTGGGTTGCCGCCATCGTGAATGGAATAGTCACAGTTGGGGCGTACTTCTCCCCCAACAGGGGTCTTGCTGACTTCGAGAGCTTCCTGGTGCAATTGGCAGCAGTTGTGGGCCAGTATCACCCCCGTCCGATACTTCTTCTTGGGGATCTCAATGCCAAGTCTGCGGCCTGGGGATCCCCGATCACGGATCCTAGGGGTGAGGTACTCGAAGACTGGGCTGTTACGACAGGTCTGGTCGTCTTGAACCGGGGCACAGCCTACACGTGCGTGCGGCAGCGGGGCGGATCTATAGTCGATGTCTCTTTTGCTAGCCCAGCCGTCGCGCGCCGAGTTGGTGGTTGGCGTGTTGCTGCGGAGGTGGAGACACTATCGGACCACCGATACATACGTTTCGATGTTTCCACCCAGACCGCGGGAGGCCACATCCAACCGGCCCCGCAGAGTGACAGCCCACGGTGGGCGCTTAAGCAAATGGACCGGGAAGCTTTCGAGGAGGCCACCATCGTCCAGTCCTGGATTCGGGAGTCAGCGACAGAGGGACCTGTCGACATCGATGAGGAGGCGCAGTGGTTCAGTGAGGCAATGATGCAAATCTGCGACGCATCGATGCCCCGCGTCCACGCACAATCCGTAAGGCGCCGCGTGTACTGGTGGTCGGCGGAAATCGCGCAGTTGCGCGTTGCATGCGTACATGCTAGGCGGCAGTACACGCGGTTTCGGAGGAGACGTCAACGGGATCCCGAGAGGGAGGCTGCGCTGTATGAGGTGTACCGCGCGGCGAAGCAGACTCTGTGGCTGGCAATCGGTGAGGCTAAGACACGCTCTCGGGAAGAACTGTTGGCTGCCTTGGATGGAGATCCGTGGGGGCGCCCTTACCGTAAGGTCAGGGGGAAACTCCGGCCCTGGGCCCCTCCACTTACGGAAAGCCTAGAGCCACGTTTACTGGAGGAGGTGGTTTCGGTTCTCTTCCCAACAAGATCAGAGCACGTGCCACCGCCGATGGCTTTGCCAACAGCTGCAGAGTCTCAAGATGAGGAGGACCCAAGTGTCCCGGAGGTGACAGAGCCAGAGATGAGGGCGGCCGTGATTCGGCTTCGGGCTAAAAACACCGCTCCGGGGCCTGATGGCATTCCCGGCCGTGCTCTGGTTCTCGCCCTAAGAGAACTAGAACCCCCATTGAGAGGACTCTTCTCAGCGTGCCTTGAGCGGGGCCAATTTCCCACTCAGTGGAAAACCGGCCGACTGGTCCTGCTTAGGAAGACGGGGCGCCCTGCGGACTCGCCGTCTGCATATCGGCCCATAGTGCTGCTGGGCGAGACGGGCAAGCTGTTCGAACGGATAATCGCGAACCGCCTCGTCAGCCACTTGTGCGGAGAGGGGCCGAATCTTGACGACGCCCAGTTTGGATTTCGCCATGGGCGCTCCACAATTGACGCCATCATGAGAGTTAGAGTCCTAGCGGAGGAAGCAGTGTCCCGGGGCGAGGTGGTGCTGGCAGTGTCCTTGGACATTTCCAACGCGTTCAACACCTTGCCCTGGAGCTGCATTAGGGAGGCGTTACGATACCATAACGTGCCTCCCTACCTCCGCCACATTATTGGGGCCTATTTGGCTGGAAGGTGTGTCACTTACACGGGAAGCAATGGTAGGGGTCGTCGCGAGATGTCGTGCGGTGTTCCACAGGGCTCGGTTTTAGGCCCACCCCTGTGGAACATCGGGTACGACTGGGCGCTGAGAGGTGAGCTTCAGCCGGGGGTGAACCTGGTGTGTTACGCAGACGACACGCTGGTCACGGCCCGGGGCAGTTCGCACAGGGAGGCAGCGTTGCTGGCTACGGCTGCGGTCTCACAGGTTGTGAGCCGCATACGGCGCTTGGGACTGGAGGTGGCCCTCAACAAGTCGGAGGCCATAGTTTTCCATGGTCCTCGACGGGCGCCACCGCCGGGACTACACATAGTGGTCGGAGGGGTTCAGATTGCTGTCGAGTCTACCATGAAATATCTAGGATTGGTGCTCGACAGCCGTTGGGATTTTGGCCCCCACTTTCGGCGGCTGGTGCCCAAGTTGATGGGCGCAGCGGGTGCGCTCTCAACGCTGCTTCCCAACCTGGGGGGCCCGAGCACCGCCTGTAGGCGGTTATACGTGGGGATCGTGCGATCTATGGCCCTATATGGGGCCCCTGTGTGGGCGGCTGACCTGACGGCCCGACATATTGCAGTGCTGCGAAAACCGCAGAGGGCGATGGCCGTCAGAGTCATCCGAGGATATCGCACGATCTCCTACGAGGCGGCTTGCGTGCTGGCTGGATCCCCGCCCTGGGACCTAGAGGCGAAAGTCCTCGCGACCTTCTACAAGTGGCGTGAGGAGGCAAAGGCGCGAGGTGAAAGACTGGTGCAGCAGCAAATAAAGCTGCGCCGGTCGGCGCTTCGTGAGGACCTGGTGGCGGCATGGCGGGAGAGGCTTTTACGCCCTTCCGCTGGTCTCAATACGATCGAGGCGATCCAGCCAGTACTCGAAGATTGGCTCGGAAGGAGGCACGGCTCCCTGACGTTTCGAGCGACGCAGGTGCTCTCGGGGCATGGCTGCTTCGGGAAATACCTGTGTCGAATAAGCAGGGAGCCGGACGCTCGGTGTCATCACTGCGTCCAATGTCTGGAGGACACGGCGCGCCATACGCTGGTCGAGTGTGTCGCGTGGGACGAGCCGCGCCGTGCTCTCACCGCAAAAGTGGGGAGCGACCTGTCACTGCCGGCCATTGTTAAGTCAATGGTCGGAGAGGCAGAGTCCTGGGACGCAGTGATTTCCTTCTGCGAGGATGTCATCTCGCAGAAGGAAGCGGCGGAAAGGGAGAGGGAGATCGCCAGTGCTCTCCCATCCCGCAGCAGACGCACCGGGCGTCGAAGGAGAGCGGACAACGCTCTCTTTCGGCCTCCATAAGTGGGTCCAGGGGTGGCAGATTTGGGGACGTCTGCCATCCCCCACTCAACTGGACCCGAGAAGAAGGCAGCGCGCAGTGTTCCGCGCGCGCCTATCTAAGAGGTAACGGGGGAGAACACCTCACCCCAACTGGAAGGGGCCTGCAAGAGGCGGGCCGGCACTAGTCCGGGGCAGCGGAAGTCACATGCGCACCCGCAGCTCCGGACGCAAGTGTGCGAGGGAACACCGGGGTGGTTTTAGTCAGTCAAGTCTGACATGCCCCTCCGCCTTTCCCCAGGCGGAGGAAGTCCTATGAGGATTTCCACCTCGAAAAAAAAAAAAAAAAAAAAAAAAAAAAAAAAAAAAAAAAAAGGTTGGGGGACCACCCCACAGTGTTTGCGTCCACGTCGCGTCCCCTGGAAACGACCCAGTTCTGACCACCGTAACGGAGTGGCAGACTGGGTTGGCCAAAGTTCACTGTGACTTCGAAGCTCATCCTATTATCTTGCCTTGTAGAGCCGAGACCTGTTGTTTATAATGTCGAAAGAACCTGCGCGGGACGCCTGCGGGCGTTTCTTAAAACAAAAAGGCCCTTCTCAGGGCCAACCCAAAGGCCCTTCTCAGGGCCAACCCAAAGGCCCTTCTCAGGGCCAACCCAAAGGCCCTTCTCAGGGCCAACTCCACGGCCCTTCTCAGGGCCAACCCAAAGGCCCTTCTCAGGGCCACTCCGACGCTGTGGCGTCAGAGGCTAGCCGCGCGCCGTCTGCGGCTAGCTTCTTCGGAGAGGCGGACGAGTCGTCTGACGACTCTCTTGTCCGAGTGTCGGACACGGACGACTCTCGTCGTTCGCGAAAGCGGGTCTATCCGAGCGGTGGGTCCGGGGGCTCCTCGGCCTCGGGTAGGGCGAAGCCGAAAGCTAAAAAGCCGACGGCCGTAGCGGACACCCATGCCGTTGGGCTCGCGGATGCCCAACGCCGGCTGGATCTGGCTCGGCGGGAGCAGCTCCAACAAGAGCTGGAGGAGCGGGTTGCGGCGACCGAGAAACGGGCGCACGCCGCCCGGGTCAAGTCCGGGTACGGCGAGTCCCGCGTTGTATACGCGGACCATACTCTCGCAGAGCTGGAGAGAATGGCTGAGGAGGACGAGGAGGAGATCGTGGAGGTCGCCACTAAGTCCTCCCACCTGAAGGGGACCTTCCAGAAGGCCCTCAAGTGCCGGGCCGCGAGCCTGCGCGGTGTCGTCGTTGAGCTGGTCCAGCGTAAGGCCACCGACGAGACTCGGCAACTGCAGGCGAAGGTCGATCGCCTGCAGTCGGAGGTCAGCCAGCTTCACAAGAAGCTGGCCGAAGCCACGGCCCGGCCACAACAAGCCGGGACGAGCTCCACGAGAGAGGGCCCCACCTCCAACCTTGAGGACATCATCCGCAAGGTTGTGATGGAGGAGAGGGCCTTCACAAGGTCCTGCTTAGCAGGGATTGAGGACCGGCTCCTGCCGGAGAAACGCCTCCGGCCGCCGCTAGCGGCAGATAAACGGCAGTGCGAGCCGGTGCCGTCCTCATCTCAGGTGGAAGATGCCCTTCTCCCTTCGACCACACCGACCAACGAGTGGACGGTAGTGGGCCGCAAGGGGAAGGGCAAGGGTAAAAAGTCGGCGACTGTCGTCCCTGCCGTCCCGGCCACTACCGCTCCCACCGCTCCCAGCCAGTCACAAATGACCGGCAAGGGGAAGGGGAAGGGACAAGCGAGGGGAAAGGGGAAGCTAGTCCCCCCAAAAACCGCGGCCGTCGTAGTGACGCTCACCGCGGAGGCCGCGGGGCGAGGGGAGACGTACGCGTCCCTTCTGGTGCGGGCGCGTCCAAATGCCGATCCCGCCCAACTGGGGATCGGCAGTGTCTCCTGCCGGCGGACCCAAGCCGGGGCTCGAATTTTCGAGTTCCCGGGGGCAGAGGGGAGTGCCCATGCGGACCTCTTTGCAGCCAAGCTGCAAGAGGTCATCGCAGATTCGGCCAAGGTGGTTCGGCCGGTGAAGTTGGCGGCCATAGAGGTGACGGACCTCGACGACTCCGTCACCAAGGAGGAGGTGGTGGCGGCGGTCGCAGCGATAGGGGGCTGTGGCGTCGCGGCGGTCCAAGGCCGGGACATAAGACCCGGCCGCGGGGGCATGGGCACCATTCGCCTCGAGTGCCCAATCGCCGCTGCCAAAGCCGTCCTTGCGAAGGGACGGCTTTTAGTAGGGTTCAGCTCGGGTGCAGTACGGGCACTCGAGGAACAGGCATTGCGGTGTTTCCGGTGCTTCGGCATCGGACACACTCGGCCCCTGTGTCCGTCCACAGCAGACAGGACGGACACGTGCTACCGCTGCGGCAAGGAGGGCCACAAAGCCGCCTCCTGCAAGGTCGCCACGCCGCACTGCGCGGTCTGTGCCGCCAGTGGCCGCCCGGCGGCCCACGTCATGAAGGGGAGGAACTGCAATCCTCCCCCTAAGCGGGGCAAAGCGCAGGCACCGACCGGGCCTGCTACTGCTGCTGGCGCCGTCGTTCCTGCGGCGGCTGTGGAGGGGGGTGCGATGTCCGACTGATGGATAGGGTCGAACATCGCATCCTTCAGGCGAACGCCAACCACTGCAGGGCAGCCCAGGATCTGCTGATGCAGACCATGGCTGAGTGGTTGGTGGACTTGGCGGTGGTCGCCGAGCCTTACTCGGTCCCTGGTCGTTGGCTGGGCGACCGAGACGGCCTCGTGGCGCTGGTGACGCGGTCTTCCACAGACTCCCCTCCCCTCTCGCTCTTAGAGAGGGGACCGGGATACGTGGCCGCCGCGTGGGGAGACATAGCGGTGGTGGGGGTCTATTTCTCCCCAAACCGCCCTCTCTCGGACTTTGAGGATTTCCTCGAGGTCCTCACCGCAGTCGTAGGGAGGGCGGCGCCACGCCAGGCCATGGTGTTGGGCGACCTGAACGCCAAGTCGGTGGCCTGGGGCAACCCAGCCACCAGCTGCAACGTCCGGGGACGCGCCGTCGAGTTTTGGGCGGCCTCATGCGGTGTGTCCCTCCTCAACAGGGGGGCAGTCCACACGTGTGTGCGGCAACAGGGTGGGTCGGTGGTGGATGTCTCGTTTGCCACCCCCGCGCTGGCCGCCCGCGTCGTAAACTGGCGGGTAGAGATGGTGGAGACGTTGTCGGACCACCGATATGTGCGGTTCGACATGTCTACCCGGGGGGGAGCGGTGGCCCGCGCGAGGCAATCCCCCTTCCCGCGTTGGGCTCTCACCCGCCTGGACCGGGAGGCAGCCAAGGAGGCGGCCTTCCTCCAGGACTGGCTGTCGCCCCCTGGCGAGGTCCGGGACGTGAACGCCGCAGCGGTTCGGCTGAGGGAGTCCCTGACCGAGGTGTGCAACTCCAGCATGCCCCGGTCTCGCCGTCCGCCTCCCCGTCGTGCCGTCTATTGGTGGACGGAGGAGCTGGCGGGGCTCCGGGCCGCCTGCGTGGCAGCCAGACGGGCATTTGCGCGGAGCCGACGGCGCGCCACCCGAAACCAGGAAGAAGAAGACCGCCTATACGCCTCTTACCGGGAGGCGACGACGGTCTTCAAGTCCGCAATGGGGGCCGCCAAGGACTCGGCGAGGGCCGAGATGCTGGAGGGTCTCGACAGGGATCCTTTTGGAAGGCCATACAGGGCGGCGCGGAACCAACTACGCCCCTGTGGCCCCCCACTGTCGGAGACCCTCGAGCCAGCGTTGCTGGATGGGGTGGTCCGGTCCCTGTTTCCGCGCAGGACCGACTTCACCCCACCAACCATGGATCCCCCGCAAGGGGCGGCGGCCCCGCCGGAGGAGGAGATCCCCCCGGTGACGGCGGCGGAGATCGGGGCGGGGGTTCTCAACCTCCGCCAGAAGAAGACGGCCCCCGGACCAGACGGCGTCCCCGCACGGGTGGTGGCTATCGCCGCCTCTCAAATGCAGGACAGGTTTCGGGACCTCTTTAGCGCGTGTTTTACGGCTGGGAGGTTCCCAAAACTGTGGAAGGAGGGGCAGCTGTGCCTCCTCCGTAAAGAGGGACGCCCGGTGGACTCCCCCTCGGCATACCGACCCATCGTCCTGCTCGATGAGGTCGGTAAAATGTTCGAGGGGATTGTCGCTTCCCGGCTTGATAGCCACTTGCGGGGGGTAGGGCCGGACCTGTCGGACGCCCAGTTCGGTTTCCGCCGAGGGCGTTCGACGATCGACGCGCTGGCCCTACTCAAGGGCCAGGTGAAGGAGGCAGTGGAGGCGGGGGACGGAGTGCTGGCGGTGTCATTCGACATCTCCAACGCCTTCAACTCCGTCCCCCACTCCACGATATTGGAGGCGCTCCGGTACCACGGAGTGCCCCAATACCTGCGGGACCTCCTGGCAAGCTACTTGGAGGACCGAGAGGTCCTCCTCGTGGATAAGACGGCCACGGTGAGGCGGTACGGCGCAGAGTGCGGTGTTCCGCAGGGGTCGGTGCTGGGCCCTCCCCTGTGGAACATCGGGTTCAACTGGCTCCTGCGGGGAGCCCTCCTCCAGGGCACGAGTGTCATCTGCTACGCGGATGACACTCTTCTCACTGCCCGGGGGAGGAACTTTGGGGAGGCGGCCTGTCTGGCCTCGGCTGGCGGATCCTTGGTTGCAGAGAGGATCCGCCGCCTGGGATTGAAGGTGGCGCTGCACAAAACCGAGGCCGTGTTCTTTCGCGGGCCTCGGCAGCGCCGCCCTCCTCCCGATGCCCACATTGTCGTGGAGGGCGTCCGGATAGGGGTCCAGCCCCAGATGAAGTATCTGGGTCTGGTGCTGGACGAGAGGTGGCGCTTCGGCCCGCATTTCAGCGGGCTGTCGACGCGCCTCTTGAAAGCCGCGGACGCCCTCTCATGGCTCCTCCCGAACCTTGGGGGGCCAAAGGCGAAATGCCGGCGCCTGTATGCCGGCATCCTCCGCAGCATGGCCCTATACGGGGCTCCCATCTGGGCGGACTCCCTCCACAGGAGGGAGAATGCGACCGCCATCCGCAGGCCCCAAAGGGCCATTGCACAGCGGGTGGCAAGGGCCTACCGCTCGGTGGGCTTCTCGGCGGCGTGCGCTCTGGCCGGCACCCCTCCTTGGGAGTTGGAGGCTTGGGTGCTCGCCAGAGTGTATGAGTGGACGGCGCGCCGGAAGGCGCTCGGGGAGCGCCCCGTCGCCGAAGAGCGGGAGGCCGTGCGGCGGGAGGCGAAGGACGCCATCGTCCTCCACTGGACGGAGGACCTCGCCGCCGCCGCCTTTGGCCGCCGGACGTTGGACGCGCTCGGTCCGGTTCTGCAGAGCTGGCTCGAGCGGTCCTACGGTTTCCTCTCGTTCCGTCTGGTGCAGGTGTTGTCCGGCCATGGCTGTTTCGGATCGCACCTGCACCGGATCGGGAGGGAGGAGACCCCGGTGTGCCACGACTGCGGCGCAGCGGAGGACACGGCGCAGCACACCCTCGAGGTGTGCCCGGCATGGTCCGAACTGCGCCGCGGTCTGACCGCGGAGGTTGGGCAGGACCTCTCGCTTCCCGCTGTGGTCGAAGCCATGCTAGAGAGCGAGGAGGCCTGGTCAGCGGTTGCCTCCTTTTGCGAGGACGTAATCTCGCAAAAGGAGGAGGCGGAGCGCGTGCGGGAGGACGATCCTCTCGCGGCGCCGCTCCGCAGACGAAGAAGAGGTCGGAGAAGGCGCCGTCCTCTCCCTCCTCATGGTGGCGACGGGCGGGCGACAGGCGCGGGGGCGCCTTCGCCTGCATTGCACCCGTCACCACCTTCGTCAGACATTCCCGGGCCCGCGTGAGGGCCCGGCCTGAAGGGCACTCGTCGGCGGAGGACTGGAAGTGATGGCTGTGCCAGTGATTTCCCAGTCCCCGCCACTCAGACGAAGCGGGAATGCCGCTGGGTTATTTTAGTGGGTATACCGGGTCAGACCGGGGAGTCCCACATAACCCTCCCATCCCCCCGATGGGAGGGTATGCGTAATGCATTTTTTCCCAGCGCAAACAAAAAAAAAAAAAAAAAAAAAAAAGGTTAGGTTAGGTTAGGTTAGGTTAGGTTAGGTTAGGTTAGGTTAGGTTGGGGTGCTAGGTCAGAAAACCTCCTCGTGTGCCTGTCGGTTGCTTGTTCCTTTTGATACGTCGGGAGGAAACGGCAGCTGCCAGGCCGGTGCGCCCCGGGCGCGGCAGTGACGTTCCCCGAGGAACAAGAAGAAGATTTCTTCATCTTGTTCATCGGTGAAAATCACTGTCGTGGCTAATAGTCTGACACTGGAGGGGTCCTATTTGGACCGGTGGGAGCGCTGTTCCGCGTGCCCCTCTGTCTTGCAGAGGGCACAGTGGAGGAGCAAGGACGGGCCCGGTGTGCACTTGCATTGCCTCCGGGCAGGCGGGGAGGGACTGTGTCCTTCCTTGTCCCCGTCATCAATCTCGTAATCCTGATCCTGGTCGGGACCGAGGGCCTTGGCTTAACCGCCCGGGCCACGAGGTAGAAAACCTCTATAAAAAGTCACCCCGAATCTCAAGTGGCGGAGCACCGCGAGGAGATGTATGGCTGACGGGTGTTCTTTTGAACAATCAGTCGTGAGTGCTACCCTCGCCAGGGTACCGGCCGACCCCCTGGCGAGTAACAAATATTATAGGCTTATCTGGGTACAGGGGTCTCTGCCCAGATGGACTTTTTATTTCCCCCATACTCGTGGGATCTATTATGGAACCAAAAAATTACAAACAAAAAGATGAGGAGAGGAAGGAGGGAAAGGAGGAGAAAGAGGAGAAGGAGAAGGAGGAGACGGGAGCAAGGAGTGCTCCGGGGTGCTCTCGAGAGCCAGTCGTGGTTCTTCAGAGGTTGCCCTCTAATGTGGAAGAGATGTCCACTTCGGACACCGCTTCCACATTGGTGGAGGTGGAGCCCGCCGCTTCAGCCAAATTTTGGCGCAAGCGACGGGCCTCACCAGGTACACGTGGGGGATCTGGCTACCAGACCTCGAGTGATGAAACGGCGGACGAGGGGGCGACTGTCAGAAAAACACTCGCCTCCTCGTCATCCAAACGAGGGAGAGGACGCCCAGCGTCGATGGGCCAATACGTTGGTCTGTCCAAGGCTCGGCGCGAACTGGCGGAGGCGAAAAAGGCTGCCGCCAAACTAGAGAGGGCAGAGGCGGACGAAAGGGAGGTGGCCGAGTTGGCCCGCAGATTGTCCGGACGGGTCACCCGACTGTCCGAGACTTCCTCCGCCTCTGCAGTCTCGGCGGTCTCGGAGGTGGAAAAAGAGACGGAGGACCTGTTGGCCGGAGAACTGGCCAACAGAATGCAAGATGCCGTGGCGGCGATCAAAAGGGTCGCCAAGTCCTCGAAAGGCCTTAAGGGGACCTTCCAAAAGGCCCTTAAAGATGCGGCGGCCTCCATCTCGGAGACCGCAGAGGTGCTGCTGACCCGCACCGCCTCCGAGGAGACCGCGCGGTTGCAGGCGCAGAACGCCCGTTTGTCGGCCCAACTGGCTGGTCTCCGAAGAGAGCATGAGGCGTTCCGAGCGGAGCTCGACGCGCTGCGGACCGGACGCGCAAGAGAGGAGACGAGGCAGCCTGAAGAGTCGGAAGTGGTGAGGCTCCTCAGAAGCGAGCTCGAAGGTTACCGAACTCGCTTCGACGTCTTAGAAAGACAAATGCTGCGCCCTCCCCTGTCCACAGACGGGCCGTCAAAGCGAGCTGCTGCTGCGGCCACAACCTTCGCAGCTAAAGCTGCGACGCCGAAGGCGACGCAGGCGACGACCACGACGACTCGTAAACTTGAGGTGGCAGAGCCCGCTGCAATGGAGCCTAGAGCAGCCGGACGCAAGGGCAAAGGGGCTGGCAAGAAGGCGAAGGCTGCAGCCGTAACTGCCCCCAGTGCCGAGATAGCGTCCTCAGCTCCCACAGCAGAGGCACCGGCAGCTTCCCAGCAGAGCGAATGGGAGACTGTCGGTGACAAGAAGAAAGCCAAGAAGGCGGCCAGGAAGAAGGCCAAGAAGGCAGCAAAGAAGGCGGCCAAGCAAAAGGAAGCCGAGAGAGTGGCCAAGGTCCGCGCCCCCCGCTCCACGGCTGTAGTGCTCACATTACAGCCTGGAGCGGAGGAAAAGGGCATGACCTATGCCGCGGTCTTAACAAAGGCCAAGGCTTCTATTAGTCTCGGCGACCTCGGCATAGCGGGTCTCCGCTGCAAGCGTACTGCTACCGGAGCTTGCCTTTTAGAGGTGTCCGGCGCAACGAGCGGCCCGAAGGCAGACGCCTTGGCCGAACAAATAAGGGCGCAGTTTGAGGAAGGCGAGCTTCGGGTGTCCAGGCCTACGAAGTGCGCTGACCTGCGTATCGCAGGCCTGGACGACTCGGTATCAGTGGACGAGGTCGTGGCTGCTGTGGCGAGGGCGGGAGAGTGCCAGCCCAGCCAGATTAAGCCGGGCAAAATCCGCCCGGGCTTTCGGGGCATGAGCTCTGTTGTGGTGAGCTGTCCTGTGGCGGCGGCGCAAAGGCTGGCGGACGGGCGCCGGCTGCTCGTAGGCTGGGTGTCGGCACAGGTCAAATTGTTGCCGGCACGAGGAATGACCTGCTTTCGGTGCCTAACGGACGGTCACGTCGGGACGCAGTGCGTCTCCGACACAGATTATCGTGACCGGTGCTTCGGATGCGGTCAGCCCGGACATATGGTCGCCTCCTGCACGGCCCCGCCGCACTGCATAGCGTGTGCGGCACTGGGCAAGCCAGCAGGGCACCGGGTGGGCCGGAAGCCCTGTGCAGCACCCAATGGAAAGAGGAAGGGGAGGGCTCAGCAGGCAGCAGCCCCGGCGCAATCGCAAAGTGAGGAATCGCAGACAATGGACACCCAGTAATGGCCCCATCTTTGCGATTCCTCCAAGCGAACATCAACCACTGCGCCCGGGCTCAGGATCTGTTACTCCAGAGCATGGCGCAGTGGTCGATAAGTATTGCGGTGGTCGCCGAGCCGTACTTTGTCCCTCCCGGTCGAGATGACTGGGCGAGTGACACGAACGGCTCGGTGACGCTGATTTGCAGGGCTGGCAACGGGGCTCCACTTATGGAGGTTGTTATGGCAGGGCAGGGCCATATAGCGGCACTGTTCGGGGAGATGGTGGTTGTGGGAGTTTATTTCTCCCCGAACAGACCTCTCGCCGACTTTGAGGCATTCTTGGTGGAGCTGGGCGTCGTCGTTGGTCGTAGCCGTCCTCACCCCGTGCTCGTTCTCGGGGACTTCAATGCCAAATCCACGGCCTGGGGTTCCCCGACAACAGACGCGCGGGGAGAGGTGCTGGAGGAGTGGGCGATCGAAGCCGGCCTCCAGCTCCTAAATAGGGGTTCCGTCGACACGTGCGTGCGCCAGCGGGGCGGTTCCATAGTTGACTTGACGTTCGCTAGCCCCGCACTAGCGCGCCGTGTCCATGACTGGCGGGTCGTGGAGGAGGCGGAGACTCTGTCGGATCACCGTTACATCCGATTCGACGTCTCTGCCCAGACTTCTGCCGCCCCGGTTCAAGCGGGCCCTGGCGGCGTCGGTCCGCGTTGGGCACTTCGGCAACTGGACCGGGACCTACTCATCGAAGCCTCGATAGTCCAGGCCTGGGTATCAGCACCGGACAGGCCGGACGACGTCAACATAGAGGCGGAGTGGTTCCGGCAGGCTATGTCGCATGTGTGTGATGCGGCTATGCCTAGGGTTCTGTCCCGCCCTGCTAGGCGCCAAGTGTACTGGTGGTCGCAAGACATCGAGCGGCTGCGCGCTGCGTGTGTTGTCGCTCGGCGCCGGTACGCTAGGCTCCGCAGGAGGCGAAGCCGCGTCGGGGATGCGGCAGACGAGGCGGAAGAGGCGGAACTGTATGAGGGGTACAGGGCGGCGAGGAAGGCGCTCCAATATGCCATCAAGCGGGCTAAAGTCTTGGCTCGCGAGGAGCAGCTGGAGACTCTGGACCGAGATCCATGGGGGCGCCCATACTTAATGGTACGGGGCAAACTTCGCCCGTGGGCCCCCCCGCTGACCCAGAGCCTCCGGCCTGAACTACTGGACAACGTAGTTGGCGCTCTGTTCCCCTCTAGGGCAGAGCATACGCCGCCACCCATGGTTCCGGCCTCCGAGGTGCCCAACGTGGAAAACGAGGACGACGACGACGACGACGTGCCTGAAGTGACCCGGGCAGAGTTGAGAGCGGCGGTGTTGAGGCTTCAAGCCAAGAATACCGCCCCAGGGCCCGACGGCATACCTGGCCGTGCATGGGTCTTGGCCTCCAAGGCTCTCGGGCCTCGACTGCGGGGCTTGTTTAGCGCATGTTTGCGGCAGGGCCAGTTTCCACGCCTATGGAAGACGGGGAAGCTGGTTCTGCTCCGAAAGCCAGGGCGCCCTGCGGACTCCCCGTCCGCTTACCGCCCCATTGTGCTGTTGGACGAGGTGGGCAAGCTCTTCGAGAGAGTTATCGCGAACCGCCTCGTCCGGCACCTCTCTGGCGTGGGGCCGGATCTGGCGGATAACCAGTTTGGTTTCCGTCAAGGGCGCTCTACAGTGGACGCAATCATGCGCGTGAAGGCCTTGGCGGAGGAAGCAGTTGCACGGGGTGAGGTCGTCTTGGCGGTGTCGCTCGACATCGCCAACGCCTTCAACACCTTGCCCTGGAGTTGCATTAGGGAGGCGCTCCGCTACCACGGGGTGCCGACCTACCTCCGCCGCACTGTCGGGGCCTACCTGGCTGACAGGTCGGTGATCTACCCGGGTCAGGATGGATGGGGTCGGCGAGAAACGTCGTGCGGTGTTCCACAGGGTTCGGTCTTGGGGCCGCCCCTGTGGAACATCGGATACGACTGGGTGCTGCGCGGTGCGCTCCTCCATGGCGTCGGCGTAGTCTGTTAC
The DNA here is from genome assembly GCA_950005045.1 of Agrotis exclamationis. Classification (NCBI taxonomy): domain Eukaryota; kingdom Metazoa; phylum Arthropoda; class Insecta; order Lepidoptera; family Noctuidae; genus Agrotis; species Agrotis exclamationis. Next base: position 18,081,402 of record OX465440.1, read on the forward strand.
GCCGACGACACGTTGGTGACGGCGCGAGGGAGGACGTACCGCGAGGCGTCGCTACTGGCGACTGCGGGGGTTGCGCAAGTCGTGACAAGGATCCGGCGGTTGGGCCTCGAGGTGGCGCTCAACAAATCTGAGGCTTTGTGTTTCCACGGGGCCCGGCGCGCGCCACCTGCGGGATCCAACATTGTGGTGGGAGGCGTCCGCATCGGCGTCGAGTCGACGATGAAGTATCTAGGACTCGTCCTCGATAGCCGATGGGACTTCGGGCCGCACTTCCGGCAACTGGCCCCTAAGCTGATGGGTGCGGCGGCGGCTCTGACGCGGCTGCTGCCCAACTTGGGGGGGCCTGAGTCATCTTGTCGGAGGCTCTACCTGGGGATCGTGCGGTCCATGGCTCTTTATGGAGCACCCGTGTGGGCAGATACCCTGTCGGCCCGCAACGTCGCAATGCTGCGAAGGCCGCAGCGAGCGATGGCCGTCAGGGTGATCAGGGGGTACCGCACAATCTCCCACGAAGCGGCCTGCCTGTTGGCCGGATCACCGCCCTGGGACCTGGAGGCAAAAGTCCTCGCGTCAATGTATCGGTGGCGCGGGGAGGTCCTGGAGCGGGGTGGAAGGCCGCTGCCTAGCGTAGTAGAGAGGCATCGGTCTGAGCTCCGCCGATCTCTAGCGGTGGAGTGGGAGGCACGACTTGCGCAACCCAGTGCGGGGCACGCCGCTATTGCGGCGGTAAGGCCCGTCATGGAGGCGTGGATCGGCAGGAGGCACGGCGCTCTCACCTTCCGACTGACGCAGATACTTTCCGGACATGGTTGCTTCGGAAAGTATCTGCATCGCATAGGTCGGGAGCAGGCGCCCGTGTGCCACCACTGCGACGGTTGCCCGGAAGACACGGCGCAGCACACGCTCGAGGAGTGCTCAGCGTGGGCATCGCAGCGCCGTGATCTGATCGCGGCGATCGGCGGGAGCGACCTCTCGCTTCCGACTGTCGTTGAGGCCATGGTCGAAAGCGAGAGTGCGTGGGAAGGGGCCGTCGCCTTCAGCGAGGAGGTAATGCTCGCGAAGGAGACGGCGGAGAGGGAGAGGGAGAGATCATCTATCCCTCTCAGCTCCCGCAGCAGACGCACCGGGCGCCGACGGGCGCAAACCGATCTGCGACCTCCATGAGAGGTAGCCTGCGGGCGGCTGACTTGGGGCAGTCAGCCGCCCGACCAGATACAGGCCCGAGCTGGCGGCGACGTGTCCTTCGTCGCCACTCGAAGAGAGGTGCGGCCGTTAGTGAACGGCCGCACCGAGGAGAGGGACCCGGCGATGTAGTCGGGTCAAGGCCTGCCGGGGAGCGGTGAATGCGCAAGTGGACCCGCACCCCCGGCTAAAGGCAGCAGAGGACACCGTGTGGTTTTAGTCAGTCGAGTCTGACATGCCCCTCCGTCTTCCCCAGGCGGAGGAAGTCCATGAGGATTTCCACACGTTAAAAAAAAAAAAAAAAAAAAAAGGTTAGGTTAGGTTAGGTTAGGTTAGGTTAGGTTAGGTTAGGTTAGGTTAGGTTAGGTTTTTTTTTTTTTTTTTTTTTTTTTTTTTTTTTTTTTTTTTTTTTGTTGAGGCAGGAGTGGGAAATCCCCACGGACACCTCGGCTGTCTCACCGTCTCACTGAGACCGTGAGACAGTCGAGGTAGTGCGGGACTCGAACCCGCTAAAACCCACTCCTGCCCTGCCAGTGTCCCTCTGTCGTAGGCAGAGACCTTGTTCTCGATTTTCATTGTTACGACTGCAGGCGGCCGGAGAGACCGCTTTGTGAATGCTGTCTTTAACTTTTTTGTTGGTTGCGTTTGTTTTGATAGCACTATTTTAGCTTTTTATGTTTACTTATTTTATGCTTTTATTCTAGTTTGTTTATTTGCTCTAGTTTTTATTACACCTGTCATAGTTTTATTTTCTATTTTACTTATTTCAAAGTTTTCGTGTTCTTATCTCTATTACTAGTTTATATCTGTTACTTATGACTAATTTAGAATTTTTCCCGCATGCAGCAGCGTTTGCCCGTTTGTTAGCGCAAGTAAAGTACTGCAATTGCTCTCTTGCTTGTTCGCTCGTGTAATATAATAACCATATACTTATTATACGGGTAAATATTACAAAGCAAGGTCAACGGTACCTCGTGCTGGTTCAACGCAGCTCGGCGATTCCACTAGTGCTGACTCATGGTCCTGCGCAACTCCAGCCACTTTCGTAAGAAGGTGGCTCCAGTTTCCACACCCCATTGAGCCAACCCTAGTGGTTCGCTCAATGCGTTTGCGATCTTGCTGCGTTGAACCTATTTTAGCTGTAGCGCAGGAGGTGGACGCAATGAAGCCCTTAGCAATAGGCTATTGCTTCCCTCGCGAATGCGTCCCACTTCCTACGGATCGGGCAAACGTCACTAAAAGCATTGTGCTGACGTTCCCCCAGTTTGGCTCTGGTGCAGTTCACGCATGCCGCTGCCTCGCCGCTCTGCTTGACTGGGCAGTCCAACCTAAGGTGTGGACCACCGCAGTGGCTGCAGAGATCGGCTGGCTCCGTGCAGAATCGCTTGCCGTGGCCGAAAGCTAGGCAGCGGGTGCACTGCACCAGAGGCGTCTGATCTTCGACGCGCACTCTCTGGAGGTCAATTCGGAGCTTGCCTCCTTCGAGTGCCCTCCTCCAGATAATGGGGGATACAGTCAGCACAATGCAGTTAACATGCGGGTTGCGTACCTTTTTTCTGTATTTGACAGACATTCTCCCTTCCTCGTCATCGAGGCCGCGGAAGATCTCCCGATTCTGACCCCTGAGGGCTGCGAGCACTTCCTCGTCACTGTGTACTGAGAGTACGTCCCTCAGAAGCAGAAGCGGGTCCCTATTCTTCACGTCCTCGACGACGAGGTTTCCTCCGGCCGCCTGCAGTCGCTCCCTTATCTTTTTCCTCTCCTCCTTTGTCGCGCATCCCATAATAACCTTCCGGTCCTTGGCCTTTCTGACACGTTCCACCCGAACCCAGCCGTCCTTCGCATCCACCGCTCTCCTGACCCTTTCCAGGATCTCGTCACCCGTATCCATCTCCTCTGTGGAGGAGACAACCACGGAGTGCAGCGTCTTTCGCTCCAGGGCCTGAGTCCCGGTATGGCGTTTATTCGTAGACGCAACACTCGCGTAAGTTGTCCCCCCCACACTGTCTCCGCTGGCCAGACTGTCTCGGAGTCTATCCATCTTCTCGGAGTGGTCTTTCAGCTCCGAGATATGCTCCTTGAGGGTGTTGAGGAGCTCAGCCTGGCCAGCCAGAATCTCACTGGGGACGAGCAGGGGACTACGGGCAGCTGTGGATGCGGCGGGCGCCGGCTCCGGCACGGTCACGGGCGCGTCAGGGGCCCGCTCGAGTTCAGCGTCCTCGACCAACTCGAAGAGCCGTTCCAGGGCCTCCAGCACCGCATTTTTTATGTTGGTCTTGAGGTTGCGAGAGTTGCCCAGGTTAAGCTTCGCCTTCTGTAGGCAAGCTCTCGCCTCCTCAAGACGGCTGCGACGCTCGGCCCCAGTCCCTTCGAGCAGTCCGGTGGCGACAGCGGGGGGCGGGCGCCCCTTAGGCGTGGTAAAGACCTCGATGAAGTCGCGGGGGGTGGCGTCCTCGAAAGAAATCCTTTTCTTCACCTCGTCACGTTCCAACGGGGAGAGACACTTCTCCCCCATGGACTCACCCGTCGACCGATGCTCGTACGGAGCGTCATAGGGGTCGGGGGTGTCCATCGGGGCGGAAACAAACGGATCCTTGTAAAGGGAGGGTCGCGTTTGTCTCTTCGCTGTGGAAAAAGTGAGTATCATAGACACTGGCTTTCTGAATCCCTGTAAAGGGGGGACACGGTAAAACACAAATTTAAATCAAATTAAAACTATATATACAAATAAATAATTAAACGAGTCAGATATAATGTCAATATTATTAAAAAGGTCAGCTCTGTGTCCCTGTAAAGGGGGAACACAGACAAATCAAGTTAAAAGTCACGAACACAATAACAATAAGATTAAAACGTCTGTTTTTCTGACGTGTGGTCAACCCTGTCCGCGCTAATTAGGTTTTTAGCAGTCCAGACACTAAATAGGAAATATTTTGCGAAAATGTATATATTTTTTTTTTTTTTTTTTTTGACAAAATAAGTTTTCCCTCCTAACTATAGGCCACAGGGCGGGTGGGTGGGGAAAATTTTTTGCGAGCTAGACGCACGTGCGGGGTGTCGAAAGATTGGGCTCCGCGCGGGCTAGTCGAATATGCAATAAAATTTCCCACGACCGCAAGCAAAATTTTGAGTTATGGCCGAAAAACCAGTTATTTTACGTGAAAATTGGTGTTTTTTACCCCCACTCCGGAAATCGGGCCGCGGAACGCGAACCAAATCACGGGATTAGTAGGGGACGGTTGCTGAGACTAATATAAAGTTAAAACTGTTCAAATTGATCTGAAAATGGCGAAGTTATTAAATTAAATATGTTGAAATTTTAAAGAAAAATACAAAAAATGCAAAATACGGATAAGGGTTGGTTTTGAGGGGTTGCGATTTGTGTCAAACGATAGGCGTCCGCCTTTTTAGGTCTAATGAGCTGAAAACAGCTTCAAAATCGCACCTGTAACAAAGAAAATATCGATACTTTTTTCAACAGCCTACCCAGGTACATCAGTTTATTTTGGGACTTAGACGAAATTCCAAAAAATGAAGGGTAACTTTTTGCGAGCTAGGCGCACGTGCGGGGTATCGTTGGATCGGGCTCCGCGCGGGCTAGCCGAATATGTAATAAAATAAAAAACGACAAGAGACAAAATTTTGAGTTTTGGCCGAAAAACCAGTTTTTTAAGTGAAAATATGTGTTTTTCACCCCCACTCCGGGACTCAGGCCACGGAACGCGAACCTGATCACGGGATTATTAGGGGGCGGTTGCTGAGACTAAAATGAAATTTAAACGGTTGAAATTGATGTAAAAATGGCGAAGTTAATGAATTAAATATGGTGAAATTTTGAAAATGCAATGTACGAGTAAGGGTTGACTTTTAGGGGTTGCGATTTGTGTCAAACGATAGAGGTCCGCCTTTTTAAGGTCTAGTGAGCTGAAAACGGCTTCAAAATCGCACCTTTGATAAAGAAAATTTGAGTGTATGGAAATGTATGGAAATTTTTTGCGAGCTAGACGCACGTGCGGGGTGTCGAAAGATTGGGCTCCGCGCGGGCTAGTCGAATATGCAATAAAATTTCCCACGACCGCAAGCAAAATTTTGAGTTATGGCCGAAAAACCAGTTATTTTACGTGAAAATTGGTGTTTTTTACCCCCACTCCGGAAATCGGGCCGCGGAACGCGAACCAAATCACGGGATTAGTAGGGGACGGTTGCTGAGACTAATATAAAGTTAAAACTGTTCAAATTGATCTGAAAATGGCGAAGTTATTAAATTAAATATGTTGAAATTTTAAAGAAAAATACAAAAAATGCAAAATACGGATAAGGGTTGGTTTTGAGGGGTTGCGATTTGTGTCAAACGATAGGCGTCCGCCTTTTTAGGTCTAATGAGCTGAAAACAGCTTCAAAATCGCACCTGTAACAAAGAAAATATCGATACTTTTTTCAACAGCCTACCCAGGTACATCAGTTTATTTTGGGACTTAGACGAAATTCCAAAAAATGAAGGGTAACTTTTTGCGAGCTAGGCGCACGTGCGGGGTATCGTTGGATCGGGCTCCGCGCGGGCTAGCCGAATATGTAATAAAATAAAAAACGACAAGAGACAAAATTTTGAGTTTTGGCCGAAAAACCAGTTTTTTAAGTGAAAATATGTGTTTTTCACCCCCACTCCGGGACTCAGGCCACGGAACGCGAACCTGATCACGGGATTATTAGGGGGCGGTTGCTGAGACTAAAATGAAATTTAAACGGTTGAAATTGATGTAAAAATGGCGAAGTTAATGAATTAAATATGGTGAAATTTTGAAAATGCAATGTACGAGTAAGGGTTGACTTTTAGGGGTTGCGATTTGTGTCAAACGATAGAGGTCCGCCTTTTTAAGGTCTAGTGAGCTGAAAACGGCTTCAAAATCGCACCTTTGATAAAGAAAATTTGAGTGTATGGAAATGTATGGAAATTTTTTGCGAGCTAGACGCACGTGCGGGGTGTCGAAAGATTGGGCTCCGCGCGGGCTAGTCGAATATGCAATAAAATTTCCCACGACCGCAAGCAAAATTTTGAGTTATGGCCGAAAAACCAGTTATTTTACGTGAAAATTGGTGTTTTTTACCCCCACTCCGGAAATCGGGCCGCGGAACGCGAACCAAATCACGGGATTAGTAGGGGACGGTTGCTGAGACTAATATAAAGTTAAAACTGTTCAAATTGATCTGAAAATGGCGAAGTTATTAAATTAAATATGTTGAAATTTTAAAGAAAAATACAAAAAATGCAAAATACGGATAAGGGTTGGTTTTGAGGGGTTGCGATTTGTGTCAAACGATAGGCGTCCGCCTTTTTAGGTCTAATGAGCTGAAAACAGCTTCAAAATCGCACCTGTAACAAAGAAAATATCGATACTTTTTTCAACAGCCTACCCAGGTACATCAGTTTATTTTGGGACTTAGACGAAATTCCAAAAAATGAAGGGTAACTTTTTGCGAGCTAGGCGCACGTGCGGGGTATCGTTGGATCGGGCTCCGCGCGGGCTAGCCGAATATGTAATAAAATAAAAAACGACAAGAGACAAAATTTTGAGTTTTGGCCGAAAAACCAGTTTTTTAAGTGAAAATATGTGTTTTTCACCCCCACTCCGGGACTCAGGCCACGGAACGCGAACCTGATCACGGGATTATTAGGGGGCGGTTGCTGAGACTAAAATGAAATTTAAACGGTTGAAATTGATGTAAAAATGGCGAAGTTAATGAATTAAATATGGTGAAATTTTGAAAATGCAATGTACGAGTAAGGGTTGACTTTTAGGGGTTGCGATTTGTGTCAAACGATAGAGGTCCGCCTTTTTAAGGTCTAGTGAGCTGAAAACGGCTTCAAAATCGCACCTTTGATAAAGAAAATTTGAGTGTATGGAAATGTATGGAAATTTTTTGCGAGCTAGACGCACGTGCGGGGTGTCGAAAGATTGGGCTCCGCGCGGGCTAGTCGAATATGCAATAAAATTTCCCACGACCGCAAGCAAAATTTTGAGTTATGGCCGAAAAACCAGTTATTTTACGTGAAAATTGGTGTTTTTTACCCCCACTCCGGAAATCGGGCCGCGGAACGCGAACCAAATCACGGGATTAGTAGGGGACGGTTGCTGAGACTAATATAAAGTTAAAACTGTTCAAATTGATCTGAAAATGGCGAAGTTATTAAATTAAATATGTTGAAATTTTAAAGAAAAATACAAAAAATGCAAAATACGGATAAGGGTTGGTTTTGAGGGGTTGCGATTTGTGTCAAACGATAGGCGTCCGCCTTTTTAGGTCTAATGAGCTGAAAACAGCTTCAAAATCGCACCTGTAACAAAGAAAATATCGATACTTTTTTCAACAGCCTACCCAGGTACATCAGTTTATTTTGGGACTTAGACGAAATTCCAAAAAATGAAGGGTAACTTTTTGCGAGCTAGGCGCACGTGCGGGGTATCGTTGGATCGGGCTCCGCGCGGGCTAGCCGAATATGTAATAAAATAAAAAACGACAAGAGACAAAATTTTGAGTTTTGGCCGAAAAACCAGTTTTTTAAGTGAAAATATGTGTTTTTCACCCCCACTCCGGGACTCAGGCCACGGAACGCGAACCTGATCACGGGATTATTAGGGGGCGGTTGCTGAGACTAAAATGAAATTTAAACGGTTGAAATTGATGTAAAAATGGCGAAGTTAATGAATTAAATATGGTGAAATTTTGAAAATGCAATGTACGAGTAAGGGTTGACTTTTAGGGGTTGCGATTTGTGTCAAACGATAGAGGTCCGCCTTTTTAAGGTCTAGTGAGCTGAAAACGGCTTCAAAATCGCACCTTTGATAAAGAAAATTTGAGTGTATGGAAATGTATGGAAATTTTTTGCGAGCTAGACGCACGTGCGGGGTGTCGAAAGATTGGGCTCCGCGCGGGCTAGTCGAATATGCAATAAAATTTCCCACGACCGCAAGCAAAATTTTGAGTTATGGCCGAAAAACCAGTTATTTTACGTGAAAATTGGTGTTTTTTACCCCCACTCCGGAAATCGGGCCGCGGAACGCGAACCAAATCACGGGATTAGTAGGGGACGGTTGCTGAGACTAATATAAAGTTAAAACTGTTCAAATTGATCTGAAAATGGCGAAGTTATTAAATTAAATATGTTGAAATTTTAAAGAAAAATACAAAAAATGCAAAATACGGATAAGGGTTGGTTTTGAGGGGTTGCGATTTGTGTCAAACGATAGGCGTCCGCCTTTTTAGGTCTAATGAGCTGAAAACAGCTTCAAAATCGCACCTGTAACAAAGAAAATATCGATACTTTTTTCAACAGCCTACCCAGGTACATCAGTTTATTTTGGGACTTAGACGAAATTCCAAAAAATGAAGGGTAACTTTTTGCGAGCTAGGCGCACGTGCGGGGTATCGTTGGATCGGGCTCCGCGCGGGCTAGCCGAATATGTAATAAAATAAAAAACGACAAGAGACAAAATTTTGAGTTTTGGCCGAAAAACCAGTTTTTTAAGTGAAAATATGTGTTTTTCACCCCCACTCCGGGACTCAGGCCACGGAACGCGAACCTGATCACGGGATTATTAGGGGGCGGTTGCTGAGACTAAAATGAAATTTAAACGGTTGAAATTGATGTAAAAATGGCGAAGTTAATGAATTAAATATGGTGAAATTTTGAAAATGCAATGTACGAGTAAGGGTTGACTTTTAGGGGTTGCGATTTGTGTCAAACGATAGAGGTCCGCCTTTTTAAGGTCTAGTGAGCTGAAAACGGCTTCAAAATCGCACCTTTGATAAAGAAAATTTGAGTGTATGGAAATGTATGGAAATTTTTTGCGAGCTAGACGCACGTGCGGGGTGTCGAAAGATTGGGCTCCGCGCGGGCTAGTCGAATATGCAATAAAATTTCCCACGACCGCAAGCAAAATTTTGAGTTATGGCCGAAAAACCAGTTATTTTACGTGAAAATTGGTGTTTTTTACCCCCACTCCGGAAATCGGGCCGCGGAACGCGAACCAAATCACGGGATTAGTAGGGGACGGTTGCTGAGACTAATATAAAGTTAAAACTGTTCAAATTGATCTGAAAATGGCGAAGTTATTAAATTAAATATGTTGAAATTTTAAAGAAAAATACAAAAAATGCAAAATACGGATAAGGGTTGGTTTTGAGGGGTTGCGATTTGTGTCAAACGATAGGCGTCCGCCTTTTTAGGTCTAATGAGCTGAAAACAGCTTCAAAATCGCACCTGTAACAAAGAAAATATCGATACTTTTTTCAACAGCCTACCCAGGTACATCAGTTTATTTTGGGACTTAGACGAAATTCCAAAAAATGAAGGGTAACTTTTTGCGAGCTAGGCGCACGTGCGGGGTATCGTTGGATCGGGCTCCGCGCGGGCTAGCCGAATATGTAATAAAATAAAAAACGACAAGAGACAAAATTTTGAGTTTTGGCCGAAAAACCAGTTTTTTAAGTGAAAATATGTGTTTTTCACCCCCACTCCGGGACTCAGGCCACGGAACGCGAACCTGATCACGGGATTATTAGGGGGCGGTTGCTGAGACTAAAATGAAATTTAAACGGTTGAAATTGATGTAAAAATGGCGAAGTTAATGAATTAAATATGGTGAAATTTTGAAAATGCAATGTACGAGTAAGGGTTGACTTTTAGGGGTTGCGATTTGTGTCAAACGATAGAGGTCCGCCTTTTTAAGGTCTAGTGAGCTGAAAACGGCTTCAAAATCGCACCTTTGATAAAGAAAATTTGAGTGTATGGAAATGTATGGAAATTTTTTGCGAGCTAGACGCACGTGCGGGGTGTCGAAAGATTGGGCTCCGCGCGGGCTAGTCGAATATGCAATAAAATTTCCCACGACCGCAAGCAAAATTTTGAGTTATGGCCGAAAAACCAGTTATTTTACGTGAAAATTGGTGTTTTTTACCCCCACTCCGGAAATCGGGCCGCGGAACGCGAACCAAATCACGGGATTAGTAGGGGACGGTTGCTGAGACTAATATAAAGTTAAAACTGTTCAAATTGATCTGAAAATGGCGAAGTTATTAAATTAAATATGTTGAAATTTTAAAGAAAAATACAAAAAATGCAAAATACGGATAAGGGTTGGTTTTGAGGGGTTGCGATTTGTGTCAAACGATAGGCGTCCGCCTTTTTAGGTCTAATGAGCTGAAAACAGCTTCAAAATCGCACCTGTAACAAAGAAAATATCGATACTTTTTTCAACAGCCTACCCAGGTACATCAGTTTATTTTGGGACTTAGACGAAATTCCAAAAAATGAAGGGTAACTTTTTGCGAGCTAGGCGCACGTGCGGGGTATCGTTGGATCGGGCTCCGCGCGGGCTAGCCGAATATGTAATAAAATAAAAAACGACAAGAGACAAAATTTTGAGTTTTGGCCGAAAAACCAGTTTTTTAAGTGAAAATATGTGTTTTTCACCCCCACTCCGGGACTCAGGCCACGGAACGCGAACCTGATCACGGGATTATTAGGGGGCGGTTGCTGAGACTAAAATGAAATTTAAACGGTTGAAATTGATGTAAAAATGGCGAAGTTAATGAATTAAATATGGTGAAATTTTGAAAATGCAATGTACGAGTAAGGGTTGACTTTTAGGGGTTGCGATTTGTGTCAAACGATAGAGGTCCGCCTTTTTAAGGTCTAGTGAGCTGAAAACGGCTTCAAAATCGCACCTTTGATAAAGAAAATTTGAGTGTATGGAAATGTATGGAAATTTTTTGCGAGCTAGACGCACGTGCGGGGTGTCGAAAGATTGGGCTCCGCGCGGGCTAGTCGAATATGCAATAAAATTTCCCACGACCGCAAGCAAAATTTTGAGTTATGGCCGAAAAACCAGTTATTTTACGTGAAAATTGGTGTTTTTTACCCCCACTCCGGAAATCGGGCCGCGGAACGCGAACCAAATCACGGGATTAGTAGGGGACGGTTGCTGAGACTAATATAAAGTTAAAACTGTTCAAATTGATCTGAAAATGGCGAAGTTATTAAATTAAATATGTTGAAATTTTAAAGAAAAATACAAAAAATGCAAAATACGGATAAGGGTTGGTTTTGAGGGGTTGCGATTTGTGTCAAACGATAGGCGTCCGCCTTTTTAGGTCTAATGAGCTGAAAACAGCTTCAAAATCGCACCTGTAACAAAGAAAATATCGATGGGTTAGGTTAGGTTAGGTTAGGTTAGGTTAGGTTAGGTTAGGTTAGGTTAGGTTAGGTTAGGTTAGGTTAGGTTAGGTTAGGTTAGGTTAGGTTAGGTTAGGTTAGGTTAGGTTAGGTTAGGTTAGGTTAGGTTAGGTTAGGTTTTTTTTTTTTTTTTTTTTTTTTTTTTTTTTTTTTTTTTTTTTGTTGAGGCAGGAGTGGGAAATCCCCACGGACACCTCGGCTGTCTCACCGTCTCACTGAGACCATGAGACAGTCGAGGTAGTGCGGGACTCGAACCCGCTAAAACCCACTCCTGCCCTGCCAGTGTCCCTCTGCTGTAAGCTTGCAGAGACCTTAGGTTTCAGGGCTTTGCAGTTTCGTTACTCTTAATTAGTAGCGGTCGAAGAGAGCATTTTGTGTTTTGTTCAATTTTTCAATACTTTATAATTTTCATCTATTTATTCTTTTTCTTTGATTTTCTTGATTTATGATTTTCAACTTTATTTACTTTATAAGTTTGCTTTCCTTTGTTTTTTATTTTTCAATTTTAATATTTATTTTCCTAATAAGTACAACTATTTCATTTCTTAGAATTTTCTACCCAATTTACTTTTTGCTTATTATTTTAACCTTTTAATTGTTTTTGCCCATATTTTCTCGCATCCATTTGACTGGTTGCCGCTAATAGTGTCGTCCTTCCAGTTGCCAATATTTGCAGAATATACTATACTATATTAGTCAAATTTGTGCTTCTTTTGGGACAGGCACAAAACAACCGCCAGTCAAATGGAGCTTTTACCAATTCGACACAACTCGGCGATTCCACCAGGATTGACCCCACATTCAGCACAATTTTGGCCACTTTCCCACGAAAGTGACAACAATTGATATATATTTCTAAGCCAACCCTGATGGTTCGCTCTGTACGTCTGCTTTTTGGTTGTGCCGAATTGGTCCTCTCTCTGTACGTGGGAGTGGGCGCATCGACGCCTTTAGCAATATGATATTGCGGCTCTCGCGAACGCGTCCCACTTCCCACGCACTGGGCACTCACTACTAAAAGCATTGTGTGAGTGCTCCTCCCGCTTTGCCCTGGTGCAGTTCACGCACACCGCTGGTTGGCCGTTCTGCTTTTTAGGGCAGTCCACACTAAGATGTGGACCCCCACAGTGGCTGCATAGGTCAGCCGGCTCTGTGCAAAGACGCTTGCCGTGACCATATGCTAAGCAGCGCGTGCACTGCACCAGGGGTGTCTGGTCTTCAACGCGCACTCTCTGGAGATCAACCCTAAGTTTGCCTCCTTCGAGTGCCCGTCTCCAGACCGCGGGAGACACACTCAGCACAATGCTAGTTACGTGGGGGTTACGGGACTTTTTCCTAAACCGCACACACATTTTTTGCTCCTCGTCACCGAGGCCGTGGAATACCTCCCGGTTCTGGTTCTTAAGGGCTTTTAGGACTTCCTCGTCGCTGTGGACCGAAAGTACGTCCCTAAGGACCAGAAGCGGGTTTCGATTTTTCACCTCCTCGACGACGAGGTTCTCTCCGGCCTCACTGAGTCGCTTCCTAAGTTTTGCCCTTTCCTCCGTTGTCTCGCACCCCAGTATCACCTTTCTATCTTTGGCTTTCCGGACTCTGTCCACCCGTACCCAGCCTTCCTTTGCGTCCACTGCTTTCCTGACTTTCTCAAGGATCTCGTCCCCCGTCTCCATCTCGACTGTCGAGGAGACAATCACTGAGTGCAGAGTCGTTCGCTCCGGGACGTGCGCCCCAGTATGGCTCTTTGTGTTGGCTGCTACACCCGCGTAGGTTGTCTCCCCGACATCCATCCTACTGGTCAGACTGTCTCGGAGCGAGTCCAATTTCTTGGAGTTGTCTCTCAGCTCCGAGATATGCTCCTTGATGGCGTTTAGGAGCTCAGTCTGATCAGCGTGAACGTTACTCGAAACGGGGTCCGGACTATGCTTAGCAGTGGAAGCAGGTACCGGTAAGACGGTAGGGGTGGAGGGTGCCCGGTCAAGCTCGGACTCTTTCACTAACTCAAAGAGCCTGTTTATGGCTTCGAGCACCGCAGCCTTAATGTCGGTTTTAAGGTTGCGAGAGTTGCCCAAATTGACCTTTGCCTTATTTAGGCAAGCTCTCGCCTCCGCAACACGACTGCGGCGCCCGACCACAGGCTCTTTGAGTGTTTTGGCGGCTTCGACAGCGACTCGCCGCATCGGCGTAACTACGGGGCCGACCTGAGACGTAGGAGGACTGTCTTCTCCAAACGAGATTTTCCTCCTGGCCTCCGTGGGAGGCGGCCCCGCCCTCTCCACCGATCGCGGCGAGCCCCCGGAGCTCTGAGTCTTGGTGGAAACGACTGGGGTGCGGTACATTGCTTGGCGTTGTGGAGCAGATATTGTATGTCGACCCTGTAAAGAGGGGGTCAGGTCGTTAATTTATCCGCTTAGAGGAGGGAGGGACACTGGAACCTTCTGTATTCCTGTATAGGGGGAAAGTTAAAAATCAATAGTGCTGAATCCCTGTAAAGGGGGGATCCAGTCAGAAAAATAAATAAGTATAGCAGCTTATAATTAAAAATTTTAAATTTCAGGTCAGGTAAAATAGGTCACTAGTGAGTTAAAATGTGTCCCTGTAAAGGGGGAACACTATTTATGTCTAAAGGTCGGATAAAAATTTAAAAATACTAAAAACTAATGTAGGTTCTAAAAAATCAGCCCCTGTCCGTGCTCACAGCAACAGTCAGCCTTCTATATGCACGAAGAAAATTAAACACGAAAAAAATTTTTGGACAAAATCTAGTTTAACCTCCTAGCTATAGGCCACAGGGCGGGTGGGTGGGGAAATTTTTTGCGAGCTAGACGCACGTGCGGGGTATCGTCGGATCGGGCTCCGCGCGGGCTAGCCGAATATGTAATAAAATTAATGACGACAAGAGACAAAATTTTGAGTTTTGGCCGAAAAACCAGTTTTTTAAGCGAAAATTGGTGTTTTTCACCCCCACTCCGGAACTCGGGCCACGGATCTCGGACCTGGTCACGGGATTAATTGAGGGCGGTTGCTGAGACTAATATAGAATTTAAACGGTTGTAATTGGTCGAAAAATGGCGTTGTAAATGAATTAAATATGGTGAAATTTTGAGAAAATGCAAAATTCGGTTAAGGGTTGATTTTTAGGGGTTGCAATTTGTGTCAAACGATAGGCGTCCGCCTTTTTAGGTCTAATTAGCTGAAAACAGCTTCAAAATCGCACCTATGACAAAGAAGTTATCGATACTTTTTTCAACGGCTTACCGGGGTATATCAATTTTTAGACTTTGACGAAATTTTGAAAAAATGAAGGGAAACTTTTTGCGAGCTAGACGCACGTGCGGGGTATCGTCGGATCGGGCTCCGCGCGGGCTAGCCGAATATGTAATAAAATTAATGACGACAAGAGACAAAATTTTGAGTTTTGGCCGAAAAACCAGTTTTTTAAGCGAAAATTGGTGTTTTTCACCCCCACTCCGGAACTCGGGCCACGGATCTCGGACCTGGTCACGGGATTAATTGAGGGCGGTTGCTGAGACTAATATAGAATTTAAACGGTTGTAATTGGTCGAAAAATGGCGTTGTAAATGAATTAAATATGGTGAAATTTTGAGAAAATGCAAAATTCGGTTAAGGGTTGATTTTTAGGGGTTGCAATTTGTGTCAAACGATAGGCGTCCGCCTTTTTAGGTCTAATTAGCTGAAAACAGCTTCAAAATCGCACCTATGACAAAGAAGTTATCGATACTTTTTTCAACGGCTTACCGGGGTATATCAATTTTTAGACTTTGACGAAATTTTGAAAAAATGAAGGGAAACTTTTTGCGAGCTAGACGCACGTGCGGGGTATCGTCGGATCGGGCTCCGCGCGGGCTAGCCGAATATGTAATAAAATTAATGACGACAAGAGACAAAATTTTGAGTTTTGGCCGAAAAACCAGTTTTTTAAGCGAAAATTGGTGTTTTTCACCCCCACTCCGGAACTCGGGCCACGGATCTCGGACCTGGTCACGGGATTAATTGAGGGCGGTTGCTGAGACTAATATAGAATTTAAACGGTTGTAATTGGTCGAAAAATGGCGTTGTAAATGAATTAAATATGGTGAAATTTTGAGAAAATGCAAAATTCGGTTAAGGGTTGATTTTTAGGGGTTGCAATTTGTGTCAAACGATAGGCGTCCGCCTTTTTAGGTCTAATTAGCTGAAAACAGCTTCAAAATCGCACCTATGACAAAGAAGTTATCGATACTTTTTTCAACGGCTTACGGGTTAGGTTAGGTTGGGTTAGGTTAGGTTAGGTTAGGTTAGGTTAGGTTAGGTTAGGTTAGGTTAGGTTAGGTTAGGTTAGGTTAGGTTAGGTTAGGTTAGGTTAGGTTAGGTTAGGTTAGGTTAGGTTAGGTTAGGTTAGGTTAGGTTAGGTTAGGTTAGGTTAGGTTAGGTTAGGTTAGGTTAGGTTAGGTTAGGTTAGGTTAGGTTAGGTTAGGTTAGGTTAGGTTAGGTTAGGTTAGGTTAGGTTAGGTTAGGTTAGGTTAGGTTAGGTTAGGTTAGGTTAGGTTAGGTTAGGTTAGGTTAGGTTAGGTTAGGTTAGGTTAGGTTAGGTTAGGTTAGGTTAGGTTAGGTTAGGTTAGGTTAGGTTAGGTTAGGTTAGGTTTTTTTTTTTTTTTTTTTTTTTTTTTTTTTGTTGAGGCAGGAGTGGGAAATCCCCACGGACACCTCGGCTGTCTCACCGTCTCACAGAGATTGTGAGACAGTCGAGGTAGTGCGGGACTCGAACCCGCTAAAACCCACTCCTGCCCTGCCAGTGTCCCTCTGGCGACGCCAGAGACCTTATTGCTCTGCGTTTTATTTGCCGTTTTGGTGGCCGGAGAGACCACATATATGGACGGTCAGTTTATTGGTTTTATATTATCATTCTTATTTATGTTACCGGAATTCATTTACTGTTTTGTTTATTTCTTGATGTCTTTTCTATTTGCTATTTGGTTCTATCTAAAGTTTTCATTCGTGTAAATACTAAGTAAACTAAACTAAATAAATATGTGTCAATAGTACTAGTTTTAATAACATGCTAGGTATTTTGTTCTATTTTTTATTAACTGGAATTTTTTAATATTATTATTTCATCCTATTTTATCCTGTGGTTAGATTTGCCTTGCTCTTGTGCGTGTACCACTGCGTGATCACTCATATCTGTATACTATTATTATACAATATAGTATCACTGTGTGTTTTAGGGCTCGACACAACTCGACGATTCCACTGGAGTTGACTCATGATTCATCATAATTGCAGCCACTTTCTCATGAAAGTGACTCCAGTTAATACCCTTCATTGAGCCAACCCCAGTGGTTCGCTCAATGCAGTTGCTATCTGGTTGTGTCGAACCCGTACGCACTGTGTAGCAGGAAGTGGGCGCATTGGCAACCTTAGCAATACGCAATTGCTGCTCTGGCAAATGCGTCCCACTTCCTGCGTACTGGGCATTCGCTGCTGAAAGCGTTGTGCCCAGTGGCCTCCAGTTTGGCTCTGGTGCAGTTCACGCATACGGCCACTGCGCCGTTTCGCCTCTCCGGGCAGTCCACCCTGAGGTGCGAACCACCACAGTGGCTACAGAGGTCTGCTGGCTCCGAGCACAGGCGTTTCCCGTGCCCGAAAGCCAAGCAGCGCGTGCACTGCACCAGAGGCGTCTGGTCCTCGACGCGCACTCGCTGCAGGTCTATGCGGAGCTTACCCTCCTCGAGTGCGCGCCTCCAGATCGTGGGGGACACACTGAGCACAACGCTATTCACATGTGGATTTTTAGATTTTTTACGGTATCTGACCGTCACTCTGTGGTCCTCGTCCTCGAGGCCGCGAAACACCTCCCGGTTCTGATTCCTAAGGGCCCTCAGTAACTCCTCGTCACTGTGCACCACAAGCACATCCCTAAGAATCAGAAGCGGGTCCTTGTTCTTCACGTCCTCGACGACGAGGTTCTCTCCGGCTGCCCTCAATCGCTCCTTTACCTTATGCCTCTCCTCTTCGGTTGCACACCCCATAATGACTTTGCGGTCCTTGGCTTTGCGGACACGCTCAAT
Source organism: Agrotis exclamationis (assembly GCA_950005045.1). Taxonomy (NCBI): domain Eukaryota; kingdom Metazoa; phylum Arthropoda; class Insecta; order Lepidoptera; family Noctuidae; genus Agrotis; species Agrotis exclamationis. The sequence continues at coordinate 18,098,886 of OX465440.1, forward strand.
CCGCACCCAGCCATCCTTCGCCTCCACCGCCGCCCTAACCCTTTCAAGGACCTGGTCCCCCGTATCCATCTCCTCTGTGGAGGAGACAACCACGGAGTGCAGCGTCTTTCGCTCCAGGGCTTGAGTCCCAGTTTGGCGATTTGTCATGGACGCAACACTCGCGTAGGTTGTCCCCTCCACTCTATCCCTGCTGGCCAGGCTGTCTCGGAGTTTATCCATCTTCTCGGAGTGGTCTTTCAACTCCGAGATGTGCTCCTTGAGTGTATTAAGGAGCTCAGCCTGGCCAGCAAGAATCTCGCTGGGGACGGGCAGGGGATCATGGACAGCAGTGGGCGCGGCGGTCACCGGCTCTGGTACGGTAATGGGCGCGTCAGGGGCCCGCTCGAGTTCCGCGTCCTCGACCAGCTCGAAGAGCCGTTCCAGGGCTTCCAGCACTGCATTTTTTATGTTGGTGGTTAGGTTAGGTTAGGTTAGGTTAGGTTAGGTTAGGTTAGGTTAGGTTAGGTTAGGTTAGGTTAGGTTAGGTTAGGTTAGGTTAGGTTAGGTTAGGTTAGGTTAGGTTAGGTTAGGTTAGGTTAGGTTAGGTTAGGTTAGGTTAGGTTAGGTTAGGTTAGGTTAGGTTAGGTTAGGTTTTTTTTTTTTTTTTTTTTTTTTTTTGTTGAGGCAGGAGTGGGAAATCCCCACGGACACCTCGGCTGTCTCACCGTCTCACTGAGACCATGAGACAGTCGAGGTAGTGCGGGACTCGAACCCGCTAAAACCCACTCCTGCCCTGCCAGTGTCCCTCTGCTGTAAGCTTGCAGAGACCTTAGGTTTCAGGGCTTTGCAGTTTCATTACTCTTTATATTGGTGGCGGTCGGAGAGAGCATTTTGTGTTTTGTTCAATTTTTTATTTATTATTTTATATTTTTTATCTATTTTTTCTTTTTATTTGATTTTCTTGATTTATGATTTTCAATTTTATTTACTTTATTAGTTTACTTTCCTTTCTTTGTTTTAATTTTAATATTTATTTGCCTAAAAAGTACAACTATTTGTAAGACTAATTCTACCCAATTTACTTTTTGCTTCTTATTTTGAGCTTTTCATTGTTTTTGCCCGTATTTTCTCGCGTCCATTTGACTGGTTGCCGCTAATAGTGTCGTCCTTCCAGTTGCCAATATTTGCAGAATATACTATACTATATTAGTCAAATTTGTGCTTCTTTTGGGACAGGCACAAAGCAGCCGCCAGTCAAATGGAGCTTTTACCAATTCGACACAACTCGGCGATTCCACCAGGATTGACCCCACGTTCAGCACAATTTTAGCCACTTTCCCACAAAAGTAACCACAATTAATACATATTTCTGAGTCAACCCTGATGGTTCGCTCTGTACGTCTGTTTTTCGGTTGTGCCGAATTGGTCCTCTCTCTGTACGTGGGAGTGGGCGCATCGACGCCTTTAGCAATATGATATTGCAGCTCTCGCGAACGCGTCCCACTTCCCACGCACTGGGCACTCACTACTAAACGCATTGTGTGAGTGCTCCTCCCGCTTTGCCCTGGTGCAGTTCACGCATACCGCTGGTTGGCCGTTCTGCTTTTTAGGGCAGTCCACACTAAGATGTGGACCGCCACAGTGGCTGCATAGGTCAACTGGCTCTGTGCAAAGACGCTTGCCGTGACCATATGCTAAGCAGCGCGTGCACTGCACCAGGGGTGTCTGGTCTTCGACGCGCACTCTCTGGAGATCAACCCTAAGTTTGCCTCCTTCGAGTGCCCGTCTCCAAACCGCGGGAGACACACTCAGCACAATGCTAGTTACGTGGGGGTTACGGGACTTCTTCCTAAACCGCACACACATTTTTTGCTCCTCGTCCCCGAGGCCGTGGAATACCTCCCGGTTCTGGTTCTTAAGGGCTTTTAGGACTTCCTCGTCGCTGTGGACCGAAAGTACGTCCCTAAGAACCAGAAGCGGGTTTCGATTTTTCACCTCCTCGACGACGAGGTTTTCTCCGGCCTCACTGAGTCGCTTACTGAGTTTTGCCCTCTCCTCAGTTGTCTCGCACCCCAGTATCACCCTTCTGTCTTTGGCTTTCCGGACTCTGTCCACCCGTACCCAGCCTTCCTTTGCGTCCACTGCCTTCCTGACTTTCTCCAGGATCTCGTCCCCCGTCTCCATCTCGACTGTTGAGGAGACAATCACCGAGTGCAGAGTCGTTCGCTCCGGGACGTGCGCCCCAGTATGGCTCTTTGAGTTGGCTGCTACACCCGCGTAGGTTGTCTCCCCGACACCCATCCCACTGGTCAGACTGTCTCGGAGCGAGTCCAATTTCTTGGAGTTGTCTCTCAGCTCCGAGATATGCTCCTTGATGGCGTTTAGGAGCTCAGTCTGACCAGCGTGAACGTTACTCGAAACGGGGTCCGGACTATGGTTGGCAGTGGAGGCAGGTACCGGTATGACGGTAGGGATGGAAGGAGCCCGGTCAAGCTCCGACTCTTTAACCAGCTCAAAGAGCCTGTTTATGGCCTCGAGCACCGCAGCCTTAATATCGGTTTTAAGGTTGCGAGAGTTGCCCAAATTGACCTTTGCCTTATTTAGGCAAGCTCTCGCCTCCGCAACACGACTGCGGCGCCCGACCACAGACTCTTTGAGTGTTTTGGCGGCTTCTACAGCAACTCGCCGCGTCGCCGGAACTACGGGGCCGACCTGAGACGCAGGAGGACTATCTTCTCCAAACGAGATTCTCCTCCTGGCCTCCGTGGGAGGCGGCCCCGCCTTTTCCACCGATCGCGGCGAGCCCCCGGAGCTCTGAGTCTTAGTGGCAACGACTGGGGTACGGAACATAATTTGTTTGGTGTTGTGTAGCAGATAATGTGTATGGACCCCTGTAAAGAGGGGGTCAGACTGACGTTTTATAATCTGCTCAGAGGAGAGAGGGACACTGGACCCTTCTGTGTACCTGTAAAGGGGGAATCACAAAGAATAATATATAAATGTAATCAATTAAAAATTTGACTACAGCAGAAGATGGTTATCTATAATGAAACAATGCTCTCGTCAATTTTTGCTGTAGTAGGAAGATCAAGACTATCTAAAACAAAGTATTCTAACAACTTATGTGTCCCTGTATAGAGGGGTACACGGTCAATATTAATAAGTCAAAATAATAAAGTTAAATATAAAATATGTAATTAAAAGTCAATATTATTGTATCAATAAAATCCCTTTTTCCGCATAAGAGGGTTTCTAAAGCTAGCCTAAAGGAGTTACGGTACAAATTCAAAAAATATGTTTTGCCAAAATCCTGGTTCACCCTCCCAGCTATAGACCAGAGGGCGGGTGGGTGGGGAAAATTTTTTGCGAGCTAGACGCACGTGCGGGGTGTCGAAAGATTGGGCTCCGCGCGGGCTAGTCGAATATGCAATAAAATTTCCCACGACCGGAAGCAAAATTTTGAGTTATGGCCGAAAAACCAGTTATTTTAAGTGAAAATTGGTGTTTTTTACCCCCACTCCGGAAATCGGGCCGCGGAACGCGGACCAAATCACGGGATTAGTAGGGGACGGTTGCTGAGACTAATATAAAATTAAAACTGTTGAAATTGGTCTGAAAATGGCGAAGTTATTGAATTAAATATGGTGAAATTTTGAAGAAAATGCAAAAAATGTAGAATACGGATAAGGGTTGGTTTTGAGGGGTTGCGATTTGTGTCAAACGATAGGCGTCCGCCTTTTTAGGTCTAATGAGCTGAAAACAGCTTCAAAATCGCACCTATAACAAAGAAAATATCGATGGTTAGGTTAGGTTAGGTTAGGTTAGGTTAGGTTAGGTTAGGTTAGGTTAGGTTAGGTTAGGTTAGGTTAGGTTAGGTTAGGTTAGGTTAGGTTAGGTTAGGTTAGGTTAGGTTAGGTTAGGTTAGGTTAGGTTAGGTTAGGTTAGGTTAGGTTAGGTTAGGTTAGGTTAGGTTAGGTTAGGTTAGGTTAGGTTAGGTTAGGTTAGGTTAGGTTAGGTTAGGTTAGGTTAGGTTAGGTTAGGTTAGGTTAGGTTAGGTTAGGTTAGGTTAGGTTAGGTTAGGTTAGGTTAGGTTAGGTTAGGTTAGGTTAGGTTAGGTTAGGTTAGGTTAGGTTAGGTTAGGTTAGGTTAGGTTAGGTTAGGTTAGGTTAGGTTAGGTTAGGTTAGGTTAGGTTAGGTTAGGTTAGGTTAGGTTAGGTTAGGTTAGGTTAGGTTAGGTTAGGTTAGGTTAGGTTAGGTTAGGTTAGGTTAGGTTAGGTTAGGTTAGGTTAGGTTAGGTTAGGTTAGGTTAGGTTAGGTTAGGTTAGGTTAGGTTAGGTTAGGTTAGGTTAGGTTAGGTTAGGTTAGGTTAGGTTAGGTTAGGTTAGGTTAGGTTAGGTTAGGTTAGGTTAGGTTAGGTTAGGTTAGGTTAGGTTAGGTTAGGTTAGGTTAGGTTAGGTTAGGTTAGGTTAGGTTAGGTTAGGTTAGGTTAGGTTAGGTTAGGTTAGGTTAGGTTAGGTTAGGTTAGGTTAGGTTAGGTTAGGTTAGGTTAGGTTAGGTTAGGTTAGGTTAGGTTAGGTTAGGTTAGGTTAGGTTAGGTTAGGTTAGGTTAGGTTAGGTTAGGTTAGGTTAGGTTAGGTTAGGTTAGGTTAGGTTAGGTTAGGTTAGGTTAGGTTAGGTTAGGTTAGGTTAGGTTAGGTTAGGTTAGGTTAGGTTAGGTTAGGTTAGGTTAGGTTAGGTTAGGTTAGGTTAGGTTAGGTTAGGTTAGGTTAGGTTAGGTTAGGTTAGGTTAGGTTAGGTTAGGTTAGGTTAGGTTAGGTTAGGTTAGGTTAGGTTAGGTTAGGTTAGGTTAGGTTAGGTTAGGTTAGGTTAGGTTAGGTTAGGTTAGGTTAGGTTAGGTTAGGTTAGGTTAGGTTAGGTTAGGTTAGGTTAGGTTAGGTTAGGTTAGGTTAGGTTAGGTTAGGTTAGGTTAGGTTAGGTTAGGTTAGGTTAGGTTAGGTTAGGTTAGGTTAGGTTAGGTTAGGTTAGGTTAGGTTAGGTTAGGTTAGGTTAGGTTAGGTTAGGTTAGGTTAGGTTAGGTTAGGTTAGGTTAGGTTAGGTTAGGTTAGGTTAGGTTAGGTTAGGTTAGGTTAGGTTAGGTTAGGTTAGGTTAGGTTAGGTTAGGTTAGGTTAGGTTAGGTTAGGTTAGGTTAGGTTAGGTTAGGTTAGGTTAGGTTAGGTTAGGTTAGGTTAGGTTAGGTTAGGTTAGGTTAGGTTAGGTTAGGTTAGGTTAGGTTAGGTTAGGTTAGGTTAGGTTAGGTTAGGTTAGGTTAGGTTAGGTTAGGTTAGGTTAGGTTAGGTTAGGTTAGGTTAGGTTAGGTTAGGTTAGGTTAGGTTAGGTTAGGTTAGGTTAGGTTAGGTTAGGTTAGGTTAGGTTAGGTTAGGTTAGGTTAGGTTAGGTTAGGTTAGGTTAGGTTAGGTTAGGTTAGGTTAGGTTAGGTTAGGTTAGGTTAGGTTAGGTTAGGTTAGGTTAGGTTAGGTTAGGTTAGGTTAGGTTAGGTTAGGTTAGGTTAGGTTAGGTTAGGTTAGGTTAGGTTAGGTTAGGTTAGGTTAGGTTAGGTTAGGTTAGGTTAGGTTAGGTTAGGTTAGGTTAGGTTAGGTTAGGTTAGGTTAGGTTAGGTTAGGTTAGGTTAGGTTAGGTTAGGTTAGGTTAGGTTAGGTTAGGTTAGGTTAGGTTAGGTTAGGTTAGGTTAGGTTAGGTTAGGTTAGGTTAGGTTAGGTTAGGTTAGGTTAGGTTAGGTTAGGTTAGGTTAGGTTAGGTTAGGTTAGGTTAGGTTAGGTTAGGTTAGGTTAGGTTAGGTTAGGTTAGGTTAGGTTAGGTTAGGTTAGGTTAGGTTAGGTTAGGTTAGGTTAGGTTAGGTTAGGTTAGGTTAGGTTAGGTTAGGTTAGGTTAGGTTAGGTTAGGTTAGGTTAGGTTAGGTTAGGTTAGGTTAGGTTAGGTTAGGTTAGGTTAGGTTAGGTTAGGTTAGGTTAGGTTAGGTTAGGTTAGGTTAGGTTAGGTTAGGTTAGGTTAGGTTAGGTTAGGTTAGGTTAGGTTAGGTTAGGTTAGGTTAGGTTAGGTTAGGTTAGGTTAGGTTAGGTTAGGTTAGGTTAGGTTAGGTTAGGTTAGGTTAGGTTAGGTTAGGTTAGGTTAGGTTAGGTTAGGTTAGGTTAGGTTAGGTTAGGTTAGGTTAGGTTAGGTTAGGTTAGGTTAGGTTAGGTTAGGTTAGGTTAGGTTAGGTTAGGTTAGGTTAGGTTAGGTTAGGTTAGGTTAGGTTAGGTTAGGTTAGGTTAGGTTAGGTTAGGTTAGGTTAGGTTAGGTTAGGTTAGGTTAGGTTAGGTTAGGTTAGGTTAGGTTAGGTTAGGTTAGGTTAGGTTAGGTTAGGTTAGGTTAGGTTAGGTTAGGTTAGGTTAGGTTAGGTTAGGTTAGGTTAGGTTAGGTTAGGTTAGGTTAGGTTAGGTTAGGTTAGGTTAGGTTAGGTTAGGTTAGGTTAGGTTAGGTTAGGTTAGGTTAGGTTAGGTTAGGTTAGGTTAGGTTAGGTTAGGTTAGGTTAGGTTAGGTTAGGTTAGGTTAGGTTAGGTTAGGTTAGGTTAGGTTAGGTTAGGTTAGGTTAGGTTAGGTTAGGTTAGGTTAGGTTAGGTTAGGTTAGGTTAGGTTAGGTTAGGTTAGGTTAGGTTAGGTTAGGTTAGGTTAGGTTAGGTTAGGTTAGGTTAGGTTAGGTTAGGTTAGGTTAGGTTAGGTTAGGTTAGGTTAGGTTAGGTTAGGTTAGGTTAGGTTAGGTTAGGTTAGGTTAGGTTAGGTTAGGTTAGGTTAGGTTAGGTTAGGTTAGGTTAGGTTAGGTTAGGTTAGGTTAGGTTAGGTTAGGTTAGGTTAGGTTAGGTTAGGTTAGGTTAGGTTAGGTTAGGTTAGGTTAGGTTAGGTTAGGTTAGGTTAGGTTAGGTTAGGTTAGGTTAGGTTAGGTTAGGTTAGGTTAGGTTAGGTTAGGTTAGGTTAGGTTAGGTTAGGTTAGGTTAGGTTAGGTTAGGTTAGGTTAGGTTAGGTTAGGTTAGGTTAGGTTAGGTTAGGTTAGGTTAGGTTAGGTTAGGTTAGGTTAGGTTAGGTTAGGTTAGGTTAGGTTAGGTTAGGTTAGGTTAGGTTAGGTTAGGTTAGGTTAGGTTAGGTTAGGTTAGGTTAGGTTAGGTTAGGTTAGGTTAGGTTAGGTTAGGTTAGGTTAGGTTAGGTTAGGTTAGGTTAGGTTAGGTTAGGTTAGGTTAGGTTAGGTTAGGTTAGGTTAGGTTAGGTTAGGTTAGGTTAGGTTAGGTTAGGTTAGGTTAGGTTAGGTTAGGTTAGGTTAGGTTAGGTTAGGTTAGGTTAGGTTAGGTTAGGTTAGGTTAGGTTAGGTTAGGTTAGGTTAGGTTAGGTTAGGTTAGGTTAGGTTAGGTTAGGTTAGGTTAGGTTAGGTTAGGTTAGGTTAGGTTAGGTTAGGTTAGGTTAGGTTAGGTTAGGTTAGGTTAGGTTAGGTTAGGTTAGGTTAGGTTAGGTTAGGTTAGGTTAGGTTAGGTTAGGTTAGGTTAGGTTAGGTTAGGTTAGGTTAGGTTAGGTTAGGTTAGGTTAGGTTAGGTTAGGTTAGGTTAGGTTAGGTTAGGTTAGGTTAGGTTAGGTTAGGTTAGGTTAGGTTAGGTTAGGTTAGGTTAGGTTAGGTTAGGTTAGGTTAGGTTAGGTTAGGTTAGGTTAGGTTAGGTTAGGTTAGGTTAGGTTAGGTTAGGTTAGGTTAGGTTAGGTTAGGTTAGGTTAGGTTAGGTTAGGTTAGGTTAGGTTAGGTTAGGTTAGGTTAGGTTAGGTTAGGTTAGGTTAGGTTAGGTTAGGTTAGGTTAGGTTAGGTTAGGTTAGGTTAGGTTAGGTTAGGTTAGGTTAGGTTAGGTTAGGTTAGGTTAGGTTAGGTTAGGTTAGGTTAGGTTAGGTTAGGTTAGGTTAGGTTAGGTTAGGTTAGGTTAGGTTAGGTTAGGTTAGGTTAGGTTAGGTTAGGTTAGGTTAGGTTAGGTTAGGTTAGGTTAGGTTAGGTTAGGTTAGGTTAGGTTAGGTTAGGTTAGGTTAGGTTAGGTTAGGTTAGGTTAGGTTAGGTTAGGTTAGGTTAGGTTAGGTTAGGTTAGGTTAGGTTAGGTTAGGTTAGGTTAGGTTAGGTTAGGTTAGGTTAGGTTAGGTTAGGTTAGGTTAGGTTAGGTTAGGTTAGGTTAGGTTAGGTTAGGTTAGGTTAGGTTAGGTTAGGTTAGGTTAGGTTAGGTTAGGTTAGGTTAGGTTAGGTTAGGTTAGGTTAGGTTAGGTTAGGTTAGGTTAGGTTAGGTTAGGTTAGGTTAGGTTAGGTTAGGTTAGGTTAGGTTAGGTTAGGTTAGGTTAGGTTAGGTTAGGTTAGGTTAGGTTAGGTTAGGTTAGGTTAGGTTAGGTTAGGTTAGGTTAGGTTAGGTTAGGTTAGGTTAGGTTAGGTTAGGTTAGGTTAGGTTAGGTTAGGTTAGGTTAGGTTAGGTTAGGTTAGGTTAGGTTAGGTTAGGTTAGGTTAGGTTAGGTTAGGTTAGGTTAGGTTAGGTTAGGTTAGGTTAGGTTAGGTTAGGTTAGGTTAGGTTAGGTTAGGTTAGGTTAGGTTAGGTTAGGTTAGGTTAGGTTAGGTTAGGTTAGGTTAGGTTAGGTTAGGTTAGGTTAGGTTAGGTTAGGTTAGGTTAGGTTAGGTTAGGTTAGGTTAGGTTAGGTTAGGTTAGGTTAGGTTAGGTTAGGTTAGGTTAGGTTAGGTTAGGTTAGGTTAGGTTAGGTTAGGTTAGGTTAGGTTAGGTTAGGTTAGGTTAGGTTAGGTTAGGTTAGGTTAGGTTAGGTTAGGTTAGGTTAGGTTAGGTTAGGTTAGGTTAGGTTAGGTTAGGTTAGGTTAGGTTAGGTTAGGTTAGGTTAGGTTAGGTTAGGTTAGGTTAGGTTAGGTTAGGTTAGGTTAGGTTAGGTTAGGTTAGGTTAGGTTAGGTTAGGTTAGGTTAGGTTAGGTTAGGTTAGGTTAGGTTAGGTTAGGTTAGGTTAGGTTAGGTTAGGTTAGGTTAGGTTAGGTTAGGTTAGGTTAGGTTAGGTTAGGTTAGGTTAGGTTAGGTTAGGTTAGGTTAGGTTAGGTTAGGTTAGGTTAGGTTAGGTTAGGTTAGGTTAGGTTAGGTTAGGTTAGGTTAGGTTAGGTTAGGTTAGGTTAGGTTAGGTTAGGTTAGGTTAGGTTAGGTTAGGTTAGGTTAGGTTAGGTTAGGTTAGGTTAGGTTAGGTTAGGTTAGGTTAGGTTAGGTTAGGTTAGGTTAGGTTAGGTTAGGTTAGAGGTTAGGTTAGGTTAGGTTAGGTTAGGTTAGGTTAGGTTAGGTTAGGTTAGGTTAGGTTAGGTTAGGTTAGGTTAGGTTAGGTTAGGTTAGGTTAGGTTAGGTTAGGTTAGGTTAGGTTAGGTTAGGTTAGGTTAGGTTAGGTTAGGTTAGGTTAGGTTAGGTTAGGTTAGGTTAGGTTAGGTTAGGTTAGGTTAGGTTAGGTTAGGTTAGGTTAGGTTAGGTTAGGTTAGGTTAGGTTAGGTTAGGTTAGGTTAGGTTAGGTTAGGTTAGGTTAGGTTAGGTTAGGTTAGGTTAGGTTAGGTTAGGTTAGGTTAGGTTAGGTTAGGTTAGGTTAGGTTAGGTTAGGTTAGGTTAGGTTAGGTTAGGTTAGGTTAGGTTAGGTTAGGTTAGGTTAGGTTAGGTTAGGTTAGGTTAGGTTAGGTTAGGTTAGGTTAGGTTAGGTTAGGTTAGGTTAGGTTAGGTT